>CM057452.1:1523487500-1524860000 GCA_016271365.2 Neoceratodus forsteri
ATCAGCACTGCAGTCTACTGACAGCGCCTTGGATTATTTTATCTCCATGTTTAACTCCACTTGTGACCACTATGCCCCAATTTCCAAACAGAAAGTCAAAAGTCAGGACACCTCCTGGCTCTCCCATGCCCTATTTGACCTCTTGAAGCAATGTGACAATCAATGGCATAAAGCTAATGAATCGGGCAAACCGCACGACCGACAACTCTGTAGGGAACTTAGGAACAAATGTACCTGGGAAACTAGGAAAGTCAAAGCTACCCACTATCACTCTTCTTCTCCTGGGGCTCTGGGCACAAATTTTGAAACATTAAAGAACTGAATGGAAAAACGGTCTCCCCCCACCCCAGCAGCTAGTACATGGCTCACTCTCCCAGGAACTTCTGTTGAGTGCCAATACCCACAACACTGAATTTTCTGATCTTAGTGGTGTCCTTCTCCCTAACTTCTTTGACCCAGCCCTGGACTTCTCCACCAGCCCACCCCTTAAAGTGTCCACCCCTGCTTTCAGGCTGCGAACAATCTCCCCCTTAGAGGCAAGACCATATTTAACCAAAGCCCTCTGGAAAATGCGCTTTAGTAGCGACTCGCTAGACCTAAAACTAGTCCTCCTCACTTTAGACTCGATTATCTCCCCACTCACTGACATCCTAAACCAGTCCCTCTGTCACAGACAATTCCCCTCTCACTGAAAAGCAGCTATCATCACCCTAATATTAAAAAGTGGGGACCGTACTGCCTCGGGCAATTACTGCTCCTTCTCCATTCTTCCCCCCTTCGCCAAGGTGCTAGAAAAAATAGTGACAGATCAACTCTCGGACTGTCTCACTAAATACGACCTTCTCTGCCCCAAACAGCATGGTTTCAGGAAGGGCCACAGTACTACAACTGCCCTTCTTGAATACACCACTTTCATAAGCAAAGCCCTTGATAGAGGGCACCTAGTTGGATCTGCCTATATTGACTTAACCAAGGCATTCGACTTTGTCAGCCACACACTCCTAATCCAATCCCTGCATTGCATGGGCCTGTCCCTGGATGCTACTGCATGGTTTAAAAACTACCTTAGTGACAGAACCCAGAGGGTCAATTAAACTCCACACTTTCAGTCAGTAAACCGGTACTTTTGGGAGTCCCCCAAGGCTCAATACTGGACCCCGTCCTATTTAGCATGTACTTGAATACTCTCCCAAAGGCCTGCTTGGGACAAATGCTTCTGTACACTGATGATGCGGTTATATTTGACAGTCACTCGGACCCCCACTCCCTTCAATCCTTCCTACAAAGCTCCTTTTCTGAAGCCGAGGCCTGGTTCTCAGAGCACCGTCTTGTCCTGAATTACAAAAAGACCAAGGCCATGCATTTCACCCACAGACAAAATAGGCTTAAAAATGTCCCCCTCGACATTGTTAATGTCCAGGGCTCCCCGACCTTGTGCCCACTTTTAAATACCTGGGCATCACCCTTGACTCCTCTCTCACTTACCGTTATCATATCAATCTGCTCAGCTCAGCTATCAATTCCAGACTAGGTGTCCTATATAGGTACAGGGGGTATCTGCCTCATGACACTCTAGGTCTTGCCGTGACATCATCAGTGTTCTCCTTTATTGACTATGGGATTGTTCTCTATGGCATAGCCAACTCCACTGCCCTGCGTTGAATCATGATCTCCCTAAATAAAGCCTGCCAGTTAGTCACTGGATGCAACTGTTGGACACACACCTGTGAGCTCTATAAACGAACCAACTGGCTTAACTTTGAAGGCAGACTCATGTACCAGACCTGTCTCCTTGCTAGAAAGCTCTCCCATAACACCTCTCCCCCAGGTTTCCTCCACCTTGTTCAGTCCTCCACTCTGCCACAGTCTACATGGAGCTCCTTGCTAGCCCTCCTCTCTGTACTCTACTGCAGGACCTCTCTGGGCCAACGCTCCTTTTATTACAGGGCCCCCCTCTGGTTGAATGAAATGCCATTGGCCATCACCCAGGAACAGTGACTAGACCCATTTAAAGCCCTACTCCATGCTGAAATCCTCTCCCACTCCAATTGTGACTGTGCTTAGTCCTTCTCCCCCTTGCCTGTGACTATAACCTTTTGATTTTCTATGAGTGTTATTGTACATGCTGGATTTATAATGATTTGACATAGGTTGGTCTTTTCCACTCTTATACTGTTACTTGTCCTCATTATATGCCTCTTATTGTATATACTGTCTCTGAACTTGCAATGTATGTTTTCTGGTGTGTTCTCTGTACATTTATTATTGTATATCTTGTCATTTCTTGTAATGTATGTATACTGAGTATGTAATGTATATATGATGTGGAGTCTTTGCAAAGGAGTCCTTGACTCAAAGGTTGTAATTCCGATTCCTTCAATAAATAAATAAATAAAAAATAAATAAAACAGGGAGCAAGGTTTGGATATTGTAGACAAAGACCCCGTATTGACAAAAGTCTTGAGGTATGATGAGGTGTTGGAGGCAGATTGGAGAGACAGCTGGTGTTTTTTCTGCTGTCATTGTCTCTGTTTCTTTTTTTTTTTCTTGTTTTCTTCCGTTCATACAGTATTGCCTGTTTCCCTCTCTTGCAGTCACCTCTATCCTCTCTGGCCACCCACCCCAGTCACGAACTACCCCAGTGACTTACCTCGAGGGGAATTCCCCATTGGTCTGTCCCCCTCTGGCAAGGTCAGAGGATGGAAGGCCATCCTCCCCACCATGAAACACAATCCAGAATTCCCAGGGCCATATAGGTGGTGCGAGGGCTGCGGTGATCGAGAATCATCCTGTGTCTGAGAGTATTTCCTTGTTGGTGACCTGCTCCACACTGTCGAGTCATACAGCCACACATGCTCTAGCGCACCCTTGCAGGAGAGGCAAGCTCCATGGCCCACCACAGGGGTCACTAGAGGAGTGGAACTTGACACCCATCCCTTCCCAGTTGGGAGGCCTGCCACGTAGCAGCAGCACCCCAGCTGTCGAGGTCACCCAACGTGCTTTGTGGGCTCACTTCCGAACCTGGGTCACTGATGTGGAGCACGTAATGCTACTCACAGGGCCATGGGGTGGCCCCATTGTTTCTGTTTTTATGTACTGTAGGCTGCCAGGGCTAGTCCCTTTCCCCCTCCCCAACCTGAATCAGGTCATTCCCCACTCTCTTTCTCTTCCTTGTTCTCCAACACATGTTTTAAAGACAATGCCAGCTTCCAGCACTGCTCCAGGAGCTGATGCATCGTTTGTAACATGCCCTCCCTGACCAGACCCCCTCCCAGTCCCCAAAATACACTTACTGTACATGGGAGTGGTCCTCTCCTAACAATCAGCTCCATGGTCAAATTCCATGCTAACTCAGTTGCTCCACCCCTTCCAACAGCGTGCCCACTCCATTCTCATACAGTGGAGCAGGGCATGTGACTTGTATTGAGGAGGGCCAAAGTGGGGTATTATGATAACACTAAGCAGGACGATTGGTTAGTCTAATAACTGCAAGACAGCTCCTCCTTGTAAAGAGGGTGCATGGCATAGACCACGGTTTCTCAAATGGTGAGGTCAGCTTCCCAGGGGAGGCCACAACCTTTTCAAGGGGAGGCTCAAGCAAGCCTTAAAATGTACTATATTTTAATGTCACATTTTGGATGCTTCATGTGAAAGGATGCAGCAAAGTAAAAGCAAATAATGGCATGCGAATTTATGTAAAAAATGGTTACCAGGAAAGACACACTCTACAAGCACTTGTGTCCTGGTATGACATGGGGAAAATACAGTTCTTGGAAACTGTGCAAAACAAAATTCAAAATAATGCAAATGAATAGGAACAAGGTACCAACTGACCCATTGTACTGGCTGCGGAAAAGCACAAATACAAAGGCTAAGCAAAGAGATACTATGAGCAAGAGCAGGAGGGAGCAAAATGGTCCCTGAGAAAGTGTTTAAGAGCAGGTTAAAACTGACAAAAATAGCAATCTGACTCATGGAGGTATTGCAACGAGGGGTAAATAGAGTCCAAAAGTCAGAAGTGTGGAGCGAGTAGACTGACCTGGGAAGGGGGATTATAGAGAGGGAGAATAATAACATCAATAAAATTAGAACAAACTCAACTACTCACATGCACTTCATTGTATTCTTCCTGTAACGTGCGAAGTATGATAGTTGTTCTAACTATGGGGAGGCCCACAATTATTTCTATATTGGGGGAGACTCAAGATCTTTTCCAAGGCTTGGGGGAGGCTTACTATGACAAAGTGTGAGAACTCCTGGCATAGACCAAATGAACATGTAAACAACAATAAACGCCAGCACCATAAGGGGTTCCTTGTTGCAGCCGTTACTGCAATGGTGATGGTTCATTTTTTATTTCAATAAAGTCTTTCACTCAGCAGAGGTGTGCTGGCGTTTGTTGTTGCTTACATGTTCAATTGGTTAGTCTGCCCAGCATCATCAGTGATGCAGCGTCCTCGTTTAATATTGCCGTTACATAACTTTATTACAGTGTAGCATACCTCTTAATGTTCTGATTACAAGGGGCATCCCTCATTTTAACCCTCAGAACTACTATCTCTCATCCATCCCTCCTAAATTCAGACTTTAAAGCAGAAATTCATAACATTCCAAGATTCTAAATCAAACATAAACTTTGTACAAGTAAACACCATGGTTTCCACAGTATTCTGAGCTTGTATATCTGTGTTTAAGGATGTGTCCCTCATTGTCTCTCATTTTGAGTGTCTGTGTCCCTCATTTCACTGAAAGAAGGTTGAGAGGTATGGAATGAAGCAGGTGCACTGTGGGATAAGAGTAACCAAGAAAGCCTGGAGTTTGACTGCTGTGATCCCCAAATCATGGATTGGGGCCTGGAAGGAGGGCCACCACCATATACTATATATTTGTATTTTAGGTCTGGGGGTATAGGGAAGAGTTGTGTTTTAAAACATGCATCAGATCCTGGAACAGGAGCTGGCACCATTCTTAAAACTTGTATCGGTGAGCAGGAGAGGGGTGGAGGGTGGGAAATAACTGGAGTGAGGTGTAATTGGCCAAGGGACTAGCCCTATCCACCCAGAGGGGACTTCAGGCATTTTAAGTTCCTAAGTAAAATACCATGAATAATACAAAATATTAATTATTCTGTCCTGAGTAAAGAATCCCCCATATTTTTATGTTATTCAGGAATTAATATTAAGGGATTGCACATCTCTAATTTGTTGTGACGGTGAATACCTTTTTTTCCACATTTCGGTTTTTCTGACATTTTCACTAATTTAGCAATTGTGATTATTTTTCATACATGTTTTTCACAATTCAGAATTCTGTGACCATAATGAACATACAAAGAAGCCAGCAGAAGAAGGCCATTTGGTCTATCTAGTCTGCTTATATTGCAGGGTCCACTGCTTGAGCTACTGTCTGTGCCCTCCCTCTCCATTCCTCCCATCCTCCCTACCCATGATTCTTACCTTTCCCCTATGCCTATCCCAGCCTCTCTTGAAGTTGCCCACTCTCTTCAATTAGACCACCTCTTCTGGCAGCGCATTCCAAGTGTCCACCACCCTCTTTGTGAAGAAGTGCTTCCTGACCTCCCTCCTAAATCTCCCCCCTCCAGCTTAAGACTGTGCCCCATCGTGTTATGGTTGCCACTCAGCTTAAAGAGAACCTCCTTATCCACCTTATGTATCCCTTTCAAGTACTTGAAGGTCCCAATCATGTTCCCTGTCTCTCTCTTCTTTCCTCCAGGGAGTACATGTTCAGTGCCCTCAACTTCTCCTTGTATGCTGCTACCCTGCTGACCTGCTATCATCTTTGTAGGCCTCTTCTGGATCTTCTGCAGCAGGTTAATGTTCATTTTGAGGTGTGGGCAACAGTACTGAACTCCATACTCTAAATGTGGCCTCACCAGTGACCAGTACAAGGGTAGTATAAAATTCTCTCTCCTACTACTGATCCCCTAGCTATGCATCCCAGCATCTTGTTTGCACTTGCTGCTACTTTCTTGCACTAAGTAGAGTGCTTCTGGTCATTCATGATCATCACTGCTAGGTCCTTCTCCTCTGATGCAGATAACAGGACTCTACCCGGGTACTACTCGGTCCTGGGATTCTTAGCTGCAATGTGCATAACTTTGCATTTCTTGGCATCGAAGCCAAGCTGCCAGGTCACAAACCAGCTACCCAACTTTTCCAGATTATCCTGTAGGTCCTGTATCTCTTCAGCTGTGTCCACTCACCCACAAAGCTTGGTGTCATCCGCGAATAGGCACATTTTGCCCTTAATGCCATCCCCAATGTCATTGATGAAGATATTGAACAACACCAGCCCCAGCACCGAGCCCTACGGGACCCCACTGGTGACCGCTCTGGTGCCAGATAACTCTCCCCCCACAACCACCCTCTGGGTTCTGTCCCTCAGCCAGTTTTCCACCCATCTGGACATCTTATCCCCAACCCTGAGAAGATCCGCAAACTTCCTAATCAACCTTTTGTGGGGCACAGAGTCAAAGGCCTTGCTGAAATCTAGATAGAGGATGTCTGCTATTTGGCCCCTGTCTACCGTCTTACTGACCCAGTCAAAGAAGTCAGTCAGATTCATTTGACATGATCTCCCCCTCCCCCCACCATGAACCTGTGCTGCCTCGCACCCTGGAGACCATGCTCCTCTAGATATTCTACCAACCTTTCCTTAAGCATTGTCTCAAAGAGCTTGCACACTATTGAAATGAAGGTGAAGTGCAGTAACTCAACACAGTTCTAGATTTAAAAAAAATTACAAGGTGTACACAAGATCAGGTCTCTGCCTTCAAGTAAGTTCTCAGATGCTAGATACATTTTTTTTAATTGCCTTGCTTAATAAAATTACCAGTTTAAAGATGTTCCTTGGTGTTTCAAATTCCCATTTTTCTGATACCCTCTAAAAAGTTTTCAAGGTTGTTTTCCGGCACAGGTATATTTTTAAATATATGGAAGCATTATTAGAATAATGATTTATCCTATTATGTCACGTCCAGCTAAGAATATATACTGGATGGCAGTAAGGAAATTAGCTCCCACAATTGCAGCAGTTGGCATCATTCAAGGCATTTTACCTAAATATCTGTCTGTCTTAGGTTACACTGTTTATTTTATGTTAAAGTCCTTGCCATTCTGCATGTCCTTTTGAATTGTTTGAATAACATTCTTGCAAGTTTTACTTTTTATTGGGATGTTTCAATAATTTTTGTCCTGAGCTGAATGCATGGGACAGACATAAGGCAATCAAGAATGCATGGGACAGACATAAGGCAGTTCTGGTGGGGGGTAGGAAGAAGTAGGCTGTTGGTTTACTAGGATCTGCAGCTTATCCAATAGGTAGGGAAATGTGCAGACTGCGTGGACCAAGCGGTCCTTATCTGCCATCAAAGGCTATGTTTCTATGTTTCACATCTGAAACTGCAACTCTGAAAGCAGATATTTCCAACAGAAGCATGGCAACCCCTATATTTCTTTGTTTCTATATTCATAACCATATGCTACATCTATCAAAAACGTTTTATGAAAATGACATGGGTTTGAAATGGTTTCATGTATAAAAACATATAAACATTTCCCCCTTTTTTGGGGAATATCAGTTCAAGAGGGTATTTATTTATTTATTTGCTTATGGTAACCGGGTAAGCACACTAGACAGCGAGTGCCTATTTTCAGGTGCGACCCAGGAGAATTACAAGGTATACATGAGACAAATACATAGTCAACATTAAAAAACCAGAGCAACATGCTACAACAGTGGAATAAACTGCGTAAGGTACATACAGGCTCAGAGAAGCATCTTGGGGGTGGCATAAAACAACAAGACATAACCAGGGATTTTAAAGCAATAGTACATAGCATAGGGATTAGAATAGATGCACCAACAGTGGGTCACACAGCGTAGGGTACATACAGGCCCAAGGGGCATCATGGGGGGTATAAGACATCCCCTAGGCATTTAGAGAAACAGTACATAGCGTAGCTATTGAAATAATGCATCACAAAGGTAGAGGGGTGAAAGTGCCTAGCTGGAGTACCATTGAGGGTAGGAGGGCTGTGGGACTGGGCATTAAATGGCACACAGGCAGATCGAAGCAGCTTTTAGGAAGTTCCAGAGGGAAGTTTTGAAGGTGGAGTGGGAGGGGGAGGCACGAACTTATGCTGGGAGGGAGTTCTACAATTTTGGCATGTGGGTGGTGAATGCCCGATCACCTGTGAGGGTGCGGGTCTTAGGGACTAGGCGAGTCTGTGACACGCAAGACCTGAGGTGGTAGACGGGGGAGGTGTGTTTCAGGGGGAGAGCGAGCGAAGCAGGAGTGGCCATACAAACTATGTTGTCAATGAAGTTTCCAAGGATATAGGTCCAGTGTTTTTCAGGGGGGAGCCATTCCAATCGAGAGTAGAGTGTATAGCGGTGAGTGAGATGGGGAGCCAAGAGTGCGAAGCAGCAGATGTTGTTGTATGTGGTGTCCCACTTTGCAAGGCTTGAGGATGGGACAGGAGCAAAGGCAACGAGACCATAGGAGAGGGTAGGAAGTAATATCCCCCTAGCTATGGCCAGCCAGGCAGCGGGGGTGAGGCAGTCTTTTGCCCTGTATGCTAGGCCAAGCTTGCCGTTTGTAACATTACATATGTTTCTTATGTGTCCAGGGAGATCTAGGTGAGGATCGAGGGTAACTCCAAGGTACTTAGCAGAGTCAATTGTTGGCAGGAGGGAGTCGCTGGACCCATGTATTTTGAGAGGCGTTATGCAGGAAGAGATTTAGGCCGCTAAGCCAAAGAGCATGCCTGTGTTTTCTTCAGGTTGACTGTGAGTTTGTGCCCATCAAGCCATACCCTGATATGGGAGAAGTCAGAGTTGAGCTGGGCATTGATGCTGGTGTCATCGAGTGAGCTGGCTAAGATGACCAGATCATCCGTGTATAGGGTTAGGTGCCCTTTTGTGGCGACAGAGAATAAATCATTGATGAACAGGGAGAACAGGATGGGTCCAAGGAGGGACCCTTGTGGTACCCCACTGTTCACAGGTAAGAGGGTTGAGAGGGTATCGTTGAAGCAGGTGAGTTGCTGCCTGCCCCTGAGGTAGTTGGAGAACCAGTCGAGGGCATGGAGGGAGAAGCTAAGAGTCTGTAGAGTGGAGAGGAGGAGGGGTGGTCCACACAATCGAAGGCTTTGGAAAGATCAACAAATATAATCCCCGTCAACTTGCCCTGGTCAGTGGTGGCCCTGATCCTGGTGGTGACCTCAGCAAGAGCTGTCTTTGGGAGTCATGCTGAGATGAAGAAAGGACATTTAGGTAGTGGGATAGTTGCGAGGCGACAGCTTTTTCCAGGAGCTTGCAGGCAGCCAATAGTATGGCAATAGGGCGATAATTGTTGATATCTTTAGGGTCGCCATTTTTCAGGATGGGGACAACCCTGGTGACTTTCCATATGTCAGGAATGATCCCTGAGATAAGTGAGGCATTGAAGATGTGGGCAAGAGGTCGGGCGATGATAGGGGCCCCCAGGCTAAGTAGCTTGGGTTCCAGGCTGTCCTGTCCCGTTCCTGTGTGGTGAGTAACCAGCAAGGAGTGCCTGGGTCTAACCAATAATGATCTTTTTCAGGTAGAAAGGTGGACGAGAGGGTGGAGGCCCACAAGCAGGTGCTGGGGCAGAGGACTGTGGAGGGGTGGCAGCCGGAAGGTCCATGAAGAAGTGGTTAAAGAAGGAGGCAATGGTTAGGGAGTTATTGCAGCTGGCTTCACCAATGATCATGTCCATGTCTTGCTCTATGGCCAAACCACCGACAAGATTTTTTACGTTCTTCCAGAAACGTGGTGGGTAATTTGCAGTGGCAATCAGGGCAGCACTGCAGTATTCACTTTTCGCGGTGCATATGGCCCGTTTGCAGGAGTTCCTTAACTGGCAGTACTCCTGGAGGTCTTTTTGGTTGCGAGATACCCTGTATTTTGCCCAGGACTTGTTTCACCATTTCATAAGGGAGAGGAGCTCGCTGTGAAGCCATTTCATGACCGAACCTCTGACTCTCCTCTTAGATAGGGGAGCATGCCTATTTTGGAATGGGGCAAATGCTGCAATGAAGAGGTCTAGGGCTTCGATGGGGTCATGTGTGGCCATGATGCGGGACAAGTCAACTCCCTGTAGGTCCTCGAGGTAGTTTGGGATTATGAGTTTTGAGTAGTCCCTCATTTGTATCGCTCTACAGGGAACTTTGGGCGGGTTCGAGCCCCACACGCAGTAGATCGGCGAGTGGTCGGAGATGGAGTCAGGAAGAAGCCCTGAGTTAACAATTTTGTCAAGACGGTTGCTCAATACCCAGTCAAAGAGCATCCCGTTGTCACCACGATGGGAGATCCTGGTGGGTTCCATGATGACCTGAATGAGGGCGAGGGTGAGGGTATCTTAGTACTGGTAGTTTACCCTTTATTTTTGCATTTGTAGAAAAAAATGAAGCAAGCACCATGACAAATGATGTGTCATTCTTTCACATTTTCTTTCACACTCATGTTGACATCTAAAATATTATTGCTATAACCATATAAAACAATCTGACTCCTTCTGGATTTTTTCCATGAAGTGAGATTAAGTCTCACCAATGTAACTTAAAAACAAGCATGGCAACCCATGTTTTTTGTTGGGGATTTTTAATGTTTAGGTGACCATCATGTACTAGGCAAAAAATTATGACTTTGACAGAGGGTTGCTGAAACATCAGGGAATGTCCTTAATGGATCAACCCCATTGAATTAACTTCCCCAAAAAGTGAATGAGGACTAAATTACACCATGGCCCTCACATTATGAGTTACAGACAACTGTTTGGTTCACTTTCTATAGGGCCATAGTAATGTTGTAACATGTATTGATCTTCCAAGCAGCATACATTTACAATGAGAAGGGCCTGGAACAATGCGTTTTGTTTTTATAATTTGTTTTTCCCCCACTTCACTGGCACCAGCCTCCCAGATTTGCCAGGCACATTCCTTCTAGCCGATACCTACCTTCAGCCCACCAGTCCCCACAAGCCTCAGCTTGCCATCCGGGTGGGCTATGGGGCAGAGGCAGAGCCACCCTGAAGCATACATAGTGTCAGGCAATGGACAAGGTGGCTGGAACCAGCTTGTTTATACTGGGGTGCCCCAGGATGCTTGTACCAGGACCATGTTCCATTTTTCTTGTCCTATTCCCTCGGAAGATTGCATGCGAGGGGGACCAATGTGCATGCACATGCATTGCATGTTCAGTGCAGGTCCCGGGCCAATGTCTTACCCCTCCTGCTCAACATTCTCAGCTAAATTGCCACCTGTAGTGAGTCAGGTAACAGCATCACAGTGAGGAAAGTGACCTTCCCTCTCCCAAGAAGCACAGTGTCCTCTGGGACCCTCAGTCTTTCTCCCCTGCCCAGCCCCCAACAATCCAGGTTTGTTCCTGAACCTGGGTTGCCAGTGTTACCAACAATCCAGGCTTGTTCCTGAACCTGGGTTGCCAGTGTTCCCAACAATCCAGGCTTGTTCCCGAACCTGGGTTGCCAGTGTTCCCAACAATACAGGTTTGTTCCTGAATCTGGGATGCCAGTTTTACCAAAAGTCCAGGCTTGTTCCCAAACCTGGGTTGCCAGTGTTCCCAACAATTCAGGTTTGTTCCTGAACCTGGGATGCCAGTTTTTCCAACAGTCCAGGCTTGTTCCCGAACCTGGGTTGCCAGTGTTTCCAACAGTCCAGGTTTGTTCCCGAACGTGGGTTACCAGTGTTCCCAACAGTCCAGGTTTGTTTCCGAACCTGGGTTGCCAGTGTTCCCAACAATCCAGGGGTTTGTTCCCGAACCTGAGTTGCCAGTTTTACCAACAGTCCAGGCTTGTTCCTGAACCTGGGTTGCCAGTGTTCCCAACAGTCCAGGCTTGTTCCTGAATCTGGGTTGCTAGTGTTGTGAGCGGTAGTGCTAAAGCTGCACCAGTGGGCTGGGGAACATATTTTTTTTAACTGAAAGCTTGTGTTCTTGGGCCCCTTGGAGTCCTAGACCCCAGCATATGTTCTCTTTTGCCTTGTATTTAATCCTACCAGAGCAGTAGTGCAATATATAATGCTTACTATAGGGTTACAAGAACTTTGTCACTTCAGGAACATCACATTGGCAGCCATTTCAGGGTTTCTTACAGTGGGTCTTTAGAACATGCAAAGCTTTTTGCACGTTTTTTTAAATGCAAAGAAACTGGACATACCCTCATTAAATAAGCAGACAACAAGACATGACAGGCCATTTGTAGTATTGGGATGACCACCCACCCAGGGGTGTAGTAAAGCACAACAAGGCCTCAGGCTGAGTGCCTTCAGCCCCTAGAATTGCTGTTATCCAAGTATTACAAATGCCCTGTTGTGCCATGTTGTGCTTATAAATGCATTAATAGCTTTTGAAATGAAGAGGAGTGATGAATGTGTAGGCTTATGACTTAAAATCTGGGACATCTGAGGAATTTACTGGACTATCAGTGTGCTGGGAAAAGTAGTCCCAAACTTGGGAGGGGTGGGTAGAATTAAAAAAAATAAGTAAATAAATAGAAAATCTTATGCTGCACTTTTAAAGGGCTGGCTGAAATAATAAATTTGTTGTTATTTTATTTGTTGCTATAAATGAAGTTCACTGGTGCCGTAAATGGGTAGTTTGTGAGGTTGATTTTCAGCTGTGGAGTTGTGCATACTGCAGTTTAATACAACGAACATATGTTATATATATATATATATCATATATATATATATATATATATATACACACACACACACACACACACACATATATATATATATATATTTGCTTTGCGTATAAGTGATCAAGTGTGAGGTTTTACTTCACTAACTTTCTTTCTAAATTGGCCACCAGTGTTTTACAGTGGGAGCATGTGGAACAAGGATATTTTTGGTACTATGTGCTGAATGGTTGTGACTTGTTTTTAAACTTTGATAGTACTGTACTTTCAGAATGACACAGTTAAAGACAGGTCTCAGCCAATCAGAACACAGCATTTTTGGAACCCATTTTATAAATGCAGTTTCAGCAGGCCAGCCATTGATTTCAGATCGTCTGCTAGAAAATGCTGCCCATATTCCACTGTGATGACAAAAACATCCACTAGATGGCAGCCTATGAAATTACAAGTAGTTTGAGCAGTTCGATTGTAACCAGTACTTTGTGTGATTCAGGATCCGCTACCAAATTACTGTAACTGAGAAGTGAGTGAGTGTGTGTGTGTGTGTTTTGGGGGGGGGGGTAGTCTTGATGGGTCATTCTGCCTTGCTTCTACCTTAATATCCCCAGTAATCCTGAGTTTTATCTTTTCATGGTATCTTTTGTGAAGTGGCAGCTAAAACAGTCTTAGTTCATTTGGTGGCTGTGTCTCTTTTTTTTTTTTCCGCTGTTGCTTTCTGGAATAATGTGCCTCAACACAGATCTGTCATTGCGAGTCTTTGAATAAATTCAAATGACTAGTTTATTTATTTTAGAATTTGTTTGCCCAAATAGTCCAGCTGAGAAACTGCATCTCACTTTTAATTTCCACGGCTGGTGGACTAGACTGAGCACCGGGTGGTCATGTGATGTGCCGAAGGTCATGGACCGAGTATTTGGCTCTGCTTAGGTTTAAATCTGTGATCTCACAGTTCCCAAAACCATGAGATCACACTGCCTTTTAGTTACAGACTTGCTTTTTGTCCTTTTATTTATAATTCTGATTATGGATCACATGATTCCCTTTCAGTAAAATTTAAATATCTGGTATAATGCAGAACTTAAATTCATAGAAATAAC
Organism: Neoceratodus forsteri; assembly: GCA_016271365.2. Lineage (NCBI taxonomy): Eukaryota > Metazoa > Chordata > Ceratodontiformes > Ceratodontidae > Neoceratodus > Neoceratodus forsteri. The sequence goes on from CM057452.1 coordinate 1,523,501,301, forward strand.
TTCTTGCATTCATTAAGTTTGACTACTATCAGTTCCTAAAAATAAAAACATTACCCCCCCCCCACACACACACACACACTCAACAATGCACAAGTTACTGGATTATTTTATTAAAGCAGCAGTATTTGGTAGTCACTATATCATTGTTTTTTGTTGTTGTTGGTTTTTTTTTAGCAATGATATTTTTTGGCAAAAATATTAAGATAAACATTTTGCCTTTTTGTTTTATTTCATTCCTGAAACAAGATATGAGATTTAGAATTTTTAAAAAGTTTCCACTCCCGTGTCATGCCTGCCACAAAAAAAATAAATGTCTTGGTACAGTGCTATGCTGTTTACCATTGCAAACATGTGGCGACATCATCCTAAATATATACATATACATGCATACATTGTGGGTGGGATTTTTCAAAAGTCAAAAAATGGGCAAACCTCCTAGTTATGTCAAGTTGGATTCTCAAAAGTCATACAATGGATGCAACTTCTAATTAAGTCAGGTGGGATTTTCAAAATCCATAACATGGGGCTAGTTTCAAAAGTTCGACTTGCTGTGCATGCTGAATGTTTTGGCTGTTTTATGATACTTTACATGCAGTTTTTGGATTAAAAAATGCAAGACATAGATGTAAATGATAGACCAGGTTACACTCAGTCTGACAAATGGGTCCAAGCACATTTATATCTGAATTTTGGAAACCAGACATAACTAAGTCAGATTGTTGAAACTTGGACCTAGCTATGTCATAGCTTGAAAAGTGGACCTAGAGACAATTTGGCTTATGTCCAAAGTTTTACAATAGAAAATTGCATTTAGACATAGTTTTTGAATACACCCCTCCTTGAGTCTAGCAAGTACATTCAACAGGTAACCTCAACAGAAGAGATTTTTTTAAATTGCAAGTGGTGACCATCTTTAATGACTTGAGTCATTTAGCTATAAAGGCTGTTTTAAAAATATCTGAGAAAACTAAAAATACACTGAGGATGGATCTAAGGATGTCGGTAATATATTTTTGCTAAAAAACTATACGATGAACATTTTTTCAGACTAACAAATATTGCTGCTTTAAATAACATTGACAGTAAAATGTTATATAAAGGCTTTGCCTGACATGTCTAGAATAGTTGAATTTCTTCACTGTTCACCTAGATAAGGTAGGGCTTGTGAGAGGCAGAGATGCCAAGGACAATATTTAGACCTTTTTAAACCTACTGTAGCTCCCCCGGTGGAAGCTTTTCACGATCAAGATTAAATTTGGTAGTTGACTTATTGGGCCAGTTTTTCAAAGGATGGCACAGGCTTGCCTCAAGCCCTGCATCACAGCTCTGCCATTCCTGTTTGCCACAGCTGTGCCTGGTTTTACAATTTCCTTGCACACCATGATGGTGCCACCCACTAGCTTGTACCTGGGGTTCTTGCTCCCTACGTGTATGACGCTGTACTTTGTAGAAGACACAGACTATTTTTGTCCTTCTCAGGACTCATCAGTATCTCAACCAGTATAACTTCTTTCATAGTGATTTACATATATACAGTATCCCATAATACCAAAACCAAGAAATTCCTGCACTCAAAGGAGTGAAATACCAGCACTCTATGAGTCCTGCTTATATTCAGAAATGCATTTATTTTGCAAAATTCAATAAAGAGTGAGGGAGCAGGCCGGCTGCATACCACATGCATTCCCCCTGCACTTCAAGAAAAACTCTCTTTGTCGGGGGTGTGATTACAGGAGTCAAGCGTCTTAATTATATACACAGTGCCTCATGATCAAACATATTATGTAAATACAAAATGTAACAGTCACTTCAATCGCAGTGTAACAATATGTAGCTCAGACTGGATAAGTGGCAACCTATAGATAATTTAAAGGGGCCACATCTAAATGCTCTCTACCAAAAAAAATTATCACCAAAATATCAGTGCTAAGAATTTATTCTAAACACAAGCTAACACTGCAATCTAAGGGCCTGAATAAGAAAAGATAGAACAGATGCAAAACATTGTGCTGTATCGGTGGAGCAAAAGGAAAGAAAAGGAGAACATAAGAAAAAAGAGAAGGGGGAAGATAGAAAATTATTTCAATTTTGTGATCTGCTGTTTACCAAGCTTGTCTAGGGCTGAGAGACAGAGAGAGCAAACCTGAAAAAGATAAAACAAAAGGGCAATGTATTAGTAACATAATATTGCTATACAGTACATATAATTGCTGTACAAAAAAACAAAAAGAGAGCTATCAACTTGAACTCCAACATTGTCCAAAAATTAATATTAGATATCTCTACACCAAATCTAAAAATAGCTTAACAAAAGAAACTAAACAAGCATTTGTCAATGCCGAATGTTTGCTTGCTGGCATTGGCAGTGGTAGTGTAGAAGTTACAGAGCTGCGTAATAGGAATGGCAGTGAAGTATTGAACTGAAGCCAACCCCACCACCACCCTGCAGAGAGTGACAGGCATTGGGGTGTGCCTTTGGGTTGTCAGGCATAATGCCCACGCCATTTCACCACACCCCACCCTGCAGACACTGACAAGTGTCACGGTGTTCCTTGGGGTCTTTGGCCCTTATGCGCACCCCATTCCATTAGGAAATACGGTGAGATAGGTGTGATATAGGAGAATGGGGTGAACATTGGGGCAGAAGAGTCCAAGGCATACCTCAATGCCTCTCACTGGCTGCAGGGTGTGGAATGGTATGAGCATTACAGGCAAAAATCCCAAGTCACACCCCTGATGCCTGTCATTCTCTACAGGGTTGGGCATTATGGTTGGAAACCCTAATACCTCAGGCATTCGTTGGTATTTTCACTCCAAATGTTCAACATGTTTTTTTTGTGACCCCACCTCATGAACAGGGGAAATATCAGTTTGTTAGCACCATAGTACGCTACATGTTCGAAAACACATTTTGGGCGGCATATGAAAAATGGCAGCTGTGCTGTTCATAAGGAAGTGTAATAAAATGGCAATGTTGAATATCTGGAGTGAAAATATTAAATTCGCAAACTTATGAGCATGCATAGGAACTGCGCAACGCACGCTCGTAAAACAGTCAGTTTTTGGAATTTTTTCACCAAATTTTCAACATAGCCATTTAAGACCTGAGCTCTTGAACAGTGTCACTGTGATTTTCTTAATTTGTCCCGATACATTGATTTCGCACACCGACTAGCCATTTAATAGCTACATGAACTGGAAACATTTTGGGTGAGATGTGAAAAATGACAGCTGTACTACTCATAAGAAGGTGTGGTAAAATGGCAATGTTGAAAATCTGGAGTGAAAATATTGAAAATTCGCGAACTTAAGAGCGTGCATAGGAACTGCGCAACACACGCTCGTAAAACAGTCATTTTTAGGAATTTTTTCACCAAATTTTCAACATAGCCATTTTAAGACCTCTGCTCATGAACAGTGTCACTGTGGTTTTCTTAATTTGTCCTGTACATTGGTTTTGCACACCGACTGAGCCATTGTGCGCTACATGTGCGGAAACACATTTTGGGTGAGTGTGAAAAATGACAGCTGTTCTACTCATAAGAAGGTGTGGTAAAATGGCAATGTTGAAAATCTGGAGTGAAGATATTGAAAGTTCGTGAACTTACGAGTGTGCATAGGAACTGCGCAACGCACGCTCGTAAAACAGTCATTTTTTGGAATTTTTCCATCAAATTTTCAAAATAGGCTTCTTGAGAGCCCCCTTATGAATACTGGCAGTGTCGTTTTGTTAATCAGTCCTGAAAGGTGATTTCGTGCAGTGACCACGCAGTGACTGTGAAATCACCCTTCGGGCCTGAGTAATGCCACGACAGTGCAAGAATTCATGAGGAGGGGTCCCAAAAACCCTATGTTGAAAATTTGGTGCAAAAATTCCAAAATGTCTGAGATATGCAATAAAGTTGAAAACCCCTATCTAGCCCATTATACAGCTTACCGGCATTTCCTCAGTTCGCGGTCGGCTTTGAAGAGTGCAGACGTGTTCCCAGTCCACCGAAGATCGTCGCGCAAGCTCGGAGGTAAGTATGGGGTGAGGGGTGTGTGGGGGAGCAGGGTGCGAGTGAGTGGGTGCGGGTTGTGGGGGGCAGGAAGACTGCGTGGGACCATTTTGCTTTACAGGTAAAAAAAAAAAAAAAAAGCAGCGGACCGTTTGCCATGCTGGGATGGGCTCCCAGCATGGTAGAAGATGGCGGGGAGTGGAGCCGGCGGAGGTTGGGCACCCCATCAGCCATGGCATTTGTTGCCACGCTGGGGTGGGCTCCCAGCGTGGCACCTTCAGGGGGAGAGTGGCAGAGCCAATGGGGGTTAGGCCGCCGGGCGTCGATAGCATGGGAGACAGTGAAGCTGGCCGGGGATTGGGCACCCCGTCGGCTACACCATCAACTTGCGCTGGGGTGGGCACCAGCGTGGCATTCAGAAGACTTTGGGGGGGAGCACAGCACAACCGGCGAGAGTTAGACGTCAGCTATCGATATTGTCTTGAGGAGCAGCATGCAGTATGCGTGCGTGCGTGTGTGTGTGTGTAGTGGGAGCTGCGCATGAGCAGGTGATATCTTATCGCTGCTCACTGGAGCGTAGCTCCCCCTTTCAACTGTATGCCACTGCATTTTGGAGCTTGTCATAGACAGCTCCAGCATGCATTGGCTTACAGGGGCCATGCCTGCCAACACACTGACCGAATTGGAAGAGGGGGTGACACACCTCCGAAATCTCAGATGATGGCACTATGTTTCTTGCACATGCGTGCAAGCAAACATAAAAACAGCATTTGCTTCTTCAGTTCTGTATGCATATTTCATAGGAAGGGTTTTAGATCCCATTGGTCATTGAGTCATGATTGTTTAACACTCCCAAGTGTAAACATCCCAAAACTTTCTTAATAGTTAGTTTAGTTTATTGGTTGACAAAAATGAAATTTGTCTTTACAAATAATACATCATACATTACAAAGCACACATATTTAATAATGAAAGGAAAAAATATATCATTCTAATCTTACCCTTAAATAGTAATAAATATGCATAATTACTTAAAATCATAAGTACATACCTTATGCATAACTGTTCTCAGCACGTAAATAACTGTTCTAAGTTGCTAATCATTCTTCTTCACATTTCCTCTTGATCCCTTCCACGCTTTCCCCTCACCCCTCTATGGCTTTCCTCTATCCCCCTTCCCCCCTGTTATATCTCTCTTGAGCTCCCTTGCTCACTTTAAAATGGTTTGTCCCATACCTTCTCACCTCTGATGAGGCCCCTGAGCTGATGCCATCCCTTACCTTGTTGATTATTAGATATTAGGCTGAGTTGGTTCTCATTTTCCTGTAAAGGGTCATTTCATAAGACCCCACCCCCTCTAATATGACCCTTTGAATTCCAAGTTTTAATCAAATATGCACCATGACATACATTGTACAATGCCACATGTATTGGAACTTCTCTAGTTATACACTTTAGTAATCCTCTTGTATAATTCCTTGTTTTGTTTCTTCTCCATCTCATACTTTCTCAATATGTATTGTCAGTCTGACGTGGAACCTATGAAATGAGCTTGTTCTCAAAGGTGTTATCCAAAATTTCAATAAATAAATAAAATCCTTATCTGTCTTTTGCCACATGCTTCTGTTTCCTCTCTTTGATTCTACATAATTTAGCCACTTTCTCCATCCACAAAACATTGTATGATTTTAACATACAATTAAATTGGTAGCAGGATTCCATATCTAGTTCTTTTAAAACATCACTCAATATCTGATTCCTTTCATAATTATACAATGGACATAAAATGAGCAAATGTACTGGGTTGTCATCACCAATGTTACAGGCACACAGATTTGATTCTTTTTCTTTATAGAATTTTTTAAGAGTCTGGCTATTTATATATCCGAATCTTGGTTTGGAAACAACCTTCCTATTTTTTGGGTCTGATATCTTAGATAGGTAATACTCCATCCCCAGGGATCTTTTATTATGTACTTTTAGCCAGGAACTAAATTTAGAATTTTTTACCAAATGTACTTCTAATTCAAAATTTATATCCTGAATTCTTGCTCTTATTTGATCCTCCATAATTTTTATTGGTACCCTGGTACATTCGGTGATACAATCCAGTAATCCATATGGTCTAATTCAATTTTCCACAGTGTGCAAGCTAGGAAATGTAAAACCTTTCTCCTTATAACTCAAAGATTCTTCCAATGCTATTCTTGATATCCGTTTATCATGCATATTATAGACCTTCAGCCACTACAGGCATAGTCTTTGTTCTATACATTGTTTTATTGTTGGTTGACTCAGCTCTAATCTAACTAAACTGGATGATGCTCCTCCCAGAAGCCCTAATAACCTTTTATAAGATTTATTCATAATAACCTCTAAACTTTGTATTTTGGTGTATCCCCATATTTCCACTCCATATAATAACTGTGATTTTAATTTTGTATTTATTACTCCTAGGCAGCCTTTCACAGATTGCCCTCCACATTTATATGAACATTTTCTACTGCTGGGTAAAACCTTTTAATTCTGTCCTTTATGGATTTAATATGCTCTTGCCATTTCAGGTTGAAACTAAAAACTATTCCCAAATAATTGAATGTTTTTACAAATTCTATTTTTTTGGTAATTACACTTTAATGTGCACACCTTCCCCCATGGACCAGTTTTTTGTTAAAAATCATATATTTTGTCTTTTGGAAGTTAATTTCCAAGGATGCATTCCTGCACCTTTCATATATTTTATTCAAACTTCTTTGTATTCCCAAGTAACTAGTTGAGATAAGGACCACATCATCTGCATAAGCCAGGTATGGGCATGACCTAGAGCCCAATCTAGGCATGTGCAGCTCGAGATCGTACATACCTTCCAATACCCTATTCAAAAATATATTAAACAAAATTGAAGAGAGGACACAGCCTTGTCTCAAGTTCAAGTTCAAGTTTTCAAGTTCAAGTTTATTGCAGGAAAGACTTAGTTGAGCAAGCTCATTCACAAGGAGGTCCTGAGGCACATACACATACAGTTCGCAATTACATAGACAGGAGATATAAAATGTAGAACAACAAAGAAAAAATATATAATACAAGAGGTACACACAATAGAAGTCCTTATGCTATATATGCAGTACATTCCAGCTTTAACCTTGCCTAAATTATGCACAACTTTTTTCAGCTTAATAAGTAGAGGGCCAGTTGGTACCTAGGAAGTTGACTTGGTGTTGGGGCCTAGTAGCACCTACATATGTCTTTTAATTTAGAGATAGCTAGTGTTTTGTAGGAGTTAATTGATACAATGCTGGCTAGCTTAGCATGGCTTGTAGTTGGTTCCAAATGTTTGGGAGAGCGTATGAGACAGCTCTTTGGCCAGCTGTGGTACGTGTCCTGGGAACATCTAGTAGGATAAGGTCAGATTTTCTTAGGGAGTAGGCGCTATGTGAGATGTGTATGAGAGACGATAAATAGACAGGCGGTTTGTGAAGTAGTAATTTGAGGGTCCAATGCCAGCATGTAGGAGGCGTCTGGTGGCAAGAGAGGTCCACCCAACTGCTGCATAAAGATCATAGTGATGGGTCCTGTATGCAGAGTTAGTAATGAAGCGAAAAGCACGGTGATAGAGTACATCCAGTTTAGATAGGCTAAAGGTTGGAGAGGAGATAAAGATAATTTCTCCGTAGTCAGGCAAGGGAAGGAATGTTACTTGGACAAGTCTTTTTCGGGTCGCGAGAGAAAAGAGGGTCCTATTTCTAAAGAAGAAACCCAAGCATGCTTTAAGCCTCTTTGATAGATCCTCAGTGTGGACAGTGAAGGAAAGCTTGTTGTCTATCCACATACCTAGATATTTAAATTTAGGTACGACTTCCAAGGTTTCACCTAGGGAGGTAACTATGAAGTTTTTAGGTGGGGTAGGTGGGGCACCAGACCAGGCAAGTCTGGAGAAAATCATTGTCTTGGTTTTTTTTTGGCATTTAAGAGAAGCTTGGCATTGATAAGGTTGCTTTCTAACTGGATAAAGTCAGCTTGGAGTTCTTCCCTGACTTCAGTTAAGGACGAGCCTGATGCGTACAAAACCATATAGTCTGCAAAGAAATGTATGCTAGAGTTCTTTATGTGGGAGTCAAGGTTGTTGATGTACAGGTTAAAAAGGATTGGTCCTAGGATGGAGCCTTGAAGGACTCCTCTGGCAATTGGAAGGGGGGCAGATAGTAAGCCATCAGCTTTGACTTTTTGTATCCTTCCTGTGAGATAACTGTTAAACCACTGTAAGGTAAGTGGAGTGGCACTTATGTAGGCAAGACAGGTGATTAGGAGGTGATGGTCTATAGTGTTGAAGGCCTTACTGAGGTCTAGAAAGACTGTACCAGTAACCTTCTTGGTGTCCATAGCATGGATCCAGTCATTAGAGACTTTAGCCAAGGCTGAGATGGTACTGTGCTTCGACCTGAAGCCAGATTGGGCCGGGTTTAGGAGTGAGTGCACTTCAAGGTAATTTTTTAGCTGGTTGTATGTAAGTTTTTCCAGCACTTTGGACAGAACGGGCAAGATAGAGATAGGACGGTAGTTGTTTAAGTCACAAGGATCTCCTGATTTGAAGAGAGGAAAAACATGGGCAGATTTCCAGCAGGATGGAACAGTGGCTGTGGTAATAGGGAGGTTGAAGATGTGAAGGATGGGGACTGTGAGCTGGGCATAGCCTAACCACAAGAAAAAATGATTTAAGGCCATCGTCCCCTGCAATTTTCTTGGTGTCAAGGCTAAGAATTATGTCTTTGACTTCTTTGTAGCTAAACAGGCACAACTGGAAGGGATGAGGTGGAGTAGCATGTGTAGTATCTGGGCTAGTGTTGCTATTCACTCGGCTAGCATATGGGGAGGAGTCGAATGCCAACCCGGCAGTGGCAAAGTGAAGGTTAAGTTCTTCGAGGATTCACAGTTTATTTTCAACCATCCCGTCCTTGGCCAGAATCTTGGTGGGAAGGGAGGAAGCAGCAGGATGGCCTTCAATGGATCTCAGTGTCTTCCAGATTTTTTTGGGAGTTCCCTTTGGCCTGCTCCAGAGTGGAGATGTAGAAGTTTGCTTTAGTAGCATGTACACTTTTAACACAGGCATTTCTGGCAGTTCTAAATGCCTGCCAGTCTGTCGGGTTCTTTGTGTGCCTGGCCCTAGCCCATAGCTTGTCTCTATTGGTAAGTGCAGATTTGAGCTCTTGGGTGAACCACGGATGTAAGGTTTTCCACACCCTCATTTTAATAAGAGGAGCATGCTTGTTAATTAGGGTGGTGAGGTTGTCATTTAGGACTGAGACGGCAGCATCAGCAGATTTGGCAAGAAATAGGTCTTGCCACCTGATTGTAGCTAGATCAGTTAGGAAGTTTACTGAGTTGAATTTACGGAACGAGCATTTGATTCTGAATTTAGAGTGCTGCTGGGTTTTAGATTGGAATCTTGTACATACAACGATACTGTGGTCGCTCATGTTGTTATGGAAAACTGCAGAATGCGAGATTTTATGGGGATGCGAAGTTAAGATGACATCTAAGAGTGAGCTGTTGGCAGAGTTAGAAGAATTGATTCTTGTGGGTTCAGTTACTATCTGTGTAAGACCCAGCTCATCACAGAAGGCTTTAGGGAGTGGGATTTAGCAGTGAGCCAATCCATATTGAAGTCCCCTAAGATTATTGTTTCCGTGTTAGCAGCCAAAGTTATGGATTTCAACATGTTAAGAATTTCTCAGACCAACATATGTTGGAAATTTTCTTGTTTTATCACCTTCCTTATTATATCTTACTACCGTATAGTTATTATTATATAAGGATTTCAAAATATTAATCATTATAGGATCCATTCCATACTCATCCAAAACTTCCCATATTGTTTTTCTATTTACCCTATCAAAGGCCGCTTTTTAAATCTATGAATACACAGAATAAACTTTGTTTTTTAATATAGGTGTAGTTATGGATTAAATGAGTCAATTGATCTATAGTTGAATGTTTGGGCATGAAACCTGCCTGAGCTTCATCTATTAGGTCTTTCTTATTTATCCAATTCATTACTCTCTCCTGTAGAATTTTTGTGAAAATTTTTTGGGATGTATCCAATAAACCTATTGGCCTATAATTACCTGGGTCCAACCTATCGCCCTTTTTGTAAATTGGTATAATAATATTATTCTTCCATGAGTGAGGTATAGCATTCATTTGCAATAGAAAGTTATACACTATTTTTAACAATGGAGCCCACAACTTTAGATCATCTATACATAGATCCTGGGGAACTCCGTCTGGGCCTGGAGCCTTTTGATGTTTTAATAGTTGTGTTACTTGTTTTCTCTCTCTTTCGTAATTGTATCATTTGATGTGATCCATTCCAACTTCTCCTGTGTTGTGTTTATATCAAAAAATACATGTTTATAATATGTATCCCAGGTTTTGGAATCAATATAATTTTCTATTTCCTTTGTTTGTTTTTCCCAACCATATGTAACCAACCTCTAAAACTTTGTTATTTTTTTCCCAAACAGTTTTTTTAAATTCCGCCCACAGGGTTAAGCGGTACTTGTTTTTCTTTAATTTCAACAACTTTTTATAATCCTTTCTCATTTTATTAAGTTTTTTTCTCTCCCCTTTATTCTGGTTCTTTTGTAAACCTCTAACCATTTTATTTATCTCTTGTTTAATTGTTTTACATTCTTATCATACCATTTACTTCCCTTTTTAATTTTACTTTCTATTACCTGAACTAAAGTTGTGGAACTACTAAGCATTATTGATCAAAAACCTCAATATTACTACCCTTCTTCTCATTATTAATAAAAATGTATAATTTTTTTTCTAATCCCTAGATCATATAGGATCTGTATAGATTTGTAATTTTCTATTAAGTCCCATTTGGCTCCTTTTTTCACTCATGTTAACTGTATACTATTTTTGTTATTCTTATTAAATACCCTTATATTCATATTAAGTTCCAATGGCCAATGTTCACTTTCAGTCCTACTTCCAATTTTCATATCTGTTATTAAATGTATAATATTTACCATGCACCAACAATGATCTATTATGGACAAGCCCCTTGGGCCCATGTAAGTATAAGCCTCATTTGGATCACTATTTGTTCTTCCATTAATAAGGAGCATAGCATTATTGTCCATCTCTCTTATAAGCTGTTTTCCTCTTTCACATATCTTTAAATCTGCTGTTCTCCATTCCATCCTGAGATGTATTATGTCCCGAGCTGCACAGGCCCAGAGTATTCCTTAGAGGGCTCCAGGCCATAACCCACCCTGACATTTAAATCCCCTATCAAAACAATCCCACTGTGTGGTTCCCCTGAGATATACTGTTCAATTAAATTTCCTAATTTCTTTACTTCATCCTCACCAACATAATTTGATCCTTTTGGGGAAAAGTATACATTTATCATATATATTATCTGATCCTTTGTTGACATTCTAACTACTAGAATGTGATCTGTTCCTGTATCCATTTCTTTATAATCAACTTGCTTTATTATCCTACACCATAAAATAAATCCACCAGATAACCTACCATATTTCCTGTTACTTCTAGCATTCTTATAAAAAGTATTGTATCCATTTATAAAAAATTCTTGATTTACCCAGGTTTCCTGTATACAGATATAATCAAATTTAGTTACATATTCCAAAAATGAAGGGTCTGCCAATCTCTCCCTTAATCTTGTTACATTCCACGATATTAAATTATACCTCTGAAGTTGTTCTGTTTTAGGGTTATTAGTTCTGCTTTTCTTACTCTGTCAATCATTTATTTCTTGCAGCACTTGATATCTATTTGCTGTCTTTATTAAACTTGTCCAATTCATATTGTATATTTCCTTCTGACTAGTTTTTAGTTCAGTTATTTCTTACCCGTTCATGTATATGTCAAACCTATCCAGCTTCACTGCATAGGACATGACACTCAGGTAATCTTGCTCATTTGTTAACCAAATGATCACTTGTCCATCCTTCTCCCATCTCCTTATTTTAGTAATCATTGTGTACAAATCCTTGACTTTAAGTAGATTCTGTAATAAATCTACTATTTTTGTTCTGATGTTATATTTTGTTTCATTTAAAAAATGTCCTATTCCATATACAGTAAGGATGTCATATATTGTTTTTCTACATTTTTGTTTAATACAAGTTCTTCATAGTATTCAGGAAAAATAATTCTTATATTCGTGACACTCTCCCAAATCTTAAATTCTTTAATTTCTGTTTCTGATTTTCAATCACTTTTAGAATGTAATATTTGTCTGATAATAATAATAATACCATATCTAGCGTCTCAGTTGGTCTTATAATACTCAGTTTGTCCAACATACTATCCTTTCTTTTATTTTTATAAAGAATAGCTCCTAAAAATTGTTTCAAATGTACATTCAGTTTAAATTCTGTTTCATCTGGCATTATATTAACATTATAAATTGGCAAAACATAATCTGTATCTAATGTCCTTTTCAATAATGCTCTAAGTTTACTGTCTTGTTCCTTTTTGTTTTGGAAGCTAAATACTTTATTTTGCAGTCCCCCCTTTCTTGGTCAAGCACTATTTCCTCCATAGTGTCATCCTCTTTTTTTATCATCTTGTTTAATGTTCTTACATATTTCTTCATTCTGCTTTCTTTCTTGTTTCCTTTTTTTATTTTCCTTCACCTTGTTGTTAATTCCATCACCAAATCTGCATAAGTACTTGATCTTCACTTTTTATATTTTATTTTGTTGCCTTTATCTACTTCTCCTCCTTTATTTCCTCCACTTTTATTCAGTCCTTTCCTTTTTTCCCCTTATTAACTTGCTTTTCCAATCCAACATCTTTAAATTTAAACTCAGTTTATTTCTCTTCTACTTCTATTTCATTATTTTTCTGGTCCATTTTCTGACCTTTCTCTTTTACTTTTAAATCATTTTTTGAATCATTTCCCCAAAGTGCGGACTCCACAGATGTTTCTTTCTCATTTTGTGAATAGATGTTTTTCATTTTTCTCTCTCCTCTTAATTAACAATCCCCTTTCTTTTGTTTTTTTCCTGTTCAAATTTTACTCCACTTTCTTCTATCATTTCTTCTACATTCTCCTCTGTTGTATTTGAGAGTTCTAGAATAGTCAGCTTATTTTTACTATGCAGTTGAGTACTTTGATTTCCAAGGGGACCATTCTGTTTTTCTTTCATTTTCTGTTGTTGCTTATTTCCCGTTTCCCATAAAACTAGGTTTCTTGCCTGTAATTCCATTATTACACTATTCTGGTCATTGTAATCATCAGGCAGCATCACTAATTCAGATTCAATTCCTGTAGTATCATTATTTTTCTTTTCTGACCCATAGGTTATGGGCGCTGAAGAGGAATATGGGTGAGATATAATGGTTACCCTCTCCCCGTTCCCTTCTTTTTTTGTAGTTGTTAAATAGCCCCTTCCTGATCTGTCTTGTTTCCTCATTATCCAATCTAAATTGTTTTTATTTTCAATACATATCCCTTTTAAAAAGGATAGATCTTTTTAAGCATTATTAGTTGTTCATATATTATAGCATTAGCCAACAACAGGCCTCTTAATACATTTATGCATTCTCTTGTTAATGTCTCTAATGGAGGGTTTGCTATATTAGTAGGACTCATTAATGGTGTACTGTCGCTCAATGATCTTTCCAATTTAGTGTAATCATCTTCCATCATATCCTTTATGTCATAAGCTTGTTCTAGATTAGACTGTATATCTAGAGCGAGGCCCACAACATTCTTATCTTACCTCAATTGTTGCATTTCTGTAATCTTTTGTTCAATTCTGTTAATAGTTTTAATTGTTTCTTTTATACTTTCTACTGTTCTAATTACTTTCAGATTAACCACCCCTAATAGGCTATTATCATAGAAAATAGGATGGTTTATCACCTTTTCTTTGTCATTTCCTATAACCATTGCAGTGTCTGGAGTACTGAAATCTGAGACTTTAGCAAAATCCCTTTGTTCTGATCTCCTGCTGTCCTCCTATAATTCTCTCTTACTTTGTTTCCCAAAAGCCTCCCATATAGATGGTTGAATTAATTTTGGTCTCGGACTCTTTTTTGACTACTTTATTAGATACTTTAAATTATGTTTCAGCACTCTCAAACTCTGTCATGGTTTTATTGGATTCTTCCTTGGCAAACTTTTCCACTAAACTTTCCATTAAATTGTCATCTTGATGATTAGTTACCAATATGTCAGTATTCTCTATCCCTTCCCCCTCTTAAATCCTCTCTTTTTATTTTTCATTTTCTGTAGTTTTGTTTTACTACAATTATTCATGTCTTCCCCTACCAAAACACTTTTACAACCTCTAGTTTCTACTGGCATGAAAGGAAACAGGTATAAATAGACAGCTTTAACAACTATTAACTGTTCAATCAATACAAATTCTCTCCAGCTTGAGAGGCTATAATTTAATAATTTAATACCCAGGAGTATAAGGAGTAGTAATTAACTGGACTAACTGTCCAGTATATTGATTAGTCTATTGCTTAATAAGCCAATCAAGCAATCAAACTAGAGGATTAAAATACCATTAAATTACTTTTTAAGACACCAGTAGAGCACTATTTAGATTAGTGTCCTACTAAGTCAATAATCGTCTAGTGCAAAATAACACTACTGATGCAAAGAAATGTTTAAAAAGAGCTAAGTCTATATTAAGTAGATTACAAAGACATATATTAACTTACTCAATGAAAGGTCATTTTCTCACAGTTCTTCCAGTCCTTTAATATGGAGAAGAAGGATAATAGTCCTAACTTCCTTCTGTAATAGTCTGTGTTAGTCTCTCATGTACAAATCACTTCCAGGCAAAAACTTCCTGCTTTTAGGCAATGAGTTCTTGCTTTCATGAATGGCAAGGGTTCTCCCATCTCAATTCTCCTCCGAGTTTCTCCAGTCTCGAAGGGAAAATAGGTTTAATGGGGATATTTTCTTTTCTGTAACACTATTATAGCCTTCACTCTATTCCTTTTGTCTCGTTGCACTAAAAAAATAATAATTTAAAAAGAAACTAATAACACAATCCCATTCTACTCTATTTACTTTCAATTACAATACTGTATACTTCTATAATTTAGCCCCTATCTGGTAATTTCTAATTTCTAACCTTTAGCTTTGCATGTATCATTAAAACTCTAATTATTTTATTATAAGGTATAATAAATTCCAATATATTTTAAAACATCAAAACTTCAAAAGTTTCAAAACTTCAAAACAGAACAACCCCCATATAGCTCCCCCTTTATTTTAATATTTACTTACTTTTCCTTCCTGCTTTATAAATAAAAACTGTCTTGAAAATGCGGACTTCAACTTGCTATTGCAGCTACCATATACTAATTAAACTCAACCCCTTATACTGAGTAGTTAGTCTCAGGATCTAGTCCCAGGATCTAATCAGGGTCAAGATGGTAAGCCGCAATACAAAAATAAGCATGTAGGCAAGCGGGCGATACTCAACATCAACATTTGAAATCAAGATTTTTAACTCTCAGCACTTAATATATAAAACACTTATTGTCATAAAAAAGTCAGGCAGATCTCTACAAACTCTCTGCAAGTGCTCTGGTTCCTTCCTTCCTCCTCTACTGCAAGCTGGATGTGAGCTGGGAATGGGTCTAACGCATGCTCTTATATGGCCGAAGCCACCTGACCTTTTTTGACCTATCAGAGTGAGACTTCCAATCCAGAAAGTACTCAGTCTAAAACTCTATTTTTATAAAAATAAAATAAATAAATCTTAAAAAAGCAGTCAAAAACTTTTGGACACCTTCTGTTGCATCTATCAAGGGACTCAAGGAGCTTTATGAGACTACGTCTTGCGCTCGCTCACCAGCTCGCTAGTCTGAACCCTCATACAGAGCACAGCAAGATGAAAAGTGCATCAACAAATACAGGTACTTATCTATTTGGATACAAACAGACTTATTTATAGTAAATAAAAATGTTCTTGGCTATTATGTAGCTGATAAGTATCAAAAAAAATAAAACATTTTTTTCTAAGCTTTTAACATTGTGACTCTGTCTAGAGGGGAAATGCAAAAGCAGGCCAATAGGCCCCTGCAGGCTTTACTGGAACTTCCTCCTAGCAGCAGGGCTGTTTCCGCTACTAACACTCCACTCCCAGCAGGGAGATGTCCAGAGGCCAGGCTTTTTCTCGAAATTAAACTTTCTCCTTCTCAATCCTTCTTTCACTGTGTGGATGCCAAAGTTGGTCCCAGAAGAGCAGCAGCAAAATGCTTTCATTTTAATGTGGCAATGATGGCATACCTGTTCAAAAACAAATGAAAGCCTTGCTACTCCTGCTGCAGCCGTTCTCCTCGCGGTTCAGCGTCTGCATCCACCATGAACTGAGGAATCAAGATAAGTGCCTTCCTTGGCTGCTGAGCATGTTCCAGTTCCATGAATCTTATAAGTTCTAGGTTGGAATTGTGACAGTATGCAAAATGAAGGCCTACTGGGGTATTGCCACCTGGAACTAGTGCCAAAACTAGAACTAGAATGAGTACTGGTACCAGATGCCTACAGTATGTCAGGGTTCATACAATATTATAAATATTCAGTTTCTTATGTACAGTATCTAACAAAACAGATCCAGGGCATATTCTGAAAATGCAGGTAATTGTAATTATTATTATTATTATTCTCATAATAGGGCATTTACTGTACATACCCACTATGCTACAGAAGCATAAAATACATGAAAAATCTATGGTTACAGTTCTGAGAACAGTTCATTCAGTATGTCATGAGTCGCAAACTCATCTCCTTCTTATTCAGTATAAGCCATGAGCAGATAACTATTCTGTGAGCCTGGTAGTCCTCTCCTAATTGAAATTCCTGATCTGAGAAACTGAAGCAGGTAACCTAACTAAATTATACAGCAATGTTAGTATTCCTATCAAAAATATCTATTCAAAGCTGTATTCTAACAAACCCATTACCTAACCTATGAATGCATTTTACAAATCATTTCCTCAAGAGCTGTCTTATTTGGACCTGTAGTTCTGACCACTAATATTTTGCATGTTGCCCAGCTGACTATGCTAGAGACAAAATAGCTTGTTCAATCTTACCACTCTGCTGGCCTTTGTCAACAAGTCTTAGCCAAAATGCCAGTTGGGGACACTCAGTAGCAACTTTCCGGGTGCATATTCGGAGTGTCTCCTAGAGGGATAAAGCCTATGGGATTTTATAGTCTAGTTGGAAAGGGTCTTTCAAAAAGCCATCAAGCACATGATAGTTGCCTGACCTGTTATTTCCCTACCAATCAGAGTGGCACAAGTGGGTGCTGTTTCCTTATGCCTAAGTGCTAGAAGGTGTGAAAATGTGGTAACGAATGTTTGTGCCTGAGTTCTGGAAGACATAGTTCCTTGTGCCTAAGTGCAAGGAGGTGTGAAAAATATGGTCAGCTAAGAGACAATTATATTTATCAGAAATATTCAGCAAGCTTGCTTCAACTTGAGTATTGCCTGTGTTATTCATAAATAAAATTCAGAATGTTTTGGGCCCTGGTGGTTTTGCCTGGATTGACCCAGGTCCCTGGGAAGCAACTTTTCCTGGTACCATTCAGACTGCCAGCTCTATGTTCCTTACTGCTATCTAAGGTTTTGGTTTTGGCTAGAATGCTTATGCCTGGCCTGCCTATATTCAGACTCGGGTCATGGGAAAGGATTCCCCATGGTATCAGTATCTTGCCTGTGATTTACAATAGACCTAAGGTGTTCCTGTATTCTTTGTTTTAGAGGCTAAACAGTGCAACTTACATAAGTAAGCTTGCAAGGACACCAGAAGGCATAAACAGTGAAAGGAATGTCACAAGTGATGCATTCTCTGATCTCCACCTAGATGTTGCTGTCTCTGGGGTGTGAGAACTGGGTACCTATCTGTGCATATTTGCAAATATTACACCTGAGACATTCATAAAACCATTTTGGTATCTATGGTAACCAGTTATTGCTCGGGACGGTCACAGGGATACTTGCAAGGTGACTGTGTACCAAATGATCCCAGAGGTGTGTTGCCCTCATAAAGGAAAGCCTAGGTTTAATGCTTACTGCTGTGCTGACCTCAGTGTCACCCATAAGTATGGGCCAGTTACAGTGTACTATATTTCTAATTCTCCCAACCAGTCCATTATACTCTGTAACAAAAGTTACAGGCCAAAATTTTGAAGATGTTCACCTGTGTAGACAAACCTATTACATCCTTATGTATCAGTCTTTCTCTGTCTAACTGAAATGCTTTATTTTTAGACTGCTTAAGCATAGAAACATAGAACACGATGGCAGAAAAAGACCAGGGATCCATCCAGTCTGCCAATATTCCCTATAATCCCTGGAACCTTCCCTGGAACCCATTGTTCCTCCACTGTACTAACCTTCCCCATCCTATCCCCATTCTTCTCCCTGGTCATCATCCCAGTTGACCATTATTCCCTTCATTCTATCCCATGTCTGCTTGAATCCTCTGACTGTGTTTGCATCTACCACCTTGGCTGACAGACTGTTCCAAGGTTCCACCACCCTTTCCATAAAGAAGTACTTCCTCACATCCCTCCTGAACCTCCATCCTGTTAATTTCCTCTCTTGACTACATGACTTTGAGTTGGTATTTAGGGTAAATAATTCCCCACAGTTTACCTTGCTAATTCCTTTAAGGAACTTGAAGGCCTCCATCGTATCTCTCCTCTCCCTTCTGGTTCCCAGTGAATGCATATTTAGTGCCTTGAGGCACTCTTCATAGGATCCACCCTGCTGGCCCTGAATCATTTTTGTTACTCTGCGCTGCACTGTTTCCAATATATTCCTGTCTTTTCTGAGTTGAGGGCTCCAGATCTAGATGCAGTACTCCAGGTGAGGCCTCACCAGGGATCTGTGTAGGAGAAGTATTACCACTTCTCTTCTGCTATTAATACCCCTCCAGACTCATCCCAGCATCCTAAGCCTTGTTGCACTGGCTCATTTGTTTAAGGGGGTTACTGATGATAACTTCTAGATACCATTCCTCTTCTGTAGTGCTACGTCTCACCCCACCCATCCAGTACTCCGTCTTGGGGTTCCTTTTCCCTAGGTGCATTAACTTGCACTTTTTGGCATTGAATTTTAACTGCCAGACCTTTGATCACCCCCTCTAGTTTTTGTAGGTCTCTCTGTATATCCCTTATTCCCTCAACACTATCCACCTTTCCATAGTTTTGTGTTATCTGTGAAGAAACACAGCCTGCCCTGGACTCCCTCACCAATGTCACTAATAAACATATTGAAGAGGACCGGACTCAGGACAAATCCCTGTAGAACCCCGTTCATAACCTCCCTTTCCTCTTGACTACCACCCTCTGCTGCCTCACTTCTAGCCAACTACCCATCCAGTTCACTATGGTTTTAGCGGTACCGAGATCTTCCATCTTTTTGAGCAACCTTTTGTGTGGTACTGAATCAAAAGCCTTGCTGAAGTCAAAGTACTGCAGATCCACAAGGTAGCCCTTGTTTACTTCCTTGATCACCCAGTCAAAGAAAAAAAATCAGGTTAGTATGGCAAGACCTTCCTGCCATGAAACTTGTGTTGTTTACTATCCTGGAGCCTGCTGCTCTCTAGGTAGTCCACAAGGTCCTCTTTGATTAGTGATTCCATCAGCTTCCCCACACTGGAGGTCAGACTGACAGGTCTGTAGTTCCCTGGTTGCTCCCTATCTTCCCCCTTATAAAGTGGTAAAACATCTGCCATACTCCAATCCCTTGAAACGTCTCCAGACCTAAGTGAGCTGTTGAACAGACCAGCCAGTGGTTCATCCAGTTCTGCTGCTAATTTCCTAAGTATTCTTGGATGCAACCCATCTGGTCCTGGGACCTTTTCTGTCTTAAGGGCTGCCAGCCATTTCAGGACCTCTCACTAATAAATATAGGCTGTCTTATTTCTGGGAACCCTTTAGCAGCTGCTTTGATGCTGCTATTTGGTATAGACCTGAGGTCCTCCTTAGTGAATACTGAGCAAAAATAGCCATTCAGGACTAGCGTTTTGCTCATCCTCCTCTATCATCCTGCCACCCTCAACTAGCCATGTGATGCACATTTTTTCACTGATACCGTATATCATAAAAACTGTTTTTCTCCGTTCTTGACCCCCTCCACAATACGCAGCTCCATGTCTGGTTTCACCTCCCTAATGACCCTCTTTGCCTCCCTATTTTTCTGTAGATAATCCTCCCTTTCTGCCCTCCCCTGCTTTTCCTTGTACTTACAGAAAACCTTCTTTGTGGCCCTAACCTCTTCTCTGACCCTAGCTGAGAACCATAGTGGTCTCTTAAACCTATTTTTTTGTTAGATACTGTGCTTATGCTTGCCTTTGATGCCTCAAGGATGGCTCCCTTTATTGCCCCATCTCTCCTCTACCCCTCTTATGTCCACCACCCTTGCTACCTTATCCCTGACTAGTTCCCTCAACCTATCGAAATCAATCCTTCTAAAGTAAAGGTCTTTGGGTCTTGATTGTGGGTTGCCAACCCCGAAGGCCAATTCAAACCACACAGTATTGTGGTCGCTGTTCCCTAGCAACTCCCCTACTCCCACAGCACCCACCATCTCTGAGTTGGTGAGCACCACATCAAGGATTGCGTTCTGCCTGGTAGGTTCCTTAACCAGCTTCATCAGCAGACAGTCTTGGAAATTGTCCAGTAATGTCTGACTCCTGTCACTCTTAGCCACCTGGGCTGCTGTAAGAGATCCATGTCACAGCCCCTCTCTATAAACCATTCTTATAATTATATTGCTTGTATCAAAAAATCCTGTTTAGTAGTACAGTTTCTATACAACCTGATAGATTGACTGTATGGTATAGAGTTTATTTTAACTTGGGGTGGGCACTGTCTGCTCTTAAAACAGAATTGGTGACAGCTGGTTTCCTGAAGAACTCAAGAGCATGTATGGACAGAGCTTAAGTATTACATGACTGTATGTTTAAATGTTTCTAAGCTCTGTAAATTGGTACTGTTTCTGTCTGTCATTTATTGACGGGGTGGATCCCTGAGAGACGGGAGAGTGGTGGGCCTAATGATGGGCACATATCGCCCATCTGCGAGAATGTATATATACTTAATGCATAGGTTTGTCCATATGCCCAAAATGGAACTGATGGTGCTTGTAAGGAAAGGCAGTCATCCTTCACCCCGCCCAATTTCGGGGCTGCACTTCCTGCTCTCAGAGTATCCACAGCCAGAGTTGTACATCTTCTTGAATGTAGGTAAATCAATAACCGAGCTGGATGTGACTGTGGCTTTATATACCATGGTAATGTTATTTTTCTTTTCAAGCTGTTTTACTGCTTAATCAAACTGTTATTCTGCTTGTTTGCAGGTTATGAAACTATACCAGGGCAGGGTCTATTACCTGTTCTTAGTTCTTCAATTAAAATAGTATCCTTGTTCTTGAATTTACCATGTAGACTGTTGTGATGTAATGCTCTTTTATTCACTTTTCAGGGGACACTACAGCCAAATATATTGGCAGAATACTTCTTTGTGATATGAGAGTATTGCAAACTAAATTGTGTCCCCTGCACTGGGCAGTCATAGGGTTTATTTCACAATAATGGGTATTATAGATATTTACTTATGGGCGCGCATCTCCCATGATGATGTAATGCAGTAGAAGGGGTGCTGATGAACACCTTTTTATAAACTTTATCCTACAGCAACTTATGTATCACATTTAATCTGTGTTGTACTTTACTGTTAAATGCAATAAATAGATTTTATAAAAAAAACTGATGTTGGATGTGATTTAATGCAATAAATAGATTTTACAAAAAAAAAACTGATGCTGGATGTGATCCTCAAAAAACTAGAATTATTACTGAGAGGTTGGTGAGAAAGTATGGCCTGATACAAAAATAAAGATAACACAAAAAAGCAAGACCAGCCTTGTTGGCACAAGCCAGTTCTTGTTTGTTTTGTATTTAATCCAACTGGGCAATTAACAGATAACTGTAGTATCAACAGAAGGTGTTCTGTAAGAGAAATAGGGGTCTTTGAACAATCAACCATGAGGAATAAATAGTTACAAATCAGAAGGACCTGATCAGTTGTACTGTCAAATAACCAAGAAAGTTTCAGAATACCTACTGGGGCCATTAACCAAATGTTTTAATCTTTCATTTGAGACGGGCTTATTGCCAAAAGATTGGTGACAGGCAATTGCAGTGCCAGCATTTTAAAAAAAGGGGACAAAGAGGGTTACAGACCAAAAAGACTGACTTTGTCTGAGGGAAAATAATGGAGAGTCTAGTAGGGGACAAACTAGAAACAGAGTTAGAGGAAACCAATTTAAAAGAAATGTCACCAAGGCTTCTGAAAAAGTAGATCTTGCTTCACAAATTAGTTAGCTCTGTATGGGAAAGTTAGCGAAAATGTGGATAAAAATAAACCAGCCGATATTATATTATATACCAAGGCCTGGTTATTCAAAAGGATTGCACATGGCAGTGTCAGTGGCTCAGTAGGTAGCACACTCGCCTCTGAGGCCGGGAGATCAGAGGGCTGTGGGTTCAGTTCCCACATCTGGCACTTGCGTTAATATCCCAGAATTGACACTGTAATGCAGTATGAGAGGGGTGCTGCATTTCTGAGGTGCCGTCTTTCGGATGAGACGTTAAACCGAGGTCCCATCTGCCTAGATTGGTGGTAGTTCAGGTGGATGTTAAAGATCCCATGGCACTTATCGAAAAGAGTAGGGGAATTTCCCTGGTGTCCTGGCCAAATTTCCCTCATTCACTAAAAATACCACCAACAGCTTAATCTGGTTCAAGGTCAGTTGGCATTCATCTGTATCCCCTTCCCCTGGGTCGTGCCTGAAAATAGGCAGGATTTGTCTAGTGCACTTAACCGGTCAACAAAAGCTAAATAAATGGCGCAACAGGGATATACCATGCGCAACTTACTAATGCACCCTGGCGCGATATTCAAAGGGGCAAGTTGTGATGTGCAACTCCCAATTCACCGGGTGTATCGAGCACGTAAGTGGTGCAAGGGGGTATACCCAAGATATGCACATCCCACTATTCAGCCTGTAGATGTGCAGTATATGCTGGCACAACTTCACCTTGTGCCACCTGGGAAGAAAGATGTGCCTGGTAAAACCAGGAACAAGTCCTGGCCACCCACAGGTGAGCTGCCATATTGCAGGGTGCAACACAGCAGCCACTGGCTGTGGGTGGCCACCCACCCAAAACATTGTCCACATGCTCCCTGCCCTGGGAGTGGTGTGCCCCCCCCCCGTTACCCAGTCGCGGGCATAAGTAAAATATAATCCCTGGTGGTCCAGTGGAAACCCCTCCCCACCTGCCCACTGAGGTCCCCTACCACCCAGCATCCCCCCGTCATCGGCGGGTGGCAGCACCCTGCCCGCATGCCGCCCAGCCGCCTGCTGAATGACAGTGTACAGTACAGTTTGAACAACTATTGGTCTACTGTGTGGACCTATGGCATGCAGACTATACTACACAGGCCTGATATGTGGAATGAACTCTCGTACATTACATATTGGGCCTGTAGTGGTTAGTATGGTTCTATGCTCATTGGTCCACATTAGTGGACCAATAGGCATACAGACCATACTGTATGCTGTCATTCAGCAGGTGGCTAGGTGTCATGCGGGCGGAGTGCTGCCGCCTGCCAATGACGGGGGGGTGAAGGCTGGTGGGGGACCTCAGCGGGCAGGTGGGGAGGGGGGTACCACTGGACCACCAGGGTATCTAGTGATGTTTCTGCCCATGATCGGGTGATGGGGGCTTTCCACTGGACCACCAGGGCATATATATTTATGTATGCCCACAATCGGGCGATGGAGGGCTTCTCACTGGACCACCAGGGATTATATTTTACTTATGCCAGTGATCGGGCAATGGTGGGGCTTCAACTGGACCACCAGGAAGATTCACTCTACCTGTGCCCGCGATCAGGTGAACAGGAGCGGGGACTGTCATGGGACTGCATTCATGGGACTGCAGGGTGTCAATCCCCAACAGCTGCAGCCTGGCAGGGCGCCAAGCACAAGTCACCAGAGATCGGCAAACCGCATGCAAATTGGGCCATAATGACATGCAAATGGCCCCATTTGTGCCTTTCATGCATATTGGCCTCATTTGCATGCCCAGTGCTGAATATCGCGGTTGATGCACCTAGCGCAACTGCACTTGCGCTGGCGCATCCCCCTGATCCCGTTCTGCCACTTGCACTGGTGCAGTGCCACTGCGCTGTGTGCAGTGCGTGCAGCCTCAGTGCCATATTCAATGGTGCTGAGCCATGGCACAGCAATGTTGAATATCGTTTGGTCCATGCCCTGGTGCAGCCCTGTTGCGCTGCGCCCATGCTTGTGCCCCTGCCCAGTGCAGTCTGAATATCCAGGCCCTAGAGTACCAGTAGACATTTTACATCATGCCACATAAATCATTATTAGTAAAATGTATCCAGGCTCAGATCAGTGAAAAGATCATAAGATAAATACATAGTGGGTCAATTGCAAGAGCATAAGTTAGAAATTGTTAAAACAGCCCAGTACCAGGCACTCTTGCAGCTGCTGCAACTGGAGGTGGGGCTTAGTCAGAGTTAAAGTAGCAAGCAGAGTTTTAATTTCTCAGAAGAAGCCAGAAGGGGAAGGAAGGAAACATATTCAATTCAGTGCTTTAGAGTAACTGGTGATTGCTATTTTTCTTTTAAACTTAGATTGTGGGCTTTTAGTGACACTATACTTTCTTTGTTGTCTTTACTTATAATTGTTTTTGGGCTGTTGAAAATTTAAAACATAGTGGTGGTGTAATTCTGTGCTGTCTTTAATTGCTGCAAATTTTATCTTGGCTTGTCTGACTGCCCTGTAGTTGGGTGAAGGGTGTTAATTGTCTGGCCTCTGACCTCAGCTACGTGATAACTGGAGGTGGGGCTTAGTCAGAGTTAAAGTAGCAAGCAGAGTTTTAATTTCTCAGAAGAAGCCAGAAGGGGAAGGAAGGAAACATATTCAATTCAGTGCTTTAGAGTAACTGGTAATTGCTATTTTTCTTTTAAACTTAGATTGTGGGCTTTTAGTGACACTATACTTTCTTTGTTGTCTTTACTTATAATTGTTTTTGGGCTGTTGAAAATTTAAAACATAGTGGTGGTGTAATTCTGTGCTGTCTTTAATTGCTGCAAATTTTGCCCCCCTCCCCTTCCCCAACTCTTAATTATAGGCCCTGTTAAATCTGATTGACAGGAGCTAAACACAGGGTATAGTAAGGGGTGTGAAGTAGGAGGGGCATAAGGGGGAAGAAGCCCACCCTCAGCACGACAAGTGTTTTGACTCATTTATTTATTTATTGGTTTCTTTTCTTTAAAAAAAAAATTATCTGAGGATCAGTGGCAGGATTTTTAGGACAGTAAATTAATAAAAAGGGAACTAGGAGAGCTTCAGTAGCAGACAAGTAGTGGAATTGCAGTATAATGTGGGGAGTGGTGCAATGCAGTGGCTGTGGGGCAGCCATATTCAGGCAGACCTTCTGGACACTGAGGTGCTGCCCTATCTGCATGCATCTCTCTGGACTGCGAGATGAGGTAGCCAGACTCAGAGCAGAAGTAAACTGGGTCAGGAGTACCATCACCCCTATCCAGGGACCACCCAGTCCAATGCAACTGCCTCAAAGGATGCCGAGAACAAGGAGCACTTGGATGACAGTGGGCTCAGGGAGGGTTAGAGCAGTCAGGAAGAGGCACATCCAAGATCCTATTCCACTCAAGAACTCATATGCCACACTGGCAAATGAGGACAACCAAATAGAGGTACCCAGAGAAGTGGAAGGAAAGGATGTGGAGGTTAGCCAAGGAGGTGACCTCAGCGGGGAAAGCAGTGGACCCCAGAGGAGGAGGAGGAGGAAGCGAATCCTGGTGGGGGACTCCATCATAAGAGGGATCCAGCTAGGAACACAGGAGGGGGAGGACAGGGAGGTGAGGTGCCTACCAGGTGCCACGGCATGGAGGGATGGAAGGAAGATCCTGGGGATCACTGGGAAGGCAAGACGGAGGGTGAGCTGGATGTCATTATCCACCTAGGTACTAATGACCTGGCAAATGGGGAGCCAAAGGAAGTTCAGGAAGAGTTTAGGAAACTGGGGAGGGTCTCAAGCAAGTAGCTACTTCTGTCACTTTCTCAGAAGTACTACCTGTGAGACAAGGGAAGCATAAGGTGCATGCACCAGGAACTTTAACTCATGGTTGAAGAACTGGTGCTGTGAGGAAGGGTTTGGATTCATTGGTGACTGGGGACCCACCTGGAGGATGGAGGTTTGTTCAAGCCTGAGGCCTGCATCCATCCTGGAGGGGAATCCAAGCACTCAATGATGAGTTTAAGTGCTACATTGACAAGCATTTAAACTAACAAAGGGGGGTGACAGGCCAGCAAGAAGGGTACCTACTTGCTCACCCCCCACAGCTAGCAGTGGAACCAGTGAACCAGAGGAGTGGCTATCTCTGCAAAGCAGTGTGCAAAAGATGGAGATTAGTGCCCAAGAGGTGGATAAGCAGAAAGGGCAAAATTCAGCAGAAGGACAGACAGCAAGGAGAACCGGGATAAATGACAACCAAGGAAGGGGCTGGAGTAGAACAGTGAAACAGTCTAGGGAGGTCAAATCATGGAAAGCCATGTGGCAAATGCCAGGAGCCTTAGCAACAAGATGGAAGATCTGGAGGCTGTCATGAATGCGTCAGACCTGGACATTGTGGCCATCACTGAATCCTGGTGTAATGATAACCATGACTGGGAGATGACCACACCTGGCTACAACATATTCAGAAGAGACAGAGAAGGCAGGAAGGGAGGAGGAGTGGCACTGTATGTGAAAAATGACATAAGGGCCACAGAGATCCAGGTGGAACAAAATGGGGGAGAGATACTGTGGGTTAAGCTGGAAAGGAAAATGGGGACAGCCATCCGCACAGGTGTGGTCTATAGATCACCAGCCCAGGAGGAAGAAACAGATAGGGAGCTGATGCTAGCCATCCAAAGGATGGCAGACAAGGGTGAGGTAGTACTGGTTGGAGACTTCAATATTCCAGACGTGGACTGGAGCATCCCAGCAGCAGCATCAACTAGGAGCAGATTTATCCTAGACTCCCTTCAGGGTGCCTTCCTCAAGCAACTGGTCATGGAACCAACTCGGCAGAAGGCAATACTGGACCTTGTGCTCACAAACAGGGACAGTGTGATGGGGGTAACAGTGGGGGAGCACCTGGAAACAGTGACCACCAGTCATTGTGGTTTGAAATCACAGAAAGAGCAGAACCAAACCACACAAAAACACGTATCCTGGATTTTAGGGGGACAGACTTTGGGAAAATGGGGAGATACTTGAAAGAGGCATTAAGGGGAATGGGACAGGAATCAGGGGTTGAGGAACAGTGGGCAGTATTTAAAATGGGGATTACAAGAACAACAGAATTATGCATTAAGCAGGTTAGCAAGAGGAAAGGAAGAGGAGACCATTATGGTTTCCAAAGGGTAGCAAAAGTGAAAGCCAAAAGATTGCATTCAGGCAATACAAAAGACACAGGCAGAAGGGGATAGGGAGAAGTACCAGGAGAAGCAAAGGGAGGCAGGGAGGTCAGTAAGGAAGCCAAAGCTCAGACAGAAGAACACATTGCAAAATCAGTGGGTAGAGGGGACAAAACCTTTTACAGGTACATAAGTGAAAAAAGAAAGACAAAGGGAGGGATAGTGAGACTGAAGGGGGAGGATGGGGGCCACGTGGAGGATGACAACAGTAAAGCTGACATATTGAACAGGTATTTCTGCTCAGTCTTTACTGAGGAAGAGGAGGGTAATGGGTCTGAAAGGAGTACAAGGGGTGAGAATGGTGCAAAAATGGACACAAGTCCCTTTACATGAGAAAGGGTCCTGAAGGAACAGGAAGTAATAAGAGTTGATAAAGCAATGGGGCCAGATGGGTGCACCCCAGGGTCCTTAAAGAACTAAGAGAGGTGGTGGCTGAACCTCTGGCTATCCTGTTTAGCCGATCACTGGAAACAGGGAGATACCCAAAGACTGAGGACAGCAAATGTAGTCCCTTATACAAAGTGGGAACAAAGAGGAAGCAGGGAACTACAGACCAGTCAGCCTCACCTCGGTAGTGGGGAAGATCATGGAAGCACTACTGAAGGAGAGATTGGTGGAACATCTGGTTGTCAATGGACTACAGGACCCAAGGCAGCATGGTTTCACCTGGGGGAGGTCATGTCAGACCAACCTCATTGAATTTTTTGACTGGGTGACTAGGGAGGTGGATCAGGGGAGGGCAGTGGACATGGCCTATCTGGACTTCAGCAAGGCCTTTGACACTGTGCCACATAGAAGACTATTACACAAACTGGGAATATGGGTGTGAGCAGGACAGTAGTGTGGTGGGTAGGTAACTGGCTGGGTGGCAGGACACAGAGGGTGGTGGTAAATGGCTGTCACTCCACAGAGGAAGAGTGACCAGTGGGGTACCACAGGGATCAGTGCTGGGACGGGTCCTATTCAACATCTTCATCAGTGACATTGCACAGGACCTAGAAGCGAGAATTTCACTGTTCGCTGATGACACAAAGCTCTGTAACAGAGTAGACACACCAGAGGGTGTAGACAGAATGAAGTGACCTGCAGAAACTTTAAGAATGGTCAGGGTTTGGCAGTTGAAATTCAATGCAAAGAAGTGCAAGATAATGCATATGGGGCACAAAACCCTGGCACAATATATCAGTTGGGGGTGAGGATATAGCATGCCAAGCAGGAAAGGGATCTTGGGGTTGTCATCTCTGATGATCTCAAGGTAGAAACAGTGTGACAAGGCAGCAGGTAAAGCAAATAGGATGCTGGGATGTATAGGCAGGGGCATCACCAGCAGGAAAAGGAGGTCATAATTCCGCTATACAAGACACTAGTGAGGCCCCACCTGGAGTACAGTGTACAGTTCTGGAGACCATACCTACGTAAGGACATAGACAGGGTAGAGAAGGTTCAGAGGAGGGCAACAAAGATGGTGCATGGTTGCATCACAAGTCCTATGAAGACAGGTTGAAGGAACTGAACATGTACTCCTGGAGGAGAGGAGGAGAGGGGATATGATAGAGACATACAAGTATCTTACAGGGAGGAACAGGGTGCAGGAAAACACTATTTTTAAGCGAAAAGATGTTCCAGGACTAGAGGGCATGGGATGAAGTTGGAGGGAGGGCGATTCAGAGGAAACATGAGAAAGAATTTCTTCACAGAACGGGTGGTGGACAAGTGGAACACCCTGCCAGAGGAAGTGGTGGGGGCTGAAACAATCACGGGATTTAATAATGCATGGGATAGACATAAAGGAATTCTGGAGGTCAGGGGTAAGGGGCAACAGACTTCTAGGAAAACAAACTGAACTTACAAGTTCAAATGGGCAGACTGGGTGGACCATAGGCCCTTATCTGCCGACACTGTCTATGTATCTATGTATCTATGCCTGCTGCTTTGTAGGGTACTGATCCTTCAGACTCCCAGTACCTCATTTCTCCCAGGCAAAGATGAGCTATTAACTTAGTGAGAGAGTGCAGCCAACATTAGGAACAATTACAGAAACAGTCACTCACTACTCTGCAGTCAGAAAGTCTTTAGTGACAGCTTCCCACTGATCACGTTTGTAGGATCTAAAAATCTGCTCAGAATCCTACTTGCTGTTTCTGCTGTGCCAGTACTTCCTCAGGTGTGACACTGCATTTTCCAGTATCTACAGTCATGTCTGATGGGAATCCTATCAATTTTTGGATCAGAGAGTGGATATCCCTTCAGCAGCAGCATTTTTTTAAAACACACAGTGTTTGTGGCCCTACGAGGATCAAAAAGGGGCACGCCTACTAGTTCATTAGTCTATCCTTCTCTGGCTGACTCTCAACATTGGAATTCACTCATATTTGCAGTGGAAGCACACTCATATACTTCTTTTTATGCCACCAAATGGTGGCAAAGTGAAAAAACAATTGTCATGTTACAGAATTTTTTTGTGCATGTGTTAATGGAAAGCACCAGTGTAAACCCTGTTTTTTGCAAAGAAGATCTTGTAAGCAACTTTACTTCAAGAGAATGGAGTGGTGTATATTTTGTGGAGGAACAGATTTGTAACTTGTGGAGGGGCAGTTTAAATTGAGCAAACAAAGGGAATGAGGGATAATAAACATTAGGCGCCAAGATAAAATATACCCTATGTAACCCCCTTCCAAAGATGGGCTAACCTTTTGGCTCCTGCTGGAGTTGCTGCTTTCCCTTGAGTCGATCTTTACCCTTGGTCCACTACTGGACTACAACCACTGGACTGGGGGCAGAACCAGAGCACCATCACTTTCTTTGGTGCAGGCCATGCCTATCAACTCAGTGGCTATTGCCTTCCACAGTCTCTTTGCTCTCCCGGCCCCCATGGACTGTGGCAGTGGAGCTGGGGAAAAAAACATCAGACTGCAGCCACTCCTCTTTGGTATTGCCACATCAGGCACAACCAAAGCCACACAGACATGTTGTTCCCCCAACCCCTAGACTGGCAATCAGGGTTGAGGAGCACACAGGAGCTGGCACCCTTTTTAGCAGCTTTCAAAACTGCCACACTGTCACAAAGCTGAAACTGCTTCCTGCATGGAGCATTATCCTTGGGAGCACCCAACAGTGCTGTTCAGCCAGCAAAACACACACACACACCAGTCCTACTGGACAGTAGAAGCAATCGTTCCTGTCCAATGCACCATGCATCTGTGCAGGATGCCTTGACAGCCATACTTGGAGCAAGTGGTTCTCTGTGCTGTATGTATGCAGTGGATACTACCACATGCAGATGGCAGAAGAGCAAACAAGAGAAGACTGCCTTTGTCTGCCCTCTGGGTTTTTACCAGTCTGAGAGGATGCCTCAGGGATTCTCTGGCACCCCAGCAACATCCCAGCACCTAATGGAGAAGGTGGTTGGAGAGATGAATGTCTGATAGATGTTGGTTTACCTGGACAACCTCATAGTTTTTTGAAAACACTTGAAGAACATGAGGCCTGTGTTATGAAGTTTCTGGACTGGCTGGCAGAATATAACCTGGTGTTTTTACTGCACGAGTGCCAGTTCTTCCAGATGACCTTGAGGTATGTCAGACACATATTTTCAGACAGAGGAATTGGCACAGAACCAGTGAAAGTTGAAGCCCTTACCATCAGGCCCTGGCTGACCAACATGAAGCCCTGTAGTCATTTTGGGGATTTGGTGGCTACTATTGAAGATTTGTGAAAGATATGTCCTCTATGGTGAGGTCCTTAATCAGTCTGACCCAAAAGTATCCCCCCATCCATGGACACAAGGAGCTGACATCTTCCAACAAACCTGCAACAGAGTATTGAAAGACCAATGAACCATTTGGAGACTGCTGGACTGAAAAGTGCAAGGCAACTTTCTGAAAGATCATGCAATGCCTGATGAAGGCCCCTGTACTGACTTTTGCTGACTTGACCAAACCATGCGCCCTTCATACAGATGCAAGTATGACTGGACTGGGAACCATGTGTTACCAGGAATATGAGAATGGCATGAAACCTGTAGCATATGCCAACCACAGCTTAAGTGTCAGAAAAACACTACCTGGTCAAAAACTGGAATTCCTTGCTTTGAAATGGGCCATAGAGGATCAGTTACATGATTATCTGTATAGAGGCTGGTTTGTTGTTAACAGACAACAACCCGTTAACTTATGTGTTAACAACAGCTAACAGACAATCCAGAACTGGATGACTCGATGCTGGCTTAGCCTTAACCCAGACAAGACTGAGGTGCTAGTGGTGAATCCAGGTCATCCTGGTGATGGGGGTGATCAGGGTGACCTCCCTGGCTAATGCTGGGGGGGGGGTCTCTCTTACCCCATCTACAGAGGCAAAGAATCTGGGCGTGATCCTAGACAACGGCCTGACACTAGATGCTTAGGTGTCGGCTGTCGTCAAAAGTGGATATTACCATCTGAGGAACATTGCTCGGATCCAGGCCCGATTCCATCCAAGGACCTACCCACGCTGGTACATGCCTTTGTCACATCCAGGTTGGATTACTGCAATGCCGTATAACTTGGGCCATATGGAGGCAACATTCGCCGGCTGAAGCTGGTGCAGAATACGGTGGCAAGACTACTGTCAGGTGTAAAAAGGAGTGAACATATTACTCCTGTCCTCCATGAGCTGCACTGGCTGTGAGTTAGGTGGATGATTGTCTTCAAGGTAGGGCTTCTTACCTACAAGGCCCTGCACAATTGGGAACCAGCTTATCTGCAAGATTTCCTGGAGCCCCACCCGTCAGCCCAGGCTCTCAATTCTGCCAAGGGTAGCCTCCTAGGAATTCCCAGGGTTAGGTTGCAGCATTCTGGGGACCGTGCATTCTCAATTGCCGCATCTACCCTGTGGAACTCACTACCCAGATATTTATGGAAGGCACCCTCGGTAGAAGCCTTTCAAACAGGTCTTAAAATGCTCCTTTTTCAGCAGACATTTGGTTTATAATTATAACTGGAAATTGGATATACTTTAACATCCTAATTTATTATATGGTAGATGTGTTTTAAAGAATTTGTGTTCTTGCTGGCTTGTATTTTAAATATCATATTGTATTTAATTCTTGTTTTTTAATGTACGGTGCTCTGAATCCCCCGAAAGGGGTACTTTATAATTAAAGTATCTATCTATCTATCTATCTATCTATCTATCTATCTGTCTGTCTGTCTGTCTGTCTGTCTGTCTATCTATCTATGTTGGATGCCAGTGATCATAGATGAATCTCCGTTCTATCATCCTACAACTTCTGTCTGCTGCACCACCTGAGAAGTAACAACATTGATTCAGATGCCTTGTCCAGATGCCTACATCATTCTCTACCTTTCAGGGCACCCGGGACCCATGTCTCAGAGGATGGGGTAAGAGCTATCTGCCAATTAATAGTGCCTGAATCCCAGCTACAGCTATCACTGGATAGGGTCTTTGGGATGGCTGCCCCTTCACTCTGGAATGTGTTGTCTGTCTCTGTTCAAAATGCCCTTTTCAATGGATGCATTTAAGAAACACTCATCTGTTTACATTAGTTTACACTGATTAAGATTTTTAGGGTTATAATTTTTTTTAATAATTTCTCTTTTTTTGTTACAGTTGTTTGATGCTCCTTTGTTAAAACGTGTTCTGAACTTCCTGGATTGGGTACCATGAAATAAATTGCCTTGCATGAAGGCTGCCCTATTCCTACCAATCTAAATAGGCCATGGATCTGCTTAGAGTACATTCCAATGCTGTATCAGAGGTATAGGCTTTTTGGCCACCCATATAACACCTCTTTGTTGCATCTCAGCCTATCAGACATGAGACATGTGCAGTCATCAGGCACCAAATTGAAATACCTCTTTATTTCATTGGAAAAGGGACTGGATTCTGCCCAAGTGAAGTCAAGCCATCCAGATGTAATACTTCTCCTGAGGGAATGGAATAGGCTTGTCATAAATAATGGACTGTAGCGTTTAATTATGAAGGGGTCCAACTGCATTCTCCAAGAAGCAACTGGTTCTGCCTTCCAAGTATCAGAAAATGGTTCTGAAATCCCAAGACAAGGACATAGGTCATCTGAGATTCGACAAGACTTTGGACCTAGTCAAAGCCCAATTTTATTGGACTTGACATCTGTGGAAGTGGAGAGATACTGCAGAAAGTGTAGCTGGTCCATCAACTGAAAGATTTTCCCAAAAAGAGGAGCGTCCATTTTTAACATTTGAAACAATGGCCCTTCGTAGTTTGTTTGCTTGCACTTCCTTTCTTTGCAGCCAGACAAGAACAAAATTAGCAACATCTTGGTGGTAAATGACCACTGCACCTAGTATGCTCAAGGCTACACCACCAAAACCCAAAAAATAACAACTGTGGCAAAGGCAATGTGGGACAAATGTTTTATAAACAATGGCTTCCCAAGAAGGAGAGACTTCAAGAATTGCCTCAAAGAGCTCAATGCCGTATCATCTGCAAGGCGACCCTCAGCCAGAGAGTTTCTATTGGGCACTCCGAACCATGTTGGGGGATGTTGGATCCAGCTTAAATATCTGAATGGAGCCATAAAGTGCAGTTTCTGGTCCACGCTCATAATGGCCTCAAGAATGAGTCCATAGGGTTCTCCACCTATCACCTCATGTTTAGACTAGGAGCCAGACTGTCAGTAAACTTGTGTTTTGGTGGATTTGCTAATGGCACCCTGCCAGCGAATTACTTTGAATACACCCCAAAACTGAAGCAACAGCTAACCAAAGCCTATCAGATAGCCCAAGAAACAGAGATGGCAGCTAATCTGTTAAACAAGACCATATATGATAAGTGAGAGAGGAAGCTCTACTGCCTGGAGACAGAGTTCTGAGCAGATGTCCCAGATAAATACAAAATAGCCAGTTGATGGAAATTGGCACCATATGTCATGGTCAAACAGCTTCCCAATTTGTCAGTGTACAATCTGTGTACTGTATGAAGAACAGAAATACTGTAGGTAAAATTCAGTACAAAAAAAGTCCTGTTTCCCATTGATCAACTGCTATGTGAACCTGTCAGACAAACACTTTCTTTGCCACCAGGAGACTGGTCACCAGGAATGAGATATGGAAGAAGAAGAGATATGCAACTCAGCCAGAAAAATCTGATGCAAACTGTGTGACACAGCCTGACATGATCTACAGCAGTTCTGATGAGGAGGATCAGTTAATATGTCCTTATACTTCTGGACCCAGCCAGTATCATTCTGCACCTGGTGGAAGCAATATAAAAACCATCCAAGACCTTTAAATCCTTCAGTAGCAGCCTTTGTTCTGCTGGACTTCAGGCCCCAAATCACGGATCCTGCATCTCCTGTGGAAGATGATAATCGGACACCCTGTTGTAGCACCACCACAGAGCATGAAGACCTCAAGACTTTCTGAACCTGTGGGTGCAGTCCCCCTCCCCACACGTGACAATGTGCAAGTCATTGCAAAAGAGTCTTTAGGACCTCCTTGCACTGAAATCGAAGTCAGGCATATAATGAAGCTCATCTGTGATGCCCATGCTGTCTTCATTGACCTCCCTGTAGATATGGTGCACAAAAGAACACACCTGCTGTGAAACCCTTTATTGCTTCCCCCATTATGCTGCTTCTCCATGTCATCTTGGGGAATAGTGGGTATACTCCTTGGGGAAGACAATAATTCAAACGCATGTCCAGTGATCTGTGTACTGCTGTACCATCATTTAAAGAGGATGCAGCTGTATTAGACTGTTATTTATTTATTCTCTTTTCTCTGTTTCCACGGCATACACCAGCCAGCCCCCATCCTCCCATCTCCCTGACCCTCTCACCCTGGCATCCTCCAGAACTTACACTTACCTCCATCCAGCTGTTCTCCAGGGCTTACCCCCCCCAGCAGGGTCTATGGAGTCCCTGAAACCCCACTGGAGAGAGGATGTGGTTTGCCCGGACTCTCACTTGGTTCAGGGCCTGCAGGAGACCGGTGTCATCCTGCCAGTTGGTGCTGTTTCCTTTTTCAGTGTCTCATGGGAGGCATGGACATGCAGTGCCATTATGACGCACACTGCATGCTCCCGAGCAACGTGCATTGACAGTGGCTATACCTCCCATGCCTCTTGATGGTTGAACATGCCCATCCCCTGGTCTCTACCAGGTGTCAAGCAAGCCCTGGGATCCATATCCCCCAGCCCCCCCTGGAGGAAGAGAGTGGTCCTTCAGGCATGCAATCCTCCTCCCCTCGGCTGGCCCTCTGACTCTTGAGCTCATTATCGAACTCAGGTCATCTGTGTCATGGGTGGTAGCACTAGCACTGCTCCAGTGGGCCAGCTTAGATAGACTGTTGTGTTGTATCTGTTTGTGTTTCTCAGGCCTTGACAGGAACACCAAGGATTTCAGTTGGGGAAGGCTGTAACCCCCTCCAAAAGGGGGGTAGCTTACCTATTAGCTCCATGCCGGAGTAACTGCTGCCTTCCCCATAGCCACTCTGCATCCTATGTCCCCTTCCAGACTGCAACTGTGATACCAAGGGCAGGGTTGGAGCATCAACATCCAGAAACACAGTTTTTTGGATGGGGGTTCAGAGGGCATTGGGTAGCTGGCTTTATATGCAGAACTGAGATTGTGGTTCCTCTAAGGTAAATAAAACAATAATGCCAGGCTAAAAAAAAAACTTTTGTGGCTCATTAGGCCCTGGGGCTGGTAGCGCCTTGCCATAAGTTGCCTGCCCCAGAATAAATATGTGTCAGCAGCTCTTTCAGTCTCCGTTGAGTGACACTCATCTTCTAGACACGAGGCCCGACCTCCTTCCCAATGGTTTGTTGTATGCTGTTGTTCCTGCTCAGTAATATCTTTGGTTTCAGCCCTTATTTCCATTTGATTTAACAGAACCATACTACGACTGAACAATTACCAGGGATTTACCGCTGCAACAGAGGTTGCACACACTTGCCAAGAAATAGCAAAAACCCATTGGTGTACATTTCACCACATTGCTTTCATTGGTAAAACCTATCGATAGAATGCCAAACCAACCACAGCGTGCCTGGTGGGATCATGGTGCCGCTGGTAATGTGAAGCTAGTTTCCCGGCAAGTGAGCGAGGTGTGGTCAGGGTGAAGGAGCGGTGGTCTCGTGAGCACAGAGAGCAGCCTGTACTAGGAGCTGTGGCTAATAAGGAGGAGAGGTAAGAGAGA
This sequence comes from Neoceratodus forsteri, assembly GCA_016271365.2. NCBI lineage: Eukaryota > Metazoa > Chordata > Ceratodontiformes > Ceratodontidae > Neoceratodus > Neoceratodus forsteri. Next base: position 1,523,538,082 of record CM057452.1, read on the forward strand.
AGCCTCTGTGCTGTGGGGTTCCACAGGGTTTGGTCTTGTCACCCTTGTTGTTCACGGTGTATATGCTGCCTTTGGAAGACAATATCAGGTGGTATGGGCTTGGTTTCTCACTGTCATGCAGATGACACCCAGCTATACCTGTCCTGTGCACCCGCTACTCGGATGGTGGCCTCTGTATTTAACAGCTGCCTAGAGGAAATCCAGACTTGGATGACTCAAATCTGGCATAAGCTTTACCCAGACAAGACTAAGGTACTGGTGGTGGATCCAGGCCGTTGGGGCAGAGGGGAGGTGATGGGATACCCTGGGCTTAGTGCTGGGGGGATTCCCCTTGCTCTGTCTAGATGGCTGAAGGATTTGGGCATGATCCTAGATGACGGCCTGACACTTGATGCTCAGGTGTCAGCCATGGTTAAAAGTGGATTCTACCATCTTAGGAACGTTGCCCGATCTGAGCCCTCATCCCACCTGAGGACCTGACTATGCTGGTGCATGCTTTCATCATGTCCAGGCTAGGCTACTGTAATGCCTTCTACCTAGGGTTATCTGGAGGCAACCTCTGCAGGCTGCAGCTCATGCAGAATGTGGCGGCAAGATTGTTGACAGGTGCGAAAAGGTGTGACCATATTACCCTGGTCCTCCGCGAGCTGCACTGACTGCCAGTCAGGTGGAGGATTATCTTCAAGATAAGGTTCCTGACCTATAAGACCATGCAAGAAAGGGGGATGGTTTATCTACAAGATCTCCTTGTCCCCTATCGGCAACCCCGGCACTCTGTTCTGCCATGGGAGGCCTCCTTGGAGTTTCCAGGGTTAGGTTGCTACACTCGGGGGGACTAGGCATTTTCTGTGGCAATGCCTACCTTGTGGAACTCATTACCTGGTTATTTGAAGGAGACTTCCTTGGTAGAAGCCTTTAAAAAGGATCTGAAGACCTACTCGTTCCAACAGGCTTTTAATGGTTATAATACGTACTCTAATGTTTTAAATTGGGATAGATAGATGATTTGCTGACTCCCAGTTAGTCTATTTATTTTGTATGATTTTAAGAATGGCATTGTTTTGAATGTTCAGCACCTCGAGTCTTCAGAAAGGGGTGCTCTATAAATAAAGTATGCATCTACTCGATGTTTTACACCTTACCCAATGTGCATAAAACTAAGACAAATCACCCAGGACACCCAGTTGTCGTAGGGATATGTTCATTCACAGAAAAAGTATTAAAATAAGTTGACTACTTTAAGAGACATAGTGGTTAACACATGGACCTATCTCCGGGAATTATTACGAAACTGAGGGATTTGTCATGGAACACAGAATTATCTTGGCTTACTATTGATGTTGTGTTTTTGTACTCATGTATAGACCATGAAAAGGGATTCAACACAATTAGAAACTATCTTGAACATAAAGATAATGATAGACATGTGATGCAATCTGTTTTCCTGCTGGAGTGTCTTGATTTTAAGATGTAACTATTTTGTCTTTTAATGGAGACTTCTACCTCCAACTTAGGGGTACAGAAATGGGGTCCACAGTTGTCTTCTTGTATGCAGTTTTTTCCCTATTGGTTGGTGGGAGAGGTCCCGCATCTTTAATAACACAAAAGAATTTGCTTTCTCAGTGGATGAGTCAGATGGTACTATTTTGTTGATGCTATCTTATGGATGCAGAGAGGTACAAAAGAGGATGAAGTACATTTTGTGGATTGGTTAAATAATGCAACTTTTAAATGTAACATTTATGGGGCAATTCAGTGAGAAAGCTACTGAATTTTCAGACCTTTAATTATGGGTTGATGATGTGCTAAGTGTACTGTCAGCAGCATTTAGAAAACCCACCACAGTGAATTCACTACTGAGAATGGACAGTGCACACCCACAGCATGTCCTTACCGCATACTCATTGGGTAGCTCATTCCCTTAAAATATAAATGCACCTTAGATAGGGATTTTAAAAGGCAATTTTTGGATTTAAGGTAAGGGAAGGCAATTTCATTTAATGGCACCCAATACCAGGGTTTCTGGGTGCTTTACAGACATAAATAACAACAATAAAAACATCAAAGCATAATAAACAGATGGGTTTTAAGTTGTCTTTTAAATCTGTCCACTGAGGGGGCTCCTCTAACCTTCAGGGGTTGTGCATGCCACAGAAGTGGTGCTGCCACCCTGAACGGACAATCCCCTGAAAATTTAAGCTGGATACAGAGGAGACCTGCCACAGAAGAAGTGAGAGAATGGTTGAGAGCATATGGGACCAGGACGTCTTTCAGGTAGCCCAGGTCCAGACCATGCAGGGCCTTGTACTGTAGGTCAACAAACACACCTTGAAACTGTCGCACTACTGAATTGGTAGCCAGTGCAGGCTCATGGAGAACTGACGTGATATGTTCAGACTGGGAATTTCCAGCAATCAGCTAGGCTACTATGTTCTGCACCACCTGTAGGTTATGCACCAACCTTGCGGAAAGCCCTAGGTAAGGAGCATCGCAATAATATAGTCTAGATGTGATGAAGACATGCAGCAGGGTCACTAGGTCAATTGGAACAAGATAGGGTTTAATTCAGGTGATTTTATGAGGATGGAAAAAGCCAGTGTGGACAACGGCTGACTCCTGATGTTTTAGTGTCAGAGTGGAATCCACAATGACCCCCAGATTTCTTACCCTATCCATGGCTCTTAGTATGATGCTGATCAGAAATGGCAAAATAACAGCAACATCATTCACTGCAGACTCACACCGAAGTGGTCCTCCAGTAGCACCTCCATCTTTGTGGAATTCAGACTAAGTCAACTGGTAACTATCCAGTCTGGAATTTCCTTTTAGGCACTCACACAGCATTGCAACTGCAGCATCCTGTCCAGAGACAACAGAGGTACAAATGAGTATCATTAGGGTAGCTATGAAAACCCAGCCCATACTGTCTAATAGTCTCCCCCAGTGGCAATATATACACGGGGAACAACATGGGAGCCAGGATACAGCTTTGAGGCACTCCACAGTAGAAAGCAGTGCTATCCAAGATGTAGGACCTCAATGCCACCTGCTGGTGTCTGCTGAATGAGCAGGAATCAGATCACCTCAACACCATCCCTGAGAGTCCTACAAAGTGGCTCAGCTGTATTAACAACACCCCATTGTCAACTATGTCAAATGCTTGGGAACGGTCAAGCAGGATGAGAATGGAATGCTGTCCATTATCCCCCTCCAGGAGAAGGTCATGCAGCACCTTGATGAGTGCCATCTCAGTATTTTAATGAGGCCAGAATCTAGACTGTAACAATTCGGAGATGTCATACTGTCCCACACGGTACTCCAACTGCATTGCTACAACATTTTTGATGGCAGGTATGAAGTCCATGAGATTATCAGGGTTCAAAGATGGTTTCTTTAGGAGAGGTTTCACTGCTGCCTTTTTCAATGCAGTAGGAAAGACACCCTCATTCAGGGAACAACTGACAGTCTCCACAAATACCAGATCAAATTCTCCCCAGCACTCCAAATGAAGTCTGGTGGGTCCTGAATCCAATACACAGTAGGTAGGGCTCAGTTCTGAGACCACCTGGAAGACATTATCCTACAGAACTGGCTCAAACTCCTTCCACCCATATGGAGGACCTTTGCCCAGTGATGAGCGGACACTACTGGCTCATGAAACACCACCTGACAAGATCCTGGTCTAAATAGGGGATATCTAATCCAGAAAAAAAGATTTAACTCCTTGCACTTACAGTATCTGCAGAAAAAAGACTCTTCTCAGCTTCACAGATCAGATTTAACGATCTGTCCATAGTGTGGAAGAGATGAGACAGTTGTTTTTTTCAGCATCAGTCACTCATGACAGGAATTCTTTTTGTTTGTTTGTTTTTTTGTTGTCCTCTCCAGCTGGGGTTGACTGCTCCCCCTCCAACCAGTCTGCCTGAGCTCTGCCCCCAGACTTACTCTCTACTCCTGCCCTTCTGCCACATGCCACTTACAGTGAAGCCCACCAGGATGAAGCGCAGTGTCATGGGTTTACTGCATGACAAAAGGGATTAGCTCCCATTGAAACTGCATTATTTGCTGCAGTAACTCTACTGCAGAATTCTGTAGCACTGCGTTTCATCCTGGTGTGCTTCACTGTACCTGTGCTCCCCTACAGAGGGTGATGGGCCTAGCCTCATGCCACTCATGGCCATGTACTTGGATGGAGGAGTGCCACGGGGATGGGTGGGTCCATGGTAACTGGCTGTCATACACTAGAGCAATATTTTTCCCCTCTTTGTGTACTTTGGGGAGGAAGGCGTGCAATGACGCGCATGGCGGAGTCACACACACACACACCCTTGTCGTGGCCTCTGCCAGGCGTCTGCCCGGCCCCCCCCCAGATACTGTTGTTAGTGCCAGCTACCGGGATTTGCCCTGGTTCACCACCGGTCATACTCATGCCCGGTATGCACCCACCCTTCCCCCTGGAGGAGGAGAGCAGTTTGTAGGATGCCTAATCCTCCCTCCCTGGCTGACCCTCTAATGTCCAGAGTCGAGACTGGTTTCGAACATGGGGTGCCAGCATCGCAGGTGGAAATCTTACCCCTGCACTGGCGGGCCAGCTTCATGACGGGAATTCTGACTTTTTTTAGAGCAGTTGCCCACTGAAACTCACCATAATGAGTTCTCAGTGCTAATCTAGCCTCCTCAGTCCTAGACTTTCACCAACAGTGCTCCAGGTTCTCCACTCTTTGTCTTCAACCACCGCAGGTCATCAGCAAACCACGGTAATCTAAAGTAGGAAATATAGATATAAACACAGAATGGTGCCAAGGAATTAAAGGTGGCTGCCAAAGAGTCATATTATAGCTCTCCACAGCCTTCTCCAATACATCGGCACAAGCCATCTCTATACCTAAGGTGTTCAATATCACCCAGAGCTTTCCAGGCTCCAAATTTTGAACTGGGTACCCTGCAGATGAGCTGTAAGGCATAATGATTCAACCAAATGACTGGCTCAACCTTGACATCACTGACAAGATCCCATCTAGAAGACTAGATCCACGGTATAACCATGATGGTGAGTACCAAAGACAATCACCTGTATTAGGCCCAGTGATGTCATCGGCTGGAGGAACTGCATTCCAAATAGAGAGGTTTCATCATCAGCTCGGGTGTTGAAATCACCCAGCACAAGCAGTCAAGTCAGCCATGAAACCTTCATGCTCCTGCAGGACATCATTTCAGGTCCCAGGGGTCAGTACACAAGAATGAGCCTGCAACCTGTACTGGTTCACCCTTCACAGCCGTGGCAGTCAAATGACTGGTCATACCAGTGGGGTATTCCATCAGACCCAATGTCGATCTAAAACAGATGACCTATTAGTAAACTGCCACTTTAGAAGACTGTTGAATACTGTAGCTCTTGGTGGCACACAGAGCCCAGTGAAGTTTTATTGTAGCTGTGGCCAGAATATCCGTGTCTATATCTGGCAGATAAAAGTCCCCCAAATCAATATGTCTCCCTTCCTTGCCATTTTGCTAGTAGCTTCCCCTGAAGCTCTGTCTGATTCCTTTCTCTTTGTCAGTGGTCTGAGCACCACCTTCATGCAAATAAAGGCCCTTGGCCCTGTCTTTTGGCTGACCCACAGTACTTCCAGCCCTTCCAGCCCTTCCTTATCCCTCTAGTGCCATATCTCAGTGGCCTTTATATCTTCCCTCACTTATAAAACAGCCCCCCGTCTTTCCTCCCCAATCTGTCCTTCTGGAACATGGTGTAGCCTGGGATGGCCACTTCCCAGCTGTGGTTGTTGGTGCACCATCTCTCTGATCCATGTCTGCCTCCACAAAGATTGCCTAGGAATTTTGTGTCCTAGGCTCACTGCTTTGCCACACATGGCTCTCCATTCTCTTTGTCTCTCTCCCCTAGCCTGCCCCAATTACTGCTTCCATCCCTCACCCATCAGTTAAGTCTATAGAGAATGCCCTGGCTCAATCCCCTCCATCTAAGGTAATATGAAGAAACTCAGTCAAATGAACTAGTGTGGTAGTAGTACTATAATGCGTACAAAACCCATATTGCACTGGTGTTCGAAGATCGTATTTTTCCCAGGTATGATTAATGGATCATACTCAATTTGCTCTAACGTGTTAGATAGAGGGGAGAGTATCTAGAAAGGCCTATAATTTTGATATTAGTAGGACAACCAGACTTATGGACAGGCACAACCCTAGCTAATTTCCACACCGATGGAATGGATTGAGATAAGAGATGTAGTAAATTGTTTTGTTTTGGGGACAGACAAATAATCAACAGCAATCTTGCTCAATTTGAGAGATACTGTAAAACTATCATTTCCAAGACATGGTCGTGGTCTCAGGGTCTAAATATATTCTGACACGTGTCACAATAAAAATGTTGGATGTGTAATTTGATCCTTGACAATAGATAAGGAGTCATTCATTGTACGAAGAGCCAGTTTTACAGAAAAACTTGTTAAAAAGATTTGACACTTTAAGAGGATCTGTAATTAAACACCCATTATCTTCCAGCAGATTGGTAGGAAATGTACTATCTCTTCCAAGCAACTCATTAACACTTTTAAACATTTATAGGAATTACTAAGATTCTCACACTTCTTGTTTTCATGTAAAGAAACTTAGATTTAGCCTTCGGGTGGGGTGGGGGTGGGGGCGCGTTTGAGCCCAAGCAGAGAAGTCATGAGAACTTATGCCTCTATAGAACTGGAGACCAAATCTGCAAATAAAACTTTTTTTTTCCTGGAAAAAAATGTTAACTTTTATTGCATCTGGAATTGAAGATGAACACTGTTTCTATAATATGGGAAAAACTGAATCTGCACAACCATCGGGTGAGGGGAAAAAAGAAACTGGCATGCTGGGAGTGGCTGGGCCTAGCACTTGTAATGCACCACATGCTGAAGCAACTGAAGAAGAAGAAGAGGACTGCATGCAAATAGTTGGCTCTGAAATGTGTCAGTTACTAGCTCCAGTGACTGCAATCAACAATAAATTTCAAGTTTTCACTACCCAAAGGGTCAGAGTTGAAATCTCAGTTGAGGCTATGAAAACAGAGGTGGATGATATAAAGTGCCATGCTGAAGAATGCAGCAGTAGCTCTGCTCAGTATGCCAGAGACTTTCAAGTGATCCATACATGCCTTGAAATACATGAAAACCAAATATGATCTATGAACATCAGGCTTCTGGGCATTCCAGAGTGTGACCACATAATCCTTTTTCTACGGGACTGGTTATTGGATTAACTAAAGGGGACTCAGAACCAACCATGAAGGCCTAATGGATTAATCTGAGGGGCCAACAAGAGGGAGATGCACAGTAGGCCATCCTTGTGGTGCTGGTTTCGGTGGCTATAAGAAACAAACTTTTAAATACGACCAGGTTAGTGCTATCTCGGTGCTGAATAACTGCCTTGCTGATATCCAAGACTGGATGAATACTAGTAGTTTGAAGCTGAATCTGGGAAAGACCGAGGTTATGGTGGTGGACCCTGGTCGCAGGGTTGAGGGTTTAAGGGTGGGGTCCCCCTCTGGATTAATTCTGGGGGTAGACCAGATCCCTACCTCTGAACGGATGCATAACCTGGGTGTGGAGCTTGACACTGGTTTGACCCTTCGTTATCAGGTGTCTGCAGTTGTCAAGACTGCATTTTTTCATCTTAGAAACATCACCAGGATTAGGCACCTGGTTCCACCTTGCGACCTGCCGGTTTTGGTCCACGCCTTTGTGACATCTCGTCTCGATTACTGTAACTCCTTTACCAGGACTTTCTGGGGTTGATATCCGCCGCTTGCAGCTAGTGCAGAATGTGGCATACGTTTGTTGACTGGGGTTTCCAAAGAAGGTCCCATATTGCGGTGCTGCGCACTCTGCACTGGCTGCCAATACAGTGGCGGATCACCTTTAAAGTGGGTCTTTTGACCTACAAAGCCCTACATGGTCTAGGTCCCGACTATTTGAAAGAGCTTCTGGTGCCCTACACCCCTCTGAGACAGCTCCGCTGGGCTGATGGGTTGCTGGAGAGTCCGAGGGTAAATTTGAAGTCCTCTGGAGCCTGTGCCTTCGGTTTTGCGGCATCCACCCTCTGGAATTCTCTGCCCCGTCAGCTCTGAGAATCTGACATGGGGAAGTTTTAAAAAGGCCTTAAAGTCTTTTTTACGGGAGAAGGCATTTCCTGCTACATTGTAATTGGTTATTTTGGTTTGGTAATATTTGTTGTGTAGTTCTATTGTATGTATTGATTATGCTGGTGTTCTCATGCTTTTATGTACAGCGCCTTGAAAAATTTGAAAGGCGCTTAATTAAATAAATGTTATTATTATTATTATAAATGCAATTTTGAGACAAGGACCCTCTATTGTTCGATAGTTAAACTGTGTTAGGGTTTCTAGACATTTGCTATGTAACCAGACAACACAGGAAGAAACTTGATGGGATCCGGAGGGTGTTATGGCACCTAAACATGACTCATACAACACTCTTTCCTGTGAAACTGTGAATTGTCCACCAGGATTAAAGTTCATATTTTCACAGATCACCAGGACACAGTAAAATGAGTGAAGGAATTACAAAATGCATACTGACCCCTTGAGGTGACTGCAAGGAATGACTGAGGATGGGGAAGATGAGATGGCCTGAATGGGGCTGCTAACTGTAGTTTTACATTTCGTCTGGTGATGCCATATTTTTTCTCTACTTCTGTAAGTCCCACTACTCCTTCTTCCATATGTTCAATTATTACTGATTACAGTTATTGGGGTGCAATGCTATAGGTATTAAATCTCTAATCCCTATACTTTATTTTTTAAACACTGCCTGAAAAAAACATATATCACTATTCGAACTGGCACGCATTGTGGACTCAGAGACATTGATGAATACTGTGATTTTCTTGTATCTTTTTAAGATGTGTAGTATTTGCAATCACCAGGCCTTTACCACCCAATTTATGTAGTTAAACTATTAGACTATCTGTTACCTGTTGGGTTTAACTGTGCCCCAGTGTTCATACTTAAGAATATTTCGTTTAACCATCTGGTATAAGCATAGGTTTAAAAGTATTTTTTCCTATTATAGGATGCTCAACAGTACTTTAGTTATATACATGGCACAACTGCCCTTTTGGGCTGGCTTTCTAGACAGTGTATCTGGACTTTAACTTTCCTTTTTCAAGGACATGTTGTGCACTCTTGGGCTACAGTTCCACAGTTTTACTTATGGTTTAAACTTGAATATACTAATTCTTATAAACACTCCCATAAAGGATATAACCAGGGGATACTTGCATCTTATCTAGCACAAGGTAGGGTCGGCAGGTCCCACTACTGCCAAGACACAGATAAGGTGTGCTGGAGAGGGCCATGTAGCTAGTGCAGGGCCTGCAAATGGCCAGATCCCTCATGAAGCTTTGCCTGGTATATACCATTTTCTGTGCTCCCCACAGGGGAAGTCGTGCAATGCCATCCCAGCCTCCCACATGTAGGATGTCAGCGGCCATCGCTCCTCATTTGCCTGACGTTGCAATCCTGTCTGCCTTGCCCCAGCCCATGCTAGGGGCCAGGCTAATGAAGGACATCCCATCCCTCTGTCCCCAAAAGGAGGAGCACAATCCATCAGACACTCAATCCTCTCTCCCCACCTTAACCTCTGACACCCTGAGCTTAGTCCCAAACTTGGGTGTACTACTAGGTAAGGACTTGGGTGTACTACTAGGTAAGGGTAACAGGGCAGACTAGATGGGTCTGGAGGCCCTTATTTGCCATCAACATCTATGTTTCTATGTTACTGCAGTTGTGCCAGTAGGCTGGCCGATAATGTCTTTTGTAATCCATCATGCCAAATTTCTCCTTACTCTAATTTTTCTTAATTAGGCATACGTTCAGTTGGGTCCAGTAACCAGTGTCTCCTGTTCTAGTCATGTCAGTCAGGATCCTCAGGAAAGAACTGGCAAAAATAGACAAAAGTGATCACTCACTAATTTCTGAATTGCCTTCAGTTGCGCCATGTTTCCAAACATTAACTAGTCATCACTAGGGGCATTGTGACAACAGTGTCCATTTGGAAACCTGACAATGGGCTCCACTGCATAACAGAGTAAAATACATTCTGGAAAACAAAAACAACATAATATATATATCTGAGATAATGTCCGTATAGGACCAATAAATATATTCAATTTTCTTCCTATAAGCAGCAACTTTAGCTGTAGGAAGAAATCTTGTATAGCATCTGGAATGTCGAGGCCCAATTATCATTGCAAGTAATAACCAAGAACAAGAGTGTGATTACTTATCGTATCTGGCAGTACCTCGTCATGTCTCATTCTATTTTGCCTTAGAGACAAAAATCCAGTCTAGTAGTGTACTAGCATTAGTTCTTTAGTTGGTGCGAGTAGCTTTTGGGACTACCTGAAACAGATTCACATCAGCAATAAGATCTGTGGTCACTTTTTGTTTACTGTCTGGCAAAACAAGAACATTAAAAATTAATTATGAATAGACTTTTAATTCCCTCCTTTTTAATTTGCTTTTATAGGTTGGAGCATTTCATGGAATTTATCACCGGGCTCCGATCTATAGCTGCATGACCAGAGGAGTCTGTCTTTAAGCATCAGTGTGGCTTATTACATGATAAATATGAAACAAATTTCTATGACAAATGTAGAGCAATTTTTGAAAAAGTCAATAATAGAAAATAGCTGCACAGTATCCCCAAATACCACTCATGTTACAAATTTTGCTTTCTGAAGTGTACACCATAAATTAAATGAAATCAGGGACTAACTGATAAATGGTAATATTAAACCGAGGCTAACATAATTGTTGGTCTATCAGAAAAGTAAAACTGCATTTGCCATTTCTACTGCAATTTCAGTTAATCACTTTTAAATGTGCAACTGCTGGTTTTTTTAGCACTTCTACACCTGTCACTTTAGGGGAGCTAATTTTGCTGTATGTAAAGTTTTATGTGGGTAGAGGAAGCTGTGGTATTTGGAAAAATTAAGATTAAATAAAAGTGAAATGTAACTAACTACCTGTACCTTTAAGAGAGCGGCACATAAGTAGCAGCCCTCTGTGTCACCTCCAGCCCCACTAGAAATGTCAGTGAGATGCAAAACTTCAGAGTCAGTGAGGTGTTTTACTGCTAAGTATTAGCATTAGTATTTTTTTTTTTTTTGCATTGTTTTGTACAAACAATTTAATGTAATGCTTAAGTAAATAACTCACTGTCTTGAGTGTGCTGTCTTGAAAGATTGTTTGTTTGGCTACAGTGAGCAATTGCCCCTGAAATGATTGTTTCAGCAGTTCCAGATTACAAGTTTTCTTGTTGATTTAGCTCTGCCCCTTCCAGTCTGGCTTTTGTAGACCCTGTCCTGCCATCTTGCCACGTCTATGGCTTACGGATTCTATCCTGAAGGGGATGGATAAGGCCTGTTCTCATCTGCCATCTCTGTACTTCCTAAGGTATTTCAAACTGTCTCCCATACACATTATGCTTGCCAGACCTATAGAGTCTGGTCTGTCTAACCTCTGAGTCAGCTGGTTCTTTTCCTACCTGTCTGATACCAGTCAGTCCATTTGGGTAATGCCCTATCCTTCCCCACCTCCTATCTGCTCAGGTATCCCCTAAGGCTCCATTCCCAGCCCAGTCCTGTTTTCCATATTTCTCCTTGACCTCCCCTGGTCTGTCTCTGCCCATATACACATGTATGCAGGAAACACTATACTCCTTGCCTCTGTAGCCTCAGCCGCTGAGCTGGAAGCAACATTACAGCATGACTTCAAAAATGTGCAGTGCTGGTTCTACTCTAACCAGCTTTTTACTCAATGGCAAATTAAAATGGTCTCCATGACCTTCGGCACTAAGCAGAGACACACAAGGCTCTACAAGACACCTGTCATCATTACTCTCAGTTTTTACTATGGGATAAAACCATTGAGCACAGCTCACTTGCAATGGCTCTAGATGCCCTGCACCTTGAAGATGTCCCCCACTACAAGTACCTTGGTGTGTGGATGGCTCAAAACCTTGATTTCTCTTCCCACATATACATTTACAGTATCTATAAAAACTTCTCACCAAACTTGGCACACTTTACCACAACAAATCCTACCTGCCACTCCCAGTCAACAGAGAAAAAGTCCTTAAGATGACTCTCCCAGTGTTGGACTACCCAGAAGTGGTTTACAGTGCCGACCCCCCCCCCCCGCACTTCTTTTCTAATTTCACCCTGAACTGGCCTAGCTCAAACTCGCCACTGTTATCTCTCTCTACTTCATCTTTTCCCTCCCCCCCTCCTCTTCCCTACCTAAATATTGTTTAATCTCCTTCCGCTGCTTCCTCTCTGCCCTCTTCTACTCCTCCCTCCCGCCATCTCTTCCTGCAACTCCCTCCGTTCCACTGTGTCCCACTCCTTGTGAACTCCTTCTTGTAAATCCTCTGCGGGGAAACCTGCCTTCTTCTTTCACCTCCCCCTCCACTGGAACAGCCTCCCTTCCCACCCACCATGCCTTCGTCTCCTTCCCTTCCTCCTTCAAAGCTCTTGCCATGAACTTTCCACACATTCTTGCTCCTGTTTCTTGCCTCCTCCTCATCCTGCCTCCACCATTTGTTTGTTACCCACTTTCCAACCCTATTCTAGCCACCCTCCTACTGGTCCTCCTGAGCCTCAGACTGTGCGTTACTGTACATACTTGGCTTGACTGTACTCACATTTAGCTAGCTTGATTTGATTCTTGACTTAGAACGCCTGTATTAAAATTTTTTATGTAAGAATTGTTTTGTTTATTTGTTTCTTACATTGTTGCTCTGCTGTGTTCATTCCCTTCTGAACCCTCCCTCATCCCCAGGGTTCTACCTGGAAATGAGCCTTGGCTCAGTGTGCCTTCCCTGTCAAACAGAAATAAACGTAGGAATGAAAAGTACAGGTTAAAAGCCATGAAACCTTCTGCTCTGTCACCAGTAGAGGGCACTCAAAACCATCACTACCACACGCACAGCTAGTTGCATGACTAGTACAGTAGTAAACAAGTGATGTCCTAGCTATGTGGTTGCCTACCACTGACAGAGCAGAATGACGTTTTGTTCCATTTTATACATGCAGTTTCAGTGTTTGAAAAACATGTAAATTAGCTGCTTTTAAAATGTGGAAAGCATGATTAAAGATTAAATAAATGGATTATTTTAGAACAAATAATGATAATAATAAGGTTTTCAGTGTTCATTTATGATCGCCAGTAATGAACAAAGCATCCAGAATATACCAGAGAAGTTGCTGCAGTTGAAAGGAAGAGATGCATTTATTTAAAGGTACATAAAGCCAACTTCTTATTATGTTCGGCTCCATCCATTTGGCTAGGCTAACATCCATTTTTCATTCTTTCAGTCTTTAATGTGTTTCTCAAAGAATCTTTCCACACAGGCACTCTCAAAATTATTAGTTGGTCTTGAGGCCAAACACCGTGATTTGAATTAGCTTGGTACTTCCAAAAACATTGACCAAAATAATGTTTTTGGGTGTATAGCAGCTGACTTAAACATTAACATTTAAATAGCCTGACACCCCAAGGACAACATTGAAAAAAAGATAATAAGCAGCTATAGTTCGGTTAATATTTTATGTGTTTACTTTCCTCTTTGGCTTTATTTCTTTTCTTAATCAAGGTTTCTTATTTATCCCCGTGCATGTCACCCTCCTGTGGTGCACTGTGGTTCTCCCTGCCAGGATACTGTATGCACAGTCACATATGTGTGAATAATAACAGTGCAGATGGCTTGGGTTATGTTTTTCCCCCATTTTATCCACACCTTTCTACCTTTCTGCCTCTCCTAGTGCTGCGAAGTGCCACAGTTGGACCTTAGTTTCCACCTGCAAAGGAGCTGAACTTCCTTGGCCAACCACAAGGTGTCACTGTGGCCATGGAATGCAGTGCTGCCCTCTTTATGTCAGGAAAGCACTGCTGCCAGTAGCACCCCTCACATCAGTTATGGCCATCTATGTCCTGGATTTCCAGGACTAGCTGTCAAACCCAGATCATTGGCATAGTAATGTGATATGCTCCCACTGGGCAGCTCTTCCTGAGGACTTCCGGTAATGTCATCTAAGTGGATGGTCAGGTAAAGCTAGAACTCCATTCCCAGGATCAAATAAATACCTCCAAACTCAACAAACTCACAGAAATAATCTACTACAACGGAGGTATACAGATCAAGCAATATATATGGAAACAGGGAGCACCTGAAAACCCACTAATTAAAGAATATGGCAGAGGGCATACAGTTCTGAATCAGAAAGTAAGACCTTAGTCACATCCAACCCCTATCAAAACGTGGCTGTCTGGTAAAAGTTCTGAAAATTCTGAAAAAAATGAAAAGGCAAGTCTCAGACAAAACGAAGTGCATCAAATGCAGACCCCAATGCCCGGTCATGATGTAGAACCGTGTCCTTTTATCCTAGACACATTCTGTGAACTAAACAGTCAAGGACCACGTTTTTTCTTCAAAAGAAACTCCTTTTAATCAGATTCTTGGTTCCAATAAAATCATGACAGGTTGAAAGAACAATATGCAGCAATGTAGAAAAAGTGCAAACATTCAGAGAAACCTTACTTGTTAGAAAAGCGCAGCATAGCTGAAGCACCCCTGCCTCAAGCTACTAGAACCTTACGTTTCACCCTGTCTGTGCAGAGTTTCATCAGAGGTTACTGCCACGCGATAACAACATGTTTTTATAGTGATGCCTTTAATTAAAGTGCTCATGCAGATAATAAATTACAATCAATACATTAGTCAAATGTGCATGAAAATACTGAAAAGGACAACAGGCAACACTTACAATTAAACACAAGTTTCTCAATGTACCTTAATTTAATTGTTTAACCAGGTACAGCACATTAAGCTGAAAGCTTTTTTACAGTAGCAACCTGGGAGCACAAGGAGTGACTTGCTTAGGGTCACACAGTATGCAAGTGGAAGCTGTGGGATTCAAACACAGATCTGGTCTGCTGGATATCACCAGATTTGTAGCTTAGAGCCTTAGACCACTGCGCTATACTGCCTCCTAAATCCCTATTGCTTAACTATTAAAAGTTAGCTATTACAAATGTGACCTAATATAGCCATCAAATCCTTTAATTGCTTTTATGTTATATATTGGATTGAGATTACTTTTTACTTTTAAGGGTAAACATTATTTTGCTGCATCAGCCACAGCATTTCATAATAATGAAGAAATGAAATAAACACTCTGTTTTCCCTTCTTTCTTTTTTATTCTCCACATATTCTTCAATGAGTCATACTTTAGGGTCCATCCATCCAATTTCAAGTTCATTAAGCTTGTACACTTTGTATTTCATTTGATTTGAAGGACACAGTCAGAATTAAATGGGATCTGCAATCACAAAAAGCAGGCACTAAGATATACATTCCACCTAGATGTAAACTCTATAACAATTTTCTTATTATTGTTATTTTTACAAAACCAAATCCATGAGGTTATTTCCAAAATCACACCATGTAATAATCTGCAAATAATGCAATGGGGGGGGGGGGGAGCATAGGGAATACAGTACTGCATCAACACAATCAAAGGCAAAACTTTCTCACTTATTTTCATATCAAAGAGCACATCAATACATTATTTTACTACATTTCTGCAATTTCACAAACAATCTATATTTCTTATAAGTGTGGCACTAGTTTGATGTAATCATTCAAGCCAGGGGAAACATGCCCACGTGTGAAATATCCATTTAGTTTCACACACACTGACTTTATTTTCCCAATCTCCCCCTTACTTTTTTTGTGAACTTTCTGAATGCCAAAAAAGGAAATGTTATGTTGCTGTTTATTTTTTCCTTTCACATGCCTTCCAGTTGCATATTTCTCATTTTCATCTCGCAGAGTCCTAACATGTTCCCCTATTCTGAGTTTAAAATTCCATGTTGTTCTCCCTATGTAAAAAGCTCCACACAGGCAATTCAGAATATACACTATTCCCACGTGTCACAAGTTATTAAATCTTTGCAGTGTATTTCTTTTTGGCCCCTTGGATGTCTTATATGATCTCCCTGTATTAAGTACTTGCAATACGTGCACCTCCCACATCTCTTGTTTTTCTTTGGTATTTGCCAAGGTACAGTGACATTTTTCTCTGGTTTAAATAGAGATGACACAACCCTGTCCCCCACGTTTTTGGCTCTTTCATACACAAATGTTGGTAATTCCTTGGTAACTTCCTTTAATTTCTCATCTACCATTAACACTTGCCATCTGTTGTTTACAATTTCCCTCACGTTATTAACTCCTACAGTATATGTAGTGATAAATCATGGGGTGTCTGGGAACCTTGGCATTCTTTCCTTCTCAGCATTGCAATTTCTCAGCAGTGTGTCCCTCTCCATTTTGGGTACCAAGCTAGCTGCTTTTTTTATGACATCTTCCTTACAGATCCTAATTCAGAATCTAACCATTTGTTGCTGTTCCCTTTCTTTAAATACAGCCTCACTTGAACGCCTTCCCACAGCTTCCCACAACCTCACTCCTTCAGGCTCTCATGCTGGTTCCTGTCCATCCGCCCAGGCAGCTTCAGCTTCGTCACATATCACCCATCAGACCCCTGCTCAGGTCTGACTCGTCAGGCACACTGATTGGTCTGATTAGTCCCTGACGGTAGGGCTAATTCAGGGACATCAGTCGGAGGGGCAGGAATGGACCTCGGCTACTCAACCTGCGGCGGCATAGGAAACCTAATTGAGGTTGTCATCCAGGATCGTGGTTGGCCATTTTCCAGTTTTCTTGGGCCCCACCCACCACCCTTGCGATGCATCTGCAACAGCGTCCTGAGGGCAGGGGTGCTTGGCGTGTGGTCATTCATGCCAAGAACGCCTCCGCATTGCCGCCACCAGGAGCCACCGCTGAAGCAGCACATAGCAACCACCCACCCCGGGAGGGAAACATCCAAGGGACACTCTGGACTTCCTCCCTGCTGGCCTCCCCTCCTGGTAGCCAGGATTGGGGTGCAAACCCGAGTCACCAGCGTACCATAGCAATACCCCATCGCTCAACACAATGGAGCCGGCCTCTGTGACTGTGCTGTTAAAGGTATAGATAATCTGGGGTAATTGGCAAATCTGTGATCTGTTTCCAAAGAGAGGCAACTAAACTGTCCAAAGCAAAGTGTTCTCAGCTGTGACTAACAGGGCTGTACTGTGTGAGCAATGACTGTGGTGGGACTCTGAACTAAAGATACCCCAAGTGAGCATTAAGCTGGGTGGTGGCAGCATAATGCTGTGATCATTCAGGCATCTGAAGGGTTGTGAGAACTGATAGCACAGTGCATACAGAGTTCTGGGAGAGCCTGTGAGACACTCACTTTGAAATAGGCTGCATGTTTCTCTGTAACAGGTATCACACTCTGCACTATTTCCTAACTCTACCTGTGGGGTATGTTGTGATCAGGCAGGTTGGGAAGGGGTGTCTGTCTTCTTGGTTTCCGAGCTGCTGCTGTCGGTTGTAATACCTAAATTATAAGCCTCAGGTCCTCCACTAACTCAGATGATACATTCTATAAACCATCCTCTTGGGGTACCAATCGCTTCTTTTTCCTTCATCAGGCCTCTCCAATTGGCCCAAACATTCTTTCAGGAGTGGAGGTAGTTAGGAGCTGGTAGGTGGGGTTGGGCAATCAGTCCACCATTTACCTGGGAAGCCATAGCAGCTGAGGTAGTTGTAGTAGTGTTTTACTATGAAGCACAGTACTTCTAATACTGGTTCTGTTTACACATGACGTACCAAAATGATGGCGTTGTCACTTAAGAGCTCAGCTGAGGTACCTATGGAGAGCTTGTTATGGGGGGGGGGTGAGCAGAGGTGTCTCTAAGCTCTGGCTTCTGTCAGACTTTCTTTTATGTTATAATTTACTAATCCTTTCAAAGACTCATTGGTTTACACCAAGCTGCATCCGCAGTGGTGGCTATTGCCCAGGGGGACTGCGACCTTCACCTGCACCAGCGGCATTTGTGGCTCATGCTACAACTGTTTTGGATTGTTTTCCTTGTTCTTGTAGCCTTCTTTCACAAGTGGGACAAGTACTGTGCATTACAATTTGGAACTCAGCAATTGCTTTAATAGACTTGCGACACTTAAAGTCATACCGTCTCACCACCTTCTGCAAGCTCTGGAGGAACTGAGTGAATAGAGTGCTATTTTCCTGTAAGACACTCTCTCAAGTGTTGTATGGTACCTACAGAAAATACCCTGCATAATTGCTGAGGCTATCACTGCAGTTTACGTCACATTATGGATGGAGCAATTGAAGTGTATCTTACATTCCTGAATGTTAAGTGTGGTATGCTTCTGTGTTTTTCCTCTCCCCTAAGCAGGGTTCGGTGTTGTTTGTTGGGCAGGGTGGGTCTGGCTGCCTCCTGTTGTCCTGCTAGCCTGACTGCAGTCTCTGCCCTTCAGTTGCTACAGCTATCACTTGGTCCTGAGAAGGGACACCTCAGAAATGCAGCTAGTTTCATTCCTGTTACCACTGCTAGGATCGAGTGGTGGTGCTGTTGCATCCCTTCAGTTTGCTCTAGCACCAAATGGGGGTGCTGTATTTCAGAAATAATGTTACCCTTGGAGCACTGAATGGTTTTGGCCCTGAAATATACCTCCCACTTAGAGAGGACTGAGCTTCCATCAGGCACCCCTTTTAAGTTATAAGGGTGTGGCTCTCTTCATACCCCATCTGGGGAAATCAGTTTCCAGTTACAGCATTTACAGTTTTGAATATTGTTATGATGGTTGGCTGTTAATCATTTTAGAGTTCTGTTTTACATTGCAATGTTTTAGTAACCAGTGCATCTTACATGTTAACTTTTACAACAGGATCACAGCCTTGTCTGCATTTTTCTTTACTGATAGGACGTAGGACTTCTGCAGCTCACATTTAATATGCTGTGGGAGTGATCTGGGGACTGTCTTGAAGCAGCTTTTTTATTCTTCACAATGGGTAGTTCTTCAAGTTTTATGGTTGTATCTCAAAATGTAAATGGGCTCACTCACCCGATTAAATGGGCAAAGGTGATGGCTTCCCTTAAAACGTGGAAGTCCAGGCTGTTTCTTCTGCAGAAGACTCACCTCTTGGCCTTATAAAGCATTTCTTTTTTTCATCTCCATAAGAGTGAATGTTGGAAGCTGCAGCACATGAAGACTTCTAATACAGCCAAGAGTCGTATTTATTTATTTATGTATTTGTTTTTTGGTAACCAGGTACCTACATTAGACAGTTATCCCAAGCATGTTTAAAACTTCCCACAAAGTGGGAAGGTGGCTGCAAAAGTGATACCAGAGATGGAAAGACCAACATTTATTGGGGATGGGGTATAAAAGGGCCTAGCAGCCCTCTAGGAAGACAAGGTTCTAGGCCCGGATGGAATACATCAAAGGGTGCTCAGAGAATTGGTGGATGAACTGGCTGAACCTCTAGTGGACCTTTTTAATAACTCACTACAAACAGGGGTTGTCCCAGGTGATTGGAGGGTGGCAGACGTGGTTCTGCTCCATAAAGGGGGGTCAAAGAACAACCAGACAACTACAGACCCATCAGTCTAACTTCTATTGTTGGGAAGCTGATGGAGTCACTTATCAAAGCAGACCATGTGGATTATCTGGAGGATAATGGTCTTCAGGACAGAAAACAGCATGGCTTTATGGTAGGGAGGTTGTATCAAACTAACTTAGTAATCTTTTTTGACTGGGTTAAGAAGGAACTGGATAAAGGCCATGCCATGGATCTGGTATATTTTGACTTCAGCAAAGTTTTCAACTCAGTGCCTCACAAACTCCTGTTGAGAAGTTGGAGGACCCCGGGGTGGCTAGGGATGTAGTTAGCTGGGTGGGGAATGGGCTAAGAGGGAGGCTGCAGCAGGTAGTGGTAAATGGAGTAGAATCAGAGGAGAGGGAAGTCACAAGTAGGGTGCCGCGGGGGTCTGTCATAGGTCTGGTCCTTTTCAACATGTTCATCAGTGATATTGGAGAAGAGATCCGAGGTAGGCTATGCCTCTTCGCAGATGACACCAAGCTCTGCAGAAGAGTGGATAGTGCAGAAGGAATTATGGAACTACAAGAGGACCTGCAGAGGCTAGAGAAATGGTCAAGGATCTGGCAGTTGAAATTTAACGCCAAAAAATATAAGGTAATGCACCTAGGGAAAAAGAATCCCAAGACAGAATACTGGATGAGTGGAGTAAAACTCAGTACTACAATTGAAGAGTGAGACCTCAGAGTCATTATTAGTGGTACCCTTAAGCAGGCTAGCCAATGTGATAAGGCTTACCGTAAGGCAAACAGGATGCTGGGTTGTATAGGGGGAGGCATTGACAATAGGAAGAAGGAGGTGATACTACCACTGTATAGATCTTTGGTGAGGCCACATCTGGAGTACTGTGTCCAGTTTTGGAGCCCTCATCTTAGAAGAGACAAGGCTAGGCTGGAGACGGTGCAGCACAGGGTGATAAATATTATTTAGGGCCAACAAAGAAAGTCCTGTGAGGAAAGACTTAGGACACTGAATATGTATTTGTTGTAGACCAGAAGGGAGAAGGGGGATATGATAGACATTCAAATTCCTGAGGGGAATAAATAAGGTGAGTTCTGAAGAACTGTTTAAAAGAAGCACCGGCTCAACAACATGCAGGCATGACTGGAAGCTGAAAGGGAAAGGTTCAGGAGGAATGAGAAAGTATTACTTTACAGAAAGGGTGGTGGAGCTGTGGAACAGCCTGCCGGCCAAAGTGGTGGTGGTGGCTAAAACCATGGGAAATTCCAATCATGCTTGGGATAGAATGAAAGGTATAATATTTATTGATTAGTACCTATAAACCACTGCCAGCAAGCGCTCAACAGCTCCGTAATTCAAATATGTGAATTACAGAGCTCCGTAAACCACAGGTACACAAAAATCTAAACAGAACCTCAAAAAGCCACCGGACATTATAAAAATACCTTAGGCCCACCCCTCTCCACGCTGCTAAGCCATTTAACAAAACACAGAGTGCTTCACACAAATTCTTTTATATACTAAAAATAAAGTTCTGACGGTCAGCACCTAGCTGGTGGTGCTGCCATTGATTCACTGCCCAGACTGGGGTTCAGGGAAACTGGATTGGGAGGTTCTGGCAGAGGGAGGACGCAGGACATCTGGGGACCTTAAGGGGATTCCAACACTGTTCAATGGCTCCTCTTCTTCTTCTTCTTCTTCTCCTTCTCTCCCCCCCCTCTCTTTCTCATATGCGGCTTTAGGGGGCACTATCGCCACTGAGAGACCATAACTTTTAATTCAAATAAAAAAAGGGACTGGAAAAATGGGACCCAACAGCCTCTAATAACCTGCTGCTCTCACGACTGCTGGCTGAACAAACTAGAGAATCGGAGACAGCGCGCAGGCATGCACCACAGCTAACAGGATGGTAGCAGCCTACATGGGTGAGTATTATTGACTGGCTCAATATGAGCAGCTCAATTATACCGCTCCCAAAGTAGAGCGAGTGGGGGAAAAAGAGCTTTGAATATATGTATAAGCGTGTGTAGCGCTGGGGGCCACACTACACTCATGAGACAGAGGATAAAATAAATTATTTGGCCAAGTCCTGCTAAGCTGGCCATGTGCCACTCGCATCGACAGTGGTTTTTGCCCTTGCGTCGATAGTGGCATTTGCCATCTCATCAACAATGGCTTCAGCCTTCTTATGGACAATGGCCTAGGTGGCGATGGCTTCAGCCTTCTTCTTGCTGTGGGCTTTGGCCCTCTCGTTGTCGAGGGCTTCCAACCTCGCAATCAACAATGGACTCTCGTCGATGGTAGCTCCTGAACCCTCTCATCGCCATAAGCTTCAATAGGTTTCCCCACCCTCATTGGGGAAGGCTTCAGCCCCCTGGTCGCTCTGGGTTTCGACCCTCAGGTCGACGATGGCCTTGGGTCTTTCGTTGTCCATGACGTATTATAGAAGAAGGCTTCACCCATCTCCTCGATGAGGACCTGGACCCTCTTGTCCACAATGGACCCCAGAATAATCTGCGGGCCTAGACCCAGGTGCCCCTACCTTTGGCCTCACTGTGGGTCTCCTCATCGTCTCCTAATGAAGCGTGAGTTATGCGCCACCTGACCGATAGCTTTAGCTATGGGGTGTCCTCTGTAATCCACACCCAGACCTTGTTTGGTCTTTAACTGAAATCCTGCCCTCATACTGGGTCTACGGTTATTTCCTCCATTGCTTTGACATCACCCATGTCCTCCTTGACAACCGAGGGACTCTTTTCAAACAGTGCTGACTCCTTTGAGTCGACTCTTTGCCAGCCTGGTGGGGTTTGCTTTCTCACCAGTTTTCTTCTCTTCATTATTCCAATGGAGTCTGACAGTGTCTCTTCGGAGCTCCGAGTTGGGCCAATAGGACACAGGTGGATGTGCCTATTCTTGTGGCCTGGTGGCCCCCCTATAGGTGGAGCCACCTCTGAGTCCCATCCCGGTCTCCACCCGTAGCTCTATTGTACACCAGGTCCCGTCTACTGTTGTTGGGGTGGAGCCCCTTTTTTCTTGCTCAGGACCAGTTCTACCCTCTGGGGCCCAGGTGTAGGAGCTGCACGCCCCTAGGCATGAATTGGCTTATTGTTTGGAGACATCCACACAATGGTCATCCTGCCTCTTGGGGATGTTTCCACTGCTACTATACTCACTGCTTGGAACCTCTGGCAGCTATGGTTTACATGACCTCTACTGTGAAAATACGTCTCGCATGACTTTCGTGGTTGCATATGTCAAGCCTTTTGCTCCCGCCTTGCTGAGTTTTCTTCTTGATGCTGCTTTTCAAGGTCTCTCTACAAGACCCACTGCCTCTGGTTGCACTGTACTTTGCTGCATTCCATGTCATTTTTTGCATCAGGAAAATTACGAAAGTCCTTTTTCGGACCCCGCTGAAACCTTGCGTGGGCCTCCCTCACACAGGTTCACTACCTCTATTAGCCTTCCCCGCCTTTGATTTTGAGATCAACGGGTGCTGTTTCTCCGATGCCCCGCCTGGGACTGCCCACTGCCTGAAGGTCCCTTCAAATCCAT
Source organism: Neoceratodus forsteri (assembly GCA_016271365.2). Lineage (NCBI taxonomy): Eukaryota > Metazoa > Chordata > Ceratodontiformes > Ceratodontidae > Neoceratodus > Neoceratodus forsteri. Next base: position 1,523,561,192 of record CM057452.1, read on the forward strand.
GGTTACAGTATCTGTCCTGATGTCCAGGATCTGGGCTTTTTTCAACTTGAATAATGTCCATTTTGCCTGTGCAGCCCCCTCCTCAAAGGTCAGGGTATGTTTTCTCTTTCCTTCTGGACAATAATCATGGTAGACCTTCACCCTATACTACAAAAGGCAGTGAAACCCTCATTCAGGATAGACTCTGCCACTGGAGTCTTCCAATAATACCGGGTCTTGATCTCTGTGAGTCTTCTCAAAGTGGGCCTCTGTGTTTTTTTCATTATATGCCCAGATGTTTTGCTTTTCGGAAACGTCATCAGATGTCCTCCTTAGCACCGGTCAGTACCCTAAGTATGGTTCAAGTCTCTGGGTATGAATGTACACCTTTGTAGCATACATTCAGTTTGAAAGGATTTCCTTCCTGTATCTCAATTGACATGCATGGGCTAACTGGCTTGCCATTATCTGCTGCAACAGAGGTGTCTCAGCCAGGCTTCGCCTGCGGACTTTTTGGGGATGCTTGGCTACAGCCATTTTAATCGATTACATATCCCCAATAATACCTGAGACTTTGTTCCAGAGCACTCTGCAATGATTGTGCATTCAAAGATTTACCTGCAAACGGATACCGGTGTCTTATCACCCACTATCAGATTTCTCTGTTTATGAAGGTGCATGACCACTCTTACGACAAATACCTCAAATCCAGAGGATGTGGATATTCATTTCAAAGGTCTAAAAACCCACCAAGGTGTTTGGCAGAAGGGCGATGACCATCTGCACGTCTTTGTCTTGGAAGAGCCATTTTCAATGTTCTTCATACTTTCGGGTGCCTCCTATGAGGGATATGCCTCATGAGTCAGTCAGTTATTTCCCACTGTATGTTACCTGACCAGGAAATATTATCCACTCCCTTACCTATATGCATTAAAACCATGCATATAGGGTTATGGGCAATGTATAGCAGACTATACCATTTTAGAGGTACATATCCCTGGCAGCAGGAATACACTGCCGGATACCCTCCACCTTTTCAGAGTGGTGGGGCACGAATGGAAAATTCCACAGGATGTAGTCGAAGACATCTTTGTCCGCTGGGCTCATCCTGACGGGGATTTGTTTGTCTCTCCACCCCATATCTACTGCCTCACTGCTGCTCACTACGGCCAGACCAGGACATGGTCTGGCTGAATGTTTATTCTCTTTACTGGAGGCACCCCTGGGGTCGGGACCGGTGTGATTCCTACTGTTAGAGTTGAGGGTTCTAGTACTGATACCTCTCCCTCTTTACGCCTACCCTCCTGCACTTCTATTTTGGTAATGCTCCTTCAATCCAATTCTGCATTTCGTGCTCCTCCACGCATGATTCCGGAGGGCTTATCCCTCTCTTGGTTCCAGAGTCACCTTTCTGATGATGGGCATCTTTACGCCAACCCGGGTGTCTCATGCCATGTTCCTTTCTTTGCAAAACAGGTACCATGTCTCTCTCTGAGGGGACTGGATTGAGTTGGACCTTGTTTTCATGTCCTCCTCTGTACATACTGGACTATTTACTCCCCCCTTTTGGTGTTTGGGGTTCCCTTTGTCAGCGAACTTTTGCCTTTCCTTCCCTGATGGGAGAAAGGTCTCTGACTCCATTGGGTATTCACAGCTGTTCTTAAGGCCCATTCTTTCCCCTGCACCTCCACCTACCTCTGGGAGTTCTCAGTTAAGTCCTGGGCTGACTGACGATTGGTCCCTTTTGGGCCCATGGTTCCATGGGGCCTGCCCTTCCTAACTTGGAACCTTTTATTCTGCATTGCAGTTTTGTCAGCTGACTGCATTGCTGCATTCTAGGCTCTGTGCATACAGGGCCCTATCTGCCTTCCTAAGGAAAGGCTGTCCTTCTGTGACCCGACCATACCTTTTTCACTAAGGTGGTCTCAGTTGTTCCTGTGTATCAATAACCATATGGCTACCAGTCTCTTATGCGGGGCATGCCACTCCTGAGGCTGCTCTAATTTGCATCTTGGTTGTTCACAGTCCCTTTCATTCTTAATGAATGAGGCCACAGCACAAAACAGTGCCACCTTTTGTTTAATTTCCCCATGATAGTGCAGGGGAAATGCCCTGCTTCAGTACAGGGTCTGTCCAAACTTAGGTGGCTGCTTACGTTGTTTTCATAACAAAAATGATATATATACTGCCGATCTCGGCTGTGGTCAAGACTCACTCCACACGAGTTCTGGCTACTGCCACAGTAGGTTTACAGGGGTATCAACTGCTGTATTGGGGGATACGGCTCCTGCTTCAGGGATCCGTCCCTCCCCATACATTACCATTGATGGGCTTGGCTTTTTACACGAGGACTGCCTTTAGACGTACAATCCTCCAAGGTCTGCTTTCACACAGACAGACTTGCCTGCCACCCTGCTTTACACATAACTGCTTGGGAATCTTCCCACATGTTATGTGACCCGCTGCTAGAGATTGTCTCAAAGAAGATAGTACAGTTGCGTAAGAACTTTCCGTAACAGTAGATCTTCGAGAGTACATCTTGCAGCAGGTCATACAGTCCCTCCCTCCACCCCCCTTTTTCCTGTCAACACTAGGGGCAGAGTTCAACTTACTTTCCAACTACTGTATGTATATACAGTATATATATATATATATATATATATATATATATATATATATATACACACACACACCGTATTTCTTCGAATTGAAGTCGCCCTCTATTTATAGACACCTTCGTATTGTAGTCGCAGTCAAAAAAATATTTCTAATCATATCCACCCTCGTTTATAGGCTACTGCATTATCACTAGAAGGAGAGACTATTAGCGAGTGTTAGCAAATGTGGTAGCACTTTGTTAGCATTGCTAATAGTAATCATCACCCCCCATCATGTTAACAGCCCACTCACCTGAAAGAAACAAGCACTTGTATCGTTTTAAAATGTAGCTTTTACTTCAAAAGCTTAAAATGACATTTCGGTACGTTCACACACAAAAATAAAATAAAAAGCTCATGGTTGAAATTAATTCAGAACAGTCACTGATCGCATTCACAGTTTAGTCAAGTTCATTATCGCTATCTGTCTCCCCCAAGTTGGATTTATTATCACTGCTCATAACAAGCTGATCTTGTTTATCGGTACCTTCACAGCTTAGCGCCTGGAGTCGTTGCTGGAGTCCGCTCTCTAGGACCAACAGCAAGCCACTCATTGTAGCACTCTCTATATTTTTGTTTAAACGGTGCGTTCCATGACACGTCCGCTGGCTACAAAAGTTTTGTACGGCCACCAGGTGTAGCTCCCATGATTGTGTTTTCCTTTTTTGGCAATTGCTTTAACTTCAGGGCAGATATGACACCTGAAGGTGTCCCACATGAGTAGACGCTTTCCAAATGAAATTCCTCCCCACACTGTCTGAAGCCATTGGCTAGTGATGTCGGTGTTCATCCAGCCATTCGCGGACATAGAAATTACAACCCCACTGACATTGGCAATGACATTTGGTGTTTGTTTACCCTTTGAAACCATAAGAGGGGGCAGTTTTCAGCCATCTGCTAGGGCAGCAAAATGAATTGTAAGTCTTTGTTTGTCATGTCCCGTCGTTAACAAAGGAACTGATTTTGCACCAATCTGATCAATTGTACGTTCCCCCGGCATATCCACCCTTACGGCTGTTTCATCCATATTTCCTATTGTGGATGGGGGTAAGTGGAATTTCTGGGTCTGTCTGGAGCAGAACGCTATAAATTCTATAACTTTCAGAACACAGTTCTTCGGGAGCTTCTGACCTACAGTTCTGCGCTGCTGCATAGTGAATCCCCAGCGAGACAGGAATTTGTCCACCCAACTGCGGCTCACTTTGAACTCAGGGTTCTTTATGAGAGAGGAAGCTTTGAGGGAGGTTGTCCTGCGGGTTGCCCGAAGATGGTGTTCTTGTTGCTAGACGATCCATGTGGCAAGTTGAGCTTCTTCAGTGGGGAATGCAGCTCGCCGCCCAGCACTGCCGAGTCATTGGCGCTTATGGTTGTTTCCAGCATAGCCTTCTTCCTGTAGCTTCTCCTTGAAGCGAGTAAGGCTTTTACGACAGTCCTTGATCTGTTTCTCATCAACCCAGAGAGATATGGCCACTGGTCGGTTGCCCTCTACTTCAGCTTGTTTTGCTGCTTGGAGCTTGAACTCCAAGTCATACGCTTTGCGTTTCAGCATGTTGTGGTGTGGTGGTAGTTTCTCTAGCAGGTCAGCACTGAAATTAGCAAACAAGGCAATCAGCTGTATGGGCTAAAGTAGCTGTTTTTAATTGAAGCCGCACTCGATTAATCACCGCCCTCGAATGTAAACCGCATGCTAAAACTGAATTTCTTAATTGAAACCACGCTTTTAAATAGAAGAAATACAGTATATATATATATATATATATATATATATATATATATATACACTTCTGTATATTTATTTTAGTTATATCCAAAACACGTGATTTTTTTATATATATATTTCTCCTCGGTTCCCTCAGCAACATCCTCATCAGGTTGCTAATGAGGAGAAGAACTGAGGAGTATCGGGGCCACCCTCTCTTTTATAGTGCACAGACCTGGTCATGTGGTGCATGAGGGGGCGGTCACAGGTACAACTGCTAAGAAGTCTTCCGGAAACAAGTCCATACAGTGTTGCTACATTTTGGGTTTTCTCTTTTTTTTCTTGGCATTGTCTTTGGTAGTTGTTTTGCTGTTGTTTGTGTTGTACACTGCTGTATGCTCAGGCATGCACATTGTAGGCAACACTTCTTTGCATGAGCCCCCAGTGGACACATGGTTCTCCTGTGCATTGTGCTGCTGTTGCTGTTTGCACTGCCCGGTTGCTATATTCAGAGTTGTCTTCATTGCTATTTTCAGAGCTGTCTTCTTTGCCGGGCTATTTTTGCACTGCACTCTCGGCCCTGTTTGCCCACCTTCATTTGCATGCTATATTCAACTGATTCAGCCCCTGGATTATTCCTTTGAATATAGTGTGCTAATGGTTCCAGGATAATTTTGCCCACTGGGAAGTGTTAATTTTTTCCTGGGGCTAATTTTTGAACATTGGGCCCCAGAGCTTATAAAAACTAAGAAGTGCTGCAGGCTATTGAATTTTTCACTGCTTCAGCCCAGCTCTGATGTCAACTGCAGAGGATTCTGGAATTTCTGGTTACTCTAAATGTCAGCTTGGAAGTCAACAGAATCAGTCTGATGCAATCTATTATACTGCTGTAAACAGTGAGGGAAAAAAAGTTTTTGCACACAAAATGCATATTGGGACCAGCCCCACATTTAAGTGTGAGGCTCTTAGAGTTGACCATTCCCCTTTAAGTGCCTTCAAGATATTGTCTCTGACCAGTTCATGCATCCAAAATGCTTGTCTCTGTTCAAGTTTTTTTTTTTAAGTTTTTTTCAATCTTGCTTTTTGACTGCTGAATTGTTTTACCTTACTCCTTCCATCAGGTCTTACAGAGTGCTGCTGATGCCCCTTCAGCCCTGTCAGCTGCTCCCCCTACCACCCAGCTGTTGGGGATCCATACAGAGCTGGGCACAAGGGTATTGCTGGCCGCCATATAGATGGCTCTGTGTACACACTTTTATGCCCCACTTTTCTCCCCTTAGGTTCCCTCCTTCCACCCCATGGCATGATTGGTGCCTGTATCAGCCTCCTGTCGCTGTGTCCCTGCAGCAAGAGGCAAACTCCTTGGCCCAGTTGCAGGAGGTCACTCTGGTGCTGGAACTTGACGTTAACCTTCCCCAACTGAGGCGCACTGCTGAGCGGCAGCTACCTCAGCCAGGGTCATTCCCTGATGCCTCAACCCAAATCTGTTCCCAAACCTGGGTCCCTTGCACGGCAGTATGACACACTATACCAGGGCCTTGGGGGCGACTTTCTGTTTAACTTTTTTAATCCTGTCTCCTCCATGTTTTTCCATCTTCACCTTTTCGATCCCAAAAACTTTGAGTTGGCCACAGACCCATGTTGGGCTTCTTTTAAAAATATCTGGCTATGCTGTAGGACTTATTTCTGTCCCTGATAGCATTTTTATGTTTGCTTGCACGCATGTGCAAGAAACATAGTGAGGTGATCCAAAATGCAGTGCTGTACAATTGAAAGAGAGAGCACCGCTTCAGTGAGCAGCGCTCCCCCTCCCAACACACATGCACGCACGCATATTGCATGCTCATCGCTCCCCATGCCACACACTGTATAGCCGGCGGTGGTGCCCAATTCCCCATTTCCACACCCCCAAAAAAAAGCTGTGCAGGTGCCATGCTGGGAGCCCACCGCAGTGTGCAAAGATTATTATAGCCGGCGGGGTGCCCAATCCCCGTTGGCTCCAACCCAAACAGCCTTTCCAGCTGCCATGCTGGTGGCCCTCCAGCATGGCAAATGTCCGCGTCATCTTAATAATAAAAAAACAACCTGTAAATAAAAGGTCTCTGTGGTCTCCCTACCCCACCTGCACCCACCCACTGTGCAGCCTGCCTCCTCACACACCCCCTCACCCCATACTTACCTTCGGAGTCTGGCATGACCATTTTCGGTGGACCAGGAACACGTCTGCACTCTTCAAAGCTGACCTCGAACTGAAGAAATGCCAGTAAGCTGTATAATGTAATAAATAGGGTTTTTTCAATTTTGCGGCATATCTCAGGCATTTTTTGGAATTTTGGCACCAAATTTTCGACATGGGGTTTTTGGAACCCCCCTCATGAATTCTGTCACTGTCATGGCGTTAATCAGGCCCGAAGGGTGATTTCATGGTCACTGCGCAAAATCACCTTTCAGGACTGACTAATGAAATGACAGTGCCAGTGTTCATAGGGTGGGCTCTCAAAAAGCCTATGTTGCAAATTTGGTGAAAAAATTCCTAAAAATGACTGTTTTACGAGTGTGCGTTGCGCAGTTCCTACGCACTCTCGTAAGTTCGTGAATATTTAATTTGCACTCCAGATTTTCAACATTGCCATTTTACCACACCTCCTTATGAGCAGTACAGCTGTCATTTTTCACATCTCGATGAAAATGTGCTTCCGCGCATGTAGCGCACAATGACGCAGTCGGTATTCGAAATCAATGTATGGGACACATTAAGAAAATCACAGTGACGCTGTTCATGAGTAGAGGTCTTAAAATGGCTATGTTGAAAATTTGGTGAAAAAAATTCCTAAAAATGACTGATTCACGAGTGTGCGTTGTGCAGTTCCAACACATGCTCGTAAGTTCACGAATTTTTAATAGTTGCACTCTGGATTTTCAGCATTGCCATTTAACCACACCTTCTTATGAGCAGTACAGATTTCATTTTTCACATCTCACTGAAAATGTGTTTTCGCACATGTAGCGCACAATGGCGCAGTCGGTGTGCGCAATCAATGTTTGGGACAGATTAAGAAAATCACAGTGAGACTGTTCATTAGTAGAGGTCTTAAAATGGCTATGTTGAAAATTTGGTGAAAAAATTCCCCAAAATGACTGTTTTAGGAGCACACATTGTGCAGTTCCTTCGCACGCTTGCAAGTTTGCGAATTTTTAATATTAGCACGCCAGATTTTCAACATTGCCATTTTACTACACTTCCTTATGAGCAGTACAGCTGCCATTTTTCACATCTCACCCAAAATGTGTTTCCGCACATGTAGCGCACAATGGTGCAGTCGGTGTGTGAAAGCAATGTTTGGGACAGATTAAGAAAATCACAGTGACACGGTCATGAGCAGAGGTCTTAAATGGCTATGTTGAAAATTTGGTGACAAAAGTCCATAAAATGACTGTGTTACAAGTGAGCATTGCGCAGTTTCCATGCACCCTTGTAAGTTCATGAATTTGTAATATTTTCAGTCCAGATTTTCACCAGTGGCATTTTTCCACACTTCCTTATGATCAGTACAGCTGTCATTTTTCACAACATGGCTGAAATGTGTTTTCACACTTTCAGCACAGAAATGCATGGTCGCTGTGGGAAGTCATTGTTCGGAAGAGATAAAGAAAATCACAGTGACACTGTTCATGATCGGAGGTTCCAAAATGCCTGTGTTGACAATTTGCTGTAAAATATCCCCAACTAATCACATTACGGGTGTGCGTTGCACAGTTTCTTCGCACGCTCGTGACTTCACCAGTTTTTTATATTTTCACTGCAGATTTTCAACATTGCCATTTTCACCTCCCATGAACAGTACAGCTGTCATTTTACATCCTGTTCGGAATGTGTTTTTGCACCTGTGGTGACAAATGCCGTAGTCACTGTGCAAAAGCAGCTTTCGGCTAACAAACTGATATTGTTACTGTTCGTGAGGTGGGGATCACAAAAAAACCATGCTGAAAATTTGGGTGAAAATACCAATGAATGCCTGAGGTGTTAGGGTTTCCGACCATAACGCCCCACCCTCTAGAGAATGACAGGCATCAGGGCTGTGACTTTGGATTGTCGCCTGCAATGCTCATACCATTCCACCCCAACCCACACCCTGCAGCCACTGAGAGGCATCGAGGTGTGCCTTGGACTCTTCGGCCCCAAAGTTCACCCCATTCTCCTATACCGCACCCATCTCACCGTATTTCCTGATGGAATGGGGTGCGCATAAGGACCATAAGGACCCCATCACCAATGCCACCACCATCTCCAAGTTCAAAACCACCCTTCAAAACCAACTCTTCAACTCTCGTAGCTGCTCCTGTCTCTGAAGGCAGTCTCCACCTCGACTTCTCATGACAACGCCCACCGGCCGGCTCTCCACCTAACCCTCCCCACCACCTCTTCCCGGTACACCGTACCTATGTCTAACCTGGCCAGTGCCAGCTGTTTCATTATATGCCTATTAGATTGCTCAATTTTTGATACCAACTTGTGTAACACCTGTTCTCAATTACTTGTGCCCTGTAACCTAAATGTATTTTGTCTGACCTCAGTGTGACGTGGCGCCTCTGATGAACGCCTATTTTTAGCAAAACCTATGCTATGTAACCTAAAACTCTATGTATGTCTTTAATGTGATGAGGTACCTTTGGAAACGAGCCTCTGGGTCAAAGGTTGTAAACTGATTTCACAAATAAATAAATAAATAAAGACCCCAAGGCACACCATGACACTTGTTGGGGTCTGCAGGGTAGGGTGTGGTGAAATGGCATGGCCGTTATGCCTGACGACCCAAAGGCACACCCCAATGCCTGTCAGTCTCTGCAGGGTGCTGGTGGGGTTGACTTCAGTTCAATACTTCACTGCTATTCCTATTATGCAGCTCTGTAACTTCTACACTACCAATGCCAATGCCAGCAAGCAAACATTTGGCATTTACAAATGCTTGTTATATTCTGCTATCCTAATGCTCAGCATTTGTTTCATTTGCCCAGTACTGACTTTATGACAAGGGCAAACCAACATGCAGATGTCTCCTTCCATCAGTTTATAAATTCACATATAAAAAAGTTTCCCACAACAACGATGTTTGAAAACTTTATTGTCCTGAGTGTTAGAGCAAAGGCCATAATTGCAGCTTCTGTAGTTGCCTTTGGGAGAAGATGGTAGTCATGTTTCTGTTTTCTTCATGGGTTCAGAAACAAAGCTTACTACGAAGTCTTTCAAGTTTTTCCCCTTCTGTAAGATATTAGTGGGGGTCTCTAAGTCACACTTTGTAAACAGGGTCCACCCTTCCGGATATTCCAATTGCTCATCAACATCATTAAAAATGCACCCCTACATGATTGTTATAAAAGTTACTATAAGGGTCCAGTATATAAACTGCTAGGTTACAGTTAGCAAATGTCTTCAGTAAAACAGAAAGAAATAGTTTTAAAGTTATTTTTTTTTTTCTCCCTCCTCTCCCCTGCAGTCCCCCTCTCTTCGGGAGACACTCTACAGCCTTTTCAGCCCTCGCTCACCTGCCTGTAGACCAGAGCAGTCCATCCCCCACGGAGCCTTGGTTTACCCCCCAGGCGGGGTACGGGTTGGGGGCCCTACACCCCAAGACTTACTGGAATTTCGTCGGGATGCTGTCTCTGGGCAGGCAGGGGCTTTGAGGGTCGGGGCCTAGTGCTCCATCTACCGGGGGACCACGAGGTGCTTTTTCCGGTGTTCTTACTTGCAACGTGCCGTGTCCCCTGACGTCAAGGCGCTGAGCGCCGACGTCTGGCACGTCACCCCCTTCTTCCTGCCGCCGGCCTTGCCTGCGCCTCAGGTCTCCACCTGGGGACAGTCAGCGCCCGGGCTCTGGATCCCCCTCCCCCAGAGAGGGCGAGCAGTCCCTGGGACACTCAAACCCTCTCCCCGGCCGGCCTCCAGCTTCGGGCTCGTTCCCGAACCGGGTCGCTGGCGTCGCCAGCAATCCAACCGCTGCGCCGGCGGGCCAGCCCAGTTTTAAAGTTATGATGTGGAGGCATCCATTTTGTGGACAGTAAGGGTGCTGTGATGATGTCACTGCCTCGCCAGCTATAGCAGTGTGCACTGGAGTAGGCTAAAATAGATTGCTCCTACAGACAGGGATCCAGTCAAATCATGAAGAAAAGCAATGGATTCTCTTGGTGCTCTGTGCTCTCTTCAGCTGCAATTTTTACTGTTAAGACTGGTGAGGCAGTCCTAACAGTGTACATTGTTAAGACTGGTGAGGCAGTGACGTCATCACAACACCCTTTCTATCCACAACATGGATGACTCTATGTCCCCATTCAAAAAGTATTTGTTCTGTGTTTTACTAAAATCCTTTGCTAAATGTATCCTAGCAAGTCAATTTCTATATAACTATGGTAACTGTTGAAATAATCATACAGGAAATCTTACACATTCCCTTTTATGCTTCTTGGAATTTCTTTCTTCTGCAGCAGTTTTTTTTTTGTGGGGAGGGGGATAATATTAACTCTGTCATAGTGCTTCTGAATAGCAAAACTGGGATACCTGTGATTACTAAATGCCTGTGCCATTTGCAAAGCATTTGCAAAGCACTGCTTTGCAACAGGCTATCCCTGGTACAGTAAGATTTGAGTCTTATAAATTGAGTGAAAAAAATATATAATTTATTTCACTTACTGTTTAAGCCCCCTCCTCACCAGACCTGTTCACTCCCTCAGAGACTCCCAAGGCAACCACTCAGGCTGCGCCAAAGATCGCGAGGACTTCCACTCTTCCATGTGTCCTCCCTCCTTCAAGCCCTTGGAATTCCCCTGAGTGGGATGGAAGGGGGGCCCAGAACCTTTACATCCTTCATCCAATGTGGGTGGGCACTGAGGGGCTTCTCCCCCGATCTATAGTCACTGGCGCCCATCTCCATGAGCTGATGTGTTTTTTTTCTGCATTTTTCTGGTCCCCACCCCTGCAGATGTCAGCATGCAAGGAGGGACCAAGGAGACAGCGGCATGTTGAAACATGCATTTGCTCCAGACCTAAGGCCGATGTCTGCCCTTCCCTGAATCTTCTGCCTTTCCATCTGCACCTCCACCTGTGGTCAACCTGTTGGCGATATAGCAGTGGGAACTGCAGCCCTCCCTCCCTGGAGAAGGAGAGCAGCCCTCTAGGTGCTAAGTCCTTCTCCCCTGACCAGTTCTCCAGCAGCCCAAGCTCGCTGCTGAACCTGGATCACTGGTGTTGCAAGCAGTAGCTCTACCGCTGTGCAGATGGGCTGGCTGTCATATTAACATTATTAATAAGTCCATAGGTTTTTTTTATATAGATCTGTGTGAAGATTCTTTCCATTTTTAAAACTCTGTAGGTCAAGATAATGTACTTCCTCAAGTCTACAGTCATGTGAAAACTTCAAATGTTGGCTTCTCAAATTTATTTGTTGAGTAAAAAGATTCAAAGTGTCCAATTATTATTTCCATAATAAAAGCACAATGTCTCTATATCATTTTCACAATACTATAGACAAGAAGGGATTTTGTGTCTGGTCAAAAATGTTGATTGCTTCCATGGCGCCCACACACTGTATACATATTTGTGAAGTTTGATGCAAATGTGGTGTCCATTCTGGTACCATTGCTCTGGGCAAAATATTTTCTGTCAAACATGCAGCAATTGCCTTTTAGTATAAACACAACAGGTCCCAAGGTGAACCCATTTGGTGTCAAAATATCTTTTCGTCTCCTATTCAGTATTTCAACCCTGGCCTCCAGGCACCCCTCGTGGGCTGTGTTTATGTAGAGGAATTTGACATCAATCGCCACCAGGACATTATCAGAGTCTACTTCAATCGTTTTTAAGGCAGTTACCATCTGCAGTGTCCTTCAGATGTGTTTCTAGCTCAGGGATCCCCTTTTTTCTTAATTTAAAAAAGCAACAAACTCCAACACAATGGGAATGTAAAGAAGATACAGCTGAATTATAAACCAAATGGCATCAGCAAAAATATGTCTTTCCAAATCCTTCAAGAACCATTGGGAATCTCTTTATGCCTTACTAGGAATAACTGATTTGCAATTAACTCTACCCTGGAATATGTCTTTCAGTGTTTTCCTTTGTGGTGTCAAAAACTCTTTCAGCACACAATGTAACCTTCATGCTGCCTTCTTTACATCGAACGCAATCCAGACCCACTCTGTGCGAGCTCCAGTCTCCTTTGCTCATATCTCTCCAAAGATTAAAGGGTGAGCATATTATAATTGCTGGCTATCTGTGCTCCCATTTGGAAATGATTATTGATGGAAACCTCTGGCTAATTGTCACTCATTGATAATCACAGCCCAGTCACACACACAGTTGTGAATTTCACAAACCTACTGACTAATTACATCATAGTAACTACCTCCTGAAACCCTATGTGGCTGCATGGCGATATTTATGATAGCATGTAATAAATTTTTTTTTATTATTTAATTATTTAGTTTTTCTTGACTGGGTAAGTGCACTAGACAAATCCTGCCTATTTTCAGGCACGGCCCGGGGGAGGGGGATACAGATGGATGCCAACTGACCTTGAATCAGATTAAGCTGTTGGTGGTATTTTTAGTGAATGAGGGAAATTTGGCCAGGACACTGGGGAAATTCCCCTACTCTTTTTGGTAAGTGCCATTGGATCTTTAACATCCACCTGAACTACCACCAATCCAGGCAGATGGGACTTTGGTTTAATGTCTCATCTGAAAGACGGCACCTCAGAAGTGCAGCACCTCTCTCATGCTGCACTACAGTGTCAGTACTGGGATATTAACCCAAGTGCCAGATGTGGGAACTGAACAGCCCTCTGATCTCCTGGCCTCAGAGGTGAGTGTGCTACCTACTGAGCCACTGACACTGCACTGCTTAAAATAAATGGATTGTATGGAGTTAAATACATTTCTGGCAACAGACTGAGTACAAACGTTGCCAGCAACAATACTGTTATTTTTACAGAGGGACGAGATTGTTAAATTAAACATCAGAAGGCTAATCCTTCCATATCATTTCTTAACTTCCTTGCTTGAGTAGCATTTGCCAAAAATCACTGGGCTAAGCATTGGTTGACAATACTTTAATCAAGGGAGTCACAGAATTTTGATAAATTGAAAGCATGACTGTGTGGGTGGGCAGAGTTCATGATCTGTTGAGTCAAGCAAGAGTTGTTTACATTTTTAATGCAGATTTCAATAACTCCTCTTTTAACAAGAATGTAAAATGTCCCAGTCACAGAACAAGGCACAATGGGCCCTATGCACTGATGGACAGGAAATACATGCCAGAGGCGCATATCCCACCTGTGTAGCTCTACACCTGCAGACAGGTACACACATGCTGGTATGCACTACTGCTGCCACCTGTCCATGGCCCCACCCCCACAGCATGCATGACTGCGTAGGATGCCCAGGGATGGAGTAGCGGACTCGGGCAGGCATCAGATAGGAAGCCCATTCCAGGTTCCAGAGTGGCTCCCTGTGGTAATATCTATTATATTGGGGCATCCTTATTTTTTTTTTCATATGTTTAGATCAGTCTGCTGCAACAGCATGTCTTTTATTTTACTTTGTTAAGACATTATGTATTTAGGTACACTGTCCCTTTAAGGTATATGTGTAGACTGGCCATCTATGCATATATTGGTGTAATGTACTAAAATACATAAAGTTTATCTGTTGCCCTGATAAAATTCATTTATTTCCACCTTTTTTGCCCCTCCAGCCTCTTTGGGAACTGTTTAAAATATAAAGTAGAAGCAGTGCTCGTTTTGTTTTGTAACCTCCCCCCCCCAGCGAGAAGGATTACCTTGGGTTTGCTGTGCCGCTGAAGCAAGCAGCTAGAGATTTCTTCTGGAGACACTGTTCCTGCTGGAGATAACTCCAGATACTTATGTTTTCTTTCTTCCCTTTCCACAGAAGGAAGCTGTAATTACTTTCATACAAGTGGTGAAAGCCCTAAATAAAAACTGGTGGAAGCTCTAAATAAAATCCGTTTAAAACCTTAAATAAAAACTGTTGAAAGCACTAAATCACAGAAGGAGGATTTAATCATTTTAATTGAGGAACGCCATAATGCTAGATTATAGAAGGTTGTTGTAAAAAGTATAACAGTGTTATAAGCTCTGTCTAGTAAAACTGAATCCTATGATTCTGAAACTTAAAGCTGATACATCAAAAGGGTCTAAAAACACAGACATACATACATATTCTACAGTTATGTTAATTTCTTCTGCTTTCTTTTTGGTGTGTTTTTTCATTAAAAGAAAGGTATACTTGATAACATTAAGTTAAATTAAGTTTTAAGAGAAAAGCTAAGTTTAAAAGTGCTTACCAAACCCAGGGTGTAGCTCTAGGGGAAGGAATCCTTTCTTCCTATAGAGCCAGCCGCCCTTTCTGTTTCATTATTTATGGTTTGTAAATAAGGGGGCGGGTCTAGATAGTTATGTAATGTTACTTTATAACTCTAGGCAGGATTTTATTTTGTGTGGTTACCAATATGATATTTTAATTAAGCCTAAAAGGGGATTTATGTTGTAAAAAACAAATATAATGTTTATTTGGCTGTGTCTAAGAGTTAGCTTCTAGAAAAGGGGTGGAGCTTCCCAATATCACATGACCTGTATGTATAAAAGGAATCATTTCTCATTCTGTGATCAGATCTCGAAGGGACTAGTGCTCTGCTATCCCATTGATGGAATTACATTAGCTGTTTTCTAGTGTGTTGTTATTTTGTCATTTGGAATTATTTTATTTTAATTCTGTTTTTTTTAATTGGTCATTCAGTTCGCTTCTTATTTTTGTAAATAAAGACTTATTCTAGACTCCAGTGTCATCCTTAGACCTACACCTTCCGTATGGTGTTAGAAGTGGGATAAGGTTTGATATTTCAGACTGAGAGATACTGTCAAAGTATCAAGTGAAGGATTGGATGCTGGAAGGAGAGCTGACTAGTGGTGTTTACACTAGAACCATGGCAGCAAAGTCTGGAGCAACCTTGTTACCCGGATTGGGGGATATGAGGCGCAAAACGACCAAGACGGAGGAGGAAGGTGCCATTGGAGGTGAGATGGCAGAAGACATTATGCAGGAAGAAGAGAAAATGGTGAGTCCACCTGTGGGTGACTCTCAGGAACTATTACAATGGCTATGTATGTAGCAGATAGCCTTAGAAAAACAAAGAGAGAGGGACAATCAGCGCAATGAGGCTAGGTGGGCGGACACCTTAACAGCCATCCAAGCCTTTGGAACAGGTCATCCTCCTGCACCAGTGGATGGCCCTAAGGATATTAAATTGACAAAACTAACAGAAACTGATGACATAGAAACATTCATGACTACTTTTGAATGCATCACCCATGCATGTAATTGGCCCAGAGAACAATGGGTCATTAGACTTGCCCCATATTTGACTGGAAGAGCTCAATTGACTTATGAGCATATAGACAGTGACATGAGCGACAATTACAGCACTGTAAAGGAGGCCATATTGAAACATTGTGATATATGCCTGGAAACCTACAGACAGTGATTCAGAGTTTTAAAATTCCAGACTACTGACACCCCACAGGAGGCATATACGCGATTGAAGGGCTTGTGTACCAAATGACTGTGCCCAGGGACTAATACTAAGGAACAGATGTTTGAGGCTATCATATTAGAACAATTTGTGAGGATTCTACTGCAAGACGTGCAGGTATGGGTCAGAGAACATCGACCTGAGACTGCTGCAAAAGCTGTAAGTCTAGCAGAAGATTACTTGGAAGCAAGACCCCATAGACAAAAAGGACACTTTTCCACCCACTCATACGGTAAGGACTTTTTCTTCTACATCAAATAACACAGTTGGGGGTATAAGACCAGTAAGACCTGAGAGACCATATAATACTGATATTATATGCCAGATTTTGCCCTAAGAAAAAGACTGCACCTATACATTTAGCTTTGGCTAACTGGGGACAGTATTTAACATCAGTCACTGTAAACGGTCAAACAGTAGCTGGTCTACTGACTCTGGTAGTTGACAAACTTTGATAAAGGCTAATTTAGTACCCTGCACCACGGAACTTAAGAACGTAACTGGAGTCACTTGTATTCATGGGGATGCCCATTATTATCCAGTGAAAACCTTACTTCTTGAAATACAAGGCACTCTCCAGCGAATGCCAGTCAGGCTAGTACCCCATTTGCCTGTGCCAGTCATTATCGGACACGACCATCCTAGTTTTGATACCTTGTTGTCTCAGGCCACACAGTTGGGAGCCTTTGCCACCAGGTCACAGACTAAGCAGACTATGGAGTTAAATAATATCTTTCCATTTGAAGATGAACTGTGTACAGAACCAGGAAAGTCTCGTAAGTCCAGAAGAGAATGAAGACTGGATAAGAACAGATGGACACTTATACAAAAGGAACTTAAAAATGATGATACCAAAAAGATGAATAGTGATAGTGGAAAAGATATTTCTTTAAAATCTTTTAGAACTGAGCAAATGCATGACCTAACTCTGAAACCATTTTTTCTACAGGTGGGGAAAGATGCTGGGGAAGGACCAAAAATGGTATTACTAAAGGGGTTATTATATAGGGAATGTGTTAACCCTAAGACCGTGGAAATAGTTTCCCAGTTAATGGTCCCAGAGAGCTACAGACAGCATTTACTATACATGGCACATGATATACCATTAGCAGGACATCAGGGGCAGAAAGGACTTTGAATAGACTATTATATCATTTTTTCTGGTCAGGTATCCATAAGCAAGTGAAGGAGTACTGTAAATCTTGTGAATACTGCCAAAAAGTGTGTCCCATTACCAGAAAGGATAAGGTACCTCTACAACCTCTGCCTTTAGTTGCTGGAGCGTGTAGCTATGGATATTGTAGGCCCATTACCAAAAACAACAAAGGGGAATTGTTTTATTCTGGTAATCTGCGATTACAGTATGAAATATCCAGAAGCTATACCCCTGCGTACCATAACTGCACAAAAGATATCAGATGAACTGGTAAAAATGTTTTCCAGGGTAGGCATCCCTAAGGAAATTCTTACTGACCAAGGAAGTAATTTCTGTTCTCAAGTATTAAAATGCCTATACCAAGCATTAGGGATTCATGCTATACTCACATCACCATATCATCCACAAACCGATGGTTTGGTGGAAAGATTCAATCAGACTTTAAAACACATGTTAAAGAAGTTTACGCAAGAGGAAGAAAAGTACTGGGATCAATATCTGCTATATCTAATGTTTGCATATAGAGAGGTACCACAGGCCTCTACTGGATTCTCCCCATTCGAAATGTTACATGGAAAAAACCCAGAGGCATGTTAGATATAGTGAGGGAGGCATGGGAAGATGAATATCCAGTGGCTAAAACCTTAACAGCGGTACAGTACATCACTAACCTTAGAAGCAAACTGATTAGATATGTGAATACAGCACATCAACAGGCATTAAAACACCAACACTACCAAAAAGAAAAGTACGATCAGGGAGTAGGTAATAAATCCTTTCAACCCGGGGAAAGGGTTTTGCTCTTACTACCCTGTTCGGACAACAAGTTATTAATGAAATGGCAGGGACCATATACCATAATAAAACCTGTGGGAAACGTTAATTATGAGATAGCATTACCAGATAAAAGACACAAAAAGAAAATATATCATGTTAACTTATTGAAAAAATGGTATGATAGAACTCTACCTAGCATGTATGTCCTACCTGAAAGTGAGGAGAATGAAATGGAGCTGTCCTATGAAAAACTGGATGGTAAAGGGTCATTTAAGGACATTAACATAAATCCTACACTACATCCTGATCAAAGAGACGAGATAGATACAGTACTCAAAGTTTTTCAGCCTTACTTTACAGTCACCCCTGGCAGGGTAAAAGAGATAAAACACCATATTGAAGTAACACAGGTAAATCTCATCCGACAAAAACCATACCGTTTGCCTGAGAGTGTAAGAGAAGAGGTGATACAAGAAATAATAAAAATGCAACAAATGGGGATTATAAAACCATCTAAAAGTCCTTGGAGTTTTCCCATGGTGGTAGTAAATAAGAATGAAGGAGAAGTGCGTGTCTATCTGATTTCCGCAAATTAAATGCCATATCCATCTTTGGATATCCGATGCCTCACATCGATGACATCATTGACAGACTGGGTCAAGCACAATATATAAGCACCCTAGATCTGTCAAAAGAATATTGGCAAATACCTTTAGATGAGGAATCACAAGAAAAAATGTCATTCACTACTCCTCTTGTACTATTTCAGTCTATTACCATGCCTTTTGGCCTTCATGGGGCCCCGGCAACATTCCAACGATGCATGGATCAGATTTTCGCCCCCATACTTCCTATGCTGCAGCCTACCTAGATGATGTTATTATATTCAGTCCATCTTGGGATGCCCATCTAACACATTTACAACAAGTGCTTACAGCTATAACTAAAGCGGGTCTGACCATCAGTCCTGTCAAGTGTTCTTTGGCTATGCAAGAAACAAGATATTTAGGATTCATTATAGGTAATGGGATGGTAAAGCCTGAAGCATCTAAAATATCAGCTATTCTGCATAGCGAAAGACCCCAAATGAAGAAACATGTCAGGGTCTTCTTAGGACTTGTAGGATATTATAGGAGATTTGTCCCAAATTTCTCGGAAATTGCTAGTCCACTAACAGAACTAACCCGTAAGGTAAAATCCAACAAAGTACATTGGACAGCACAATGTGAGGAAGCCTTTCGTACCTTAAAAGTGAAACTCTGTTCGTATCCAGTACTGCACAGTCCTGATTTTTCTCGTCCTTTTATTGTATAAACGGATGCTTCCAAGAATGGTATTGGTGCTGTCCTTTCTCAAATAAATGGTGATGAAGAACATCCTGTTATATATATCAGTCGCAAATTGCATGAATGGGAGTCCAAATATTTGACTATAGAGAAAGAGTGTCTGGCTATTCGCTGGGCAATAGAAGCTTTAAAATTCTATTTATGGGGGAGATAATTTAAAATCATAATGGATCATAACCCCCTTTGTTGGATTAATGTGATGAAGGACAAGAACCCCCACATAATGCCATGGTACCTTGCACTTCATCCTTATCATTTCTCTGTAGAACATCGTTCTGGTAAGAAACATCTGAATGCAGATTTCATGTCCCGTTTTGGACATGATTCATCAACCTACACAGACCCCGGGGTAAAGAATGTATAGAAGTGGAGGTCGATAGGGATCTCTACTTGAGTTAAGAAAATTTGTTGTAGTTTATGTAAAGGGACCCCGGGGAGGGGCTTTGGGAGAGGGTGGGCTGAAGCTCCAAAGGAGTCATTTCTCATTCTGTGATCAGATTTTGAAGGGACTAGTGCTCTGCTATCCCACTGATGGAATTACACTAGCTGTTTTCTAGTGTGTTGTTATTTTGTCATTTGGAATTATTTTATTTTTATTCTGTTATTTTTTTTTTATTGGTCGTTCAGTTCGCTTCTTAATTTTGTAAATAAAGACTTATTGCTGGACTTATTCTAGACTCAAGTGTCATCCTTATACCCACACCTTCACACTCCCTAACATGGACAGGCCTTGCTGCCAACCCCAGCCACCCAATGGGCCCATAGCCAGCCCCACACGACAGCCCACCACCCCAAGTGCAGACCCCCCCGCATGTGGGCACTGGTCCCGGGTGGCAGATGCCCTCCCTCCCACACACAGAGGTGCCCACTGTGCCCCATGGCCCGATCCAACCCCAGTCACCAGTGCCCCCCCGGTGGTACCGGCAAGCCCCCATGACCCTGCACCATCTCACTGGTGCTGCTGTCAGAGATGGCCAGCAGCACAGTGTAGAAGGGATGTGGGATAAAAGATGGACCACACACCGAACTTCAGGTTCAACACACAATCTCTGTGTGACGTTTATTCAGAATACAGGAAATAAGCTTCAGCAATAGCATATTCCTTCTTCAGTATACCAGTTTGCAGCAACAGACTATGAATGTCCTTTCTCTGCACTTAGCCAGTACCTACTGATCTCTGATCTCACTTACCAGTTGGGATGCAACCTCCACCCCTTTGCAGGCTCCATTGGGTAGTGGGGACCCAAAAAGAAAAAAAAAACAAGCTATAAACAAAGAACCTCAATGCATAATCACTGAAAGAAGGGTTACCCCAAAGGGCATTGGCAACAAATCAACTTTCAAAGAAATACAACATCATACATCATCATACATACTTCTATAATTCAAAGTGTCATGGGATATATGCAAATCACCATGACATTTCAGATTGTCTGTTTACAGCAATTTACATGCATTTTAAATGGTACAACTAACTTAATTTCTATAATAGTCACCTAGAACTTTTTACCATTATCAAAAACACCTAGTGCCATGGTATTTTCAACATTTACAGGTTTCATAAACATAAGGTATATACATCATGGTATTTTATGACATAGTGCTATATATTTATATGCTGCCACTGGGAGACATCATTAGGCGATACAGTTTGGGTTTTCACTGTTATGCAGATGGTACCCAATTGTATTTGTCCTTTATTCCCAGAAAGGATGATGCAATCTCCGTGCTTAACAACTGTCTGGCCAAAATCAAGATCTGGATGAGCACTAGCTGGCTGAGGTTAAATCTGGACAAGACTGAGGTGTTGGTTGTGGACCCGGGTCATCCGGAGGTGGGTCTTGGGGCAGGGCACCCTTCGGGCTTATGGCTTGATGGTGTCCAGCTCATGATCTCAGACAGGGTGCGTAACCTGGGTGTTATTTTTGACAGCAGTTTGACCCAAAAATCACGGGTGTTCCTCATCCCTTTGCATCTTTTTGTCATCTTCAGGCTTGGCCTTTCTGCAAGCTTCCTGGTCCAGTCCAGGCAGCGGCTTCTCTCTGTCTGTCAGCCATGATTCCAGTCAGAACTCCACGGACTTTCTTCTCCAGGTTCTCTTCTGGCAAGTCCTGGTGCATCGGCCCACCTGGGATAGCTGGGCAATATCCACCAGGAAATGTTCCTTTTCAGCCAGTCCAGATGCTTCCAGCAAGTTTATCCCACTTCTACACCAAGTCTGTGGAGGGGTATGGGATAACAGATAGACCAGACACCAAACTTCAGGTTCAACACACAATCTCTGTATGGTATTTATTCAGAATACAGAAAATAAGCTTCAGCAATAGCATATTCCTTCTTCAGTACATTAGTTTGCAGCAACAGACTATGAATGTCCTTTCTCTGCACTTAGCCAGTACCTACTGACACTGATCTTAGATCTAACTTACCAGTTGAGATGCAACCTACACCCCTATGCGGGCCCTGTTTGCATGGGTAGTGGGAGCCCAAAAAGAAAAAAAAAGCTATAGACAAAGAACCTCAATGCATAATCACTGAAAGAAGGGTTACCCCAAAGGGCATTGGCAACAAATCAAGTTTCAAAGAAATACAACATCATACATACTTCTATATTGCAAAGCATCATGTGGTACATGCAAATCACCATGACATTTCAGAGTGTCTGTTTACAGCAATTTACATGCATTTTAATTAGTGCAACTAACTTAATTTCTATAATAGTCACCTAGTACTTTTTTCCATTATCAAAAACATCTAGTGCCATGGTATTTTCAACATTTACAGGTTTCATAAACATAAGGTATAATCATCATGGTATTTTATGACATAGTGCTATTTATTACATACTAAATCCAACAACGATAAACACAACCTGTTTTACATAAGCTTGGAGGTCACCACAATAACCTCCCTGTACGAAGAACTGAGAGGGAAAAGGAAAATTAAAGAAGACACTATAGCATAGTCAAGAAAGGGAAGGGGTGCCCATCAGTGGCCAACCTTATGGACTAGAAATTGTAAAGGATATAACAGACTAAGAAATAGAAGAACTGTTGCTACAGATTTAAGAAAAGGTCGGTCCTCAAGAGTTGCAGGAGCTTCCTGTCACACTCAGCCTTTCGGTCACTTCCATGGCTGCCAGCCATCTGACATATGTGGGCATGCATCTGCTGCATGCCCGTGCATAAGTCAGACGGCTGGCAGCCATGGAGGTGTGCAGATGGCTATGCCATTGGCCATCCAGCCCATGGCACTGACAATGCATGTATGGTGGGGGGGTTGTCGGTGCCACGGGGGGTGAGTGGTATCACTCTAGTAGACATGCCAAACAAATGTGAATCTCATGAAAACCATTCAAGTTACATATACATAACCAGTATCACACTTGTTCACAACAAAAAGACCTTTCCAATGAGGGCAGTCACCAAGCTGAACTCTATAGTTTTTAAAATATAGCCATCTCTACTGTTGTGAACTACTTATGAAGCAGTGCTTGCTGCTGAATCT
This sequence comes from Neoceratodus forsteri, assembly GCA_016271365.2. Lineage (NCBI taxonomy): Eukaryota > Metazoa > Chordata > Ceratodontiformes > Ceratodontidae > Neoceratodus > Neoceratodus forsteri. The sequence continues at coordinate 1,523,583,912 of CM057452.1, forward strand.
ATGGTCCTGGCTACATCACTGTCACGTGAGACAGGATGCATTGTAGGCACAAGGAAAGCAATAAACTTAGCTGAGATGGAGATCCCCAGGGGTCATAAAACTGCCATAAAGCTAGCAGGCTAATTTAGGAAAAACTCCTAATTGCAGACAGAGGGAAGGACACACTAGGACTTCACACACAAATGAAAACTCGCAGCACAACATATGTTTTGCAAATTCTGGGTGTACTACTCCTTTAAATAGTCATCAAGTTGATAGGATTAATGAGTGTTAGTTGGAGTTCTGAGAGTTACTGATCAACATGTTGCAACTGAACTACTCACAGAGCACCACTGAAGCTTCAAGGGCAGGGCCAGTAACTGACTTGCAATAGACAGTTTACATTGGACAATTCCACTGCACTACAGACTATATGGCCTGTATATGCTAGGAAGTGCTTGGGTCTGTGATCTGTGTTACTGGGAAGAAGTGCTCCCTCCATGTTTATGCTTGTTTCTTATATCTACTGTACTTACAGAGAATCCCAGTACCTGCTTGGCTGTACATCTTGATTTTGTCAGCATAACTGCTGTAAATTGGATATCTGAGTGAACATTCTTTTGTTGTTTTTTTATTAATTTTAACTTACTTTATTGCACTTCACCAGGAAATGGGCTAGAACCTAACAGCCATTTTCAGCCATACCTGTGGATGGGGAATGCAATACAGACATAATTGCGATGGGAGTCCCTAGTTTAGCCCCTTCCAGCTCAAATCCATCCCTTTAGTGATTACTACTGTAAATACACAACACCAAATCTTTTGTAGCTTGAAATGGTTGAATCACTAACAAACATGTTATGGTCCTGTAGTACCTACCAGACTACCTGCAGAAGTGGTGGAGGTGAAAACAGTGGGGGGCTTCAAGCATCCGTGGGATAGACATAGTGGAATCTTAGTAAATAGGCAGGCGGGGGAAGGTCACCAGACACCAGTTAGGGTCTGTAAAGACAGGTTAGGCAGAAACATCTGGGCAAACTGGGTGGGCCAAGCAGTCATTTTTTGCCATCAAATTCTATGTTTCTATGTTGCCTGGATTTTGTTCTTTGTGTTGTTCTTCTCCAAACTGTACAGCCAAGGAAAAACTGCAACCACTTATTTTTAGAACTTAAAGAGGAATTATATCTCAAACCAAACCCGGGTTTGATTTGACTTAGTCAAAGTCATACAGTCAGTGCAGTCAAGCCAGCCCACCAAGAAGGACAGGGTAAGCCCCATGACCCAACCGCCTTACAGCCCCTGTGTAATTGGCTAATCTGCCTCCTTCACCATGCCTAGCCCCAAAATTAAGTATTGAGTCCCTCTGCTACAGCAGATTGCTACAAGATCAAATAAAGCATTGGCCTGTGGCTAGTTTGACTAAATATCTCCCGATTGAATTCGGAGTATGCTGGAGGGGGTGTGGTGCCGATATGGCTGATTTAGCACATATACTGTGGCAGTGCCCATTTCTAATGCCTTTCTGGTTAGGCATCCAAAAAGAAATTGGGGAGGGTCTTGGGGAGTGTGTTGAGCTTACAGCAGAGAAATGGTGCTTATGGCAGTTTACCCGGATCGCTCCCCCCCCCGGACAAAAACTCTACTTCCTGTCTTGCTATTGGCTGCAAACAAATCTCTAATAAAGAAATGGATGACCAAAGCAATACCGAACATCCATGAGTGGAGACGAATACTGTATTCTATATACCAGATGGAAAATATCACAGCAAAATTAAATAACCAGGTGGACAAATTTGCCACCCTCTGGCAGAGATGGTCACTTCATCAGGCCAGGGTTGATCCTGATTATTGTCCATAGTAGACAGGAACTGGGTTAGTGAGAAAACGAGAACAGGACGAAGTTATGGGATTACTTATCTTCTAATAACAACCTGTATCAAACATAAAAAATATTCATGTAATGTAAACCTGCATCATAACAAATCTGATGTAAGTATAGAAAATGATGTGATTGTACAATGTCTCCTGAACTAAAAGAAAAGAAAAAAAAAACCTCAATAAAAATATATTTAAAAAAAAAAAGCATTGGCCTGTGGGCAGTGGTTAAACTGGAAATGTTTAGGTAACGGACATTCTCACATCTAGATTTCTAGGTGGTGGAACTGTCATTTTTAGGTGATGGAGCTCTCCTACAGCAGTCAATGGAGAAAGATAATAAAGGTGGTGGAAAAGTCCTACAATTTTGTAAGATGTGGTCGAAATGAGTTCCAGTGGACTGCTATCTAATTTATACCCTGCCTATGGGGAAGCAACAAGTGATTTTCCTTATTACAGAAGTTGCAAATGATGTGGATTGCAATATGTGATTCAGACAGATAACTGTTTAAAGAAATGCTGAAGACTGCACCAAATGGACTCTCTCAAAAAAGCTGGATGCTGGCATCTCTAATCACTTCAATCAATTGGGCCACTGTCAACTTGCTGATACCTGCATCACCGCCGTTCAGCAAGCTGAAGATCAAAGAAAGATTTTTTTTCCAGAGTGAGGTGTTTTGGAGTGCTCAGTTCAAGACTTTGGAGCCATTTGGAATGAACAGACTGGACTGATCAAAATCTTTGGTGCTGACTTGTTAATTCACTGAATCATAGACTGCACTGCACTGCACTGAGGAGTCCAGAAAAGGAATGCTCGTGCAACCAACCATGTCTTAAATGCATCAGCCCTACATCACCCACTGCAAAATCACAGATATTAATCATTGCCAAAATAACAAACATAGAAAAGGTTAGATTCCACTCACCACATACATTACATGAACTAAACTAGCCCATGGCTGGAATATTATGTACCATGTTGATCCATAGCAGCATGGAGCTGGGATAGTAAATAATGCTGAAGAACTAACTCCAACTGAAAATGTGAAGCTGATGTAGCTCTGACATGCTTGGTTGCCCAAACATTCCTTGAGTAAGGAGTGTCAACAGATGAAACACGTGTCTACAGTTTGTTATTATCAGCCTGTACTCGATTACTTGTACAAGCCTGTTTAAAAGATGATGTCTGTTCTAGTGACACCTTTTCTGCCTGCCTTGCACAAGGATTTACATACCCATGATGCCTTGCACTGAGACTGAGGATTTAGACTATGTATGTGGTTTTCAGTGATGCACAAAAAACAAACAATTTGGATAGTTCTTCTGTTCTAACATCCGTTTGTGGATCCTATGCACTGCTCTTCCTGCAAACTGCCTCTTCAATATGCTAACTCGGTGCTAACTTAATTTATGTATTTATGCATGGAATGTTATGCGCACATGTTTTATCTGGTTTTATTTATGGTTTGTGTTACTTTAAAAATTTTTTCATCTTTGTCTCTCCGGTTCAGGTGGTGGATATAACCCCTGTTCGGCCCTTTGACTTGCCCAGCCAGCATCCTCCCCAAGCATCCAGACTGGGTGGCCTACAGACTGCTCTCTGTGGGGGGAGGGGTCCCTGAGGGGAGAGACTGAGATCTTCTGGAGGCCCCAGCTGAGGCTTACGTCGGAAACATCATTCAGAAAGAGTGCATGGAGAGTATCATCCTGCTGCTGTCTCTCAGGGTTTTCCCTTGTAGTTTCCCTTGGAAGTGCAAACATGCAATGACAGCAACATGTGGATATACATGCTCCAGTGTATGTCCTGCAGATGCCCTCTGCACCTCTGCCCCTACTGTGTGCAGTCCTAGCTGGTGTATACCCAGTCTCCACTGGGTGTCACTTTTGTGCCAGGACCATGTGACTGACCCACCCTGAAGGAGAAGGAAACCTGCCCACAGGATGCTTATCCAACCTTCCCCCAGCCAGCGCTCTGATGCTCCAGGTTCATTCCCAAACCTGGGTTGCAAGCAACGCAAGCAGTAGGGCTACCACTGCACTGGTAGGCCAGCTATGGTTTGTGTTGGTAATTTAAAGTTCTTGCTTGTACTGGTGCTCCAAACTTTGGGGGGGGGGGCACCTCTTATAAATCAAATAAACCAAACCAAACTAACTCCAAGTGTACAAAATGTCCAGTCCCTTTGGGACTTATTTGCCACTTAGTTGAGACAATGACTGCCCTTCTCTGAGCAGTCCCAGCAAAATGAAACACATGCCTGCAGTTTGTCATTCTTATACTATGCTGGATCAGATGTGCAAGCCTATTTAAAAGGGGATGTACTGTGTGTTCTGGCAACGTCTTGCAGCCTCCTTCACACCAGGATTCACATAACCATAAAGCCGTATACTAGGACGGAAGCTTTAGAGTATGCCGTATACGAGGACGGAGGCTTTAGACTCTAAAGAGTATGTGTGTGGTTTAGAGAGCTACACAAAAAACAAAGTCTGGAAATTTCCTCTCTCCTAGAGTCCTTTTATGGCTCCTATGTATTAATTTTCCTACAAACAATCTCTTTTGCAAGCTATCTCTGAGGGTACTAAATGCCCGATGTCCATGGTTCTGACTTGGTACTTGGCTAAGACAATGACTGCACTTCACTGAGGAATCCCAACAGGATCAAATGTGGCTCTGGAATTTGTTGTATTCAGCCTCTACTGGACCAGATGTACAACCATGTTTAAGAGGCAATATCGGCTCCAGTGAATCTCTCATCCGTCAGGCATACACTTTTCTGTTTTTCTGGACCACTGGTCTATATCTGCCCGTACTTTTCTATCTCCTTCCCTTTTTCTTCCTCTCCCTCCTTGATGACCACCTCATCTCTTCTATTTTGTATTCACTCACACCTGAGTGATAATGTTGTCTTTCTGGGGGGCCACATTTTATGAATCCTTGTTTAAACAACTGTCATTTTTCTCTTGAAATTTCCCCCTTTAAACTTGTTCTATGCTGCACATCCACACACCTGAAGAAGTGCCCTGTTCAGCTCAAACACTGTATTTCTTTCTATCTTTCTGTTTATCTTGCCATGCTGTTTTGATATCTTAAATGATAAAATCCACAAAGCACATTTTTTCTGAGGGATATTAATGCAACTATCTGTACCCAGTATTATCAATGATAAGTTTATTTGCACAAGGAGTTGTTTGTAGTCACCACATAACACCATAGAGGAACTGAGCAGAATTTTGAATCCCTGTATTCCATGGTAAACATTTTGACTGAGTGAAGTGGCATTAAAGTGAGGTTGGAATTTTGCTACGTGCTTCAGCATCTGAGGAGAAGCCACTGGAAGCAAGACTGCATTGCTCGTTTTATTTTTAATAAAGGTATGCCACCTACTGCCAAGTGTTTGCAGTCTTTTCGGACTTTCTTTAAGCAATATACCACAAGAGGTTGTTGGTGATGTCAGGATTTACCCACGCCCTGGGGTGTTGTTTGGCGACGAGGTGCAGCCAAGTGGCCAAAACACCCCAGGGCATGGGTAAATCCTGGCATCACCAACATTCTCAAGTGGCATATTTCGATTATACAATGGATGTCTGTACATTTTGTGTGTGAAAAAGTAAGAAAAAAAATAAGTTGGTTTAGATGTTTTATTAATTTTTATTAGATTTGTTGTTAGGCATGGAAAAATAGTGCTTTGCTGGTAGGTATGCACGTGTGCAGTGGTGTCAGCAAGCGGGCGAGGAGATACCCTGAATGGTTACAGTTTGGGGAAAACAGAGGCTCGAGGAAACCGCAGGTCTGGAGTCCAGCAATGTAAGATGTAGTGCATATTTAAACAGAGCAAAAATGAAGAGAGGTAATTTTGTTGTGGGATGTTTTTTACAGTGTTGCTGACAAACTGAGTAAGAGTAGGGTTCTGAAAGTGAAATGGAGAGAGAGAGAACCCGGGGAAAGAGTAACTTTTTTTTGAAAGCCAGAAAAGAAAAAAGAAAAATTTTTTTCTGTGATTGGAGTTTTTTGGTTTTTTTCAATTCATTGCTGAATTACATTTTTGAAACTTGTGGGATTTTTGATATTGTTTACTGGGACTGCAACATCACAGCTTTGTGGAGAATTTGCCCTGTGACTGTCAGTGTTTTTGCCGATTTTGTGTTTGTGATGGTCGCATTGATTTCAGGGGGGTCCTTGATATGGCTTATTGGTGGCTGGCACCTCTTCCCATGGGGTGATTGTAGCTTTTACAACAGGAGAGGTGTGCCAGATAGCCAATGACATTACAGGATTTGTGCTTTATTTTAATGCCCATTGTATAATCCAGCTTTTCCAACTGGTCCGGGCAGTTGTTCCGTGTTGCTTTTTCTTGTCCCACACAGGAGCAGAGCTGCGAGGAGGTGCTCGTATGGCTGGAGTTGTTTGGAACAAGGAAGCCAGTCGAGCGGCTGCAGTGAGGAGTAAGTTTTGAAATGGACTGCTGGACTCGGTGACTGAGTGGATTTTAATGCCTGCACAGAGAGGACTGAGGCCCCAAGACACAATGCGACTGAGAATCTGCAGTTGGCATCATTTGAGGAGGGTCTTTTTCTGTCTTCTCTTTCCTAAGGACTTATACCGTTGGCTTTTCAGTTACTTAGTTATTTAGCCCCATAGTTTGTTTTAATCTGTTTTTTATTTGATCTGATTGTTTTTATGGCGCTCTGATTTGAATGTTTTAAGGACTCTGTAGAAAACATTTCTTCTATGTGTATTTAGTACGTAGTCTTATATTTTTGGTTTTCTAGTTATGTTAGTTATAGCAACATATACACATATTGAAGTTTTCATGCCACAGAGTGATTCATGGTCACGCGGCGCATCTACATAAAACTGCACAGACTCTAGCTGTGGTATCATGGTATACATGCTAGACGGAGAACCGACTTGTGCGCTGCTATTTGGCAGTCGTTGTCGCAACTAGAGTTTGAGTTTATAATACTACAGCTGCTGTTCCCAAGTAAGATTTTAATTAGTTCTTATATGTTTTCTATAGAACTGGCTGTTTTGTTTGTTCTGCATCTGAATACAAGTAATATACGATGCATTTGTTTAACGTATAGTTGGGCTTATTAGTTGATATGCCAGTCATATTTTTTATTTATTTATTTAAAGCTAGTGGCTTCATTAAGACTGAATCCTATGCTGCTCAGCTAATTTTGAGTAGCTAAAGTTGCTGTGGTAGGATGAAGGATATTAAGGAGCGTTGCAGTGTTTTTATTAATTGTAATTTTATTATATAACTACTATATACAGTAACTACATAGATATAAAAAAGTCAAATCAGAGTTGTTTAAAGTTGCAGAGTTGCCTCATTGAGCCTTTTTTTTCTTTTTCTTGTTTTTACTTAGTGGGCACTCTGAATATGTCTTTACATTATACATTCTCTGCTCTGAACCTCTGCACACTTTGCTCACATTAAAGAAAAACATGGAACAAAAAATCTAGGCTACTGTGAGAGAGTTGGAGCTGACTGTGAAGTTTTGTCAAGCAGTAAAAGTGAATTTATTCAAGTCAATCAACAAGAATTCTCTTCTTTTGGACAAAGGGCAAAGTCTGAAGTTTTTCAAATCACCCAAGTGGTTCCTTTTTAGACCTTTTTAGTCCTGAAATCTTATGAGACTTCAAATATACTTAAAGGTGGTAATTTGGTAATAACTTGGAAATCGGACTCTACAATAGCCTATGAAGAACCTATGAAGAACCTTTTTATGGGACAACTGAGAAGTTAATATTTAATGATTGATATACAATGATGACTGCCTAATTATTTAATTATCTACTTCTTGTTAATTACTATTCTCCTATTGGAGAAACTGCTATTAATTGACAGTTGTTGATCTACTCGTTCTGAGTAATTTATGACCTAGGAGTGTTTTTGACCTGCTAGATTAGAGCTATTTGATAGTGAGTTGGATACTGAGCTGTTATCTCACTCAAGTGAATATTTTCCAACTTACATGGTAAGCCCTAATTGGATTTGATTAGCCATGTAACTTACTCTGTGTTGCTTAATATTCTACTATGGTTAATACATGTTTACAGAGGTTATAGAATCCAGATTTATCACCCTTAATAACAGAATTCCCTTGTAAGAGCATCCAAAAGCAGGGCCATTCTCGATGCCCTACAGGGGGCATGCCTCAGACAGCTAGGTTTGGAACCCACACAGGAGGGAGCAATCTTAGATCTGGTACTCTCAAATGGGGATGGAGAGAGAGGATCTCCAGTCTTGAAGTGGGTAGCCATCTGGGAACAAGCGACCAACAAACAGTGTTGTTCACGATAAACTTAACTGTAGAGTTAAGCCATACAAAAGTGAAGGTACTGGACTTCAGGAGGGCTGATTTTGTCAAAATGGGAGAGTGCCTCAGAAAAGCACTAGCAAACAGGCAAGAAGGTGGGGTGGAGCAACAGTGGGGAAACATCAAAACCTCCATCACAGAGGCAACAAGCCTTTGTGTGAAGCAAATAAACAAATCAAAATGAAAGAAAAAAACACTATGGTTCTCAAAAGAAGTGGTGGGGAAGGTTAGGGAGAAAAAGATAGCATTCAGGAAGTATAAGGAAACACAGAAAGAGCAGAACAAAGAACTGTACCAGTTACAGTAGAAGGAAGCGGGGAAGGCAGTCAGAATAACAAAGGCCCAAACCAAGGAAAAGATAGCCAACTTGGTTAAGAAGGGGGATAAAACATTTTATAGGTACATTAGAGAGCAAAGAAAGACTAAGGCAGGAATACTGAGGCTGAGTAAAGAGGAAGGTGGTTTGGCAAAGAGTGACAGTGAAAAAGCAGGGATACTGAACTAATACTTCTGCTCATTATTCACAATGGAAAAGCAGGTGGAGATACCCAATCCAGTCAATAGAAGCACTCTGGATAGGGAGGTTGATATTAGTCCTTTCACAGAAGAAAGGGTTCTGAAAGAACTCTTAAAACTGAAGGTGGATAAAGCAATGGGGCCTGATGGGATTCAGTTAAGAAATCTAAAAGAACTAAGGGAAGTACTAGTAACAACACTGACTACCCTTTTTAATAAATCATGGGAGGATGGGGTGGTACCTGAGGACTGGAGGAGGGCAGACGTGATTCCCCTTCACAAAAGTGGGAGCAAGACAGAGGCAGAAAACTACAGACTTGTCAGTTTGACCTCAGTGGTAGAGAAAATGATGGAATCACTTCTGGAGGAAAGAATTGTTAAGTACCTAGAGGCCAGTGGGACACAGGACCCAAGGCTGCATGGATTCACAGCAGGAAGGTCATGTCAGACAAATCTAATTGATTTCGTTGACTGGGTGACCAAAGTAGTAGACCAGGGAGGGGCTGTGGACATAGCCTACCTAGACTTTAGCAAGGCGTTTGACACAGTCCCACACAAAAGATGAATAAACAAATTAGCCAGCCTGTGAGTGGGTCCCAGGGTAGTAGCCTGGGTAAAACACTGACTGGACAACAGGACATAGTGGGTAATAGTAAATGGGGACAACAGTGAAGAAAGTGATGTTATTAGTGGGGTACCACAGGGTTCAGTACTGGGGTCAGTCCTTTTTAATGTCTTTATAAGTGACATTGCAGAGGGACTGGAAGGGAAAGTATGTCCTTTTGCAGATGACACAAAGATCTGCAACAGGGTTGATAAGCAAGGTGGGGTGGAAAGGATGAAAAGGGGCTTGGCAAGGTTGGAGGAATGGTCAAATGTATGGCAGCTTAGATTCAATGCAAAGAAGTGCAAAGTAATGCACCTGGGAAACAAAAACCAAGGGGAAGAATACACAATGGGGGTGAGATATTGACAACAACAAAAATGGAAAGGGACCTGGGGGTAGTCATATCAGACGACCTAAAGGTGGGTCAGCAATGTGAAGAGGCAGTAAGGAGGGCTGGGGGGATACTGGGATGCATAGGGAGAGGCATCACCAGTAGAAAACAGGAAGCTGTTGGCCCTCTGTACAGACAGTTGGTAAGACCACATCTGGAGTACTGTGTACAGTTCTGGAGACCCCATCTCCACAAAGACATAGACAGGGTGGAGGCTGTCCAGAGGAGGACAACCATAATGGTTCAGGATCTGCACCAAAAGACATATGAAGAAAGACTAAAGGAGCTTAAGATGTGTAGCCTCGAGGAAAGGGGGGGGGGACATGATAGAAACTTTCAAATACCTCAAGGGAATCAACAAAGTCCATGAGGGTAGCATCTTTCAGAAAAAGAGATGTGAAAGAACAAGGGGGCACAATTTGAAGATGGAGGACGGACAGCTCAGAGGTAATGTGAGGAAGTATTTCTTCACAGAGAGGGTAGTAAATGTATGGAACAACCTTCCTGAGGAGGTCGTAGAGTCAAAAACAGTGGGGGAATTCAAAAGTACACTGGACAGACATAAGGCAATTCTGTGGGGGGGGGGTAGGAGGAAGTAGGCTGTTGATTAACTAGGATCTGCAGCTTATCCGTTAGGTAGGGAAATGGGCAGACTAGGTGAGCCAAGCGGTCCTTATCTGCCATCAAATTCTGTGTTTCTATGTTTCTATGTTAATACTGCCTAAAATACAGGCAAAAATAACAGATCACATGTTATTAATATCTAATAGAAGTAGAACTTCTACACCTAGATTAGAAAGTTCCTCGTATAGCAAAGGGAAAGAGGATGACTTATTAACTGAGACCATTGAGAGTGTTAGTTGCTATATGGATGGAGAGGGCAGTGGTCCAAAGGTTGAGCTAGAGAATTTGGATTCTACTCCAGTTCTATGGCCCTCAGATTCTAGTATTATAACCGTGGCGCTCTACACTAAAATTAATACTCTGGGTAGTATTATGGAAGATCTACAGGCCACAATCAATGGTTTAAAGCAATGTGAAAGTCGTGGGATCGGGACCGGGAAATTGCCTGAGGCCCAGGTTGTAGTAAACCCTTGGGAAGCTGAATATGTTGAGGGTAGGCAGAATTTGACATATTCCCCATCCATCTTTCGGAGGAATTCATTGAATTATTAAAAGACCCACATCGAGCTCAAGCATGCTTATGCATGTTTGGCCTAGAGATTATGGCCTGGGAAACTCACTTTAAATTAACAAATATAGTTAAAGGTTTACTAATAAATGTTCTAAAGATACCCTTTGGATCTGAGGATGATATTGAAGTATATAGGCAGGATGGTTGCACACAAATAGACATCTGTGCATCCTCTACGAAGTTGGCGGATGATATTCTCTGGAAATGTAATATCATGGATGGCCTTAGCATTAACATCTGTGATAGCAATAGTCTAATTTTTAAATCAAGTTTGCCTGATAAGATCTTGGAAGGAAAGAATTTGAATCTTTCCCTAAATAACAGATTTATGGCCATAGCTGGATATGAAAATAATTGACTGACCAATTGTGACTTACAGGATGTCTCCTGGGAATATCAAACCGCCAATATGACTTTAATATCATGGAATATTACAGGGTGGAATTCTAGAATTGCAGGTGGGGATTGGAGAAATTTTATCACTAGATATGATGTTATAAGTCTACAAGAAACATGGCATAATGAGACAGATTTGATCAGTCTGAATGGTTATGAATGTTTTCAGGCCCTAGGGTAGAGAAAATGTAATTCTGGTAGACAGTCTGGAGGTGTGTTGGTTTTTATCAAAATAGGAATTTTTAACATTGTACACTGTTGGAAAATACAAAATAACTTTATATCGCTCCTAGTGGGGTTTGATAAAAATACTTTATGTCTTATTAGTGGATATGTCCCTCTAGATAATTTAAACTTTATTCTCCTTTTATCTGGGAGGAACTGGATGATTTAATTACTGAAGCACAGTCTAGATACCCAGAATCTGATATACTGCTTATGGGGGACTTTAATGCTCGAATAGGGTCCTGGAATGGCCTGATTGACAAATCAGTTTTTTAATATACTGTGAACCCCTTAACTCTAATGTCAAGATGTTTCAGGGATGATAAAGTGAATGTTTCGTGGAAAACAATAATAGATATATTGAATAATTTTTACTTATATCCACTTAATGGTAGAATTCCTGGGGATAATACTGGGGAGTTTACGCATATCTCCACAAAAGGTTCCTCTGTGATTGATTTAGCCTTTTGGTCTGGGGCCATCGAAACGTGGAGTAGTTTACATGTGGTGGTGCGATCCAAAAGTGACCATTTCCCCTTAATTCTGGAGTATTCTGGACAGAAAGTAATTGATGTACCCACAGAAAATCCAGTACAATTTTCAGACACTTGATCTTCCAAAATTATTAGGTGGTACAACAATGCGGAGAATGAAATTATACCAATTTTGGAATTTTTTAATTTGTCTGAAAAAATGACTAAGTTGCAGGAAATATCATTTTTGGAATTGTCCCAAATGATGGATAACTTATTCTCAGCAATAAGGCAGCAGCTGGAACAAACTATTAAAAATAGCAACAACTTCAATCAGAATGGATGGTTTGATTCTGAGTGTCAGAAGCTTAAAGCTGAAATAAGGAAACTGTATAAAAAACATAAAAAACACTGAACTAAAGCAATACTGAAAGACCTTAATATAAAACGTAGCAATTATAAGAAGGTTGTAAGGAAAAAAAGACATCTTTATTATGAAAAACGATGGGTCTTAATGTTGGAGGCCGTAAAATCAAATAATTCCAAACATTTTGGCTCCTTGTGGCTAAAGGGACGAATGTCTTTAAAGATAGAATTGATACTTACATAGAAGAAAAAGTATGGATCAAATATTTTTCATGTATTTTCTTTGATCCAAAAGAAGATATAGAGATTCCATCAATTTGGAAAAACAAGCAGAATTAAATATATATAACTAATATTGAAGTTTATTTGGCAATTGTATCCATTAAAAAACATAAAGCTGCAGGTCCGGATGGCATTCTGGCGGAAGTTTACTTAAGCCACCCTAAATTCTGGTGTAGATTGATGACTACGTATTTTAATAAATGTATCAGATGTAATGATTTCCCTGTAACATGGAAAGGAGCAAATATCATCCCGGTGCACAAAAAGGGCAGCATGACTGATCCAGCCATGTATCGCCCAATTAGTCTCCTGGATGTAAGTCTAAAGTTGTTTTCTAAAATTATTCTAGATGAATTAAAAGTACAGGTTGAGAAAACGGGGGGAAATGTTAAATATCAAGCCGTATTTAGAACAAATCATTTCACTACAGACAATGGCCCAGATATTCAAAACAGTTGAGCCATGTGCAATAGAGTTGCACATGTCAAGTCTGAAATTGCACCATTCTGCGATATTCAGCAGGAGGCAGTTGCGCCCCCTAAATCATGCTGAGCAACAGTGCAATAATAATGAAGGCATGTGCAACTGAAGGGGGAGGAACCATGCATAAATGGCACAGTGCGATATTCAACAACTTGCGCCATGCGCAATAGGGGAGCAAGCTGAAGTTGCACCATAGCGGAAATGAGCCAAAATAAAAAGGAGCAAGGGAGAGGTGCAAGAACGCTACAGGGAAAGCACATGAGGCAGAACTCTAGCCACACAGACAGGGCAGGAGGAACACACAGGGCAGGCCAGGGAAAGGGCACCCTGAACACAGTGGCACAGGGAAGGTGTGGGGAGCCACAGCAAGTGCAGAAGGGGGCAGTGCCACATAGCACAGAGGCCACCACAGGCAGGTGTTCCCAGTGCAGGGGAAGTAGTAGTGAGGACAGTGGGGGGACTACAGTAACAGCTGCCGGGGGGGTGGACACAAGCCAGGGACATGGCCAGTGCCACCTTCCAGATGGAGGCCGTTATGAGGGGGGTGAGACGGTGGGCAGCAGGGGTGCGTGACCATGGAAGGGCCCATCGCTGGTATGCCCCCAACAGGCAGTACCGAGCCCACACCAGCTTCGAGCTGTACAGTGATACCGAGATTGTGGTCCGGTACTGCCTGAATCAGGCAATTCTGAGGTGGCTCTGTGAGCTCTGCAGTGATGTGATGCAGGCACCCACACGACAGAGCCATGTCCTGTCAGTGGAGACAAAAGTGACAGCTTGCATGTGCTTGCTCACCACGGGTACCTTCCAGAGACCAACTGGGGACACCACAGGCATAACCCAGTTGGCCACATCACGCCACCTCACCCAATTCCTCAGTGCACTGCTGCCCTATGCTGCGGAGTACATCCTTTCCCAGCACACCGGCAGAGCACACAGCAAACATACAGGGTTCCACAGGGTAGCACGTATGCCTGGCATGCTAGGGCAATGGAGCTGCACCCACATGTGTGTCGCACCTACCTGGCCTGGGGGCGCATTACATCAATTGCAAGGGCTATGCCAGCATCAACTGCCAGGTGGTGTCGATGCCAGGGGTGCATAATCAATGTCTGTGCCATGCACGTGGGGGAGCACACGATGCCTTCATCTGGCACCAGTCAGCACTGTGCCACAGATTCAAGAGTGGGGAGATTCCCACTGGACACCTAGTGGGTGAGTATGCAAACCACAGGGACAATCATAGGGCCTGGCATGGCCAGAGGTGACATGGGTAGTGGCCTACATGGCCCGGGGCAGGGCGATGCTGCTCACCAAACTAACCTCCACCCTCTACACACAGGTGACAGTGGATACCCACTCTGTCCCTGGCTGCTCACACCCTACCAGCGACCCGTGACCCCATCGCAGCAGCTTCTAATGAAGCACCACGCCACCACCGTAATGTCATTGGCGGGCGTTCAGGATGCTGAAGGCATGTTTCTGTTGCCTGGACACCTCGGCGGTGCCCTACAGTACAGCCCCTCAAAGGCCTGCCAGGCTATTCCTGGCCTGTTGTATCCTGCACAACATGGCCAGCAGATGTCGGATAACCCGTACAGGTGAAGAGGACAGCAATGGGGACGATGAGGACGCCAGTGACAATGGTGATGGGCAGCACCCCTTGGGTGATGGGACCCCAGACTGCTCCAGCTGGCACAGCTGTACCGGGACACCATCATGAAGGAGCACTTCAGACAACTCAGGTAAGTCATGGGGCCATGTGCAGCCAACAGTGGCTAAGGCACAACCCACAAACACACATGGACACACACCAGGGGTGCATGCCATCAGGGAAGTGGCAGGGCATGGAACCACACACACAACCAGGGATGGGTGAGGACTAACATGCCATGCGGATGGACACACACACACGCACACACACACAATGCACCAAACTTGCACAAAGGGCAGGAGGCACACTGACCCAGAATGCCAACCCTAGCCACACACGTGTCCACAAACCACCACGCCCACTGCGTGTCCATGTGCGTGTGTCAGATGCTGAGCACCATTGCACATTGGTATACAACACAATGCAGGCATCATCATGCGCACGCAACTGTGGACAGCAGCCAGGAAGGTGTGCAGGTGGACTGTGTCTGTGTGCAGGGCCAGGTACCCACCCGTGCACTGCCCACTGAAAGACACAATGCACACAGGGCAGCACCAGACAGTAGCCACGTTGGAAGACAGGTCAGTCACACAACACAGTGCCCCGGCCACCACGGATGCGTGGGCGGCCCACCGAGACCCGCCAGCACTGACAGGCTGACCACTGGCCTCATGGGGTGGCACCAATGGTCCCAGGGGTTCACTGCATGACCACGACCGTTGCTCACGCCGGGGTCTGCAGCACACTGAACATGCCTGCGCCAGGCGTGCTCAGGATGCCCAAGCTGAACTCGGTGTCGACAGGGAGGGTGTCACACAACGCTGGGAACGGGGGGTGGACAGTGCACTGCGTGGTGTCTGCGACGCATGGGCACATGACTGTGTGTCCATTGTGGCCATGACTGTGCATGCCTGTCAATGGCAGTAGTCACATCCTCCCGCAACCGGTCCATCCCTGCCAGGATCAGAGCGGTGTCCCTGCTGCGACGCTCCTCTGCCCACTCCAGAGGCACACGCAGTGCATCCACTGATGTCGCAAGCCGCATCTGCTGGTGGACTGATGTTTGCAGTAGTCGGGTGTGCTCATCCAAGAAGTCATCTGCCTCCTTGGCATCCTGTCCCTCAGGGTGTGCACGGCCCTGATGCTCAGCACCCCTTGAGGGTAGGTGCTGTGCACCAGGTCTGGACATGTCCACAGGTGGTGCACAGACACCACCCCTGAACCCTGTACCCCCAAGCCCATTGGCCGACTGCCGATGCTGCCCCTCCCCAGGGCTCAGTGGTGCTGCTGCAGTGGCCGCAACAGTCCCACTGTCCTGAACCAACACCAGTGCTGCCCCACTGGTGCTGACAGGCACAGGCTGGGACTGTGCTGACACGCAGGCCTCCACGGCAGCACCACCCACAGCCATGGCCGCGATGTGTCCTGCTGTGTGGCCATCCTGTGGCACACACGTGTCACTGCCCATGACGTTAGCAACATCATCATCGGTGACGGACGCAGCACCAGCCCCAGGCACAGCATGCCGGCATCCGTGGATGCCGGCATGCTGGGACACAGGCAGAGCTTCCTCCGCACCTGTTACAGCAACATCAGTGTGGACAGCCAGGCGGCCCCACTGTCGCACTGAGCCACGTATACCTGTGGAGGTGGATGGGCCCTCCTCCATCTCCAGCTGACTGTCCTCAGTGGACAGGCCCACCACCGCTGACCCATGCAGACGCTCAGGATCTGTAAGGGAAAGCAAAGTCGCATTACTGTATGTGACCTACCCTGCCCCTTCCCCATAGACAGACCATGACTTACCATGCAGTGATGGGCCACCACCCATCTGGAAGCCACCACCTGGAACACCCTCAATGGCACTATGCTGCATGCTTCCAACAATCCTCTCCTCCTGTGGGGTCAGGTGTACCACCTCCGGCTGTCCCCCACCTGTTGCAGCTCATGCTTCCCCTGATGGCAGTCACCTTCTCCTTTATCCTCCTCCTGTCCATACCCATCTTTTTCTTGCACTCCTGCACAGAGCACTGGTGGCTGCCATGCAGGTTCACAGCACGTGCCACCTCCTCCCATGCAGCAGCATGGGCTTGAGGTGTTCCCTGACGTACGCTGAGAAGTGGCTCCTGATCCAGGTAGACCTCAAACAGGGCTTTGGTCTCGGCCTTGGTAAAGTTAGGCCTCCTCCTCCTCCCACCACTGTGTTCCTCCTCTCCCACAACTTGCTCGGTCATTATTTAGGCTGTAAGAATGGCAGTTGTTACCTGTGACTGTGCAGTCCCATGCATGTCCCTAAATCCACAGTCCACACTCCCAAACAGCATGCAACTCACCAATAGACTGCAGTAACTGACTATGGCCAGTGCAGCCCAATGTCGCACTTTTATAGTGCAACCCATGCAAATGAGGTGAGGCGCAACTTCAAGTGGATGCAAATTGCAGTGCTGCGCCATTGAATGGCTGATTAGATGATTTGCATATGACGGCTGAATATCACGCTTTTGCACTTTGCGCAATTGTGTTGAACATGCTGAGCCAATGGCACAGTTCTGTGACATGCGTAGTACACACCTCACTGCGCATGCCCGGGTTGCTGACGCAGACGTCTGCCGCGCTGCTGACGTGCTGTGCACAGTAAGCATTGCAGGGCATGGCCACAATTGTGCCAGTAGTGCTATAGTGATGGTCACCTACATGGCGCTGTGGCACTGGGCCATCATAGGTGCACTGGGGCAACTGCGCGGTAGGCCGCTACTGGCGGTAGCACACAGGCAGCCAATCGCGCTACAGGCATTAGGTACCAATGGCGCTGTGCGTGTCTGTGCGCCAGAGACCCTTTACCCTGTGCCCGACCTTTGCCCCCTAGGCGCCATGCATCAGGCATGGGTGCACCTCTATCGCGCTGTTTGGTGACAGCGCAATAGGGAATGGCAGCGCTGTACCGCGCAGCATCTGCACGTGGGGAGCCGCACTGCAGAGTGCCATATTTGCAGTCCGAGCAGAAAGCATGGCGTGCAGGAGGGCTGCT
The DNA here is from genome assembly GCA_016271365.2 of Neoceratodus forsteri. Lineage (NCBI taxonomy): Eukaryota > Metazoa > Chordata > Ceratodontiformes > Ceratodontidae > Neoceratodus > Neoceratodus forsteri. The sequence goes on from CM057452.1 coordinate 1,523,601,706, forward strand.
CAGTGGTCTCAAATAGAGCTGGCCAACCTAGTGGCCATTGTGGAGCCACACCATGGGCCACTGTTCGGGGAGGCACCCCTGGACAGGGCCAGGACCCAGGTGTGGGAGTAGGTGGCCACTGCACTCGAGGAGGCCACAGGATGGGGGAGAAGCACAGAGAAGTGCCACCACAGGTATGGGGACCTGCGGCGGAGGGAGCTGGAGCTGCTAGCCCACCTGCGGGGACGTGCCAGGAGGGGCACGGTGCCACGGCCAGGTAGGTGTTACATCAACACACTTTTATCTTCCATATGGGTATCACAGTTGTATGTGTCCAGCACATGGGGGAGGGACCATCCGGGGTTGGCTGTGGTGGTGGTATCAGGATGTGGGGTGGGTGGATCTGGCTGGGTGGGAGGGCACACACCTGGGGGCAGGGGGTCTTTGCTATGGAATTGTACTGATGTTCCTCTCTCCATGTTTGCACCACAGGCCCGGAGGAACATTGCCTTGCCCGCGATCTTTGGCGGCAGGAGGAACAGAGGGAAGCCAGGCGGGGCGAGGGCCCACACCGCCCAATGGACTGGCCCGATGATGGTGAGTGCCATAACTCCATGATTACTATTTCATGCTGTGTAACAGGGTGGGCAGTGGGGCATGGCCACCATCCATCAACACCACTGCCATGTACGTAACTTGTTACAGTCAACACTGTCCAGTGGCAATGCATGTCTGGGAGTGCATCGATGGTGGTCCATGCGTGCACCGGGTACATGGCTGTGCCACTGCCTTTGCACCACATAGCCATGTCACTAGACGGCCACGGTGGAGCTGTGCGATTGACTTGGCCGGTGGGTGTGTGCTTCTTTCCGCATGGCTGTATGCGCCTGGGTGGGCAGGTCATGTGGATGTGATCACTGTGGGTGGTCACACACCATCACAGAGGTATGTCCCACGGCCGTATGCCATGCACAGTGGGCGGGCTGTATAGGACTGTGCATTCACACCTATTGACTGTGCTCCCTTGTCCTAGGTACACACCATCTCCGAGAGATACGGGAGGCACTTCGGGAGATCCTGCAGGTGGCAAGAGCGTCACTGGACATCCTTCGCAGGATTGATGACACCGGGGTCCTGCGGAGACACCGACAGAGACGGAGCCAGAGTGGGGAGCGGCGCTCCTGCTAGGAGTCCCTCAGCCCCTGAAATCCCCTATCCCACTGGACCCACCCTCACACCCCTCCTTCCCTGTCCCATTTGTCCACCCCTGCCCCTTACCCACCCCCACCTTGTTTGTGGCCCTCACCTCCACCTTGTATATATTTTGTAAATAGTTTTGTAAATAGTTAACTTTTAAATGTTTTTTCAATACAGTTATTTTGATATGAATACTGTGGTGGTCTCTGATTTGCAGCGGGCTATAGGTGCTCAGCTGCAGTGGTGTGCATGGCGTCAGGGGTGGTGCAGTCATGGGTATGTGTGTGTGCCCGTGTGGAGGTGACTATGGTGTGGGGGTAGCTATCAGTCAGTGTCTGTGGTGTGTGTGTGGTTCCCTGTGCACTGGATGACTGTGTGCAGTGGTCCATGGTGTGTGCTCTGTGTCCATGGCACCCCTATCAACCCATCCATGGCCTGTGCAGCTGACACACATGCATGTCTGTGACCTGCACGGTCCGCTGACATGTCAGTGGTGGCAGTCCATGCAGGGCAGCCACTGTACCCGTCACACTGCTGGGATGCCTCCTGTCACTGGTGTGGTGCATGTCTGCCTCAGGTGACAATGTGGCCTCCACAGTTGTTGTCCCACCTCTATGCTGTGCCTTGTGTGTGTTGCAGGGGATGTGCACCACTGTCTGTGACTTGCGCTCTGGGAAATGCTGGTGGTGTACGGGTCCACAGTGCCTGCGCAGGGGGCTGGCACTCCAGTGCCATAGAGGACTGTGGGTTGTGTGTACACAGTTTCCATGGGCCCACGCTGGGGTCTTGGTTGCCCGCCACTCGTCCCTTTGTTGTTGTTGTGCCCTTGGGTGTGGGTGGGTGTCTGTCCATGCACTGTGGCATCGAGTGTGGTGCATGCTTCCGCACCACTGTGGATGTCTGTGCTGGCTGTTGTGGCCAGTGCTGGGTGAGGTGTGTCATTGGGATACTGTGCAGGGTGCTGTACCACTGGTGGTGGTGTCTGGGGCATGCCCTGTCCCATGTGGGGTACCTCATGTGCCGACGCATGGTTGATCTCTCAGCAGTACCTCAGGGGGACTGTGCTTGGTGGCACTGTGTATGCCATTGTTGCATTGCTGTGTGCTGCCACCCGCTGATGGGTGCTTGTGGTGGGGCTGCCTTGCATTGTTCTGTGGTGCATAGGGTTGCAGTGTCACAGTGGGGATGGTCAAAATCTGTCTTTCTATGTTTCTATGTGGCATGCATGGGGTTTCCTGCAGTGGTGGTCACTGCTCCTGGGCAGGGTGTCTGGGGGTCATGGTGCAGGGTGTGCTCTGCATTGGGGGGATGGTGTGGCATGGGGTGGTCAGCCTTCCTTGTGTGCCAGTTACAGCTTGCCGGGGGGAGTGTGATGGGGCACCATGGCCCAGCTGTGGGTTGTTTGATTGTCTCCATGGGCTGGTGGTTTTCCAGCCCTCCCCCAGTTGTGCAGTGCATGGGGTGTGGGGGGACGATGTCTGTTCTGCTGTGTGTTCCTGTGCCCATCTGTGGCATGGGTGGTGGGCCCCTACCTCCCTGGTTGTGCAGTTGCATTGCTCTGCTGCTGGGGAGCATCCCTGGTTGCGCTATGGCGCCTCTGGACTGCTCAGCTGAACATCCCTTGTTGCGCTATGGTGCATCAGATCTGCTCAGCTTCTCCTCCCTAGTTGCGCTATGGTGCAGGTGGTGCGATATTCAGTCATCAGCTGTAGGCGCAGTTTGGCCTGCTCCGTTTTTGAATATCACGCCTCTTACGCATGGGCGCAATGGACTTGCGCTTGCTCCTACTATTACGCACTTTTTGGGCGCAGTTTGAATATCTGGGCCTAAGTGTTTATCCTGCACCATCTTCTTGAAGAATATATAACACTATGAAAACAGAAAGTATATACAGTATTCGTTGATTATTCATCTGCATTTGACTCATTATCATGAGGCATGCTGTGGTCCCTGATGATTGAGAAGGGCATTAATACAAACCTAGTTTATGAGGTATCATATCTCTACCATGAGACTTAGGCTAGTGTAAGATTGGGAAGCAAGAGAAATCTATCTGCATCTTTAGGTGTTCAGCAGGGTTGTGTTATGGCACCACTTTTATTTTCATTATACATTGATAAAATGTTCAGAGGAGCTGATGACATTATCTCTGACTCCCCTAAAATTGGAGTAGAATTTTGTTCATTATTAGCATACGCTGATGATCTTGTGTTACTATCTCTATCCAAACAGGGTTTACAGATTAAGATGGATTACCTTTCTTTTCAATCTGAAAAACTAAAGCTGAAGATTAAAGAAAACAAAAAGCATGAAGTTTGAGGATAAAAATGTGTCTGGGCACTGGATGACTGAAAATCAGAAAGTGGAAGTGGTGCAGAATTACAGCTATCTTGGGGTAGATTTTAATGCAAATAATAAATAGAATACCCACTTTACATCACTCTGTGAGAAGACAAAGAAAACCACTGGGGGATAGCCAGGTTTAATTATAAATATGAAGGATGTTCAGTGGGGCCCTTAGTTAAAGTCCTGCAAGCAAAGGTAGAGGCTCAAATATTGTATTGTGCAGAAGTTTGGGTATCTAAGGACAATACAATGTCTCAATTATTAGCTCCAGTTCACAAGGTTCTAAGATCTGCATTAAGTCTAGGACAATCATGTCCTGCAGCTTTTTTATGTTCAGAATTGGGACTACTTAATATAAGAGCAAAGTTTGAAACTAGGAAATTAAATTATTGGTTAAAAATAATAAGATTACCTGAACATGTTATGATCAAACAATGTCTTATTGAAAAAGAAAAATGGTTTAAACTTGAATACAGAAGTGGATATTGGTTCACCTTAGTTATGAATCTGCTAAAACAGCATTCTCTTCTAAATCTAAAAAAATGTGTAGATAAGGGAATAACACTGAGTCTCCAGTATAAAAAATATATAGGGGAAAAAAATTGCCGATTATTGGAAAACTCAAGATTTAACCCATATTTCAGAATCAAAACACTCACGATCGTTTAGTAAAAACAACTTTTACTTTGGCTTTAAGTCCTATTTAGATATACTAATAGATAAACACTTAGGCCCACATATTCAAACTGCGCCCAAAAAGTGCACAATAGCAGGAGCAAGCGCAAGTCCATTGAGCCCATGCGCAAGAGGCGCGATATTCAAAAACTGGGCGACAACCTGCACCTACGGCTGGCGACTGAATATCGCACCACCTGCGCCATAGCGCAACTAGGTAGGGGAAGCTGAGCAGATCTGATGCGCCATAGCGCAAGAAGGGATGTTCAGCTGAGCAGTCCAGAGGCACCATAGCACAACCAGGAATGCCCCCAGCAGCAGGGCGGCAATGCAACTGCACAACCAGGGAGGTAGGGGCCACCACCCATGCCACAGATGGGCACAGGAACACACAGCAGAACAGACATCGTCCCCCCACACCCCATGCACTGCACAACTGGGGGAGGGCTGGAATAACCACTGGCTCATGGAGACAAGCAACCAACCCACAGCCAGGCCATGGTGCCCCATCACACCCCCTGGCAAGCTGTGACTGGCATAAAAGGAGGGCTGACCACCCCATCCCACACCATCCCCCCCAATGCAGAGCACACCCTGCACCGTGACCCCCAGACACCCTTCCCAGTAGTAGCGTCCACCACTGCAGGAAACCCCATGCATGCCACCACCCCCACTGTGACAATGCAACCCTGTGCACCACAGAACCATTCAAGGCAGCCCCACCACAAGCACCCATCAGCGGGTGGCAGCACACAGCAATGCAACAATGGCATACACAGTGCCACCATGCACAGTCCCCCTGAGGTACAGCTGAGAGACTGACCATGCTTCGGCACACAAGGTGCCCCACACAGGACAGGGCATGCCCAGGACACCACCACCAGTGGTACAGCACCCTGCACACTCTCCCAAGGACAGACCCCGACCCAGCACTGGCCACAACAGCCAGCACAGATACCCACAATGGTGCATGGAAGCATGCACCACACCGGATGCCACACAGTGCATGGACAGACACCCACCCATACCCAAGGGCACAACAACACAGGGACACAGTAGCGGGGCAACCAAGCCCCCAGCATGGGCCCACGTAAAGAGTGTACACACAACCTGCAGTCCTCCATGGCACAGGAGTGGCAGCCTTGCTGTGCAGGCATTGTGGACCTGTACACCACCATCATTTGCCTGGAGCACAAGTCACAGACAGTGGTGCACATCCCCTGCAACATACACAAGCCACAGCATGGAGGTGGGACAACAACTGTGGAGGCCACAGTGTCAGCCGAGGCAGACATGCACCACACCAGTGACAGGAGGCAACCCAGCATTGTGATGGGTACAGTGGCTGCCCTGCATGGACAGCCACCACTGACATGCCAGCAGACCGTGCAGGTCACAGACATGCATGGGTGTCAGCTGCACAGGCCATGGATAGGCTGACAGGGGCACCATGGACACAGAGCATGCACCATGGACCACTGCACACAGTCATCCAGTGCACAGGGAACCACACACACACCACAGACACTGACTGATAGCTACCCCCACACCATAGTCACCTCCCCATGGACACACACACATACCCATGACTGCACCACCCCTGACGCCATGCTCACCACTGCAGCTGAGCACCTATAGCCTGCTGCAAATCAGAGACCACCACAGTATTCATATCAAAAGATCTGTATTAAAAAACAATATCAAAACAAACTATTTACAATACTATACACAAAGTTGGGGGGGAGAGCCACAAACAAGGTGGGGGTGGCTAAGGGCAGGGGTGAACAAATGGGACAGGAAAGGAGGTGTGTGAGGGTGGGTCCAGGGGGCTAGGGGATATCAGGGGCAGAGGGATGGTTAATGGGAGCCCGGCTCCCCGCTCTGGCTGCTCCGCCTCCGGTGCCTCCTTCGGACCCCAAGCTGGTCGATCCGTTGCAGGATCTCCAAAGAAGCCCTTGCCACATTCAGGATCTCTCTTAATGCCTCCCGAATCTCCAGCAGCTGTTGAACACCTAGGACAAGGGAGCACAGTCAATAGGTGTGAATGCACAGCCCCATACAGCCCACCCACTGTGCATGGCATACAGCCGTGGGACATGCCTCTGTGATGGTGTGTGACCACCCACAGTGATCACGTCCACAAGACCTACCCACCCAGATGCATACAGCCATGTGGAACGCTGCACACACACACACACACACACACACACACACACACACACACCGGCCAAGTCATGCACAGCACCACCGTGGCCATTTAGTGACATGGCTATGTGGTGCGAAGGCAGTGGCACAGTCATGTACCCGGTGTACGCATGGACCACCATCGATGCACTCCCAGCCATGCAGTGCCACTGGACAGTGCTGACTGTAACAAGTTGCATGCATGGCAGTGGTGTCAATGGATGGTGGCCATGCCCCGCTGCCCACACTGTTACACAGCATGCAATAGTAATTATGGAGGTATGGCACTCACCATCATCGGGCCGGTCCCTCGGGCGCTGTGGACTGTCGCCCCTCCTAGCATCTCTGTCCTCCTGGTGGCGCCGCATCTCCTGGGCTAGACGCCACTGCTCCAGCCCTGTGGTGCAAACATGGAGAGAGGAACATCAGTACAATCCTGTAGCAAAGTCCCCCTGCCCCCAGGTGTGTGCCCTCCCACCCAGCCAGACCCACCCACCCCACACCCTGATAACACCACCACAGCCAACACCGGACGGTCCCTCCCCCATGTTCCAGACACATACAACCGTGATACCCACATGGAAGATAAAAGTGTGTGGACGTAACACCTACCTGGCTGTGGCACCGTGCCCCTCCTGGCACGTGACCGCAGGCGGGCAAGCAGGTCTGGTTCCCTCCTCCACAGGTCGCCATACCTATGGTGGCACTGCTCTGCTGTCCGCCCCCTTTCTGTGGCCTCCTCCAGTGCACTGGCCACCTCCTCCCACATCATGCTCCTGGACCTGTCCAGGGGTGCCTCCCCAAACAGTGGTCCATAGAGTGGCTTGACTATGGCCACTAGGTTGGCCAGTTCTACTTGGCTCCACTGTGCAGCCCTCCTCTGCACCATTCTACAAGCTCAGTCAGGTCAAAATGGCACTCTGCAGCTTAGCTCCACCACGTGCAGATGCTGCACGGTACAGCACTGCCATTCCCTATCACGCTGTCACCGAACAGCGCGATAGTGGTGCACACATGCCTGACACATGGCGCCTAGGGGGCAAAGGTCGGGCACAGGGTCAAGGGGCTCTGGCGCACGGACAGGCACAGCGCCATTGGAACCCAATGCGTGTAGCACAATTGGATGCCTGTGTGCTACCTCCAGTAGCGGCCTACCGCACTGTTGCCCCAGTGCACCTATAATGGCCCAGTGCCACAGCGCCATATAGGTGAACATTGCTGTAGCGCCACTGGCACAATGGTGGCCGTGCCCTGCATTGCTTCCCGCACACAGCACGTTAGCAGCACGGCAGACGCCTGCATCAGCAACCCGGGCATGCGCAGTGAGGTGTGTACTGCGCATGTCACAGAACTGCGCCCTTGTCTCAGCACGTTCAACACAATTGCGCAAAGTGCAACAGCGCGATATTCAGTCATCATATGCAAAACAGCTAATCAGCCATTCAATGGCGCAGCACTGCAATTTGCATCCACTTAAAGTTGCGCCTCACCTCATTTGCATGGGTTGCGCTATAAAAGTGCGACATTGGGCTGCACTGGCCATAGTCAGTTACTGCAGTCTATTGGTGAGTTGCACGCTGTTTGGGAGTGTGGACTGTGGATTTTGGGACATGCATGGGCCTGCACAGTCACAGGTAACAACTGTCATTCTTACAGGCTAAATAATGACCGAGCGAGTTGTGGGAGAGTAGGAACACAGTGGTGGCAGGAGGAGGAGGCCTAATTTCACCAAGGCCAAGACCGATGTCCTGTTTGAGGCCTACCTGGATCAGGAGCCGCTTCTCAGCAGACGGCAGGGAACACCTCAGGCCTGTGCTGCTGCATGGGAGGAGGTGGCACATGCAGTGAACCTGCATGGCAGCCACCAGCGCTCCGTGCAGGAGTGCAAGAAGAAGATGGGCACAGACAGGAGGAGGATAAAGGAGAAGGTGGCCGTCATCAGGGCAGCACGAGCTGTGACAGGTGGGGGACAGCCAGAGGTGGTACACCTGACCCCACAGGAGGAGAGGATTGCTGGAAGCATGCAGCGTTGTGCCATTGAGGGTGTTCCGGGTGGTGGCTTCCAGACGGGTGGTAGCCTGTCACTGCATGGTAGGTCATGGTCTGTCTATGGGGGGGGGTGTAGGGTAGGCCACATGCAGTAACGTGACTTTGTTTTCCCTTACAGATCCTGAGCATCTGCATGGGTCAGCGGTGGTGGGCCTGTCCACTGAGGACAGTCAGATGGAGATGGAGGAGGGCCCATCCACCTCCACAGGTGTACGTGGCTCAGTGCGACAGTGGGCCCACCTGGCTGTCCACACTGATGTTGTTGGAACAAGTGTGGAGGAGGCCCTGCCCATGTCCCAGTGTGCCAGCTTCCACGGATGCCAGCATGCTGTGACTCGGGCTGGTGCCGGGTCCGTCACCAATGATGATGTCACTAACGGCATGGGCAGTGACACGTGTGTGCCACGGGATGGCCACACAGCAGGTAACATCGCGGCCATGGCTGTGGGTGGTGCTGCCATGGAGGCCTGCGTGTCATCACACTCCCAGTCTGTGCCTGTCAGCACCAGTGGAGCAGCACTGGTGTGTGTACAGGACAGTGGGACTGTTGCGGCCACTGTGGCAGCACCAGTGAGCCCTGGGGAGCGGCAGCCAGAGGGGCAGCATCAGCAGTTGGCCAATGGGCTTGGGGGTACAGGGTCAAGGGGCGGCATCTGTGCACTGCCTGTGGACATGCCCAGACCTGGTCCTGGTGTGCAGTGCCCACCCTCAAGGGGTGCTGAGCATCAGGGCCGTGCACACCCTGAGGGACAGGATGCTGAGGAGGCAGATGACTTCTTGGACGAGCACACCCGCCTACTGCAAGCATCAGTCCACCAGCAGATGTGGTTTGCAACATTGGTGGATGCACTGCATGCGGATCTGGAGTGGGCAGAGGAGCATCGCAGCAGAGACACCGCTCTGATCCTGGCAGGGATGGACCGGTTGCAGGAGGATGTGACCACTGCCATTGACAGGCAGACACAGGCATTCACTGCTGCTATGGCCACAATGGGCACACAGTCATGTGCCCATGCGACGCAGACACCACGCAGTGCACTGTCCACCCCCCCATTCCTGGCGTCATGTGACACCCTCCCTGTCGACACTGGGTTCAGCTGTGGGCATCCCAAGCACGCCTGGCACAGGCATGTTTGGTGTGCTGCAGACCCCTGCATGAGCACGGTCGCGTTTATGCAGTGGAACCCTTGGGGGACCATTGGTGCCACCCCATGAGGCCAGTGGTCAGCCTGTCAGTGCTGGCAGGTCTCGGCGGGCCGCCCATGCATCTGTGGCAGCAGGGGCACTGTGTCACATGACTGACCTATCTCCCAGTGCGGTTACTGTCTGGTGCTGCCCTGTGTGCATTGTGTCTTTCAGTGGGCATTGCACGGGTGGGTACCCAGCCCTGCACGTGGACACACAGTCCATCTGCACACCCTCCTGGCTGCTGTCCACAGTTGAGTGTGCATGATGATGCCTGCATTGCACTGTACACCAATGTGCAATGGTGCTCAGCGTCTGACACACGCACATGGACAGGCAGTGGGCATGGTGGTCTGTGGACATGTGTGTGGCTAGGGGTGGCATTCTGGGTCGGTGTGCCTCCTACCCTTTGTGCATGTCTGGTGCATTGTGTGTGTGTGCGTGTGTGTGTGTGTCTGTCCATGTGACATGTTAGACCTCACCCATCCCTGGTTGTGTGTGGTTCCATGCCCGGCCACTTCCCTTGATGGCATGCACCCCTGGTGTGTGTCCATGCATGTTTGTGGGTTGTGCCTTAGCCACTGTTGGTTGCACATGGCCCCAAGACTTACCTGGGTTGGCTGAAGTGCTCCTCCATGATGGTGTCCCGGTGCAGCTGTGCCAGCTGGAGCAGTCAGGGTTCCCGTCGCCCAAGGGGGGGCTGCCCATCACCATCAACACTGGCGACCTCATCGTCCCCATCGCTGTCCCCCTCTTCGACCTGTACAGCTATCCCACATTCATTGACCATGTTGTGCAGGATGCAACAGGCCAGGAATAGCCCGCAGGCCTTTGAGGGGCTGTACTGTAGGACACCGCCGGAGGTGTCCAGGCAACGGAAAACGTGCCTTCAGCATCCCGAACACCCGCTCAAGGACATTATGTGTGGTGGCGTGTGCCTCATTGTAGCATTGCTGTGATGGGGTCATGGGTTGCCAGTAGGGTGTGAGCAGCCAGGGATGGAGTGGGTATCCACTGTCACCTGTGTGTAGAGGGTGGAGGTTAGTTTGGTGATCAGCATCACCCTGCCCCGGGCCATGTAGGCCACTACCCATGTCACCTCTGACCATGCCCCCCCAGGCCCTATGATTGTACATGTGGTTTGCATACTCACCCACTAGGTGGCCAGTGGGGATATCCCCACTCTCGAATCTGTGGTACAGTGCCGACTGGTGCCAGATGAAGGCATCATGTGCTCCCCCAGGGTGCCTGGCACAGACATTGATTATGCACCCCCTGGCATCGCACACCACCTGGCAGTTGATGCTGGCATAGCCCTTGCAATTTATATATGTGGCCCCCTCGGGGCCAGGTGGTGTGTGTATGGCCACATGGGTGCAGTCTATTGCCCCTAGCACGCCAGGCATACGTGCTACGCTGTAGAACTCCTGTATGTTTGCTGTGTGCTCCGCCGGTGTGCTGGGGAAATGGATGTACTCCACAGCATGTGGCAGCAGTGCACTGAGGAATTGGGTGAGGTGGCATGACGTGGCCAACTGGGTTATGCCTGTGGTGTCCCCAGTTGGTCTCTGGAAGGTACCCGTGGTGAGCAAGCACATGCAAGCTGTCACTTTCATCTCCACTGACAGGGCATGGCTCCGTCTTGTGGGTGCCTGCATCACATCACTGCACAGCTCACAGAGCCGCCGCAGAATTGCCCGATTCAGGCGGTACTGGCCCACAATCTCGGTATCACTGTACAGCTCAAAGCTGGTGTGGGCTCGGTACTGCCTGTTGGGGGCATACCACTGACGGGCCCTTCCACGGCCACACACCCCCTGCTGCCCGCCTTCACACACCCCTCATTATGGCCTCCATCTGGAAGGTGGCACTGGCCATGTCCCTGGCTTGTGTTCACCCCCCCGGCAGCTGTTTCTGTATTCCCCCTGCTGTCCTGGCTGCTACTTCCCCTGCACCGGGAACACCTGCCTGTGCTGGCCTCACTGCTGTGTGGTGTACTTCCCCCTTCTGCACTGTCTCCCCACACCTTCCTGTGCCTGTTGCTTCCAGGTGCCCTTTCCTGCCTGGCCTGTGTGTCCCTGCTGCCCAGTTTTCCTGCTATCTTTGGCTCTCATGTGGCTTCCGTAGCGTTCTTGCCTCTCCCTTGCTCCCTTTTATTTTGGCTCATTTCCACTATGGCGCAACTTCCGCTTGCTCCCCATTGCGCATGGCGCATGTTGTTAAATAGCGCACTGCACCATTTATGCATGGTTCCTCCCCCTTCAGTTGCACATGCATTCATTATCATTGCGCTGTTGCTCAGCGTGATTTGGGGGGCTCAACTGTCTCCTGCTGAATATCGCAGAATGGCGCATTTTCGGACTTGCGCAGGCGCAACCCTATTGCTCATGGCTCAACTCTTTTGAATATCTGGGCCTTAAGGTCAGCTTTTTTAAGATATAAATTTGAACAATTTGACAGTAATGTCTTAAGGAAAAGATATAATAAGAATAAAGACTGGTCTGAAAATTGTGTTTGTACTGAAGGTAGTAGAGAAGACCTTGAACATGTCCTGTGGAAATGTACATATTATCCTAAGGAAAGATCATTTTAGCTCAATACATTTCCCAAAATGTATATCAAATTGATCAGGGACTTCTTACAAATATACTTATCCATACTGCAGATATATCTACTGTCCAGAAGATAGCAAGATATTTTGATGTCATTAGTAAAGTAAAGAAAAGAATGTTGATAACAGTGTGAGTATGATAAATAGATAGAAAATTGAGTGCTGTTTAATTTATTGGTAGATAATGGTGGCTAGTTTGCCTCCAGTAGAGAAACCAGCACCAGAATTATTTATATTTTTGATTGTGCAATAGGGTTGGCCTTGTATAGCCTTAACTTTTAATCAGCTCTGGTGCATTTATGATGTATTTATGATGTACTATTGTAACAGCTATTTGCTAAACAATAAAAATCTTTGATTGATTGATTGATAGTCACGGAGCAAAATAATATTTCCAGTGTCGTCCTGCTATATATTTGATTTATTTTTATTTATTTAAAGATCAAATGCACACATTCTGTGTGTTACAGTACCTTATGTGGATGAATTGATTCAGTACTGGTTGCTGAACAATTTCAGTAGTCAGTTTTCTGCCAAATCTTCAAGTATTCCACTTGATTTTAATACATTTAGTAATCGTGTCTCTTTCACCCACCTGGAACACATAGTTGGCATTTTCCTTATGACCTTTGACACAGAGTTGCACTGGTGATGTGAGTCTTGTTTTCCCATGACCTACAACTGACCATGCTAGCACTTTGAAAGCTAGAGATTGTGAGTTTGTGCTGCGTGTCAGCTTCAAGAATTCGATATCTGGTGGCTGTATTTCTTAAAATATGGTCAACTCATATATTCTAAAATGTCATCTGAAGGTGAATGTGAGGCAACAGACAAGGTCCTAGTACATTTCCCTGTACAACCATATGCCTTTGAACCCCCAGCACCTAACCATGGGGGCTCTGCCTTATTAAAGGACACTCCCAAATATAATAATAACCTTGATGAAGGGGCAGAGGGACTAGCAGACCTTGCATTTTTTTTATATTATCATTGTTGCTCATATTGTCTACTAGCTTCTGATCTAATCATTTTTGATGATCAGAGTCATAAAGTATTACCCAAGCAATTTAACATATGTTTATTTAATCAAGTATGCATATGGATGGGCAATTAAAATATTGACATGAGTTTATTAAAGCATGGGGGGTGCAAGTGATGCTTGGTCATTGTGTGGGGTGTTTGTGATGACTGGAGTAATATACCTGCTCATTTGTCACATCTTCTGCTGGTTCCATCATTGTTGAAGTTTGTTGTTTACTGCCATCATGTCCGGGAGCTTATTTTTCGTCCATCATGATGTTTTGTTTGTGTGGTGGGTTGTGATGTGGTTCTAGCTTGAATAAAATGCTACATGTGCAATAATTCCCTCATGGTTGAAGCATTTGCCTTCTCTCAAAGAATGTTCTTGGTGTCACCAATGACCTAATGCTTTTCCATATTTAATTTGTGTATATGTATGTGTGTGTGGGGAGGGAGGGGGCTTGAGTGGTTCTTTAACATGCAGTCTGTATTCTCTGTGTCAAAAACTGATGTTCGAAGTGTGTTTTGGTGTTGGATTGGTGATGACTATAATCCTGTTCCCTCATCCTTGGAATTAGGATGATTTGTCCTTCCTTATGTGTGCTTGTTGTTGAATGCAGTCATGCCTGCATCCTCCTCCCATCACCAATAACACCACATCTCAACACTCTGGTCCTGTGTCATGCATTTTCTGTGTCTACCATACAGATCTCTGCACAGTGTCATCGCTAATGCTTGCTCTGCATTTCGTGTTTGTTTGAATGGGGCTGGGAATGTGAATCCTATACTGTCTTTTGTCTGTGGCACATCTCATGTTTTGTCCATGGTGGTCTATTCCTCTGTGTTTAATGATGTCATGACTATGGCCTTCTATACTCCTAGGTAGCCGAGCTATAAGTACGCCATTATGGTGGTACCTTGTTCTGGATTTTCACTCAGTCCCATGCAGACCTATGCCCATTGGCAGGCACACCTCATGTTTTGAATGGTGTGTTGTTGGGGGTTATGATGGGTGTAGAATAATGTCATACAGTCCATAAAATAATCACACTGGTGATGCTGTTGTGTATGGTGATGCCATACTGGTGGTGTTGATGTTGTGGAGGAGGGTGGTCAACCAGTTATGCTGATGTTGGGAAATATCTGAATGCATGTTCCCTTACTCGAAGTGAGCTCAGTACTTTGGCATTACCGTGATATGTTAGTGTAATGTTGGCAGCTTGACACATTACCTATGTAGATTGATCTGCTTTATCACAGAGAGCTGTGCACATATTCTCACTGAAGCCTGGTCCCTAGTGTGATGGCCTTTTTCTGTCCTCATTCCCCTACAAGCCATTAGAGCATACTGACAACAGTATGTGGTGTGGTGCCATATGATAAAGTGCTTATTTGTTGTTTTGTTTAATGAAAAAATTATTCTGTCAAAGTTCAAATGTACAGTAATACAATGCAAACATTCATAACATTAGATTTTCTTGGATGATGTGATCATTATGCAATAAATATTCAAACTGCAATTCACGCTTCTACATAAATAGGTGCACATGTGGAAAGTGTGTGACGATGTCAAGTAACATGGAGAACAGATGCTGCTGGTCATTTGCGCATGTTCGTGCAGACCTGGATGTTGCAACAACTTGTAATGTGTCGCCCAACTCTCTGGCTTCCAGTCGAATTGCCTGGATGAGGATGTACTGAAGCAACACTGGCAGAGTTTGTCATGATAGGCTCATGGGCAATGATCAGGATCCTGCTCGGTAAGTGAAAACATGTATTCCCTTGAAATGTGTTTAGTTGGTGAGTGGCTCATTGGGCTCATTGAGCTGAGGTGCTATGTGCCTTACCTCTTACCATGCCAGAGACTCGAGTTTGGGAACAAACTTGGGTTGTCGGAGGTTGGCCCAGGGGGAGAGGATCAAGCATCCACTGGACAGATCTCCTCTTCTAGGCATGGGGAGGCAGTCCATCTCTGTCCTTGACTGGTACCTGATGGAAGCCTGGTGGTAGCGCCAGAATTACATGCGACATTGAATGAATGTGCCATGCTTCCATCATATGTGTGTGCCTCCACACTTATGTGCTGCGGTGGCTGGGGAACACAGGGAGAAAACAGAAAAGTGTTGGTGCCAGCTTAATGAAACACATGTCCGCAGACCTCTGTCCCTGCACTGCCACCTGGACTATAGCCCCCACTTCTGCATGATAGGCACCTGGTGGGGGGGGGAGGATGGCCTTCCCCTTCCCAGCCCAGCCATGGAAGGGCAATCCATGGGGAAAATACATACAAGGTGAGTCCAGGTGAGGTAGATGTTGGAAGGCAGAGGTGGGGACAGGGTTGAGCAGCATGTCTGTGTCAACCAGGGGGAAAAAAAACCTTAATGGCCAAAAATGTGTTTAGTGGCACTACACTAGCGCAGTCGCAAGCAAATATGCCAGCCTTTGATTGCTAGTGATCTCTGGTTGCTGGTGGTTGCCAGTGGATAAGAGCATGGCACATCCTCAGGACTGCTCTCTTCTCCCATGGAGGGAGGTTTGCCTGCTGTGCCTTGTCACTGCCACGAGGTGGAGGCCTGCTGGTAGGATGAGTCTGAGAGCAGTAAAGGGAGGCACTCAGCTGTGTGACTGTGGTGCAGCATGCAGGCCTCAACATGCATGTGCCGATTTTCACCCCACATATATGGGCATACAATGGCCAGAAAACATGCAGATGATGACAGACTGTTAATTAGTTAGTTAGTCTTTGTTGACCGGGTAAGTGCACTAGACAAATCCTGCCTATTTTCAGGCACGACCCGGAGGAGGGGGATATAGATGAATGCCAACTGACCTTGAACCAGATTAAGCTGTTGGTGGTATTTTTTTTTTTTTAGTGACTGAGGGAAATTTGGCCAGGACACCGGGGAAATTCCCCTACTCTTTTCAATAAGTGCCATGGGATCTTTAACATCCACCTGAACTGCCATCAATCCAGGCAGATGGGACCTCGGTTTAACGTCTCATCCGAAAGACGGCACCTCAGAAGTGCAGCACCCCTCTCATGCTGCACTACAGTGTCAGTACTGGGATATTAAACCAAGTGCCAGTGTGGGAACTGAACCCACAGCCTTCTGATCTCCCGTCCTCAGAGGCGAGTGTGCTACCTACTGAGCCACTGACACTGCTAACTGAAGTCTTGCCCATGGTAACGTGTCATGCTCCACCGCACCAGTCAGTGTGATTTTACATATTTTGACCAGTGTGTGGTGGTGGGGGGCGATGCATTCAGAGCACACTTGTACAGATGATTTGAGCCATTCAGTAATGCTTTAGAACCCCCCCAAGCGGAGGTTAGAGATGGACCCTGACGATTGTCACAAGTAGTATCTTACAAGCTGCTTGTCCTGCCTGCATGTGAATCTACAAACCTTTGTGTCCCTAAAATGTGTTTGTAGTGCTCAATAAGCTAATAATAACTGTCTTTCCCTTTTTCCCATAGGGAAACCTGTGGTGTAATTTGCCGTTATAAAGCAGTGTTTATAATGGCAAACACACGCCAGGTTTCCCTCACTCTGCGCATGCGCCCACCGCAGCTTGTCTATTCCTGACTACTCGCTGCTTGCCCTCTCACCAAAACTGCACTGGCAGTTGGACTCGGCGGTAAGTTATTTTTTTTTTAAATGTTGGACATTTTGAACCTTTTAAAATGTTGGAGATTGGAAATGTGGGAACCGGAATAAAATAACGTTAAAAAAATGTTGGAAATTGGAAATATGGGGACCGGGATAAAACCAAACTGGACCACGGCCGCACTGGAACGTCTGCTATTTTATATAATTGCCATGGCAAAAAAGCAAAACCCAGTAATTATACAGAACAAAATATGGAGTGGTGTGTAAAACTTGAATTTTACACACACCCAAGGTGTTGGATGCCTAGATAAATCCCTCAAGCTTTGCTCTCGGGGTTTATGTGGCATCCAACACCTTGTGTGTGTGTAAAATTCTTCTTACACACACCACCCCATATATTATTATATATTTATTTCTGCAACTGAATTGATAGGACAAACTATGCACTAACTTCAAACCCAAAATAGTGCACGACAATGTATTATAAGGTTAAAACCATTACACATGCTTGTTATGCAATTTCTTCAAACCACTCAAAAATTGTGTATGCATTCTAATTAAAGTTAAAACTTTAATTTATGCATCATAAATGTAATGGCCTGATACAATCTTGGTTGCACCATCCAAACAAGGGTTCATCAGGTGTACCCATGATGAAGAATTTTTTGTAAGGTACACCATAGTGGTGAATTGTTCATGTTTCTTATGCACTGTAAGCACTCATACACATTGAAGGCATGAGTTTGTTAATGTTAATTCAATATGCAGATAACTGACAATAGCGATTTCAGGTGTTGGTTTACTTCATATTTTGACAGCAATATGTTGAGGAGCTGTCGGGAGGTTGGCATTTTAAGGGCCAAAAGGGGTTGGTGGCAGCAGGGTGCTAAGGGTCAGGCGGGGGTGAGAGGTATTGAGGTGGTAGGGTGCAGGAGATGCCTTGGGTTAAGATGGAGCCTGGAGAGAAAGGCCCGACATGTTTGGCTTCCATCCCCAGGGCTCCCACCAGATCAAGTGGGCAGGCAGCCTGAAGGGCTGCAGTGACTTCCAGTCCCCTTCAGGCAGTGTTATGCAATGCCAGATTGGTGCAGAATAAGACCGCAGTTATGGCAGACTTGATTTCCTCATTCGATCTGGTGTGCATCATGGAGACCTGGTTGGGTGGCAATGCTGGACCTGTTTTGGAGGCAGCCATCTCCACCGGGTGCTCTGTGGTACACTTCCCGACACAGAAACGGAGGGGTGGGGGTGTGGCCATCTGTTTTAAATCCAGCATGAACTTTACTGTGCACCCAGTGGGGACAACCAGGTCCTTTGAGTGACATTGTGCGTGGGGGTCCAGGTGCAGGCTACAGGATTCTCTTCATTTACCACCCCCTGGAGTGGGGGAAGAATTCCTGCAGGAGGTGGTGGACTTCATCATTGGTGAGGTGTTGGAGTCTCCCAGATGTTTAATTCTGGGGGACTTCAATGCCTGGATCGATGACGAATCCTCACAATTTGGATCTAACCCCTTCCAGTTAATGTCATCACTGGGCCTGACACAAGTTGTTACTTCTGTGACCCATCACCATGGCCACACACTGGACCTGGTGTTCTCTCTGGGGCTTGAGGTAATTAACCTCAAGACTGATAAGGCTATGCGGTCTGATCACTACACAGTGGAGTTTACATTTGGAGCCCCCCTACAGTCCTTCCTCTGTTGAGATGGTCAGCTACCAACCTTTAAGGGGCTCATCCCCAGAGGGACTACTGGCAGTGGCTGATTAATCTAGCATAGTCACTGCTTGTACAGTTGGCATGGGTGAGGTAGTTGCTGCTTATAATAGGATGGTCTCCAGGGCGCTCGATGCCATCGCACCAGTCCGTGTACAACCCAGATCCTCTCACTTGAGAGCTCCCTAGTTTGACAGGGATCTCAAGGCAATGAAGATCAAGGGTCAGAAGTTGGAGTGGTGCTGGTGGAGGACCCGATTGGATGGGGACAAACTAGTCCTGCATGCTCATTATTCTGAGTACCAGGAGGCAATCTCCCATAAGAAGGCAGAGTTCCTGTACAGGAAGATTGCTACAGGGAAGTACCGACCTGCTCAGCTTTTTCAGACTGAGGACAAACTACAACCAAGAAAGGCCTTTTCAATCACATTATGTGAGGAGTTCAATCAGTTCTTCTCTAATAGAGTGTCCTCTATCCATCAGGGGATCCCGTCAGTGGACCCTACTGTGGTTTGCAGTGGTCAACCTGGGGGGAATAGAGGCGCTTCATCTGTCTGGGTGGAGTTTAAACTGGTGGAGGTGGCCAAGGTCATTGAGGTTATCTCTGGGCTGAAGCACACATATTGTGAACTAGACCCGGCGCCGGCACATTTCTTAATGAGATATGTTGGTTCCATTGACCCAGTGTTTGCTGGAATAGTCAGGTGTTTGTTGACAGAGGGAGTATTTCCAGATTCCTTGAAAGAGGATCTGGTAAGGCCTCTTCTGAAGAAGCCGTCTCTCAACCTTAACATTCTGGCTAATTACTGTCCTACCTCCAACCTCCCCTTTTTGGGCAAGGTTGTTGAGAAAACTGTGGCACAGTAGCTTTTTTTTTTTTTTTTTGTTAACTATTTTTCTGGTTCCAGTGGACTGGGCATCTATCAGAGTACCCACTCAATCGGCACCTCTACTCACGGCCTGAAACCACCCTCCCCGGGAGCACCCCCACCCCAAACCCACATACTCGATCAACCCCGGGATTGCCCCCACGGATCACCCACCAGGGGAGGGGCCCACCCCACCTACCTGGCAGCCTTTCTGTGATTAGAGGAGCAGTCCTGGGTCAGGTCAAGGAGCCTGGGGGAGCCAGTGGAGGGCTGGTCCGGTGATGGGATGTGGGTGCTGGTTCCTGGGGTCTCTGTTGACCTCCTAGTCCTCTGGAGTGTTTCCTGCTTGTTGGTTTCCCCCCTCAGAGCATGGACATGCAATGACATCAGCACACCTACATGCCGATGTCCTTCCGCCACTCCAACCCCGTAGTCTTTGGCAACCTTCCCTGCAGCATCCCTGATCTCTATCAGGGGCCTCTGAGGAGCTAGGCATGCCCCAATACCCACCCCAGGGGGGAAGCAGTCCTCCGGATGCTCGATACCCTCCTTCCCCTGCCAATCCCTGCCGACGTAAGTCTGTTCCTGAACCCGGGTTGCCGGCATGGCATGAGGTGTGGCATCCAGCACCTCAACCCTCAGCACCACCGGGCTGGCCTGTGGTGCAGCATCTTGAGGAGCACCTCATGACCTTTGACATCTATGAGCCACTCCAGTCAGGTTTCAGGGCCAAGCTTAGCACTGAAACAACATTAGTTAGGGTGCATAATGATCTCCTCAGGGTGAGAGACAGAGGAGAACAGTCAATTCTTGTCCTCCTAGATCTCTCCTCTGCCTTTGACACTGTAGATCACATGGTGCTGCTCAATCATCTCAGAGAGTATTGTGGACTTGCTGGTACCGTTATCCACTGGTTTGAGTCCTTTCTCTTGGGCAGGAAGCAATGGGTGGTAATGGGGAATTTCTCCTCCACACTGAAGCTCCTGCCTTGTGGAGTGCCTCAGGGGTCGCTCTTGTCACCTATGTTATTTGCAGTGTACTTGCTTCCCCTGGGTGAGCTCTTTAGGCATTACAGACAGTGTGGGTTTTCACTGCTATGCAGATGATACCCAACTGTATATGTCCTTTGCCAGCAGAACAGCAGATGCCGTGGAAGTGCTTAACAACTGCTTGGCAGAGATAGTTGACTGGATGTCCTCCAGCTGGTTGCAACTGAACCCTGACAAGATGAAGGTACTAATGATTGAGTCAGGTTGTGGGAGTGTCACTGACGCTGGGATACTGGGTCTTCATCTAGGTCCGGTGCAGTTGTTGACTTCCACCGGGGTGCAAGATCTTGGTGTGATCCATGATGACAGACTGACACTTTAAGCTCAGGTGTCAACTGTCGTCCAAAGTGGTTTCTACCACTTGAGGTATATCACCTGATGACCTGCCCACTCTGGTGCATGCCTTTGTGACCTCCAGGCTTGACTACTTTAACGCTCTATACTTCAGGGTCTCTGGAGGTACCCTCCGCCAACTGCAACTGGTCTAGAATGTTGCTGCCAGGTTGCTGACTGGCCTTTTGAGGTCTACTCATGTGACCTTGTTGCTCTGTTCTTTGCACTGGTTGCCTGTCAGGTGGAAGGTTATCAAGGTGAATCTTCTCACCTATAAGGCCCTACACTGGCTAGGCCCTGGCTACCTGGCTGAGTTCCTAACACCCTGCACCTCAGCTCACTCCCTCCGCTCCTCAACCAGGGGCCTCCCTGAGGTTCCCAGGACCAGGCTGAGAACTTCTGGTGACAGGGCTTTCAGTGTCGCCAGTCCAGTCCTGTGGAATGCTCTGCCTCCATGTCTTAGGGAGGCCCCATCGATCGAGGCTTTTTAAAGGGGTCTCAAGGCCTATCTTTTTGCCCTGGCCTTCCCAAGCGAAGTAGTCTGACCAGTGTAGTTTTACTATGCTGCTGATTTGATTTTATGGTATTTATGTATTTATTATGTGTTTTAATGTGACGCACCCAGAGCCTCCAGGATTGAGCGCTGAACAAATAAAATTTGCCTTGCCTTGCCTTGAGGCTTTGAACAAAAATATGAACAGAGTACAGACATCAGGAACAAGTACTTTATCATGGTTTTCACAGTGCAGTGACGACACTTGCATCATCAAATTGCACCATAAAGCATGTTTTTGTGTTGCTGTACACACAACTCCATTTTTATAACACATATTCATCAATATGGTTTCTATTCTCAAACCGTACAAGGATATGTGACTGGATGTGATAATCAAGATGGTACTACAGTCTTTCAATGATGTGATATCATTCACGCAGATGTCATGATTCAGGTAGTCATTGTATATTTCTTTTGCTCTACATGACTGATAAATGACATTGTCACTGTTAATGACTACATCAGCATTTATGGTTGCATGAAATCCTTTTAGAGTTGCTGTACATTTTATTGAGTCCCTTTTTTATTTCCCATGTATGTTTGTTGTATCCATACTGACAATGCACTTTCTAAGTAATTTACTTTTTTTTAGTGTTCATTGTTTGACGGCATACTGAAGAGACTCACTGTGGATTTGGAAACGACTGGGCAAGGGCCATCATAGAGTTATTCCAGCATGCACAGCGTACCGCATAGGTTCGCAATTTCCATCACAGTCATACACTGGTTTTAAGGAAGCACAATAAGTATACCACTGTAATTTCTGTATTGAGTAGTGTTTCTTATTATTGAAAACAAGTAACAGTTTACTTCTTGTTAACAGGGTTGATCTGCATTTGAACCAAATCTTACTGAGTAAGTTAGCTGATATGTTATTCATAGGTTTAGAGTGTCATCCGTAAGAAAAATGGAACTTGTTCAGTAACATAATAATTGTCATATTACTTTGATCTAACAGTTTAATTTTTGTTAAACGGTTTTACTGGAATGAAATCTGTATGTTTTTGAAGTCGGTCAACTGATGTGTTATTAATCGTCTTTCTGTTGTGACATCTAATTTTAGCAAATTGATACTGGCACCCTATTTGTGCAAGGGCTAGCAACTCATGCCCAGTAGCTGCCTGCCCCATGACCTAAACAACATATCTTTAAAGTTTTATGTGCAGTGGATGATTACTTATTTAAGTTAGGAATACAGCAATCGTACTTCATGCTTCACTGGAACACGCCAAGCGCCTGCTGCAACCCCATAACAAATACATCATTCTGATGACACAAAATTGTGAAGTTACTGCAGGGATATGCATTGCATGAAAATGCTATTGGCAGTAGCAGCAGCAGCAATTGCGTAGAGCAAAAAATTATAAAATGCACAGGTTCATGTTACGGTGGGGCAGTATTACATGTTGTATGGAATCTTAACATGTACAACAGCACTGTATAAATTGTAGTACTACGCACCTGCCACTGATGACATGATCATTCTATATATAGCCTTGCAGCACCTTCCCTCTTTGCATCATCACAAAGCTGTAATCTGTGTGTTTCTGCATGAGGCACTCTGCAACTTTGTTCAAATCTGTATTTACGCTACGGGTATTAGAAACTGCGTACAACATTTTGAAAGGTATCTCATTTAGGTCATGAGGCAGGCAGCTACTGGACATGACTTGGGTGCAACATGTACAGAGGTGCAATATTGACAGTAAAAAACAGTGTTATTGCAGTAAACGTGTGAAAAAATCATCCCGATAGGTGGTATCCCATCAGTTGGGCAGAGTTTCGATTAGGGCATGCATATGTAACATCTTATCCCCCGTATGGATTATCTGAAATAGTATCACTTGAGGTATCTGCCTGAGCATCATGTTAAAGACAGGGTTTATGGACACCATTCTATGTGGATCCTGTCTTGATGGTCTTCTGCCCCAATAATCTCTATCTTCAACATTCCCACCCAGACGTTCAAGGTGCAACGACATCATTGTGCTGCATCTCATACATTACACCTGAATTTCACATACTGATGAATCCTTCTTGTCTTTCATTCAAGCAAGAGATAATCTTACCTATTTTTGAGATAACATAAATTTTACCCCTCCATTCATCTACATATAGCCACTTGTGTGTCATACATTTCCGGCTGATACAGTTTTTAATTGCTAGCATTATTCCAAACAAAAATGTCAGGTGTCTGTCCTTCACTCTCTTAGGGTAATGGTAATTTTCATGATAATCTTGGTTCTGGAGGACTGCCAATATCCCTTTCTCTATTTCTCCAAGGAAATTTTCCTATATGAGGGCAAAGTCACACATTATGTGTGTATTTAGCAAGTATTTCCACACAGATCATCTTACTGGCTCAGCTGCCTCACATCCAATATCCTGGGGGGATTACTGGATTACAAATATAGTGTGACAAGTGTCTCCAAGCATACTCACATCACACATGGGATGGTGATATTCTACCAACATCATACCATCCCTTGTAACATTCCTCCGGTGTTATGGGGTTTCCAGTTGTATCCATCCATTTTTGGGCTATGTATATTTTCCATATTCAGTTCAGCAGTTTGTTGCTGGTGGTTGTGATAAAGCTATGCCATGAGGCAGGGGCTGTATAAATACTTTTCAAGTGAAAACGTGATTTAAATTACCACACAGTATCCTGATCTTCGTCCATGGGCCAATCCATCATGATAAACTCTATCAATCTGCTTCTTCTAGTTCCTATAAGCACTGTGAAGGCAGTGCATAGTGAACACCTGAAAAACACCAATGTGACAGATCCAGACCATGTGGTGAGGTAAACACAGCTTTGTGTCCAGATCACCAGGACCCAGACCATAATAGTGTTTCCATAATGTTTATTGCGGTCTGTATGGTGATTTACAAAAAGTAACCATGCCATGTCCCAAAAATGGTATGCAGTTCCTTTACATGTCCAGCCACTGTGGGACGGGTTACTTAGTGTGCGACAAACGTAATTAAAATCATCTATTTATCCTAGGTAGCTGGATACCAATGTATTTACTTTCTTTCAGTTCACAGCCATGGTGGAAGTGTCCTTTTTTATGGTTATTTCTAACGATACTAGACATTATTGTTTCACTACATGTTTGTTCCTACTACTGTGATGAAACAGTTAACAATTATTTTTAACTAGCTTGATTGGTGAGAAAACCGTATGTTTCTGAACTAATTAAGTTGATATGTTGTTCATCAATGTTCAGTATTACTCACAAGAATAATGGACTTGGTTCTGACACTAAATATTGTTTCACACTACTGTGATATCTCTCATTTAAGTACATCAATGGAAATTGTTGGTTATTGCTACAAGATATGGAAATTAACCTAATGTGTGTTACTGTGTCCTAACAGTGCACACACCAAACACTTGAGTGGCTAAATTATTATTTATTGGCGCAAAGTTGATAGAATCACCAACCAGATGCCCTGATGTATTGCCACACTCCATGGCCTCCTGAAGAAGCCACAGAGCGTGGTGATACATAGGGGCATCTGGTTGGTGGTTCTGTCAGCTTTGCACCATTAAATAATAATAATAATAGCCACTCAAGTATTTGGTGTGCACACCTTTTTTTTACCTCACCCCAAAAATGACATTACTTAGAGAACAGCTATGACCTAAATAACATTTACACTGATGTAAAGTGAACTGGAACTTAATGACAGTTGAAGATGTCATACCACTGCAGGATTTGATGTTGAAGAGAAATGCAACTAACTTCTTTGTTTTTAACATGATATTCACAGTCCAGCAATAGTGGTACAAGCACTTTATGAAACGTACATAAATATCGCTGTTCACATCCATGAAGTTTGTTGAATGATATGGTAACTTTCACCTCTGTTTATACAAAATCACATGAATACATTGTGATACATTCAAAACAAAAAACCTAGCAACCGTTACTAATTTATTTTTACTTTTCTTGATTCAGTATCAATCCTCAGGTGGGACATGGTAGCAAGAATCATGAATGCCACCATGTCTCTCATGGACATTGGTGATATGGTTGCCCGCAGACATCCATTTTGCGAGGATCATTTCTCTGTTTCCATTACTGAAGGAGGCACCCTAGTAGAGATGGTTGCTTATGGACTTCACTCATTCTTTAAGTTCCACACAACCTTTTTGTTTGCCTTTGGTCTCCAGTTTTTTTTTTGATGTCTATTGAAATAAACCACATGCACTGTAGCTAATGATGCAAACAATTGACAGTATTGTCTGATAACAACTGAAAATGGAAAACCAGCTGACCCGCTGGTGTAGAGGACTAGACCCCTGCTATTTTACCTCTCCCATGCCGGTGACTGGAGTTCCAGAAGAAGCTTGGGCTGCCAAGGAGTTCTCAGTTTGGGGGGGGAGAAAGCATCCTAGAGGATGCTCTCAGGAAGGTAGGGCAGCCAAATCCACTGCTCTACTGTATCCTGGGTGACCACAGGTCAAGTAGCTCAAGTAACTAGTGGGTAAGAGGATGTCGGCAGGTGCTGCACAATGCACGCTTGTGTGGGTATATGCTTCGCACACTCTTGACGCCATCATCCTGAGGAAAATGGAAGAAAAACCAAAAAATACCACAAGCAGCAGGATGAAGCTGACCAACTCACAGGCCCCCCTGCCTGAGTACCTAGGTGTGGTCTCCCATGTAGGATCCTTCAGTGGTGGAGGTAAGGGAGGCCCCAAGACCCCCTCAGACTGGGAAAACTGTGAGAGAACATGGGGATACTCTGGTAACACCTGTGGGATGCCAGCATGACAGGGCTTGGGATGGATCAATATAATTTGTAACATGACTGGTAATATACTATAATCAATATTTAAGCCAGGAGTAATAACATTGAAATGGCCTTTTAAATAATGTATCTTTTGCAATTTGCCATACGTTGACAGGGTGATGTAGGGCAGCTTCTTTCTCGCGCATATGTTTCTTCACACCAATATGTCTATCTGTCGTGAGGCTTTTGATTTTCCTTCAGATACTGTAGATCTCACTTCAGTCCCTCCAGCTCTATAGCGTTGGAGTTTTTCAAGATAGAAATGGGATTCAATAATGTACTAGCTACTGTAAAACTCACTTTAAACAAGATGCTTCCAATAACTGGATAGGATCCTATGCATCATCTGACAGTTTAATGCCATATTTTTATACAACTAATACAAAACAGTGACAGCCTTCCTGCTGAAGGATGCTTTGTCCACAAGACAGACATTATACTTAAAAAAAAATCCTGTACTGGTAACTATTTTCTTCCCCCAATGTTAATCTCCTTTTCTGGTCAGGCATTAAAAATGTGTTGTATAAATATGACAAGAAAATGACAAGAGAAAAAAATACATCTTAGCTAATGGCATCTTTAACAGCAACATATTTAAAAAATGTTGTTATTGATACCAAATGGATATTTTTTAAGATTATTGTGATCACCATGGAATACTAAACCAATCTGAGTGTAGCTTTCACAGTGCTGATGATATCACAATGCATGGTGCAGCACTGAAGCCAGGAGTTAAAATCAAAGAAAAACAGCAAAATCTTGAAACAAATTGGCAATTTAAAAGCAATAACTTGTTAGGTACTGATGTATATATTGAGTATACAATAGCCTGACTCAAAGTAAGCAATGTATCAACACTTGTGGTCAGGAATTTCCTAACTCACTCATGGCAATGCCACTCATGACTTATGGTCCTGCACCCTCACAGTTGAAGCTAAATTGCATATTTTGAGTCAGGCCATTGTATATCCAGTATACATAAACATATATTGTAGTAGTGCGGTAGTGCCACTATAGTAAGGGTTGAGAAGGCTGTTTAGTGTTAAACCCCCAACTTTATATGTTAATAGCTTCGCTCTGATTCAACAGCTTTACATGAAATTTTGCATGCGTGATCTCAGGGGCAGGCTCTCTTGATGTACTGTACCAAGTTTTGTTCCAGTTGGATGTGTGGATACCAAGATTCAGACAATGAAAAAAGTGATAAAAATCAGGGTTTTTTGCTGGGGTTTTTTTTTGTCATCGCCTAGCACCCAGACGGTTTGGAATTTTGGTTTGAAACTTTCAGGGTAGAAAGGGTTTGGCCCAGAGTGGTGCATTTCATTGGTTTGGTGTAGAAATATGAATCCATTCTAGAGTAATAAGGATTTTAAATTTCAGTTCTGGGCATGCTCAGTATGCTATTTTGGATAGCTGTTTCATATGAGAAAAGCATTTGGACATATGAAAAAGGATTCTGTTTTGTATGAGGAGTAATATTGTTTCATGAGGAAAAAAATTATTTTTTTGTATGGCTGCCCTCTTGTTTCTGTTTTTTCACAATTTTTTTTAAACCCATAAAAATTGTACTATGGAAACAAACCCAACACATGTATCTTGCTAATCAGGGCCCCATTAACTGAATTCTACAGTTAGATTTTGGAACAATGACCCAAAAATGTGTTTTAACACATTTTGAAAATCTTTTTTGTGAGACGATTTTCTTTTTTCATTTGGCCATACAAAACAGGAATGGGCCATACAAAACAAAATTGCCTTCATTTGAAAAATAACATTTGGACTTAGTTTTTTTTTCATATTCTTTTTTCATATGAAGGAATCTTTTTTCATGAGAATGACACACTCTCACAAAAAAAAAGATTCCTTCATATGAAAAAATAATTTGGACTTAGTTTTTTCACATTCTTTTTTGTATGAAGGAATCTTCTTTCAAGAGAATGACACAATCTCAAAGAAAGATTCCTTCATATGGAAAAAGAATTTGGACTTTTTTTCCACATTCTTTTTTAACATGAAGGAATCCTGTTTCATGAGAATAACATAATCTCACAATAAAGAATTCCTTCATATGAAAAAATAATTTGGACAGTTTATTTTCCACATTTTAACTTTGACAAACTATAATTCCGTCAATATTTGCAGTTGAGGGACAATCTATATATCAAAAGAAAGGCTGTAACACATAATACCCTATAAATGAATTCAGGGGCCCTACTGTATAAAAACATAAACAATTAAAAATTGCAATCCCAATAAGATAACATTGCAACTTTAACAAACTGTAAGTCTGTCAACCTTTGGAGTTCAGGGACAATCTATATATGATAACAAGGGCCTCAATGAGTACTACAACAGTAACAGATAATACTCCCCAAAACATTAAGGGCCATATAAAAAAAAATAAAGTTTAAAAAATGAAAATTCCCTTAGGATAACATTGCAACTTTATTTATTTTATTTATTAATTGTGATCTTGGATTAATACCTTTGAGAACAAGATCTTTACAATAGGTTCCATGTCAGGTAAAACAATAACAATGATAACAGTTGGTTTTACAGGTAAACAGGTAATTCAAAGACTAGACATACAATGATATACATTGTAGAACTACTGTACAATAGAAAGAATAACAACAATGCAGGCAATGTGCAATATATGCCAATATTTCAAGGAATGGACAGGGTGAAAAGTAAGGGATATGTGTGCAGGGTGAGAGATACTTCAGCGCAGGGCCTCGTCAATAGAGGGTCAGGGGAGTGAACAGGTATGTGTGCAGGGTGAAGAAATATTTTAGCTCAAGGGGCCTCATCAATAGAGGGTCAGGGTAGTGAGACTATCTGAGAAATTGTCACAGTGACTATCAAGTAGGGTGGAAAGTTAGGAGGGTGTGGTAAGGGGTGGACTAGTGAGGAGAGAGGGGGTGGGGAAGAAATAGCATGATTGTGGAGGAAGAGGTGGGGGGGTAAGTTAGAGGAGGTGAAGGATTCCAAGGGAGTTTCTGACAAGTTCAAATTATCTACAGGGAATCAGGTAGAATTTTGCTAGCTAGTGGGTCATAAGATGGATGCCTCGGGGGTAGAGTAGGTAGGAAAACCGCTGTTGAGAACCATTCAGAGTTAGAGAGATCAGTCACAGTAGGACTTTGATATAAGATGTTTCCTATGTTTTTGTTTAAAGGGGCCTAATGAAGTTACAGAGGAAATGTCCTATGGCAGAGAGTTCAGCCAGTAAGGAGCATGGTGAGCAAAAGCCCTCTGACCTAGAGAGGTGCGACAGCGAGGAACTTTGAAAACCATACTGTCAGAGCTTCTGGTACAGCAGCTATGTTCATAGGGGGGTGAGGAGTTTCTGAACACCAATGGCCAATAGATAGGTTTTGTACCTAAGTCTGTCATCGAACTGGAGCCAATTTGCCTGTTCATACAAATCGCAAATGTGTGTTAGCCTTGGTGAACTGGTAGCCAAGTGGCATGCATTGTTTAATGCTACTATGATACGATGGAGGACCGTGGTCATTGCTGAACCATAGATTACTAGTCCACAGTCAATAAGCGAGATCACTGAACTATGGATGGTCAGACTAAGAGCCTCAGGGGAGAGAGACTTTGCTTGTGTCTATGAAGCATACCAATGCACCTGTTGACTGCCTTTGCAGTATTATCAATGTGTTGTAAGACATGGTGCTGTCCACCATAATCCCTAAGTATTTAAAGTGTTGGACTAGTTCCAGCAGGGTACGAGCTTCTGGGTGCTGGAGAACAACATTATTTTTGTTTTCTTATGGTTCAAGATGAGTTTATTATCACCAAGCCATCGTTCTGCATTTGAAAAACTTTCCTGTAATTTCCACTCCAGGTGCTTATGGTCACTTTAACAAGCCACATCTCCATCACTGTGGAGTTAAGGGAGAACCTATGTATCAAACAAAAGGTCTCACTGAGTACTACAACACTAACACATAATATGCCCCCAAAGTTAGGGGCTATATAAAAAAACAAAAACTGTTCGGCCGGCCGGCACAGTGGTAGCACTACCGCTAGTGATGCCAGTGACCCGGGTTTGGGAATGAGCCTGGGAAGCTGGAGGGCCAGCCAGGGAGGGAAAGCTGGAGCGTCCCATGGATAGCTCGCTCCCCTTGTAGGGAAGGGGGCTACAGGCTGGTGCTGGACTGACCTCTGGTGGAGGACAGAGGTACAGCAGCTCCAATACCTCACGTGGGGGGGAGCATGGTAGGACGTTGGCATATGCGCCTAGACATCACGGCATAACCATGGCTCCAGGGAGAAAAGGGGAAAATGGAGCCGACTGAGCTCCTCTGGCAGAAGTGGAGCCCTTCATCACTCGATCCGCGAGGCCACAACAGGGGGCTCAACGCAACAAGAAGGATTTGGAGGTCCCTCCAAACCAATCCCACCTGGGGGGCTTGGCCAAGGCTACATGGGAGCACCTGACCGGTGGATTGCAATCGAGGTGGGTCAGGGCAGCTGGTCAGATCCAGGGGTGAAAAATACAAGTTAAAAAAAAAAAAGGTTAAACCATAGGATAATACTGCAACTTTAACAAGCCATAAGTCCATCAGTATTTGGAGTTAAGGGGCAATGTATATATCAAGAAAGTGTCAATGACTACTACAATACTAACACCTAATCCCCCCTAAACATTCATGGGATATGCACTGCACCCCAAAATTACCTCCAATCTTCATCATGGTGCCAAATGCAGAATGAAAGTGCAATCATCACTAAAGGTGTATCTCGTGTTAGAAACATAGAAACATGGAATTTGATGGCAGATAAGGACCACTTGGCCCACCTAGTCTGCCCATTTCCCTACCTAATGGATAAGCTACAGATCCTAGTTAACCAACAGCCTACTTCCTCCTACCCCCCACTAGAATTGCCTTATGTCTGTCCCATGCATTCTTGAATCTCCCCACTGTTTTTGACTCTACGACCTCCTCAGGAAGGCTGTTCCATGTATCCACAACCCTCTCTGTGAAGAAATACTTCCTCACATTACCTCTGAGCTGTCCCCCCTCTATCTTCAAATTGTGCCCCTTGTTTTTGCACATCTCTTTTTCTGAAAGATGCTACCCTCTTGGACTTTGTTGATTCCCTTGAGGTATTTGAAAGTTTCTATCATGTCCCCCCTCTCCCTCCTTTCCTCAAGGCTATATATCTTTAGTTCCTTTAGTCTTTCTTCATATGTCTTCTGATGCAGACCCTGTACCATTTTGGTTGCCCTCCTCTGGACAGCCTCCCCTGTCTATGTCTTTGCAGAGATGGGATCTCCAGAACTGTACACAGTACTCCAGATGTGATCTTACCAACTGTCTGTACAGAGGGCCAACTGCTTCCTGTTTTCTACTGGTGATGCCTCTCCCTATGCATCCTAGTATCCCCCAGCCCTCCTTACTGCCTTCTCACATTGCTGGCCCACCTTTAGGTCATCTGATATGACTATCCACAGGTCCCTTTCCATTTTTGTTGTTGTCAGTATCTCACCTCCCCCCCCCCCCATTGTGTACTCTTCCCCTGGGTTTTTGTTTCCCAGGTGCATTACCTTGCACTCCTTAGCATTGAATCTAAGCTGCCATACATTTGACCATTCCTCCAACCTTGCCAAGTCCCTTTTCATCCTTTCCACCCCACCTTGTGTATCAACCCTGTTGCAAATCTTTGTGTCATCTACAAAGAGACATACTTTCCTTCCAGTCCCTCTGCAATGTCACTTATAAAGACATTAAAAAGGACCAGCCCCAGTACTGAACCCTGTGGTACTCCACTAGTAACCCTCCTTTCTTCACTGTGGACTCAATTTACTATTACCCACTGTGTCCTGTTGTCCAACCAGTGTTTTAGCCAGGCTACCACCCTGGGACCCACTCCCAGGCTGGCTAATTTGTTTATTAATCTTTTGTGCAGGACTGTGTCAAATGCCTTGCTAAAGTCTAGGCAGGCCATGTCCACAGCCCCAACCCTGGTCTACTGCTTTGGTCACCCAGTCAAAGAAATCAATTAGATAGAAACATAGAAACATAGAATTTGATGGCAGATAAGGACCGCTTGGCCCACCTAGTCTGCCCATTTTCCTACCTAACAGATAAGCTGCAGATCCTAGTTAACCAACAGCTTACTTCCTCCTACCCCCCACTAGGACTGCCTTATGTCTGTCCCATGCATTCATGAATTCAACCATTGTTCTTGACTGCACGACCTCCTCAGGGAGGCTGTTCCATGCATTCACAACCCTCTCAGTGAAAAAATACTTCCTCACATTACCTCTGAGCCGTCCCCCCTCTTTCTTAAAATTGTGCCCCATTGTTCTTGCACATCTCTTTTTCTGAAAAATGCTACCCTCTTGGACTTTGTTGATTCCCTTGAGGTACTTGAACGTTTCTATCATGTCCCCTCTCTCCCTTCTTTCCTCAAGGGTATACATATTAAGCTCCTTTAGTCTTTCTTCAGATGTCTTCTGGTGCAGACTCTGCACCATTTTGGTTGCCCTCCTCTGGACAGCCTCCACTCTGTCTATGTCTTTTCGGAGATGGGGTCTCCAGAACTGCACACAGTACTCCAGATGGGGTCTCACCAACTGTCTGTACACAGGGATAACAACTTCCTGTTTTCTACTATTGATACCTCTCCCTATGCATCCCAGTATCCCCCCAGCCTTCCTTACTGCATTCTCACATTGCTTTCCCACCTTTAGGTCATCTGATATAATTACCCCTAGGTCCCTTTCCATTTTTACTGTCGTCAGTATCTCACCCCCCATTGTGTACTCTTCCCCTGGGTTTTTGTTTCCCAGGTGTATTACCTTGCACTTCTTTGCATTGAATCTGAGCTGCTATACATTTGACCATTCCTCCAACCTTGCCAAGTCCCTTCTCATCCTTTCCACTCCATCTTGTGTATCAACCCTGTTGCAGATCTTTGTGTCATCTGCAAACAGACATACTTTTCCTTCCAGTTCCTCTGCAATGTCACTTATAAAGACATTAAAAGGACCGGTCCCAGTACTGAACCCTGCGGTACCCTGCTAGTAACCCTCCTTTTTTCACTGTGGGCTCCGTTTACTACTACCCTTTGCGTCCTGTTGTCTAGTCAATTTTTTATCCAGGCTACCACCTTGGGACCCACTCCAAGGCTGGCTAACTTGTGTATTAATCTTTTGTGTGCGGGACTGTATCAAATGCCTTGCTAAAATCTAGGTAAGCCATGTCCACAGCCCCTCCTTGGCCAACTACTTTGGTCACCCAGTCAAAGAAATCTATTAGATTCATCTGACATGACCTTCCCATCATGAATCCATGCTGCCTTGGGTCCTGTGCCCCACTGGCCTCTAGGTACTCAACAATTCTTTCCTTCATAAGTGATTCCATCATTTTCCCTACCACTGAGGTCAAACTAACTGGTCTGCAGTTTCCTGCTTCTGTCCTGCTCCCACTTTTGTGAAGAGGAATCACATCCGCCCTCCTCCAGTCCTCATGTACCACCCCATCCTCCCATGATTTGTTAAAGAGAGTAGTCAGTGGTGTCACTAGTTCTACCCTTAGTTCTTTTAGAATTCTTGGGTGAATCCTATCAGGCCCCATTGCTTTGTCCACCTTCAATTTTATTAGTTCTTTCAGAACCCTTTCTTCTGTAAATGGACTGGTATCGACCCTCGTCTTCAGAGTGTTTCTCTTGTTTGGCTTAGGTACCTCCACCTCCTCTTCCTTTGTGAATACTGAGCAGAAATATTCGTTCAGTATCCCTGCTTTTTCACTGTCACCCTCTGCCCACATTCTCTCCCCTTTATCAAGCCTCAGTATCCCTCCTTTGGTCTTTCTTCGCTCCCTAATGTACCTATAAAGGTCTTATCCCCCTTCTTAACAGAGCTGGCTATCCTTTCCTCGGTTTGGGCTTTTGCTATTCTGACTGCCTTCCCTGCCTCTTTCTGCTTTAACTGATAAAGTTCTCTGTCCTGCTCCTTCTTTGTTTCCTTATATTTCCTGAATGCTATCCTTTTCTCCTTAACCTTCCCTGCCACCTCTTTTGAGAACCATAGCGTTTTTTTCCTTCATTGTGTTATGTTGATTTGCTTTACACAAAGGCCTGTTGCCTCTGTGGTGGCTGTTTTGATTATTCCCCACTGTTCCTCTACCCCTCCTTCTTGCCTGTTTGCTAGTGCTTTTCTGAGGCACTCTCTCATTTTCCCAAAGTCAGCCCTCCTAAGTCCAATACTCTTGCTTTTGTATGGCTTGATTGTATGGCTGTGTTTATCATGAACCACACTGTTTGGTGGTCGCTTGTTCCCAGATGGCTACCCACTTCTAAATTTGAGATTCTTTCTCCGTCCCCATTTGAGAGTACTAGGTCTAAGATTGCTCCCTCCTGAGTGGGTTCCAATACTAGCTGTCTGAGGCATGCCCCTTGTAGGGCATCAAGAATGATCCTGCTCTTGGATGTGCCTGCAGCAAAGGTGCTCCAGTTAACATCTGGCATATTCAGGTCCCCCATCAACAATATCTCCCCTTTTTCTGCCATTCTAAGGATGCCTTCTATAATTTCCTTGTCCATTCCCTCTCCCTGAAATGGGGGTCTGAATACAACTCCCATGCGGATTGTGGTGCCATTTCCTGTCTTCAGGGTGACCCAGAGTGCCTCATCTGCTCCCTGTTTACTCTTTAGTTCTGTTGCTTTGATCCCTTCCTTTACATAGACAGCTACTCCTCCTCCTCTTTTACCCTCCCTGTCCCTCCTCTAGATTGTGTATCCCGGTAAGTTGACATCCTAGTCATATTTCTCTGTGTACCATGTTTCTGTGACTGCCACAATATCCAGGCAACCCTCTTCCATCAAGGCCACCAGTTCAGGGAGCTTGTTACACAGACTACGGGCATTGGTACATATTACCCTCCACTCTTTGATGGCCTTACTCCTTTTAGCCTCATCCCTGTCCTTACTGCCTTTGCCTTTTTTTACATTTACCTCTGTCCTGCTCCCTACTGACTTCTGTACCTTGGTGTTTACCTCACTAATTACCATGTTTTGTGGGGGAGGCTTGGATTTCCCTGCTCCTTTTCAGTGCCTCCCCCTTGGCTAGTTTAAATGCTTGCCAATGAAGCACTGAAACCTCTCACCTAGGATCCTGGTTCCCCCCCCCCCGGACAGATGCAGACCATCGTGCCAGTATAGGTCTGCATCCCTCCAGGTGGCTCCCCAGTCCCCAATTAAGCCAAAACCCTGAGCTCCACACCAGTTTTACAACCATTCATTGAATTCCCTGGTGAGGAGTGCCTTAGCATCACCCTTGCTATAGACAGGCAGCACCTCCGGAGAAGGTTGCGTGATGCGCTACTTGTCTAAGGACCCTCCCCAACTCTACAAACTCCTCTTGCACTGCTCTGATCCCATTCCTAGCCAGGTCATTTGTCCCCAGGTGGACAATGACATCCAGCTCCCTCCCTTGTACAGCTGCTCCCACGATCCTGAGGATTCGCTTCCTGTCCCTCCAAGCCGTGGCACCAGGCAGGCACCTTACCTCCCTGTCCCCTTCCTCCCCCACTTCTACCCCTCTAATGATTGAGTCCCCCACCAGGAGTTGTTTCCTTCCCCTGTGGGGTCCCATGCCACCCTCCTGTGGGTCTCCTTTGTGAAGGTTCCCAGCATCCTCCTTGGTCTCCATTGCAGGTGCCTCCATAGAGGAACCACTATCCACCAGAAGAGTGTATGAATTGTGGTGAGGTACATCTGGAAGGATGCAACTCTGTTCCACCACCCTCTCCCTCCCTGAGCCCACCCTGGTCCAGCATCTCCTCTTTCTTGGCAACCTCTGAGTTAGTGGCATTGGCCCTGGTGGTCCCTGGGTGGGGGAGGAGGTTTCACGAATCCTAGCCAGGTCAGCTTGGAGAGGGACAACCTCCTCCCTCAGACCAGAGAGGTGTCTGCAAATAGGGCAGCATCGCAGCCTCCAGAATGTCTCCCAGAACACTGCTGCCTCACAGCCATTGCCCTGCACCACTCCTATCATGTCTTATTTTGTGTCCCCTCTTCTGTTTCTCTGTATGCTTACTCTCTCCTCTCCTTACTAGTTACTAGTTCTTCCCTTAGTTCTTTTAGAATTCTGGAGTGAATCCCATCAGGTCCCATTGCTTTATCCACCTTCAGTTTTAAAAGTTATTTCAGAACCCTTTCTTCTGTGAAAGGACTAATATCAACCCCCCTATCCAGAGTGCTTCTACTGACCGGATTAGGTAGTTCCCCCTGCTTTTCCATTGTGAATACTGAGCAGAAGTATTCATTCAGTATCCCTGCTTTTTCACTGTCGCTCTCTGCCCAACCACCTTCCTCTTTGTTCAGCCTCAGTATCCCTGCCTTAGTCTTTCTTTGCTCCCTAATGTACCTATAACAGGTTTTATCTCCCCTTCTTAACCGAGTTGGCTATCTTTTCTTTGGTTTGGGCCTTTGCTATGCTGACTGCCTTACCCGCTTCCTTCTGCTTTAACTGCTACAGTTCTCTGTCCTGCTCCTTCTGTGTTTCTTATACTTCCTGAATGCTATCTTTTCTCCCTACCTTCCCTGCCACTTCTTTTGAGAACCATAGTGTTTTTTTCTTTCATTTTGATTTGTTTATTTGCTTCACACAAAGGCTTGTTGCCTCTGTGATGGCAGTTTTGATGTTTCCCCATTGTTGCTCCACCCCACCTTCTTGCCTGTTTGCTAGTGCTTTTCTGAGGCACTCTCCCATTTTGACAAAATCAGCCCTCCTGAAGTCCAGTACCTTCACTTTTGTGTGGCTTGACTCTACAGCTAAGTTTATCATGAACCACACTGTTTGGTGGTCGCTTGTTCCCAGATGGCTACCCACTTCAAGATCAGAGATCCTCTCTCTGTCCCCATTTGAAAGTACCAGGTCCAAGATTGCTCTCTCCTGAGTGGGTTCCAAAAATAGCTGTCTGAGGCATGCCCCCCATAGGGCATCGAGAATGGCCTTGCTCTTGGATGTGGCTGCAACAAAGGTGCTCCAGTCCACATCTGGCATATTCAGGTCCCCCATCAGCAATATCTCTCCTTTCTCTGCCATTCCAAGGATGCCTTCTATAATTTCCTTGTCCATTTCCTCACCCTGAGGTGGGGGTCTGTATACAACCCCTGTGTGGATTGCGGAGCCATTTCCAGTCTCCAGGGTGACCCACAGTGCCTCCTCTCCTCCTTGTTTACCCTTTAGTTCTGTTGCTTTGATCCCTTTCCTTACATAGAGAGCTACACTCCTCCTCTTCTTCCATCCCTGTCCCTCCCAGATTGTGTACCTCATGGTTGGACATCCCAGTCATGGTTCTCTGTGTACCATGTTTCTGTGACTGCCACAATATCCAGGCATCCCTCTTCCATCAAGGCCACTAGTTCAGGGAGCTTTTTCTCTAGACTACGGGTATTGGTACTCATTACCCTCCGTTTTTTTTATGGCTTTATTTCTTTTGGCCCCATCCCTGTCCCTAGTGCCTTTGTCTTTTTCTCCATTTACCCCTGCCCTTCTCCCTATTGACTGTTCCATTACAACCATAGCAAATTTCGTATGAAACTGGCAAATATTCAGTGAGTTATGGGTAACAAACTGAAAACCATATTTTGGCCCATATACAATGAACTGCAGGCAGTTAAGAGGGACACTTCATATATTATTTCCTTTGCAGAGAGTCCAAGAAAAAACAATTACAATCAGGCACATACATTGCTTTTCTGGAGGCATGGAAGCACAGCACCCGGAGGGCCCTGCACTCCCCTAGCCTGATGGATGTGATCACACAGGTCCCAATGAGGATATTATTCTACTGTCTCAGAAAGTAAGGAAATTCTTTGCAAAAAACTGCCTTAAAGAGCTGCTGATACCTTCAGGAGAACTTTACCAACACGTAATATTTAGATAAAGTCCAGCTTGTATTTCACATTAGTTATGTATCCCTCCTCCCTATTATTTATCATTTGCATGAAAACTTGATCTTTGCTCCTGAAGAGTTCATCTGTTCCTGTTGCTGTCTCCCTACCTGAGGTCATAATGTACTGCTTGTGACATCACAGTCACTCCCATGGCAACAAACTGTGATGTCACAACAGAGGATTATGACTTAAAGTAGGGAGTCAGCTGTAGAGGTAGATGAACCCTGAGGGATAAAGATCATGCATTCATGCAACTATCCTTAGTAATAGATACAGGGGAGGAGTGTCCAACTATCACCGCTGCTAACATAGCAAGGTATGGTCTTCCTACATGTGTCTGAGATCTGAGTGCACTTGCAAGCTTTCACCAGGATTGGCTGTTCTCTGTCTATGTTTTATCCCAGATTGGCTCCTGATGCTGCTGCCAGACTGCATCTTCCAGCATAATTCTTTTGCTTGGGCCAGTTTCTCTGAGCATGCTTTTCTGGACTGCTTTTTTTTTTACTGCTGTTGTCATTATTATTAATGTACAAATGTGTTTTAAACTGCTTAGCTGATTGAACTGTGCTTAGTTAAGTTTATTGTTGTGCTTAGTTGGTTACTGTGCCTAATTAATTTATTTATGTGCCAAGTTAATAATTAACCATTTAAATCCTCCTTTTTGGGTTCTTTCATTTTCTCTAATAACCCCCACTAGAACCTGGCACAGACCAGCACTATACACTGCTTTGTCTCTGCATTGCCCTTCTTTGTAAACTCTAAGAAATTAATAATTTACATTTTTAATTTAACTCTCCTGTCTCTGGTCATAGCTTTTTTTTTTTTTAGTGTCCATTTTCCCATTAGCAAGTTATACTGTACTGCCACTAGAGGGACACAATCTTTATCTAAAGTGATCTCTGCCTGTTCATATAGATACCTTCCTAAACTACAGCTACCTCCTCCATCTGACCAGCCTCCCCACACTCCCTGCTTACATATTCCTCCTGTTCATAAATCAATTGTTCACCAATTTCTCTGCCTTTATGAACAATGCATTCCCTACTCTACTCTCTCCCCTTTTTTCTGCTCATATTCCTCTCCTTAACACCTCAATTTGCTCACTACTCATCTATTCCTAATAACTCTCCCAACCCCATCAGTTACTATCTCCAATCTAACCTATTCACATCCATGCTATCACTCCCTCCCCCCCATTTGAAATATGGTCTCACTCTACCACTATTCCTCATGTGGCTTTGATAACAGTGTCCACTTTCACTGTGGTTCTCCACCTTCTTCTTCCTCACTCATTCACTCCCTTTTCCTCAAATCTTCCAACCTCCTCGCTAGCCCCTTCAAAATCCCCTAAGCTCCACTTTCTCATACTCGCTTTCCTCTTGCTCTCCACTGGAGATATCTACCCTAACCCAGGCCACATTGCCCCTAGTTTCTCTGGTGCGTCCTCCTCTACTACCTCCCCCTGCTCTTCTCTCAGCCCTCCCAAAGGGCTTAAAGATCCTACATCTAAACACCCGCAGCTTGTTGCAAAAAATAGACCAGATTCAGACCATGGTGTGCACTCTAAAACCATACATTCTAATCATCTCAGAAACTTGGCCAAAGAGCACTATCCCTGACCACTTGGCCTCCATTCCTGTCTACTTACTGCTAAGGCAAGACCGTGCTGGCAGGGGTGGTGGTGTGGCCATTTATGTCCTAGCCTCCATCCAATATTCCATCATCTACTCATCCTCCTATCCTGAGACCCATGCTACCCTAGCTATCCATGTGATCCTCCCCTTCATTCTCCCAATCTTCATAGCAGGTATTTACTGCCACCCAAATGTCCATCCTTCGGTTGCGCTAGACCTCCTAACCTCCATCACTTCCCTTGCTCACTCTGGGAAATTATTCATCCTAGGTGACTTCAATATAAATTGGTTGTCACCTAAAACTACCAAAACTAAAACTGAAATTGATGCCCTATACCTCTCCCAACTGATTTCCAAACCCACCTGCCCAAACCACAAGACACAACAATCTCCCTACACAACTGGGCCCTTACCTCCCACCCCCACCGTGTCATCACCTCTGGTGTCCTCCCTGATGCTCTCAGTGACTATAACCCAATATTCATAGTTAGGAAAGTTCACAGAACTAAATCACCACACAAAACCATACAACTACACTCTTTCAAGTCTCTTGACCTTGAACCTCTCCTGAGTAACCTTGCCACTTCTGACTGGTCCCCCAACCACTTTTCCCTCAGTTGATAAGGCCCTTGCCTACTTCAAAGAAATCTTTCTTGTAAACTGGAACGCCTTTGCCCCACTCAAACAAATCAGAGTCAGAGGTAAGCACTTAGCTTGGATAACCCCTGAACTTGTGGCCTAAGGGCTAGAGATCGAGTCTGGAAGCGTCATAAGGCTACCCAGGATCCTAGTGACCTTGCAAACTACCACATGCTCTGAAACACTTGCACCAGGGCTACAAGGATAGCCAAGTCTGAATATTTCAAATCTGCCTTCATCACCAACATAAATTCACCCTCAAAGTTCTGGAAGGTGGTCCACACCAAATTTACCCCCTCATCTCGCCCCCCCGGTACTTAAAGTAAATAACTCACTAGTGTCTTACCCACCAGTCATAGCTGCAGAATTTAACTCCTACTATACCTCCTGTGCCACTGAATGACTGAAATCCTTCCCCTCCTACCCATCACCCTCCTCACCCTCTACTGGTGTGCCCCCTCCCACCTCCCCTTCTCTTTCACTACTGTAACACCAAATGATTCCCTAAGTGCCCTCTTCATCATCAACCCCTCTAAAGGTGCCCCCCTTGATGGTCTCGAACCAAAACTCCTCTCCCTCTCCACTTCAGCCATAGCCTACCCCCTCTCATTAATCCTAAATCTCTTATTTTCTACTGCCTTGGTCCCCTCTTCATGGAAACATGCAGTGGTCCTCCCTCTAATCAAAGGGGGTGACCCCTCATCCCCTGGCAACTATCACCTCATTTCTCTCCTCCCTACCCTTGCCAAGCTTCAAGAACACATTGTCCTCTCCCAACTCACCTCTTTTCTATCGGACACCTCCTTTTTCACCTCTTTCCAGTCTGATTTTAGGAAAAAACACTCAACCACCACCTCTCTCCTACGGCTCACAGACTCCATCCTAACCGGGATGGACAATGGCTAAATTATCTCTGCCATTTTTGTCGACCTGGCCAAGGCCTTCAACACTGTCTCTCACTCCCTTCTCCACGATTCACTCCCAGCAGCTGGCCTATCACCCTCCGCCACAAACTGGTTCAAGACCTACCTTATTGGCAGAACCCATTCAGTTAAGATCTTGGATGCCACTTCACCTCCCCTCCTGATTAGCACTGGCATCTCCCAGGGCTCTGTATTAGGGCCCCTCCTATTCTCCACCTTCTTAAACAACCTTCCCTCTGTTTGCTCCCCCTCCTCCACTATACATATGTATGCTGATGATACAGTCCTGTATGCATCTGGCTCCTATCCTGCTGACGTTACAACCAGCTTACAGCAAGACTTCAATGAGGTTCAACTCTGGTTTGCTAACCATCAACTTTTCCTCAATGCCAAGAAGACTGTCTCCATGACCTTTGGCACAAGGCAGAGACTCTCTAGACTTCCCTCCCTACCCACTTTCCACACCCTTGACAGGACTTTACTTGAGGACACATCCACCTTTAGGTATTTAGGTGTTTGGTTGGACCAACACCTAAACTTCTCTGGACATATGACTCCATCCAGAAAAAACTGTGCCCCAAGCTTGGTGCCCTGTCCAGGAACCATAGTTGCATACCTCCTACGGCTAGGCATGAACTTGTTCAGGAGATGATACTGCCCATTTTTGACTACTGTGATGTAGTCTATGGTGCTGCCACTAAGTCCTCCCTAGCTAGACTGGACACCCTCTTCAATTCCTTCTGCAGCTTTGCCCCGGATGCACCCCCCTTGCACTCACCACTGTGATCTTTATCTGACCCTGTCCTTCCCCTGTCTTACAAATAGGCGAGTCTCCCACTGTGCTAAATTCACCTACAAGCACTGGTTAGGTGAGCTCCCTTCCTACCTCACATACTCCTTTATAACAACCCCCTCATCCTCCCATTCCCTTAGATCAACCGACTCCCGCACCCTGGTAGTCACTCGCAATTCCAACCTAATCAGCCAACCCGCTTACTCTCACCACTTCCCAAAAATTTGGAATTCACTCCTCCCTCAAATCCGGCACTCATCCTCTGCCTACTCCATCAGCTCTGCCCTCAATAATTACCTTGAACCTAGCTGTTCCTGCCATGTCCCTCCCTAATTCCCTTCTCTAAGCCCTGGATAAACCCTACCCCTCTACCGTCACCTTCTTTTTACTCTGTGCACCCCCCCAAATTTCTAGCTCTCCTCCCCTTCCTCCAAATTGCTCCCCCTTACTGGCCTCCCTTGATCTCTCACAGAATGTAAGGGACCCCAAATGCTCTCCATGGGTCCCTCTCCAACCCCCCAGGGGCCTGTATCCCTCATCTCCTCCCTTTTCCCATCATCCCTCCACCTCACCCCTCCCTCTCCTTTCCCCCTTTTTTTTCAGGTAAGCACTTGCTTACGTACTAACCTGGCACTTATTATTGTCCACTCTTTCTGAATATTATATGCAACACTGTTTTAACACTGTTTATAACAACTGCCTTACAACTGTATGTTAATGTTGATCTTGTAACTTGAATGTAACTTGAACATGACTCTTCCCCCCCCCACCTCACCCCTCTCTCTCCTTCCCCCTTTTCTTTCATGTAAGCACTTGTTTACTTATTAACCCAGCACTTATTATTGTTCACTCTTTCTACCTATTATGTGCAACGCTGTTGTAACACTGCTTGTAACATCTGCTTACAACTTAACAGAAACATAGAAACATAGAGTTTGACGGCAGATAAGGACTGCTTGGCCCACCCAGTCTGCCCATTTCCCTACCTAATGGATAAGCTGCAGATCCTAGTTAACCAGCAGCCTACTTCTTCCTACCCCCACCCCGCAGAATTGCATTATGACTATCCCATGTATGCTTGAATTCCCCCACTGATTTTGACTCCACAACCTCCTCCGGAAGGCCGTTCCATGCATCCACAAGCCTCTCTGTGAAGAAATACTTCCTTAAATTACCACTGAGCCGCCTCCCCTCTATCTTCAAATTGTGCCCTCTTGTTCTTGCACACCTCTTTTTTTGAAAGATGCTACCCTCTTGGACTTTGTTGATTCCCTTGAGTACTTGAAAGTTTCTATCATGTCCCCCCTTTCCTCGAGGCTATACATATTAAGCTCCTTAAGTCTCTCTTCATATGACTTCTGGTGCAGACCCTGCACCATTTAGTTGCCCTCCTCTGGACAGCTTCCATCCTGTCTATATCTTTGCGAGATTGGGTCTCCAGAACTGTACACAGTACTCAGATGGAGTCTCACCAGCTGTCTGTACAGAGGGATAATAACTCCTGTTTTCTACTGGTGATGCCTCTCCCATGCATCCCAGTATCCCCCAGCCCTCCTTGCTGCCCTCTCACATTTGCTTGCCCATCTTTAGGTCATCTGATATGACTACCCCCAGGTCCCTTTCCATTCTTGTTGTTGTTAGTATCTCACCCCCCATTGTGTACTCTTCCCCTGGGTTTTTGTTTCCCAGGTGCATTACCTTGCACTTCTTAGCATTGAATCTAAGCTGCCATACATTTGACCATTCCTCTAACCTTGCCAAGTCCCTTCTCATCCTTTCCACCCCACCCTGTGCATCAACTCTGTTGCAGATCTTAGTGTCATCTGCAAAGAAACATATTTTTCCTTCCAGTCCTTCTGCAATGTCGCTTATAAAGACATTGAAGAGGACCGGTCCTAATACTGAACCCTGCGGTACCCCACTAGTAACCCTCCTTTCTTCTGAGTGGACTCCATTTACTATTACTCTCTGTGTCCTATTCTCCAGACAATTCTTTACCCAGGCTGTCATCTTGGGACCCTCCCAGGCTGGCTAACTTGTATATTAATCTTTTGTGTGGGACTGTGTCAAATGCCTTGCTAAAGTCTAGGTAGGCCATGTCCACAGCCCTCCCTGATCTACTACTTTGGTCACCCAGTCAAAGAAATCTATCAGATTCATCTGGCATGACCTTCCCTGCTAGAATCCATGCTGCCTAGGGTCCTCAGCCCCTCTGGCCTCTGGATACTCGACAGTTCTTTCCTTTAGAAGTGATTCCATCATTTTCCCTATCACTGAGGTTAAACTAACAGGTCTATAGTTTCCTGCTTCTGCCTTGCTCCCACTTTTGTGAAGGAATCACATCTGCCCCACTCCAGTCCTCGGGTACCATCCCATCCTCCATGATTTGTTAAAAGGGTAGTCAGTGGTGTCACTAGTTCTACCCTTAGTTCTTTTAGAATTCTGGGATGAATCCCATCAGGCCCCTTGCTTTGTCCACCTTCAGTTTTAAGAGTTCTTTCAGAACCCTTTCTTCTGTAAATGGGCGGTATCAACTTCTGTATCCAGAGTGTTACTACTGTTTGTTTTATGTATCTCCCCCTTCCTTCGTAAATACTGAGCAAAATATTTGTTTAGTATCTCTGCCTTTTCACAGTCTCCCTCTGCCCACCCTCTCTCCCTTTATTAAGCCTCACTATCCCTCCCTTGGTCTTCCTTCGCTCCCTGATGTACCTATAAAAGGTTTTATCCCCCCTTAACTGAGTTGGCTATCTTTTCCTCGGTTTGGGCCTTTGCTGTTCTGACTGCCTTCCCAGCCTCCTTTTGCTTTAACTGATACAGTTCTCTGTCCTGCTCCTTCTGTGATTCCTTGTACTTCCTGAATGCTTTCTTT
This sequence comes from Neoceratodus forsteri, assembly GCA_016271365.2. Taxonomy (NCBI): domain Eukaryota; kingdom Metazoa; phylum Chordata; order Ceratodontiformes; family Ceratodontidae; genus Neoceratodus; species Neoceratodus forsteri. Next base: position 1,523,646,678 of record CM057452.1, read on the forward strand.
TTCTCTTGAACCTTCACTGCCACTTCCTTTGAGAACCATATTGGTTTCTTACATCGTCTTGTTTTGTTTATTTGCTTCACACAAAGGCTTGTTACCTCTGTGATGGCAGTTTTTATTATTCCCCATTGTTCTTCCACCCTCCTTCCCACCCATTTGCTAGTGCATTCCTTAGGCACTCACCATTATGCAAAGTCAGCCCTCCTAAAGTCCAGTACTTTTGTCTTTGTATGGCTTGACTCTATTACTGTGTTTATTGTGAACCATACTGTTCGATGGTCGCTAGTTCCCAGATGGCTGCCCACTTCTACATCTGTGATCCTCTCCATCTCCATTTGAGTATCAAGTCTAATATTGCTCCCTCCGAGTGGGCTCCAGTACTAGTTGTCTAAGGCATGCCCCTGTAGGGCATCTAGAGTAACTGCACTCTTGATGGCAGCTGCAACTGCACTCCAGTTAACATCTGGCATATTCAGATCACCCATCAGCAGTATCTCCCTATTTCTGCCATTCTAAGTATACTTTCTATCATTTCCTTGTCCATTTCCTCCCCTGAGAAGGTCTGTATCTAACCCTGTGCAGATTAGGTGCCATTGCCTGTCTCCAAATTTACCCACAGTGCTTCTTCTCTCCCTGTTTACCCTTTTGTTCTGTTGCTTTTATTCCTTCCTTTATGTAAAGAACTACTCCTCCTCCTCTTTACCCTCCCTGTCCCTCCTGTAGATAGTGTATCCTGGTATGTTTATGTCCCAGTCATGGTTTTGTATGTACCATGTTTCTGTGACTGCCACAATATCCAGATGTTCCTCCTCCATCAAGGCCACTAATTCAGGAAGCTTGTTACCTAGACTATGGGCATTGGTACTCATTGCTCTCCATTTTTGATGGCTTTACCTTCTGTTGCAGCATCCCCACTAATCGTTCTACCTTGGTCTTTTTCTCATTTAGTACCCTATTTTGTAGGGAGAGGCTGGGTTTTTCTCTCTCTTGTCAGTGTCTCCCCTTTGACTAGTTTAAAGCTTGCCAATGAAGCATTTAAACTGATTGCTCAAAGACTTGTTCCTTCCCGGACAGATGCAGACCATCCTGCCAGTATAGGCTGTTGTCCTTCCAGGTGGAACCCCAGTCCCCAATGAAGTAAACCCTGTGCTCCGCACCATTTTTTCAACCATTCATTAAACTGCATGGTGCCAATTACCCTCGCCTCACCCATGCCTTTGACAGGCAGCACCTCTGAGAAGGATACTGTGTGTGCTACTTGTCTTAGGCCCCTCCCCAACTCTGCAATGTCCTCCTGCACTGCTCTAACCTCATGAAGAGCAAAGTCATTTGTCCCTAGGTGGACAATTACGTCCAGCTCAGAATCTCTTGCAGCTGTTGTCGTGATCCTGAGGATGCACTTCCTGTCCCTCCAAGCCATGGCACTAGGCAGGCACCTTACTTCAGTTTTCCCAGCTCCTCCCAGTTCTATCCCCCTAATAATTGAGTCCCCAACCAGGAGCTGCTTCCTTTCCTTGTGGTGTCCTCTGCCTCCTTCCTGTGGGCCTCCTTTGTGACAGCTGTCCTCAGCCTCCTTAGTCTCCTCTGTGGGTGCATCCATGGGGGAGCTATGCTCCCCCAGAATGGTGTATGGATTGTGGAGTGGAACAACTGACTGGGTGTGCCTCCGTTCCACCATCCTCACCCTTCCTGAGCCCACTGTGGTCCAACTGCTGTGTTTTCTTCACAATCTCTGAGGTAGTGGTGGTGGCTGTGGTGCTCCCTGGATGGGGGAGGTTCCCTTCCTACTGTCCAGTGTGGCCTGGGAGAAGGTCCCCGTACTACTGTCCAGTGTGGCCTGAAGACAGGCAACTTCCTCCCTCAGGGCAGAGAGTTGTCTGCAAATAGGGCAGCATCTCAGCCTCCAGAAAGACTCTGGAGACTGCTGCCCCACAGCCATTACATTGCACTACTCCCACTTTTTTTTGTGTGTGATTGGTTTGTAGTATAGAAATATATATTTATAATATACAATGTGTATGTTATATTGTCAGTGCAGTGTGCTAGAGAGGATATGACAGTGACATGCACCTTGCACTCTTGAGGAAATGATGTCAGAACCCCAGGTATAAAGGAACTATTTCCAGGGTGGGTGGGGTGAGGGTGGGAAGGGGTTGGGCCTAAACTGTGCCCCTCAAAAACAATCAGCTAAAAGCTCTGACCCACTGCTGCAATGAGTGCCTTCCTGTCAGCAAAATGCCCTACACAACAATTTGATAGAGAAATACCCTGCTAATCAAACAGAGAAAATCCACACATCCAAGTCAGACACAGGTAAACCTTCCCAGCCCCAAAACAGGCCTGGTGGTTTGTGCTCCGAGAGCTGTCAGCCCCAAAATAAGTCAGCTGTGCTTTAAACTCTTCCTGCACTGAAAATCTTAAGAATTGTAACAAACAAATGTAAACCTAGCTCCACCACCCTCTGTTGCTTGAAAGACTGTCTTTTCCTGTTTCACACTGCAGGTTTTTCTGTGACCACTCCTTAAATAAATAAATAAATAAATAAATGTGAATAAAAAGCAATTACCAAGGGTGGTTAGTTTCACCTCCACAGAATTAAGCAAAAGTGCACGTTTGTTGCAGATATCAAGTGCAATACAGAATTTCTCACACAGCTCACAGTTGAAGAAAGTAGTGTCCTTCCAGCTCCAGAAAATGTGTTTTGTGTTTTGAAAATTGCAGCCAGCAGTACTTATAGTAATCTGATCTAGTCTGGATATCTCCACCCAGGGCAATTTGTTGCCAATGGTTATATGTAACCCTTCCTGTTCCAATACATCCTGTTTGGTCTGAAAACAATGTCCTGCCCCCTAAGGCTGTCTGTGTTTCAATTCACACTGCAGGTTTTTCTGTGACCACTCCTTAACCCCAGTAACTCTGTTAAAAAGAGTTTAACTAACACAAACTGCTACGCACCAGAAAATTATTTAAAAATAGTTTCTGTCCCAAAATCCTAGTAGTCAATCCAGTTACCCCCAAGGGACAACCAGAATGCAGTATTCAAACACTTATGAGGTTACTTCCAAGATAAGCAGAGTTTGCAAGTTTCTTTTTCAACTCCTCGGCCAACTGTAATTCATTTAAAAATAGTTTAACTGTCAGCAAATCCTAGTAGACAATCTAACTACCTCCAAGGACCAGAATGCAGTATTTAAATCCTTCTGAAGTTACTAACAAGATAAACAGAGTTTACAAGCCCCTTCTTGGTTAAACACTAAATAAATGTGAATAAAAAGCAATTACCAAGGGTGGTTAGTTTCACCTCCCACAGAATTAAGCAAAAGTGCACGTTTGTTGCACATATCAAGTGCAATACAGAATTTCTCACACAGCTCGCAGTTGAAGAAAGTAGTGTCCTTCCAGCTCCAGAAAATGTTTTTTTTTATGTTAATGTTGATCTTGTAACTTGAATGTTTAATGTTTCACTCCTATTGTACCCCTTTCCCCCAGGTTGCTCCAGGAGATGAGCAACTTGTTGCTCAGTGTGCCTTCCTGGTGAAACATGTCAATAAATAAATACATTTTCTTTAGAATAGATATGGAATGGAAGCTGAATTGTACTTAATTCTTGTTTTTCAAAGGTGTTTTTTTAAGACATCAGCAGCTCTTTGATGCATTAGTTAGGGTTCATATTAAACTGAAAAAGCTGGGAAATGTGGCATTAGGTTTCCAACCCCAACTCCTCACCCCAACCCCCAAAGCAGGAAAAGGAAAAAACATTACGATTGTTACTGTCCTGACTCTCAGCAAACCAGGGGTGGGGTCTTCCTTGGGGTTCTCAACCCAAACACTCACCCCATTCCATGATCAAATAAGGTGACATGTGATAAGTTTTCTTCAGACAGGGCCTAGAGGTTGCTGACAACCTGTGGGGAGATACTGTTCTGAACATTTGAAGGTTATATCACAAATGGGTGAGCATTAGGGTTGAGAACCCCAAGGAAGACCCCACCCTTGATTTGCCAAGAGTCAGGACAGTGAAAACAGTAATGTTTTTTCCTTTCCCTACTTTTGTTGGTTTAATCTGAACCCTAACTGATGCATTAATGCAGTTTTTTGCAAAGAATATTTTAATGTCATTAAAGAAATACAATTGCTAACCTGGACCAGTTGAACATATGACCATATGAAGAAGCCAGCAGAAGAAGGCCATTTGGTCTATCAAGTCTGCTTGTATTGCAGGGTCCACAGCTTGAGCTACTGTCCCTGCCCCCCTCCCCACTCCTCCCATTCTCCCTACCCATGATCCTTACTTTCCCCCATGTCTATCCCAGCCTCTCTTTAAGCTGCCCACTGTCTTCAACGAGATGACCTCTTTTGGCAGCACATTCCAAGTGTCCACACCCTCTCCATGAAGAAGTACTTACTGACCTCCCTCCTAAACTTACCACCCTCCAGCTTTAGACTGTGCCCCCTCATGTTATGGTTGCCACTCAGCTTAAAGAGACTCTCCTTATTAACTTAATTTATCCCTTTCAAGAACTTGAAGGTCCCAGTCATGTCCCCTCTCTCTCTCCCCTGTCTTCCAGGGAGTCATGTTTAGTGCCCTCAACCTCTCCTCATATGCCTTACCCTGCTGATCCTCTATCATCTTTGCAAAGGAGTCCTTGATTCAAAGGTTGTAATTCCAATTCCTTCAATAAATAAAATAAATAGCCCTCCTCTGGACCTTCTTCAGCAGGTTAATGTCCTTTTTGAGGTGTGGGCACCAGTACTGAACTCCATAGTCAAGATACGGCCTTACCAATGACATGTACAAGGGCAGTATAACCTCCTCTCTCCTACTACTGATCCCTCTAGATATGCATCCCAGCATCTTGTTTGCCTTTGCTGCTGCTTTCTTGCACTGTCTAGAGTGCTTCAGGTCACTAGTGATCATCTCTCCCAGGTCTTTCTCCTCCTATGATGCAGATACTCGGACTCCATCCAGGTAGTACTCTGTCCTGGGATTCTTGGCTCCAATATGCATAACTTTGCATTTCTTGGCATTGAAGCCAAGCTGCTAGATCCTGGCCCACCTCCCCATATTTTCCAGATCTTCTTGTAGATCCTGTATCCCTTCAGCTGTGTCCACTCTCCCTCAGAGCTTGGTGTCATCCAAGAATAGGCACATTTTGCTCTTAATGCCATCCCCAATGTCAATGATGAAGACATTGAACAATACCAGCCCCAGCACCGAGCCCTGCAGGACCCCACTGGTTACCTCTCTTGTGCCAGATAACTCTCCCCCCCACAACCACCCTCTGGGTTCTGTTCCTCAGACAGTTTTCCACCCATCTGGCCATCTTTTCCCCAACCCCAATATTCACCAACTTCCTGATCAACCTTTTGTGGGGCACAGAGTCAAAGGCCTTGCTGAAATCAAGATAGAGGATGTCTACTGCTTGGCCCATGTCTACTGTCTTACTTGTCTACACAGCCAAAGAAGTCAATCAGATTTGTTTGACATGATCCCCCCCCCACCATGAACTCATGCTGCCTCACATCCTGGAGATCATGCTCCCCTAGATATTCTACCAACCTTTCCTTTAGTATATGGTCTCCATGAGCTTGCTCACAATGGAAATGAAGATCGACTATCTTTGAACACACAAGATCCATCAGGTTGTAGGAACCAAACTTTGTGGTGTGGCCCAGCAAGCAGCAAAGCAGCACTGCCTAAGACAGTAACACCATCTGTAAATGTTTTCAACAGTTCTTCCTGTTGATGTGTCCAAACACTATGCACTGCAGGAACTAGGTAACTAGTCTGGATCTTATAATAAGTGCGTAATGACACCATAGGAATATTTAGATGTTTCAATAGATTGATAACTCTTATAGTACTACAGCCACTGAACATGATGGAACAAGAGGTGATCAGATTTCCATTTGGGAGTGATACTGTAAGTGACACAATTGATTCTCCCATATCCTTTGGTGACTATTAACACAGAACTGCTGAATGACCACGAGTGTTCCAGCAACGCACTTCAGAAACACTTTACAGTGTGCATAGTAAACAAGGCATGTCCTCAGCAGATGTAACGGTGCACTCTGAAAGATGATGAACCTGTGCTGTAAGTGTGCTACACAGTCTACAGTGAGCTCCTTATACCTAGTATGAGATAGAAAAAAGAGTTATTAAACAGTAGTATATTAACTAAACACTGATATAAGCTTTAAAAGCAAAACATGCTACCATTGCAACAGCAAGCATTGTGTTGCATTCATGATGCAGACCATAAGCACAGTTCATGGATAGCTCTATCAAAGCCCTTGCAGTCAGTCAGTGGCTCACTGTAAAGTGTTTTGCTTTGGCAATCAGATTTGGTACCATTTCCTGAAGGTGGAAGCCTTTCCACAGCATGTTGCAACATTGTGTGCCTATGAAATCATTTACCTGAACAGTTTCTGTCGTGGACTTATGCAGCTTTATCAGGAACCCAGGTTTTGTGCTCTGCTTTTAACGTTCTGACTTCCCTAGGCCCTGACAATATTCATCCCCAGTTCCTTAAAAAATAGCAGATCATTTAGCATTGACTCTGTGAATACTGTTTAATAAATCCTTACACACTGGTGTAGTTCCATGGAACTGGAGACAAGCGGTAGTTATCCCAATACACAAAAAGGGCAGTAGAAGTTTGACTGTAACTTACAGGCCAATAAGCCTGACTTCCATTTGCTGTGAAATAATGGAGAAAGGGTTAAAAAGTATTATCGAAGGAGAGATGAAAAGACTTAACATTCAAGACATCTGTCAACATGGTTTTACTAAGGGGTTATCGTGTAATACCAATCTAATTGCATTTTATGAACATGTAAACCGGAGCATAGACAATAGAATACCATACAATGTGATTATGCTTGATTTGAGTAAGGCATTTGATATGGTGCCACATGACCTATTAGTAAATCATATGTATAAACTTGGTTTATACTAAGGTTCATACTAAGGTTAGGTGCAAGAGCAAGAAGGCAGAAGCCCATAAAGCTCTTATACTAATCCAGTACATAATAGGAGAGGTCATACCCATTACATATAAGACTATCCAATCTATTTTTAAAAATACTTTTAGTTTCACTGATAACAACATTTAGTGGTAGCCTGTTCCAAGGGCCAACAACTCTGACAGTAAAAAAAATATTTACAGCTAGACTTAACAAAAGGTTTTCTTACCAATGATAAGGGATGGCCTCTGATGTTATGACCACAGTTTTTAAATTCTAGACCCAGTTCACACAATAAATAAGGGTCTTGAATAATATCATACAGTAACATAAGATCACCACGAAGTCGACGTGTAGATAAGGGCATAAGTTTTAAAATGTCTAATCTGTTCTCATAGGGAACTGCGAATAGCCCAGAAACTTTTTTTGTATATTTTCTTTGAACTCTTTCCAGTAACAGGCATTCAGATTTTTTTATAAGGATTCCAAAGCTGTGAGGCATATTCTAAATGTGGTCTAACGTATGCACGAAACAAGGGCAACAATACTTCCTGTTTTCTAGATCTAATATTACGTAATATAGACCATATCACTTTATTAGATTTGTTAATAATATTGTGTACATGATTATTGTAGTTAAAGTTATCTGAAATATTGACACCCAAATCCCTTTCATCAGATGTGGTCTCAAGTAATATGCCATCCAAATAATAGGGACTTTTAAATTACTTAGAACCCAAATGCATTACTTTGCATTTGGAGATATTCAAATTCATACCCCATTTCTTAACCCATGTTGTGATATGGTCTAGGTCCTTTTGAATGGCAACAACCTGATGATCAGAGGCACAAGGGCCACCTATTTTTGCATCGTCGGCATATTTAATAGCAAATGAGGAACAGCCAGAAGTAAGGTCAGCAATAAATGCCTGGAACAGACAAGGGCCCAAGACTGAACCCTGTGGCACCCCACTAGTCACACTACCCCTAGCTGAAATGCTCCCATTAATGGTCACTTGCTGAGAGTGATTACAAAGCCAGCTAATTATCCAATTGACTAGAAACTTGTTTATATTGAGCTTGTGAAGTTTAGTAATTAAGACCCAATGTTCAAGTTCAAGTTCAAGTTCAAGTTTATTGCAGGAAAACTCCATTGAGCAAGCTCATTCACAAGGAGGTCCTGTGACATAAACACTTAAAGTACAAACACAGATAGGTAATAACAGTATATACATGAAATGCACGTTACATGATACAGGCTGGATATACATACAAGGGTACCACATAGGGTGACCGCAGGTGGTAAACATTGATATGAGACAGAGAAGCAACTTACAGGTTGCATACTGATAAATGAAACATGATGACTGGTGTGTGCAATACATATACGGTATTTTGCAGCTAGAACAAACAACAGTCTACAACTGATATGGGGGAGGAGTGATTTGATAGAGTAGCAGTGAGCTAAGCAAAGATAAAGCCAGGAGTTGAAGGGAAGGAAAGCAGTTAATATGACAAATCAATTATACCTTACCAGTGGATAAATATGGCACACATGGGAAGGAAGAGACTTAATGACAGTTACAGGTGTCTTTTATTTTGGCTGAACTTAGCGATTTGTAGAAGTTTATTGAAACTGTGCTAGTTAGTTTCAGTACGGTTTGTAATTGGTTCCAAATGGAGGGAAGGGCATATGCAATAATACGTTTACCAAGGAAGTCCGTCCTTGGTATGTCAAGCATAATAAAGTCAGATTTTCTTAACGGTATGCACTATGTGAGATACTAATAAGGGAAGAGAGATAGCTTGGCAATTTCTGCAGAAGCAGTTTAAGAGTCCATAGCCCAGCATGGAGCAGGCATCTAGTAGTAAGGATGTCCAACCAACAGCTGCATATAAGTCACAGTGGTGCGAACGGTAAGGAGTTGGTAATGAACCAGTAACGCATGGTGATAAAGGATGTCCAGTTTACTTAGATTTGCAAGAGTGGTGGAGGAATAGATTACATCGCCATAGTCGAGTAGGGGGAGAAAAGTGGCCTGTACAAGCTTGTTTCAGGGGAAAGGGCCTATTTCTGTAGAAGAAACCTAACCTTGCTTTTAACCTTCTAGAGACATCTTCGACGTGGTCACTGAAAGATAATTTATTGTCGATCCAGATACCTAGATATTTAAATTTGGTTACAACTTCCAGAGGCTCGTTTAGCGTGGTGACAATGAAGTCTTGGGCAAGGGTATTGGGGGCCTGTGACAGCACTGCTGAGAATATCATCGCTTTAGTCTTCTTAGCATTGAGCAGAAGCTTTGCCTTTATTAGATTATGCCAAGTTGTGCGAAGGCGCTTGAAGCACCCTTGACTTCAGATAACAATGAGCCAGAAGTATACAACACAGTATCATCTGCAAAAAGTGCAGATTGGACGTAGATATGTTAGCATCTAAGTCATTAATGTACAGAGAAACAAGATAGGGCCTAAGATGGATCCTTGGGAACTCCTCTTGCAACTGGCAAGGCAGCAGAAAAAGCCTTCCCCTTTACTTTTTGGAATCTTCCAGTTAGGTAGTTAGAGAATCACTGGGTGGTATGGTATGTGGCACCCAACTTTGCAAGCAATTGACTAATAGTTTGTGATCAACAGTATCAAAAGCTTTGCTGAGGTCCAAAAGACTGCACCAGTTACCTTCTTAGCATCTATAGCAGAGATCCAATCATTGGTTACTTTTGCTAGTGCAGTGATTGTGCTATGATTAGCCGGAGCCAGATTGAGCTGGGTTAATGAGAAGAAGGTTTCCAAGTGAGATTTTAACTGAATATGGATCAGTTTTTCGAGAACTTTAGAAAGGATAGGCAATATGGAGATAGGCCTATAGTTGTTTACATCGCATGGGTCACCAGATTTAAATATAGGAGGATATGTGCTGATTTCCAGCAGGATGGCACACTAGCAGATGTAATGGAAAGATTGAAGATGTGGAGAATTGGGGCAGTGAGATGGGCATAGCCTGATCTTAGGAAAAGGGTTCCAAGCCATCGTCCCCTCTTTTTTGGTGTCTAAGTTAAGAGAATCTTCTACTTCTTTATAAGTTATCTTGCGCAGTTGGAAGGGGCTGGGTGCAGGACTAGATGTGGCGGGAGGGTATGCTGGCTCACCGCAGCACCAGCATAAGGTGACGAGTCAAAGCTAATCCAGCTGTGGCAAAGTGGGAGTTAAGTTCCTCCAGGATTAGGGACTTGTTTTCCACAATCTTGCCACTTGCAGCTATCTTTGTTGGGACAGAGGCCATGGGCGTCCTTCTATAGCTTTGATAGTCTTCCATATTTTATGAGGGTTACCTTAGCTTGTTCGAGTAGAAATATAGTAGTTAGCTTTAGCAGAGCGAAGTTTTTCACATAGTTATTCCTGGCTGTTCTAAAGGCCTGCCAATCCAAGATTCTTTGGAATGTCTAGCTTTAGCCCAGAGCTTATCTTGAGCTATAAGGGCTGCCTTGAGATCCGAGGTGAACCAGGGGTTGGAATTGTTCCGTACTTACTTTGATGAAAGGGCATGCTTATTTATTATTGTAGTGAGTTTGTCATTAAGGATGCAAGCTGCCTTGTTGACATCTTTGGCTAGGTAAAGATCTTGCCATCTGATCATGCTCAGGTCAGATAGGAAGTTTACTGCACTGAATTTGCAAAAGGATCTTTTTGTTATAAAGATGGGTTGCGGCCGGGCTTTAATTTGAGATCTTATGCAAGCAACAATTCCATGATCGCTCATGTCGTTGTGAAACACTGCCAAATGAGATATTTTGTGTGGATGGGTGGTTAGTACCACATCTAGAATGGAACTGTTGGCAGTATTTAGAGTGTTGTTCCTAGTAGGTTCACTGACTAATTGCCCAAGACCTAGCTCGTCACAAAGGGATTTGAGGCCGTGTGATTTAGGTGACAGCCAGTCCATATTTAGATCTCCTAGAAATATTGTTTCAGTTTTTGCATCTACGAGCATGTATTTCAAAAGATTAAGGACTTCATCACCACCAGACGGGGGTCTATAGCCACCTAGGATAGTGATACATTCCGAGGAGGGGAGATGAAGGCTCAGTGAAACTAACTCAAATTCCTTGGCTAGAGATTTGCAACTAATATTGGTGACCAAGTACTTAGATTTGGCATAGATAACCACACCCCCGCCTCTAGACTCTCTATCTGCTCTAAATAAATTGTAGCCCTGCAGTGATATTTGTTGATCAGTGTTCATCCTTTTAACACGACTCAGTAATTATGATAAGGTCTGGGTTAAAGTGTACATGAGGTTTGCAGCTGTACAGGTTTTTAGGCAGGCTTAAAATGTTGACCATCATCATTTTGAGACCTGTGGCCTCAAGCAAAATCGATAGGCGAGGTAAGTTGTGGGGGGCCAGGTTGAGCTCCACATTTCCTGAGCAGAGAAGAAGCAGAAGTACAACTTTCTTTAAGGAGCTTATAAGAATGGAGACTGCTTTCTTATTTCTTCGCGGCAACCCATATCGTGCTACGCAAGAGGCGGCACCACTGTAATGACAATTGATCGTGATCAATGTAAGTGCTTGGGTAGACATAGGTGAGGACAGTAGCAAGGGGGTGTAGGCTAACTGGGGGGAATAGGCTAAAAGGGGAGAGGAGAATGACATAGTGTCTGCACGGTAGACTGTTATAACATTAGGTATTGATAAGGTACATTGGAGAACTGAATTGCATTGAGGTACTTCGAATTGCACTGTATTGCTGAAAACTCTGCACCTTAGGAGCAATAAAAACACAATAAGGAGAGCCATGGTCCCAGATTGAGTGGTCTCGTGATTTCTATTAGTGCAATATTTTCTAGGCAAGTAATTTGCCCACCTAGGTACTCACTTAAAACCTAGATGAGAAAATACAGCAGAAGGGGGAACAAGGAGAGCAGGAACAGCTTAGTTAGTGGCCATCCACCCTTCAGACTCAAGTCCCCTTGTAGCAGCACCAGGAAAGAAGTAGAATGATAATGCAGGCCATATTGCCCACAAATGAATACAGTGATTTATGTAGAAGACCAAGAATCCCCTCTAGTGGCAGGTCTGTATAACCTGCTAATGGAAAACTAGCCACTTAAAAAAAAAAAAAAGGTAGTTAGACTTATCGGCACCAAGGCAGAGTGCTTGAATGGGGGGAGGGGGGCGCTGCAGGAAGAGCAGTCAGACAGAAGAGGTGTAAGCACTTTAAAACAGTAGTAGAAATTACAATCCAGCTAATACAGTTGAAAAACTCCTAATAACACAGTTGAAATGTGCTTATTTCTATCGAAAATCTAACAAAGTGCCAGGTGTCTATAGCAGGGGAAAACTCCTGGCCAATCAGAGTGGGTTTGCTGGAAGCACCCGTGTTCCGATGTGTTCCAGTGTGGCATGATGTCAAAAGCCTTACTGAAATCAATATAAATAATATAAATAATATCGCATGGAACATTTCTGTCTAATAATAAGCTGATATGTTCATAGAAACATATTAAATTTGTCTGACAACTTCTACTTTTTTTTGAAGCCATGTTGTTCTGCATCGTGACAATCCAGGACTGGGGAAATTAAATCTTTAATTAAACTCTCTAATAATTTACAAATAGAAGAAGTTAGACTTATAGGCCTGTAATTATCCCACTTATTTTTTGGGCCCTTTTTGTAAATAGGGATGACATGGGCTTCTTTCCAGTCATGGGGAACAAAATTGGTGGCCAAAAAATATTAGAACATCAATTTTAAAGGAACTGTAATGACATCAACTAATAAAAATAATAAATGTCCTGCTATATTATCTGGACCAGGACTATATTTTCCTTTCAATGTCAATATTTTATTTCTAATGGTGTCCCAAGAAAATTTAACTGGTGAAACATTGGCGGTGTCTAGTAAGGTATAATCATAAGTTTGATTAGAGGATCCGGAAAAATTTTTACAAAACTTTGCATTAAACAAATCGGCCATTTTTTTAGGCTCATATATTAAAGTGTCACAGTCCAATAGTGGACCTACTTGACATGTAGGTTTCCTTAGAGAATTGATATATGAATAAAATTGTTTGCTATTAGATTTGTGGGCGCTGAATGCTAAGTTTTGTTCCCAGTTAGATTTAGCCTTCCTAATCAATCTTTTGCATCTTCTTTGTATATGTTAATAGGAAATCCAGTCAGAGGACATTTTAGTCTTTTGAAATTTAATATATTTTTTCTGCTTTTTTCTAATACATTTCTTGATAGATTGATTCATCCATTTAGGAGCTTTAATATTAGTCTCATTTTTTAGTTTGGATGGAATATATAGTTCTTTAAGTTGAAATATAATATTCTTAAAATATTCCTAGTAATCTTCCGGGGTAAAGTCTGACAAAATGGGTTCCCAGTTGATATTTCCCATAATATGTTTCATGGTATCTATGTCAGCTTTGTCATACAGATAGATTTTAGTACAGTTGGGATTATATACAAAAGTTTGTACAATATTAAATGTGATAGTATTATGATTACTATTCCCTATAGGATCACTAACTAACATATTTTCTAATTCAAGGTCATCATCACAAAGGACCAAATCTAAGATCATTTTTCCTCTGGTTGGGCAAAATACATTTTGCCGAAGTCCCAACTGAGTACAAGTATATAATAACTTCTTCCCATTGCAGGTATTTGCATGTAAATTATGCCAGTCAATCGAGCCAATGTTAAAGTCCCCAGTGATGACAATTTTACCTAATGATTTTGCCTGTTCAAATTCGGATAAAAGTGCATCTAATATATCAATTGAAGAATTCAGAGGATAGTAACAAGAACCCAATATAAGGGCCTCAGAAGTAGATAAGTTTATCTTAATCCAGATAGACTCTGCTTGTGTGTTATGAATTTTAATATACTTTGTTATATCTATAGAGTTAATTTGATTCCTAATAAATAATGCCACTCCTCCACCTTTCCTGTTGGGTCTATTGAAAGTATAGGTTGTGAAACCAGATATGTTTGTAAGTTTAAACTCCCTTATTGTGGGATGGCTTAAAAATTGGTTATCTGATAGAAAACAGATTGTCAGAGTGCATGGTGAATGCTCAGGTGAAGGTATGGTGGCCAGTGGAGTGCCACCGGGCTCCGTGATGGGACCTGTGTTATTTGGACTGTTCATCAGTGACTTAAGCTCAGGGGTGTCTTGTCAATTAGCAAAGTTTGCCGATGATACAAAGATAGGAGCAGAGGCAGACACAATAGAAAAATATAGAATTCTGTGTAATGATTTATCGACTGTACAAAATTGGGCCCCAAAAAAAACAGAATGTCATTCAACACTATAAAAAGTATAGTCCTACATTTTGGCAAAAATAACCCTGGTCATCCCTATTTCATGAATGGTATAGCACTTAAATCAGTGAACAAGGAAAGAAACCTCAGAGTTATTGTAAATAACACTTTCTCAATCGGATCACTGTGCACAGGTTGCAAGGAAAGCTAATTACTTGACTAGAGCAATTTCTCACTCTTTTGTGACCAGGGATCCCCGGTGTATTCTTCAGGTGTATACAAAACCTTTCTGATATCACATCTGGATTATGGTTCTCCCTTCTGGTGTCCATACCTAAGGAAATATATAGATTTAATAGAGAAACCTCAAAGAAGGTTAACCAAGTGCTTGCATGGTTTTGAAAAAATGACATACGTGGATAGGCTGCAGAAATTGGACCTGTTCAGCCTAACTGAGAGAAGATTTAGGGGTGATTTGTTGTTTTTGTATAAGGTCTTAAGAAATGAAGACACCATGACCAAAATAAGACTGCAATAGAACTGTAGAATGGTCCAATTAAGATCTCACAATAGACAATTAGTGGTCCAGAGAGCAAATACAAACAAACATATGCATTTTTTTACAATTAGAGTAGCATGCAGCTGGAACAGTCTAGCGACATCATAAATCAAAGCACTCTAGAGGGCTTTAAGAGAGAACTAAATAAATATATTATTAATTCCAGAGTAAAGTAATTACCCACTTGAGAGCAGGAGACAATCTAGATGGGCCTTTGGCCTTCTTTTGTGTGAAACAACCAAGTCACCAAGTCGCCAACTGAATAGAGCACCTTGTCTCTTGCTCTGTTTTTCATGAGACTAGGCAGTTGTACAGGTACAGGTATCAAAAAAAAATCACACCTTTCCTTCACAGGTGTTAGGCCACCAAGGTTCATCACTTTGTGAAGATCCTAAGTGCTGAACTGAAGCAGAAAGGAAGGGCTACAAAATGGTACTGTTATTTTACTATGCTGACCATGTGATATTTTCTGTTAGTAGGTCTAACTGGAATGTAAAAATAATAATAATAATAATAAAATTTATTTAATTAAGCGCCTTTCAGAGTTTCAAGGTGCTGTACAGTATTAATACAAAAACAAACATATATTTAAATACATATAATATAAAATTAGGATAAAACAGGAAACACTTTTCCCCATAAAAAAGTCTTTAGTGCCTGCTTAAAACTCCCCAGTGTCCTGCACTCCCGGAGCTGATGGGGCAGAGAATTCCAGAGGGTAGGTGCCGCAAATCCAAAAGCACGAGCACCAGATGACTTCAAGTTTACCCTCGGAATCTCCAGCAACCCCTCGTCAGCCGAGCAGAGCTGTCGCAGATGGGTGTAAGGCACCAGGAGCTCTTTCAAGTAATCGGGACCCAATCCATGTAGGGCTTTGTAGATCAAAAGACCCACCTTAAAGGTGATCCGCCTCTGTATTGGCAGCCACTGCAGAGCGTGCAGCACCGGGGTGATGTGAGATCTTCTAGATGCCCCAGTCAACAAATGTGCTGCCACGTTCTGCACTAGCTGCAAGCGGCGGATATCAACCCCAGGAAGCCCTAGATAAAGGGAGTTACAGTAATCAAGGCGCGATGTCACAAAGGCATGGACCAAAACAGGCAGGTCACTGGGTGGAACAAGTTGCCTAATCCTGGCAATGTTCCTAAGATGGAAAAAGGCCAGCTTGACGACTGCGACACCTGATGTCAAAGAGTCAGACCAACGTCAAGCTCCACTCCCAGGTTACGCACCCGTTCAGAGGTCTTGGACATCTTTCATATCCATTTAGCCCATCAAGTGCACTAACTATAAGGATGCTACCAGTGTGAACATCTTTATCAGATCTTTTGGGAGGTGATTGTTCACATATCTGATATCTAAAATAGAGTCACATATTTCGATGACACTAGCGGATGGCATATTGGAACATGTATACCTTGTTGAATATTTCCTTAGGCCCATGGGTGATATTTGCCAAGCTTTATGATAACGAAACTGTACGTAAGATACGTAAGACATCATTGCACCAAGATCTACTCTTCATTATTTGTTGTTTGCCTCGTCAAAAGTAACCATATGTAACAAAAAACTTTGTGTACTGACATCTAACGAACATATGAAATTTGCCAGCAGATAAAGGCCCAGAGGTCTATCAAGTCTACTCAAATGTGCAGCTAGCACCTTATTCTGCAGCTGCCTCCCTCCACCACCCCTTCCCTCCATTGACCCTACCTCTTGCTCTTTCCCAGCCCCTTTTGAAGCAGTCCACTGTTCTCCTGGATACCACTTCTACCGGTAACACATTCCACCCAGCTATCACCCTCTCTGTAAAAAAGTGTCTCCTCATCTCTGTCCTGAACCTTAATCCCTCCAGTCTCATATCATGACCCTGTGTGTCCCTCTCCTCCCTTACTCTGAACAGCCCCTCCATACTTGTCTTTATTCCTTTCATGTACTTAAAGGTTTCAATCATGTTCCCCCGTCCCTCCTCTCCTCCAGCAAGTACATGTTCAACTCCCTCAGCCTCCTCTCGTATGGTGAGTTCCCCAGCCCCTTGATCATCTTTGTCGCCCTGCACTGCACTCATAGAAACATAGAAACATAGAAGTTGACGGCAGATAAGGACCGCAAGGCCCATCCAGTCTGCCCATTTCTTTTTCTACCTTATAAATGTGCCATCGGCCTTTGCTCTGTCAGTGGCCTATCTATTCATAGTCATTTGTATTGCTCCCTTATGCCTATCCCATGCCTGTTTGAAGCCCTGCACTGTATTCATAGTCACCACTTCTTGTGGTAAGCCATTCCATGCATCCACCACCCTTTCTGTGAAAAGAATTTCCTCATTCCCTTAATCGGCCCCTCTAATCTCATGCTGTGTCCTCTTGTCCTGCTATTTTTCTTATATTTAAACATGTTAGACTCTTTCACCTTGTTAATGTCCTTAAGGTGTTTGAATGCCTCGATCATATCATCTCTCTCCCTCCTTTGCTCAAGGGTATACATATTGAGCTCTGTTAATCTGTCCTCATATGTCTTCTGATGTAGTCCCTGCACCATTTTGGTTGCCCTACTCTGGACTGCCTCAGTTTGGTTAATGTCCTTGTGAAGGTGTGGCCTCCAATACTGCACGCAGTACTCCAGATGGGGCCTAACCAGTGTCTTGTAAAGAGGGATTATTACCTCCCTCATACGACTTGTGATACCCCTACTAATACACCCTAACACCCCCTAGCCTTACCTACTGCTTTAGAGGTCTGCTTGGATTATTTCAGGTCATCAGTGATGATGATGCCCAAGTCTCTTTCTTCCTTTGTGACTGCTAGCAACTCCCCTCCCAGCCTATAGGTGGCTTCAGGGTTTCTCTTCCCTATGTGCATGATTTTGCACTTTTTTGCTTTCAGTAACTTAATATCCCTCTTCAGATACGGGCACCAGTACTGCACGCAGTACTCCAGATGAGGTCTAACTAATGATCTATACAGTAGCAGAATCACCTCCTCCCTCCTCGAGGATATACCCCTTGCAATGCAACCCAGCATTTTGTTGACTTTAGCAGCTGCCTTCCTACATTGTGCTGAGTTCTTCAATGACCCTGTAATGAGCACCCCCAGATCCTTCTCCTCCTCCTCTGTCTTGGCTAGCTGCACTCCCCCCAGCTGATAACTCCTCCTTGGGTTCTTCACCCCAAAATGCAGCACTTTGCATTTTTTGACATGAACATCCTTTGTATGTTCATGGTAGATGACCACTACTACTGTACAATGTACACTTTACTGTTTCTGTTCACCTTGGATGAAGTACACAAGGGCATAGTACATAAAAAGCAACTGAATGGTTAATGTTGAAGTCTGATTCAAACTTAGCTACCAACTTCCAATTAGTTGTCTGAACTACCTGTTACATTTCTGATACCCTTTTTATGCTGAGAGTGAATGTGATATACTGTATACATCATATGCATTACTGCTTCTCTGCATGGTACATATCTACAAAAATACTGATCATGGAACATTATAAACACTGCTGTTGTTTAAATTAATATCTGAAACAGGTGAGCATTAAACCATCAGAAAATCACAAAATTATTTCTGGAGCAGAAAGTTGACATCTGTATTAGACATTAAAACTTACAGCAATGGATACTGGGTCAATGGAAACCTCAGTGGCAAGTGTGTGGAAGTGTATCCTAGCTAGTTCTCCCCATATATGTATGCTTGTATCAGCACAGTGGATGCAAAGACAGCAGTGACCCTTATTGGAATAGGCAAAGGGACATTTGTGAATGGGAACACTAAGGGCACAAACAACAAAAAAAAACAATGGTACAAGAGGACAAAGAGAGCACAAGAGTAGCAGCAAATTAGAATCAGTGGTCAGGTGGAAGGGGTGTGCCTTAATGCCAGGAAGTTAGGTAAGAAAATCAGTGAGCTCCAGGCTATAATGGAAGACATGAGGTGAACGCTGTAGCCATCATGGAAATGTGGTCTTTGTAAAATAGCGACTGGGAAATTATGGTCCCTGGGTACTCAAAGTTCAGAATAAATAGAGTAACAGGTACAGGAGGATGAGTAGCCCTTTTTGTCAAGGGGGTCAATGAGGTGGCAGAAGATAGGTGTCTCAGGAGTAGTAATGGAGTAACAGAGTCACTATGGGTGCAACTCATACCATCCTCAGGCAAGAAACTACACTTGGGGATGATCTGTTGACCTCAGGGCAAGAGGAGGTGAGGGACAGGGAGCTCATGAAACAACTTGAAAGAAGAAATGTAGTGCTTGAGGGTGATATTATCCTGACAGACATCAATTAGGATATTCCAGTGGCCAGGAGCACATGAAATCTGACCTTGATGGACGCTTTCCAGGACTACCTACTGATACAACTACATAAGGAACACATCAGACAGAGGGGGTAGGAGCTGCGGGAGTTGGGGAAGCACTAGGGAACAGTGACCATAACTTCCAGCTGATGGATTCACTGGTCAAAGAGAACCTCGTAGACTACTTGGACAGCAACCGTATACAGGTTAGTAAACAGCATGGATTTATGGCAGAGTGGTCTTGTCGGAATTAACCTAATATATTTCTTTGACTGTGTGACACAGGAACTACATATGGACCATGCTGTGCATTTGGTCTACTTCCACTTCAGCAATGATTTCAACTTTGTGCCTTACCGTCATTTGTTGAACAAGACTGAGGATCATGGAGTGGCTAAGGTGAGAGTAAACTGAGTAAGTAACTAGCTAAAGGAGATGCAGCAGAGGAAAGCTTGGTGGAAGTGTGGATAGTGATGTTTGAACAGAGGAAATGCAGAGAGACTTGCAAAAACGAGAGGAGTGGTCTAAGTTTGGCAATTAAAATTATACACCAAAAAATGCAATGTAATGCACCTAAGGAACAAGAACACCAAGATATAGTACTAGATGGGAGGAGTGAGAATTATTACTACAGCTGAGGAATGAGACCTTGAAGTTCTCATCAGTGACACCCTGAAGAACTCGAATAAGTGCTAGAAGGCATATAGCAAGGCAAGTAGGATGCTGGTATGTATCGGGAGGGGCATCCACAGTAGGAAAGGAGAGGTAATACTTCCACTATACACAGTAGATCCTTGGTGAGGCCACACCTGAAGTGCTGCACACTGTTCTGGAATTCTCACCTCAGGAAGGATAGGGATGAGCTGGAGATGGTGCATCGCAGGGTAACAAACATGTGTCATGGCCAACAGGCCAGATCATATGAGCAGCACATAAAGGTTCATAACATGTACTTGCAGATCAAAAGGGAGAGGGTAGATATGATAGAGACATTTACATTCATAAAAGGAATTAACAAGGTGATCTGCAGGGGACTACTTAGCTTGAATACTAGCTTATGGTCACATGGACACGAGTGGAAACTAACAAGGGATATGAAGAAGTGCTACTTTACAGAGAGATGGTGGTGGAGTCGTGGAACAGTCTGCCAGGTGAGGTGGTGGGTGCAGAAATCATTGGTGGCTGCAAGCATGATTGTGACAGATGGAAGGGTGTAGTGAAAGTTCGGGGTGGAGAATAGGGGGATGATGTGGAGGGATATGACCTTGGAAAGAAAGTAGGTTCCAGGGCTAAACAGGGAACTCTAGCAGAGTGGATGGACCATTAGTCTTTTTCTGATGTCATTGTTTACCTTTCTATGTATCCTTCTCTCTCTCCCTCTCTCTATAGATATATATATATATATACACACACAGTGGCTTCCCCCAGGATGAAACGCAATTCTGCAGCATTTTGCAGCACTCTGCAGAATGCTGCAAAAGTCCTACTGAATAAAGTAATGTAATTTCAATGGTAATTAGTCCCCTTTGTCATTCAGGAAAATGTGACACTGCCAGGATGAAGTGAATGCCACAGTCAGCAGAGAGCGAGTTGGTGGCTTCAGATTGATAGATGCAAGGGTGAGCGAGTGTTGCTATAGCGACAGTTGCTCACGCTTCCGTCTAGCTTTCTGAAGCCACTGATTTACTCACACTGCACTCACTCTGCTCTGTGTACTGTCAGCCGCTTCTGTTACCTAAAGCTGCATTCAGTTGAATTAAAATATGGGATTTTCATAGTTTTTCAAGTGAAAATTGTTTAATTTAAAACACTGCCTCAAAGTACTTCACCACCGTTTACACTGCTCAGTCATGCTACAATACAGGGCCTGTAAGTACAGTTGCCAGCTCGTTTTACACAAAACTGTTTGAACTTAAAATAAAAAAGGCACTTTAGATCATTTTTGCAGTGAGAATAGCTTATTTTAAACCTGTGACTGCACTTCCTTTTCCAAGATTAACACTTCTCGGTCCCACTACGTTACAGAGGGAGAAGTGAAAGTTATTACATCGGAAGGCAGTCCGAAGATAGCAGGATCAACCAGATACGTTTTTTTTTTTTCTTAAATGAGGTTCTTGTTCAAACATTGTGGCAGGATCAACCGCATAGTTTGTATAGAGAGTGGGACTGGTATAGTGATTTACTTATGGCTGCGCGTGGCAACCTGTATATGCCAGCTGTATGTGGGGCAAACTGTCTGTGCCAAGTGTTGTGCCAGGTGTGGAGTGATCTCAGGGCTGGTGAGATGGTTTTGAGGGCTGGAAAGTAGTTTGGGTTGCGGTTGTAATGGAAGGTATGCGGTCATTGTGAAATAATGCACAGTCATGTGATGCATTTTAGCCAATCAGGAAACATGGATTTTACTGATTGTTCTTACATTTATATATATATATATATATATATATATATATATATATATATATGTATATGTATATATCATGGTTTTGGGCCCTTTTTTCCATTGAAAAAGTCGTCATTTACTTACCCATATATGATGGTAGACAAGTAGGGTATTATGACCCTAACTAGCTGCCTATTAGGATTTATGACTCCAGCTAGCTGCCTATTATTTATTTTATTTTTATTTAGTTTTTGTTGACTGGCTAAGTGCACTAGACAAATCCTGCCTATTTTCAGGCATGACCCGGGGGAGGGGGGGTACAGATGAATGCCAACTGACCTTGAATCAGATTAAGCTGTTGGTGGTATTTTTAGTGAATGAGGGAAATTTGGCTAGGACACCGGGGAAATTCCCCTACTCTTTTCGATAAGTGCCATGGGATCTTTAACATCCACCTGAACTACCACCAATCCAGGCAGATGGGACCTCGGTTTAACGTCTCATCCGAAAGATGGCACCCCAGAAATGCAGCACCCCTCTCATGTTGCACTACAGTGTCAGTACTGGGATATTAACCCAAGTGCCAGATGTGGGAACTGAACCCACAGCCCTCTGATCTCCCGGCCTCAGAGGCGAGTGTGCTACCTACTGAGCCACTGACACTGTTATTAGGATTTATGGCCTCAACTAGCTGCCAACTAGGGTATTATGACCTCAACTAGTTGCCAATTAGGGTATTATGGCTTAAATTGGCTGCCAATTAGGGTATTATGGGGACTTCCTGTGATGTCACCAGGCAGTGTAAAGGGGGAATGATGGAGCTCTGACAACCCGATGACTAACCTTCATTTCCCAGCCATTTAAAAGATGAAGAGACTGAATTTAACCACACTGAAGGAGATAGCGATGGGTATTCGGCAAAAATTGAATGCCTCCGTGGCCAAAAAAAGGCAAATCCAAGGTGACAGGAACATCACCGCAGAGCTGAAGCAGAAGCTGTTCCTTGACTTGCATACCCAACTCCCCTGATGGATGGAGAGAGAGAGTGAGTTGGACGGGCCAGAGGAGGAACAGTTTTCAATTATGTCTCAGCGCCTCCATACTGAGCTCAGATGCCTGGGAGATACTTTAAATAAGATCCAGAGCGAGGTGGCTAATAATAAACAAAAACTCAAGAGACAAAAACTGCTGAATTGGAACACCACATGGCATCCTAGTCCTGAATGTAACGAAAACCCAAGCTATGCTGTTTGGGTCTGCTACCAAACTAACATACTGCAATAATAGCATCACAGTCTCCTGCCCTGGCTCCCCTCCCATTAACACAGTTACCTCATTCAAATATCTTGGGGTTGTCCTTGACCAGTCTCTTAGCTTTGATCTCCATGTCAAATCCACTTGCAAATCAGTAAACTCTAAGCTAGGCATTGCCTATAGATCTAGTTATACACTTACTCAATCTGCCAGGCTGGCTGTTGCCCATGGCATCCTTTAACCAGCCCTGATCTATGGAGTCGCCACATATACAGCCATACCTAAGTCATCGCTGCATGCCTGGGACACCACCTACAATAGCATTTGCTGCTATACCTCCTCATCCCCTAGGCTTGAACACCACTGCAAACTCTACTCAGGCTTAAAATGGCTGCCACCTACTGCACTGAGACTGTACTCAGTTGGCTCCCTAGTGGACCGTGTTATTAGGTCACAATCTCCTGATAGTCTAGCGAGGCTACTGTCTCCTCAAACACCCTCCTATGGGCTATGCTCAGCTGATAAGTCCCTGCTGCAGGTACCACGGTGTAAAACCTCAAAAGGCTCCCAAGCGTTCTCCCACTATGCCCCATTACAATGGAACGCCCTACCATTAACACTTCACCAAGCATCGTCCCATGTACTCTTTAAAAAAGAACTCCATGCCAGCCTATTTGCCTCAAACTCATGCACCTGTTTTCAATCCACTTGATCTCTCCCTCTGCCTACCTCCCAACTGCCTGCTGTGTTCTTAACAACTAACCTGTCTCTTTGTTCTTCCTCCTACTCCTCCCTCCAATACAATTGGTTGCTTTTTACATCCTTTTCCACTCCATTCCCTAATTGCTCCATCCAGTGTTTATGCATTATCCTTTTCTCACTGGACAGCAGTGTTTTCTCCACAATCTGCCTCGTAAGAATGATTGCTTTTCCTGCCTCACTTCAATATAAAAAATAAAAAAAAAATGTATTTACTTAAACTCTGCACTTACCATGTACTCACTAGGTTACTGTAACTGTTGCCCAGCTCTCCCTATATGTTAGATAGCTGGTTTTATGGTTTTATATGCTTACTCTGCCCTACATGTTCTCTTGACTTCACCATGTATACTTTCTCAGCCAATTTGTAATTTGCTTTTTATTTGTAATTTGCTTTTCATGTATTTCTCCAATCTTGTCTATACAGAACTTGTAATGTTGTTGTGTTTTCTTTCTCATGTTGTAATCCTCCCGGGTCGTGACTGAAATTAGTCATTCTATGGCTAGCTCACCTACCCGGTTAACAAAAAAACAAAATAAAAAATAAAAATAAATCCCTTAGTGAGACAGCAGAGCTGCACAACAGAGCGATCCTTCAGCTACACGATCGAGAGCAGCTCCTTAGACAAAAACTGGAGGATCGTGAGAATCACTCTTGGAGGACCAATTTAAGGATTCACGGTGTCCCTGAATAAACAGAAAGTGGTAACATGATTCAGTTTATCGAGGGCTCCCTTTGCGAGATTCTGCAGTTGGGCCCTGACTTTGCATTGAATATTATCAGAGCACAGAGCACACCGGGCCTTGTCAGCTTCACCATCGAACCCCACAGCCCGCCCAAGTTCCATCATAGTTGCATTTCTGGACTATTGTACCAAGGAGGCTATACTCAAAAAGGCATGGGAAAGAAATGAAATTGTGTTTGGAGAGAAAGGGCTGTTTTTTTAACAGGACTATGTGTCACTAACAATGGAAAAAAGGAAGCAGGTATTCCCCATCTTGAAGGAACTCAGGAAGAAGGGGCTGAAGGGCAGAGCTGAATATCCAGCCAAGATCCGAATCATGTCCGAGTCAGGGTCTAAACTGTTTGAATCCCTGCAAGATGCAAAACCATACCTGAAGACTATGGGGATTTTGGCCACAGGCTTGGATACTGTGATGTCACTGAAGGAGCTACAAAAGAGGAGATTTTGGATGAAAGGGCCCAGGGAGGAACACAGCACAGCCAGACAAAAACAACACATGGGAGAAGATGGCACAGGGCCACCTCAACCGATACGCAGCACTGCAGTCTCTGGCTACCAGCCTAAGAAGATCTCAGGCTTTCAATCAACAACCAGGTGGCATACCTGTCAACCTCCTACCTCATAAATCAGGGACAAGGCTTAAAAAAATCAGGGACAAAGGACCAAAATCAGGGACACATCTTCAAAATTGGTGATACCCACTTGTGAAGGTGGTAGAATAAGGGGGCTTAGTATAAAATGCATTTTCTAAGGAAGAACAACTCTGTAACTTTAATGTTTGACATTATTTTGTGCTTATAACCCCCATGGTCTGGTCATGGACACACAATGTTTAGGAGGGACAGAGTAAAATTTTGAGGCAAAATCAGGGACATCCCTGAAAATCAGGGATAGTTGAGAGGTATGCCGGATGGAGAGACGGCAGGACCCTCATGGAGACCACCCCGCTGAAATTTAAATGCTGTAAGTATTTTTTCTTTTCCCTCTGATACCTTTGCTGGATTGTAAAGTGCTCAGAGTTAGAGGGATTTTGATGGTGACCCCAGAGGCCTTCCCCCTCATGGATCCCTCTGGGGAGCTGTGGGGGTCTTGGTGAGTGGAGGGATGGAGACGCTCACAGGTCTAAGGGGGACCTAATACAGTAAAAATCTGAACGGGTGGGAATACATACTTTGCTGATTTACTGTGCGCAAGTGCTGGTAAGAAAAATATATTTTTCTTTAAATGATGGGGAGGACTTAACTGCGATGGTTATGATGAAAGGAATTACTAGTTCTACTAGCACATGGAATTTGGAAAGTATGATTGATGAATGGGAGGGGGTGAGCAGTGGGGTTAAACATTGAAATGAAAGCACAGCCCACAACATAATTGCAATGCATAGTTGGGTTTCGGGGAGATAGACGAGGTTTCACAGAGCCTAAGTGATGCGCTCTTACTGCTGCTGGACGTAACTTACCCTCAGCGGTGGTGAAGTATAACTAATCTGACTATACTACTTGCTACCAACCCAGAACATTTAGGTAGCAAGGCAAAAGTGCCACTGATGGAAGCTTCACAAGGGATATGTACATACTGTTATATACCCAGTTGGGACAAATGTTTTAAGTTATTGTTACAGTTATTGACATTACAAAAGTTTTTGCAAAATGAAGGGATTCCTACTCGAGCTTGGAGCGAGGTACTCTGCCTGGAGGTGGGGGGGGGGGGAAGGGAGTGGAAGAGAGGATGAGAAATCTTCAAAACATTGTCTGGAGGAAAGGGGGTGTGGGGTCATGGTCGAATGGCGAATTTAAAGGTGACCGCATATAATGTCCAGGGCATCAACAGCCCAATAAAAAGAACCAGGTTACTACACGAGCTGGGGAAAATGGGGGCAACAATAGAGATGTTGCAGGATACCCATTAACTCCATGGAGCATGCAAAGCTTAAATGAAAATGGGTAGGGGAGGTTTATGCAGCATCCTGGGAGGCACACCCACATAGAAGGGAACAGCAATTCTGGTTCAGAAAGACACCCCACTGCAAGTCATAGAGGTGGATTTAGACCCAGAGGGGAGATTTGTATGGCTACGGGTTACTACAGGGATACCAGTTGCACCTTTTTAAATATGTATACCCCAATGAGGAAAAAGATTGCTGCTTGTTTCTGAAAAAGGTCTTACTTGACACCACTACAGATCCGCATAGACTGTACATTTTGGGGGGATTTTAACATGGTAATCTCTGGGTCACAGGACAGGTAGGGGGGCAGGATTGATGGCAGGTAAAACAGGCAAATTGCTCAAGAGACTCTCATTAGAACTGGGCATAGTGGACATATGGAGGTACATGAATGGCACCTTGAGGGACTTTATACATTATTCAGACTGACACGATAGCTACACCTGCATAGATATGTTCTTTCTAGCAGCCAAATGGACCCCAGCAGTGGAAGAATGTACAATACTGCCATGCACACTATCAGATCATGCCCTTCTTCTTCTAAAGCTGGCCCTCTCAACCTCAATCAGAAACTCAAACTGGAGGCTGAATGTGGGGCTCCTGAATGCACCCGAATTTAAGACCCCCATTGGAGATACCATTAAAAATTACTTGCAGGATAATCTGGAAGGGGGGACTTCTCATTCGGTTAGATGGGATACATTAAAAACAGTGCTGAGGGGGGTGATTATTAGCTATGCCTCCTGCCAAAAAAAAAAACAGAACAAAAACAACAAGAGCTGGAAAATTCTATAGCCGACCTCCAGTTCCAACTTAAAATATCTCTAAACCCACAGACTAAGGTACAGCTTAAGGCAAAGTTGGCAGAGCTGATATCTCTTCTGATGGATAAAATAGAGGGGTGGTACTGGAGGTCTCAGCAACAGTACTATGAGGGGGAGCAGAGATCCTACATTTTCAGGCAATAGCAATGCAGTAGAACCATCTTACACCTTAGGGACCCACAAAGCCAGGGGCAACCCTCTGGTGACCCAGGAGACGTGATTAATATCTTTGCCAAATATTATCAAGATCTAAAGTCCCAAGGTCCAGTAGTAAACTTTGAGCAGTAAGTAACAACTTTTCTTACTGGTGTAACGACTCCAGGACCGGGACAGACAGGTGGAAGAGATCAAAAAAGATATAGGCCTACATGAAATCCATACCAAAATTAAGAAGCTGAAGGGAGGTAAGTCCCCAGGGTTAGACGGACTACCCGCAGAATTTTATAAAGTGTTTATGGACCAACTGGCCCCACTGCTACTGTAGGTGTATAGAGAGAGATGTAGGAGAGTGAGACCATTCCAGAGTCATGGAGATCAGCACAGATTTCAGTACTATTAAAACAAGATAAGGACCCCCTACTGCCAGGCTCATACAGGCCCATCTCCCTTTTGAATGTAGACCTCACAGTGTTGACAGGAATCTTAGCTGACAGGCTACAAAAAATCATACATAAGATAATACACCCAGACCAAACAAGATTAATATCGGGGAGATATCTTCAGGACAACATAAGAAGGCTCCTTAATATCTTAGAGAAAAGTGGAGAGGAACTCCCCTTTCAGATAGCCATTTCTATGGATGCAGAGAAGGCATCTGATAGGGTCAATTGGCAGTTCCTGTTAAAAATTATGGAAACAATGCATTTTGGTCCAAAATTTTTAGGAGCAATAAAATCCTTGTATCCCCCCCCCCAGGTGTTGATTAGTGTAAATGGAATTATTTCCCCAGTTTTTCACTTAAGCAGAGGCACCAGACAAAGATACCTGCTGTTGTCTCTGTTTGCCATCTGCCTGTAGCCTTTAGCACTTAAAATCAGGCAGGATGAGGAAATGAGAGGCATCACAGTGGGGGTGGGTGGGTAGAATAGAAGGTCTCTCTGTATGCAGATGACTCTATTTTCTTTCTCGGCCACCCCCAACATACAGTGCCCCTCTTGATGGAACACCTCCATAGTTTTGGCCTGATATCAGGATACAAAATTAAGTTTGCCAAATCTGAGGCCTTAGTGGTGACGGAGCAGAAACCTCCAGAATTCCTACCCAATTTCCCATTTACTTGGGCACCAAGGGGGAGATCCAATACTTGGGAATATATGTTTCTACCAACCTGAAAAAATTACACCAGATAAATTATGGAAGACTCTGGGATGCAGTGTCGGCAGACATTGCTAGGTGGAGACTGCTGCTTCGATACCTCATAGGCAGAATAAATTCCTTGAAGATGAATGTACTTCCCAGGTTTCTTTTTCTCTTTCAGACTCTCCCCATCCCTATTCCACAGACCTTTTGGGATAAACTAAATACCCTTTTTTTAAAGTTCATTTGGAACGGGAAACGCTCACCCATAGCGAGGAGAGTATTGCACTTTCCAAGAGAACGGGGTGGGGGTTGGCACTTCTGGACTTGCAGAAATATTATTTAGCTGCTCAGCTAACAGCAGTGCATACATGGGCACGACAAAGAACAACCTCTGGGTGGTATGTCATTGAGATGAGCAGTGGCAGCCACCCTTAGCATTGGCTGTAAACCCCCAACAGTGATCAACACCATCAGGAACAGATGGCTGCTGCATAGCTGAAGAATGATGCAAAAAATTAGGTAGCTCACCAACACCCCCTTAGAACTAGGCCCCATGTCACTCATTAGATATGAAGTTGACTTCATCCCACCAAGGTTGGATAAGGGCTATGCAAAATGGGAGAGATTAGGCATCACCAGATTTGCTCAGTTTGTAGAACAGGGTCAGTGCATCACATTCACTAGAGCTAAAGACAAATTTGGATGGGAATATTCTGAATTCTTATGCTACATGCAACTTAGGCACTTCATCAACTCGCCAGGGGACATAGGGAAGTTGACCAGACCCCATCCCCCATGGAGTGGGAGGAATATATTTACTGGGTGGCCAAATTGAGAGACCCCCCCCCAGAGATATATTGCAGGAATCTATGCTTTGCTACAGCAACAGCAGGGCGACACATTAATAAAGAACAAGGAGTCTTGGGAAAGGGAGGTAGACATAGTAATCACAGACGTAGAATGGGGACAGAGGCTTACAAAGTGCTGGAAGGTGACAGCCTACCCCCAGTGGCGGGAGTTTTATTGGAAAACACTTACCCACTTTTTTAGGACACCAGTAATTACTAGACATTACCAACCTGCTAACACCGACAGGTCCTGACGACAGTGTGGGGATTGAGGCACTCACTCCCATATATTCTGGCATTGCCCAGTGCTGGCTCCTTTCTGGGTAATGATCCAAAAACTGACATGGGATATAACAGGGGTGTTAATTCCCCTGTATCTTAAACAATGGATTTTTGGTCTCCCAGACACAGCCAGACTTAGACCAGATGCCAAAAGACTGGTGTTAATATGCATGATGTCAGCCATGAAATGCATAACTTCCCACTGGCTCACAGCATAGGTACCCTCAAAGATGGAATGGGAGAGCAAATTGGCCAGAATACATGAGATGGAACAAATGACTGCAAGGCTACACTTGCAGCAAGAAAAACACACTGAGCAATTAAGAGGATGGGCTAGCTGGCAGGTTACACAGCTGGATCCTGCGGGTTCCCCCCAACACTCCAGTCTAGGGGAGGGAGATAGCCCCTCCATGATATAAGGTTAAGCTAGCCCTCATGGCTCTTCTTTTATTCATTCTATTTTGTAGGTACAGAGTGCCAGCACTGGAATGGATACCCACCTCAGAAGATGCCTTGGAATTCTTGGATCCCCTCATTTTGCCCTCACAACTCCACCTGAACCTTATCTCCGGGTTTGGTTTGGTTAATCTTTGTTTCTTCCTAGGGCACCCAGCCTCTCCAGGTAACCTCTTTCCATTATATCTACCTTTGTGAAACATTTTTATTGGAAAGTAAGGTAAGCATGCACCCAGGTGAGCAATTTCAGTGAGAGTAGCATGTCGGAATCCCTAGTAAACTTTTACAATTAATAATATTCAACACAGTGAAAAGTTTGTAGTTAAAAGTTATAGAAGATATTTAAACAATCACAGCATTAGGCTGGGTAGATAACAGAGATAAGACCAAAAGTTAAGTTAAAGAAGCAATAGAGTCACAGTATAACAATGAATTTAGTGTATTTTTAGAAACAAGATCAAGATGTGTGATGAGTTTAACAAGGCCAAATGCTGCGGCCAGATTCCTGTATGTGACTGTTGAATTATTTTTGCTTTGAATAAAGCCAAGTTTAAAAAAATTAGGGTATTATGACCCCAAGTAGGTAATTACATATAGAATAAAGGACAGGGAAGTGTGTGATATGAGAATTTAATGTACACCCTCAGTGTGGGATGCTACATAAACTCTGAAGGAGAAGTCCGAGGGGTTTATCAAAGCATCCCATACCGAGGGTGTGCATTAAATTCTCAGATGCACACTTCCTCATTTTTTATTTTATATAGTTTTCTGATGAGCAATTTTTTTGTAGTCTGAGTGCTGTGACCCACAGAGAAACCATACACACACACACACACACACACACACACACACACACACACACACTCCTCTCCTCCTTCAATCCCCCCATGTTTGCCACCTTTAGTCTACTTTTTTGGGGCATACTGCAGCAGCCCAAATACAGCAGCCCTAAATGCAGCAGGTAGTTTCAGGTTCCTCGGCTCCCACTTCGGATCCCACAGCTGTACAGCAGTCCCCATGTAGTCCCTGTCCTTCTCGCCCCTTAGCTGACAACAGCACAGCAGCCTCCAGCTCCCTCGGGTCCCACAAATGATTTTTTTTTTAGTGAACATTGGTA
This sequence comes from Neoceratodus forsteri, assembly GCA_016271365.2. Taxonomy (NCBI): domain Eukaryota; kingdom Metazoa; phylum Chordata; order Ceratodontiformes; family Ceratodontidae; genus Neoceratodus; species Neoceratodus forsteri. The sequence goes on from CM057452.1 coordinate 1,523,677,686, forward strand.
TCGGCATCGCGCTTGCCTCTTGATGTGGGCTCCCACTGTCAGTGTGTGGCTCATGAAGCTGGCAAACCGGAGGATCGACCAGCTACTTTTTGTTTTTATGTTAACGGTAGGATGAATGGTAGGATCAACCAGATAGCTAAAAAAAAGATTAAGGGAAGGCAAGGGTTTTGTTGTGGTGGCTCCTTCAAAATAAAAATATGGAACCACTGTGTTTCTTGAAATTGTTTAGCCCACCCTCACAGAGAATGGGCACCAGTAAGGGAGCGCTCACGTTTGACAGACAGAGCGTGTGAATGCCATAATAACTGACTGGTTATTACAGCAAATATCAACCGATGGTGTCCATTCAAAAAATTGCTCACCAGTAATTATGCTGAATTAATGTATAATGGACACATGAAGAACATTAACACCCAATAAGCTGGATGGAAAGGAGGAAAACCAGAGGGGAAATTGTAAGACTTAAAGAAGAGGAAGGGGAGTGTAAAGAGGAAGACACGGATAAGGCAGAAATACTGAATAAATACTTCTGTTCGGTATTCACAGAAGACAGGGAGGGATAGGGACCACAGCTGAGCATCAGATTCCAAGGGGGGAAAGAGGTGGACAACAGTCCATTCACGGGGGAGACAGTCCTGCACAAACTCACTAAATGAAGGTGGACAAAGCAATGGGACCAAATGGCATACATCCAAGGATACTTTGGGAGCTGTGAAGAGAGCTAGCAGAAACTCTGGCAGCATCGATCACTGAGTCACTTAACACAGGAATGGTACCAGAGCATTGGAGGAGGGCACATGTTGTCCTACTACACAAATCAGGCAGTAGGGAGGAGGCGGGCAACTATAGGCCGGTCAATCTCACTTCGGTAGTCGGGAAGATCATGGAGGCACTACTTAAGGAAAGGATAGTGGGACATCTAGAAGTCATCAGTGCTCAGGACTCTAGGCAACATGGGTTCACAGCGGGTAGGTCATGTCAGACAAATCTCATAGACTTCTTTGGCTGGGTGACAAGGGAAGTAAATCAGGGGGTCATGGTGGATGTAGCCTACCTCGATTTCAGCAAAGCCTTCAGCACCATCCCACATAGGAGGCTGGCTAACAAGATGGGAAGTCTAGGCATGGGAGACAAGGTGGTAAACTGGGTTAGGAACTGGCTAATGGACAGGAGACTGAGGGTGGTGATAAATGGGGTACAATCTGGGGAGAGGAGGTTGACCAGTGGAGTACCTCAGGGATCAGTCCTAGGACCAGTTCTGTTCAATGTCTTCATCAGTGACATTGCAGAAGGGCTGGAAGGAAAGGTCTGCCTGTTTGCGGATAACACAAAGCTCTGTAACAGAGTGGATACTCCTTAAGGGGTGGAGAAAATGAGGAGGGACCTGGGGAAACTTGAGAAATGGTCTGCAGTGTGGCAACTGAGGTTTAATTCAAAAAAGTGCAAAATTAAGCACCTGGGACACAGTAACCCTGGGGAAAGCTAGAGGATTGGGGGGGCGGGGGGAGTTGCTGACAGTCACCAAATAGGAAAGAGAACTGGGGTTACTATTTCAGATGACCTGAAAATATCAAAACAGAGCACAAAAGCAGTAGGGAAGGCCAGTGGCATGCTGGGGTGCATAGCAAGGGGTATCATCAGCAGAAGGCATGAGGTAGTGATGCCATTATACAAAACCCTAGTCAAACCTCACATGGAGTACTGTGTGCAGTTCTGGAGGCCACATCTTCAAAAGGACATGAACAGGCTGGAAGTGGTCCAGAGAAGGGTGACTAAGATGGTACAGGGCTTGCACCACAAGACTTATGATGAGAGATTAAGGGACCTCAGTATGTACTTGCTGGAGGAAAGGAGGAAGAGAGGGGACATGATAGGAACATTCAGGTACCTCAGGGGCATAAACAGGATGTGGGGTGGGGGGGATCTTCCAATACAGGAGGAGTACAAGAACTGGGGCATGACACGAAATTGGAAGGTGGCAGGTTAAGAGGGATTGTGAGGAAGTTTTTCTTCATGGAGAGGGTTTTGGACGCATGGAATGGTCTGCCACAGGAGGTGGTGAGGGTGAGCACTGTGGTTGGATTTAAACATGCATGGGACAGGCATAGGGGAACCATAGAGGTTAAGCAGGGGGAGGGTCAAAAGCTGTAATCAAGTACAGGACTTATGGGCAGACTGGATGGGCCTAGTGGTCCTTATCTGCTGACAGTTTCTATGTTTTAATACACAGTCACCAAGCAATGCTGTCCTTCAGAACTAACACTAACACATACCACTACACTATGGAAACACATAGGACACAGCAGAATGTGGCCAACCTTAGGTATTTTATAAAATAAAAGATGGCAAAGTCTTATGTGAGGAAATAATATCATCTCAGGGATTAAACAAGCTCATAAAGGGCTCTCGCTCTTCAAGTTCATGGCTTTATGGCTTGTTCAACCCCTCAGTGGTATTATTTCCTCATATACAACATGTTGTCATCATTTATTCCCTCCCTCCCTCTTTCTCTCTCATATATGTATATATATAAAATCACACATACTCCCACAATGCAAAGCATCATGGGCTGTATATGCAAATCACCACATAATATGATGCTGGTTCAACTTTAAGCAGAAATGCATGGTGCTGAAAGGCCTCTCACACAGTTTGCAAAGGGGTGCCAACAGAAGACACAGACACATGTTTCGTCCTACCAGTACTCATCAGTGTGCCTCATCTGTATGACACCCCAGTGGAATGAACCAGCTACCCTAAGATGGTCTCTCTTGGTTATGTTCTGGTGAACCCAATAAAAACAAAAAACAAGTTAAAAGACAAAAACCTCGGTGCACAAGCATTGAGGTAATGGGTACCCCAAAGGACATTGGCCGGAAAGCCAGGTTTCAGAGAAATACAAAATCACACATACTCCCACAATGCAAAGCACCATGGGCTGTATATGCAAATCACCACAGAATATGATGATGGTTCAACTTTAAGCAGAAATGCATGGTGCCGAAAGGCCTCTCACACAGTTTTGCAAAGGGTTCCAACAGAAGACACAAATACGTGTTTCGTCCTACCAGGACTCATCAGTGTGCCTCACCTGTATGACACCCCAGTGGAATGAATGTATATACAGTATATATATATATATATATATATATATATATATATATATATATATCAGTGATATTTTTCCTTCCCTGAGACCTAGAGTGAGAATATCAAAATATTTTCACTCTAGGTCTCCAGGAGGAAAACTATTTTCACTGTAGGTCTCCATTGGCTGGAGCCAGCAGCACAAATAGCAGCTTGCTCAGAATGCAGCTGGTTGCTTGCATGCCAGCTCCCACTGTCAGTTTAATTTCCTAGCCATACCCAACAAAGCACTTTTACTTACTCCTCTGTTTTTCTGTAATTGAGAAAAAGTCTTTAAAAAATATAAAATGCAATATTTTAATAATAATACTTTTCTCCTGCCTCTAAAAAAGAACACCCAACCAGATTCTGTGCTGCTTACCTCCCTCCCTATACCGGACAAACACGTCTTCCCTCTCTGACCGGCAGTCTTCAGTCCATCACATTGCCAACAAGTGCCCTTTCCCTGGCCTCTCCGCACCCAAAAATTGCTTCCTCCTCTCGACCCGACCATTACTCAACAGCCCACAACTCTAACTCCCGTAATAACACATGGATACTTGCAAGCATCAAGAAACAGCTGACATCCACTTGGCCATCCGAAAACCATGCTTGGTCATCCTGAAAAAAAAAAAAAGAAATTAACAGCAAAAATGACAGAAATAATAAAGCAACACAGTAAAGGAGTTGCATAAATGGAATATGCTATGGCTGTTACCTGAAATATCACCAATGTTTCCCCTCATGCAGTTTGACCTTTGACATCACTTGTGGCTTTGCCACTCATGATGTCATATGGTCAAACAGCACTCGAGAGAGATATCGGTGATATTTTAAGTAGGGCCATGGCATATCCCTTATATTGCATTATTGTAATAGATCACATTTCATATGATTGAGTAAGGATAAATTTCATTACATAACAGTAACATACTGACATGTCCATAGTTTCCTCACCATATTTAGTCTCACTATCAAATGCATTCTCTGCCTTAAACTCTCAATCAGGATTATCAAGTTAATCATCTGGAAAGACATTTATCGGTATCGGTATTGTCCTCATCTATAGAAAATGTGTTACTGCAACCATCAACAGAAACAACTTCATCACTGGTTTCAATGGTTAGGTCACAATGAGTTTCGACATCACCTCAAAATTCTACAAACAAATTAGTATATGTTGATTGGTCTGACAAAAGTGAGACAGTCTGTGTTCCTCAAGAGCACCGCAGTTTGCCATTATAATGTGGCACATATTTCAATGTCTGAACAAACTTGGCAACCACCACCTAGGAGAAGTAACAGAGTGAACTGTTTTTTGAATTGGAAAAACTCTGCATTAAAGAGCAGAATTACTAGTACAATAAAATAACTTTGGCGCGGTACCTGGAGCTTAACATCACTCCACGGGGGTTGAGAATTGACAAGGCGCCATCTAATGGTTTTGAAGATGAGGAGTTGAAAATGGACTAGGAGGAAGCTGCCAATATTTGCACAGTAAGTTGGATTAAAGCTTTGATAAGAAGGGATACTAGAACACAAAATGAGACAATAAAAGAAATTAAAATGTTGCAGTCTAAATTTGCTGATTTAAAGGAGAAAAAGGATTTTGAAAGTTGCAACAAAGGGTACAGTAAAAAAACAAACATGAGAAGGACTTAATTGTAAGAAAGAGAACAAAAGTCAACAGAGATATTGGTGACTATCAGAGAAAAGAAGTCTTTATTTGGGAAAGAAGGGACAGGTCAAACAGTAGAGGGCATTCTCAATCACAAAGGAGAACATGGAACAAATTTCAGGAAAGAGATAACAGTGGTAAAAAAAAGTGTAACTTTTCAACTATTAATAACAATGCCAAAGAAACTCAGATTTAAACAGCTGTAGCACGACCCTCTAACAATTCAAATAACACGGGGATATTTTTAGCGATGGCACAGTCAGCAGAAGAACCAGGCAACACTTTAAGTACCAGAACAGTGAATAAAGGAGCAAGCATAAAACACGAGGAGCGGTTGGAGAGGTAAGTGAAAATCAAGGATCCACAGGACACTGAGAAACAAGGGCAAAGAACAGAGATCATAAATCTAACAGATACTATTTTGACTGATAATCAGTTGAAAGTTCTGGAAAATGGCCTAACCTTTGTACCTACCCCCAACTAGGATTTATTTAAAATAAGGGAAGACATTTTCAAACTTGTTAGAAAGTTAAAATTTAAATACTTTTTTTGGAAAATAGCCTGCTCAGGATACATCTGCTTTGACTATGGGTGGTACAGAATAATCTGATTTAAGAGCATCGGAAACAGCTTGTGAGTCCCTACCAACTGACTTCTTGGACTTCTCTATGACACCGGATGAAATATGAGAAGAATCTGACTGGGACACAAATCTTATTGATAACATCAGTGTCTCCGCATTTTTAGAGGAAGCTGGAGACAGTTCTGTAAGTAAAGTACCACAAAGATCAGACTTTCAGTTTAAATTGAAGTCAACTTTTTGTCCTCAGGTTTGTTGCCCAGCAATTACTGTTTTTGAAAAATGTGTATTAAATGAAAAAATTTAATTATTTGCAAATGAGAATAGGCAGTTTCATAAAAATTTAAAACCTGATGAATTTTTAGCACTTAAAGAACTTGAAAATCTTAACAGAATTGTCATTAAGAAGTCTGATAAGAGAGCAACTTTGTTCTTATGAATAAAACATTTCACATTGACAACTGTTCTGAATTATTATCTAATCAGAACAATTAAAAAAACAATTAAAGGAGACCCGACCCCTAAATTTCAATCTGAGCTATGTGAGTTTTTGGGGTTGAGTTGTAGCTGGTTAACTACAAGTGAGGTAGACTATATTAAAACAGACTATCCTGTTATTCCCACATTTTATATTCTGCCAAAGGTGCATAAGAATCAGAAAAATCCACCCAGAAGACCAATCGTGTCTGGGATTGGATCCCTTACACACAATCTATGCACCCTTACTGGCAGTTATCTCCAGCCTGAAGTTTTGAAACTTGAATCTTATCTAAGGGACAGTACAGACCTTTTGAAGAAACTTGAGGGTAAATTATGAGACGCAAATCTAACCTGAGTCACGGTGGATGTTAACAGTTTATATACGTCCATATGTCACAAAATTGAATTAAATGCAGTTGACTTCTTTTGCAGGGATAATAAAATAATCTCTTCACATGTTTTAAAATGGGTTAAAATGGGTTATGTGTGACCACAAATTCCAGATAGTAGAAGCCATAGGAGAGATGGGCACTGGGAGAAAAGGAGGAGCTCTAGTGCGGGTTAGCTAATGATGATAGCTGCATACTTCTTTAAAGGTTGTAGCAAAGAGAGATTTGTAGAAGGGTACTTTCACTGGGAGGACTATTTTTAAGGTTTTTTGCACAGTGTTCCAAATGGCAGGTAGGAAGTGACTTATGGCCACTTTGCCAAAGCGTGTATTTACCTTAGGAATGAAAAGTGAGGTATATGTAAGGCTTCTTAGAAGATAATTCCCTGGTTGGCAGAGAGGTAGACAGTCAGAGATGTATTTAGGAAGCTTGTTTGTCAATGCTCTAAGGGTCCAAAGGATAGCATTTTTATGCCATCTGTAACTAAGAGAGTACCAGCCAAGTATAGAGTAGAGGGTGCAGTGATGAGTGGAGTATGGTGCTTTTGTGATGAATCTAATTGCCCGATGATATAGAGTGTCGAGTTTCCCTAAAGCCGTACTAGTCCCATGACCATACAGGATGTCTGCATAGTCTAAGAGCAGTATGAACGTTGCTTGTACGAGACATTTTTTAGCCTCCTGAGTTAGTAGATGCTTTATGTGAAAGAATATACCAAGTCTTTGTCTTTGTCAGTCTCGGTATAGGCATAATTTCCCTACAAAGTGACCATACAGAGTCCCAGTATTGGTCGATGCTGGAACAAGACCAGAGGACATGGTAAAATGAGGTCTGTGGGGTAGCTGTATCACCAACGCTCTCTAGTAGTAGTTATGCCTGCTCCATTGAGCCACTGAGGGGTTCTGTAAGCTCTGTGCAGTATTTTGTATTGGAGTGGTTTTTGCCTGCAGATCTGATTTGCCACATAGGCCTGAGTCCAGACCATTTTCCACTCATCCTCTGGTATGTGTGTCTCCAATTCCCTAGCCCAGGCTTCTCATGTACTGTGTTCTGCAATGGGTGGAAGCTCTTTATGGATCAGGTTTTTAAGTTTGCCCATCAAGTGATTCGGATTGGACAGTCAGTCTACCCACCTATCTAGAAAGGATGACAGGGGCAAAGCATGTGTGGGAGAAACTTTCACTCTCACTAGGTCTCATAATTGTAGATATCAACCAAAAGTGTGTTTTTGGGAGATTGCATTTCTGCTGAAGCAGTTCTAAGGAATGTAAAACTCCAGTCTCAGGACTACACATGCCACCCAAGACATGTATTCCTACTGCCCACCAGTCCTTCCAGAGTACAGCCTTCCTTTCAGTCTTAATCTGGGATTGTCCCCGATAGGTTTTTTCCTTGACATGCAAGGTTGTCAATTCACTGTTTCACGATGCTTTTCAGTTTTTCTAGTTTAGTCGAAAAAGGACATATTCTGATGTATGATGTAAAGATTCTTCTAATGCTCTGGCTTCCGCAATCTGTGGTTTAAGGGTCATCCGTAGTTAAGGTTGTGAGTGTTATTGCTGCTCAAGTTGTTTGAGCTGCTTTTTGTGTATGCGGGTGTCTTGGGCATGTTGTTTATGTTTCTAGGAGGAGTACGCTATAATTTTCCACCTTAATACTGCTTTCAGAGCTTCCCATTGGATACTTACCGATGCATCTGTCATGTCATTGAGTGTGTAGTATTCTATAATACTAGCCACAATGTTTTCTTTAAAGCCCAGTTCCTGTAACAGGGATGTGTTGAGCCACCATTTATTGCGAGAGCCCATTAGTTTCCCCATGCAAATGACAAAAGGGTGGGAGTATTATTGGAGACCAATATATTGCAATTGAGGTGCTCCATGCTTTGGAGACAAGCTCCTGGGACACAAAAATGATGTCTATCTTGCTATAGGAGTCATGGGCCACAGAGTAGCATGAGAAGTCTATCTTATGTGGGTGTGTCACCCGCCAAATATCTCACATGCCTGCCTCCTGATATTCTTTTCCTACTTGAGCAGCCATCGCTGGTTCTTGCATATGGCCAGGGCTAGTTCAATCAAGGGAGGGGGTTAGTGTTAAGTTTATGACTCCTTCTAATATAATTCCTGCCAGGTTTGGTGGTAGTTCCTTCAAGACCTGCCGAAAAAATTTAATATCTGAGATGTTAAGGGCATAGAGATTGCCTATAACTGTCTGTTCTCCTTGATAAGTCCCCTTTCTTAGGGTCATGCTCCCTTCCAAATCTCTCACGTCCCTATGGATGCCTAGCTGTAGGTCTTTTCTCAGAAAGATGACTACTTCTCTTTGTTTGGAGGTATGTGCACTATAATAGAGTTGCCCCACCAACAAACAGCAAAGACGGGATACCTCCCTTTCTAGTAGATGCATTTCCTGGATTAAGGTGACATCACAGTTTAGGTTTTTAAGGTAGAGGAGAATTTTTCTTCTCTTTACAGGGCAGGTCAGACCCCTTGTGTTCCAGGATATGACATTCAAGGAGTCAAATTCTGCCATGTTAAAGTCAATTAGAGGGTACTTCCAGTACATGAATAATGACCCCAGGACACCCCCGCCTCCCCACCTCCCCAGTAGCCCCCCGTCCCACAAAACCCATAGTATTCCCAAGAACCCCCATCAAAGTAGGCAACAAGCAGGCATAGAAACTATTAAGAACACTTATCAAGAATTAATACACACTGACATTTAAACATATCTCCTTAACCAACTGGAGAGGTTTAAACTTGTACAAGGGGTTAACAATTTATAAACATCGTGAATGAGCCACAAAATGAGTAAAAAGAAATAAACTTTCCTTTACTTGAGCAATTCCATCTGGTAGAGGCAACCAGTAACTATCACTAGCTGGCAGTTGGGATGGCTTTTAGACCTTCATTCACACGGACCATTGGATACACACAGGAGAGACTCCCCCCAGCCCCTGAATCCCTTCCCTGATTTATTTGTGATCTCTGTAGGCACTAGGTTGGAGGACTGCATGACAGGCAGGAGGGGAAACATTCAGTGCCCCCTTACAATGTCTTAATCTGAGGACACCAAATCTGTTTGGCTGATCTCTTTCTGGACAGATCAGGACTCTGTCTGCTAGAGAAAAGTACTGGCATATTCTCTCTTATTTGCATACAGGGTGCTCTCTCACGCCTAGTAAGGGCTATTAGCAGTAGGGAAAAATGGTGGTTGCTCAATGAAATGACCATTGGACAGCCTGAGGGTTTATCTCGATCGGAGAGAAGGAGTCATAAAATTGCTGAGAGGCATTGCTAAGCTGCTTTGGATGCCTGTATTCCCCAAGGGGCCTCCAAACAATACAAAGCATAGGCCCAGCTTGTCACCTTTACTCACTGCTGCCACAGCAAGATGAGTTGTAAGGGACTACAGGAGAGGGTATTTTTATTGTGTAAAAGAAGAGGGAGTCCAATAGGGCTTTTTGCTACACTGTTCAGCAGAAGGGCTGGGTGAAAAACAAGTTTCTGTAATCGGAGCCCGTGAGATGTCAGGGTGTGTGTCGGAAATACTGCTAAGGGGCGGTGGGGTAACTGAAAGTATTCTCTCACAGGGGTGATATTTTTTACACGGGTGGCATAGGTTACCTAAACAAGTTCAGAGGCTAGACAAAATCTAAATAGTTAAGTCCATGGCTCACTCAGTCTAACTGACAGGCATGTTACAGCCAGGGGCCCTAATACAGCGGTTGATACAGTGCCCCATTTCTGTGTCCTTCGTAGGATGATAGCTCATTGCAAAAGTTACTTGGGATTGCTCAGGCTTACAGCCCATTAACTGTAAGTAGCAGATTTACAAGAGGTTTTTTATGGGGGATAACCAGTGTCGCACAGTGCATTATGAGTTCCCACTATAACCTTTATTAAGATGGGACAGTCTGACATACGATGATGCCTCGAGTTGTCTCTGCCATGTCTGCATGTCTCATAATTCAGTCTAAGCTCAGTCTTTTGCTCTGATGTGGCACTTTGTATGGGTATGGTTTAAGAGTTAATGATGTGCCTGGTCCCCAACCCCCTGTCTAAGAAGGAGCTCATACAGTGTTTTCTCACTTATCTGCCACTCTCCATTACTGCCTGCTTTCCCATTTGCACCAATTGTCTACCATATTAATTACCTCATTTACCTGCCACCCTCTATGTCCACCATCCACCCAGTCTTTCTTCTGGTTCCTTGTCTATCCCTCCCACATTATCTTCCCTCTGCTGTCCACCATCCACTTCCATGTCTAAGAATGAGCTTGTACTGTACTTACAGTTAGCATCTCTCATTTTCTTTAGTGAGTGGCATGGCGGTATCCAACGGTATCTCCCCGGGTTCGGCCATAGATGTTGATGTCCTCGGTGATTTGGCTGAGCCCAGCACCTTCTGGAAATAAGTGTCAGCTTCCTCTGGAGATTGCAACTGCAGATCCTTTGTACAAGATGACGAGAGGCTAACAAAGCCCACGGCCAGGTGGGTGAAATGTTGGAAGAGCTGGTGGGGTGAGTGTCTGAGTCTGTGCAATAAAGCCTTTTAACGTTGAACCAAACTATGTCTTGTTTATCTGCCTGTTAGCCACTTGTCATCTCATGCAATTTGTCTGGTTACTCTGAATGTGCTCCAGGTATGGACTTCCTTAGCCGCTACAACTCTCTGTCAACTGCAGATCCTTGCCTTGAAAAGTAACACTGAGAGTTGCTGGGTAAAGTAGGTTGTAGGGTATCCCCCAGTTCCTGAGGCCTGCTTTCACTTGCCATATGTTCTGTGTATGACGTGCCAAAGTACCAAACTCCCCACTTCGCATTATTCATTTCCGTGACTTCTGTCACCTAGATCCCACTCAACTCAAAACTGATCTGGCCAACTATGATTAGTGGTATCTGTGGGTTACATCAGATGTCGATCATACTGTCTCTTACTTCAGTGCAATCTTCTCTAGACCCCAAGACAAGTATGTTCCCTTCACATCTAGGAGAGTTCATGGTCAGAAAACAAAATGGCTAACACATTCTCTTCTGTCTTTTCTGAAAGAAAGAGACAGATCCTGGGCAACCTTCAAAGCCTCCAACTGTAGCTCCGACTGGGCCACCTAAAGTACTCTTAGAAATAAGTGCAAACAAGCTATCCGGCAGAACAACAGCAATTATTCTCAAACTCAGTTAGCCTCCTCATTCAACAACCCATGCCAATACTAGAACTACCTCAAACCATCCCTCAGACACAACAGCCCTTCTACTCCCCCTGATTTTGAGATTGAGCATGTCGACTGTAATAACCAACATACCATATTCAACAACTTTAATAAGCTATGCTCTGACCTTTCTGCATTCACTGAGGTCCATAACACCCCCCTTGGGTGTCCGTCCCTCCATCAACCCCCAACTCAGTGCCACATCTCCCCTTCCTCTTCAAGCAGGTCAGCACTGACAAGGTCCTTAAGCTTCTTAGCCAGATTCCAGACTCCAAATCCACTGGCTCTGATGGCATTGAGCCAAAATTACTTAAACTTGCTGCCCAGAAGCTGGCAGCCCCTCTAGCCAGAATCCTTCACTTCTCCCTCTCCTTCAACACTGTTCCATCTGTCTGGAAAATGCAAATATTGTGCCAGTATTCAAAAAAGGGGACCGCAAACTCTTAACCAATTACAGGCCTATTGCCATCCTACTGGTTCTGAGTAAAGTACTCAAGAAAATTGCTGCTGCCCAACTTAACTCTTACCTTGACAATTATAACCTCCTCTGCCTCCCAGCATGGATTCCATAAAAACCATAGTACTACGATTACTGCATTGCTTACCCATACAAATAGTATGTACACTTCTCTTGATAAAGGCAAATACACTGCTGGTGTATTTATAGATTTTACAAAAGTCTTTGACACAGTTATGGCAAGGCAAGGCAAATTTTATTTACATAATGGTATACTGTTGTAACAGCAACGCTCTTACAGCGACGCTGTTACAGCAACAGCAACCCGCCGACACCCGCAGTGTCAACTGGATAGCTGCAGCAATGCCGGAGTCATCGACTCCAGAGTTTGGTCATTCTCCCCCGAGATCTGCCCCTCCCCAGGAGTTGGAATCCTTAAGTCCAGGGTGGGTCGAGGGGTAGAGCCCCCTGCATGGGGGGCACGAAACAGCCCCCGCCATAAACACCGATAGTGTCAGTGCATTTTCTGGTTGGGACCAGAGTCGGTGGCGTCAAAGATGTTGGCGAACATGTGTTGCTGTAGGGGAGGTTGCCGAAATTCCTGTTGCTGCGACAACATGGAACCTTATATAGCGCTCTATCCAAAGGCTTAGTGTGCTTTACAGAAAATAAATACAAAAACCCCAGAAACTTGAAATCATAAATTAAATACCACTATAAACTTTCTCAAACAAAAAGGTTTTTTTAAAGAGGTTTTAAAAGCCTCCACCGAGCTGGCTACATGTATGTGGTGTGGCAAAGAATTCCAAAGCACTGGTGCAGCAACTCCAAATGCTCTGTCACCCAGTCTCCTAAGGCGTGAAGGAGGCACCACAAGCAGAACAGCCTCAGTGAAGCAGAAGGGGCAGAGAGGCCAATAGGGAACCAGGAGTTCTTTAAGGTAGTCAGGTCCCAAACCACGTAGGGCCTTGTAAGTCAACAAACAGATCTTGAAGGTGATGCGCGAACTCACAGGCAGCCAGTGCAGAATGCACAGAACAGGAGTGACATGATCCCTCAATGAGGAACCCGTCAACATCCTGGCCGCAGCATTCTGTACTAGCTGCAGTAGACATATCAATCCTTCAGACAACCCTAGGTATAAAGCGTTGCAGTAATCAAGTCTGTTGGTGACAAAAGCATGGATGACCATAGTCAGGTCATCAGGCATCAGGAACAGCCGGATCCTGATGATATTCTGGAGATGAAAGAAACCAGACCGAACAACTGACGACACCTGTTGTTCAAGGGTCAGTCGGGCATCCAGAAAAACACCAAGATCTCTTACAGCACTCTCCACTGACAGGGGCTGCCTGCCAACAACTGAGGCAACTAACCTCCCTTCCATGGAAACACCCCCATGGCCAGGCTTGATCACCATAACCTCTGTCTTACCAGGGTTAAGACATAGCCAATTTGCAGACATTCAGTTGTTTATCTCAGTCATATGCTGGCTCAGTATAACTGAGGTGGAAAGGTCATCTGGGGCACAAGACAGGTACAACTGGGTATCATCTGTATACCAGTGAAACCCCACATTGTACTGCCTAATGATCTCCCCAAGCAGCAGCATATACATGGAGAACAACAAAGGGGCTGGAATGGAACCCTGTGGAACACCATAAGGCAGCATGAAAAGTCCTGAGAAAAACTTCCCAAGGACTACATGTTGTGATCTCCCGGTTAAATATGAGCAAAACCAATGCAAAACTGTGTCGATGGCACCCACATAGTTCCGCAGGCAATCCAACAGCACCCCGTGATCAACCATGTCAAAGCTGAAGACAGGTCCAAGAGCACCAAGATGGTACATTGCCCCTTGGTCCCTCGCCATGAAGTGATCATGTGCCACCCTGACCAAAGCCATCTCAGTGCTGTGCCGGGGCCAAAAACCTGACTGGAGAGGTTCAAAGATGGATAAACTCTCCAAATGTTTAATCAGCTGGTCAACCACCACCTTCTCAATAACCTTCCACAAAAAGGGAAGATTAGAGATAGGCCTGTAGTTCGAGAGAACATCAGGGTCTAAAGATGGCTTCTTTAGGAGTGGTCTCACTGCAATCACTTTCAAGGCTGCGGGAAAAGTACCCTCACTTAGAGACCCATTGATTATCTCAATGAACACTGGGCCCAGGAAATCCACGCTGCTGATGTCAAACCGCGTTGGAACTGGGTGCAGAACACAGTTGGTGGGACACAAGCTGGTGACCACGCAGAGGGCCCCAGCTGCCCAAACTGGCTGAATATCACACCAGCTCGACAGAGGATCCCCACCAACAGACAGATCCCATCCGGCAAAAACTGGACCAGAGGAGGCAATACTCACCCTAATAGAGGACATCTTGTCAGCAAAGAAGCGCCCAAACTCCTCATACGTTTTAGCGAAAAAGGCTGTCTTGGACTGCAAATGGGTGGCGATTAAGCCAATTGTCTACAGTACGGAAGAGCATGGCCGGATGATTCCTTGCTGCAGCAATTGACTGGGACAGAAACTGTCTTCTTCAGATCGATTACCCACTGATACTCCAAATAATGGAGCCTCAGTGCTGCCTTGTCCTTCTCAGAGCAAGACCTCCTCCAGGCATGCTCCAACTTATGCCCCTTAGTCTCAACTGACACAGCTCAATACAGTACCATGGTGAGCGATGCCAGGAGATCAAAGGGCGAACATGGAAGGGTGCAATCAGGTCCAGGGGGTTGGTCAAGGCCATCTCATAGGCCTCCACACCAGCCTCTGAACCCTGAGCACATGCTAGCAGTTGGCTTAAGACATCCAGTGACTCCTGGAGCTGGCTAGGCACCAGTTTATTTCTTGGATGACACTGGATCATCTCCGTAGTTGGGGTTAAGTTACAGGGGGCCCCACAGAGGAACTCAACTGCATGATGATCCAACCAACAGACTGGATCAACCTTGACCACCATAATGTCAAGTCCGAGTGAGAAGACTAGGTTCAGAATGTGGCCATGTATATGCATCTTGGAGCTAGCCACCTGAGTATCCCAGAGAATACATCAACTCAAGGAGCTCTTGTCCAAAATGACAGGATTCATCATCGATCCAGGCATTAAAGTACCCCAGGACCAAAATCCTAGAGAACTCCAACACCTGCTCGGCGATGAAGTCTGCCAGCTCCTGCAACCACCCCATTCTTCTGAACAGGCTAATTACTCTAGGGATATCCGAACATGCTCTACCCTGGTTTACTAGCTACCTTTCCAGTAGGCAACAGCAAGTTAGGATTGGCTCCTCTTTCTCCAATTATCTTCCCTCCCCACTTGGTGTCCCTCAAGGATCTATACTCGGGCCTTTACTCTTCTTCTTCTTGCATGTTAATTTAATCCATCACTGCTTCAAAAATAGCACCCTTCTCCTATATGCTGAAGACCTAGTGTTCTTTAGCAATGCCTCAGAAGTACTCAAAATCATTAGTGCCCTAACCTCTGATCTTATGGCCATCCAATCCTGGTTTAAGGAAAATAAACTTATAATGAATCATTCTAAATCCCAAGTCATGCTTTTCAGAACACCCTACCTGCTAAGAAATACACAACCCCCATTATCAGTGTTCTGTGTCAATGACTGCCCTCTAGACACTGTCACTGGCTTTAAAGTGATTTTGTGAGCTTTGGCAGATGCCTTTTTCACATAGTATGCCATTACTGCCCATGCTTCAGATGTTGAAGCTGCAATTTGTTTTGTAAAAAAATCTGTCATAGTCATTTTTATGTTGCTTGCACGGTTGAAAGGGGGAGCTACGCTTGAGTGAGCACCGATAAGAGGCTGCTCACACGCAGCTCCCCCCCCACCTGCAGGCATGCGCGCCCCACCACGCACTGTATAGCCAACGGGTGCCCAACCTCCCCCGCCAGCCGAGCTGCGCCCTCCCCTGAGCGTTGCCACTGGGAGCCCACCCCAGCGTAGGGCGTGGTCCTTGCCGATGGGGTGCCTAATCTCCTGTCGGGCTGAATGCCCTCCACAAATTCTATGGCCGACGGGGTGCCCAATCCTCGCCGGCTTGAACACTTCTTTTGCCACGCTGGGAGCCTACCCCAGCGGCAACACTTCCTATGGCCGACGGGGTGCTAATCCCTGTCGCTGAACGCCTCTGATCGCTGCATATGCTGGGAGCCCACCCCAGCATGGCAAAGGGTCCCACGTCATCTTTTTTGTTTAAAATACCTGAAAACCAAACGTCTCTGCGCTGCCTCCCAACCCCTCCCACAACCTGCACCCACCCACTGCGCACCTAGCCTCCCCACACCCCACCCCATACTTACCCGACTCCAGCGTGATGATCTTCGTGGACCGGGAACACGCCTGCACTTTTCAAAGCCGACCGCGAACTGAGGAAATGCCGTAAGCTGTATAATGGGCTACAGAGGGGTTTCAACTTTGTTGCATATCTCAGGCATTTTTGGAATGCAAATTATTCACATGGTTTTTAGACCTTTCATGAATATAAACACTGTCATGGCGGCGCAGTCTGCCGGTGATTACGCAGTGACTGTGCAGTGACTCGCAATCACCCTTTGGGCCTGAATACCACCATGACAGTGACATTATTCATGAGACGGGGTCCCAAAAACCCCATGTTGAAAATTTGGTGCCAAAATTCCAAACAATGACTGTTTTACAAGCATGCATTGCGCAGTTCCTACGCAGACCCGTAAGTTCGGGAAATTTCAATATTTTCACTCCAGATTTTCAACATTGCCATTTTACCAAACTTTCTTATGAGTAGTACAGCTGTCATTTTCCACATCTCACCCAAAATGTGTTTCCGCCCATGTAGCGCAGAATGGCGCAGTCGGTGTGCGAAATCAATGTATGGGACAAATTAAGAAAATCACAGTGACACTGTTCATGAGCAGAGGTCTTAAAATGGCTATGTTGAAAATTTGGTGAAAAAAATTCCTAAAAATGACTGTTTTACGAGCGTGCATTGCGCAGTTCCTACGCATGCCGTAAGTTCGCAAATTTTCAATATTTGCACTCCAATGACTTCCAAATACCTAAACAGCACATAGAAGCAAGCAACATTCGGCATTGACAAATGCTTGTTATTTATGTTTTATCAGTCCAGTTTTCTATGTGTGGCCACAACCCCAGAATGATGCCATGCAAGGGAACTGGCAATGTTTTACATACAGCACCAAGGAATTCTGGGTAAATTATAAGGTTGATGTAAATATTAGTCACTCAGAGGAGCAGTCCCTTATTTTGGTGGTGGTGACTGCACCTAATATGTAGATGTGCATTGCAAGGCATTGTGGGTACAATATGAAGTTGTTTTCCAATTCCCTTTCTGTGAGGTGCAGTGTCACATTTCTGTAGTGGATTCAACAATAAAAGTTCTCATATGTTTATTTGCAAAACAAGGCATTTGCATACAGTATCTAGCTAACAAGATGTCTTTGCTGAGAAATGTAATCTCCTTGTCGGTAGTGTAGATGTCTGCAATACCAAGACTGACCAACAGAGGTCTCTGCTTCACAATAGTGCTTAAAAACATTGTTTCCCTTGCATGATGTCATGCTTGGGGGTTGCAGCACTGAGACAAAAAGGGGTGGGTTATGCAAATGTAACAGAGCATGGAAATAAAAGCATTTATTTCATGAATAACAGCACTTTTTGGTAGTTTGAATGGTAGGAGATTGAATCACAACTCCCACAGGTTACCACGTTACTAATCCCATTTGCTATGGCAAAGCTTGCAAAATCACTTTAAGTACAGTATCTAGGTGTTATGCTTGATCCTCCCTGGAACTTTCCCTTCTTACATCCTCCATTTGCAAGTCACTTAACTCCAGTCTTGAGGCAGCCTACTGGACTAGCCCTCCCCTCTCTTCCTCTGCACATATGACTATTGCACGCGACTTTCTCATTCCTAGGCTAACCTATGACCTGCCAGTCTTTACTCATGCCTCTAGCACCCTACTGTGAAAATGGGAAGTGGGTTATAATAAAATCTGTTGTTTTGTCCTTGCATGCAATCTCCTCACCCACCACTGCATACTCAATAGCAAACTAAATTGGCCATCCCCCTCAACCTTACAGGACCTTTCATTCAGGAGATTAATTCACAGCACACTACTGAACCAGATGCCCGGCTCCCTAGCCACCCAACTCATGCACTGCAAAAATCCTTACTCCCTCAGATCCTCAGACTCTGATCGGCTATCAATCCCCAAGTCTCAGTCTAATGTCAGTGAAATTGTCTTCTCTACCACAGCTCCTAAATTATGGGACAGTATCCCAACTCTTGTATGCCTGTGCCAAGCCTCTAATGCCTTCAGGCACCAATTCCACTCTTACTAGCTCTATTGCTCTCAATGTGCTTGTCCCTAATCCACATACCCCTGCTCTATCCTTCCCACTATCATGGGGCAATTTGTTGCACTTAATTACTCCCTTGCCTGCACTTTCTACCCCACCTACTCCCCTAGCCCCTTGCCTTAATGAATCTAATGTACTACTTCGTTACATAGTATATGCTCCCTGCTATGAAGTTAATTATCTTTTAACTTTGCTCTCTATTATATTTGTTATTTGTGCAATATTTATCCCTGTGATTAATATTATGTGTGTAGGGCTGGCCCACTGGCGCTGAGGGTTGAGGTGCTGGACTCCACACTTTGCACCATGCCAGCGACCCGAGTTCTGGAGCAAGCTTGAGCTGATGGGGTTCAGCAAGGGAGGAGAGGATTGAGCATCCAATGGACTGCTCTCCTCTCCTGGGGTGATATACGGGGGGAGGGGGTTCCTCACCTGGTAGCAGCTCTTGGCAGAGGCTGGGGGCATCACACAGTGGGCAGGGGACAGCCAATGGGGAATGGTGTCAGTGGGCATCTGTGGGAGGTGGCAGGAGCACACCCTCCACATGCTGACACCACTGCAGGTCTGCACCATAGGGGTGGAACAAAGAAAAAATACCCTGACTCCTGGTAGGTGATGGTGAGTCTGGGGGCCATCCCCCATGCCCAATGCAGAGTCTGTCCAGTCTGCCTCTGGTTCTCCCTCTGTGTCCTGGTCACTCTAGATTCTAGATAGAGTGCCAGGAGGAGTTCGGCAGTCCTGCCCCAGTGGGCTCAGAGTCGGGCAGTTGGGCTGCCAGAGGCACAGTGTGGAGATGGGCCCAAGCCAGAGGTGAGACTGGAGGACTTCAGGTGGGACAGGAATGGCTATGCCGAGTGACTACGCCAGAGAGAGTCCGGGAGTCAGAGAGAGCAGGAGCATAAAGAGAATTCACAAAAAAAAAATGTTATGCGTGTATTCATCCAACTTGTGTATTGCATTACACCTGGTACTTTGTAAATGTCTTCCATGAGTACTGTATAACTTTGCCTTTGTAACCTCCCAGGTCATGCCTGAAAATAGGCAAATGTATGCCTAGTGCTCCCCATCCAGTCAACAAAAACTAAATATATAAATATGCTTGGTGCCATTCTAGTACAGTCCACGGGTAGTCAGAATCAAATGAAATCTTGCTTCCGGCCATCATAACATCTTTAAGGTCTCTGACTGTTTTAAGTATGAATTCATTATCTTGAAATCTCAGCAGTTTAAATGTGAGAGGTCTAGGTCTAGCATTTTTGTTAGAGGACCATGCTTTTCTTATTCCATGTGCCTTGTCCATCTTGAAGTCTTACATCTTCGGATCCAGTCCCATCCATATCAGCAAATTAGCCCTTAGGTATTGCACAGGGTCCTTGCCCTCCAGGCATTCTGGTAAGCCAATAATGTGCAAGTTTTTTTGGTGCCCCCTTCCCTCCAGATTTTCTGTTTTCTTTAGAAGCTAGTCTATTTAGGTCTCAGCTGCTTGAAGCCTTTGGTCATGGATCATTTGGATTTCTGAGACCTGCTCTATCTTTTCCTCAGTTGCCGTCACTCTCCCAGTTAAAGCTTCTAATGTTGCTTGTGTTGAGGTCACCATTTGTTTAATTGATTCTACTCTTTGTGCTATTTGTTGTGATAGACGGATCAGCTGTGTCTGTGTCCATTGACAGGGAGTTTCTGACCTCTTGGATAGTTGCCATCTTTAGTAGAGGGGACCTTACTACCAAAGGAGAAATAGTTTGGTCTTTCTTTCCAGGGGTGATCCTGGGCTTTCAAACTCCCCAACTCCTATTGACATCAGTATCCCATGGAACTACACATAGTTTGGATCATCACTGTTAATGAAAGAAGTGCTGATGGAGATGGATTCTTGCAGGTCTGGCAGAGAGCTGAGGGTTTAAACGGCCATTTTGCTGGGGCACTCACGAAGCACTGATAATTCTTTATGTATATCCTTATCTAGAATTGCTTGGAGATGGAAGCTGCCAGTTGGAGAGGGGTCTGGTTAGCAATGTGTGTTTAGTAAATGAGGGTCCTGGGGCCTTTGGTGAAGTGATGATTTAGCTTCTGAGTGGATGGCAAGGAACCAGGGATAGACTGGTGCCTACCGATAGAGTGAGAAGGAGCTGAGGAGATTGTGGGTCATTTTTCAAAACTTGGAGAGATCTGAGCCACTGCATGTAAGCTTGTCCTGGAAGCAGGTAGCTTTTGCGTGGCATGTGATCTTGGTGCAGTAGTTATGGAATGAGGTTAAGGCTTGCCTGTCCATGGTTAGACTTGCAGATTTATGTCTGGCCTAGGCCATGACTCTTAATTGGAACAGTTTAATTATTGATGAGGTGCAGGAAAGGTAAAATGACACTCACCTCCCTCTCTTGAAGATACACTTGAGACACAGGATATTTATGTCACATCATCGGTGCAAAACCATTTACTGAGTGAAGAAATGTATAGGCATGGTGCAACATTACAATAACTTTAAAACTGCATGCAACTGGAGAAAGGCGAACAGAGTCCTTCAGAGCCTTACAGACACTGCCTGGTGTCACTGGGTAATGTTTCCCGCTGGGCGCATCATTGGAGCAGCCCAACTATGAGTGAGCTGTTCTTTTATACTCCCAGTGGTGACATCATAAGGGGTCACCATGGTTACCTGCATGCAGTTTCCACAAAGTGACTGTGCTAAGTGTTGATATGCAAAATAAGTTCATGTCCCCTGTATCAGATGAACAACATAGAATGAAAGACTGCCATTATTCTACAGGACAGGAGGAGAAACATCTCGGCACTGTTACATTCCTAGTGCTGTGTCTCGTGTAATGCTCAAACCCTGGTCTACAAGATGTAAAGAACAGCATGTTATTAAAATATTGCAATATATAACAGAATCCATACAATAGATAGATAAAAGACTAAGTGATGAAAAGATGGGGAGGGGGGTCAGGGGGACACATCACAGGAACATATAACAGGATCAATTGGGGTAGCAAAAAAAGAAAAAAGAGATAAAAATGGCAAAACTCCATTGAAGCCATCATCAACTCCTATGGAAAGTTGAAGGAAAACCTAACCTTAGATATCTAAATAGTACACAGCTGTGACTGGAGAAGTATTCATAAATTCATTTCAAAAACAGTTTTATCTCACATTTATCATTGAGACTCGACTAATGTAAACCACCCAGTTTATGAATCCAAAACTGTTCTCTACGATTCAATTTTTTCTAGACGTCCCCCTCCATGGGGGTCCTTATTCACATGTTCTAATGCCACTGCCCTTATTTGATGGTTTTGTTTGTCACTTGCATTTTTTAAAGTGTAGCCCCATCACATAAGTTATAGCTTCTCTTTCTACAGCCCTCAGCTGTTCTCCCAACCTTTCTTTCATTTCTCTTTTGGTGTGGCCTATACAGAAGGGTCCACACTTTATTCAAGGAGGTAAATGATGCCTTCAGTGTCACATGTTACAACGTCTCTCAACATTATGTGTTTGCCATCTCTGGGATTGGTAATCATATTGCTTCTGTTTATAGTAAGACACACCTTAAACCTGTCCAACTATGGGTGCCACTAGGGGGTTTGGCAACCAGTAGGTCTGTCTTATTGGCTGGAAGCTGTGAGTAACTTTGTCCCCTACATTGCTTGCCCTCCTATACATCACCCTGAGGGGTCTGTTACACAAGTCTGCAAGGGCTGGCCAACTCCTAAGTGCTTATAAATTTCTTTTCACCATGCTGGTGACATCAAATGCTTGTGTGCCATATGTGGTTACAAAGGTTATATTGAGGGTTCAATTTTTGTTCTCCTCTATTCTGTTTTCCGTCCAGTAAAATTTCCCTATTCAGTTGGTCTACACTATGCTTAACCCTTGTTATAATGTATGGTAGAACGCTGTTAATCTTAGGAAATCATCCTTTCCTAAGGTTGTTAACCTATCGATGTGATGTAGATATGTTGTTAACCTATCGATGATCATTAAACCCGATAGGTTAACAACAGCGATTGGTCTGCATGTGTGCGTGCTTTTTTTTTAATGGGGAACCGACGGATGAACAGCAGTGGTTAGGGAAGGACTGAACAGCCACGACGGTGACTAGTTATCAAAAAGTAAGCAGCCTTTTTACGTGGGACCATACACTATAAAAAATAATGTATGGTCCCTCTATCGGCAACTGGTCAATGTTAACCGTCTCAAGGTTGCCATGGTGAAGTAAACCTCTCGAGCTTCACTCTCGAGGTTTACACGGTCGCCCTGGCAACCTCTGAACTGTTAACTGACTGGTTAACGACAGAGGACCATACATTATCCTCTATGTTACTTGTTCTGGGTAACCCTATTGTTTGAATCTTTGGACCTGATTCACGGTCCCTGATGTCAGAAGAATTTTTCTTTATTCTGACAGACTATCTCTTGGGGATATTGTCGATGGTGTGGTAGGGGGTGGAAGCTGCAGGCCAACAAAATGCTGTGTCGTGGAAATTTCCTACTTGTTATACAGAGACAAAGAAACAGTCTTGTGCAGAGTTCAAACCATTTATTCACGTATGCATATGGAGAGCCAGCTCCTCATGTTGTTATTGCATAGCTCCGATTACAATAGTAAGCCTCCTTCTCTTATACACTTGCCTAGTCACATAACAGTGTCATGGCACAACTTCATTGGACAGTAAACTTCATACAATACTGCTGTTAGTTGCTGATTGGTTATGCTAATACTATGTTAAATACAATACTGCTGCCACTTACTGACTGGTTATGCTAATTATTATGCTAACTTACTTTTAGCCACATCATCTATAAGGCATGCATAGATTACTACAAGGAAATGCTTGCTATGGAATTTTCCACCATCCACCAAGGACATGCTTGCTATGGAATTTTCCACTATCCACCATTTCATGAAGATTGTTTCAGTTCTGCAGCCATTTTGTGGTGCTTTCTGCACAGTTACATTGTGCAGCATTAGGTCTGTTATAACATTTTCCTCTACACCGCCCCGCTTTGATACTCTGTATCAACTGCTAAAATTCAATATCACAGTTATAGTAAGGCAAGTCTTGCGCATTTTGTTTTACTATGTCATAATTATGTATCACAGGTGATTGTACAGGTGGTGTATGTGGGTTACAGGCTGTGTTGCACATTTTTGTAAGCAGCAGCTTTACACAAAGTACAACGAGCCATATACATAACAAGGCGCTAATGCCAGCAGCAACATATGTCATGATTGTCAATCCCCATTGGTCAAATACATTTGTAATCCATCCCCATGGATTCCAGTCACCCTCAGTCTTATTTTCACTCACAATTTTATTCTGTAGTTGCTATACTTTGTGCAAAATTTCTGTCATGTTATCAGTCACATTTGGTACATAGGTACAACATTCTTCTCCAATTATTGCACATACCCCACCTTGGGCTGCTAATACATAATCAAGAGTGGCTCGATTTTGTAATGCTACTAGTCTTAATGCTTTTGTTTCGGCACTCAAAAGGGTGAGGCCTTCATTGGTTTCTTTTACCAGGGTTTCAAGTTCATAGCTTAGTTGATCAATATATTGCATGCTTTGTAGTACCCCCCAGAATGGGAAAAATCCTGCAGCTAACTTCTCACCCACTGGCACTCTTCTCTTGGTGCTAGGTACTCCAGAACCTCCCACACCTCTGGCACGCTTTCGGCGGCGCATGCTAAGGTCATCGCCCTGTAATACGTTATTATCATTTTGAGGGGGCACATACACTTGTACGGATGGGTGTAGTGTAGCTAAGTAACAGCACCTGATCCATCTTGTTGGTAAAAACACATACGCCTTCACCCCGCACACCCAGTACAGGCCGGACAAGGTACCAAACTTTTTTCCTTCTTTAAGCTCAGTTGGAAAATATATACCCTCACCATACCATGTTGTCATGTTACCGTCGGACGTATTATAGGTATAAGAATAATTTTGTTCTTCATAATAATTATTAGAACAACTAGACACCCCCACTTGTATATTTGCTCCTGTCTGTGTCCAACTCCTACACACACAATAGGGGGCCTGGGGTTTTGGTCTGTGATCTAGGTACAGGGGTTTTAGGAGTTCCCATTTTTGGGGGCTTATACCAGGTGGTGAAGTGGTGTTCTTTAAATACAGTAACTTTGCCCTTATTTAACAAGCTTGTGGACCAATTACCTGCACTATCCTTTGCATGTGCCATAGCAAATAAGAGTAAATATGTGTCATACCAGACCAAGGGTACAGGCTGCAAGTGCAGTCCTATGGCCGCAGAAAGTGAGGAATGCGCACACACATAACAATCACATAGGTTAGTGTTAGTAACATGTAGCTTCATTAGAGTGCACCAGGTATTAGTGGTGTGTAGGGGTTCAAGGCTGCGGCTGCATCTCACAGTCTTGTGGTTTACTTTAATACTTATCAGAGTCAGAAGAACCACAGCGGCTCCCAGCACGCATGCCACCCCTGCAGTCAATAAAACAGTCTTTTTCTTCATCTGTCCTCGGGGGCCGTCACCAACCGACAGTGGGATGCGTGGATCCATGTGTCTCTCTCAGCGATCTTCATGGCAGTTGGTGTCATATAGAGCACTTGGAAAGGACCTCGCCACCGGGGATCACTCCACTTCTTTCACCGAAAGTCCTTTATCACCACAAAGTCTCTGGGCTGTATGTGGTGTAGCACTGCTTCCGGATTTGGCACAGGCAAGGCTGCCTTTACTCTAGGGTAAAAAGATCTCAACACAGCATTAAGGGATAAACAATAGGCAATCATTTCATTATCTATACCGTGCAACGTTAACCTGCTTTGGGGAAAAGGTGCATTAGTCATTCTCAGAGGCCTACCCATCAGAATCTCGTGTGGTGACAAACCCATCCGCGTTGGTCTACATCTCATACTCATTAAGGCCAAAGGCAGGGCCTTCACCCAACTAAATCCTGTTTCTGCCATCAGTTTGGTTAATTTTACCTTTAAGGTTTGGTTTGCCCTTTCCACAGCCCCTCCAGACTGTGGATGGTAGGCACAGTGAGCTCTTAAATCAATTTTCAAAACCTCACATAGGCACCTGATAACTTCGTTTGCAAAATGAGTACCATTGTCACTAGATATATGCAAGGGTAGGCCCCAACGGGGTATAATATCCCTCAATAGGGCCTTTGCCGCCATACAAGCAGTGCTTCTTCAAGCAGGGAAGGCTTCTACCCACTTAGAGAACATATCCACCATTACCAAACAATACCTGTAGCTCTCACAAGGGCTTAGTTCAATAAAGTCCATCATTATGTGTTCAAAAGGTCCTGTAGGAGAAGGATGGGCAGAGGGGATTACTTGGAGTCCTCTGCCGATATTATTTTGCATACATATAATACATTTTTTACAAACATTTTCAGCATACAAAGAGAAACCTACAACATACCAATATTTATTTACAAAAGCCACCATCCCCCCTTTTGACACATGGTCGGCTCCATGAGCCAACTTGGCCAAAAAGGGAAACGTGACTGCTGGCAGGCAAAGTCTGCCATCGGGCGCCACCCATAGCTTTGCGGTGACGTCATAGGTGCAACATGTTCACCAGTTCTTTTTCTCCTTTTTATCAGCAGATCGTTGTATTTCAGCTACATCACTGGCAGAAAAAAGATTTACTGGTTTTACTTCTTAAGAAAGCATTAATGGTAGTGGGACAACATCAAGGAGAGCTGCTCTTTTCGCAGCTGCATCAGCTTGTGCGTTTCCTTTTGATACAATGTCAGAAGCAGATGTGTGCGCTTGGCATTTCACGTACTGCGACAGCCCTAGGCGATTTGAATGGCTGTCAACAGGTTTTCTACTAGTTTCGCATGCACAATGGGCTTTCCTGACAAAGTCAGGAACCCCCCTGTTTTTCCATAGTGTTCCAAAATCATGCATTACTCCAAAGGCATACCTGCTGTCCGTGTGAATGTTAACGGTTTGTTTTTTTGCTAAAACACAGGCCCTGGTTAATGTCAATAGCTCAGCAGCCTGGGCTGACAAGTGGGACGGCAGCTTATGGCTCTCTAGAGTAGTGCTGTCAGTGCATATGGCATATGCCACAATTGGACGACCCTGCCCGTCTCATCAAGCCGAGCCATCCACAAACAGTTCCAGGTCTGTGTTAGTCAGCGGTGCATCAGTCAAATCAGGTCGAGGTCTGCAGTCTGAGTCAATTACTTCTCCACAGTCATGTACGTCACTGTCCTCCGGGGTAGGGAGGAGGGTAGCCGGGTTTAAGGTAGTACAGCGCTTAAGGGTAACATTTGACATGGTTAGTAACACATTCTGATATTGCAGTAAGCGAGCAGGAGTTAGATGGGCAGTGCGGGCCTGCAGTATAATTGAGTGTACTGCATGTGGCACATGTACAACTAGAGGGGAAAATCCCACCAAATCAGAACAGGCCAGCACCGCCTCGGTAGCAGCGGCAACAGACTGTAGACACGACACCATTCCTCTGATTACTGAGTCTAAATGCTTAGAGTAGTAAGCCACCGATCTTCTTGCATCCCCATGCAATTGTGTTAGTACAGCAGACATAAACCCATTCCTTCCATCCACATAGAGGTCAAATGGCTTGTTAAAGTCAGGCAGCCCTAGACAAGGTGCTGACGCTAAAGCTAATTTTAATTGTGTGAAGCTTTCCGTTAATTTGGTTGTCCACTTGACCTCATCTTTCATTTGCACACCCTTGCCGTGGATGGCATCTTGCAAGGGCTGTGCCAAGAAGGCATAATCCTTCAGCCAGGCTCTGCAGTAGCCCATCATGCCCAAAAAGGACATAATTTGTTGTTTTGTTATCGGACGGGGCAATTTGGTAATGGCTTCAATTCGTTCTGAGGCTAGGGTGCGCCCTTGCGCCGACAGTGTATGACCTAGGTACTTTACCTGTTCTGTGCACAATTGTAGTTTACTTTTTGATACCTTGTGCCCATTTTCCGCCAAAAAGAGTAACAGCGTTTGAGTCCTGCTCACATGCTTCCCGCGAGGGAGGCAAGTAGCAGATCATCAACGTACTGTATCAACACACTGCCACCGCGGGGGCACAAAGGCAGACAAATTGTCACTCATTTGGGCCGAGAACTAGCCGGGGATTCAACATACCCTTGGGGCATCCGAGTCCATGTCCACTTTTTCCCTTTATATGTAAATGCAAACCATTCTTGGCTCTCGGGCTCTGCGGGAATGCTGAAAAAGGCATTTGCTAAGTCTATAACTGTAAAGAAACAACTATTTGTAGGTACCTGAGACAGAACAGTGACAGGGTTCAGGACCACAGGCGTTCTGGCATGTACAGCAGCATTTACCAGTCGCAGATCATGCACAAACCGGTAGGTGCCATCTGGCTTTTTCACCGGTACAATAGGAGTGTTTACCGTAGCATTGGGACATGGTATGATAACCCCCCTCTCTACCAGTGCTGCATGCACAGGCACAATTCCCTTTTCTGCTTCCCTTCCAAGTGGGTATTGGTGTTTGTGGGGCCTATAGGAGGACTTTGGTGTGACTTATAAAGGTTGTGCATTTTTTATTAATCCTACATCGGTCTTGGAAGTGGCCCATAGACTATCTGGCAGCTCATCTAGCCAAGGGGGTAACCTATCATTTAGTTTACTTTCTTTTTCCTTTGTAACCTGTCCAATTGCCTTTATCTCTAGTTGCACTGACACTTGCTCACATAGAACATACTTATAACACCCTGTCAATGGCGACACCCATCTGTCACCTTCTTGCTCCCAGTCACTTAGGTTTTTCATGTGCGCCACCCACGGCCCCAAACCCTTCCACTGTACCCCTTTTCCCTTTGCAAGTGAGATGTGAGGGGCTGCCCCTTCCACTGCATAGGCTTGTTGTTGTTGCTCAGCAGTAAGTTCTACAGCTGCAGTGCAGCGGTCATGTGCTACATATAGGTCTTTCACTTGTAACTCATCTAGCACTGGCTGAGTACTCCATCTACTTGTCTCGTACCCAAAATCCTCTCACCTTGCATAGTGAGCAGTACAGTGGAGATAGTACTGTAGTTCCTGCACACTCCCTGTCAATTTAGCAGCCCATTCTATCAATGAAACCACTTGCTCCTCACCTATAAGCTTCCAACAGTACAGCCAGTCACTTGCAGTCACTGTCAAGGGAAAAATACCAGCTCTGGCCGAGGTCACAGAGAGTCCCTCATTACTTGTACTTATAGTCATGTTTAGCTTAGCCAATAAGTCTCTACCTAGTAGGTTTACAGGGCAGGTCTCACTATACAGGAATTCGTGTCGTATTGTCAGCTTGTTACACTGCACAGTCAGGGGCTGGATCAGATGCTCGTACATAGGTATGCCTGAGGTGCCCACGGTTTCCACCACAGTGTCACTGGGATGCAGGTACAGTTCACAGGTTCGTATCACAGACAATGATGCACTGGTGTCTACCAAAAAGGAAACATTCTTGTTGTCAACAGTTTGTGTCAATTTCGGTATTTTAAAGGGGTCAGGGGTGAGGGACAGCATTGCTTGATGTTGTCCCGCTATTTCCTAGTGATTGTACATTAGTGGTTGCATTTCATACAAAGGGTTGTGCACAGAAAAGTCAGCAGCGGGAGGGAGTAGTTCATACTGGGCGGCTCCCCCTTCCTGGGGACAGTTTCTGGCGATGTGGCCCATTTGGTTACAGCAGTAGCAGCGGTACTGGCTATGATCATCCCTCCCTCACTCTGTCTGGGGACCTCCTCTTCCTCGCCCTCTCCCTGTGCCTCTTCCCCTGCCCCTACCTCCTTCATAGTACATTAGCTGCGCCTTTACTAGTTTCTTCTGATCTTTTTCTTCGTTTCCCCTCTGTTATCTCTCAGAGTGTTCAGCATATGGCAAAATCTCAGATAATGATTTCATCTCCCATCCAATGCAAGCAGTTGTAACTCCTTTTTTTATCTCAGGCAAAAGTCCACTACAAAAGGCATGCCCCAACAAATTTCCATATGCTGTATCACCAGGCTTCACCCCCGAGTGCTATTTAAATATGGTTTCCAGTCTCTCTCTATATTCCTGCACTGTTTTGCCTGTTTTCTGCTTTGTAGCGTGGATGCGGGCCAATCAGTAGTTTTCTTAAACTTAGTCTGCACTGTCATTCAAACTGCTTGCAGTTGGTTTGCTCTATCGTCTCTTGCAGCATCCATATTCCAATTTCCTTGCACTCATTCCACTGGAATTTTAAAGTTCTCCTGAAACATTCAGTCATTTCTTGAGTGGACAGGTCATACATTGCAAATAGGGCTTGCATCTCCTCTATGCATCTACATCTTTCCCAGGGGCGGGTATACCCTTAACTGCGCCAGTCAGTCGGCTAGGCTCCAAGGTCTCTACTCCTATCTGGGAGTTGGCTACATCAGCTGGGTTAGGGTTGGGGTAATATACTAGTGGCATATTAACTACAGGGTCCTCCCTCTTAGCCCTTAATCTGGTCTTTACGTAACCTACTGGAGACCAGACTTCTTGTTGCCCACTATGCGGGCCCATTTCCCCGCTAATTGTATTGGGCTCTACCTGTGCCTCAGCCGGCATCTGTCTAACATCCCCGGGATACCCCGTGGCCACCAGTCCCCCTCCCACCGCTCCCTGATCTGGCGGCGGGGCGGTGGGTTGAGGAGCCGGTGTCGCCGCAGCAGGCGAGGGCTGGTAGGGGGGTGGCGTATCATTTCTTTTTGGCTTTCTTTTCCTTTCCTCCTCCTCTGTTTCTTGTTTTACCATTATGCCCTTCACTGACCTTTCATACCTACTTTCTGCTTCTCTTTCCCACCTATTGAACTTTGTCCAATCTATTACTACTTTCTTTTGTTTGCTTTCTACCTTTTCTAGAATGCTCCTTGCTTCTCGTAAGACATCCAGGCTAAATGTTCCTGTTAGGGGAAATAATCCATCTGTTCTCAGGTTCCATTCCGGGACCTCACTAATTGAGTTGTTCCCATACTTATCAGCCATACATTTTACTGGTCCACGCAGTGGATCAGGCAACTTTCCCTTGCTTTGTGTTGCCCCCATGTCACTGTCCTGTGTTTAGTTTATGTATTACACTTTACACCCTTCTTGCTTAGCTCTGTTCCAGGGTTAGCATCACAGTTAAAACTCAAACTCCCTTTTTAAGTTACTTTTGTCCCAACAGTTCAGGTCCTGGACTACTTTTGCTACAAAAGCTCAAGCCTATGTTTTGGCTACTTTTGCCCTGGCAACTCAAGCCTTCTGACCACTTTTACTAAAAGGACTCAAACTTGTCTGAGGTTACTTTTGTTTTAACAGCCTAAATCTCTAGAGTTTTACATCACGGGTCCTTGCCTCGTCTTTGTGAGGTGGTCTCCCTGCAATGTCCCCTGGACATCCGCCGGCGTACTTCAGGTCTTATTCCAGTGAAGACTCCACCAAACAGAGCCATGCAGATCCTGCTCACAACACCAAGATTGTTGTGAAATTTCCTACTTGTTATACAGAGACAAAGAAACAGTCTTGTGCAGAGTTCAAACCATTTATTCACATATGCATATGGAGAGCTAGCTTCCATGTTGTTATTGCATAGTCTGACATAATAGTAAGCCTCCTTCTTATACACTTGCCTAGTCACATAACAGTGTCATGGCACAACTTCATTGGACAGTAAACTTCATACAATACTGCTGTTAGTTGCTGATTGGTTATGCTAATACTATGTTAAATACAATACTGCTGCCACTTACTGACTGGTTATGCTAATTATTATGCTAACTTACTTTAGCCACATCATCTATAAGGCATGCATACATTACTACAAGGAAATGCTTGCTATGGAATTTTCCACCATCCACCAAGGACATGCTTGCTATGGAATTTTCCACTATCCACCATTTCATGAAGATTGTCTCAGTTCTGCAGCCATTTTGTGGTGCTTTCTGCACAGTTACATTGTGCAGCATTAGGTCTGTTATAAAATTTTCCTCTACAGCTGTTATGGTCACTGTGTTTTCTGTACAGATTAGTTTTTAACTTATCGTTATTTTGTTTCACTATTAGAATGTTCAAAATTTCAATTTGGGTCTGATTAAATTTCAGCCTGAAATATAAATCTGGATTGCTGTTTTCCAAAATGTTTTTTTAAGTTATGTAATTCAACAGCCATCCACTGACTCCTGTCACACCAACATCACATCATCAATGAAATGCTTCCAGACATCCACTTTGTCAAAGAATGGGCAAGTTGTTGGATCAAACACATACTCATCTTTCCATTTTCCTACATACAAATTAGCCACACTAGGGGTAAATGTAACTCCCATGGCTGTTCCCTTTTTTTGATGGTAGTTTCTGCCTTGGAACAAAAAAACATTGCTTTTTTAAAACCATCTCATTCAGTTCACAAATCCATTCTCTCTCTGTCTTACATCAATAGTTGTCCTCTCACTTAGGAAATTATCAAAGAAACTCACGATCAAAGAATTTGCAGGCTCGCGATCAAAGAATTTGCAGGCTAGTGAGCAAAGAATTAAAAATGTCTTCAGTCAAAAAATTGTGACCGTGCCACTATAATATATATATATATATATATATATATATTATGGTAGCATGGTAGTGCTACGATAGTAAGGATTGAGGAGCCATTTACATGTTAAACCTAAAATTTTGCACCTTAATAACTTTGCAACCATTCGAATGGATTTGCCTGAAATTTGGAATACATGATCAAGAACCATAGATCTTCGAAACTTTCATACTATTTGGATATACAGCTGCGGAGTTATTAAGTGTGATCTGCGTGCGTTTATGCTTTTTTGGAATTCTTTGGTCATCTCTACAGGTTGCACGGTTTGCGCGATCTGTCCAAAATCTTTAGGGAACGTGCGGCCAGGATTCCAGATGTGCCTTTTGAAGATTTTGTGAAAAAATATTAAACGGTTCAAAAGTTATTCAAAAAACAAGTTCCCATTATAAGTCAATGGGAAAAGTTAACAAAAAGTTCGACAGTGTCACAAATGCAGTTTTTACTTTCGCAAACGGCCCTTTTACTGTTGCAGATTAACCATTTTGTTTTCAGTCGGTCATCAGAAAAATGCTTGGCATTTAAATTTGGGACCCTCTAGCAACCTAATTCTTTTTGTATTCACCTAGTCGGACCCTGAGGATGCTAGGCATGTCTTTAGTTTGGGGTAAAACACCCTAGAAATATGTTTTTCAAGTTTCTGGAAAAAGTACTTTCGTAAAGTAGTGTCGCACTCACGAAAGTGTTGCATATTTTTGTGAAAGCTGTCGCAAATTGCGACGCTACTTTTCCAGGCTATGGCAAAATGACAGCACTTCTTTGCCACCCTGCTGCAAAAGAACGGTTTGGTCTTTTGAACTGAAATTTGAAGGGAACGCAGCCAATATCTCACAGATGTGCCTTTCTGTCTTGTGGTGAAAAAGTTTTACACAGCAGCAAAGTAACAGCACTCCAAAGTTGACACTTTTTCCCATAGGATAACATTATGACGTCTGCCACATTACAGGAATCCTTTGCCGCCCTGCTCCAAAATAACGGGTTGGTCTTTTGGGCTGAAATTAGGAGGGAAGAAAGCCAACATCTCACAGATGTGCCTTTCAGTGGTTTGGTGAAAAAATATTACAGGGAGCTAAAGTTATCATGCTCCAAACTTCTCTTTTTCCCCATAGGATAACATTATGGCATTTGCCGCGCCTTTCAGGGCCCGTATCTCGGAAACGGTGCGAGATACAGACTTTTCATCAGAAAATGGAGGCTAAGCACAAAACTAGCCAGGAAAATCATACATCATATGACTTTTTAATTTTTTTCTACGTCGTACAGTTCCTGAGACATAAGCAATTTAGTATTCTAACTCCTCATTTTCTGCTCCGAGATCCATTATTATGCATACATTCTTTGTACTCACTGTCTTTCTCTATGCAGCTTTTGCAGAAAACCAGCCTGTGCACTTACATTACTGTTACCCTTACCGCTTCAGCTTGTGGTTCCGTACCTGTTTCACTTACTGTTCCCATCTACGGCACCATGTGCGTAACCCTTTACGGTTTCATTTGCACTTGTGTTGCGTTATTGTAACCATTTGTGTCTGTAGTACTGTTTATCTTTCTGTTTCGCTTAGCGTCACCATGCACATTACCATTTGCATTTGTGGGCACCGTGTTACTATGTGACAAGACAGCATGTGGCGGAAGCGCGGGGCCCCAGTACCACATTACATTCAGTATTTCTCATTATCATTCTCAAATACAAGGGAAATTAGAGGCAAAAAACTCCATTTAATGCATTAGTTAAGGTTGTTCCACAGTGACAAAAGCGAGGAAATTCAGTGTTAGGGTTGAAAGCCCACCTTTGACCCCCCCCATCCACTGCCCCAACCGGCATCGGGGTGCGCTTTGGGGTTGTTGGTCCTAACTCTCACCACATTTTCCTATACCTCTGCTTCTTCACACATCTGATGGGGTGAGAGTTAGGGCCGATGACCCCAATGAGCACCCCAATGCCGTTGGGGTGTGGACTGGGGGTCTAAGGGGGCTTTCAACCTTAACACCAAATTTCCCACTTTTGTCACTGTGGAACAGCTCTAAGTAATGCAGTAAATTGATTTTATTGCATATATATATATATATATATATATATATATACACACATACCTATATATGGGCATGGTAACACCCCTATTGTTAGGTTTGAGTAGCCACTTCAGTGTTAAACTTAAAATTTTGCACTTTAATAACTTTGCAACTGTTCAATGAATTTGCATGCCCTATTGGCCAGGGTAGATCTCTGGATGTGATAAGTTACATCCCAGTTGGATGTGCAGTTTCTGAGTTCCAGAGGGGAGCAAAAAGCATTTTTTCACTCATTGACTTTGCTGAGATTTTTCTCTGAACTTGTTTACAGCCCAGACAGTTTGGAATCTTGGTCTGAAATTTTCAGGACAAAAAGGGACTAGCCCACAGATGTGTCTTTTGCTAGTCTGGTAAAAAAATATTAAGCCGTTTTTAAGATATTGCATTTTAAAAATGTGAAAAAATTGTTTCTGAGCAAGCTCAGTAAGCACTAAAAGATAGCTGTATAAAACAAACAAAGAACAAAGAACCTCTGTGCACAAACATTGAGGCAAGGGTTACCCCAAAAGGCATTTGGCTAGGAAGCCAAGTTTCAAGAAAATACAAAATCACACATGCCCACACAATGCAAAGCATCATGGGCTGCATATGCAAATCACCACAGAATATTATGCAGGTTCAACTTTAAGCAGAATTGCATGGTACTGAAAGGCCTCTCATACAGTTTTCAAAGGGTGCTAACAGATGACATATACACGTGTTTCGTCCTACCAGGACTCATCAGTATGCCTCATCTGTTTGACACCCCAGTCGAATGAACCAGCTACCCTAAGACAGTCTGTCTGGGTTATGTTGTGGTGAACCCATTAAAATAAAAAACTATTTAAAAGACAAAGAACCTCTGTGAGCAAAAATCCTCTTTTGTATGGGAAAATTCTTTTTTCATTTGCAACCATCTTGTTTCTGTTTTTTCTTTAAAAAAAAATTTCAAAAGCTACAAAAATAACATCCTGGAGAGAGACCACCACACCTAGCTGGCTCATCGGGCCCCATTCGGTGCAATCTCCTCTTCAAAGTTAGAGATATGCCCTTGAATTTTTTTTTTAATATAATGAATCCTCTTTCCTTTTTCATATCATGAGTCACGAATGTGTGTTTTCACACCTGTGGCATGGAATGCCATTATAGTTGCACAGAACTACGTTTTGGCGAGGATTTGAAAATTTTCTGTACCAGGTACATGGGGTGGGGTAATAAAATGGCTATGTTGGCAATTTGATCACTACTGTCCTACAAATGGAATCACAGGGCCCTTTCACAGCAACATACATATACACATCTATGGAGGGATAAGAGCACATGGCCTGAAGATCTCTACGCTCTGACAGGAAAATAAAGATACAATTTCTCTGTCTCAAAAACTTTAGATAGGTGGCTGCACAGGGCCCAGAGGACCCTGCGCTCCCACAGGCAAATAAAGCTATGATTACGCAATCTTAAAAAATAGGGAAATTCTTTGCAAAAAACTGTGCTAAAGCATCACTTAAGGTTGATATCAAAGTGTAAAATGGAGGGAAATACGATGTTAAGGTTTCCAATCCTAACACCCCACCCCCATCCTGCACACACCAACAGGTGTCGGGGATGTGCCTTGGGGTTGACAGCCATAACATGCACCCCCATTCACCTATACTGTAGCCATTTCAACTTATTTACTTATGGAATGGGGTGAGCATTATAGCTGATGACCCCAAGGCATAACCCCGATGCCTATTGGTGTATGCAGGGTGGGGAAGGGGAGGTCACATTTCCCTTCTTTTTAAGGTTTGATATCGACCCTAACTGATGCATTAACATAGTTTTTGCAAAGTATATAGAGTATGTGTGTTGATAACAAAGAGTTTGTACAGTTGCTCGTGACTCGAGTAACCTCACAAGTGGAGAAGCCACAAGTGAGGGTTACGAGTGGTCACTGGCAACTGAACAAATAACTTTGTTATCCCACAGGCACCCCCTGCATATTTGATTTATGCAACGGGATTTTTTGGGATTCTGGTTTGTTATTTTTTTTTTTTTTTTTAGTTAAGTTCCTTTTCAGGTTTTTTCTCTGTGTCTGGTTGCTGTGTTTGGTTTGTAGGATTGCTGCACTGAGAAAGAGGAAAACATTTTTTTTTTCTTAAGAGTTTTTTCATTTAAAATGTGGTTCCAGTTGGGGGGGTTTGGTTAGGGTATGCATTTTGTGAGTGTTTGGGACTGTGATAGCTTGGCTTTTAAGAGCACTGTGAGGAGGTGAAAGTGAAACTGGGAGACAGTGCTGGTAAGAAGGCAGCGCAGGTGGTGGTAGTTAGTGACGTAGTCACTGTGCGGATAAATGGGCGATGATGTAGTTTCTATGTGGATAAATAAATTTATCCACATAGTAGCACAGATAAATGGATTTATCAGTGCACATTTATTCAGACACCTGTTGCATAAATATATATATATGTACTGTATACACACACATGTATACATGCAGATAGATGTACATATAGATATATAAGTTTGCAAAAAAACTTTCTTACTACCCCAGTTAGGGTCAAAGCAACAAAGGTTGGGACATGAGGTATTAGGGTTTCCATAACACCCCACCCTCACAAACCAGACAGAAGAGCAGGTGTGGGGTGTTTCTTGGGCTTCTCAAGCCTAACACCCTCCCCATTCCATCTGTAAATAAGGTCAGATGTGTAGACTTCATGAGAATGGGGTGAGCATTAGCTTTGAGAAGCTCAAGGTACATCCCACACCTGCTCTCCTGCCTGGTCTGTGACAGTGGAGTGTTAGGGAAACCCTAATGCCTCATTTCTCAACTTTCATCACTTTGACCCTAACTGGAGCATTAACCAAGTTTTTTGCAGCTTATTTCCTTACTTTTTGAGATTGTATAATAATATCCATATTTTACTGTGAGAGCGCAGGGTCCTTTGGATCCTGCACTCCCATCCCTCAGTAGATGCGTATAAGTATGTAGCTGTAGAAAATTTTATTACCCCACCTCATGTACCCGGCACAGAAAATTTCTGAATCCCTGCCAAAACATAATTCTGCACAACTGCAGTGCCATTCCATGCCAGAGGTTTGAAAACACGTTTTAGACAAGATTTGAAAAATGGCAGCTGTGATATACATGAGGTGGGGTAATAAGAAGGCTATGTTGAAAATCTGGAGTCAAAATAGTTAACATTTCTGAAGTTATGAGTGGGCGTAGCAAAATTGCAATAAATGGTCATAACTTTGCCATTTTTTCATATTTTGACTCCAGATTTTCAACATAGTCTTCTTATGACCCCACTTCATGAACCACATGGTTTAAATGTTCAAATCCATGCCAAAACAGCATTCCAAGCCACAGGTGTGAAAACATGCTTCAGACAGGATGTGAAAAATGAAGGCTGTGCTGTTCATGAGGTATTGTGAAAAAATGGCTATGTTGAAAATTTGGAGACAAAATATTGAAAATGACCAAAGTTACATGCGTGCATAGGAAAATTTCAATGAATGCACGTAACTGGGGCATTTTCAGGAATCTTTTCACCAAATTTTCAACATGGCCTCTTTTGGGACCCCACTTCATGAACACTGGCTGTGAAATTTTGTTATCCTGTTCCAAAAGGTGATTTCACACAGCACCGCAAAATCACCTTCCAGGCCAGATTAATGAAATGACAGTGACAGTGTTCATGAGGTGGGGTCCCAAAAAGGTTATGTGGAGAATATGGTGAAAAATTCCAAAAAATGACAAAGTTATGAACATAAGTTCAAATTGCCATTGAAATACATTATACAGCACTTACCTTGATTCCTCAGTTCACGGTTCAGCTTTGAAGGGTGCAGACATGTCTTGGTCCACATAAGATGACAGCCAGTGACCTCTGGTGGTAAGTATAGGGTAAGTGGGGGTGGGTGCTCAGTGGGAGGGTCGCGATGGGGAGGGAATTGGCGGGGATGATGAGGGACTGTTTTCTTTTTACAGGATTAAGCAAATAAATATTTGGGGACACTGGGGGTTGGCTTCCCAGTGTCCCACACTTCCTGGGGAGGACTGTACATACTGACACAGGGATTGGGTCCCCCAATGTCACCTAAGAAATAAAACAAGGGGCAACGAGGAGGGGTGTATCTGACACCGGGGGTGGGCATCTCAATGTCGAATAATATAAAAATATGGAAAGTCAAGAGCTGTCCTCTGACTGCCCAAAGAAATTTAAGACCTGCTTGCCCCATTTCATTAAAGAATTGTAAAGTCTGCTAACATTAGAGCATTTGATAAACAAAACAAAACAAAACCAAAAAGCAGTGGGTTGTGAACCAGACACGTGGTCTCTTATTCATCATATATCCTGTCATCTGACAGACATTTATTACAATGCACTCTCTAAACTAGGAAAAACATAATTTCTTGCAACACTAGCTGTGCATGCGTCTGGTGCAAGAAAGCTAATTCTGATCATTAGCTGCTGCTTGGATTGAAGGATCGGTTCAGGTGAGATCGGGAACTGTTGCAGTAGGCTAGAGAACAAGTTAAAAGTAAAGTCCCTCAGCATAGACAAACCCCATTAGAGAGTAGCATAGGTGGATCGCATTGGAGCAGAGCAGTACTGCATGGGAACGGTGATCGGATAGTGGGTGGAGGGACCACTAGACTATCAGGGAGCTATGACAATTCGAAGTGTCATAGACCTTCACTGTTAGAAGTCTTTCCGGTTTGAACAGTAAAGTACAAACTGTAAAGAACTTCGAACAATTATTTTCCAATCAATTGGTCCTTACAAAGTGAGTGATGGGTGATATGATTCTTACCCCCAAAACGCATACTTCACCTGGAATGTTCTAAATATTAAAATTGTGTTGTTAAGCATGTAACTGGGACCTAAATACAGGTCTTGGTCATTCCTAATCACGTAGGATTTCTTTAGAAACCAATTTTTAAAGGGGGGGGACAAGGTGTCAGAAGCAGAAACAATATTTTTCTGAGGTTCAATCAGTAAATCCTTAACAATTAACAGTTTGCTATACTTTTTTTTTTATCTCCTCCTATGCAGCTGGGGGGTATTACCGATGGTTCCCCCCAGTCCGGCCCAACCTTCAGCCCCTGCTCTGCCCTCGATCCCCAAGCTCTACCCCTTACCTCCAACCTGCACAGCGATCTGCCATGGTGGGC
Source organism: Neoceratodus forsteri (assembly GCA_016271365.2). NCBI lineage: Eukaryota > Metazoa > Chordata > Ceratodontiformes > Ceratodontidae > Neoceratodus > Neoceratodus forsteri. Next base: position 1,523,716,757 of record CM057452.1, read on the forward strand.
AAGCAACCACTGCCATGGGATCCAGGGGGGGTTTCGGGTCAGGGGGAGCATCCAGAGAGTAGGGGTCAGTGGTGCTGCTTGTCCGGCCATCAAGTAGCACGCAAGGTTTTTCCCTTTTCTCCCCCATACGTCTGAGGCGTGCAATGACGCCAAGAGACCAGAGCACGCACGCTACCGCACGTGTCCCCATCCCAGCATCTGCCACAGCACGTCCCTCCAGTTCTGCCCATGACCTGCCAAGCCCCTAGCCACCGCTAGAAGCCACCAGGCCACCGAGGCATCTCACCCCCCTCCCCGGAGAAGGAGAGCAGTCTTACAGACGCTTGATCCTTCTCTTCCCCTGCCGACCCCCGACGACCCAGGCTCGTTCCCGAACCCGGGTCACCAGCGTAGCACGAGGTGTGGCATCTACCGCCTCAACCCTCAGCGCCACCAGGCTGACTGAACAATTAACAGTTTGAACGATTTTCAATAACCTGCCTGTCTGGCGGTTATCACACAATTCATTAAAATTCAAAAATGATGAAATGTCTTTTCACCGAACTATACAAAGGCACACCCTGTCCCAATCATCCCTGAAAATTTCAGGTAAGTTTTATTCCCTCTGATCTGTAGATGAGAGCAAAAGATTCAGTGTTAACCAATGGAAAAAAAAAAGTGTTTTTCCCCCCATTCTTTACCACTTTATATCTAAACAACTGTACAAGATGCAATCACAAAACTTTACTCATCTTGATATATTTACAAGGGGACCACACATGCCAAATTTCAGGTTATTTTGTCAAAAAATGGCAATGTTATTCAGGTACAAAATTTTGAATTTTCTTTTTTGTTTGTTTGTTAACTTTATGTATGCAACGGTGCTCTCCGTGGCATCCTTCAGAGGTGCCCAACTCTATCCTGCCCCTTCTACTCCCTACCGTGGCCAGCCATCACCAGTTCACCCCTCCAGAGGAACTCCCCAGTACTCTGAATCACCCCCCAGAACTGGGCCTGCCCGCCCTCAGTGGCACTTTCTGAAATTAGAGGGTCCATCCCTCTGGGAGGTCAGCAGTGGATCCCTGGTGTGGCCTGGCCCGGAGTTAGGGATGAGAGGGAGATCCCTGAGGCCCTCATCATCTCCTCATCAAGCTGGGGATTTTCTACTTTATTAGTTCCCCCCTCTCCCTGCAGAGCCCGGCCAGCAGGGCAACGAATTGCCATGGCTCCACCCCCATGGCATATGCCATGCTGTCCCAATCAGCAATCCTCCAGACACCGCCAGAGGTCAATCCAAGAGCGAGCGTACCCCGTACCCACCCCCGGGAAGAGAGAGCAGTCCTTCAGATGATCAATCTCTTCCTTCCCCTGCCGATCCCTGGTGGCCCTGGCTTGTTCCCGAACCCGGGTCGCCGGCATGGCATGAGGTGTGGCGTCCAACGCCTCAACCCTCAGCGCCACCGGGATGGCAAATATTTTTTATTTAACATAGAACTATCTATACAGTCCTAACTATAGGGATGCTACCATGCCCCTATATGTGTGTGTGTGTGTGTGTATGTGTATATATATATATATATATATATATGTATATGTATATTTATACAACGGGTTGGGAGCTCCAAGCTGATGATAAATCCTGTTACTTTCACTGTAGTGTGGTAAATGAAGCTGATGTCAGCAAAGTTAAAATAAATGCCATTTATACATACTCTGCTGATGTCAGCTTCCTCCATCTTTGTATACCCTTTCCTGCCAGTTCATATCCCTCTCTTCTCACTGCCTGCAATGCAAAGAAATACACAAGTTCCATACTGTAGATGAAAAATATCATGTAAAACAACCTATCCCAAATTTAAAAGCCAACATCTTAATCCAAGTACGTTTTACATGCGTTCCATCAGCACTCACACAAGTGGTCCTGAAAGTGTGCATGAGAACTCTCCGATGAATCAGAATCAGAGAGAAAGCCTTCCATACAACTGCCACAAAATACAATACTACTAACGCTCTCCCCTACCTGTCAGCACTTTAAACAATGTTCTTTACTTAACTTTTCTCTTTTTTATCAGTCATCATTCCACACCATGATCAGGAAAGTGAAACCTGTTGCAGGAAACATACTGTAAGTCAGTGAGTACCCACAGCCATAAACAAAACCGAAGTGGACTCTGTCAAAAGACACACTAATGCCGAAGCAGACAGCATAAAAAGTGCACACAAACAATTAAAAATGACTGGAAAACACCAAAAGTAGTCATTAAGCACATAAAAACTATACCTGAGTAACGAAGATCACAATCATGCTGTTCCCAAGCCTAAAAGAAATTCCCACCCTCACACACAAATGACCCAATCACATAACACATGACAGTGAACACTATCCAATCAGCAATCAAACAAATAGCAAATGACCAACAGCAGATCTAACAGACATGCCATTCATACCCATTCAGTCATACAAACAACAGAAAGGAGGACACCAAACAAAAATAAAACAAAATGTAACTGAAAGGCCAGCCCAGTGGCACTGAGGGCTGAGGCGCTGGTCCCCTTACCTTGCGCCACACCGGCGACCCGTGTTCGGGAAAGAGCTTGGAACGCTGGGCGTCAGTAGGGAAGAAGGTTTGAGCATCCATGAGACTGCTCTCCTACTCCGGGGAGGGGGGTCCACAACAGTCAGCACCTGGTTGCCCCCTGGCAGAGGCTCCTGCGCCGTACATTGGGGTAGAGTCTGGAGCAGATGCCAGGAAAGAGCGAATGGATGCATGCGCACATTCCCTTCGCTGGCATCCTCGCATGCCCTCAGCTCAAGGGGGAGTAACCAGAAATAGAGGAGGAGTGTGTGTCTGGGATGGAGCAGCTTGATGGCCATCCACATGTGCCGGCTCTGGCGGGCGCCTATCTGGATCCGTTGGGGTGAGTGAGTATGGGGGCTCCCCACCACCCCACTGTGGGGGGCAAGCCACAGAGGAATCGGTGTGACCTCAAGGGAGTGTATGACACTCGGACGGCAGCTGGAATCCCAAGGTGACTGCCAGAACACGGGAGCAGCCCAGATACACACTGAGGAGGCAAACAAAAAATGTAACTGAAGAGCCCCACCCCATTGGCATATAAATAGTATCGGATGTGTAGATTACGTTATGGAAAATATTTTCATCCTTGCAGAGTGAGTTTCGATACTATCACCATGCCTTCAGCACTGTGATTAACCAGAGCTCACTCTGCAGCAGTGAGAATATTTTCCATAGCACACCCTGCCCATCATGTATCCCCTCTCTCTATGTGTGTGTGTGTGTGTGTGTATATATATATATATATATATATCTTAGTTGCAAAAAATCCATTAATGCATCCCTAACACTCACCCCATTCCATAAGTAAATAAGATGAGATGGGCACAGTATAGGAGAATGGGCTGAGCATTAGGGCTGACGACCCCAAGGCACACCCCCAATGCCTGTTGGTGTGTGTAGGATGGGAGTGGCGTGTTAGGGTTGGAAACCTCAACACCACATTTTCCCACTTTTGTCACTGCAACCCTAACTAATTATTACAGTGGCACGGTAGTGCTATTATAGTTAGGGTTGCACGGCCACTGCTATATTAAACCCAAAATTTTGCACTTTAATAACTTTGCAACTGTTTGACCAATTTGCCTTAACATTTGCATGCTCTGTCTGGTTCCATAGATCTCTGGATCTGGCAAGTTTCGTTCCAGTCAGATGTGTGGTTGCAGAGTTGCAGAGTGCCAAAAAATGTGAAAATACCACTTTTTGGCAAGTTCTTTGCTCTGGGCTACAGCCCAAATGATTTGTGTTTCTGGTCTGAAATTGTCCGGGAATATGGGGTCTGGGTCATTGAGGTGCCTTTTGAAGGTTTGGTGAAACAATATTAATCCATTCAAAAGTTACTAAAAATTTAAGTTTCCCATTATAGCCTATGAGAAAAAAATATATATGTCAAGCTCGAAAGCACTGTTTATTTTCATGAAAGCACTTTGCACTGCCGCAAATGGGTTTTGTACTTTTGTGCTGCCGCCATCTTGTGTTCAGTTAGTGACAGCTAAAAAAACGCTGTAATTCAAAAAATACTGCCCCTTGGTAAACACCAACACTTGTGTTTACCTAATCGAGGCCTGAGGAACACTATCCTGGCATTTCTTTTCTTTTATTTTTTTTTACTTTATTTTTATGGTTATCATTTGCATGACAGTAAAGTAGCATATGATAAACAGACGACATAGGCGTACATTTTCAGGAATATTATCCCTTAATCAAAGGATACTTTTGTATTTACCATATTGAGATACAGCATGTGAGGGGTATTCTAAAGGATAACACTCAACAGACACCAAAACTTGTGCTGTGTTTTAGAACCCAAGACCAACATGGCTATTTCATAAATTTTAGAATTGTCCAGCAATACCAGTCCAGAAAAATCATGTCCCTTGCAGGATGAAAGGTGCCATGTATATCCCTTAAGTAAATATAGGCTTCCAAAAAGAAATGTCAAACAGCAGATATATTTATTAGAAATATGATTTAACTATATAAACTAACTCCTCTGTGAGCTATAAAATGATTAAAAAAACATGTGAGGTCCAGATCAACGTAAGGGATACAGCTTTACCAACCTTTTACCCCCCATTAAATTCTCATTTCTCATTACCTTAAAAATGAAAGTCTGATTATAATGTACCCATAACAATAATAATCCATGAAAACAGATCATCCAGGAGGTGAAAATGCACTTAATCTAATTGCTTTAAGGTTAAACATAAAACATCAGTCTGTAGGTAAACTTATAACAGCAGACCATCACTAAAAATCTTGAACTTAAGGTATCTCCCAGAGCCTCAGTGCCAGTATCCTCAGGAGTGTTCCTATTTTCAGCTTCACATCAAGTAGATCCATCTTCTGGCTTCCACAGGGTCTGAAAAAAATAAAGACCTTACCCTGGTAGGTGATCCGCAGTCGGGCCGGATCTATTATGGTATGCAGAACCCCAGCCTCCAGAAGTGAGCGGCAGACACCATCAAATCACTTCTGTTTTTGCCGCGTGGCATAACTGATGTCAGGGAAGATAAACACTTGCCAGTCATCTTGCATTAGAGGGCTTGCTCAGTGGGCACACTGTAGGATTCAATCTCTGATTCCAATTCCTGACATCACCACCATCATTGTTCTAGGTTCCGCTGAGTTTTGCGGGAGGCCTCTTGGGGAGATTCGATAAACTTTTTGAATGTCCCAGATGGTCTCATCTCCCTCCGGTGGTAGCTTCTCGGATTACCAGTCCCGCACAAACATTACCAGATGATCTCCCTCAGAGCCTTCAGGTAGATCGAGAATCCGTATATTCAATGATCTTGTCTGGTTTTCTAAAGTTTCCATTCTTGCATGAAGGTGCTGATTTTCTTTTACTAATAAAGCTGTGGCACTCGTTGAAGCATCTGCCTGCCTGTGGACCTCAGTCATTTCACCTTTAATCCCTTCGATATGTTTTCAATGACCAGCACTCGTACATTAAAATCATCTACTTTCTGGGTGAGATCCGAGACGGAGGCAATTATTCTCTGAAGCTTCGATCCCAAAGATGCCGTAGCCTCCGCAGAACTTTCCTTGCCGGCCTGTGAAACTGTAGAAGGCCTCAAAGTTCCCCCAGCTCCTTTACTTTTGTCCATTCCACCAACCATCTTATCCTTCTTGGGGTTACCCATCTTGTACAAAATGAGGTCGCTCTTTCTGGTGGTGTCAACCAAAATTTAATTCAAGGCACCCAGATGTAAAAAATAAGTAAATTTATTCAAAGGAGTTTAGAGCTGTATAAATCTACTGCTGCTCAGCTCGGGCTGCACAGCGCCCTCCCCCCGGATTACTTTTAATTAATCCTGGCCAAAAATATGTTTTCTGTGTTTTGGCAGTTGGCAGTGTTGCAATTTGCAGTACTTCTTTTGCAAAAGTGCCGCAAATTGAGGCAATTTTTGTGCAACTAATGGCACAGTTGACTGAAAACTGCCACAAATTGTGGCACTGTTTCATGAAAATTGTTGCAATTTGTGGCACTATCTCAATGGGAAAAAACACTGGCACCAGTACAACCCACCAAAACCTTTTCAGTGCTCTTTTTAGCCCAAATAAAGTTGGATTTGTGTTCCTCTGCCCCCGTTTAAGTAAACACCTGTTGATGTTTACCTAATAAAAGGAGTTTTTCTCCTTCTACTGCCTCTAAGGGGCTGAGGCATGTTTTATTTAAAAAAATAAGTTTCTGCCAACATCGAAGTGCCCAATCCCTGTGTTGGCCTCCCCACCAGAATGGGACACTAGATAGCCCACTCCCAGTGTCCCGAAAATATTTTTTTTTTCTTTAAAATGCTTCTGCCAACATCGGGGTGCCCAATCCCCATGTCAGCAGTAGAAATCCACCCCCCCACAACCCGGTCAGCATGGTACACTTGGGACCCCACTCCCAGTGTACCAAAAAATGTATTGTACAATCTCCTTTTTTTTTCTTCCAACATTGTGGTGCCCAATCCCTGTGTAGGCGACTACCCCCCCACAGTGTGGGACAATGGGTTGCCCACTCCTAGTGTCCCCAGTTATGTTTTATGCCCCCAGTATGGTGGGACACTGGGGAGCCTACCCCCAGTGCCCTGATATATTGTTTTTTGTACCTGCAAAAAAAAAAAAGAAAACAGTCCCTTGATGTCTTCTTTTTAACCTGTAAAGAAGAAAATGGTCTCTGGTCATCTCCCCATCCCAACACTCCCACTGAGCAACCTACCACCCCACACACACCCTTTGCCCTATACGTACCCACCAAAGACCGTCGGCTGCAATCTTGTGTGGATCAGGACACATCTGCACTCTTCAAAGCTGAATGGCGAACTAAAGAATCAAGGTAAGTGCCGTATAATGACTATCTATGGCATTTTGAACTTATGCTGATATCACAGCCATTTTTTGTCATTTTTACACCAAATTTTCAACATGGGCTTTTTGGGCCCCCACCTCATGAACATGGGCACTGTGATTTCATTACTCAGTCCTGAAAGGTGATTTTATGGTCACTGTGCAGAATCACCTTTTGGGACTGAATAACAAAATGACAGTGCCAGTGTTAATGAGGTGGGGTTCCAGAAAGCCCATGATGAAAATCTGGTGCAAAAATACCAAAAAAACACCTGAGTTATGCATGGTTGTTAAAAGGTTTCCATGCACGCTCATAACTTCTGCAATTTTGATATTTTCACCCCAGATGTTTAACATTGCCATTTTTCCACACCACCTCATGAACAGTACAGCTGTCATTTTTCACATCCTGCCTGAAACGTGTTTTCACAACTGTGGCACAAAATGGCATATACGCTGCACTAAATCACATTTCGGGACTGATCAATGAAATGACAGTGCCAGTGTTCATGAGGTGAGGTATGCAAAAGGCATTGTGGAAAATTTGGTGAAAAAATTCTTAAAAATTACCAAGTTACGTGCGTCCGTTGAATTAATTCTATACACGCGCATACCTTTGGAACTTTCCAATCTTTTGGTGCCAACTTTTCAACATTGCCATTATTTCACACCACCTCATGAACAGTACAACTGTCATTTTTCAAATCCTGTCTGAAATGTGTTTTCACAACTGTGACCCAGAATGGCGTTACAGTTGCACATAATACGTTTTGCCTTGCATTTCACAATTTCACTGTACCAGGGTACATGAGATGGGATAATAAGATGGCTATGCTGACAATTTGGTCACTGCTGTTTGACACCTGGCAGCACAAGGCCCAAAGGGTTCTACACTTCCACATCTACTGACATATGCGCATCTACGGAGGGATTGGAGCGCAGGGTCCTAAGGACCATGCGCTCCCACAGTAAAATAAGGATGCTATTATACTATCTCAAAAAGAAGAGAAATTCACTGCAAAAAACTCTGTTAATGTATCAGCTAGGGCTTCTATTACAGCAATAAAAGTCTGGAAATTTGGTGTTAGGGTTACCAACCCTACCATCCCTCCCACCCTACACACACCAACAGGCGTCAGGATGTGCTTTGGGGTCATCGGGCCTAAGTCTCACCCCATTCTCCTATACTGTACCATCTCAGCTTGTTTACACATGAAATGGGGTGAGAGTTAGGCCCAATGACCCACAGACACACCCCAACAACTGTTGGTGTGTGTACAGTGGGGGGGGTGGTGGTAGGGTTGGTAACCCTAACACCGAATTTCCAGACTTTTGTTGCTGTAATAGAAACCCTAACTGATGTGTTAACAGAGTATATACAGATATATATATATATATATATATATATATATATATATATATATATACACAGCATATGTTGCAAACAACTTTGTTAATGCTCCAGTTAGGGTCAAAGCCACAAAAGTTGGGAAATGAGGCATTAGGGTTTCCTTAACACCCCACCATCCCAAACCAGGCAGGAGATACTCACCCCATTTCTTCTGTAAATAAGGTCAGATGTGTAGACTTTATGGGAATGGGGTGAGTATTATGGCATTTCCATGAAGCACGTGGTTCTAATCCAGATGGGATCCAATTCATGGACCTTGAATGGATACTGTCCCTGAAAAAATGTGGGATGGGGGGCAGGTTGAAGTCTCTCATTAGAAAGGAGAGTGAGTGGATTTTTAAACTGAAAGAAATGAAGCCCCCAGGACTCAATGATCAATGGGACCTAAAACCATTTCTTTAAATCTATGCTATGCACTTGCAATTGGTTACACTCCCCTGTGGGTCAGGGGTCTTCCTGCCAAATTCCTAACACCCTCCTTTTCCAACAGACTAATCAGACAGACTTTAATTTTGATATAATAATTTTTTTATATTATTAAGAGGGTATACTAGTGGATTACTCTAACTAGGGTAAAAAGACCTCTCCCCCCACAACTGAATGTTTCAGATAGAAATTTTCTATTTTTTCCCCTTTTGTTTCACTCTGGTCACCACTTGCTGGGACCCCATCAGCCATCTCCACCGTTTATCCTGTCCTGCTTGGATCCTTTCTATCAGTGTCCCTGTTCCCCAATCCACCATGACTCAACTGTGTGGCACCCCAGGAGTGGGGCCGCCTTCAGCACCACGATGATTATACCTCAAATCTGAAGCCATCACAGGTGGAGGTGAAGGAAGGAGTCAATCAGGGGCCGGAGAGCAGGATCCAGGGCAGACATGGTTGGCTGGAGTCGTGTCTTCCTCCCAGCCAACGGGGCTTTTCCTGTTTCCTTGGTTCCCCCCCATGGAGGGGCAGACGTGAAATGATGTCCACTGCAGGACAGGTGCGCTCACGCACCCTCTCACAGGACATCTGCTGTCACCTGCCCCTGATGCCCAACGTGATCCCAGCAAGTGTACCTACTGTCTTCACAGGGAGTCATTGAAGGCTGGAAGATCACAACCCACCCTCCCCAGGAGAGGAGAGCAGTCCTCCGGACAGTCAGTCCTTTCCTACTCCCTGGCCAGCCCTGACAACCTAAGCTTGTTCCCAAGCCAAGGTCGCCAGCATGGTAAGAGGTAAGGCACTTTGGGTGCCTCAGCCCTCTGTAGCCCTGGGCCAGCTTAGAAATTTTCTATTAATAGAATGGATGATAAATTCATTTGTTACCTCTTATGCTAACTGTATTTTATTTATATAATTTGTCTTATGACTTTTTTCAGATTCTACCTGTTCCCTCCTATAAAGCCTGAAACTTCCACTCATGCCGATCCCCATAGCAACACAAGGGCTTACAAAATAAAGAAATTGGTGATGGGTGATCACATTGATGTTTCAGACCGTTCCTGTCTTTTTGCCTACTCTGGATTTCATTTAGGGCTTAGTTTATATACATGCATTAGCAATTTATTGTACACTGCAAACTTGTAAGCAGTCATGTCAAACAAATGAACGATGCATACTGGGCAACTATTTGTTACTGTTTTTGCACTGCATTGTTTGAACAGACCCGCTTTCTGAATGAATTTATATATGTTTGGTCATGTGATCTTAAAGGCTGTACAAGTCACTATTTGCACTAAATAATGAATATTCATGAGCTGATGCATAAAATGAGAGACACACTCCTAGTTGGCCACAGCCCCTGAGGAAGACTTGTGGAAGCTGAAGCGCTGGGGCAAGGTGGCAAGTGGTTCCTGCTGCACCTGTTATTTTTGTGTGAGCTAAATAAACTTTGGAGCACTGCATTTTGCACTTTAGTAACATTAGCATTTTTGTAGCTCACAGAGTCTAGATTGCTCTTTTTCAGAGTTTCAGAGTGCCGCAGTATTTTTGGTGAGTATCAAGAAACTCATACTGCAACCTGTTGATGCTATGTCTCAGCTTGCTTATTTTAAGAAGGTAAAATGATTGTGCTAATGAAGGGCATCACCAGACTGCAGTTTGGCTTTGCAGCTACAGTAATCCATGTTGTGATAAACTGATGGGTGATGGCCCCCTCTACAACCAGACTCTGGTCATGACAAGCAGTGAGCACAAAGGAAGTATGGAATTTAATAGCCTGGCTGTCCGTGCTGCTGACTGGCAAACAGCCAGCCAGCAATACAGGGAGTCACTACGGATGTCATCTTGTATACTACTCGGGGCGATATGCCAGGCAGCACAGCACTTCAGTGGGGAGCAGTTAGTTTGCACTTTGTTGGGCTTGTGGTGTAAACAAAAAAAACAATATATTTTATCATAATTTGTGTTTTTGATCACTTCTGTGTCAGAGTCCCTGAGAGACTAGGCATGTGTCATCAACAACTAATGTTTACTAAGTCAATGAAGTAATACTAGAACATAGCTAGCCTGCCAGCACAGTGGCAGTGCTATTGCTTGCGACGCCAATGACCTGGGTTCAGAAGTGAATCCGGGGTGTCGGAGGGCCAGCCAGTGGGAGGAGGATCAAGACTCCATAAGACTGCACTCCTCCTGTGGGGGTAGCATGGGCAGAGCCCGATGCTTGCCTTGATGCTGATGAAAGCTGGATGAAAAGCAGCCCAGGCCAGGAAGGCTGAAAGGCATGGAAGACAACAGTGTTTGTCACGCAAGAGCATGGGGCATGCACCATGATATCACAGCATGCTGCGCTTCCCTAGGGATAGAAAAAATTGGGAAAAGTCCAGTGACAGAATGAGGAGTATAGCCCACAGGCCCTGCACCCCAGCAGCTGGGCACACCAGCCCAAACTGGATCTGTTCTCTGGCAGGGCTTGGGGAACTCCACTGACCCCACGGGGGGGGGGGAGCCCTGGGGGAAGATAGCTGGCAAGTAAGCACCAGCGAACATTGGGGTAACAGGGCTGGGGCACGCCTCTGAAGGAGGGCTGACAAGGATTAGGGGACTAAAAAAGAAAAAATGCTAATACTAGAATATACAAGTATTTACAGTGATGAAAGTGCTCCAAAGGGACGTGCCCAACTGCTGGGTGGTCATGTATTTAATCCAATGCATTGCGAAAACAAAAAAATGAAGGCAGATAATGCAAATTAATTATTTGTTGCATTTTATTTCATGAACGAGAACACATTGTTTTAAAAGAAAGTACTCCTTACTTTCCAAGTTTGACTATTTGTACTCATTGGAATTGGTTTTACTCACCTCACTTCAAAAGTGAGGATTACAGTACTCACTGCAAAATCTTGCCTGGAGCACTGGGGGTGTTCAAATCAAAACTTTAAGGACTTGGCCAACCCTGACTGTAACTGAATTTGCACTTGCCCCTCATTGTGTGCAGTGAAATCAGATCTCTGTTTTTTCACTTGTCCTTCAAGGAAATTTACTTGTCCCAGACAGGGGGCAATATGATTTGCACACCACTGAAGTGCAATTATCCCCCACAACACACACCCTGGAGTGCCCTATTGTGATTATGGAATGAGTTCATTGGCATCAGTGGAGGAATTTATTAAAAAAAAAAAAAGTAACAATTACATTAGTTAAAAAAGCAAAAAGTAACAAAACAATAGAATAAGAAATTAATCCTCCTTAGCAGATGCAATGTTGGCGTATGGCCAATAGCTGGCAGCAACAATGCATGTAAGTTGTTGGGTATTTTTTCTTTTTTTTGTATTGTAAAGGCAACATAAGGGCAGTTTTGTGTGTGTTGGCAGCTTCACTAAACAGTAGCCTTATTGGGAAAAGCAGTTCCCATTGCAGGCATTTCTCTGTGTTTTTTCCCTGACCTGAAAGTCTTGCTTGTTTGTGAGCTGCTGTCGGGCACTTTATTTTTCTTTTAATCTACAACTGATTGTTAATAAGCAGCATCAGTGGCGGAGGTTGGAATCCACTGAGCAGCACTTTAACAGTTAGCTGCAAGCTGCGGCTCAGTGTCTGAGGTAGCTGAGGTCAAAAGTGGCAGTTGACAGCATAGGGACACCTGGACCCAAGCAGCAGCAGCGGAAGCTCAGGCCAGAAGCCATAGTCAACAGCACTGAGAGATAAAATGAGGAGCCGTGGTCTCAGAAGTGGAGACGAGGAGCCACAGTTGGTGGCAGTTAGAATTGGCCAATAGAAGTTATATGAGCTTGGTCAGGGTTGAACGAGAAAAGTTATGACCAGCAGCATTAGTCAGCTGTTTAGTCTGTTTTGTACTATTTGGGTGGGAGGGAGTTTTAAACTGTAACTGAACTGATGGCAGGGCAACCATGTTTAGTGTGGGCATTTGTGGTTTAAATTGTGCTACAGTAGTAATTCTGTGGGTAATGCAGCTGGGACAACTGATGGATGTTTTTCTAGAACGAGCTTGGGGCTTCTCCTTCACCATTTCAGACCCTCTCCTTCGCCCTGATGGTTCTATGACCTGGGAGTTCTGCTGTGACCCCTACACACTCCAAGGGGACATGTATCACTGTCCATTAACAGACTTGATCCCCCCCCTTTGGAGATGGGTGATGTGATCTGGCACACTTGGAATGTCTGCAGCATGAACCGCCCAGTTAAGGCAATATCCTGAAAGAATATCAGATCCTGTCACACTTAAAGTGCTAAATACCATTTTGGCCTTTATACAAGAAACCAGATTGCTCATAGCTGATAACCCATGCCTCAAACGTGACCTGGTGGGGCAAGTGCTGGCAGCCTCAGCCCCCTCCCATAAACGAGATGTTGCAATACTTGTTCAGAGATCACTGAGATGGTCTTCCTCCATAGTAAAGCAAGACCCACAGAGCAGATGGCTTACGGCCCTCATGGAAACAGTAACTGGCCCTATTCTCATGGTAAACATTAATGTGCTGAATGAGGATGTTCCTCATTTTTTTTCCAAGGGCTATCGATGCCCAACAACAACACAGCAAATACAAGCAAGTAAACATTCAGCATTGACAAATGTTTGTTCGTACATGTGTGAAGATGAGTTCTGGTCCCAGTTTATTTATTAAGGTCATTTTTGTTAAGTATAGCAAGGAAGAGGTTATTAAAATGCATGGCTGCTTCCTCCACTTTAGGCATCAGGCTTACTTACAACCTATCATGTAATTATGCCTGCTCACTAAACTGTCTCAAACATCTTTTTTCAATAAATCTACAGGCAGACTTAGTTTTCTGACAACTCTCACATAGGCTACAATAGCATGATCACTGATGTCATTGTCAAAGACCCCAGTATTATTATATTATCCTGCTCCTCCTATCAGGTAATATCCATCCTAACCCAGGCCCACCCGCCACAGAGAATACAAAGACTAGCGGCCACCTTAAAATCGTATCTGTCAATATAGGTAGTCTCCTTCCCAAGCTACCTCAGCTCCAGGTCTGGATTGCACAGCACAAACCCCACATCATAGCTATCACAGAAACCTGGCTCTCCCCTAAGATACCTGATGCCTCAATTGACCTGGATGGCTACTTTATCTTCCTCCGAGATCGCCTCTTCAAATGAGGAGGTGGATGCTTGGTATACCTATTCAATGATATAAAAGGACAGGTGATGTCAAACAGCTCCATAACAACAAAGGCACAACTCTTATCTATCAAACTAACCACTGGCCAACAGAAAAAGACAACAGTACTCACAACAGTCTATATACCCCCTGGCAAGCAGGCCAAAGGCATTGAACAGTTCATCATCCATATGAATCGGATATAACAAAATTGGGAACAGGTTTTTATGAGTGCCTGTAACACCAACTGGTTAGCACAAGAGACAGCAAACCTCAAGGATCAAATCTCTATTCTATACCTAACTCAATTAGTGACACAAGCAACCAGGAGGAAATACCGTACTGGCTCCAGCATGATAATTGATTGGCTACTTACTAATTGCCCTGAACATATCTCAAATGTAACAGTATTACCAGACTAAGTGACCACTCCCCAGTAATGTGTTTCTGGTCTAATAAAAGCTTCAAACCCAATCCCTGCTACATCTGAAACCGATCACTAAGAAAAGGACAACTTGACAATTTTAAACTGTACCTCTACAAGACTGATAGGAGCATGCTCGACAACTTACCTGACGTTAATCAGGCCTTAGACTACCTTATAACTACCTTCAATAAATGCCTGCAATATCTTCGCTCCATTCAAATCAACAAAGGTCAAAAGGTCCCACAACCCTCTCAGGGGCACTCTTGGAGTTAATGAATATCAGAGACAACCTTTGGTATAAGACTAGGGCCACTGAATTCAGGCTAACTATGCTGCATATAAGACAGCTAGGAACAAATGCACAAAGTTGATTAGGAACACTAAAGCCTGCTACTTCAAAGACTTGTTAACCAGCAATTGAGATCGAGGCAGAGAATTCTGGAACACTATAAAAACACTCGACCTAATCGTCACCACAATTGGTATGATACAGGAACCTAAGAAGCTGGCAAATGCTTTCAATAAAGCCTTCTCAGACTTAAGCACCGTCCTCCCTCCTGAATGCTTGACACAGCAGTTCCCCCTCAGTAATACTCAGATGATCCACACCTCTCCGCAAAACCATGGGACACCCCCATTTTACTTTAAACAGATCTCCAGGTCACAAGCCATTAAATATATCAAGAGGGTCCTTGGTAAGACTCGGACTGGTAGTGACCAGATTGATATGAAACTGGTTGCTCTTGTACTTGATGCTATCGCAATACCCATCACCAAAATATTTAACCTTTCCTTGAGAATGGGAGTCTTCCCTGAACAGTGGAAAACAGCACTTGTCACGTCTGTCTTTAAAAGTGGGAACAGAACCCTTCTTGCCAAATATAGACCCATACCTATACTTCCCCCACTATTGAAAGATTTCAAAAGCGTAGTGTCAGAACAATTAATGGATTACCTGAATAAGTACTCACTACTTTGCCCACAACAACATGGATTCAGCAAAAATCATAGTACAATGTCTATGCTCACTGACCTCACCACTCACCTCTATGACAATCTTGACAATGGGATGTCAGTGGGGTCCATCTTTGTGGACCTCACAAAAGCGTATGACACAGTGAATCATCAAATACTGTTAACAAACCCTCAGATAATTGGACTATCCTCTGAAACCACTTCCTGGTTCAGCAGCTACCTGTCACGCAGACATCAGTGTGTACGGATCAATGGGGCAGTATCTGAATCAAGAGTAGTGTCAATGGGGGGCTCTTAAGGATCTATTCTTGGCCCTCTGCTATTCAACCTATTTCTAAACTCACTACCCTCTGCCTGCCCTGCTACAATGGTACTATATGAGGATGATGCTGTTATCACGGTCTCAGGAAAACAACTGTCAGATATAATCTCAACACTTCAGGACAATTTCCAAAAACTTGAGGTTTGGTTCACAAAGAATAAACTCTGCAACCATAAAAAACAAAGGCTATGCTATTCTCTACACCACACAACAAGAAAAGAGCAGGTCCTCTGAATATTATTAGCAATGGGGTCATACACTTGAGAAAATTGGCAATTTCAAATATCTGGGCATTTACCTGGATGACACTCTGTCCTTTTCCACCCACATTAACCACATAGTGTAAACTGCCAACATCAAGTTTGGCATCTTATATCGCCGTAGACAAGCCCTGTCCACGGAGGCACTGAGCCTTGTTACCAGGAGCTCTGTACTATCAATAATTGACTATGGGTTGGCAATCTATAGTGTAGGGTTAGACACTGCCCTAAAAAGAATAAAAACCTTTCTCAACAAGGCTTGCAGGCTGGTGTTGGGGGCAGAGCATTTGACTCACATGTGTACCCTTTGCTCAGAAACAGGGTGGCTACTGCTCCACCTGATGGCAAAATATCAGGCCTGCTTCATTGCCAAAAGGCCCTACTTGACCACTCCCTTGCATCCATGGTAGACCCTTTTCAGCGGAACTTAGCTGCTAAGTCTACCAAAAGTGCTGCTAAAAGCGTACTCCTTGTCCGTTTTTGATGAACCTCGTTTGCCCAACGTGCACTATCCTACCAAGGGCCTCAGTACCGAAATGACCTCCCTGCCTCCCCCCTTAACTGTGAGAAATTAGGACCCTTTAAAAGAGAACCCCATTTCCTCTTAATGAGGGAAACTCAGTGTGCCTGCCCCTCCTGAAAAACTCTGACTCTCATCCTTTCCCCCACGTCATTCACCCACAAATCCCTTCCTCCTAATCCCTCTTCTACCCATTACCCCCCTCCCTACACAGGTTCCACTGACAATGCCATACAGGGAACTAACATACTAATACCTTAGACGTCTTAACTTTATCCTCCCCTTCTCCACACACCCTTAATCCTCCAACCCCCCCGCTTCTCTCGGACAAAGCCATCTCTGGCTGCTTTTCTTCTGCCGTTCTGCGCTCTTTAAGAATTCCTACATATGAATTACCACCTTTATCCCCTTTCCCACCCTCACTTTCCATGTCTAACGATAGTAGTAATAAACCTGCTCTTTTGTAACTTTATAGCCTCTGTGCTAAATGTATGACCATCTTTGTAACTATATTATCTCTGAACGAAATGTATGACCGCCTTTGTTGTCTATTACTTGTATGTAACCTATTTGTCCTGTCCTATGTAAACCTTGATTTGGAACCTTTGTAAACGAGTTCCCCAGCTCAAAAGTGTTAATCAGAAACTGAAATAAATAAATAAAAATATTTCTGGGGCATATTAGTAAGTACCACATCAAGCACAGAGGCATGATCATTGGTTTCTAGATTCGACTTTGAGGGCTCCTGAATTAGTTGAGTCACACCAAATTCATCCCAGATCCTTTTTTAACTGCCAGACTTTGGTGTGAGCCACTCCTAATTTAGATTGCCTACGATAAAACTTTCATCATTATGGCTTTTGATGAATGAGCAGAAAAGCTCCAAGATTTCATGACCAGTGTTTGGGGGGTCTATAACATTCAAGGACATTTGTGATCTCATGATGTGATTATGCTATGCTTACTGCAACGCATTCAAAGGCTTTAGGTACAGTGAGGGAGCTAATATATGTAGGTCAGATTTATCAATAACACAGATAACAACACCCCACCCCTATTAGACTGATTTAGTCTGAAGAGACTGTAGAGGCTATTGCTAACTCATCATTACCAACAAAGCTCTTTAGCCATGTTTTAATTATCAGTAACTGTGACAACCTGCCCCTTCGGCCGTACCAGCTTACAGGGCAGTTGCCTGGGTATACTGCTTCACTGGGCTGCCACCACCTGATTATCTTAGGAAAATACTGCATTACTCAGGATCAGGAAGGTCAAACACAATAATATTAGGTAGAGTGCACTTCAGACAGCAGACTGTAAACAGAGAATTCATAGTGTCAGCAGAAATATTAAAATTACCTTCTCAATAATGAGGCACAGCCACTGAGTAAGACAAACATTTTAAACGTTTACTGGAAAAGGAAAATAATGTCAAGTATATAGACATATAATGGACAGAAGAATATCAAAACCTAGGCTCTCCTAGTGTCTGTCTTAGCTAGGAATCATAAGAAGGGATATGAGTCGTAAGCATTAGCCATAACAACTTACCATTATTTAATGGAAGTATGTAAATCCTTTGTTACCCATGTTAAAGTACAATGTATTTTTAAAGGCTTCTATTGTAGACAGCTTCTGTGAGTGAACAGGCAGAGAAAAGAGGAAGGAGCTGCTGTTATAACTATACTTATTTGCTGGGACTAAAGAACTAGAACTCAACTACTGGGACCTTCAATTAGGGTAAAAACAAAACAAAAAAAAAGAGTTAGTGTATTTGTCTGAGTCGACTGAAGTGAATTATCTGTGCAGTTATCTAGGTGTTTGTCTCAGGTGGCTGAAGGGAATTGTTATCTGTGCAATTAACTAGGTGTAGAAATAGCTGAAAAGTAGGGGGAGTGGCTTAGCTAGAAGGGAGCCAGGTTAAAGCCAGATTTAAAAACTGCCCTAGATAGCTTCTGTCAGAGAACAGGCAGAGAACACAAAGAGGGAGGAGCTGCTGTTATAACTATACTTCTCTACTAGGACTATATTGCCCTCCTTCCCTCCCCTCAACCCCTCCACCCTAAGCCAGCTCTACTTTTATAGGCACAGGATTTGACTGACAACAGGAACTTCCTGTTTGGGAGCAGGAAGTGAGTGATCACAGAGCCACAAAAGACTCACCATCCTAGAAGGAAAAGAGTAGCTCTCCATCCCCCCCTAGCTGCTGGAGGTCTGACTCTGAGCAAGTAAGGAGACTACTGAGAAATATGGGAACTTCTTGTCTCAGAACATGAAGATCAGGAGGTTAAAGGGCACAGAGGCAGTAAGTAAGTAGGGAGAAAAAAATAATAAAAATAAATAAACAGAGGAAAGAGTAAGTATTCAAAACAACAGTTAAGAGGTCAGAAATAAGACATGATGGGAGTGGTACAGTGCAGTGGCTGTGGAGCAGCAGTCTTCTGGGAGACATTTTGGAGGAAGCAGTGTTGTCCCATCTGCAGGCACCTCTCTGAGCTGAGGGAGGAGGTTGCTCATCTTCAGGCTGAGTTGGCCAGGATTTGGGGGACTTTCTGTCCCACCCAGGGACCACCAGGACCACCAGGACCACTGCCGTTGCCTCAGAGGTTGCTAAAGAAAGAGGAGCGGTTGGACCACAGTGGGCTCAGGGAGGGTGAGGGTGGTGGAACAGAGGCACATCCCTCCAGTTGTACCCCTCCACAATTCATATACCATTCTTGAAAAGTGTGGTTCTTCTATGGAGGCACCCGCAGTGGAGACCAAGGAGGATGCTGGGAACCTCCACAAAGGAGACCCACAGGATGGTGGCATGGGACCCCACAGGGAAGAAAACAACTTCTGGTGGGGGACTTCATTGTTAGGAGGGTAGAACTGGGGGAGGAAGGGAAGAGGGAGGTGAGGTGCCTTCCTGGCAACATGGCTTGGAGGGACAGGGAGCGAATCCTCAGGATCGCCAGAGCAGCTGCACAGGGGAGGGAGCTAGATGTAATTGTAAACCTAGAGATGAATGGCCTGGCTGAGAAAGGGATCAGAGCAGTGCAGGGAGAGTTTGTGGAGTTGGGGAGGGGCCTTAGACAAGTAGCACACATGGTAACCTTCTCGGAGGTGCTGCCTGTCTAAGGAATGGGTGAGGCTAGGGTGCTCCACACCATGGAATTCAACCAGTGGTTGAAAAAGTGGTGCAGAGCTCTTGGGGACTGTGGGTCCACCTGGAATGATGCAGTCCTATACTGGCATGATGGGCTGCATCTGTCCAGGAGGGGATCCGGGATCCTAGGTGATAGGTTTAAATGCTTCATCGGCACGCAATTAAACTAGCCAAGGGGGGTGGCACTGGAAAGGAGCAGGGAAATCCTATCCCACACCAAAAATCAGGCTATTAAGTGAGGTAAACACCGAGATAGAGACGTTGATAGGGAGAAGGGCAGGGGTAAATTGAGAAAATGACAAAGGCAGTAAGGACAGGGATGGGGCAAAAAGGGGTAAGGCCATCAAGAAATGGAGGGTAATGAGTATCAATGCCCATAGTCTGGGCAACAAGCTCCCTGAACTGGTGGCCTTGATGGAAGAGGGATGCCTGGATACCATAGCAGTCACAGAAATATGGTACACAGAGAACCATGACTGGGATGTTAACATACCAGGATACACAACCTACAGGAGAGACAGGGAGGGGAGAAGAGGGGGAGGAGTAGCTCTCTATGTAAGGGAAGGGATAAAAGCAACAAAACAAAAGAGTAAACAGGGAGGAGAGGAGGCACTGTGGGTCACCTTAGAGACTGGAAATGGCACCACAATCCGCACAGGGGCTGTATACAGACCCCCATCTCAGGGGGAGGGAATGGACAAGAATATGACAGAAGGCATCCTTAGGATGGCAGAGAAAGGGGAGATACTGTTGATGGGGGACCTGAATATGACAGATATTAACTAGATCATCTTTGTTGCAGCCACATCCAAGAGCAGGGCTATTCTTGATGCCCTAAAGGGGGCATGCCTCAGACAGCTAGTTTTGGAACCCACTCATGAGGGAGTAATCTTAGACCTCATACTCTCAAATGGGGACAGTGAGAGGATCTCAGATCTAGAAGTGGGTAGCCATCTGGGAACAAGTGACCACCAAACAGTGTGGTTCACAATAAACTCAGCTACAGAGTCAAGCCATACAAAAGTGAGGGTTCTGGATTTCAGGAGGGCTGACTTTAGCAAGATGGGAGAGTGCCTTAGAAAAGCACTAGCAAACAGGCTAGGAGGAGGACTGGAGCAACAATGGGTAAACATCAAAACTGCCATCACAGAGGCAACAAGCCTTTGTGTGAAGCAAAATAAACAAATCAAAATGAAAAGAAAAAGTATGGTTCTCAAAAGAGGTGGCGGGGAAGGTTAGGGAGAAAAAGATAGCATTTAGGAAGTATAAGGAAACACAGAAGGAGCAGGACAGAGAACTGTACCAGTTAAGGCAGAAGGAAGCAGGGAGGGAAGTCAGAATAGCAAAGGCCCAAACTGAGGAAAAGATAGCCAACTCAGTTAAGAAGGGGGATAAAACCTTTTATAGGTACATCGGCGAGTGTAGAAAGACAAAGGGAGGGATAGTGAGGCTGAACAGAATGGATGGTGGGTGGGCAGAGAGGGACAGTGAAAAAGCAGGGATACTGAATAAATACTTTTTCTCGGTGTTCACAAAAGAGGAGGAGGAGGAGGAGGAGGTACTTAATCTAATTAACAGAAGCACTCTGGATAGGAGGGTTGATCCCAGTCCTTTCACAGAAGAAAGGGTTCTGAAAGAACTCCTAAAACTGAAGGTGGACAAAGCAATGGGGCTGATGGGATTCACCCCAGAATTATAAAAGAATTAGGGGAGAACTAGTGACACCACTAACTACCCTTTTTTAACAAATCATGGGAGGATGGTGTGGTACCTGAGGACTGGAGGAAGGCGGATGTGATTCCTCTTCACAAAAGTGGGAGCAAGACAGAGACAGGAAATTACAGACCTGTCAGTTTGACCTCTGTGGTAGGGAAAATGATGGAATCACTTCTGAAGGAAAGAATTGTTGAGTACCTAGAGGCCAGTGGGGCATAGGACCCAAGGCAGCATGGGTTCACAGCAGGAAGGTCATGTCAGATGAATCTAATTGATTTCTTTGACTGGGTGACCAAAGTAGTAGACCAGGGAGGGGCTGTGGACATGGCCTACCTAGACTTTAGCAAGGCATGTGACACAGTCCCACACAAAAGATTAATAAACAAATTAACCAGCCTGGGAGTGGGTCCCAGGGTGGTAGTCTGGGTAAAACATGGGCTGGACAACAGGGCATAGAAGGTAATTGTAAATGGAGTCCACTCTGAAGAAAGAGGAGTTACTAGTGGGGTACCGCAGGGTTCAGTACTGGGTCCAGTCCTTTTTAATGTTTTTATAAGTGACATTGCAGAGGGACTAGAAGGAAAAGTATGCCTCTTTGCAGATGACACAATGATCTGCAACAGGGTTGATACACAAGGAGGCGTGGAAAGGATGAGAAGAGACTTGGCAAGGTTGGAGGAATGGTCAGAAGTATGGCAGCTTGGATTCAATGCAAAGCCCCTCCCTGGTCTACTACTTTGGTCACCCAGTCAAATAAATCAATTACATTTGTCTGATATGACCTTCCTGCTGTGAATCCATGCTGCCTTGGGTCCTGTGCCCCACTGGCCTCTAGGTACTCAACAGATCTTTCCTTCAGCAGTGATTCCATCATTTTCCCTACCCCTGAGGTCAAAATGACAAGTCTGTAGTTTCCTGCCTCTGTCTTGCTCCCACTTTTGTGAAGGGGAATCACATCCACCCTCCTCCAGTCCTCAGGTACCACACCATCCTCCCATGATTTATTAAAAAGTGTAGTCAGTGGTGTTACTAGTTCTTCCCTTAGTTCTTTTAGAATTCTGGGGTGAATCCCATCAGGTCCCATTGCTTTATCCACCTTCAGTTTTAAGAGTTCTTTCAGAACCCCTTCTTCTGTGAAAGGACTAATATCAACCCCCATATCCAGAGTGCTTCTATTGACTGGATTAGGTACCTCCCTGCTTTTTCCATTGTGAATACTGAGCAGAAGTATTCATTCAGTATCCCTTGCTTTTCACTGTCGCTCTCTGCCCAACCACCTTCCTCTTTATTCAGCCTCAGTATCCCTGCCTTAGTCTTTCTTTGCTCCCTGATGTACCTATGAAAGGTTTTATCCCCCTTCTTAACCGAGTTGGCTATCTTTTCCTCAGTTTGGGCCTTTGCTCTTCTGACTGCCTTCCCTGCTTCCTTCTGCTTTAACTGGTACAGTTCTCTGTTCTACTCCTTCTGTGTTTCCTTATACTTCCTGAATGCTATCTCTTTCTCCCTTACCTTCTCCACTACTTCCTTTGAGAACCATAGAGGTTTCTTCTTTCATTTTGATTTGTTTATTTGCTTCACACAAAGGCTTGTTGCCTCTGTGATGGCAGGAAAAAAGGAATGAATAAATCTGGTCATGTTTCCCATCACATCCCCCCCCCAACAAATGAAGCCTTGTCTCTTTTGGGTGATCCCCAAGAGTCACTGCCATTCACATACGGACATTGAAGTGCCAAAAGTATCCTGGCATGCACTTAGCCCTGCCTAGACAACCCATCCGCAATGGCATTTTGAGAACCACTGTGATGCTGAATGGTCATGTTATGCGACTGCAGTGTCAAATTCCAGTGCAATAATTTTGTATTTTGCCCACTAGTTCTATGGAACCATGTCAATTATTTATTTATTTATTTTATTCTTTTTGGAGTCACCTACCGGCATTACCTTCTGCTCATTCATAGACCCCTGAGCTACCACTCCTATATCAGTCGCCCTCCCGATACCCCCTGGCTTACCGCCTTGGGTGGGGTCATGGCACCCGATCCTCTCTTAGAGTGCTGCAATCAAAAAGATAGGTCAGAAGTCAGCCTGGGAGCTGATTGCAGCTGAGGGGCAAGCGTCATCCAGGCGGTTAGGTGGCAATTTTTCCTCCCTGTGTTTTGTGAGGGTGGGAACATGCAATGACAACCAGCATCCACTGCACCCTCCAAACATGTTGGCGCTGACATAGATAGTACACCCTGCCTCCACTAGGTGTCCATGTAACACCAACACACTCCCTGCCCTTTCTCCCTGGAGAAGGAGAGCAGTCCTTGGACGCTCAATCCTTCTCCCCTGGCTGGCCCTCCAATGTCCCAGGTCCGTTTCCTAACCCTGGTCACCAGCGTCGCAGGTTGGCACCCTGCCCCTGTGACAATGGTCAAGCATGTCAAGGAATTATGATCTGTGACCACACTGAACTCCTGCCCATACAAATGCAATTGCAGCTTCTGAAGGGCCCACATTATCCCCAGACACTCCCTCTCAACAGTGGCATATGCTTCCTTCCTGGGCAGAAACTTCAAGTTCAGATACACTATGGGGTGCTCCTCCCCCTGCGATGTAACCTAGCTCAGGATGGCACCCAGCCCATGGTCTAGGTCATCCACATGCCTGATGAACTTGAGGTCATAAGTGGGGCTAGTGAGCATTGACAACCCACATAATGCCTCCTTCAGCTGCCGGGAAGCAGATTCACAGACCTCTATCCAGAGACCTTTCTCTTGTTGTTTCTTTTTTTGTTGTTGTTTTTTTTTGTCACGTCTATCAGCGGCTTGTCCACATCACTATAGTGAGGAACAAACCTCCTGTAGTACCCAGCTGTCCCCAGAAATGCCCTTACTTGTTTCTTTGTGGTTGGGGTGGGCCAGGCATGAATGGCCTCAACCTTCACAGGCTCTGGACGGATGTATCCACTGCCCATCTGGTGCCCAAGGTAGGACACTTCTGCCATGCCTGTCTGGCATTTTTCCACATTAACTGTCAGCCCTGAAACCTTCAGTCTGTTGAACACCTCCCTCATGTGCCTGATGTGATCCTCCCATGTCTGGCTATAAATGACTATGCCATCCATGTACACTAGCGCATATTCACCTGTCCCAGACAGAATCTGATCCACAAGCTGCTGGAATGTTGCGGGTGCATTTTTCATCCCAAATTACATTACTCGGAATTCAGAAAAGCCAAATGGGGGGATGAAGGCTGACCTCTCCCTGGCTGCAGGGGTTAGGGGTGCCTGCCAGTAGCCCTTTGTCAGGTCTATCACAGTGGGGAACCGGGTTCTCCTCAGCTCTTCCAAGGTCACATCCATTCTGAGTATAGGGTAGTGTCTGACTCCATGCAGCTGTTGAGTCTATGGTGGTCAATGCAGAACCGTGTGGTATCATGCTTTTTTGAGATCAGAACAACAGACAAGACCCAGAGGCTACTGAACTCCTGGATTACTCCGACAGCCAGCATCTCTCTAAGCTCCTCCTGCATGGTCTGCCTAACTCTCTCTGGTACCCTGTAGGAGGACTGCCTCAGTGGCACCTGAGTCCTAGTGTCCATGTGGTGTTTAGCCATCATGGTGCACCCTAAATTTCTTGTGATCATTCCCCCAAATGCTTGCAGCACCCTCCTCATCTTCTCTGCCTGGGCTGGTGTCAGCTGCTTGGAGAGGTAGAGGTTATCCACAGATTTTAAAGGGCTGTATTACTTACATTATTTTTGAAAACCCCACTGTCACATCACACCACTCGGCTGGCTCAGGTTATTCGATCCTCCTGGTCACAGTCCCAATGGCATGGAAAGTCTTGTTGGTGGAGGAGGAAGCTTCACTTCTCAGACCCCTCTGCTGGTCTCAAAAGTAGTTTGAGGGATGCTGGAATGGCACCAAACAGAACAAGCAGCAGATTTTAAAACCCTTACTTTAATTTTGGAAAGTACCAGTGTTGGATCCCACCACCTGAGTGGCTGGTGTGGATCAGGTTACTGGGTCCTCCTGGTTACAGTCCCACTGGATTGGCAAGGCATGGTGGGAGAGTGGGAGCTTGGCTGCTTCAGCTCCCCCGGCGACCCCACAGTAATGAAGCAGTGCTGGTTTGAGGTAGCAGGCAAGGCAGGGCAAACATGCAACTGTTACAGGAGAAGCTAGTTTCATCTAAGGTAGCAGGTATGTTGGAGGGTCAGCCATAGAATTCAATTATAAATGTACTTCAGTGAGAAATCTTCAGGATGAAAAAGCTTTGTATAGTCACTCAAGGAGGCCCATGAAACAGTAGCTGGGTCAGTGCAACTGGTATGCAAAGCAAAAGCAGACACAGGTTTCTTACCCCTAGGACGGAGATACTAATAAACCTTTACATAGCTGAGTCCAGTCTAGATATATATGCTCAACTTTATGGACTGTTATGCAAAAAACTCAGGAAATTACAATGCAACTTGCATAATATCAACAGATTAAATGCATGGAATATTATATGACAGGTATCTACTACAAACCAATCAGAACACAAGAACTGTCATTTACTACCCCACAACTGCTATAACCATATTTTAGACACACCTAAAGAAAGCTATCCACCTTCAGAACAGGAGGAGAATCAGGAAAAGGCAGACATCCTGAACAAACATTTTTATTCAGTGTTCACAGAGGAAGGAGAAGGGGAAGGGCCACAAAAAAGTAACTGAAGCTTTGGAAGGAGGGAGGCGGACACTAATCCTTTTTCAGAGGAGAGAGTCCTGAAGGTACTCGCAAATGTGAACATGGACCAAGCGATGGGGCCAGACAGGGTGTATCCAAGGGTACTGAGGGAGCTCAGGGAGGTACTGGCCTCACTTCTAACAGTACTATTTAACAACTCAGAAACAGGAGCGGTTCCAGAATATTGGAGGAGGGCAGATGTAGTCCCGCTTCACAAAAGTGGTAGCAGGGAGGAGGCTGGCAACTACAGGCCAGTCAGCTTGACGTCGGTGGTGGGAGAGTTAATGGAATCACTGCTGAAGGAAAAGATTGTGGAATCCCTTCAATACGGATACTTACAAAACCAGAGTAGCATGGGTCCACGGGGTATGTCAAACTAATCTGATAGGTTTCTTTGATTGGGTGGCCAGGAATTAGATCAGGGTGGAGCAGTGGACACAGCCTACCTATATTTCAGTAAGGTGTAACTCCCCAATGCCTCCATGTCTGTCTAGGGTCCCGATGTTATAACGGGGCAGGAGCCTGAGCACCTCCTGACGCAGCTGCACAGAAATGGAACAAAAGCAGGCCTTACCTGGCTGATGAAACATTCATGTACAGGCCTCCTCTTATCAGGGTGGAAACAATCCCAGACACCATGGCTTCTGCTGCCCTTAAATTTATAGGGAGGGATGAGACCTTCTTGGGGGGAAGCATGCAGATTAATTCATTAAAAACTCAGCACCACCATATAAAAGCGAAAAATATAACTTTTTTTTGCCCAAACATGATCGATAAATTTAAATAAATTAATGGAATAGCTCCATGGTGCTGTGAGATTGTAACATAGAAACATAGAAGTTGTCAGCAGATAAGGACCGCAAGGCCCATCCAGTCTGCCCATTTTTTTCTACCTTATGAATGTGCCATCGGCCTTTGCTCTGTCAATGGCCTATCTATTCATACTCATCTGTATTGCTCCCTTATGCCTATTCCATGTCTGTTTGAAGCCCTGCACTGTATTCATATCCACCACTTACTGAAATAGGCCATTCCATGCATCCACCACCCTTTCTGTGAAAAATAACTTTCTCATGTTACCCCTTAATCGACCTCCCTCTAATCTCATGCTGTGTCCTCTTGTCCTGCTGTTTTTCTTATATTGAAACATGTTAGACTCTTTCACCTTGTTAATGCCCTTAAGATGTTTGAATGTTTCGATCATATCACCTCTTTCCCTCCTTTGCTCTAGGGTATACATATTGAGCTCCGTTAATCTGTCCTCATATGTTTTCTGATGCAGTCCCTGCACCATTTTGGTTGCCCTTCTCTGGACTGCCTCCATTTGGTTAATGTCCTTGTGCAGGTGCAGCCTCCAGTACTGCATGCAGTACTTCAGATAGGGCCTAACCAGTGTCTTGTAAAGAGGGATTATTACCTCTCTCTTACGGCTTGGGATACCCCTACTAATACACCCCAACATCCCTCTAGCCTTATCTACTGCTTTAGTGGTCTGCTTGATGATTTCAGGTAATCTGTGATGATGATGCCCAAGTCTTTTTCTTCCCTTGTGATTGCCAGCAACTCCCCACCCAACCTATAGGTGGCTTTAGGGTTTCTCTCCCCTATGTGCGTGATCTTGCACTTCTTTGCATTAAACCACAGTTGGCGCTCTTCAGACCATTTTGCCAGGCGACAGGCAAAAAGCACTTGCACCGGCCATAGCTGCTAGATTTACCACCACTGACATACAAGCTGAGATTAGCTTGTACCTCCTCCCTTCCAGTTGTACCTGCTCCTATCCTCAAACGGGGGAGTGCCTAACTCCCCCAGCCTCTGGACCTTAAACAAAATCAGGGCCCAATGTAGCCTAAAAACCTCCCATGGCTGCTGTCCATACTCCCCTCCCCTCTCCAGAGCCTCAAATGGTACTCATTCTTCTTATGGCACTGAGTTGAGCAGAGGCCTAAACAAGCATGGCGACAGCTCCCTCCTTACATTTCTGTTCCCCCAGACTGCATTCCTTTATAGGCCTACACGGGTCCTGCCCCAGACATGGGCACAGCAGGCCCAATAAAGTGAATCTCAGGATGCAGGCCTTCCCCTCTTACCTCCAGCAGCGTGCCACATGGGAAATGGCTCCCCGAACTTGCCACATTCGAGGAACCCTACTGTGGTTCTGCTACTTCCTTGGCAGCCCCACTGCCTTGATTCTGCTCCATTTTTTGGGCACCAGGACCTCCATCTACCAGATAGTTCTATGGACTCTCCACCCCTCACAGCAATGAAGGTATCCAAAGCCTCCCACAGTTGTCAACTCCTGCCACACTCCCTCGGGACCACCTTCATGATGCACTGCTGCTATCAGCCGACACCTTTTGGGCAGGGGAGTTTTAGGCTCCCCGGCCACGCTGGCCCTAACAGCCCACTGATCTTCCAGTTCTTATCCTCTCCCTCCAAAACCCTGGGCTTAAATATAGGTGAAACTCCGCCACCTACTGGTCAGAACAGGGAATTGCCCCCTATGCTAACGAAAGGGACAAAAAAAGGGGGTGAGAAGCCAAGGTAGTAAGCCCACCCCAGGAGGGGGGCTTATACTCTTCCCCATTAAAAACATTTGCTCCTGGAAATGGGGTAGAAAGGGGCTCTTCTAAGGGATCCACCCAGCCAGAGTGGGTATGCGCACTCCTCACCAAACCCAGAGTCCCCTCAGGCACACCCAGCACCCAACCCTTTTAGCCTCCTACCTATTCTGCCCTGTGGAGCGAGTTCAGTTGAAAAATATTTAAGCAGAAAACACCACACTAAAATTTAAACTTTAGCAGTATGCTTGCTATGGCCAGGCTGCCAATTAAACATTTAACTCTCCAACATTTAATTTTAATTATGCAAATCAAGTACTACCCAAATCAAAACACCACTCACACTCCACACTCTCTCCCATGCACGCAATACTCCCACGCGCTCAGTATTCATATGGAGGTAGACATGGTAATTTTGCCTTATCATTATTGTTAAGAGTTGCTCCACATGGGGGCAAGTGCATGAAACAGCCTTAACTGTTCTCTACCTTTTTTTTTTTTTAAACAGAAACAGTCAGTGGATTAGTCCAACAGATTCTTCTTCCTCCAAAGTGGTGATAGTCCTGGGGTGACCCCCTCTGGGCACAGTGCTTAATCAACTTTAAAGAGTCTTCCAGGGAAAACACAACTTATTTTCAAACAGGACAGTCCTGGCTAATCACAAAAATACTGAGCAGTTTCCTCCTTAGATGGCAGACCCTCTGCCACGGGGATAGAGATAGTCTGGCTCCAGCTTGGTAGTCTCCTCACTGAAAGAATCCATAGGGATGATATAATACTTCATGAGACAGCCTATCACATCCTGTACCATGACAAAGTGCTTAAAAAGCATAAGTCCAGCCCAAAATGTAGAAAAGCACATGGCCCTCGCCTTCTGGATGCTAGCCTGGGTGGTCTTGCCGGGCACCCCCTGCTGCTGTTGTAACTTCTGGACCATGCCCCAGAATACCCAATCTGCCCTTTTCTCTTTGATGATGTCCCAAAGTCTCTCAGACACGTAAGGGTACTTCGCATTGGGGTATTCCAAAGGAATTCTTCTCTGCACCCACCTCTCTGCCTGTGACCACTCGGGCACGTATCTTGCACTGGTATGCCAGGCGGCTTCTGGCTCTAGCCCCACCTGGGTGCGGTATGGGACATTAGCAGGATCCCTGCTCAGCAGGGTGTCCAATTTTACATGCAGGGCCTTTGCTCTGCACCAGAAGGTGTGGGACAGCATCGGGCAGCTTCACTGCAGGCCATGAATAGGGCTGAGGGATGGCTCTATATATCTCTTGGTCGGCAAATTGGAAACACTTGAACTCTTGTCCTGGGGGAAATGGGACAGGCACCTCCCAAACAACCTCTTCTCCCACCTCCTCTTCTGTAGTGCATCCAGGCATACTTGATTGTGAGGCCTCTCCTTTTGAGACACCGGAGGAGCTGCCATCACCAGGCAGAGAACCTGCCACTGAACCTAGTCCTCTGCTTCTCCCACTCCCTCTGCCACAGGGATAGCCAACAGCGGCAGGCAGTGTGGGAGTGGGCAGACTCCTATGTCCCACATCACCCTCACTGGCAGGTTCTTCCATGGCTTCCACCACTACATCCACCTATGAGACCTCAGGCTTTGGCACCGAGGCAGGGGCTGATGTCTTGGCCTCCGCCCCCAAATACAAGCTTCCTTGTGAGAACAACGAGGCAGTGCCCACTGACGTTTCTACAGGGTAAGGCCAAGCTTAGCCAAAGGGAGTGCCTTCCCAAAGACCAACTGCCAACCCACTGTAGCAGAGCGAGCACAGGAGTAACTTCACCACTCCTTTCCCTCAATAGCCACGCCTAACACATTTTTATTCTGCTGCAGCTCTCCCTGCTGCATTCCACAGCCATGCCAGCAATGACGCAGGAATGGTCAAATGAGGTTCCTCAAATGGAAATTTCTCAGTCATTTTTAGCACATTCTGGCAACGTGTCTTCTCCTCCACCACAAGCAAAGAAAATGGTGCCTTCTCCTCACTCAATCCTGGTGCTGCACAGAGTGAGCCTATCCTGAGTGCCCCCACTCCCCACCTGACCACTCCTTAGTCGGCAGTCACCCAGACAGTGGCACCCAGGAAAACCCGCCATACCACAAAGGTGACCCACATAACTGTGCCATCCCAGCCAGGCCATCTGCAGCAGTCAGATCCCTTTCACCTCCTTTGCCCCTCACAAAGCCAGCAGTGCTGTAGTTCACAAGTCACAGAAGAAACCCGGATGAGCCACCACATCTGTAACCCCTCCAATGCCCTCCATTTCTGTCTAGGGGTCCCAATGTTATAATGGGGGAGGGGTGCAGAAAGCCTGAGCACCTCCTGGAGCAGCTTCACAGAAATGGAACAAAAGAAGGCCTTACCTGGCTGAGGAAACATTTGTATACAGGCCTCCTCTTACCAGGATGGAAACAATCCCAGACACCATGGCTTCTGCTGCCCTTAAACTTATAGGGGGTAAGGAGACCTTCTTGTGAGGTAGCATGCAAATTAAATTATCAAAAACACAGCATCACCATATAAAAGTGAAAAATAGAACATTAATTTTTTTTTTCAAGAATGATCAATAAATTTAAATAAAATAATGGAGCAGCTCAATGTGGCTGAGAGATTGTAAGAAACGACAGGCAAAGGGCACTTGCAACGGCCATAGCTGCTAGATCTACCGGCCTAGAAAATAGACCAAACTGGCTCAACCACTGACACACAAGCCGAGATTAGCTTGCACCTCCTTCCAATTGTACCTGCTCCTGTTTCCAAACGGGGGCATGCCTAACATCCCCCAGCCTCTGGACCGTAAACTAAACTGGGGTCCAGTGCAGCCTAAAAGCCTCAAACAGCTGCTGTCCATACTCCCCTCTCCAGAGCCTAAAATGGTGCTCATTCCTCTTATGGCATCGAGTTGAGCAGAGGCCTAAATGAGCATGACGACAACTCCCTCCTTACATTTCTGTTCCCCCAGACTGCATCTCTTTATGGGTCTAGGTGGGTCCTGCCCCAGACACAGGCACGGCAGGCCCAATAAAGAGAATCCCAGGATGCAGGCCTTCCCTTCTTACCTCCAGCAGCGTGCCACATGGGAAATGACTGCTAGAACCTGCCACATTCGAGGAACCCTGCCATGGTCCTGCCACCGCCACAGCAGCCCCAGTGCCTTGATTCAGCTCCATTCTTTGGGCACCGGGACCTTCAGCCACCAGGTAGTTCTACAGACTCTCAACCTCTCACAACAATGAAGGTATCCACAGCTTCCCACGGTTGCCAACTTCTGCCACACTCCCTCAGGACCAACCTCACGATGCACTGCCACTACCAGCAGACACCTTCTGGGCCGGAGAGTTTTAGACCCCCTCAGCCACACTGGCCCTAACAGCCCGCTGATCCTCCAGTTCTCTCCCTCTCCCTCCAAAACCCTGGGCTTAAATATAGGCAAAACTCCACCACCTACTGGACAGAACACAGAAGCACTCCCTATACTAACTAAAGGACAACAAAGGGGGGGGAAGCCATGGTAGTAAGCCCACTCCTCGAGGGGGGGAAGTTTACAAAGGCTTTCAACATTGTACCACATAGGAGACTAGTAAGGAAGCTGGGCAGCTTAGGGGTGGGTCTGAAGGTTGTAAACTGGGTAAGAATTTGGTTAGGGGATAGGCTACAGAGGGTGGTGGTAGACGGAGTTCACTCCAGAGAAGGGAGGATGATCAGTGGGGTGCCGCAGGGATCAGTACTGGGACCAGTCCTCTTAAATGTCTTTATAAATGGTATTGCAGAGGAGCTTGAAGTGAAGGTCTGCCTCTTCGCTGATGACACCAAGATCTGCAATAGGGTAGACACTTGGGGTGGGGTGGAAAGACTGAGCAGTGACCTGAGAAATCACGGGGAGTGGTCAAGGGTATGACAGCTGGCTTTCAATGCGAAAAAGTGCAAAATCATGCACTTAGGGCACAGAAACCCAGGGGCAGAGTACAAAATGTGTGGTGCAGTAGTGCTGACCACCAAACAGAAAAGAAACCTGAGGGTAATCATATCTAATGATCTAAAGGTGGTCATGCAATGTGACAAGGCAGCTTGGAGGGCTAGTGGGATGTTAGGGTGCATAGGGAGGGGTAACACCAGCAGAAAGAGGGAGGTGGTGTTGCCTCTGCATAGATTGCTAGTGAGACCCCACCTAGAGTACTGTGTCCAGTTTTGGAGACTACATCTCCAGAACAACACAGACAGAGTGGAGAATGTCCAGAGGAGGGCAACTAAAATGGAGCATGATCTGCATCAGAAGTCCTATGAGGCGAGACTAAGGGACCTCAGTATGTAAATCCTGGAAGAGAGGAAAGAGAAGGGAGATCACGGGAGTAAACAAGGTACAATAGAGAAGTATTTTTCAGGAAAAAAAGATGCTTAAGAACAAGGGGACATGCAATGAAGCTGGAGGAGGGTAGATTCAGGAGAGATGTGAGGAAGTACTTCTTCGCATATATAGTGGTGGATGCCTGGAACAGTCCAGGTGGTGGGGGCAAAAACAGTGCAGGTTCAAGAATTCATAGGATAGGCATAAGGGAATTTTAGTGGAAAGGAAGGAGGGGGGGAGAAGCTGGAGATCAAGTAGTGTCTGCAGTGACACTGTAGATAAGGAAAAACGGGCAGACTAGATGGGCTTATCTGCTGGCAAATTCTATGTTTCTATGTTTCAGGCACACCCACAGTAGGTTACCCATTAAGTCAACAGGGGGAAAAAAAAAGGCATGTTTCACTTTAACAACCACAGAATTTCCTAGTCGTATAATAGTAAGAACATTCAGTTAGCTAGAGTGTACTCAGAATAACCGGCCTCTGTGATTGATTAAGCACCTCAACCTTCAGTTTTGGCATTTATTCACCCACATCTGCTGGTTATTCCTTCTTACACTATGGCTAACTGAATGTTATCGCTTAAATATACTACAATAGAGTTCATATGTATTCCTTTTTAGGAATTGTTGATGAGGAAGGCACTCTGCTCAGTTCCAGGTGTGACCTGTGAGAAGGGTATATGGGAGACTATGTCATATACTGTAGGTGAAACAAAAACAATAGTATGAATTCACTGCAAACAAATATAAGTCAGTGCAAATGGAAAACAGTACAGACCTAAAAGACAAACAACTACCATAGAACCATGGTATATAATGATAACTTACATGGCAAACACGGTAATTCAATAATTAGGGTGATACTGGCTGGCCAGAAAGGGGTATGCTACCAAGCAGCCCCTAAAAAGAGTACTGGGTGGCCAGAGAAGAACAAGGAGTAGGAAAAGGAACAGGAGAGTCAGCTGTTAGGAGCTGTTTGAGTGAGCAGTAGGAGGACGAGTAGCAGATCTGAGGGGGCAGATTATTAAAGAGGGAGGGGAGGCAGAAGGAAAAGACAGTTTGTCCCACAGTTTTGCAGCAAATGAGAGCCAATGATCAAGAGTCTGCAGATCAGAGTGGATGGAAGAGAACAGGGGGGATAGACATGGAGAGAGGGAGGAGAACCAGAATTTGGAGAGAAAAGAGAAGAAACTAGAGACTCCTGGACATAAGTAGAAGAGACAGGGTTAGCAAAGAGTGAGCAGTGGTGGGGTGTGGGAAAGAGCATTAGTAGCCAAATATCAGAAAGCACTGAAAAAGGTTCAGTCTAGCAAGGAAGAAATGCGAGGCAGCCATGTAGACCACAACTGTGTATATATTACGTAGTTTTAGGAACAATACAGATGATTGTCAAGGCAGTACAAGTTTGAGGGAGATTTGATTGTTAAAAGAGCCATATTGCCAAAGTTAAAAAACATGGGAGGGGGCCTAGACAAGACCGAAGACTAACAGGAAGGGTTCTACATCTTATGGCCAGTGATGGCAAGGGCACATTTGCCCATAGAAACATAGATTTTGTCAGCAGAAAAGGACCTTTAGGCCCATCTAGTCTGCCCCTAGTCCCTGCCTCTTTCATCGCCACTGACCCTAGTTGGTCGTAGGTGTCACTCCCTCCACCTGTTCCTCTACCTAATATGCCCCTGTGCCTGTCTCACACCTGCTTGAAGCTCCCCACAGTCTTTGACCCCACTACCTCCTCTAGAAGGCTGGTCCAGTCATCCACCTCCCTTTCTGTACAAGTGAAAAAAGTGTAAAATAATGCATATGGGGGCACAAAAACCCGAGGCCAACATACAAACTGGGGGAGGGAGGCACTGACAGACACAGATCAGGAAAGAGACTTGGGACAATCACTGCAAATGACCTAAAGGTGGCAAAACAGTGTGACAAGGCAGCGGGGAAGGCTTGCCGGATGTTGGGATGCGTAGGCAGGGGCATCACCAGCAGAAGGAGGGAAGTAATAATACTCCTGTACAGACAAATGGTGAGACTGCACCTCAAATACTGTGTCCAGTTCTGGAGGCCCTATCTTCATGTAACCCCCCTACAAATAGGGGTTCCCGAAAAGTCTTCCTTGAGCTTGCTTAAATGCTCACTGCCAGGCTGGTGTCCTGCGTTTTAGCATTTTAAATGTATTACCAGAGAGTGCCTGTATAGCCTCTGTGTACCGTCTCTTTAAGAGCTGCCTGGATTGCAGTCATAATTAATCTGAGAGGGAGCTCTGTTAGAAAATGTACTTGTTTGCTGATCATTTGTTAGAGTAGTAATAATACTGCAGTTTGTTCTAACCTGCCTTCTTTGCAGCATGGACAGTTCTGTTTGTTTCCATCATCTTGCTCCTGGACTGTCAGAATGGGCCAATCAGTACATTTGGGACTCTAAAATGGAGCCTGCCTACAGGAGCTTGGTGGGGCCAAAACTTGTAGGAATTGTAGTTTTGGGCTTTTGGCGCCTAAAATAACCTGGAGGGGGAGCCCTTGTTGCGACTGACAGACAGATCAGCCAACCGAACCTTTTGGATCTTGGGGAAAGTCCCACACTGCTTGCAGTTTCAGTTAGATTTGAGTTGGGAAGTGAAGAAGTAACAGCTCGAGATAGTTCGAGTAGCAATCCATAGCGGATTCGTGTGGGAGAACTGTGGAAAGGCCTGAGTCTGGCCTGCATGCCTGACTGCTGTCCCTGAGAGGGAGCTTGTGCTTTTTTCGGACTGAATCCGAATTTGGAGAGCAAATTAAGCCACTGAATTGTGGCCAGGCTTTAACCTGAAGAAGACCAAAAATTTGCTGAATACGATCGGCCTGTCAGGACTTCCAGCTACCTCTGAACTCCCGGATTGTGCACGAGACTCTGTAATTGCGACCAGAGAGTCATTTGCCTGGTACAGTGGAATTTCCTTACATGTGAATGTGCTGTTGCGCTTATAGTGGATCGTGATTTGGTTCCCCACTGTGTGTCTGAACTGTGTTTTGCTTGCTGGAGTCTGTATCCAGCTCCACGGACTGAATCTGTAACCATTTCTGTTTGCCTGGGCCCTGCTACACTGGCCCAGTCAGAATACTTGCTACGCAGAGAAAGTCATCAACGAGAGACTGTCCTGGGGATCAGCCCCCTGCTCAACGCCTTGAACAGGAACTACTGTTCGGTGATTCTTGTGGGTCCTGCTTCTCCGGGCACTCCAGCTCAACAGCCTGCAGTCTCAATTTCATCCTCCCTGTGTCCAGTATTGGGTATCGTGAATAAACATCAGGGCAGATCCCTGCAACAATAGCTAAATCTAAAAGTGTTGTCATCTGATTGTCTTGTTGCCTTTTCTTTCACGAACTGAGCCCTCCGGCTCCGGATTACAAATAGTGTGTGTTGTGCATGTTGCTTTCTTCCACCACAGGGCCCCAACCAGCTGCAACGTTCCTGACTAGCCCACCATTTTCCTACCTGGGTACGCAGAGTGTGTGACTGTGTAGGGACTCTGAACTGCATGCATAACTGTCTGATTAATATAGCTTTTAAGCAAATCAACCTGATTACGCCCCTCGCTTGTTCAAGTCTCCTGAATAAATCAGATTTAACTTTGTTTGCATTTAACCTGACTGTGGTTCCAGTTTGTGCCAAAAGTATTATACTGTTGCTATTTGCTGTGCTTAACCTTGTTTTACAGGGGGTCCCCAGGGTCAAGCTGGAGGAACCAGCCCTGGTGGTAAGTGCAAACAGTGTGGGTAATTCCCTGGTGAATAAGGGTCATTGTAAAAGTAATTATTGTATATTGTTCAAGCCACTAGAAGGGAAAGAGGGGGTTACAGTGTCCCGGAGGGCTGTGCCCAGGTTAGCTTGACCACTAGCAACCCTGACTTCCGGGTGGAGGCACCCGTTTCATTACCCAGGCCCCTTAATCTGCTACTAGCCTAGCAGGTAGGGGTAGTAGCCCTTGGGATAGCGCCACCTAGGAGTTACATCTTGGAGGCTCACCGCAGGGATTTTGTGCCTTCTAGTGGCCAAAAATTATGAATTATTGTTAAAGATTAATGGCTACCCCAGTAGAAATGGCTGTACACCAGTTGGTGGGGTGGTGTGCTGGGAAGGAGATCGACCCCCAAAATCCTCTGCTTACACTGGATATTCCCCTGGGTACCAGTAAGGGCACTGTAGAGGGAGCACTCTCCAAAGTTGAATGTTTAAAAAACCCTGTGGTGGTGGGTCGACAGGCTGATTTCATCACCCAGACTTTCATAATCTTGGTAGAGTGTAGTGGCCTCGTGGATAGCTCTAAAGTGCCACAGACTATTGCCTCAGAAGGGGTCCAAGCCACCTGGACAGTGATAACAAAAGACAGTAAAGACCCTGGGGAGGATGAGCTCCCACCATTATCTGAGACTTTTGAGGAGAAATTTGCTAAGTTGTTGCTGGAGGAAGTGAAAACCATAGAGGACTTTAAGAAACTATTCCTGCCACCTGGGTGTGTTCCTTCTCCAACACCCCCTCCCACTCCAGCACCTGTTGCTGCCCCACCTTCTGTACCCATGCCAATGCTGGCCCCTATATCTGTACTCATTAGTCACTTTACTCCTACCAAATATTGAGAATCTTCGGCATCTCCTACTGGGAGGATGACTGGGAGACCTAGACTCCACTATTTTGCCCCCTTGGTACCCGAGTGGCAGTGTGCGGAGGCTGAGAAGTGGAAAAGAATCATAGAAAGTTTGAGGGGCCCCGCCCTTGAAGCCATTAAATTTTTGAGGTCCACGAACCCTGATGCAGCTGCTCAGAAGTACCTATCTGTACTTGAAGGTAATTTTGGGAGCATTGAGTCAGGGGAAACTTTGATGTGGAAATGGAAGGGGGGAAAGTTTGTCTGTGTATGTTACTCGCCTAGAAAAAGCTCTGCAGAAAGCTTACCAGAAAGGTGGGGTAGCCGCCAGTGATTTGAACCATGTGAGATTGGGGCACATACTGCAACATGCCAAGCATTCTAAACTGCAGATCATCCAGTTAAGGCTCCAGGATAGGAGAGGTAACCCACCTGACTACTGTGACTTGATAAAAGAACTCAGGGAGGTAGAAGGTGAAGAGGGAGATTGTAATTATGGAATGAGTGCAGCCCAAGTGATCATGGCACCGGAAGGCCCTTCCAAAATGGAAGATATTAAAGAGGATTGGTCCCAGCACTGAACCCTGTGGCACCCCACTAGTCACTCTTCTATTGCTTGAGTGGCTACTCTTCACCACCACCCTTTGCCTCCTATCCCTTAACCAGTCCTGTGTGGCACAGAGTTGAAAGTCTTACTGAAGTCCAGATAGGTCACGTCCACTGCTGTATGTTGATCCACCTCCCTGGTAACCCAGTCAAAGAAATTTATGACCTCCCCCCATGAAACAATGCTGCCAGTGGTCCTGCAGCCCTTCTGCCTCCAGGTGCTCCATGAACCTCTCCTTCGGTATTGTCTCCATTAACTTCCCCACCACTCATGTAAGAGTGACTGGCCTGTAGTTGCTAGCATCCTTTCTACTGCCATTTCTGTGCAGATGGACCCCATTGGCCCTCTCCAGCCCTCTGAAATGTTGTGGAGGGATTGTAGGATATGGTCCTCAAGAGTGGCAGGAGCTCCCTATCACAAACTTCCTCCATTGCCAGTGAGGTGCTAGAAAGTGCTTCCAGAGAGGTGACCAGCACCATGCTCAGTTCCTTTAGAACCCTTGGATGAATCCCATCTGGCCCCATCACCTTATTTTCCTTTAAGACTTGCAATCCCTTCCAGACCCTCTCCACCAAGAATGGACTTGTGTCCACTCCCCCCTCTCCCAGGTACTTATAGCAGCATGCTGGTCCATCCACCCCCCCCCCACTCTTTACTGTGAAGACTGAGCAGAAGTGATCATTTAGTATTTCCGCTTTCTCTTGATCTTCCCCCATGCAGTCCTCCCCAGCCCTCCTAATTCTCATGATTCCTCCTCTTGTCATCCTCTTATCCCCCACATACCTGAAGCAGGTCTTGTCCCCTTTTTTGATCTCATTAGCTATCCTCTCCTCTGTTAGTGCTTTAGTTGCCCTCACCCTCTGTCTTGCCTCCCTTTGTTTTGTCAGATATGCCTCCCTGTCTTCATCCTTATTAGTCTCCTTGTACTTTCTAAATGCTGTTTTCTTCTCCTTCACTGCCTTTTCCACCTCCTTAGAGAACCATAGCAGCCTCTTCCTCCTCTTTCCCTTGCTAACTTCCTTCAAACAGCATGCCGTTGCCTGGGCTATACCATCTTTAATTTTTCTCCACTGTGCATCAAGCCTCTCCCCCCTCCCCGCCTCACGCCACCCTCGAGGCATTCTCTGAGGCACTTTCCCATTTCTTTAAAATCTGCCCTCCAGAAGTCCAGGACACTCATCTCAGTGTGTTTTTTTTTCCTGTCCTAGCTGTATGCCAATCCACACAGTACGGTGATCACCTGTACCCAAGGAACTATCCACTCTGAAGTCAGCAATGCTGTCTCTGTTTGTAAGTACCAGGTCCAGCATTGTCTCATCGCTAGTGGAGTCCAAAAATAGTTGCATTGGAAATGCCCCTTGTATGGAGTCCAGGATGGCTCTGCCCATGATACATAAAATGAGCCAGTTGGCATCACAATTTGAGACCCAAGAATCGGGAAACACAAGTCAAATGTGGCAGTGATCAGCAGTCATTGCTAATCATTGCCAGTTGGCCCTGGGTCCTTTAAAAATGCCCTTTAGGGCCTTTTTGGGTGCATGTTTCATTAATTTTTTTTTTTGTATGTTCATTTTTCACCTCCTCCTCTCCTGCTCCATGCCCTATCTCTCCTGATTGGCCAGCTGCTCCTGCTCCCCCCACCCAGTGTATGCGTGGGAGGAACAGGACAGCATCCTCTTGGAGCCTGTCATCCCAGCAAGCAGGTCCGGGAGTTCCAACCAGAGCAAAAAAGGTAAGTTCCAGGATCCTTTTTTCCATTTACTAGACTTATTTTTCTTAAGGTGGTGTCTGGTATTTAATGTTGTTTTTTTGTTTTGCAGGGAGGAGCATCACCGGGTCATGGGCCGCACGAGAGGAACTGCAGGGCAGCGAGGAGCAGAGGAGGCCGAGTGAGAGGGGACCTGACCAGGACCAGACAGGGCAGGCATCGCAGCATGAGGTAGATTCGGCACCAGAGCAACTGGTTCAACAGCAGCAGACCTGACGATCAGGAATCTCCAAAAAAGTGAAAACTTTTCAATTTATTGTCAGGGAGCCTGGAGGAGGAGTTAACTATGGGAGGGCATGAACTGGGCAGTGGCACAACTCTGGGGGGGACGGCTGGGCACTGGCGGGCATGTCGTGGATTCTGGCCTGCAACTGGGGCGGGGAGGTGCTGCAGATGATCAGGGGATCTGAGCTGAAAAAGCAGATGGGAAAAGACATTTCAGCATTATGCGCTGCAGTTGCAGTGATGGGAAAGTCATTTAAAAGTAATGTGCCCTGCTTTTGCAGAGGTCGTTCAAAGACATAAGTAAACTACAAACAAGTCATTGTGCCCTGCAGTCAGTGATGGGAAAGTTATTTAAAAGTAATTTGTGCCCTGCTAGAGATGATGGGAAAGACATAACTAAACCACCACAAACATAAGTCGTTTGCCTGCAGTAGTTTTTGCAGTGATGGAAAAATACATTTAAAAAGTAATCTGTGCTCTGCTTGCACTTTGAGATGGGAAAGACATACTAAATGACAAGCAGTGTTGTGCCCTCAGTTTTTGCAGTGATGGGAAAAAGACAGTAATGTGCCGTCCTTTACCACAAACAAGGTGCGCCCTCTCTGCAGTAGTTTTTGTAGTCATGGAAAAAAAAGACATTGAGTATGTACCCTGCTTTGCAGAGATGGGAAAGACATTTAAAAGTAATCTGTGCCCTGCCTTGCAGAGATGTGAAGTGATAACTAAGTGTTGTGCCCTGTAGTTTTCGCAGTGATTGGAAAATACATTTAAAAGTTATTGTGCCCTTTTTAGTTTGCAGAGATGGGAAAAGACAAGCACTAAACCACAGCTGTGCCCCTGCTAAGCTGCAATAGTTTTTGCAGTGATAGGAAAGACGTTTAAAAGTAAATCTGTGCCCTGCCGCCCTGCCCTTGCAGAGATTAAAAGTTTACATGTTGTGCCCTGTAGTTTTTGCAGTGATTGGAAAAGACATTTTAAAAGTAATTGTGCCCTGCTTAGTTTGCAGAGATGGGAATTGAGACAAGATACTAAAAACAACCAGAACAGTGTGGGAAAGGACTGTTCTGTAATAAATTGCAGAGGGGACAATAACTAAAACCACAAAGTGTGTCCAGTTGGGAAGGGCATGATTTTTAACAAGTGTTGTGCCCTGCTTGCAGACAATGGGAAAGACATACTAAAACCTTACAAAAAATACTGTGCCTGGTAATGGGAAAGGACATTTAAGAGTGCTGTGCCCTGCTTAGTTTGCAGAGATTTTTAACTTGATGCACTTGTGGATGGTAGTACTGACAGGCACAGGATATGACATCACATCAGGGGAAACACATATAGCCGATAAATAATTTAACCAGGAGAGGCACACTAAGCCAAAGTTTGAGTCAGAGTGTGACCTGAGAGCACAAGAAAGTTAAGTGACTTGTTCAGAGTCACACAGTAATACAAGTGAGGACTGTGGGATTCAAACCCAATTTCTCTAGGTTTGTAGCTCACAGCCTTAAACCACAGCGTTATACTGCCTCCGTCAAGGTAAAAGGAAAAGAAGAGTTGGGCTCTTGATGAGCTGTCACAACCAGGCACTTAATAATTTCATGATTGCACCTGGGAGCATTAGGGAAGTGAAAAAGTTTTATCTCAAAAAGAAGGGGGCTACTGGAGATTTCCTGCTGGAAAGACAGAATGAAACAGTTGGAATCATGAAATGAAAAAAAAAATCTGCTGTTTTTTTTTTCTTTTACTTTGCCTAGAGGAAACTTATTTCTGGATGGTGATCAAATAAAGATTTTTTTTCATTCTGCAACCTTCAGAAGGAGTAGTGCTGGAACATGGGGAAAAGTGAGTGTGTATGTGTGTGTGGGGGGGGGCACTGTAGTAATAGGAGACAGTGAGTGCATCCCTTCTGACATTGCATGCATTAAAGGGGCACTTTGAATGCTCATGGGAAAAAGTGTGGGGTGCCCCTCCCCCACACCTATAGGTTCTGGCACCTATGTTCAGAAGGGTCCTCTACTGGCAGCTATCCATCCTATCACACACCAACATAAAACAATTCTTTTTTTTACAACTTATTTACCCAGTATAGTCCAGATGAGATGTGCCACCTCATTTCCAGTGGGGTCCTGCTGCTATTCATTTCTGCTGGTAGGGGGACAGGAGCACTGGGGCTTATGTGACTTACTCAAGGTCACACAGTTAGTATTTGACTTTACTGAGGTTTGAAACTCTCATCTCCTGGGCCCCAAACTTGGGCTCTAGCCACTACATCACACTCCTACAAATGACAGAATGTGATGCCAACAAAAAAATTTAAACACAGCTACTTCAGTGCTAACAAATACTGGAACTAAATAGGTACAGGAATAACAATGATTTACAGTGTTACCACAGTAGCAGAATATTCTGCAAATCACACAGGCACTAAACATTTTGCTAAACTAAAATGTCACAAGGCATTGTACAAAGCAATAGAACCCTTGATGAAAGGAGGGACGGGGGGACATGATAGAAATGTTCAAGTACCTCAAGGGAATCAACAAAGTCCAGGAGGGTAGCATCTTTCAGAAAAAGAGATGTGTAAGAACAAGGGGGCACAATTTAAAGATAGAGCGGGGACGGCTCAGAGGTAATGTGAGGAATTTTTTTTTCACTGAGAGAGTGGTGGATGCATGGAACTGCCTTCCTGGGGAGGTTGTTGGGTCTAAAACAGTGGGGAATTCAAACATGCATGGGACAGAACACAAGGCAATTGTAGTGGGGGTGGCAGGAAGTAGGCTGTTGGTTAACTAGAATCTGCAGCTTATCCAGTAGGTAAGGAAATGGGCAGACTGGGTGGGCCAAGTGGTCCTTATCTGCCGTCAAAGTCTGTGTTTCTGTGTTTCTATGTAACCCCAAAGGAGCTCGGAAACTGTTGGCACTGGCAGCACACAACTTTTGTTTATAGCAACTCCTTCAAGACTAGAGACAAGTTCACATCCCCATGGACTGGGTAAAAACATTTATTGTTTAATTTCTTCTTACTTTCAAGAAGGCAGTATAGCACAGTGGTTTAAGGCTCTGCTCTGCAGATCTGGGTTTGAATTCTATAGTCCCCATTGCATTACTGTGTGACCCTGAGCAAATCACTTAACTTTCTTGTGCTCTTAGGACACACCTGAACTCAAGCTTCAGCTTAGTGTGCCTCTCCTGGTTAAATTATTTATCAGCTATATATGTTTCCCCAGATGTGATGTCAGTTCCTGTGCCTGTGATTTAGTAAATGGATGCCTGCAGCTATAAAGGGAGGGGAAACTGAATGGGTATGATTCTGGCCCTAAAAGTGTTACGGATTCAGTCGATAGCTTCTGTAAAGCTGATTTCCATTGGTAACAATATTGATAAATTTAATCCTACATGGACGTTTTCCTTTAAGTTTATTGGCAGCCCACAGCCTGGGGGGGTTGGGTGTCAGAAGCAAATCTGCTGAGGCTGAACTGCCCATTATTCTTTAATACTAAGCCACTGAAGTGTGTTAGTTCACACCCAGAGAGCACCCTTGTTTTGCTAACTTCAGACTTTTTAATAATTGCAGTCTGCAACATGGCCGGAGTAAAATTAGCAACTGCAGAAGAATGGCACCAAAAATATGATCCAGAAAACAACTGGCTACAGATAAGAAGTGAGGGAGACTTTGCACTGCGTGTTAGTTGTGAATAGTACTGTGACTACAGAGATGAGCTATATGGGTTGAGGAACTTCAGCGAGGCATTAATTGCAGGGATTACAGGCCCCCAGCTAAAAGTTGACACCATCCAGAAACATCTTCTGATAGAGCAGTACAAGAAAGCAGTTAACATTTTGGAATTTGGTAGAACAAGGTCACCAGTTGATATATATCACCATACCACAATTGGTAAGTTTAAAATCGTGAGGAGGGGGTAGGGATTTGGACCCAGACCTAAAACAATTTTAATTTATTTGCAGAGAGAGCTTTCGGTAATGCAGAGGAACAGCACAGAATGATTCTAGGCAGGCTGATGGAGTTCCTGTATATGATGACCAAAGAGGACAACCCTATTAAAAAGTCTGAAGTGAAAGCAGAACAAGAGAAGCATCATGGAGTTCATTTAGGCAATAAATACAGTAAAGCTGTTAGTAGGAAAGAACTCACAATGTGTATTGGCAAGAATCTAGGAGAAAACCTGCTGGCAACTGTCAAAAATGCTAATTATTCTTCAGTGCTTATGGACGGACTGACAGTGGTGTAATTGAAAAGGAACTGGTTTACATAATTTATGTAAATCCCATCAATGGTCACGTGGAGACTAACTTTTTACAAATGAAAGCTGTATCAGATGGCACAAGTCAGGGATTGAAAAGTCTTCTTTTAGACATTTTTACAGACTGTGGCCTTAATATAAAAAACATGGTTGGGTTTGGGGCTGATGGGGCATCTGTCA
The DNA here is from genome assembly GCA_016271365.2 of Neoceratodus forsteri. Classification (NCBI taxonomy): domain Eukaryota; kingdom Metazoa; phylum Chordata; order Ceratodontiformes; family Ceratodontidae; genus Neoceratodus; species Neoceratodus forsteri. The sequence goes on from CM057452.1 coordinate 1,523,761,291, forward strand.
ACACGGGTGTAAGACGGGGGCTTGCTGCTCTTTTAAGGGAAGACACACAGTGGTTAGTTGGTGTTCATTGTTTCTCACACAGATTAGAACTGGCCATAAAAGATGCTCTGGATAACATCTGTTTCAACGATGTTTCAAACTTTCTGACCCAGCTGTTTCATCTCTATCAGAAAAGTCCTAAGAGACTCAAAGAGTTACTGTCCCTTGCCCATGCTATGGAGTTGTCAGTTGAAAAGCCCAAGAAGGCCCATGGCACACGCTGGGTGCAGCATAAACTTCTTGCCCCCCGTGCTGTTACCAAATCATTCCCTGTAATTTGTGCCCATTTTGAATCTATGGCCACAGACACAACTCATGACCAGGCCAAAGCCAAGGGAGTGATTAAATTCCAAATGGTGGCACACCTTTTGTATTTTGAACAGCTGCTTCAGCCACTTTTCAGGTACTCACTAGCACTTCAAAGAGAAATAGTTGAAATGCCAGAGCTACTTAGCTCTGTTGAAACTTTGAGAAACACTCCTGACCACGTTAAGCAGAGTGGTCCCATAGGTGGCAGTGAACTTGACATTCTCTTAAAAAATGGGTCTGATGTTCTTTCAGGAGCATGTCCTGAAGTGACTTACAAGGATGTGAAATTAACACATTTTAGTGGCCAAGTTGTTAAGTTAAAACTTTTAAACAGCAAACTAAGAAATACATTACAAACATTGAGAACTATTGTGAACAAAGGTTCGATTTGACTGATGAAAGCAATATCTATAACTGTGCAAAAGTGTTAGATACCAGACTCTGGCCAGCAGACAGAAAGGAACTGAAGCTGTATGGTAACAGACACATTACTGCAGTAGCTGACCACTTTTCAGCACTTTTGTAGCCTGACTGTGACAGCACTCTGCTACTTGTAGAATGGCAAAGAGTTTTAAGATGTTTGCTCAAACCAATTTCATCAATCTTTCTGCCTCTGCTATCTGGCCAAAGCTGGCATGCGATTTCCAAAATTCTTATCCAAATCTGTTGAAGCTTGTCAATGCGTTGAGAGTATTTCCTTTGTCTAGCTCTAGTGCAATAGTAGAAAGGTGTTTTTTCAAGTATGAACAAGGTAAAAACTGACTGGAGAGCAAGTCTGGCAGAGGATACAGTAGAAACATTGATTTGTATTAAAATGCAGGGCCACCCTCCAGCTGAATTCAACCCAGACAGGGCTGTAGACATATTTTTTAGTGCTAAACCAAGATGTCCTGGTGATCTGGCAGCTGAAGATGGTGGACCGCCCCCAGGTCCCTCCCCTCCAAAACAGGCCAGAATTACTGGTTACATGCCTGGTGGAGAAGAGTAGCATAGATTGACACAGTCCTAGTTGACACTTTATGGTCAATCACAGTCCCAGGTGGAGTTTTTATGCTGGGGCAGGGGTTCATTTTAAATTTATGTTTAATGTGTCTCGACTCACGATCACAATCATGCTCACAAATTCACGGTCTGCTTTGGCAGACATCCTTCTCGGCTCTTAAAATGTATGTGCTGCTGCACAATTGCTGTATTTCTCTGGAAACGGCTAAATATAACAGTATCAGTCTCAGAAATGTGTGTACAATTTGTATTTTATCAATATAGAGCAAGATAAGTACATTGTATGGTGTTTTGAACAAATATTGCTAATCAACTTCGGCCAATTGCTAATCATTTTTTACTTTGATTAACAAAGGCTGCTAATCGAGTCTCTGACACTAATTTATGCCTTGGGGGATGCAAGCTTAGACCCAATAGAGGAATATCAGACTAGGAATTCAGTAGGTTATTGTATGTGGTTGGGAGACAGATAGAAAAACATACTCTACACATTCTGGTACTGCACAGATTCACTCTTCCAATCCTGGTCCTGGTCCTACAATTTAAGGTCTTCGTGAGGAGACCAGTATCTCTTCTGTACAGCCGAGTCTCAGTGAGGTAATTTAACTCATCAACACCTTTTTCTTAACTAATAGTGAGGTCACATACAGCACTGTGCATTACCTGAGAGGAAAAACTTTATATGTAATCCATTTCAAAACATATGCGTTTTGCAGCAGGAGGTTGTGAGAAAAACTAAGATTGCTAGTCCCTAATCCCAGTTTTTGCCTGCCTTTCTGGGCTCCTTCCTTCTCTCCAGCCCTGTCAGGACACTGTGGCTCCCATGAAAATTTAATCTGCATTATACCATTTTTTCTCTGTAATTGCACAGCTGGTGCTTTCTGCTTACACACAAAAAATAATTTAATAAATACTGTTCTGTACACTTTGTGCTATAAAATATGTCCCTGCATTTCTGATCTTTAGTCTTTGAAATCTGGTAACTGAAATAACTACTAGGTTTAGCTGATGACTGATAACCTCTGTACTGGAATTTTATCATGCTGTGCCTTAACGTCACTGAAAGAGTGGACAATAATTTAATTAAAATGTCAGAAGGTCTCCTTGAGAAATGTAACCAACCAAATACATTAATCTAAATAGTAAGGAAATTAAAATGTGGGAACTGTTAGTCCTGTCTAGTGTAGCAGATGAACATTTCTGTCTGTAGTGTGAAATGAATCAAGGAACTAACCAAACAAGTGTGCCTCAGATATGCAGTTGCTTGTCCAGGTCATGATATATAAACTGTCCTTATGGTGACAAAGAGGAACGACCCTGGTCTCTGTGTGACAATGTTACCTTCATCAACACTGCAGCCTACATTACTCATAGATGAATGGCACCATTGTTTTGTTTCCCAGTAAAAACCCATACTCCAGTGGGATCCTGAACTGGTGCTGTTTTGCCAGATATACCTCCCCCGTCTTCATCCTTCTGGGTCTCCTTGTACTTTCTAAGGGTTGTTTTCTTCTCCATCACTGCCTTTGCCCCTTCCTTAGAGAACCATAGCGGCCTCTTCCTCTTCTTTCCCTTGCTCATTTCCTTCAAACGGCATGCCACTGCCTGGGCTATGCCCTCCTTAATTTTTCTTCATTGAGCCTCCAGCCTCCACTCCCCCCTCTGCCTCCCCCCCTCACCAAGGCATTTTCTGAGACAGCTTCCCATTTCTTTAAAATCTGCAGTCCTGAAATCCAGGACACTCGTCTTAGTGTGGATTTTTTTTCGTGTCCTATCCATATGCCAGACCACACAGTACAGTGATCAGCTGTACCCTGGGAACTACCCACTGTGAAGTCAGCAGTGCCGTCTTGTTTGTAAATACCAGGTCCAGCACTGCCCTGTCCCTAGTGGGTTCCAAAACCAGCTGCCTGAGAAATGCCCCTTGTATGGAGTTGAGGATGGTCCTGCCCATGATACCTAGGGTAGTGGGGGTTGCAAGCTTAAGCCCAACAGAGTAAAATCAGAACAGAAATGCAGTAGGTTATTGTGAGTATGTGGTTCGGGAGACAGATACAAAAACAGACACTATACATTCTGCTACTGCACAGATTCACTCTTCCAATCCTGGTCATACAACGTAAGATCTTTGTGAGGAGACCAGTATCTCCCCTGTACAGCTGAGCCTCAATGAGGTAATTTAACTCATCAAGCCTTTATCCTCAACTAATAGTGAGGTCACATACAGTACTGTGCATTACCTGAGTGGAAAAACTTTATATGTAATCCATTTCAAAACATATGCGCTTTGCAGCAGGAGGTTGTGAGAAAAACTAAGATTGCTAGTCCCTAATCCCAGTGTAACCCCCCTGTTACCCGGGGTTACTAGAATCCTAGTTAGATCTAGTGGCAGGCACGGACAGGCAGCTAGTGAAACTCCAGTTAAATGGATTTCACTATGTCTTGCTCTGTTTTCAGTCTCTGCTGAGCTGGGGCTATGACATCATTTAGAATTCTGCAGCAGCATGGGACACAATGGAATGTTACAGTTGGGAGTTAGGTAGAACGCTGGGGAATTTCAAAGTCAGTCTAGAGTTGATCCTAGACGTCAACAGTCTAGTCTGCAGTCTGAGTCAGTCTGCTGAAGCTGAAGTAGGCTCAAGAGAGGGAAAGATGTAGATCCTGCAGTGCAGTGGAGGGACGGGGTGCCCTGCAGGAGCAGGCCCCCCTGCCCTCAGCTCTGACACAGAGCGACCTTAGGGTGTGTGCTTCTACCATGAGAGAGGCACAAGGAACCAACTCCCAGGGGCAACCCCCTGGCCTGGGAAAAGGAAGAAGCTGCCTGAAGGAGAGTGCTGGGGCACTACAGTTTTTGTGGAATAGAGATTCCTTCAGAGTTTTTGGACATCTACAACAATGAGGGTGATGAAACTTTGACAAAAGGCCAGTGTCATTCACCAAAACAGTGAGTAAATAAGTCTCTGGGGCCTGTGGGTCAGTCAGGATGCCAAGTCCAGGGCTTATGGAACAGTGAAATGTAATGACTGTTGTATGTGGGGGGTCTTCAGAGAAAGACAGTTTCTGCATTACAAAGCCATGTACAGTCTGCACTGTAGTAGCCAGGAAGAGGCTTATGGAACAGTGAGATGTAATGACTGATGTATGTGGGGAGTCTTCAGAGAAAGACAGTTACTGCATTACAAAGCTATGTACAGTCTGCACTACAGTAGCCAAGGATGTGTGTGTGTAAACAAAGGAATGGCCGGGTATGGGTCTATGGAACAAAAGGTGGGAGACCCCCCACCTGGCGTAACAGGGCTCACCGCTACGGATTCACTTTGAGACACCAGTCACCTTTCTGTCAGGTATTGGCCAGTGCCTAAGAGGGTGCCCAGATGTTGGGATGGAGTAGAGGGTGGTAGTGTGCCACTAGTTAAAGAGTCCATGACATATGGAAGTTTAGGATCCAAGAATGGATTGTGTCTGTGTCATCACCTTATCTGCATTACAAGGAGTGTAGCCCCGTGGGGGTCCATTTATGCTTTTCATTCAGTGTTGTTGAATAAAGCCACACTTTAGAATCCCATCTCCTGGTATTGGACATTATATTATTGCTTCTAGTCTCTGGATTACTTTGGGTGCCCCTGTGCAAAGTAGTTGAACCTAATCACCATGCCGAGTGACACCTTTCTCCCCAAATTTTCAGCTTATAAAAATGGAGGCACCGCATCATAGGACCCAGGCCCCTCAACCTGTTCACTAGCCACACAGGCAGGAGTAGTAGCCATCTCAGTTTAGCGCTGACTGGGGGTTACACCAGCTTTTGCCTGCCTTTCTGGGCTCCTTCCTTCTCTCCAGCCCTGTCAGGACACTGTGGCTCCCAGGAAAATTCAATCTGCATTATACCGATTTTTCTCTGTTATTGCACAGCTGGTGTTTTCTGCTTACACACAAAAAATAATTTAATAAATACTGTTCTGTGCACTTTGTGCTATAAAATATGTCCCTGCCATTCTAAACTTTAGTCTTTGAAATCTGGTAACTGAAATAACTACTAGGTTTAGCTGATGACTGATAACCTCTGTACTGGAATTTTATCATGCTGTGCCTTAACGTCACTGAAAGAGTGGACAATAATTTAATTCAAATGTCAGAAGGTCTCTTTGAGAAATGAAACTAACCAAATACATTAATCTAAATAGTAAGGAAATTAAAATATGGGAACTGTTAGTCCTGTCTATTATAGCAGATTAACTTTTCTGTCTGTAGTGTGAAATGAAACAAGGAAATAAACAAATAAGTGTGCCTCAGATACACAGCTGCTTGTCCTGGTCATGATATATAAACTGGCCTTACAGTGACAAAGAGGAACCCACTGGTCTCTGTGTGGCAATGTTGCCTTCGTCAACACTGCAGACTATATTACTCATAGATGAATGGCACCATTGTTTTGTTTCCCAGTAAATACCCACACTCCAGTAGGGTCCTGAACTGGTGCTTAGGAAGGAAGAGCAGCACAGCCTGTTGTAAACTGCTCAAACTGGTACTCGAATGTCAGTGTGAATTGGAGTCCATTACAGGGAGGTGGATTCTCATTTCAGAAAGGCAGTTTGATGAAGAATAGGCTTTATTTTCCATTTGATTTATAATGTGCATTTATTTCTGATTTAAATGTTCTTTTACTGTAAAACTGCTCACTTCCTGCTACTCAACCCACATGTTCTACTTAGGAAGTCTGCCTTAGGTTCACACTTTTCTCTTTCCACTTAATAGCACTATGGTTCGAGGATAACTAAGAATCACACAAAAGCTGACTGGTGGCATGGAATTTGGATATGGAAGGAGTTACAGACATCTTGCTGTTTCTGGGCTTCCCCCTTCCAAACTCAGTGCAATATTGTCACCTAGTCACGATTAAGAATGACTGATAGTATTTGCTGAATTAGCAGAAAGACTTGATATACTCAATTTATTTAGCCTAGCTATAAGAAGGTGGAGGTGGGACATGAATGATCATGGAATTCCAAATACTAAAAAAGATAGATGGAGTTGCTCATAATATCTGTTTAAGCTGGTGAGTGACAGCAAAACTAGAGAATACACACTAAACTTGAGGAGGGGCAAGATAAAAGGAAGCCTTAGGAGTATTGGGGGCGCTAATGAGCAGTTGAACACATAGGACACAATCTTCCGGAGCTCCATCCCACTACATTAATAAAACTTGTTTTTTGCAGTATTAAGGACTTTCAACTACCACAAAAGATTTTCTGGGAAGTTTGTGAAGGATGGAGGAGTACTTAGTGACTAGAAAATCAGGTCAGCAGGCAACTGAAAACACCCAAATGGCTACCCAACAAGATAATGCAGCCAGCAGCAGCATAGGACCGATCTCTGTATCTGCAGCTGAAATGGCCACAATCGGCAGACTTGTCACAGAGCAGGTACTTAATGGACTAAATCTGAGATTGACTCAATTTGAAGATATAATATCGGAGATTACGGCTGAATATGTGCAATGCTCCAAAAGAATTGGGGAGTTTGAACAATGCGTCTCGGAGATCGAGGACGCAACGAGGGTGTTTCCTGAGAAGGTTGAGCACCTAGTTCGTGAACTTGAGGCCCTTAAGGAGCTTCTGGACTATCAGGAGAACTACAACTGTTGTAGTAATTCGTGGTTGAGAGGTCTCCCTGAAATCAAAGAGGGCCCGAGTGCCTTGGAATTTTGTGCTGTGACCCTGGCTAAACATCTGGGTCTGGATGTCAAGAAAGGCTGCCTAAAAATTGAGGTGACTCACAGGGCCTTGGCATCATGGCTGCCGAGTGATCAACCACCCCAACGGATTATTTTCAGGATGCACCACTTTGGAGATTGACAGGCACTCTTGGCCACATACCGAGCGAAGAAGGAGCTGCACTTTGAAGGGGCTAAACTCACCATTCAGCAGGACTTTTCACTACAGATCCAGAAAAAGAGACAACAGTTTAATCTCCTAATTAACATGCTCAGGGAGAGGAGCATCACGTTTTTATTTATTTATTTAGTTTTTTTTTTACCGGGTAGGTGCCATAGCCAAAAAATAACTATTCTCAGGCATGACCCAGGAGGTTACAAAGGATTACAAGGATACAGAGTTCACAATGAATCAATATTACAGTATGTACCAAGTAAATATCATAAGAACAGGTTATGGACATGGGTGAACAAGTACAAACATGGCTATGAACAAGTAACAGGTTATACAACACAGGTAATGAAACATATGCAGGGTAAGTGCCAGGACAGCAATACTCATAAGACAAAAGAGCAAATCAAGGTAATTATCAAGAAAGATTATTACTATGCAGCCTAGAGGTCAAGTAAGGTGTTAGAGGGAGGCGGCAAATCAAAGAGGGTTAAAACATGAGCAGAAGGCCTCGCTGATGAGGAAGGAGCAATACTTGTTTTTGAACTGGGCATGACTAGGAGCTAGACGAACTTCCAAGGGTAGGGTGTTCTAAAGTTTAGGTGCCACATGGGAGAAAGCTGCAGTACCCTTGAAAGTGTTACATCTAGGAACATATGGCAGAGATCTATCAGCTGATTGAAGGTCATGGGAGGAGGGCTGAGGGAATAACAGGGAGGCTAGAGAGAGACAAGGATACCAGCTCTAATAATACTATCTATCAGGGAGCCAAGTGCATGGAGCTGAAAGGAAGAGGGGGATGGCCAATTAAGGTCAGCATAGAGCTGACAATGATGTTTCAACCAAGGGGAGGCAGAGGCATATCTGCAGATTCTATTGAAGGTTGTATGCCACTTCCTAAGTAAGGTCTTAGATGCATTTAGATAGGAGATGGCACCATAGGAGAGTGCTGGGAGCAAGATACCATGGATGATGGCAAGTCTAGCATAGGGTGTGAGGAAATGGCTGGTTTTATAGGCAACATCAGTTTTGATGCTGATGGACTTACAGGTGTGCCGATCAAAATTAAGATTTTCATCAAGTAGGTCTCCAAGGTATTTGAAAGAGCACACTGATTCCAAAACAGAGCCATCGAGACAAGATATTTTAAACAGAGCCCTAGTAGAATTTAGTTTAGCGGCCGAGCCAAAGAGCATTGACTGAGTTTTTCCGACATTAAGTACAGTATTAGCTTATGACTGGATAGCCAAGATTGAATGGTGATAAAGGCTGAGGAGAGAGTTTGGTTAATCTGGAGTATATCCTTGGAGCTAGAGTACAGAACAAGGTCTTCTGCATATAGGATAGATAAGCAGTCAGGGATATTTGTCACGATCCTATTAATAAAAATAGAAAAGAGAAGCGGGCCTAGTATGGATCCCTGAGGGACACCTAGGTTAATGGACGTCTGATCAGACAAGGCTGAGTTAAATTTCATGATCTGGGCTTTATTTGATAAATAGCTGTTGAACCAAGCCACTGAGTGATGGGAGAAGCCAAGGGCTAGAAGATTATCAAGAAGAAGGGGATGGTCCACGAGGTTAAATGTCTTGGTAAGATCAATGAAAACTGCACCGGTAAGAAGGCCAGAGTCCAGTGGGCATAGAGTATCGTTCGTAAAATGGAGCGGGGCAGTAGCGGTACTGTGCCCTTTTCGGAAATCATGTTGATTTGGTGACAGGAGATTGTGCTTGGACAGGAAATCAGTAAGCTGGTCTGCTACTAACTTTTCTAGGATTTTACTCAGGACTGATAGTATAGCTATAGGCCGGTAGATTGAGATGTCTTTTTTGTCCCCTTTGTTAAAGACTGGGGTAACTTTCGTGATTTTTCAGATATCAAGGACATGGCCATGACAGAGGGAGAGGGTTAGGATTTTGGGCAGAGGCTGGGCAATAAAAGGTGGAGCCAGTTTTAAAAGTTTTGGTTCAAGGCCATCAGAGCCTACACTGGTGTCATCCGAAATGGAGTTTAGTAGTTTAAGAACATCAGATTTGGATACAGCCATGAAGTTAAAGTGTGGGTGCAGAGCCAGAGAGGTGGAGGGAGTAGATTGAGGAGAAGGCTGGCCAGATTGGAACAAGGATGTGAAGTTAGACAGGTCTGAGAAATGCTTATTAAATGAGTTTGCAATTGTTGTTGGATCATTACAATGGACGCCATTAATGACCATGTCATTTGTAGAGAGAGTTTGCTTAGATCCTAGAAAGGTTTTCACATGGGCCAGAATTTCGTTGAGTCACCAGCAGCATCAACTAAAAGTCCTTTACAGTATGAGCTTTTGGCTAGTCTGATCTGTTCTTTGCAGGTGTTCCTCTGAGACCTATTGGTATTGTAATCGGCTAATAGGCCAGAGTTTTTAAAACACCTCCAACTCTTGTCCCTGTTGCGGATATCAGCCAGAAGATCTTTATGGAGCCACCTAGTGGGTTTACCATGAACACGCCGGGTGACAAAGGGTGTGTGCCTTTCCTGTAGTTCACTAAATTGGGCTAGAAAGTAGTCTAGTGCAGCTGGGGCATCATGGATCTGGTAAAGGTAGGAACAATCAATTGATGACACATCATACAGGAATTTTGCCTGGTCCAGATTGGTGTAGTTCCTAAAGGGAATATATTGTGGTGGCGGGGAATAGGCAACAGAGTGATTCCACACATAGTAGATAGGGGAGTGGTCGGATATAGCATCCAGTAAGGTACCAGCAGTCGCAATTCTATCGATGCAATTTGTTAGTGCCCAGTCAATCAGGGTACTGGATGTTGCATTAGAGGTTAATCTAGTGGGCGTGGTTATGACTTGATGCAAATTGTGACTGTGAACTAAGGAAAGGAGGGTGTTATGATTGTGGCCAAGCCAGTTAAGGTTAGCATCGCCAAGAATAAGTAATTCATTATGACCAGCGGTATTTACTGAGTGTTCTAGCAGTTTAGCAAAGCCAGATGGGGCGGGTTGTAAACACAGACTATGTGTAGCTTCTTAGCACACAATAGGAGGAGGGCATGAAATTATTCACAAGTGGAGATAGAAGGGAATTTGGTTAGTGAGATATTAAGATGGGCTTTATATGCCGGCCCGGTGGTGCTGAGGGTTGAGGCGCTGGACGTCATACCTCGTGCCATGCTGGGGACCCGGGTTCGGGAATGAGCCTGGGCCACCAGGGGTCGGCAGGGGGGAGAGAGAGGATCGAGCATCCGGAGGACAGCTCTCCTCTTTCTGGGGTGGGATTCAGGTATGCCCAGCATTGCAGTGGCCCCCGGTGGAGACCAGTGGTACTGCACACGCTAGGGGGCATTACATAGTGGGACGAGAGCTGCGGCAGGCGATCTGTTGCCAGTGCATGTCGGAACTCGGAGGAGGGCTGGGGGACTGAGGCGTAAACCAAGGAAAAATCCCGGCTCCCGGGTACAGGCGATGGCACCATTCTCTCAGCCACACTCCAATGGCCAGACTCACTTGACTCCTGGGCTGGGCCCATCCTGCCCGACTCCCAGCTAGCGCCTGGCGGAAAGGGCGACTTACCTCAGGGGCTCAGAGCCAGGATAGCTGGGATGGTGCCAGGAGAAAGAGGAGTTTCAGACCCAGAGGTAGAGCTGGGGGCAAGTGGATGCCCGAGAAAGTTCCCCGGGGTCAAAGTGGAGCACAACAAAACTCACCCAAATTCAAATTTAAAGAACTTTCGCTCCCAGAACTGTTGCCAGTTCCCTACAAATCTGTGTCCTTTTTCCTGGCACCAGTCCTTGAGCCACGTGTTTAGCTCCCCTATCTCCTCTTCTCTGACCTTCCGTCCATCTGCTCCCCTCTCCCAGACTGGCAGGATCTCAGAGAAGGAGATGCCGGACGAAATAGATGATAGTTTGTCACCCAGCCTAGTCAGGTGTTCCTTGGTCTCCACAACTGACCAGCTGGCGAGATCATTAGTCCTTATGTGTACTAGGACATCAATGTTTTCTCCTGCCTTGTGAACAATTTAGCAATGCGGTCAGTGTCTCTCCATGCTGATGTACCTGGGAGACATCTGACCATCACCCCTGGCTGGAGATGGGTATCAACTCCCTAATCATGGAGTCTCCTATGATCAGAAGTTTTTGGATTTCCTTTGTGCTTGTTTAGTTTTGGTTCCTGATTTGGGTGAGTTTTGTTGTGTTAGCTCCTGTGCCGCAGTGTCCTGCTCTGCAGTGTCTTCTGCCTCTTTATTTGATTTCAGAGATAGAGGCAGATACCTGTTTGTGTAGTGTTTATATGGTTTTTGGAGGTAATGTGTTGGAGAGCAGAGAGTGATGGGGCACCTGATTTGTTTTTCCAACCACCTGCCAACCTCCTGGACCAACTACCCTCTGGCGGTCGAGGTTTTTCCTGTTGGATGCTGGGGAAATGGCAGGTGGTTCTTATAATGTATTTCTTCAATATGAAATTTGAGGCGGCAATCTCGCCCATGCTGCCCGGAGCTGAGCCCCAAGATCTCCAAAGGCTCAACATGTAGGACAGTGTCCTAAATCCTGTAAGACTGTCCTTCTGAAAATTGTTCCACAGTACCTGCAGTTAATGAAATCCATTCCAAATAAGTTGCTGGGTTTGTAACCTAGTCAGAGTAATTAGAAGGAAAACAGTTCTGGGAGCGAAAGTTCTTTAAATTTGATGGACTGCATCTGACTAAAGAGGGAGTCAGTGCATTGGGGCAGAAGTTTGACGTCTTTGCAGAATATTTAAACTAGCAAATGGGGAGAGGGGTGCAGCACCCCATACGTCGAATGGGAAGAATACCCCTCCCCCCTCAGCTAGTGGTCAAACAGGAATTCAGCATGTTTGCCATTCATTTGCATCACCAGGTAAGAAAAAAGGTTTGTCTCCCCATACTGCACAGGGGTAATGCCAAACTTCACCCAACAACTAACACACCAAAAATCTGGCCAATGGAAAATCATGTACATAAAATGCTCACAGCGCCTGGGAAATAAGATCCCAGACATGCAGGCAATAATGTCAGAGGCTAAACTGACATAGTAGTACTAGTGAGACGTGGTTTACCAGTAACCACACTTGGAGACTTCAGTACCTGGCTATGTATTGTTCAGAAAGACCGAGGTGCAAAAAGGGGAGGAGTGGCCTGTATGTTAATGAAAATATCAAAGCTACAGAAATTCAGAATACACATAAGGAGCCAGAAGAACTGTGGGTCACCCTGAAACAGGAAATGGGACAGCTATAAGAACTGGGTTGTCTACAGGCCCCAGACCAGAGGGAGGACATAGATACATTACTGTTAGAAGATATGCAAAACATGACAGCTAAAGGGGAGGTTCTGATAATGGGAGACTTCAACATGCCAGATACAGATTGGTCAATACCAGCAGGAACATCTGCCAGAACTAGACTCATAGTGGATTCCTGCAGGGGAGGGCCTCAAACAACTGGTACAGCAACCCACAAGAGACAGGGCTATCCTAGATCTAGTACTGACTAACAAAGAAGGGATCACAGATCTCCAGGTAGAAGGTCACCTGGGGCCAGTGACCATCACATGGTATGGTTCAGTTTGGCTACTACATCTAAATCATCCCATTCCAAGGCAAAAATATGGGACTTCAGAGGAGCTGACTTTAATAAGATGGCCTACAGAGTTAAGCTAGCCCTGACAAAAGAAACACAGGTGAGGGGTACAGGCAAAGTGGGCAAGCATTATGATGCAATACTTGAAGCAACATCCCATTGTGCTAGACAGAAAAGGAAGTGCAAAGAAGAAGGAAACCACTTTGGTTCTCAAATACAGTAGCAGAAAAGGTCAGAGCCAAAAGGCTGGCCTTTCAGGAAATATAAGGGAACACAGCGGATGAAGATAGGAGGCATACCAAACTGCCCTAAGGGAAGCAGGTAAGGCAGTAAGGCAGGCAAAGTCCCAAACTGAGGAAACACTAGCACGAACAGTAAAAGAAGGTGACAAGACTTCTATAGATACATTAGTGAAAGGAGAAAGTCCAGGGGGTACTGCTAGCTTAATGGAGAAAGGGAGCATGTGAGGAGGAGGACCCTGTAAAGGCATCTATCCTAAATAGATACTTTTGCTCAGTATTTACTGAAGAGAAGGTAGGACAGGGCCCACAGCTCAGCATCATGGACACAGGGGAGGGAGGTGAGCACTACTCCCCTTCACAAAAGAAAGGGTCCTACAAGAGCTTGCTAAGCTCAGGGTGGATAAGGCAATGGGACCTGATGGCATACATCCCAGGGTACTTAAGGAGCTAAAGGAGGAACTAGCAGAGCCATTAGCAGAATTGTTTAGTGAGTCTCTGAGCACAGGAGAGGTCCCAGAAGACTGGAGATGGGCTCATGAGATCCCGCTCCACAAGAGTGGTAGCAGGGAGGAGGCGGGGAACTACAGACCAGTCAGTCTTACCTCAGAAGTGGGCAAGATTATGGAGGCACTCCTTAAGGAAAGGATAGTGCAACACCTGGAATCCATAGGGGCACAGGATCCAAGACAGCATGGGTTTACAAAAGGAAGGTCCTGTCAAACTAATCTCATAGATTTCTTTGACTGGGTAACCAGAGTGGTGGACCAAGGGGGAGCAGTTGATGTCGCCTACCTTGACTTCAGCAAAGCTTTTGACACTGTTCCACATAGAAGATTGATAAATAAGCTGGGTAGGCTTGGGGTGGGTCAGAAGTTGGTCAACTGGGTGGCAAACTGGTTGACGGGCAGAAAACAGAGAGTGGTGGTAAATGGTATACAGTCAGAAGAGATGCAAGTCACAAGTGGGGTACCTCAGGGATCAGTCCTGGGGCCAGTCCTCTTCAACATCTTCATCAGTGACCTTGCAGATGGACTAGAGGGTAAGGCTTGTCTGTTTGCAGATGACACCAAGATCTGCAACAGAGTAGATGATCCAGATGGGGTGGGCAGAATGAGAAGAGATCTGGATAAACTAGCAGAATGGTCAGAAGAGTGGCAACTGGGATTTAATGCAAAGAAGTGCAAAATCATGCACATAGGGAAGAGAAACCCTGAAGCCACCTATAGGCTGGGAGGAGTTGAGCAGTCACAAAGGAAGAAAGAGACTTGGGCATCATCATCACTGATGACCAAAATCATCCAAGCAGACCCTAAAGCAGTAGGTAAGGCTAGGGGTGTTAGGGTGTATTAGTAGGGGGTATCACAAGTCGCAAGAGGGAGGTAATAACCTCTGTACAAGACACTGGTTAGGCCCCATCTGGAGTACTGGGCGGCAGTATTGGAGGCCACACTCCAAGGACATTAACCAAATTGAGGCAGTCCAGAGAAGGCAACCAAAATGGTGCAGGACTGCATCAGAAGACATATGAGGACAGATTAACGGAGCTCAATATGTATACCCTTGAGCAAAGGAGGGAGAGAGGGATATGATCGAGGCATTCAAACACCTTAAGGGCATAAACAAGGTGAAAGAGTCTAACATGTTTAAATATAAGAAAATAGCAGGACAAGAGGACACAGCATGAGATTAGAGGGAGGCCGATTAAGGGGAATGTGAGGAAATCTTTTTCACAGAAAGGGTGGTGGATGCATGGAATGGCTTACCACAAGAAGTGGTGGCTATGAATACAGTGCAGGGCTTCAAACAGGCATGGGATAGGCATAAGGGAGCAATACAAATGACTATGAATAGATAGGTCACTGACAGAGCAAAGGCCGAAGGCACATTTATAAGGTAGAAAAAGAAATGGGCAGACTGGATGGGCCTTGCGGTCCTTATCTGCCGTCAACTTCTATGTTTCTATGTAGAAAAAGAGTTGAAAAAACCAAAAAGATGGACTTTATAGAACAAAGCAACTTCCCCACTTTGCTTTGGAGACAGTCTGTCATTCCTAATGAGATTATACAGTAATTATTTAGAGAGCAGACTGAGTCAGGGATAATGGGCTTGAGCCATGTCTCGGATAGGCAAAGGATATCAGGATTGTGGAGAGTGACCCAAGCATCAAGTTCAGTAAGGCTATATAACAAGCTCCTGATATTTAGATGGGCTATGCGGAGCCCTTTCATGTTTGCCCAATCAGCATTAATGCATGGCTGTTGAGACGTGGGACCAGGGTTCATTTCTACGTCACCTGCCAGCAGGATAGCAAGAATCATGAGATACCAGAGCTTGCAATGGATATAGGGTGTCACATGAAAAAAATTATAGTGAGTACGTTGTTCCAAGTAAATAGTTGCTAGATATACGAGGAACCGTGGAAGTACCAGGGGTGTGAGGTCATGACTTCAATGGATCTAACTAGCATGTTGAAGAAGCGAAAGTCATGAACCGAATAAAGCTGCCTGTTGCTGGGATGAGAGCAGGGAACCAAGGAGAGTCAATTAACAACACGCTAACAGATAGTGAAAACAGGACTGAATGAGCTATGTTTGGTACACGATGAAAGTAGAGAGTAGCTATGACTAGAGACAAAGTAAAATGGCCAGTGAAGCACGAATGATTGGGAAAAAGTAGTACACCACTAGCCAAGAAAAGGCAAGGACACAGCACCTTGACGCCCCTTGTGGTCAAAGAGTATAAGGAGCAAATGGTGAATCAGGCTGTTAGTCACCTGACCATACTAAGACTATAAAAGTAAATGTCCAGCTAGGGTGGAGAGCCAGCGCAAAGCATTGATTCAGTACCTGTGACTGTCCTTGATTCAAACCACCAGTGTGGTTTGAGGGGCTGGCGGCTGTCTTGCAGGTCGAGGAAGAAGGGTCTGGAGCTTGTGTCTCGAGTTGAGTCAGTCCGAGCTGTCTCCTGGAAACAGAACCACAGGGGAATGTCCAGCAGGCTGGGTGGCTGAGAGAAAAGCCGTTGGAGTGGTTCTAGTCTTGCCCGAGGCAGGCAGGGACAGCCTGAGGTAGAGAAGAGGAGACAGGGATTAAGAAGGGAGCAGCAATAGGGCAGGGCTAGAAGAAACAAAAGAAACAGGGCAGGCACAAGGGATCAGGGACAGGGAAATTAGAGTAGAGGGGAGAAGCAGAAAAAACAGTTAAGCAGGTCACTAGCCTGGGTATCAGGGACAGGTAAATTAGAGAAGCAGAGGAGAAGCAAAAGAACCAGTTTAACAGGGCACAATCTGCAGTAATTAATAGCTCACCTAGCAAACTTAATTATACATTAGATAATGCTGAAAAACACTACATAAAATCGGTAATGCTGTAAAAAAACAATTAGCTTGAGACACACCTAAAAGATAGGTACAGAGCTGGGTAAACTGTAAAAGAGGGCAGTTCTTAGCAAAGTTTTCAGTTTACAAGCCAAAAAATATAGGCAGATAACAGTTAACGAGAGAGTCAACAGTGGCACCCACCAATGGCAGAACAAAGGGAAAAAGTTGCCAAAGTTCAAAATCCTTAGCTGGCTGTGGGCGCTCCCACAGTATTAAGTCAGTACCTGTACTTGTGACTGTCCTTGATTTGAGGGGCTGGCGGCTGGCTTTCAGGTCAAGGAGGAAGGGTCTGGAGCTTGCGGCTCAAGTTGGGTTGGGCCAGTCCGGGCGTTCTCCTTGGAACAGGACTGCAGGGAAACTTCCAGCAGGCTGGGTGGCTGAGGGCAAAGTTGGTGGAGTGGGTCTAGTTGCACCCGAGGCAAGCAGGGAGAGCCTGTGACTGTCCTTGATTCAAACCACCAGCATGGTTCAAGGGGCTGGCGGCTGGCTTGCGGGTCGAATGTGAAGGGTCCAGAGCTCATGGCTCAAGTTGAGTTGGTCTGGGCAGTCTCCTGAGAACAGGACTGCAGGAGAACTTCCAGCAGGCTGGGTGGCTGAGAGCAAAGCCGTCGGAGTGGGTCTAGTTGCACCCGAGGCGGGCAGGGAGAGCCTGGCCTATCCAACTGTGGTGAAGATGCAACCGGAGGGTGCCTCCTACTCCTTTTGGGAGACAGACAACCTGAAGGGATTCATCGAGGAATGGGATGAGAAACACAAGAAATAACTGTAAGCTGGAGTTAATTCTGTTATTTGAACTGACGTTTCCTCTTATGTGACTGTGCTTGTCATGGAGGAGAGGGCCCCTCAGCCTGTGACCCTGGCCCTTGTCCTTGCCACTCTGGACTTCAGTTGTGCTGCCCGATGATGAAGGGTGCCCAGCCTGCCCAGCCTTGGATGCCCGACAGTGTCATACTTGAACCCCGAGGCGATACCGCGATCATCCTGATACTCTAATACAGAGCCTCATCTGGGAGTGACCTCGGAGAGAACTGGAGATAGTAGAGACTTAGCAATGTGGCTGGGGCCTAGTGGGTCATCATGGAGATTGGAAGTGTGGGATGCATGCTTTACCTTGGCTCTGGCTGAAAGAGAATTCAGGTATCTGCAGCAGGAGGACTTTAACTTTGGACTGGGTGGACAGGTCTGTGGATGCTGTGGAGAGGAAGAGTGCCAAAGATCTTGGGCAGGTCAGTGGGGCTGGGGGAAGGGGGGATGTGCATGATTGTGAAGGTGCGGTCCACCTCCTGCTCTCAGCCCTGGGTCCTAGTTTAAATTGTCCAGGGGTTTAATAACTGATGGCTCTGGTGACTGGAGTCAGGGTTAATGGGGGAGGCTAAGAATGGGGAAAAGCACAGAGGATGGGAGACTACCTAAAGGGAGCTCCTGTACAGAAATAAACTGGAGACAAAATAGTGGTGGGAAGATGGTATGTGGGTGGTTGGTCAGGAGATAATACGCTACTGCCATGGGAGGTCTCCTGGGGGTTTGAGCCTGAACTGCCCTGGTGCCTTATTCACATACATGTGATATCTCCCTCTTTACGCAGGAGACTCGTTTTTTTTTTGACTGAACTCTCTCCCTCCCTCCTGGGAAACAAAATCTCCTGCTTAAGTAAAATTCTGTCCAAAATATCCATCTTTTTGGGGCAGATAAAGACACATAAAAATTAAATCAGTGATGCACAATGTATCTGACAACTTTATATAACTAGTTGTTTATTCTTTTTAGTGCTTATTCTTGACAAAATGAAATGCATTACATTTTGTAATGACTTTTTTCTTATGTTTTTGACACCATTTAAGGACAAATGCACGACGTTACGGCATCTCCCTACTAGCAGGCCAATCTCCCTCCTAATTTAACCCAAATCTCCCTCTTAAGCAAGGTGGCAGGCCAATCTCCATCCTAACTTGACCCAAACCTCTCTCTTAAGCAAGCTGGACAAATCACATGTATGTATTCAGAGAGGGACCCATATCTCATCAATGTATAGCAGGCAAGGGCACGAGCCTTGCACCATGCAGGGGGGTACCGTGGTATTCTCCTCAAAGAATTGGGGTGGATAGCACTGCTTGAATCTGAATCTGGCAGGCTTTGGGGGAGGGGATTTATGCCTTCGGGACCTGGGGAACTCTCTTCAGGCTATGGACTAGGAACCATTATGGGAACATGGGCAGCTTACTAACAGCTGCTAGAGTGATGGTATGACACCAAGGTGCGGCTGGTGAGTAGGGTCAGGAGGGTGGGGGACAAGGGGCTCCCGGCAACAAGGCATGGGGATCTGTGGGGGGATGAGTTAGGGCTCTCTGCAGGAGGAGGAAATGTGGGGGATAAGTTGGTTGGAAGTATAAGGGTAGATTGAGAGAATAAGTCTGTGGTACCTTATAGCAGCTATAAAATACATGTTGGCTGAAAAATATGGGAAGGAGGGAGAGGGGCGTGCAGAGGAATGACTTCAGGTACTGGTTTTTGGTACTACTGAGCTAACCAGTAGTACCCTGATGGAATACACCCAAGAGTTCTAAAAGAACTTAAGGATGAACTTGCTGCCCCACTTGCTGACCTGTTTAACTGTTCACTGGAACAAGGAATAGTACCACAGGACTGGAAAAGGTCCACAGTTGTGCCATTGCACAAGAGTGGTAGCAGGGAGGGAGCAGGAAACTACCGCCTAGTAAGTCTGACCTCAGTGGTGGGTAAAATAATGGAGACACTGCTTAAGGAAAGGGTAATCAACTACCTAAAAGCAAGTGGGCAACTTGACCCAAAGCAGAATGGCTTCACATCAGGACTCTCATGCCAAACAAATTTGATATAATTCTTTGACTGGGTTACAAGAGAAGTAGACCATGGGGCAGCAATGGACGTGGTGTATCTGGACTTTAGTAAAACCTTTGATATAGTCCCACACAGAAGGCTAGCCTACAAACTGGAGCAAGCTGGCATCGGTCACAAAGTAGTAAAATGGATCACAAGCTGGCTGCGAGGCAGGACACAGAGAGTTATGGTAAATGGCACCTTGTCCCAAGAGGAGAAGGTGTAAGTGGCATGTCACAGGGGTCAGTACTAGGCCCCACCCTTTTCAACATATTCATCATTGACATTGCTGAAGAACTGAAAGGGGAAGTCTGCCTCTTTGTAGACGATATGAAGCTCTACAGCATGGTGGACACATAGGAAGGGATCGCTGAAATGGAGGCAGATCTCAGGATGCTAGAGGAATGGTCCAGGAACTGGCAGTTGAGATTCAACGCCAAAAAATGTAAAGTCATGCACTTGGGTAGAAGGAACCCATGCATCAAGTATGTCTTGGAGGGGCAGCTACTAGAAGAAACAAAGTTGGAACGGGATATTGGTGTCATGATTTCAAACGGTTTAAAGGTAGGGAAGTAATGTGAAAAAGTGGCACTAAAGGCAAGCAGCATTTTTGGATGTATTGGTAGGGGTATTACCAGTAGGAAGCATGATGTAATTCCACCCCTCATTATACAGGTCCCTGGTGAGACCTCACTTGGAGTACTGTGTGCAGTTCTGGAGACCTCACCTAAAAAAGGACATAAACCATCTGGAAACCATGCTGAGAAGTGCCACCAAAATGGTGCAGAGTCTGCACCACGAAACGTATGAAGCTAGGCTCAGCCAGCTAAATTTATTCTCCCTCCAGCAGAGGAGGAACAGAGGAGACACAATTGAGACATTTAAATTTGTTAACAGGATCAACACAGTACAAACCAGGAACCTCTTCCGGGAAAACAGGGCTGCATGTACTAGGGAAAACAACATGCGCCTGGTGGGAGGTAACTTCAAAACAAATGTTGGGAAGTATTTTTTCACGGAGAGGGTGGTGGACCCTTGGAACAGCCTGCCACTGGAAGAAGTGGCAGCCAAAATAGTCAGTGAATTCAAACAGGCGTAGGATAGACAGTATAGTCACCTTAGCAAAACAAATTGGTAGTGTGGGGGGGATAGAAAACCTGGGCAGACTAGGTGGACCACACAGTCTCCTGCCGGCAAATTCTTATGTTCTTATGTTCTTAACCAGTTATACATTGGGAGGGGGGCTTAGACGGATGGCAACTCTGATATCTTAGAGGTCACGACCTGAATAATGGGAGGGGGTGGTTTAAACGTTACAGACTGCTTCGGGGAGATAGTGGACAAATGGGAGAAATAAGGAGGTATGGGGTGTTCATGTTAAATGTTTTGTTACAACAGTTTAAAGGTTTGCTGTTTATTCACTATTTTGTTAAATATCATTGTACAAAATGTCAAGGAACTGTTTTGATCCTGGGACCATATCAAGGAATTGATGATGCGATAACGAAGATAAGGAAGAATCTAGACCTGAAGAATGACTAACAATAGAATAGCTAGGTTTATTTCCTAGAACGTGAAAGAATTTGCATCTCCTATAAAGAGAGCTAAAAACCCTGGCAGCATTGAAATGCAAGTGTGTGCAAGTAGCATTATAGCAGAAGACTCACTTGATCCCCAAAGAGCACATGAAGTTGGTGGGCGACTGAGTGGAAGCCTGTCATGCTTCTTACGCCTCGCACAAAAGAGGGATTGCAGTTCTTATTCATAAAGGTTACCCTCTGACAGTAACCAGAGTGGTGCGGGACTCAACTGAAGGCAGATATATATTTGTAGTGGTTGAAATACAGGGACAGCAGGTCAGAGTTGGTAGCGTACACACCCCGGTGGTGTTTGACCCTGTTTTTTTATCAGCAGATACTAGACATTCTCACCAGGGAGTAATTTCCCAACCTCATTATTTGGTGGGGGGGGGGGATTTCAATTGTGTAATGGATCTGAATGTAGACTGTTCAGGTAATAGGGCAAGGGCTAACAAGGCCATAGCGAATTGGCAGATGGGATTAGTAGACTTAGACTTGGTAGATAGCTGGCATACAGCCAATCCTGGGGCTAGAGAGTACACATTTTATTCCAACCCACATGGCTCCTGGTCTCCTTTAGACTACATTTTCATTACTAGAAGCCTCTATGGGCAAGTGTCAGGGGTCGGTCATAGCCCAATCCATATTTTGGATCATTCCATGGTCCAGTTAGACCTGAGGTCAGTTCAGCAGGACTGGGGGAGCATTGGTTGGAAATTCCCAACTTACTTGCTTTCCAGAGAGGAGTTCAGAGAATACCTTAAATCCCAGTGGGAAGTATCCTCAACTGCGAACCGGGATTCGGTAGCATACCAGGGGACATTCTGGGAAACTAGAAAAGTGTCATGAGGGGAACAATAATCAGCTATACTGCCAAAATTAAGAAAGCGCATAGGGAAAGATTGATGAAAATGGAACAAAAGATTAGAGATCGGGGAGAGGTGATGATGGAGCTTATGGTCATCCGGGAAACTCTGACTCTAAGCTTAACTGAAGAGCCAAAATCAGAACTACTTTTTACAGGACGACTCTATGAGTGGGATAATAAGCCAGGTCCCTTGTTGGTTAGGCTAATGAAGGGGGGAAGGACTATGGGACGCAAAGTGGTGGTCAAGGAGCAATATGGCAAGCTGATGCTTGAAAATCTGATGATACAGAAGTGCTTTAGAGAGTTTTATGAAAAACTCTATGAGTCAGAATGTGTCGGGACCGAACTACAGGCTGAGGCCTTTTTAGATGGGGTGAATATCCCAACCCTTAATGAGGCTCAGAGGGAAGCATTGGGTGCCCAGATAATGACAGATGAGGTTATGAGAGCAACTGGGAGCTTAAAGAATGACAAAGCAGGGGGTCTGGATGGCCTAGTCATGGAATATTATAAAGAGTTGCTGGGAGTGCTGGCAAGGCCCTTGTGAGATTTGATGGAGGAGGCTAGAGGGGAGAGGCAACTCCCAAAGACGGGCTATGAAGCAAACATCTGTGTCCTTCCGAAACCTGGAAAAGATAACACTGAGTGTGCCTCATACAGACCCATCTCCCTCCTGAATTATGATTGTAAAACTATGGCTAAGGTGCTGGCATATACACTTGAGAAAGTACTTCTCTAAATTGTTCATGCCAACCAAACTGGCTTTGTTCAGGGTAGGCCGTCCTATCACAATATGAGGTGTCTGCTGAATGTTTTGTGGTGGGGCACTCGGCATCCTGGATGGGCATGTGTGTTTTCCATGGATGCCAAGAAAGCCTTTGATAGGATAGAGTGGGGCTACCTATTTGGGGCCTTGAGGCAGTTCAGGTTGGGAGATGGGTTTGTGGCACTACTGAGTATGCTTTATCGAAACCTGATGGCGTGGGTGCTGGTAAATGAGGCACCTTCTGAGGAGTTTCACTTATTTAGAGGCATGAGGCAGGGATGTCCCCTCACCCCCCTGTTATGTACAACTGCAATCGAGTCCCTAGCTATTAAAATTTGAGAAAGCCCACTGATTCAGGGGATCCCAGGGAAGGGAGGAAGGCAACATAAAACAACCTTATACGCTGATGAGTTGCTCCTGTTTGTTATGCAGCCTGAGGAATTGGTCCCAGCCTTGCTCCAGATAATTGATTCCTTTGTCTCTTTCTCGGGGTATACGTTCAATGTCCATAAGTTGGAGATCATGTTCCTGGATCAGGGACTGGGGGGTACAGGGAGCAGTACCTGGGGCCTGAGAAAGGTGGAGGACCATTTTACTTACTTGGGGGTAAGGACAGGACAGGACGTGGGTAGCTTATACAAATTAAATTATACCCCAATATTTGAAACAGTTTTGAGGGATCTGACCAAATGGAGGGCATTGCCAGTCTTGTGGTTAGGCTGGATAAACTTACTTAAAATGAATGTGCCCCCAAGATTGTTGTATGTCATGCAAATGTGACCAGTATGCCCAACAGGAAAAGATATCAAACGCCTGGAGAAAGGGTTTTCCACCTTCATCTTGCAGGGAAAAAGGCCACAGATGAGCCTAGCTAGGCTGAAAACTGCTAGGGAGAAAGGAGGACTAGACTTCCCAAATATAAAAGGTTATTATCTGGCTATACAGTACTGTTTTATACATAATTGGGTGAATGGAGGACAGGTGGCCAGTTGGCTGGACCTGGAGGAAGAGGGGTGCCCAGGGCGGGTGTCAGTATACTTGGTCAGTAGGGGCTGCAGAGCATACAAGCAGCTAAAGGAACCTAACCCACTAGTATTGGAGGTTCTTGAGGCATGGGAAACTATTAAACAGAGGAGGGGGGCTGAGGAGGAACACATTCTGCCGGGCCCTGTGCATGCAACCCATTTTTTTTACCGGCATTAGAGGACCCTGGGTTTCAGTTATGGCAAGACATAGGTATTAAATGTCTTGGGGACTTGTTTAATAGGGATGGGATATATACGTTTGAGGAGATAGGTACCGGGTCAATACCATGCATGTAAGACAGCGCAGTATTAACCGCGCTGTGTAGTGAGCGCCTGGGATTACAGCGACAGAGGTAGAACAGTGGTAGGAAAATACCGCTACTCCTGTCGCTGTATACAGATCAGAAGGCTGGACAAGTTGCTGTATGCTGGGTGCCTGGTCGAACCGCTCCCGTGGAGGAGTAGCTAGGGCACCAGCACACACAGCAGTCAGGAGACCTGGATGTCATCAAGGCACAGGTCAGGAAGCACAGGGAAAAACCAGGAGCAGTTGTAAAATTCGCAACAAGAATTTTATTATGAATAATAATAAAATAAAAAAATAAAATTGTTCAGTATAATTATTTACAAAGGCAGAATAAACAGAGAAGATCCATCTGAGTTTTCCTTCAATCTCTGTGTCTCCAAACATTGTAGCTCTCTCTTATTAAATCTTTGCAACCCCCCACACCTTCTTAACAAGCATCCATTTTTTTCCTAAAATGTTATTGTGTCAGGCAGGTGCAGTTAGAACACAATGTCCCAGAACTGAGGCCCCTTCTCAACAGCGTCTACAAAAGACTTAAAAATTACATTTCAGGTTAACCCCTTGAGTTCCAAATAGCTTTGCAATCATCTCAAACAATAATTATATACATTTCAACAGTAACACTATATCATTTCTAAACAAAGGAATCCCAATATCAGCTACATTTCCACATAATGATTTGCATATCTTCTTATACCAGCAGATATGCAAGGGAGGAAAAGACAGGAACAGCAAGTGAGGGTAGGGAGAAAGTGAAAGGCACAGAATTGAGAGACTGTTGGGGTGATCAAATCCTAGGTTTCACAGGAAAATTTGGTTACGCAACCAGACAGACAAGAGACAGGAAAGGAAAGAACAGAACGGATCCTTGCATTCAAACTCTCCATAACAACTGGGACAGGGTCCTATTCAGTCCTGTCACACTGGTACCATGGTTCAGTTTTCCCTCAGGTCTTCCCTTGCTACATCTTTTTGCCACATTAAAAAAAAAAACTACCCCCTTCCCGAGTTTCTCCCAATCCCTGAGGTCCCCCCACCGAGTTAGTTATTTAAGTTCCGGGGGGAACAAAGCCCCCATGCTGGGTTGTGGGTGACTTCACCCCCCTCAAAAACATATGAAGACCCATTGTGATAAATGGGTGCGGTGCGCGGAACAGGTCAGTGTTTTGCCCAACTCTATTTTTGTCCGGCACTGTTTTGCTGTGGCATTTGTATCCACGCTGTTTTGCTGTGCATGGTAATGACCCCATGCTGAGGAGATACAGAGAGGTCTGGTGGTGCAACTTTCGCACCATGATGCGAAATTACAGTAGGGGAATAGGCCTCATTGGAAGGGTTTACCCTGGTGAGTCGTGAGAGGGAAATACAGAGAGCCAGAAAACAGGAGAATGGACTGATTGGTAGGGTAGCTGGACTAGATAGATCCCCCCCCCTCCGATATCTCAGGGAAAGTCAGACAACAGTGGGAAGTACACCTGGGGATACAAATAAATGAGGAAAATTGGCGCCTAATACTACACTCACACATGGGGTTATTACTTTGTAATATAAGGAATCCCACTACAAGTTCATTCACAGACTG
This sequence comes from Neoceratodus forsteri, assembly GCA_016271365.2. NCBI lineage: Eukaryota > Metazoa > Chordata > Ceratodontiformes > Ceratodontidae > Neoceratodus > Neoceratodus forsteri. The sequence goes on from CM057452.1 coordinate 1,523,786,714, forward strand.
CACTACCCCCCAAGTGTGGTACATAAATTCCACCCGGGAATCTCACCAAACTGCAGGAAGTTCTGAACGGCCTGTGGTACATATTACCATTACTTCCGGGAGTGCCCCAATCTGGCATCCTATTGGATGTTGGTGGCTCAAGAGATCTCAGCAATAGGGAGAAGCACAGTTGCTATTTTGCCTCTACCACTTCTGTTTGGGGTGGAGAGTAATGGAGAGGAAAGTTGGGATCAGTGCCCACGTTGGATATGGATCATGCTGGCTATGGCATGGCAGGGGATCCAAAATACTTGAGTGTCGGACCTGACACCCACAGTCAAGCAATGGAAAAGGCTGGTTATACAAGTTTTAGCAGTTGACCAACTCACATATGTTTTGAAGGGCAGAGAAGAAAGGTTTATGCTTGAGTGGAGGAAGTTCCTGGACTTTCTGTCCCCGATAGAGGCGCAGATGTTAAGAGATGGTGAAGGAGGTTAGGAATAAGGTGGTGATGTTGTCAGTGAACATTCCAGAAAATGAATTTAGTTTAGGCCATGAATTAGATCCCTTGATCTGGGGATCCGAGGGGAAGCAAGCTATAACCTAGGAGGGAACAATTTTAAGGTATAATATTCTGGTATTTTTTATGTTAGCTTAAACTAACAGAATCAACTGTTTAGTTGTAATAAGGCTCTGTGTTTGTTTTCCCTTTTCTCTCTCTCTCTCTCTCTCTCTCTCTGTCTCTCTTTTTTGCGTAGTCTGCCCTTCTGTTCTATTCTGTTCTATGTGTTAGGCTTATCAGAGAATTTTATGGCTATAATTTTTTGGCCTTCATGGACAGTTGTATGCAGACTAATGCAACTTGTTTTAAATAATATATTTCATATAACTGTGTGAAAAAGCTAGGACAGTGTCTGATACTGGATATGCATTGTTACTGAATTTTTGAAAATAATAAAAATATGATACAAAAAATAAAGAAAGCATTACTTAAGACAGAGAATGATCAGCATGTGGAATAGCCTAGCCGTATGATATTGAAAGCTGCCACCATTCAGGCTTACAGAGCAAGACTAAATAGATTCCTGAGGGAGAATAGCACTGAAATTTACACAGCATGAGTAGAGGGTAACAGTCCAGCGATTTAATGTACTTTTGTTTGAGGGGGGGTGAAAGAGGACTGTCAGTTCAAGTTCCTCCACCCTCCCAACAGCTCAGTGGGGATACCGATTCCCTTTTTTCTTATCAGAGTACTGAACTTGTTGACTCTAAACTTGAAGGTCGTTGTAGACAGTATCAGCTAATGCCATAGTCAGTCTACTCCATGTATACTACTCAATGTGTGAAGTAGTTTTTCCTGATGTTTCCCCTAAATCTTCCTCCCTCCCAAGGCATTGAGAGCCCCTTTGTCCTTTTATCTCTGGTATCTTGCTGAGCTTCAGTTGATCTGATGGTGGTATCCCTTTTAGATGCTTAAACACTGTAATCATGTCCCTCTGGAGTCCTCTTTATCAAGAAGGAGTATCTATCTGAAAACATAACCTTGTGCCTGCTTCAGCCACTAATCTGTAAATGTCTCACACTTTAATTTGTCTCTGTACTATGTCTAAGTTCTGATGGCACAAAGAGCCTAAGAGCATTTGTCAGAGTTGTTACACGTTTTTGACAATGTCAATCCATTGTATTTACTGAATTTGTAATTTACTTATGCACTATATGTAATTAGTATCTATATGTAAACTATGTATTCCATGTAATTAACTCCTGGTCATGCCTGACAAAGGGACAGCTTGTCTCAGTTAGCCTACCTGGTCAGCAAAATCCAATAAATACAGACAGACAGACAGACATGCAAAAAAAACTAAAAGAGAACCGTCTGAGTTCTGAATATCAGCCCTCATAGCCCAAGTTTTCAAACCTGTTAACCATCTTGGTTGCTTTCCTCTGTATTTTCTCCATCATATCAATATCCTTCCTCAGATATGGGGAGCAGAAATGCACACTGTGCTTGAGATTTGGCTTGAACAAAGATCGGTGTCAGGGCATTCTAATGTCTCCTGACCTACTTATTAAGTTTCTCTTGATGCATACCATGAATAATGTCTCGACCTGTTCACAGAGTTTTTGTTAATGCATGCCATGATTACTAACTGCTGCCTCCCACTGCTGCTCCTGTTTGGAGTTGCTGCATATCAATACTTCCAGGTCCTTTTTCAGCTTGGGTTCAGTAATCTCTATGCCATTTATGCATAATTGCATTTATGTTCTTTTTTCCTCAGGTGCATTACCCTGCAATTTCTAACACTGGCGTTCATCTTCCCTTTTGCTATCCATTTTCCCAAACAGTCCCAATACTTCTGCATTTCATTTATCTCCTATTGTGATACTGTAACTACTCTTCCAAGCTTGTGATTAGAAAACGCGGCAATCTAGTTAGTGGTACGTGCCCACCTTCAGGCCATTTATAAATACAATATATTAAACAACATAGGTCCCAGAACAGACCTTTGTGGAACCCTGCTCGTCACTTGTTTCCATTTTGGTTGGTCACCATTTATTATGACTCTTTAGCAATGTTTTCATTGCCACCTTTGCAGCACATCAACCCATGTGCACAGGATGATGCGCTGCAAAGTCGGCAGTGTGGACACTCACTGGAGAGTGTTAGGAGTGCTTTGGATCCATTTTCTGCATCAGCGCAGCAGGAGTGGTTAAGCTCTTCCCGTCATCTTTTCCTGGTAAATCCTTGGCAGGTACTGTAATTTTATTTTACTTACATTGGGAGGCAGTGAGAGGGACTCGTCAGGAATTCATCAAACTACTATGAAGTTGTGATTGTGGCAGTGAGAAGGCCACATTTTTTGGATTCACTTTTGGATGAGAGGTTTGGTGAGAACTACCCCTCTCCATTTTAAACTTTTGGAAGGACTTGGCAAATCCTTACAAAACAGTACTATTTAAGATGACAGTGGACAGTGGAAGTTATGTGCTGGATAATAAATTAAAGATTTAAACTGGCACTGCAGCTGTTTTAGTAGATAGTTATTTGTGTTTTTGTATTTTTGTGGGGGTTGTTTTGGGGAATTTTAGAGGGTTGCTGTTAAATAGTTAGGGATTAAAGAAGTTTTACTGAATCGGGGTGGGAATTGTGTTGGGACTGCTATTGTGAGCTTTGTAATTATTTGACTTTATTGTGTTTGGTTATTTTCTTGGACAATGTGTTGGGGAGGTTTAACGATGGTCAGGCACTATTCCCCTACTAGGCTCAGGGAATTGCGTCCTTTTGAGTGTTCCCCTTTATCGTCTGAGACCTATATTGGGTGTCATGCTTTGGGGATATTTAGGAGATGTAGGAGAAGAGGGAGAGAGTTGGGCATAGTGGGGGAAGGGAAAGGGGAGGGCAGATTGGGATTGTGGGGTCCAGAAGGTGCCCTGGGGCAAAATGGAGTCAGGAAAGAGGTATTCTCTGTCTTGTCCCCATATCCAAGGGCTCTGAAGTAAGTGGACAGGAGCTGAGGTCTTCCCCGACAACTCATCCTACCTGGGCGGTGTTATGTAATGCCAGATCTATTAAGAACAAGACAGCTATTACAGCTGATCTTGTTGGAACAACAGATCTAGCATGCATCACTGAGACCTGGCTGGATGAAAATACAAGCCCTGTATTGGCCTCCGCTGTTCCAGCTGGATTTTCAGTGATACATCGCCCAAGGTTAGATCGTAGGGGTGGGGGTGTAGCCATTATATTTAAAACAGAGCTAGACCTTGTGGATGTACCAGTGGAACCCACCAGATCCTTTGAGTGTATCCTGGGAGAGGGTGTAGGTTGTGGGATACTCCTCATCTACTGTCCACCAGGTGATGGTGGAGTATTCCTGCAGGAGATAGTGGACTTCATTGTCGACATGGTATTGAGGTCCCCCAGTTGGATAGTTCTAGGGGATTTCAGTGCCTGGGTCGACAATGAACTCTTGCAATTTGGTCAAAATCTCCTCCAGCTAATGATGATGATGCTGGGTCTTACACAGGTGGTTACCTCCCCTACCCATATAGGGGGTCACTCATTGGACCTGATGTTTCTCATGGGGATGGAGATCACTGATTTAGGGATGGAACCAGTCAGCTGGTCTGACCATCACACCATAATGTTTAGCTTCGGGGCTCCCCCCAATAGGCCTGCCCCTACGGAGATGGTCCAAGACTGCCCTTTAAGGGGAGTCATCCCAGATGTCTATCAGTGGTGCTGGACCTATCGGGATTGTTTAGTGAATGTATGAGTCTGGGGGATCTTGTACTGGCCTATAATAAGGCAGTGGGAGATGCCCTGGACAAAATTGCTCCTGTTCATGTTCGACCTCTCACTCATCACCCAAGAAACCCTTGGTTTGATGATTTCTTGAAGGAGCTGAGGCGAGTTGGTTGAAGGATGGAGAGAGCATGGCGGAGGTCCGGCCTGGACGCTGACAGACTTAGGTTGATGGCACATTATGAAGACTATCAATCAGAAATCACCCATAAGAAGGCAGAATTCCTGTCCAGGGATATTTCTGCTGCGCAGAATCAACTTGCTGAGTTCTTCCGGACTGTTGACAGATTGTGCAATCCAATCTGTCTCCAGCCCAGAGGAGCTTTTTCTCAGCTGAAATGTGAGGAATTTGTTCGATTATTTGCAGATAAGGTTGCCAGCATCAGGTCTGGCATTGGTCCGGCTCCTCCTGCGAGGGATTGTGGAGGTCGGCAGGAGGTGGCATGCACTCGGTCTGTCTGGTTGGACTTCAGTCGGCCAGAATTCATGGACATTGTGAAGATCGTCCAGACATTGCGCCCAACCAGTTGTAGTTTGGATCTGGGCCCTACACCCCTTTTAGCAGGTTGTGTAGATGTTATCTGCCCAATCCTAGCTGAAATTGTCTGGAGTTCCTTGGAGAGGGGGATCTTTCCACATCCCCTCAAGGAGGTGGTCGTATGACAACTCCTTAAGAAAGCCTCCTTGGATAGACTGTCTAGCTAACTACTGGCCTGTCTCTAACCTGCCGTTTGTCAAGAAGGTTATTGAGAAGGTGGTTGCATTGCAACTGGACAATCACCTTGTAACTCACAATGTGTATGATGCTCTCCAGTCCAGATTTAGGAAGAGACATAGCACTTAGACTGCACTTGTCAGAGTATTGAATGATCTCCTAATGGCGAGAGATCAAAAGGCACATATCATCTTGGTCCTTCTTGATCTCTCTGCAGCATTTGGCACTGTGGACCATGGTGTGCTTTTGGAGTGCCTACAGCTCCTTTGTGGGCTGTCAAGTACAGTCCTCGAATGATTTTGATCTTTCCTCATGGACAGGTCTCAAAGAGTGGTCACTGGAATTTATTCCTCTTTCACGCTTTCCCTGTCCTGTGGGGTGCCGCAATGCTCCATTTTGGCCCCCATGTTGTTTGCAGTGTATATGCTGCCATTGGGAGATATCATCAGGTGATATAGTTTGAGTTTTCACTGCTATGCAGATGATACTCAACTGTATATGTCCTTTCTGCCCAGACAGGTTGATGCGGTCTCTGTGCTAAATAACTGTCTTGCCGAGATCAGGAACTGGATGAGCACCAGCTGGCTAGGAGTTAACCCTGATAAAACTAAAGTGTTGGTAGTGGACCCGAGTCATCCGGGGGCGGGTTTGGGGGCTGAAAAGGCGTCTGGCTTATGGATCAATGGTGTTCAGCTCACTACCTCAGACCGGGTGCGTAACCTAGGCATTATTTTTGATGATGGCCTGACCTTGAAATCTCAGGTATCGGCTGTGGTTAAATCCTCATTTTACCACCTGAGGAATACTGCCCGGGTGAAACACCTGATTCCTCTGGACGACGTTCCAACATTGGTCCATGCCTTGGTCACCACCTACCTTGACTACTGCAATGCCCTCTACTTAGGGCTTCCAGGGGTTTATATCCACCGCCTGCAGCTGGTGCAGAACGCGGCAGCCAGGCTTCTCACTGGGACATCAAAGGCTGGTCACATTACAGCTGTGCTGTGCGAGCTGCACTGGCTGCCTGTTCAGTGGCTGATCACCTTTAAGGTTGGCTTGCTAACCTTTAAAGCCCTACGTGAGCAGGGACCTGGCTACCTGCAAGATCTTCTGATTCCCTACTGCTCCATCCGTCCTCTCCGATCTGCTGATGAGGGATTGCTAGAGATTCCCAGGGTTCGTTTAAAAACATTTGGCACCCATGCTTTCTCTTTTTTGGCACCAACCCTGTGGAATTCTCTACCTTGTCGGTTAAGAGAATGCCTGACCGTTTATAGATTTAAAACTGATTTAAAGACATATTTATTCAGTTTAGCCTTCCCAAATGATGTTTAATTTATTGATGTATTTATTGTTTTAGTGTTTTATGCTAAGTTTATATTTTAATGTGCAGCGCCTTGGCTTTGAAAGGCACTATATAAATAAAGTTTGATTTGATTTGATTTGGGTATGTTTATCAGAGTGAGCATATTATGTGACAGTGTAACTGTGCTGCGACACTCGTGCCGATAAAAGCAGACTCTCTCAGACTCCTCCACTGCTCCCACCACGGCCCCACAGCCCCTCTCCAGCGCAACCTGCATTGGTGCGAGGGCAGACTGTGTAAAGGCAGAACTCAGCCACAACAGTGATCATATCTGGAATGGAACAGCACAAAGGTCAGACACTGCTACCACGTAAACACAGCTTTTGTCTCCTATCCTGCAACCAGTTTTGAACCCATTTCATCAGAACCCCAGGTACAGCTACTGTAGGTTCTCTACTTTACTAACGTGCCTCTTGTGTGATACAGTATCAAATGCTTTACCAAAATCCAGATTTCCAACTTTTTTTCTTTGGGAAGATTTTCAAAACATACAATCAGTTCATGTTTGGCATTTTTTCCTTTGCAGAATCCGAACTGGGTGACTGAGTCTAAGCTGTTTCTTTGTATTGTCTACAGTGACTTCGCCAGTATTTTTTGACTCTGTTTTTCCCCCAGGGCTCTCTGGCTAGGACCTCATTCTACTTCCACCAGTGCCACCTCCCATCACCCAAGGCTCCTCTTACCGATCTCTTGCACTCCATGAGCCACCTGTCTCACATCATTGTTTTACCCCCTTGGCTTGCCCCCAAAGTGGGGTCTGCCATCAGATCCTTGGCGATACTGCCCCACTGCATCCAACCAGCCATGTCAGAGGTGAAACCCCGGAAGTGCCATGAGCAGTCAGTAGAAGAAGCCCTGTAGTGGACTTCAGGGGCAGGCAGGGTTTCATCTGTCTGGCCAGTGCAATTTTGTTCCCCAATAAATCCCTCCTATTAAGGGTGTAGTAGCATCATAGGGAGCTGGCAAGCCAGATGCATTGATGACTACACACACTTCCCTCCCCATGTTATTCGTATGCCTCCCCCTGCACTACCACCTGCAGTCAACCAGGTGCTTTTAAAGCAGCGGGATGTGCACCCCTCTATCCCCAAAGGATGCTCAGTCATACTCACCTGACTGACCCTCCAGCTGACATGGTTTATTCCCAAACCTGGGTCATTGGCATCGCAAGTGGTACTGCTACACCTGTGCTAGCAGGTCAGCCCTGACGTCACCAGTATTGACGTTGAGTTGGCTGATCTATCATTTCCTGGTTCTGCCCTGAAGCATTTTATTGAATGGTGTTACCAGTTAGGTCACTGTCTATTCATCAGACATGTCATGTAGCTCTGAAGGACTTATTGAGTGGGTACATTTATCAGAGTGAGCCTATTATGTGGAAGTGTAAAAATATATTATACGGTAATATATACAGATAATATACAGTATATACGGGATATAATATCCAGTGGTATACAGTAGCTTGTTCCTTAGCTACCTCCAACAGAATTTGTGGGTGCATCCCCATCAGACCTCTTTGTCTTCATTACATTTACCGTCTAGCATTTTCTCAGCTTCTTCAGGTGTTACATGCACATTCTGTAGAGTGTCTTCTTTCTCACCCTTATATAACAGTTCAATATCCAATATTATACAACAGGCATGAAAACAGAACGTAAATACTGTATCCTGATTGGCTGACTCATACTCCTCTCCCATTGTAAATCCTAGCATCACCCCACAGGAAGAGGTGCCAGTTGACAGTCAGCCGAAACAGTAACCCCACCTGAAATCACTCCGAGCGACAGAAATCCACAACTGCTAAACTCATGAATCACCGCTAAACGGCTATCTCTCATGACTGCTGCTCTGCTTCCATTCCCATATGTAGACGGTAAACCACCCTTCAAACCACAACACTTTTTTTTTTTTTTAAGCAGTCTTTTGCCCGAGACACTTCCCTGATAGAACCCCTTTTTCAGAAACCTTTTCCGGGCTCAAACGGCTGTCCTCTCAGATCTGTCTCCTAACATCTTCACCCTCCATTACAACACTGCCCCAGAGACCTAATACTGACAACGTCTCCCACAGTTGAAATTCCACGTTACCTTGACCTTACCTGCTCCAGCAGTCTGAGACGCAAAACAAACCACATCTAAAATGCAAAAATACACTACTCGCTTTCTCCGTTTCAATACCAAAAACGAAGCACAGGAAAAAATGTATAGCTCCTTTGAATTAACTAAGAAAGCGGAGCTACAACAAATCTCAACACCTTTCGAAAACAGCACTCAGAACTCCACAATGAAAGTCAGCATGCACGTCTTCCCGCTCGGTGCCGTTCTCACCATGGGACCAGACTCATCCTGCTCAAAGTGACACGCACTATCCCATCATACAAGCACACGCAATGCACTATTTTCTGTGCCGTACAAACACTTTCACTATTCTATTGAAAATAAAAGAAGTAAAAATAAAAATCACTAACCCCCCCAAAAAAATTACTAAACATACTATTCCAACATTGTATAATAGCAATATCCCACTCGAGGGCGTTGGTGATGCCAGATTACCACCCTGGGGTGTTGCTGGTCACTCTGCTACGCCTCGTGACCGAACAACACCCCAGGGCATGGGTAAATCCTGGCATCACCAACACCATCTTGTGGTATATTGCTTAATCATTCAACCCCTTTCCTGTGTGAATACTGAGGCAAAGTATGCATTCAGGTATTCTGCTCCCTGTCTGTAATTTCTAATTATGTCACCTGTGTCCTGATCCTTTAGTGTGCTGATAGTACTTTGTGCTTTTCTCTTGTCATTCACATATCTGAAGAATTTTGTATGATTGGAATTGGTCTCAAGCCTTCTGTGTTGCTCTACCACTTTGTTTTGCCCCTTTGATTTTTTGTTTGCTCTCTGTAGGTTTGTCTCTGTAGATCTGTCTGTCTTCACTGGTTCATTGCACTTTACTCTTCCTATATGCCACCCTATTTCTCCCTAATTGCTTCAGTTACTTCATTTACCACTCACATTGGTTGGCTTGGATGGGTGCCAGTATTTAAATTGGATATAAGCACTGTTATGCTGCAGAAGGGATGGAGATGATGAACCCTAAGTCTTTTCAGTCACCATAACAATATGATACAGAAGTTAACACCTCATCTACCACCATGCTGGTAGCCCTGGTTCAGGAACAGACTTGGTCACTGGAGGTCAGCTGAGGGAAGAGGATCAAGCATCCCAGGAACTGCTCTCCTCTCATGGGGAGGGGTTGCAAGCCATCTTGGTCTTTGTCTGCCACCAGGTGAAGGCCTGATGGTAGTTAGATTGTAAGTGACTCAGTGGGAAGGGCCGCAGTTCTGTAGTGTGTGCATGCCTTCACATGCATGCACTTACCTGTCGCCATGACCAAGGGATTGGGAGAAAAGGGACTGGGGTGGCCTTTATGAAGCTGTGCCCACTCTCCTCTGGCCTGCACCTACATCTGGCTACCAATTATCTGGATATGTGTACCAGGGTGGGGGACTGCCCTCCCCCTCATGGCCCAGCCACAGGGGGACTTTCTAGTGGTTGGGAGAGGTGAGTGAGGGTCACAGGGAACAGGGACATGGCTGATGGCCACCCGCTTACACCCAAGGAAGAAAAATCTTTATGGAAAAAAGAAATAAATGCCCCAATTTGTTAACCTGGTAAAGGATAGGTTAGGATTTGAGTACCAAACACCACCACCAGTAGCCCTTCAATTTGTATAGTGTATTGGAAATGGTATTCTTTTGTTTACCAGCTCAGCTGGAGTACTCCAGATGGTTATGAGCAGCCAGTTCTAGCCTGTCTGATGTTGCAACCTTCCATGTGGCATAAGTGACCTTCTGGATAATAGTGGGCTCTATGGATAAGACTGAGGTGCTGGTTGTGGATCCGGTTCACCTGGGGGCAGGTCTTGGAGCTGGGTTCATGTAGGGCCTGTGGCTCAATGGTGTTCAGCTCATTATCTCAGATCGGGTGCATGACCTGGGCATTATTTTTGATGATGGCTTGACCCTGAAGTCCCAGGTGTCAGCCATGGTCAAATCCTCATTTTATCATCTGAGGAATATCGCCCAGGTGAAACACTTCATTCCACCAGGTGACCTTCCAACATTGGTCCATGCCTTCATTACCACCCATCTTGTCTACTGCAATGCCCTCTACCTAGGGCTGTCTGGGGTTGATATCTGCCACCTGCAGCTAACGCAGAATGCTGCGGCCAGGCTGTTGACTGGTACCTCTAGGACCAGTCATATTACGCCTGTGCTGCGCGAACTGCGTTGGCTGCCAGTTCAGTGGCGGATCACCTATAAGGTAGGCTTGCTTACCTTTAAAGCCCTACATGAACAGGGACTCGACTACCTGAAAGATCTCCTGACTCTCTACTCCCCCAATCACCCTCTCCGATCCACCAACAAGGGATTGCTAGAGATTCCCAAGGTTTGTCTTAAAACATCAGGAGCCCATGCTTTTTCATTTGCAGCACCAATCTTTTGGAATTCTCTACCTCATCGATTAAGAGAATGCCTGACCGTCAGCATTTTTAAATCTCTGCTGAAAATGTATTTTGATGTGTTTATGCAACTGAATGAGATATGAGATAATGCTTGTGTAACTTGATTTGCTTTGTGGCTTTCCACCTCTCTATCCATGGGATATATCACCCTGTAGAGTTACGATGAAAGGAACCCTGGATCAGGGTCTCCCCCCCACCAGATGCCGGGAATGAATGAGCCAGCTAAAGGTAGGTTAGGAGGAAGCCCACGGGGAAGAGAGATGAGCCGCTGAAGGAGGAGGGATGGATGGTGGGCAATGAAAAAAGAATCCTGGTAAGCCCAGGATGTTTGTGATGCTTTTAAGCTCAATGGGGGAGTGACGTTTGTTGCTCCGCCCATCGAACCACAGGCTTAAAGCCCTCCCATTCGATGTGCTTACACAACTGAATGAGATATAAGATGATGCTTGTGTAACTTGATTTGCTTTGTGGCTTTCCACCTCTCTATCCATGGGATATACCACCCTGTAAGGTTACGACACAAGGAACCCTAGAGGAGGGTTCTCCCTACAGGTGCCAGGAATGAATGAGCTGGCTAAAGGTAAGTTAGGAAGAAGCCCAAAAAGAATACCCATAAAATGTCAAGCTTTGAAGAGGCGAGGATGATGAATGAATTCTGTGAGAAGAAGGGCTAACTTCCTGAGAAGAGAGGGGAAAGCCGGGCCACCATCCGCCTCCATCCAACAACGGAACCTAACTAACTAACGAGAAGAAAACCTAACTCTAACTAAAATTATGACCATTGGCATGGAGGAGAGGAAAAACCACCTTAGAGGAGGAAACCTCTGGGGGATCCAAGGCCGAGGTCGCCTTCCCTTCAGCCTGACGACGTTTGGTTTGATGATTTATATCTTTAAAGAAAGGGTTCAGTAACTAGAGGAATATGATTAGGGAGGAGGATGATGCAATAGGGAATATCCCTAAAAGAAAGCACAGATTGAAGATGGAACATGAGGCTGCACGCAGATTGAATATGAACATGAGGCAACAATGATGGTAATGATCACCGCAGGAGGTCAGCAGGTCGATGAAGTAGCATAAGATCTGATAATAGGTATGATCGATTGAGTGAGGCGAGGAAGAAGACATTGAGGTTGATAAAGCATGATTATGCAATGTGAACAATTAGACCCTGTTGTTGTGGTCAATGAGTAGCATCAGAGTCGATGATGGGATGGTCGAGGGAATGATGAAACTAGATATACCTTGCTGGACCCAAGGAGGATATGCTCGAGTAGTTGATGAGAGATAGTAGATCAGGGAGCAAGGAAGGGAGGGAGTAAATCCATGTATGAGTCAGAGCAGCAAGGGGTATCAAGATGTGATCACGAGGATATTCCAGATGTACCGATGAGGAGACAAATAATACTGTAGACTGGCTTGATGGAGTGGTGCGCTTGACTGAGCAATGCAAGTGAGCAGACACTGGTGTTGAAGAGGCATGCTTGATTATACGATTTAAACTATTAGACCCTGAACAATTAGACCCTGATGTTGTAGTCGATAAGGTAGTACGAAATTGAGAGATAGGGATGTTAAAATAAGCGATGTACATAGATAAGCTTTGAGGTAATGCTGAGTAAATTATGTCTGAATTTATGAACTTGATATGACTGGAGTTATGAACTCTATGTATATGGCAGGATGGCCATGGTTGATAGGCGTTATAGGAGTTGTGATAGGTATGCCCAAAAAGAATTATCCACAGTAAGCCACGAAGGGATTGAATCTTGAAGAGCCGGTATGGAAGCGGAAGAAGAGGAGATGGGAAGGAACAGACAAAACAACCAAACAAAGGTAGTGTGCGCCATGGAGCAACTCGAACCATGCTGCTCCGCTAAAGGAGGCAGACTCCGAGGCCAAGAAGGCGGGACAAGAACCGAAGAGGAGGTGAATCAGAAGGGAAGCAGAGGATGGGGATCACGGGGAGACAAATCAGATGAAGAACGATGAGGTGGGAAGTTAGGAGAGGAAAGAATCTATGAAGGCCAGAACAAGAATAAGCGATAGGCTGAGGAAGGTAACAGGAACAGAAGAGGAATGATGAGGGATAGATGTCATGGAAGCAGGCACTGGAAGCGAGGCATGAAAGGATGAAGGATGATAGGGAGATCAATAGGGTAACATAGGACCCAACCGAAATGGGATGAGATGGCACAGGAGCGAGCCGGAGGAGGCGGTGTACAATCCATGATAGATACGGCAAGACAGAGCAAGAAAAGAGTGCAGACATGGCAGCAAACCATGCCAAGGCATGCTGAGAGAGGTAGTAAATTAGATGAGCAGGTCGAGGCCAGGTAGCACGGAGCTGAGAGGGTCAAGAAGTCTAAGGATCTCAGAGGAAGGAATAGAAGATGGAAGACACAGAGCAAGAAGACTCTGTGAAGGAGGAAGACTGCGCAAGGGGGCAGGAGGGCGAGCTGGATGAGGAGGCACTGAGTGCTGGTGCGAAGGAAGGTCAGATGGAGGCAGCCATGGATGGCCCAAGGACATGAACGGCAGTGCAAACAAATAGATAAATCGTGGCACAAGGAGATAGACGCCATGACCAGATGGATTCTTGGATGGCAGAGTTTGTCGAGAGTGCCAAGGAGAAGGAGCAGCATGAGAGCACTCCGAAGCAGGAGTGGATGATGGGGAAATTGAGGTAGGATAGAACAAAGTTCAGAGGCAAGTGAAGTAGATGAGCACGGGATGACCAGGCCGAATGGCTGCAAAGAAAACAAGAGCCATACAAATTACTGGATAGATACAAATTATTTAAACCTAGGAAAGAGAAGGGTGAGGAGAAATAAGATCAAAAAGGTCTGAAAACTACAAGGAATAGACAGGGTGAAGCAGGCATATTCGGTAAGGCCGGAGAATGCAAGCAGAACTACAGGGCAGATCCTCAAAGTGTGGGGGGGGGAGAAGGCTACAACATCAGAAGCACTAAGATACGCAGAGGGCAATAATCAGTGTGTGGAGCAGTCTACTAGGTGAGAGACTGGAAACTAGTAAGGGTAGACTTTCAGCATGGAAGTGGACAGAGTCCCAAGGAAGAATAGCACTGAGGATAATACAGAAGGATGCAGCTGGAAGCATTAAATAGATAAACCTTGAAGTAAGGATGAGCGAACGATTGGAGTTAGACAGAAATGATTCAATGAGAATGATGATTGCCGCAGGAGAGCAGCAGTTCAAAGGAGCCGATTGGGGAAAAGGAGACTGTAAATGAACATACACGATGCTGGAAGCAACCAGCTAGCCCATAGGCAAAGGGCAAGGCATTGGGGGACCAGCACATCCTTGACCGAATATCGAAGGGATCTGAGGCAGCACGGAGATAAGGTGGCAGAGAAGCCATGATAGGCATGCCTAAAAGAAATATTGAATGTAGGTTCCGATGGGAATTAGACCCTGAGTGCGAGGTCGACGAAGTAACACAGGATGCAATAGGGATGCGAGGAAAGAGGCACCTTGAAAGGAGGCATACTCAGAAGCCAAGAAGGCAATTCCAGAGCCAGAGGGTATGCGAATGAGAAGGGAAGGTCGAGTGGGTAGTGGAGGACCCAGCCATTACGGGAGGAGAACTGCAGTAGGACGAGTTTGTCGAGAGACGAGGAGAGCGAGCAGAACAAGGGGCTGCCGAAACATGAGTAGTCGATTCAGTGGAATAGACTGATGGGATGGAGAGAGGAGCAGGCTGAGTCAAGGTAGCAATGATCAGGGAAGGCATGCTGGAGAAAAGAAGGGAATGCTGGAAGGAATGATGGATTGATGCCATGAATGCAGATACTGGAAAGTGAAGTAGGAAAGGACGACGGACAGTAGGGAGGTCGATAGGATAGCATAGGGCCCAGCTGACACTGGAGGAGAACTGCAGTAGGCCGAGTCAGAGTAGGTGGCACATGATCCATAACAGGCATGCCCAAAGAAATATCGATAGCATGCCAGACGGATCAAGGGAATAGCAGGGACTGGGCAGTGAACCACGCCAATGCATAACGAGCGAGTGACTGGAGTAGAGGAGTAGGTCAAGGCGAGGTATCGGTAAGCAGACATGGGCTATGCAATGAAGCCTTGATGGCTGATGATGGATGGAATCCAGAACATGAGACGATACAAGATATGTAAGGAGCAGAACGGAGAGCAAGACCAAAGGAATCCAAAGCTGCAAAACAAAGGAATGAGGGACAGAAGTAGAGAGGAACGGGGAGTGACACCATGAGTAGATTGAATCAGGAGGGCCAAGCAGGGATGTTAAGGATGAGGGAAATACAGAACGAAGGCAGGAACCGGAATACACATAGCAGGGGAGCCACAGGTCGATGAGGAGGCATGGGAGCCATGATAGGAATGCCCTGGACCAGATGGGAGTCAGCCGAAGCATACTAAGTGAGCGATTGAAAGATAGGAGCAGGATGAGGTGAGGTATTGTGGACCCTAGAGGGCTATAGGGAAGGCAAAATTGTAGGAAAAGGAAGAGGTACGAAGCTGGATCAAAGCCACTGAGGCTGGGCACAGTGAAAGCGCAGAAGAAAAGGATGAAGGACAATGAGGGCCAAGAAGATGATGATGGAGGGAATCTGGGAAGGCCGGAACAGGAAAGTGAGGTATGAAATGGACGAGGTACAGTAAAGGAGGGAAGCCGATGCTCGAAAAGTCGAAGTGACTGGGTAGGCAATATCAAGTGCAGGCCTGGAGTGAGATCATGAAGGCCAGTATGGGATAAACAGCAGGAGAACCCGATGAATCGAAGAGAGATATGGCTAGAGATGGAGATGAGGAGCCTCGAACAAGGGGCTATGAGGGCGATAGGATGCAAAGGCCAACAGGCTTACTAGGGGCAGCAACAGACCGGCAGGAGGGGCCAGAGGACCAGAGACCAGGAACAACAGGGGCAGACACAGGTCATCCTACCGAGGTCAGCAATGGGCACTGCAAACACACCAGAAGCCAAACGAAGAAGGACCACAAATGATTAGGACTTGACAGACGAAGCAGCATAACCCGAGCAATCCTAACTTCCAGACAAAGCCAGGAAAGGAGACAGAGATGAGAGAGAGCATGAAACAGAAAACAGCAATGTAGAGAAAATGTTTTTGTTTTTTTTATTTGTTTAATGAAAAGAAAACGTTGAATCTGCAACAAGAAGCAGGCTCGATATCTCAAGCTGAAAGGTGAGATGAAGAAAAACTACTCCTATAAAAGGAAAGCGCATTCTAGAATTGAACAAATAACTAATATCAATACAGAGATTGCTTTTGAAGTTCGTCTGATCTTTAAATATACAGCAGCTTGATGCATGTCCATATGCAGTGGAGAAGGTTCACTGAGTGGGTGGCCCGTATCCAAAATGCATGGCAAATCCACGTCATGCCTATTAATTAAAAATATACGGCATTATTAAACAGCAGTCAGTGAGCTATGGATTGATAGCGATGCCTCCTGTATGTACGAAGTAGATATAGCAACTGCTAAGCCAGTAGTGCTGCTGTAATCATGAATTTAGTCATTACCACAAAATGTAGTAAAGGTTGGTAGGTCATATCTTATTATCAAAAGCCCATCGATTTATTTCCAGGTTATATCAGGTTCAAGGTCCGTAACAGTAGCCAGGAATGACAGAAGATCAGCTACCAAAAATGTTCAGAGAAATTACATTTGAAGAGACATGACACACCAAGACTCACTTTTAAATAAATTTTAAAACCATTTGGCTTCCCAGGGAAAATGGCAGGCAAACGCCAGACAAGCAGGAGAGGCCGTCCGCTGAGAGAAGGGAAACGGGAGCGGGCACGCAGGGTGAGAAGTCGAAGACGCAGTGCCAGCCAGGAATGGAGCAAAGCCCTGCCAACAGAGGCAGTGGAGAAGTGCGGGAGAATTAGCAGAAAACACTGCCAAAGGAGCGAGGTCCACGGAGGAGATGAAGGAGTCAATGATATGAGCCGGAGGCCAAGCAAGAAGAGAAGCAAGCAGGAGCTGGTGCAGCTAACGTAGCCTCCGGCTGCAACGAAAAAAGAATCCTGGTAAGCCCAGGATGTTTGTGACGCTTTTAAGCTCGATGGGGGAGTGACATTTGTTGCTCCACCCATCGAACCATGGGCTTAAAGCCCTCCCATTATTTTCGTTGGCATTCCCTCACTAATTGTTAAATTAAATGACTGTTTTTAAAATGTATTATATTATGGTTTATGCTGTCATTTTTCCTTGATGATGAAAGGCGCTATATAAATAAAGTTTGCTTGCTTGCTATGCACTAATGTGCGCAGGGTATGTGCCAGAGGCGTGTAGCCCTACCATGTAGCTACATGACCGCGGACAGGTGCACCCATGCCGGCATTCACTAATGCCAGCCACCTGTCAGTGGTCCCGACCCCGGCAAGCAGGTGCGCGGAGGATATTTCCGTAGACCGGGTAAACATTCAATGGGATGCCTGGCCCGATCTGCAACTGGATCCCTTGCGCCCATGGGGCATGGATCATGGCAGATGGCTCACTGTGTGCCAGTGGCACAAGGATGGTGGGTGCCTGGTCAGCTACCCCAGCCCTCATTGTGGCCCCCATGGGCTGGAGCAGCATTCTGCCGGGGCCCGTTGTGCACCACCATTCTTGCCGAGGCTTGCAGTGGCATCCTGGGGTGGTGTAACCCTTATGGCTGGGGGTTACCTAGCATACAGTGCACCCCCCATCTCCAAGCACTCCACACCTTTGTGCATGGCATGGAGTGCGGGCACGCCCCCTGCCAGTCCCCCAGTGCATAACTGTCCATGCGGCCAGGGGACCGGGCACGTACATATCCTACTCCCCCATAGTGAATGCCGCACAGAGTCCATGGGACCCCGCTCTGCGACATTCTGTTGTAGCTATGCCAATGAGCCCGGCTTACATGGTGCGTTGGCATAATGCATAGGGCCCATTCTGTGTAACCATTATTATTTGCTTTTTTGATGTTTGCCGTGCACACACATAGCAAACATTTTGTTACCAAAGCGGCTTTTGAGGGGTGTAACACCAATCATCAGCCAGGCTGGTCATGACAGTGCTCTGGCTTGCTGGGCGGAAACTTTGTGTAGTTCAAACGAGAGAGCCAACCCAATCATAGGTCGGCTCTTTACTTTGATCTACATAACAACGGCGAGCAAGCACAGCTGATCTGTCATGATCAGCCTGCTGAAAACCGAAAACCATCCATCGATATCTGTTGCTGCCACCACTGTAACTGTGACCCCCCCCCAAGCCCATCCCAAATTAATATTATGGTCAAGGCCACTGTTTTTCGGTTTTTACCGGAAAATCCGGTAAAATTCCGGAATTAGGGCTTCCTGAAGACCGGTAAAAACAAAGATTTCATGGAATCTGGCATTTTATATCAGATCAGTAGATCTACAAAACTTGTGTTTTTCTTTTAATTCCTTCCTGTACTATTTTCAATTTGCTCTATTTAATGCTCTGTATATTAAGCCTTCTTTAATTCTGATTACTTATGCACATACTAAAAGAATGACAGCAGAATCCCAGTAAAATCCAGAAATTAGAGTAACAATCACCGGTGTAATTCTGGAATCTGAAGTCTTGAAAACGGAATTTCATTATTTTAATCACCGTAAATCAGTGGCCTTGATTATGGTATAGGAGTGCCAAATCCCCCATGCCGGCTGCTACCCCTCCCCACCCTTCCCATTTTACTTCTGCAACACCAAGGAGCCCACCCCTGGTGCTGCCAAACATAACACTGACACACTGGGGGGTGCCTCAATCCCACAGTGTCACCACCTGAAACCATCCCTCATAGTTTATTTAAAAAGAAAACTATCCATCGATATCTGTTGCTGCTGCTGCCATAACTGTCCCCCCTGCCCCAAGCACAACCCATGTTAATATTTGTCACGGGGTGCCCAATCCCCTATGCTGGCTGCTACACCCCACCCTGCCCGCTGTGATTCTGCGACACTGGGAAGCCCACCCCCAGCACTGCCAAATATAACACTGATACTAGGGGTGCCCAATCCCCAGGTCTGACATTTGCTTACTCTGCTTATTGACCTATGTGCAGGTCCACTCATTGCTTACACAATTAATTTGCTCTATGCTCACTACTACCAAGTCTGACCTACATGAGGTTCCCAGCGCTGCTTAATGCTTCATTCAGCTCCTCCTCAGTTGTTTTCTGGGGCATGCCAGCCATAACCATTCTATGGCGCAGGGCCTCCCTGCAGTCGACAGTTTCACTCTCCACCTATAAAGTCCGCATCTTGAGCTTGCCTGACTTGGGGTGGGGTCCTTCTCACCTGGCCCATAGCTGAGAATGTCCTCACTCCGGGGTTGGCTATAGCCACTCGAGACTCGACGGCAGCTCCTGGTGTACAATTAAGCAATAATGCCTGACAGGGTGTGTGTCGTGCTGGGATAACATCACGCCTCAGGCGGCCTCGTGCATCCAACAAATGAGGCGTGACGTTATCCCAAACGACACACACCCTGGAGGGCATTATTGCTATTATACAATGGCTCGTTGTTAAATATAAAATAAAACAATTTTAAAGAATGTTTTTACTAGTGTGGAAAAATATTTTTGTTTCTTAAGAGGAGATGCAAAAAAAGAGCTCTAGGTCCAGAAAATCATCTACAGGTTCACAGTGAGGCTGAGACTAGACCCGTGATGTTGTACTGCAATAACATCACGGCTCCAGCCCAAGACTGACCAATCAGAGTCCAGGATTTTTTCTTGCCATTGTATAATTTAAGACTAGCCATGAAGGGTGGTTACAGCAATCTCCTTTGGCTCTAGCATTCTACTAGCAAGACACCTTCACTGCAGTCTCCCTATGACTGCCTCTGGTTCACCAGGTTTGTTTTTAGGGTGGGTAGGCCAGGTGAGTGCCTCAGCAGTTGTTGCTCTCCTCCTCTCACTTTGGTTGCCACTGATATTGCAGAGTACTCTCGCAACCTTCCACGGCATTCCCTTTAGCAGGATCAAGCCAGAGCTTTCCTCCAAATTGAAATATTTTCCATCCCCCTTTAATTGGGTATCTAAATTACAGCAGCAGAGCCATCACTAAACAAACATCCCAAGCCTGGAGGGAAGGTGACCTAGGCCTTGGATCCTCAGAGATTTCCTCCTCAAAGGTTTTTTTCTCTCCTCCGTGCCTCGTGTCATAACCATTAGTTAGCCGTAGTTAGTGTTCCCTAGTTCCTTAGGTAGGTTCCGCTGTTGGATGGAGGTGTCCCTACTTGCTGTTCCCACTCTCCTTAGGGGGCCCCCTCAATCTCCAGTGCAACCCATCGTACTCATGCCATTTCTAACCTGTGCATCTCATTATGTTATCAAGCTGCCTGCTGCCTAATCTACTACTATGCCTCACAGCTACTGATTGCTGATTGCTAACGTGCTTTTGTACTACTACATTTCTTTTTGGGGATGCTTCCTAAAGTACCTTTAACCAAAGGAATCATCCCGCCACACCTCTAAGGGTGAAACCTTCTTCGATGGTTCCTTGCCTTGGTATCCTTACAGGGTGGTAATTCCTCTGGAATAGAGAGCACAAATGGCCAAACCAAGTAACACAGTTGCACAAGCATAACATCATACTGGCTGCGTAGGCCACTGAATTGGAAGGCTATGCCTGTAGTTGAATGGACAAACAGCCAGCCATTCCGTCTCTTTGTGCTATACAAGCAGTTCCTCTGAGCCTGTCTCTCAAGCACTTTTTCTTTGCCCCACCATCCTCCCCTCCTCCTCCTCCTCCTCCTCCTCCAGCGGAATCACATCTCTCCTTGGGATGCTTCCTAAGGTACCTTTAGCCAAGGGAATCATCCTATGGCACCTCTAGGGGTGGAACCCTCTTTAAAGGTTCCTTGCCTTGGTACCCTTACATGGTGGTAATTCCTCTGGAACAGAGAGCGTGAATGGCCAAACCATGTAACACAGTTGCACAAGCATATCATCATACTGGTTGCATGGGCCATCGACTCATAATCCTGTAAAAGAAAAACATCCATGTCTGTGTCTGCCAGCTGCCATTACTGTCCCCCACCGACCCTCCCACTTAGTACCCACCACCCACCACCCCATACCCCACCCAAACCCTTACTTATCTACTGGGGCAACACCATAATCCTCCCTGGACTGCAGACATGTCTTCACTCTTCAATGCCAGACCGCAAACTAAGGAAATGAGCAATGTGGTTCCGTGTATTTCAGTGGGGTTTTCAACTTACTGGCATAACTTGGTCATTTTTGAGTATTTTTGCCCCCAGTTTTCAACATGCCTTTTTTAGGGCCCTGCCTCAAGAACAATGGCAGTGAAATTAGGCAAATCTATCACGAAAGATTATATCATGGCCGCTGCATGAAATCACCTCTCGGGCAGGAGTTGAACATTTTCTCCACTCTTGTTCAAGAAGTGGGGCCATAAGAAGGCTATGTTGAAAATTTGGGGTAAAAATATTTAAAAAACAACAAAGTTACAAGCCTACATTGAAATTTATGAATGTAGGCTCGTGGCTTTTTTAATCTTCAATATTTTGACCCCAAATTTTTGATATAGCCATTTCTTCACAGCACTTCTTGAATATGACAGCTGTCATTTTTCAAATCCTGGCCAAAATGTATTTTTGATCTTGTGGCACAAAATCACCTTTTAGGCAGGATTTGAACATTTTTTCCACCCTTGTTCATGAGGTGGGCACCTAAGAAGACTATGTTTAAACTTTGGGGTAAAAACATGAGAAAACAACAACGTTATGAGTCTACATTGCAATTTTGTTAACTTACAAACACATGGACATATGAAGAAGCCAGCAGAAGAAGGTCATTTGGTCTATCAAGCCTGCTCATGTTGCAGGGTCCACAGCTTGAGTTACTGTCCCTGCCCCCTCTCCCCACTCCTCCCATCCTCCCTACCTATGACCCTTACCCTCCCCTATGCCTGTCCCAACCTCTCTTAAAGCTGCCCACTGTCTTCAACAAGATTATCTCTTCTGGTAGCGCATTCCAAGTGTCCACCACCCCCTCTGTGAAGAAGTGCTTCTTGACCTCCCTCCTAAACCTCCCACCCTCCAGCTTAAGACTGTGCCCCCTCGTGTTATGGTTGCCACTCAGCTTAAAGAGACTCTCCTTATCAACCTTATTTATCCCTTTCAAGTACTTGACGGTCCCAGTCATGTCCCCTCCCTCTCTCCTGTCTTTCAGGGAGTACATGTTCAGTGCCCTCAATCTCTCCTCATATGCCTTACCCTGTTAATCAGCTATCATCTTTGTAGCCCTCCTCTGTACCTTCTCCAGCAGGTTAATGTCCTTTTTGAGGTGTGGGCACCAGTACTGAACTCCATACTCTAGATGCAGCCTTACCAGTGACTTGTACAAGAGCAGTATAACCTCCTCTCTCCTACTACTGATCCCCCTAGCTATGCATCCCACCATCTTGTTTGCCTTTGCTGCTGCTTTCTTGCAGTGCATGGAGTGCTTCAGGTCACTAGTGATCATCACTCCCAGGTCCTTCTCCTCCTCTGATGCTTAAACTTATACTTGTAACTGTGGTAATTTTCAATATTTTGACCCCAACTTTTCAACATAGCCATTTTTTCATGCCACCTCATGAATGTGACAGTTGTCATTTCTCAAACCCTACTCAAAATGTGTTTTAACATTTGTGGCACAAAATTACATTTCAGCCATTGTTTTTATAAATGACATCTATTATGCTCAGGAGTGATCAAAAAAGATTGTGTTGAAAATATGGGGTAAAAATGTAAAAAAACAACTAGGTTATGAGGAAAGGAATTGTTCCAGCATTTTCTCATAACTTAATTTTTTGCAGATTTTGGCCCCTAATGTTTAACATATCCCTCATGTTACCTCACCTCCCAAACATGGCAGGTGTAATTTTTTAAATCCCCTCTGAAAGGTGTTTCCACAGTCATACAGTAAAATCACCTTTCAGATGGGATTTTAAACATTTCACCAGTCTTGATCATAGCATCAGGTCATAAGAAGACTATTGGACATTCGGGGTCAAAATGTGGGAACCCCGTTAAAAGTAGATATTGCCTCTCAGCTGCCCTATCCTGAGTAATTACAATCTAACAATGTGTCAAAGCAGGACATCACTGAAAATTAGACACTGCATCTCATCTGTTCTATCCTGGGTAAATATGTACAGTACAATACCGGTTGCGAACATTCAGCATTTACAAATGCTTGTCTATTATGATCTGCATTTTTTTCCTTGTAACATGTTATCACAGAATCTTCTATCATTTCTTTCCTTGTTTTTGCCCCCTGGATGCACCTGGAAAGGAGTCCTTTATCAACTCAGTGCACCTTCTTTGTTAAAAAAAAAAATTATATATATATATATATTTATATGTAATATAAATAACTAAGTGAAGGCTTTATACAGAAAGAGAACAGTCAGCTAATACCACAATAGTCTTGTCTGGTATATATATGTTTTTTTTATTTGTATACAGTCTAGGAATTACAACCCTTCGAGGCAGGGACTCATTTACGAAGGCTCCACGTCATACATTTAGTGAGGACACGTACAGAGTAATATACAGTACAGTAATAAGTACGGAGACAACAATAGGATAAACATGTACTGAGCATCACCACAGACGCAAGAGATCTACAGCTATTGTTTACAGGTTTTTTTTTTTCCTAGCAAAAGAAGCCTAAGCCATATAGAGTCATTTATGAGCAATCACAGTAACTGTTTAACAAAATATGGGTACGCAGCACTGGTTTAAACAGCCCTAGCCTTGGGATTGAGAGGGCAGTATTGGGAAGGGGGTTCATCCAGCGTGGTGCCCTGTAGCAAAAGGATTTTTGGCTGGCAGTGGTCCTTGCAAAAGAGATGTGGGAAGGTAGTTGTATTGGAGAGTCTTGTGTCCCTTGTCAGCAAGCACATTTGAAGGAGTGACAGACAGCCCGGGGGGGGGGTGGGGCTAGCCCTAGTTGTATTTTGTTTGCCAGTAGGCAGGTCTGATAGAAAAGTTGCCCCTGGAAATTTAGCCATGATGACTGTTGGTAGAGGTCACAGATATGTACGAGGCAGTCACAGCCTGTGGCCAGCTGGCAGGCTTTGTTTAGGGAGCATTTTATGCTGGACAGGGCAGTGTCAGAGGCGGTGCCATATACGATTATGCCATAGTCTACTAGGGAAAGGATGGAGTTAGAGATGGCTAAGTGGAGGGCATCAGGAGAGAGATAGGGCCTATATTTGTACAGGAGGTGGATTCTAATGTTTATAGCAGGGCAAGTCAGTGCTATATTTATTTATTTATTTATTTATTTAGTTTTTGTTAACTGGGTAAGTGCACTAGCCAGCAAGTGACTGTTTTCAGGCACGACCCGGGAGGTAAATTACAGAACATAACGATACAGTAAGGATAACGAAAATACATGATGCACAGAAATACAGGAAGATACATATGGCAGGATACAATGCATGACAAAGGAAAATACAAGGCAAAATACATTTCAAGGACATTTTCCATTGAGCGCATACATAAAGTGCATTGAAGGACCTAGGAAGGAGAGGATAGGTGTGAAGTGCGGCCAAAACAAGATGGAAAATGACAAAGGGGAAGGTGAGGAGGTGAGGAAAGGATAGAGGGAAGGATAGAGGGGCAAGGGGCAAAACGGGGGGCTAAAGAAATGGCTAAGAATATAAGGACAGAGAGGCGGTGGCAGGAATAGGGAGGTAGGAGGGAGTAGAGGAGGGATGGCCGGAGAGGGAGGGAGGGGAGATGGTTAAAGAAAGCCGGCAAATACAGCAGTGGCGATACAAGGTTCCAACCTCGCCTAGTCGGTGGAGCCGAGGCAGTCAGCGGAGAAAGGGTGACAGAGGTTACGGCAAAGGCGCAACAGCGGCAAAGGTAGCAGAATGCGGCTGGGCTGGTGGAACCGATAGACGGCAGGGCAAGGGTGATGATGCCGGTAAGAGGAGGAGAGAAGCGAAAGAGTTACGGCAGTAGCGGAAAAGGTAACAACGCCAAGCCGAGCCAGTGAAACCGAGAGACGGCAGGGCAGGGAAGAAGAGGTCGGTAGGAGGAGGTAAGTTTACGGCAAGTGGAGGTAATAGGGAACAATGCTCAGCTGGGAGGGTGGGACGAGCGAGCGGGCAGGGGTGACTCAGGAGGAGGTAAAGGCGAGGCAAGCAAGCAGAGAAAGGAAGGGAGCAGGGAGGGAAAAGAGAGTGCAGGAGATGTGGTCGGGAAGAGGGAGCAGGAGTTGAGTGAAGGAAGGCTGAGAGGTGAGGGAGAGAACAGGGATCAAGGGAAGCCAAGTGGTGGCAGGAAGTAAACAACAACTTGTAAATGGGAAAAGCTAATATTTGGCATACAGTCAAACAGATTCAAGCAGCAATTATAGTAAAACACCACATAAAACAACCATGGGAAAGGCACAAGTGCTAGCAATAAGGAAGTGGGGAAAACAGGTTAAGAGCAAGGGAATCAGGTAGGATCAAAGCAAACACATTTGTCCAAAGCAGTAAGAAAAGTCATGCTCATGGAAAGTGAGGGCCGAGTCTAGATTGACCTCTAGATATTTAAAATTGGAAACTGCGTCCAACATGGCACCCTGTGAGTTTAGTATGGATAATTTGGCCATGCTGTTTTTATGTTGAGGGTGAGCAAATAGCATGACTTTAGTTTTTTAGTAATTGAGGACAAGTTTGTGGGAGGTGAACCATGATTCTATCTCTGTGAAGGAACCCTGTAAGGATTTTTTAAGCTGGGTGGGGTCCAGGTGCTGGCTGAAGATCACAGCATCATCTGCGTAAAGAAGCAGGCTCTCAGTGGAGGACATAGGGAGGGAGTTTAAGTATAGGGAGAAAAGAAGAGGGACAAGGATGGACCCTTGGGGGACACCCGATCGGACTGGGAGGCTGACAGAAAGGGTGCTATATATTTTTACTTGCTGGGTGCGGCCATAGAGGTAGTTGGAGAACCAGGCTGCAGTTTCTTGGGAGACACCAACAGAGAGGATGGAGTTTATTAGCATGCTGTGGTTGACGGTATCAAAGGCCTTGAACAGATCAATGTAGACAGATCCGGCCAGGGCACTCTGGTCAAATGCTTCATGGATGAAGGAGGTAAACTGAGGCAGTATAGCGCAGTGGTCTAAGGCTCTGAGCTGCAAATCTGGTGACATCCAGCAGACCAGACCTGGGTTTGAATCCCACAGCTTCCACTTGCATACTGTGTGACCCTGAGCAAGTCACTTAACCTCCTTGTGCTCCCAGGTTGCTCCTGTAAAAAAGCTTCCAGCTTAGTGTGCTATACCTGGTTAAACAACTAAATAAAAAAAAAAAAACTCAAGCAGGGCAGTGGTGGTATTGTTCCATTTCCTGAAACTATGATGCTGCTTGCACAGTAGGTAGTGTGTGTCCAAGTAGTCAGTAAGTTGATCTGTATAACAACTATACATTTACAATTTTCCATCCACAGTGATTTGTACCTTTCTCTAATCAATCAAATGATGCAATTATCTCTGTAACTCCTATGAAGTATTGTCACATTGCTTTCCGCAGTACAGTGTGTCTAGTACTGTGCTTTCTGCTTGTGTGCCGAACAATACGGATACTTTTTGGTGATAGCATACAACATACAAAACATATTAGCAAGTCTTCCAAAGACACTTACCCCCCCACACACACCACCACCACCTCATGTGCACTGGATTCATTGACTCATCTGGATTTTCTCCTACCAGGAAGAGTCCCACATGGAGAAAGGGAAAGCTGTTTGGGTTAGCATTTATGAGTGTCACAAGGCTGCCATGGAAAATATGTAAGTATTTAAAACTAAGGAAATTTATCCTTTACAGTTTTTTATTACCCACCCCACCCCACCCCACACACAGAGTTTTATCCGTATAGTCCCTGTCCCCCACCCGACCAACTGATTTACTGTGCTATAGTCTCCCTCCAGTCAGAAGGGCAAGTGCGTGACTGCCTTTGTAGCTGATGTCAGTGTTTACTTGACATGAAGCCACGGAGCTGCATTGGCATGGAGCTGCATTGCCGTGGAACAGGACTGGCATGGAGCTGCATTGCCGTGGAGCAGGACTGGCATGGAGCTGCATTGCCATGGAGCAGGATTGGCATGGAGCTGCATTGCCATGGAGCAGGACTGGCATGGAGCTGTATTGCCATGGAGCAGGACTGACATGGAGCTGCATTGCCGTGGAGCAGGACTGGCATGGAGCTGCATTGCCGTGGAACAGGACTGGCATGGAGCTGCATTGCCGTGGAACAGGACTGGCATGGAGCTGCATTGCCATGGAGCAGGACTGACATGGAGCTGCATTGCCGTGGAGCAGATTGGAATAAAACAGCATGCTAGTGTGGGCCCCGTCGCTCCCTGTGTGCGTCCAAATTCAGATCTACCAGAGGTAGCATGAGGTACTGCCACACCACAACACTGAGCCAGCCTAACATGCAGCTTGGGAATAATTATTTCTAACAATGTGACTAACATTTATTTATTTATATTTTATTTTAGTCTTTGGTAACTGGGTAAGGCCCACTAAACACAAGTGCCTGTTTTCAGGGGAGACCCAGGAACGCTGGGGAGGTTATGTAACTTGTTTCGAGTCACGCAGTATGCAAGTGGAGGTTGTGGGAATCAAAGCCAGGCCTGCTGGATGTGCCAAGCTCATTCACAGCTCATTACTCTAACCTCTAGGTTATACTGCCAGCCCCAATATAGTTGTGTCTTGCTATTAGAAACAGCAAATATTAAATACTATGTGAGCAATCTTCCCCAATATTTAAACTTTTCATTTCATAGTATTCCACTTTGGTTATACTGGATTGGTTAACTTGATGTGTGCATGTGAATAGGAGAGAAGTCTTGACTGTCCATCTAATGACTTATTGGGTTATTGGTAGACTGTGAAAGACAGCAGATGAACAACATGTTGCACTGAGATATCAAATAAACCCTGACATTAAATGGTGATGCATTCTGTTAATGTTCTAAAACCTTACTGCTTCTATAAAACTAATTGTGTTTGGAAGACAAACAGATCTTGTCTTCTTTTTTTTTTCAACCTGAAATGCATGATAACAAGGGAACGAAGGAGCCCCCTCTGTATGTGAGACTGGCCTGACCATTAAAGCGACAAAAGAAACTTCAGCTGAAAAAGCTGTTGTTCTAGGGAAGAGATAAGCTGCATTACTAAAGTGGCTTTGGCTGAATATGCAGTAGGTTTTCATTCCAGTGAGACAACTGAAGAATTCAGAAATGTCCCTTATGGAGTAGAGCATTACTTTTAGAAACGTCATCGCAAATGAAAATAATGTGTCTGCATTTATTGTAAGTCTGTAGTAGGGTGCAGTACTTATGTAGTTCCTGCAATATTGTGATCTCGTTAAACCGTCAGGAAATTTTTTTCTCCAGCTGGCTGAAGTCTTAAAAAGATGATATGTAGCCAATAAAACTTTATAGATGAGAAGTATAAATGTAATATTTAGACTCTGCTTCAAGGGGAACAGTCAGCACAAAGGGCCCCACACTCATGTCCCAATGTGCACTTTGTGTGCAAAAACATTTTGATTTTCTTACTGTTTACTGTAGTATGGTAGACTGTATCAAACTAATTTTGCTTGGTTCTAGCAGTACTGCAGCAGTGGGAGATTCAATAGCCTGCAATGCATGTTAGAGCTTTTATAAGATTCAATAGCCTGCAATGCATGTTAGAGCTTTTAGAATCTCTGATCAGATGTTTTCTGGTCCTGCTTATCTCAATGGGCTAAGTACAGTCCTCTGTGACTGTACTTAAGCCCAGGAGGACAGCAGGACTAGCAAACGAAAGATCACATCTTATATAAATGGGGGGGAAGAGTACTAACAGTCACTAAGCAGGAAAGAACCCTTGGGGTTATCATATTTGATGACCTCAGAGTGGCAGGCAGTGTGACAAAGTAGTTGGTAGGGCCAGTGGGATGCTCAGATGCATAGGACGGGGAATCTCCAGCAGGAGGGAGGTGTTGTTGCCACTATATCACTCACTGGTGAGACCCCACCTGGAGTATTGTGTCCAGTTCTGAAAGCCACACCTCAGAGAGGACATAGGGTAGAGGCAGTCCAGAGGATGGCAACTAAAATGGTAGGGTTGCATGAGAAACCCTATGAAGATAGGCTGAGGGATCTTCACATATACACCCTGGAAGAGAGGAGAGCAAGAGGGGACATGATAGAGACCAGAGACCTGCAAGTTCCTCAACAGGGTAAACAGTGTGCTGGAGGTGAGTCTCTGTTAAATGAGAAACAGCACCAGGACCAGGGGGCATGCAATGAAGCTGGTGGAGGGGAGTTTAAGAAGAATGTTAGTAAGTATTACTTCACTGAAAGGGAGGTAGACACCTGGAACAGACCACCAACAGAAGTGGTAGAGGCAAAAACAGTGGGTGGCTTTAGGCATGCAAGAGACAGACATGGGGGAATATTAGTAAACAGGCAAGGTGTGAGGGTCACTGGACACCAGTTAGGGTCTACTGAGACAGATTAGACATGGAACATCTAGGCAGACTGGGTAGGCCAAGCAGTCCTTTTCTGCTGACAAATTCTATATTTTTATGTTGTGGCAACACTGCTGAACCTTTGGTATTCAGAGGAGAGATTTGAGGAGTGGCTCCATGGTTGATAAAGGCAGGAGTGCTAGAAGACTTCAATCAGGTAGACAGGATCAAGGAAGAATTTTCTTCTGCCTAGGGGCCATCCTCAATCCTGTCCTTGTAGGAAGGGATGTTAAAATGATCATCACGGTGTCACCTGTGGAACAGCCGGGTCATTTGACTAGGTGGCCACTTCATGCATGACCCATTTGAGATACAGAATTATTCTACTCTACCACTTCCTGCAGTGTGAGATGGAGTTTCTGTTGGAAGTTACAGTGCTGTTTTTGGCATAGCTATGGACACTTTTAGTGCCAGGGAATTTCAATGCATGGGTTTATGACCCCTCTGACCATTTTGCCAGCAAGCTACTTCAGACCACAGCTATTCTGGGTCTTGAACAGGTTGTTTCCTCAGTCAAGTATGAAAGGGGTGACACATTGGTCCTGATGTTTTCCACAGGGCTGAATATTGAAGACATTTCAGTGGGTCCTGTTGTGTGGTCAAACAACTGCACCATGGGGTTCAATTTCAGAGCCCCATGAAGCCAACTTCAACTGAATAGGATACCTAGTATTGCTTAAAGTGAGACCTGGATCCAGATACTGTATGTTCCTACTGCAAGTGTGCCAGACACCTAGAATCTGGTAGCTGTGCTTACCAAGGGGTCCACTGCATTGTTAAGGCCTACAATTCAGCCTTGGCAATAGCGACTTGACACCCTAGTACCTTTCTATTCTCTCACCATGACATCATTTTGAAGTGTACCATGGTTTTTAAAAGGCTTTGACTTTTGAAAGTGTGGGCAGGGAGAACAGGATAGAGCATAAGTGGAGGTGATCTCATGGATATGCCAACAAGATTGCCCTGATGACTCATTAAAACAGTTATGGGGAGGTAATGAGATTCAAGAGAGTCACATTTCTCTCAGGTCTCATTGCAGTGAAGAAGAACAGACTGGCTGCACCTTTTCATACTGTGGAGAGGCTCTTACACCCTGTCTACAGGGGAAGGAGAAAGTATCTGAGGAGACTTGTGACTGGTTGAGTCCGTTTTTCAAATCAAAGATTACTGGCATCTACGAAAAGATCTCTGCCATTGCTCAGTTTAAGAGCAACCAGGGTAGAGAGGCAGGCAGCATGGATACTCCATCATCATGGAGTTCAGCTAGTTGAACGTGCAGGGTGCCATCTAAGTGATTACTGGGCTGCACTGTACCATCTCCAGGCTGGATTCCACTCTTTCCCAGTTGATCAAGGTTGGAGTAATGGAACTGACCTGGCAATAGAATGATTGTTGATTGATGCTTTTTTTGAGTGAGGAGTTCCTACAAGCATTCATGAAAAGGCCATTGTGAGACCACTGCTCAAAAAGCAGTTCAATGGGCATACGCAACCAAGTGGGGAGCTATGCTTATGCAACATTATTAATAATCAGGAGGCTAGTTGTATGACTGAGTTGTTTGACTATTATAAGTGGATTCTTCATTCTTTCACACTCTATGTCCCCTATGGGACTGCTACCCTGTCATGGTATGGTGAAGGCGAAGAAACTATCTTGAGAAGGGTTCCACCCTTTGAGTTGTCAGGAAAATAATTCCTTTTGGCCAAAGGTACCTAAGGAAAGAGCCCTAAGATGAGAAGCAAGCCACTGGAGGAGGAGAGGAGTATAGCAGGAACAAAGAAAGAGCTTCTAAATGAGGCTGGAGAAAGCTGGTGCAGTTAGCCAAGAAAGGGTGTGTGGCTGGTTGCTCCCATCCATCGAATCATAAGCATAACCTTTCAATTCAATGGGTGTAAGTAACCAAGTGAGGAGTTTGTGCAACATTCATGAAGTCAGGAGGCTAGTTGTATGACTGAGTTGTTTGACTGTTATATGTGGATGCTTTAACTATTCACACTCATTGTCCCACATGGGACTACTACCCTGTTGGGGTACCATGAAGGCAAAGGATCCTTCATACAGAGAGTTCCACCCCTAGTGGTGCCACAGAGACATAGTTCCTTTAGGCTAAAGCTACCTTAGGAAGGAGCCCTAAGGACGGAAGTGAGCTGCGGGGGGAGGGAGGGGATGGCAGGAGCAAAGAAATAGACTTTCCAACTAAAGCTGGAAGAAGCTGATTTAAATAGCCCAGGAAGAGGAAAGTGGCTGATTGCTCTCCCCCATCGAACCACAGGCATACCCTTTTAATTCAATGGATGTACATAACCAAGTGAAGAGTAATGCTTGTGCAACATTCTTCTTTTTCACTTTAAAGAATTTTATTGGTTTTAATATTTACAAGTACATAAAGCAGATGACAACAATATATTCAGAAACATTAAAAATGTCTTGATACAAATACATAACTGATTTCTTAGTCAGGAGGCTAGTTGTAGTTCACATTATCTGTCCCCTATGTAATTATAACCAAGGCCCCTACCTTTCTGTGGCATATTGGGACCAAGTTCTGTGGCAAGATTACCTTTTGCCACAGAACTTCTGTGGCAATGGTTTGTAATTTCTGCAGAAATTTTGCGTCACTAACAAACTACCACATCACAGTGACAGCTTGTCATCCTGACTTCACTTCCATGGCAATGGTTATAGCAATCAGTATGGGGGAAAAGCACAGTAACACTAGTTCAAAAAATAACAGACTTACAAAAATAATTTTATGCCTAAAAAGCAAAAAAAAATATCTGTTCCTTATGGTCCTAGCCTATTGCATAAATGAAATATGCAGAGGGGATCTTGTGTGATAAATAAGATATTTCTATACTCATCCTGCCTATACCACTCATGAGGTCCCCACCGTGTATCACTTATATATTTATATGCAATCAGTGAAACATGCATACAAATGTGTGTGTGTGTCTTTATGTATGTGCATGTGTATATTATATATATATATATATATATATATATATATATATATATATGCATATATTTATACAACGTATGTGTCTGGATAAAAAACAGGATAAAAAGTGATATCTTAGGCAGGCAATGAAGATATCACTGATATCTTCATGTTCCTATACATCATCCTGATATCTTCTATGTTCCTATACGTCATCTTCTTTAAAGTGAAACTGTTTCTGTTTCACTCCTGTCGCTCTCTTTATGACGCCCCCCCCACACACACACACACCCCTCAACCACCACATAGATATCATATCTGGTTGATCCTGCCATCATTAAAAAGGTCCAGACATTTAAACAAAATATTTCTATTAAAACTACTTATCTGGTTGATCCCACCATGTTCCAAGTGCTGATTTAATCAGAAGTTTCCCTTTTGGTCCCCTGAAGTAGCGTGACAGAGTGGTGTAAATAGCAACGAATTTCATCCTCACAGACACTCTCAGTAAGGTTCTGTATCTCTAAAAAGTAATGTAGCAGTGTTTTAAAAGCTTTTTTCAGCTTAGCTTTTCATAAAACAAAGTCACTGACAGTACAGAGAGCAAACTCAGCCAGTCACAGGGTTCAGAGGACTAGAAGCAAGTGCGAGCATGTGTTGCTACGGCAACAGAAGCTCGCACTTGCTTCTACTTCTCGGAACCCTGCGACTGGCTGATTCTGCTCTCTGTACTGTCAGTGACTTTGTTTTATGAAAAGCTAAGAAGAAAAAAGCTTTTAAAACACTGCTACATTACTTTTGAGAGCTACAGAACCTTACTGAGAGTGTCTGTGAGGATGAAATTCGTTACTATTTACACCACTCTGTCACACTACTTCAGGGGACCAAAAGTGAAACTTCTGATTAAATCAGCACTCGGAACATGGTGGGATCAACCAGATAACTAGATTATATTGCAGGATCAACCAGATAAATATTATTTTAAATCACAGAATCAACCAGATAATTTTAAAATGACAGGATCAACCACATATGTTTTTTAAATCACCGGATTACCTAAATACATTTTTAAATGTAATCATCAACCACATAACATTATTAAAGTACATCTTGGTGTTAATCAATGCACATAAGTTGTATAAACAGAATATGACATGGCCTGACTGAAGATATCATGTTTATCTTCACTCGAGGCCAATGATATCATGATATCATTGGCCTTTCGTGAAGATAAACATGATATCTTCAGTCAGGCCATGTCATATCTCATATAGACAGAGAGAGAGAGAGAGAGAGAGAGAGATTATATTGAGAGAGATACTGTATATATATATATTTTTTTTTTTTATTTCCATGAAATTGTATCCTCATTCATACAGGTCCCTTTTGAAATAGAATAAACAAAATAGAGGAGATATTGCAAAACTCATTTTTCATGCCAACTTGCTTCCCCTGATACACTATGTAACAGCATCAGGCTATGGCATGCATGTGACTCCATTGTGAAAGAAAGCTCTTCAGCCCATCACAATGTGTCCTCCGTATGACAGAACACTGTGCTATACCTTCTGAGGCTCACAGCAGTGGTGTGCTCCCCAATCCTTGTGCTGCCCAGCCAGCTCCCAGAGCTCGTCTCTGAATCGGAGTTGTCTGCACGGGAACACTGCATGCTACCCTCTGGCCCAACAGCTGGCCTTGCACACAGCAATTCTCCATAACTTTTAGGTGATTCTATCAACCAGTGACAATATGTAATCAATATATATTCTTTCAACGGGTCTGCACGTTGTTATATTCCACTTTTCTGGGCATAATTACTTTATTTTTCTTATAAATGACAGGTTAATTCATTTACCAGTTATTCATTTCAGATGGCATCTCTATACCTTAAAGGCACAAATACGCTTGCACAAAGCAAGGTATGGACTTAACAGGTCTATGCTATTGTCAAGGTTTTGTTTAAGTTGGCCCTAGTGTAATAACATAAGATTGAAAATTGTATTAGGCAGTAGTGTAGGTTGAGCAAATATCATTGTGCCTGATGTGCTGTGCCACCACCTCTGACAGTGGGAGATGTGATAGATAAGTGACTATTCATTTCTGTGGCAGAAGGCAACCATTTCATTAGCTAATGTATGATGTTATAGCACTAATAACATCACATTCTAAGCATAGAGGGGTTTTGGATATGAAAGATGGGAAGGGAACCAGGTTCCATTGATAAATGCAAATATTAATAAAGAATCACCAAGAACAGTGAATTCTGAGGCACTGCAGAAGTCCTGCGGTAGATTGCAAGTTCTTCGTAAAATTCTGCAGCCACAGAATTCAAGGGGCCCCAATTATTACCCTGTTGGGGGTACCATGAAGGCAAAGGAACTCTCTTGAGGAGGGTTCCAACATTAGAGCTGCCATGGGAACATAATTTGGGAGACCATGCAATTTGTTGCCACACAACAGAAATGATATTTGCTAGCAATGTTAAAACAAATTATATATAGCACAATCCAACAGCAGGAATGCTGTGTAAAGCCCCAGTCTGTTGCTGAGGTGATTACTTTGAAATGGTAAAAGCTCCTGCGTGATATTCCAAGTATCCATAATGTTTGCACTGTACTTGCATCTCTGTATTACCAACAGCGCCTTTTGTTTATAATGGAAAACTAAATAAAAATATATTTACAAAAAAAAAATTACTTACCGAGTATGAGTACAGTAGGTGCAGCTGCCTGGCTAGGAAGTCAAATGGAATTAATGTGGGGGAATATAGTGGAACCGAGAGGAAGGTTTTCAAGGGGCTTGATATGGACAGCAGGTAGAACAGACTGAGAGAACGAAATCTAAAGACAGCAGAATCATACAGGTAGGACATACAAACTGGTTTGCATACCGAAAATCAAATCTGAATAAGTGAACACAGGAGTTACACAAGGACATGAACAGCATGAATGGCTGACCTAAAGAAGGAAGCACAATTTTAGAGCAAGGGAAGGCAGAAAGACACAATACTAACCTAGAACGTTGCTGAAAGCACAAACCAAACAGAAAGTCCAAAATGCAGGTCAGCCGGCCAGCGCAGAGGTAGAGTTACCACTTGCCATCCAGATGATCTGGGTTCACGCCCTGAGTCCAGGACATCTTAGTGCCAACCAGTGAGGTGGGGTTGGGTGTCCCTTGGATGCCTCCTACCTCGGGAATGGAGGGTACCTCCTTCCACAGAACAACTGCCCCCGGTGACCCAGAGGAGGGGGGAGTGTCATGCAGGAAGCAATAAATGGTCCCTCTCAGGTGACTTCACATTACCATGTACCCAATCACCTGGCAGGTGACACAGAGGCATCACCCCCGTCACAGTTGGGACAGGTGGGGGAGCACTGACGGTAGCGTGGGGCTTACTTACCCTTCCAACAGCCCTGATAGTCAGATCACCATGTCACCTCTTAGAAACACACCCTGGGGTGTGATAATGGGAGGGTCTTGCAGAGGATAAAATACCTCCAGCAGCATCTGACAGATGAAGCCATGCTGCCCCCCACACCACAGCAGGGACACTTCGACTCCTCCCATGCCTCACCAGCTCCTCCTCATGGGCCCTGACCATCAAGTGACATATTTCCTCCTGGCTTGGGGAACCAGGGGGTCCCATCCATGGGGGACAAGTCATGGGTTATGGTCGGGGTATCCGGGGAGGCTGTCAAGCAAAGACTGCTGGTGGGCAGAACCACCAAAGGACTGGCAAGTATAAGGGCTTGAGTAGGTGGAAGGAGGTCCCAGCAGCTGGCAATGCAAAATTGGGGGACAAAATAGAAAGTAAAAAAAAAAAGAAAGCACAAAATGCAAAAGCAGCACGATATAGGGAGAGAAGAGGTAGCCAGAGCCCCAACAAAGCCTGTGATTGCAGCAAAGAAACAAAGCTTCCAAATTTGGCTGGAGGAAGCTGGTTTAAATAGTTCAGAAAGGCTGAAATAGGCATAGGTGGTGACTGGGAAGGCCAAAGAATGAAATAATGAGAACGGCTGAATTTCTGCACCATGCACCAACCTCAAAATTAGCGGTCAAACACTGAAGTTCAGGCAAAAAATCTTTAATATGCAAGTGAAACCATAAACAGGTACATGATCCTCTCACCAAGGACGCCAGCAGGAGCCCATTACAGCAAACCTCCAACCGGTTTCACTCAACACATCATCAGGGCGTGACATAGGTCATTTAGCTTGAGTGTGATTTGTTCCCATAATGCTGTTCTTGGGGCAGCGCTGCCCTCAGGGCAGCACCCTTTAGCACCTCCTCCAGCTTACTCCTATTGGTGGATTTCGCCCACTGGCAGCGCTGCCCCCAGAGCAGCACCCTCGCGCTCCACCTCCCATCTATCCCTGTGGGTGGGTTTCGTCCCCTGACCCCAAGGGCGGCAACATGTAGCTGTTACTTCCCACAAATCTGATTGTTACAAGTCTGCAGAATTGAGGGTTTTAAGTGTGCATGAGAATGTTATGGAAATGCTTCCCCCAGCAATGTGTACTGCTTGTCTTTGAATATATTGCCCCCTGCCCCACCATATTTCCAAGGGCAGATAGAGATTTGCAGTTATAGAACTAGTTTTGGTTTTTGTTGTTTTTGGTGTGGGGGAATTTCATGGCATATCACTGTGAGGACACAGGGCTGCCTCTGGGGGCAGCAGGGAAACTGCCCTTGGGGCAGCCCACGGGAACCAGTTACACAGGCACTGCTCCAGGGGCAGTGAGGACACTGCCCCAGGGGCAGCCCATGGGAACTAATTACACAGGCACTGCCCCGGGGCAGCCAACAGAAACCAACCATCATGGAACTGCCCATTTATTACAATTTATAAATAAAATCTGTTCTCTCACCTATTTCTGTCTTAACTTAGCAATATTGAAAAAAAGGTAATGATTTGTGACACCTATATATGAACATATAAACATATGAATTTGCCAGCAGATAACGGCTTTATGGTCTAACAAGTCTGCTCGAATGTGCAGCTAGCAACCTTTACACTGCAGCTGCTCCTCCTTCCCCTCCCCTGACCCTCCATCTTACCCTATCCCATCCCCTTTTGAAGCAGTCCACTGTTCTACAGGATACCACTTCCGCAGGCAACGCATTCCACCCAGACACCACTCTTTTTGCAAAAAAGTGTCTCCTCATTTACCTCCTGAATCTTCCTCCCTCCAATCTGAGATTGTGACCATGAGTGTCGCTACCTCCCCTTAACTTGAATAGTCCCTCCGTGCCTGTCTTGTTTATTCCCCTTCTTGTACTTGAAGATTTCAATCATATCCCTCCGTCTCTCCCTCTGCCAGTGATTACATGTTCAACTCCCTCAGCCTGCTCATGTAGGGTATGTCCCCTAGTCCCTGGATCATCTTTGTTGCTCTTCGCTGCACCCCCTCCAGTAACTTACTGTCCCTCTACAGGTATGGGCACCAGTACTGCATGCAGTACTCCATGTGTGGCCTAACCAGTGACCTATATAATGGCAGGATCACCTCCCCTCTCCTTGAAGATATACCCCTGGTAATACAACCCAGCATTTTGTTGGCCTTTGCAGCTGCCTTCCTGCATTGTGCTGAGTTGTTCATTGAGCCTGTTATAATCACCCCCAGATCCCTCTCTTCCTCTGTGATTGCTAACTGAACCCCCCCAACTGGTAGCTCCTTCTTGGGTTTTATGATTAAATGCTCACAACTGAGTTTGACACAAAGCACAAACCCTTGAAGTCTGGTTCTTTTGGATGTAAACAGACACACACCTTGAGCCACCAAAATACATTGTTTTTATTAGTTTTCCCAAGTTTTGTCTCCACTCAGAATAAAGTGACACATTAAAAAAATACCTGCTCAGGGCTTGAACCTTTGACTTCTGGATCTTTTGCATGCTGACACACATTAAGCCACAGAAGCACAGTAAATTTACATTAGATAGGATAAAACAGATTAACTGTAGTATGCCAGCTGTGCTACACCTTGCCACATGTACTTGCAATCCTTTTTATGTGGGCAAGACTAAATGCCCTTTTAAAACCAGAGTAGGGGAACATTTAAGTGCTGTTCGTTCGATGGATGCACGAAATGCCCTTTCACAACATCTGCAATTGAGAAACCACACTGCAACACATTGCTTTGCTTTTCAAGGAATAGAAAAGGTTAATACAGAGCCTACAGATGGTGATTTAGACTGTTTGCTGTGTAAAAGGAAGCCTATTGGATATATATGAATTGGGTGCACTAAGGAGTCCTGGTCTCAATGATGGAATAGACATCTCTATTTTACTTAGAAAATCATAGGTATTCCTGTTCCTGTTCCCATTTGTGTTTGTCTTTTTGGGGGTGGGAGTAAGGACAAAAAGTGTAAAGGCTGGGGGATTCAGATGTAACCCCTAGGTGGAGCTATCCCAAGGGCTACTACCCCTGCCTGCTTGGCTAGTAGCAGGTTAAGGGGCCTGAGTTCTGAAACAGGTGTCTCCGCCCGGAAGTCAGGGTTGGTAGTGGTCAAGCTAACCTGGGCACAGCCCTCTGGGACACTGTTACCCCCCTCTTCTTTCCCCTCTAGTGGCTTGAACACTGTACAATAATCACTTTCACAATACCCCTGGTACACCACACAAGTACCCACACTGTTTGCGCTTACCACCAGGGCTGGTTCCTCTGGCTTGACCCTGGGGACCCCCTGTAAAACACGGTTATGCACAGCAAATAGCAACAGTACAGTACTTTGAGCACAAACTGGAACTACAGTCAGATTACATGCAGAAAAAGTTAGATCTGATTTATTCAGGGGACTTGAACAAGGGAGGAGCAAAATCAGGTTAATTACTGTAGAACTAGTTATTTTCACACAAAGTAAATTTAGCGCAAACACAAATGCAACCATAATTGCGTAAATTTATTTTAGCGTAAGTCACAATCACCACATTCACTATAATGGGAAAAAATATTAAAAGTGCTAGTTAGCGCAAATTTATTTTCATGTAAGTTGGTACTTCAGCGAAAATAGTGAAAATTATTTTACAGTGAACATTTCAAGTTCTACAGTAGCTTAAAGGTTATATCAGTCAAGCAGTTATGCATGCACTTTCAGTCCCCCCCACACTGTCACACCTCTGGGTACCCAGGCGGAGAAGAGATGGGCTAGCCAGGACTGTTGCCCAGGGTTGCAGCTGGTTGGGGCCCTGTGATGGAAAACACAACATGCACAGTACACAATATTTGTAATCCGGAGCCAGAGGGCTCAGTTCTTAAAGGAAACAAAGCAACAAGACAATCAGATGGCACACTCAGATTAAGCTGTTGTTGCAGGGAGCTACCCTGGTATTTACTCATGATACCCAAGACTGGTCACAGGCTGGATGAAAATCAAGACTGCAGGTGGTTGATGTGGAATGCCAGGAGAAGCAGGGCCCACATGAGTTGCAGAGGTGTCGTTCCTGTTCAAGCGTGGAGCAGGGGGCTGATCCCCAGGCAGGTCTCCCGTCGGTGGCCTCTCTTTGCAGTGGGTAGTCTGGCTGGGCCAGTCTGGCAAGGCCCAGATCGCATGGAGACAAATTCGGATGCAGTCCGCTTTGGGCTGGATATAGCTTCCAGCAAGCAGAACACAGTTCACACAGTGGGAATTAACTCACAACCCACTAGCAGCTCAAAGCACATTTACATATCAGGGAATTCTACTGTACCAGGCAAAGCACTCGGTCACAATTGCAAAGTCTCTGCGCACACCAGGAGCTGAGGGGTAGCTGGAACTCCTGCCAGGCCAATCGCATTCAGCAAAGTCTTCGGTCTTCTTCAGGTTGAGCCTGGCCCACTTCAGTAGCTTACTTTAGTCACACAAACTTGGATTTAGTCCAGAATAATTCTCTTCTCTCCCTCGCAGGAGTAGCAGCAGACATGCAAGTCAAAAACTCAGCCCTTTCACAGGTTTTTCCATGTGAATCCACTCAGGATTGCTGCCCAAACATACACTTGAGCTCTTCTCATTTCACTTCCCAGCTCAGAACTAACTGAACACTGCAAGCAGCCCGGGATTTCCCCAAGATCCAAAAAGTTTGGTTGGCTGATTTGGCTGTCAGTCAAAGCAAGATCTCCCCCTTCAGTTGCAAAAAAGGCACAAAAAGTTCAAAACTACAATTCCTACAGATTTTGACTTCAGACAGCTCCTGTAGTCCGGCTACATTTTAGGTCCCACCGGAACTGATTTGGTCCAATTTGCAGTCCAGGACCAAGATAGTGAAGACAAACAAAACAGTCCTTGCTACAAAGAAAGCAGGTTAGACAAACTACATTATCATTATTACTCTAAATGATTTTCAGCAAATAGTTACATCTTTCAACAGAGCTCCCTCTCAGATTACTTAGGCTGCAATCAGGCAGCTCTTAAAGAGACAGTACACAGAGGCTATACAGGCTCTGGTAATCACATTTAAACTGCTAAAACGCAGGACACCAGCCTGGCAGTGAGCATTTAGACAAGCTCAAGGAAGACTTTTTGGGAACCCCCATTTGTAGGGGGGGGTTACACAGATGTATATGATAATATTCTATTCAAATTTATGTTTGTGTCTCTATGGGATCTACACATATTTGGTTCGTTCCCCCTCCCCCACCACCACCACCCTGTTTACCCTTCATGCTCCACTCCTCTTTCTTTGGTGTTTTATATAACTGCCTTTGTGTCTGGTTTTTGCTGGGTAGCTCACATATATATATGATAGATAGACAGACAGATAGATAGATAGATAGATAGATAGATAGATAGATAGATAGATAGATAGATAGATACATTTGTGTATTAAAAATATCTTATGTATCTTTATTATTAGATTATATTTATCTTTATGGTACATATTTATTTACATGTATTCAGATGATAATTTTTAACATAGGTTTTTTTCTTCTGTTTTCATTTTATTGTTCACTTTTTATTGTATTTGTATGTATTTTTCTTTTCATAACATGTTATAGCACCTTATGAATTTAATACTGTGTATGAACCAATGGTAATTGTGGCATGTCTCTTTAAATTCTACACTTAAAAGGGTGAAATGCATTACCTATGTCATGCCCTGATGATGTGTTGAGTGAAACTGGTTAGAGGTTTGCTGTAATGGGCTCCTGCTGGCGTCCTTGGTGAGAGGTTCATGTACCTGTTTGTGGTTTCACTTGCATGTTAAAAATTTTATGCTTAAACTTCTGTGTTTGCTAATTTTGAGATTGGTGGATGGTGCAGAAATTTAGCCTTCCTGATTGTCCCATTTTTTCCTGTACATCCAGCTAGTGGGGTGGCTTTTGGTTGTTTCCCAAAGAATAACAGAAAAAGAAAAAAAATAGCCTGGAAAGAGAGGTGTTGCTGGTTGCTCCCGTCCATCAAATTATAGGCATAGCATTTCAATTATTAGTTCCTAACACTCCTGCTAACTACAGTCCTGTCTACAACCCCCCATTCTTGGTGAAGGTTGCTGAGAAGGTGGTGGCAGTGCAGTTCAGTAAGAATCTGGAGAGTTATCACATCTTCAGGCCCTTCCAGTCGTGGCTTGAACAGTGCCACAGAACTGAGACAACATTGCTTGGAGTATGCAACAATCTCTTTTAGGTGAGGGTTGAGGTGCGGTATCAATAGTGATACTCCTTGATCTTTCATGATATTTTGACACTGTGGGCCATAGGGGCTTGGAGGATAGACTACAGGAATATGAAGGATTTTCCAAAGCTGTGCTTCCATGGTTCTGGTCATTTCTGGCACATAGGGAACAGTCAGTGGTAATGGAGCGATACATATCACAACCAGTTCTCATCGACTGCAGTGTTCCAATGGGGTCAGCCCTCTGCAATGTGATGTTCACTGTGCACATGTCGCTCCCTGGGGAAAGATCATCAAGATATAAGGCATTGGGTTATATCACTGCTTTGCTGATAATACCACCCTGCACTTATCTTTTGCACCTGAACAGCACCAGGGCAATTGCTCAGTGCTATTATTCAAGCAGTGCCTGGAAAAAAAGGACTTGGCCTCCAGCAGTCTGACTCTGAATCCTAGCAAGACTGAGCAGTTTCTGATTGGATGGGATCACCTGGTGCCTGCTTTAATAAGCATCTCCCTGCAGTCCATCTTCAAAGGTGTTTACCTTGTGCCTGAAAGGGCAGTCATCACTTTGAGAGTAATTCTTTTTTATATTCTGTGAGTGTTTGTCCTCCAGGTTGCCCCACTGACCCTTCTGCTGGCACCCTCCAGCCCCATGTCCCACCTTCTCCAGGGCTTACGTCACTACTTACTCAGGACCAACCTCTGGTTGGTGAGTACTTCAGTCAGTGATTCAGGGACTGCAAGGATATCAACATCGTCCTGCTGGCCAGCGTGAAGTCCTGTCATTTTCTTCTGCCCTGAGGGCCTCTAGTGTGCAATGACACAGGTGCATATGCCCCAGAAGCACACACACTATCAGCATCCAAAGGCAGGTCCTCCTCTAATTATGTGTATTTCTGCTTGTGCTGCCACCCAGCTTCTGCTAGAAGGTAGGAATGCAGCAGCAGGCAGTGTCTCAAAAGAGAAAGAGCTTACTTCAATTCCATTGCACACATATGGGCTGTAACTCCAACCACAGCCTCATTTTAACAAATCTTATGCTTCTAAGTGCCTGATTTACAGATCGCTGGTGCCACATTAATTTTTTGACTCTTCACATGCAGTGTCCCCCCACCAAGGGAGGAAAGTTATATATGGGATGTTGAATCTACCCTCTCCTGGCCCACCCTTGAGCAACCAGAGTCCATTCCTGAACCAGGTTCACCAGCGTAGCAAGTGGTAGCACTACCACTGTGCTACCAGACTGGCCTTGAGAGTACAGTAGTTGTGTTTTCCTTTTTTTTTTTAAACTTTCTATGTTTGCCCAATTTCTCCTTTCCAGCTGTCAGGTTCTTCTTCCACCTGAAAACCATCTACTGGAAATTAGACTCATTCGCCACAGTAAACGATTTGTAATGACACATTTATTGTGGGTTCCACCAGAAACTGGGTGACAGTACTGCTTTAGTGCAAAGATACACTACATCCACCTTTTCTTCTAGGTTGGCAGTTACTGTATAATATACTAAAAATAAAACAATAAAAAAATGATGAAGGAAATATACAAT
Source organism: Neoceratodus forsteri (assembly GCA_016271365.2). Taxonomy (NCBI): domain Eukaryota; kingdom Metazoa; phylum Chordata; order Ceratodontiformes; family Ceratodontidae; genus Neoceratodus; species Neoceratodus forsteri. Next base: position 1,523,830,241 of record CM057452.1, read on the forward strand.
AAAAAGTTATGGTATTGTGCATAACATTTCATTATTACAATGGATTATCCTCATACGCTTCTACAAAGACAAAATTCAGCCATTTGCGACTTGGGAGACTATTACTGAAAGTCACTTCTATTATTATTATAAATGTCGTTCTAGTGTGCCCTTAATTGCTGACCTTAAAGGTGCTCATTTATAGACTCCAAAACGTAATATGGTTATCAGTATTAAAGCTCAGAAAAAGTGAATGCACTTACCTATCCCTCACATTGTCACCCTGTTGGTTATCCTTCCACCACTGTTAGTTAAATGGAAATTATTCTAAAAATAACACGCAAATTACATCAATTGACATTTCAAATAAAGCAATTGAAATTATTATTAATACAATATATTAGACAGTGCTCCTGAAAGTAGAAACATAACAGTGCATTATTGGCTTAACACAGCTTTAAACAAAGGTTTTACTTGAAATATTTTTGTCTTGGAGTGCCTAGTTCGGTGTTAAATCTTAAAACATTATATATTATGCTGTCTTATATAAATAGTAAGTGCCTTGCTTTTGTGAGGAAATAAAGCTAAGAAATTTTAGCATACTGACAGCTTTTTTTACAATAATAAGGAAAGGCAGCTTCTTCTTTCTTGAGAATGCAAAGTTACTATATTATGTATTTTCACTGAACTAACAAGTGCACTCTAGGCAAAGTTTTATTTATCCCACATGGTGTACAACCGAAAGGTCTATTTTCAACTCAGGACAACCATATCATTTAAAAGTGCTGTACACTAATAACCCCAAAGCAAAATGAGTGAATTACAAAACACACTACCTAAATATGTCTGTCTTTCAGGCCAGTTTGGCATTCCAAATCAAGTCATCTCTGGGACCTAAAAATACCAAAGTCAGAAAGCCACAGTTGGGCTTCATTGTAAATGCTGTTCACGTCAAAGAAAGATAAATGCTGGAAGGGACTTACCTGTTTATGCGGAGTGTACCTAATGGGCTCCTGCTTCCCAAACAGCAGGAGCACTGAAGTCCTGACAGGGGAGTGCTTAAAAGCCATCCCTGCAGCTTGGACAACCACGGAGTGGGCTGGTGCCTGTGCAGTGAAATCACGATGTTCATGATATAACACGCCTGTGCCTAACAGTGACTTGACATGCACAATACCATAATTTTGTTGTATAGTTCTTTGATCGTTTTTTGATTAAGTCTTATTTTTAATATATTATACAGTAACTGCTGGCCCTGATGAAGATATTCTGTCTTTGAGATGTTGGCAGCTGTAGTGTATCTCTGCACTATTGCAGTACTGTCACCCAGCTGCTGGGGGAACTCACAGTAAATTTACTGTTACAGATCATTTCGTGTGGTGAGCGGGTCAAATTTTCAATAGATGGTTTTCAGTTTTGGGGTTTTACTGGAACAGACTCCTCCTGCTGTTCTCTTTCTCTCCACAGGAGACAGAGGCGGCCACACTGGAACCTGTCTGAGGAACCTCCTTCCACCTGCCCAAGTCTTTCTGCCTGCTGTAGGAGTCCTCTGATGGTCCAACTCACTACCAGCCTCTGCTCGACATTCTCTCTGGAACTCTGAGCATAACCTACAGCTTGTCCCCTTTGGGTGGCAGCCCCGGTTCCCCAAGCAAGAAGGAGGATACTTCACTTGACTGTTGGATCCAGAAGGAGGAGCCAGTGAGGCATGGGAGGAGTTAGTAGGTCTCTACTGTGATGTGGGGGTGGTTGGCTTTCTTTGCCTGGGGCTGTTTGGGTATTTTTATCCCACTAAGCCCTTTCTTATCCCCTCACAGGACACAGACCTGAGGAGTGACCCAGCAGAATGCCTGGAAAACTACAGCTCTCCTGAGCTCCCTCAGGAGTTTGGGCTACATACAGCAGGGTGTGCTCTGTGGGAGCTGTCAGTCATGCACAGAATCAACTACAAGGTTATTATTCTGACTTTTATGGATCTAAATAAGCTACTGCATCCCACCCCCATGAGCCTCTGCCCCCCACCCACCACCACCCAGGTAGAGCCCTTTGATCCAGGGACCATGGGCTGTTCATGGTCACCCACTTGAGACTCAAGTCAGTGTGGGATAGAACATGTTTGGAAGCCGCCACATTCCTGTGGAACTCCCTCCTGCTGTCATTCAAGAAAATGTCCAGCTTGAGCCACTTCAAAATGGAGGTATGGAAGTAGCTCTTCAGCTTTGTCCACCCTGGCCCTCATCCCTTAGATCTGTTTTTATACATTCTCCTACTGCCCTACCATCTGTATATTAACTGTGTGTTCTGAAATTTTAGGATTATACAGTCATTTATTAACTGCTTTTTATCCCTGGTTGTATCGCAACACTTTTTTTTTTTTATTATTGCCTTTCTGCTCCTCTGACCCCTGGTCCTGTGGCTCCACCGCAGCCCTGTCAGTGATCTCCTCATTGACGTATTGGTTATTAACCACTTAGCCAGAACACAAAATTGTACTGCTCTTTAAAGTGCTGTAGGTTTTTAGAAGGACGCCTATAAATATCAATTTATAGTGACTAGAGAGGGCTTGTTCTGCATGGATTTCCATGCCAGCTGAAACCTTGTTGTACCACAGTTCAAAGGTCATGGAACACAGTTGTGCCCTTCTGTGGTACAACACAGTTCCAGCTGATCTGAAATCCACAAGGCAGCTGCTGTTGTTCACAGTGCTGCCTTGTGTACAGCAATCAGTTCAGGTTCTGAACTGAAACCTTCAGCACATTTGCTGCTGCCATGGGAGAACTGTGAAAACCCTTTTGTGTTTTTTTTTAAATGAAAACTAAACAAAAATCTATAAACTATAAAAAAAATACTGGTTGGGCAACACATGCCCAATCAGCCTGTGCTGCCACTTGAGGCTTCTGATTACATGGACCTCTCAACGTTTGCTGTCGAGGTGTGATGTAATCAGAACCCCTCTGTGGCAGCATGGGCTGGTTGTGCATGGTTGCCCAACCACTATTCTCTATATCCTATCCCAGTAAAGAACTGGCTCCTTTAGCATGGCAGACATGGAACAACACAAAAAGAGCAGTGCACAGGCCAATAATTAATACTTAAATGAGATACTTAGAGCAGAGCACACTAGTTCCTAAAACCCCATTGCTTCGATGCATACTGCATCTTCCTCAGGAGAGGATTCTCTCACATATATTTTGCCTTATAACATGGGGTAGGGAGAGGGAGGGAGGAGATTAGTGGAATGCCATCAAGTAACAGCGCATTAATGTACTCTTATCAGCACAGTTAGGGTAAAGGGGTCTGAGAGTGATCCCTGGACAGACCCGTACTTGTTGTGTAGAGGATGATAATTTTGCAAAGGCAGCCATGTGTCCTCGCTAAGCGACTCCCAGTGCTTTTGCAAAAGTATTGTCCCTTACACAAGAAGTGCAGATCTGGTGGAATCAGACAGAGGGAGACCTGTTTTCCCTTGCTTGTCAGTGTACTCAAGGTCCTGTCAGAGAGCGCAACATTGCTCATCCCCATGCACCCATTCCGTGGATCTCTGCTTACACGGTGACCTCCCTCCATCTGTGTGTGTGTCCCTGAAAAACTGAGTAATCGAGACACACTGCAGAAAACAAGGACCTTGGTTGCTGCACCCCCCCTTCCTTGACCACCCATACATCTTCCCCCAACCAACTGTACAGGATCGCAGAAGGTGAGAGAGAGAGAGAGAGAGAGGGAAAGAGTGCAGCACTGTGTTTTTTTTTTTACTGTCTCTCTCTCTCTCTCTCACTCACTGTCTGTGAGGTGTGTCGGTCGGTCATAATTCCACCCGTTACTATTGTAGCGGCACACATCACTGTCCCACATGTCTTTCCCCCTTCCCGTGCAAGACGCTACCTGATGCAAATGCCACCGACTCCGCTCTGCTGCTGAGTGTCCCATGAAGGTGTCTCTCCAGCTCTGTCTCTGTCCCGGCACACAGTGTCCCTGATGGTGCAAAGAGTAGGGAGCCTGACGATCTCCACTCCCTGTCCTCCACTCACGGACTGCAGCAGACACTCACTCTGCACCACTGATGGTGCACTGTGTCTTGCTTCTCTCTCTGTCTCCTGAAGCAGCTCTTGCTATACTGTGTTCAGTGTGTGCGATCGGTCTCTGCCCCCCCCAAACAGTCCCCAGGCATGTGGACCTTACAGAATGTAGTCTGTGTTGTGCAGTTACCTGATGAGGTGCAGAGGTGATCGGTGTGTCTCTCTGTACTTTCTAGCATGTCTCACTATGGACAATGTGTGTGCTTGTGTGGGAGGGGGTGTATAGTCAAGAGTTTCGGCAGTTGCAAACACTATTTATTGTCAAGGTCTTCCTTAAGTACAACTTGGAAGCCACTTCCTGTACTGTGCCACTATTCCACTGATGCATCGGGGACAGTAATGTTAATAGCTCCACTCCAGCAGTGTACATTTTCTAGCACTCTTTTCACAGATGTCCATTACTGCTGACATCTGCTTCCTGGACACAGTGAGAGCCAGAGGCAGCACAGTTCACATGGCAGTGTGTAAATCATCAAGGTTGCTGCAGTGTGCTGTCTCCGTCTATCAAGTGAGTGCCTGTAGTACTGAGCACTGGGGAGAGATCTGTGTGCATCAAACTGTGCTGTAAGTGAGACTACTTTGTCTGTGGAAGGAAACATTCCAAAATCCAGTTTTTATCATTTTTTTCATAACCTTCCTTTACTTTGATCACAATTGGGGTACCGCATGTTATAAGTGCATTAACACACTCCAGGGTGCGCTGTTATTGGGGATTAACACACACCCTGGTTGCTGTGAGGACACCCGGCCTGAGGCCTCATGCCTAACAACTCACCCGAGGTGTGCATTAATCCCCAATAACAGCACACCCTGTTATATGATAATGCTTACTTGAGCAGCAGCAGCTCTCCCTTTTAGTAGAACATTTCCCTAGATTGAGTTTTACAAGGGAAAAAAGGGCATGCCACTCTTGACCTATTGTTGAGTTATGTGAATGACATGGTCAGAGAGTAAGGGAGTTGGGGAACTGGTAGGGAACAGCAATAATAACAGGACTAAATCTGAGGTGATTGAGGGGCACTATTTTATCCAAAAAAATATAAGGGCACCACATTTCAGAAAAGCTGATTTTGATAATCTGTGAGAGATGGTTATAGTAAATTAATGACTATGCCGTAGAGTGAGCTTGCTAATGCCAAATGGGAGGCTCTGAAGTGACATATAAGGAAGGCAGTGGCTAGTGCATCTCTATGGCAACAAGGGTAAGATGGCGTAGGTGAAGGTCTCAATGGCTGTCCAAGGAACTACAGGGTAGGTAAAAGGAGAAAACGAGGTGGATGATAAGTGAAAGGATTCTGGCAACACAGTAAGGGAGATAGAAAATAGGGCATTACAGCAGATATACAATGCCATTACTGCACTGGCAAAGACAGGCATGGAAGAGGACTATACGGGCAATCAAGAGGAATAATAAACTTTTTTCAATACAGTATAACCTCAGTTATCCGACTCCCCCATTATCCGAACCTCTCAATTATCTGAACTTGTAGCATGTCCCCCGAGCTAATAGGAACATGGTGATAGGGACCCTCGATTTTACGAACCCCTCGATTATCCAAACTAATCTTATGTCCCCCAGTCAGTTCGGATAATCGAGGTTGTACTGTATATAGAGAACACACAGAGACTCAGGGATAAGGTGGGGACTGATCATTGGGTATTGGAGGAATTATTGAGTGAGGCGGGGGAATAGCAGACTCACTGAATAATTACTTAATGTAAGTTTTCTGCCAGTAAGTTAAGAAACGCCAGCTGAGGGAGGATGAGAGAGTTGCAGCCCACACAAAAGGCAGTGCAGATCACACCAGAATTAGCAGGTAAGCACTGTATGTAGAGTGCGCAAACCTGGGGACACCCCAGGGTCCTGATGACATCCACTCAAGGTTAACTGTGGAGTTAAAAGGGGTTCTGGCTGGACCCTTTGATCATATTGGCAGTATGGCCTAGAGGTTGGAATAACAAGCTGTGAATGAGCTTTGTATATCCAACAGCCTGGGTTTCATTCACAGAGCCTCCACTAGCATATTATGTGACCCTGAGCACGTCACTTAACCCCCTAGTGTTCCCGGGTCACCCCTGAAAATCACCCTGTTACCAAAAGAATAAAATAAAATTAAAAAAAATATTTTTGAAGGTCTCTTTACAGACCGGGATCATGTTAGATGACTGGAAAATGGTTAATGTCCCCCCTAGTCATGAAAAGGGTGAGGTCAGACCCAAGTAACTACAGACCTGTGAGCCTTATGTTGATGTTTGGATAGCATTTGAGTCAGTCATAAAAGATGGGGCAGTTCAGCACATGGAACTGCACGGGCTATTCTGTGGCACATAACATTGCCTCACAAAAGGAAGAGTCTGCCAAGCCAACCTGATTGCTTTCTTTGGGAGGTAACTAGGAATCTGTGTAAGGGCCATAAGATGAATGTAATGTATCAAGACTTTAGCATGGCCATTGACACTATATTGCACAGAAAATTAATGCAGTGATATAGTGAAAGCATCTACGATGAGTCTTTACACAGCAAAGATTCAGCCATGTGCAAAAGTGAACAGATATCTGTGTTGGTTTTGAAACGGGGGATCCAGCGATATATTCTTTGGGATGTATGTTATCGTTACATGCAGTGGTCAACTTTTTACAGATGGTGAAACTTTTCTAAGGCATCTGTGTGTTGACATATATATTTGTTTTGTTTTTTGTTTATCAAGTAAGGTACACTAGGCTAGTGAATGCCTATTTTCGGGTATGACCCGGGAAGAGTACAAAAGGCATGAAACAATTACAAGTGCCATATGACTATAGGATCCGGGGGATCAGGTGAGCAGTAGGAAGGTAAGAGTAAAAACAGGAACTATTTAATTTCAGTGCACAAAGGAAAGCAGTACAGAGTGTATATATAATAATACATGGAATGGTGTACATTACTCAAATTTAATACACACCTGAGGTGTGTCATGTTACATAAACTGAGAGTGAAGCATCCAAGGGTGTGTATTACATATAGGATAAAGTATGGGTCGGGGTGTGTAATGAGAAGGTTACACACACCCAAGGGATTAGATGCTACATAAACCCAGGGAGCGAAGCTCGAGGGGTTTATGCATAGCATCTAACCTCAAGAGTGTGTGTAAATTTTGAGTTCACACAATCCCAACCCATATTTTATTTTATATAATTGATGGGTTTCTCTTTTATGCCTCAGCAATTACATAAAATAAAAAAGGTTGCTGTGTGGCCGCGGTCCGATTATGTTATGGTGCGCGGTCCTCGGTCGCCTTTCACTTTTATTTAAAAAAATTTTTTTTTTCACTGCTCTGAGGGTAGTCGACCTAGTAAGCCATGTGGTACATTTAAATTTATTTAATATCACTTACTGCCAAGTGTCAGTGGCAGTTTTCTCTCCGTGTGGGGTTTGCAGTTCGGGAAGGAGACAGCGGTAGGGAATCAAGGAGCTTGAGCAGGCGCACGTACAGCATGAGGGAAACCATTCACGTGTTCATCGTAATAAACACTCCTTTATTATGGCAAATAACACCACAGTTTCCCAATGGGAAAAAGAGGAAGCCATTAATTATATTTGAGTTATTACACCATTCCATGTTTGCCTTTATATAATCACTAACCATCAATTTCCCCCTTAAGTGGCCTGGCTACCAGATCTGGGATGTCAGTTCCAGAAGTTGATCCTCCCCTCCTTAGAATCTGTGTCATCCCTATCCAATGCCCCCAGGCAAAAAATGTGCTTTCATTGCTTTCACTTCAGGCATTTGTTTGTCAGTGCAGCGTTGTTGCCACTATCTAACAGGCAATGAGCTGGGCCTGCTTTAATTTTTAAATACCAAGCATGTTCGGCAATTGGTTTACTTTTGAAGCATGGCATGAAGGATTTTGAATTTGTTTCAAGGTTAGTTTCTTTGTTTAGCACAGCTTGTATCTGTGCAGTTAACACAGCATTTCTTTTGAGGAAAAATAAACTGCCGTTTGAGTTACTGCTGCGCTCGAGTCGGAGACTGTGAGTCTTGAGTGCAGCTGCTTTGTGTTTTTATGTGTACCTTTTGGCACCTTTTCACCCCGTACCTTCCCCCTTACCCTTAAACCTACGGCGCCGACTAATGCAGCTATGTCAGTCCTGAAGGTATTACAATTGCCCCTTCCCACTCCTCCTAACCGGATGACCTTTCAGATGAGACGTTAAACCGAGGTCCCATCTGCCTGGATTGGTGGTAGTTCAGGTGGATGTTAAAGATCCCATGGCACTTATCGAAAAAGAATAGGGGAATGTCCCTGGTGTCCTGGCCAAATTTCTCCCATTCACTAAAAATACCACCAACAGCTTAATCTGGTACAATTTCAGTTGCTTACCATCTGTATCCCTCCTCCTCCCGGTCGCCCCTGAAAAAGGGACTTCTAGGCCCAGTGGGCTTACCAGGTCAACAAAATTCAATAAATAAATAAATGACCTCTCCTCCCTCCACTATCCTTGGTGCATCCTGTGCCCTCAGTGCCCTTGCTTTATAGTCTTCTCCTAGGCCACATAATGCTTTGCTGATCTAGACCTCACCCAATATAATATTGTACTCTACTGTCCATCAGAGACCTGCCTTGCATAGAACTCGCACATAGCGGTATGCTGACTGCCTTTGGTACCATGAAAGAGTAGCCAAAGCTAGTCACCAGGGGGAATGATTACAGTTCTAAGTCATTTGGTTGCTCCTTCAAGGGTCTAATAATAGCTTGAGGGTGTCCGCAGACAACAAATTGAAGGAAGCCAGACTTTGTGATAAATTTCTTCCGTTTTATTTTATTTCTCATTAGCCCTGATGTTTCGCATGTATAGTGCTTTTGCAAAGGGATTCCTAATAAGACTTTTTAGAAAATATATATATGTTATAATAATCCAGTAATATGTTTGCTTACATTAGCAGAAAAATCTTTGTAGAATCTTATTCACCAAAGTGTTCTCAAACCACAGTTCAAAGACACTCGAGATCATACCATTTATTTAAGTACTATTTTGCTCATTATACTACTTAATTACTCTACATGAGACACCATTAAATTCACTTAATTAGCCAGCATTGTAATTCTTATATCATAGCCCCACTAAAGGCTTTTCACCACTTTTGTCACTACGGGGGCACCTGATTACTACACTTTTCTTAATTATCTATCAGCTAGCCATTAGATGGTCACTGATTTTCTAAACCGTTAAGAAGAATTCAAGAATGCATGGGACAGACATAAGGCAATTCTTGTAGGGGGTGGGAAGAAATAGGCTGTTGGTTAACTAGGATCTGCAGCTTATCCTGTAGGTAGGGAAATGGGCAGACTAGGTGGGCCAAGTGGTCCTTTTCTGCCGTCATAGTCTATGTTTCTACGTTTCTATGAATAAACCTGATTTAACATTTGTATCTGCTACTTTACTATTGCACATCAAAAAAACTTACTTTCCAAAGTACTTTTAAAACTCTATTGTTGGTTGTTGCTCATCTTAATGTTCAAACAAGCAGTAGAAAACATTTTCTTCAATACTCAATACTGCTACCAGCATTTCACCTTAATGCTAATTTGTTTGGGGTAATGTGTGTACTTTTTGAGTTTTGTTCTAAAATATAACAGTCATTTACAAGGAGCTGCAGTGCTCTTCTAAATTCAAGAAACCGTCTGAACCCCTGCAGAGTGAAGACATATTACTTTTATACTTCATATGTTCAGTGCTCTAAACTTTTAAGAAATATTTCAGGCAGCTGCTTAAACATTACTAAATGTTTATTATACCTGATAGCCATGTGCTTGTGCCTTTCTTGATAGCGTGACTACTTCTTTATTGTCTGTGGCTGTGCCCCCACCCCACCTCTGCTCATATTTCTTTTCCAGTCTGCCATCTCCGGCCATCTATCCCCGCCCCCGATTTAGCTACTGCGTCACTATCCTTTGTTTTCTCCCCTTCTTAGCTAATCCTATCTCCCTTAATCTCCCTCTCTTAGATTCTGCCCTTGACTGGACCGTCCATGTCCTCAGCTGGATTGGCCGCGGCTCAAAAGCCTGCCACCCAAGCCACCTCTCTGAATCCACTGCAGAGCTCCAGAAAGCTGCGTAAGACTCATCCCTGGCTGGGGAAGCCCTGAGCAGCTGCTATTGGTCCTTCGCTCTGCTCCTAGCTCCCTGATTGGACCCCTGCTCACAGCTTGCTCTCCGATTGGTCTGCTAGTCTCTCAGACTACTCTGGGCTTCTTGCCCATTGAAACTCATAGCAAAGTGCCGAACTTTTACCCATGACCCCCAGCTCCAGGCCTAATTAAATAGACCTTAGCCCCACCCTCCTGCACGAGGCACCTCCCTGCCTGAAGCCCATTAGTTTCTCTTGATTGGTTACTGCTTAATCCCCTCCAGAGCCTTTTTCTTGCCCTCCACTACTGCCTTAGCTATTATGACCCTCTCTACCTTGCTTCCTCAGTTACTTCTCCTCCTCCTCCTCCTCTCTTCCCTGTTTCCCCTTTTCTGCCTCCCTGCAGCCTGTTTCCCCTCTCCCCTTCCTATGACCCAGTTAGACATTTCCTACCTCCACCCAGGCACCCTTCATTATGAGCCCTGCCCCCTACAGGTACACCCCTCTATTATTGGTAGGATATTCACAAGCCATCCGGCGAAAGGGACAAGGACTCACTTACTTCCTCGCTCATGTTTACTCACAACATCACTCTGGCACCAGCGCCAGCAACCCTGTCTACACTCCAGCATGAAATGGACTCACAGACTCACTCTCAAGGAATTACGACTATGCACCCTGAAGCTCCTGCTCCTCCTCCTGCTGCTGTCATGCAATGTCCACCATAACCCCGGCCCAAGCACCCCTTCCTCAACCAACCACGTGAAACCACTCAGGGCAGTATCCTTTGCTACCCTAAACATTTGTAGCTTACTCCCTAAGCTTGATGTCCTGCAAATTTTTGCAGCACAATACAACCCTGACGTCCTTGCAGTTGTCGAAACCTAGCTGACACCCAAGGTCCCTGATCTGGCTCTTGCCCTACCAGGTTATAATGTTTTCAGGCTGGACCAGACATCTAAACATGGTGGGGGGTGTGCTATTTACCTCAAAAACACTATCTGGGTCACCCCATTACCACCACCACCCTGGCCTCAGTTACGCAAATCCTCCCCATCAGAATCCTTCTAGGGGCCCATAACAAAGTCCTTACGTTAGTATCTGTGTACATCCCACCTAAGGAACAAGGAAAAGGTCTCAACACTGTCCTGGATTTCATCAGCACCCAACCTTCAGGCTCAGAATCTATCCTGCTAGGTGATTTCAACATAAACTGGCTGGCACCGAAGATAGGGGGACTGAAAGATGCCATCTCCTCAGCAAACCTAACTCAGCTGGTTGACTCCCCAACTCAAATAAACTATAAAACAGCCACTGGGACTCTCCTGGACTGGGTTCTTGCTAGCCATCCAACTCGTATCTCCTGTATCTCCCTCCTCCCTGACTCCTTCAGCGATCATTCCCCCATTACATGTGTTTGGTCTAACAAATTCTGTAAACCTCCCCAATAAAGGTTATCACCAGCAGAGTTCTTCCTCGTCTCAGCTTAAATCCAGACTCAGTACGCATAACTGGACTCCTTATACAAGGCAACTGATGTCAATGCTGCCCTCGACTACTTAATCAATGCTTTCAATGAAGCCTGTGATTCATATGCCCCTTTCAAGAAGCGCAAAGTCAGCACCCTTCACAACCCATGGATGTCTGCTGAGCTCATTACTCAGCTAAAATCAAGGGACCACCTCTGGATGCTGGCATGGGCTTCCGGTGCACAAACCGACATACAGAATTATAAGCAGGCCCGAAACAAATGCACAAAATCAATCCACCAAAAGAAAAGCACCTATTACAAGGATGCCCTCACTAACACCTGGGGAAATGGGTGAGCCTTCTGGAACAATATTCAAGAAGTTACTGGAAAGCAGCCCAAAACCTCCCCTACCATGCTAAATGTTGATGGGACCATTACTCTTGACCCAACTCTCATTGCGAACACCTTCAGTGCTGCTTTTACTGACCTCAGCAATGTTCTCCACCCTGACTTCTTCCTGGAGAATGACACCCCTACTCCCCACCCAAGATCTCCGGCTCTATCTAAACACCTGCCTTTCTACTCAAATCAGTCAAGATGCACGTGGCCTGTAAATATATTACCAAGGCAATCTCTAACTCTAGATATAGTGGTGACATGCTTGACCTCAAAATACTGTCTCTCACCCTCAAAGAAGTGCTAGGGTCCTTGACCAGGATCTTCAACCTCTCTCTGTGCCTCAACCAGTTCTCTGACAAATGGAAAGCAGCTACTGTTACACCAGTTCATTAAAGTGGTGACAGGACCCATCCATGGTAACTATAGACCGATCTCCATATTACCTCCCCTCTCCAAGGCCCTTGAACGCATTGTCGCCGACCAGCTCACTGACTTCCTGGACAAACACAATATTCTGTGCACACAACAACACAACTTCAGAAAAGGACATAGTACCACATCTTCCCTCCTACAATTCACCGGAGCCTTGCACAGTTCTCTGGACAGTGGTCAATTCACCAGGTCCGTCTTCATCGATTTAATGAAGGCGTTTGATACCGTCCACCATACCCTACTACTTGAACAGCTTCTGAAGGCTGGGCTCTCACCTGACTCCACAGCCTGGCTTCAAAGTTACTTGGAAAATCAGTCACAAAGGGTAAAAATTGCTGATGTCCTCTCCAATGCAAGACCTGTCCGCTCGGGAGTCCTGCAATGATCTATACTGGAACCACTACTAGTCAGCCTATTCCTGAACACCCTCCCGCAATCTTGCCCATAGCAAATCATTTTATATGCAGATGATGCCGTAATTGTCACTTCCCATAAGGACCCATTACCTCTACAAAACAAACTACAGCTTGGTTTCATCTCTTTTGAAAACTGATTTAGTAAGCACAAGTTGGTCCTCAACTACAAAAAAACAAACTCAATGCTTTTCAGTAACTCCCAAAACCGGCACAGGCTCCTTCCACTATCCATCGCAAATTGCCTAGGAGCTACCCTTGAGCAAGCGCAATCCTTTAAATACCTCAGTATAACACTGGACCCCAATCTATCATATGGCACTCACATTGATAGTGTTGCCAAAACAGCAAATACTCGTCTTGGTCTACTTTACAGGCACAGGCAACATCTCTCCACTGAAGCCTTGACGATCACTGTCCAGAGCTCTGTTGTCTCTATCATCGACTATGGGCTGATCATTTACAGCTCTGCCTCAGCTACTGCTCTCAAATGCATATCTACCTGCCTTAAAAAAGCCTGTAGGCTCCTCACTGGTTCACACCGTCTTACACATACGTGTGACCTTTATGCTCAAACTGGAAGGCTTCAACTGTCACACCACATAAAGTATCTAACCTGCATTATGGCAAAGAAAATAACCATGGTCCACCCCCCCCCGGCGTCCAGTCCATACTACACCCAAGCAATAACTGCCACTTCACCAGGGGGGTCAGCAACCCAGCTTGTACAGGTGCCCTGTTGTCGTATTGCACTGAGCCAAAGATCTTTTGCCTATAGGGCCCCAAGCTGGATAAATGGTCTCAGCTGTGACATCTCCTCCATTCCCAAACTGGGCACGTTTAAATCCAGGCTCCACCTTCTTCTTACTGCCTCCAGTTCCAGTGACTGCCTCAGTTAATAAGCCCTGCATACATCCACCCTAGCCCTATCCACTCCCTCTTCCTAGCACTTATATCTGTCAATCTTCCCCTTCCCCTTCCACCCTTGCCTCCTCCCCTTACACCAGCACTTCTCTCTGTTTTGCTGTCGGCAATGTCCCTGGCTGCACCAGTCTCCTTTGCTCCCCCCCATCCTGTTTCCCCACCGTCTTCAGTTACGGTCCTCCGTCTCTTATTTTCCTAAAACCTAGTGTGAATGAATCACAATTAACTGATTGTTGCTCTTGTATAGGAACACTGCTCTTGTACTGTGTTTTTTTCTTTTTTGTTTGTTTCCTTATTATTTGAATTGTACTGTAATCTGACATGGATCCTTTGTAAAAGAGTTCTGGCTCAAAGGTAATTGTAATCCTAGACCTAAATAAATAAATAAAATACTACTCATTTGTGCTGCACTGTTAAACCACAAAATGCCTCCTTTTAATTTACTTGTACAGGTTTTTTTTAAAACTTCACTGCGTGTGTTCTAAAGTCTGTACTCACTTTTATGTCTGCTGGTGAAACGCTGCACAGCCTTGTGTCTCCATTTTGAAAAAGTGCTGCTAGGTGTGTAATCATTCAAGCCCTGCCCGTCCTCTTGGGTCTGACCACAGAGTCACGTGATCTAAACATGACATCACCACACTGGGCGTAGAACAATGTTGCTAAGCAACATGAAGCTGTGTTAAACACAGAGCCTATGTGGTCAGACCCATTGTATTACAACAGCTGGACTAGTTTTCCCTGTAATGTTCAAACTTCTATTTTTACTGTTATTACTAAAGTTATTGCTGCAGTTTCATGCTTTAAAGGAAGTATTTGCTAATCTTGCTCAAACATGACCTTATTTCAAATTCCAAAAGAACAAATTCTTTCTTTTCTCTAGACAACTTATAAACTAATAACATTTATATCTGTATGGCTTAGTCTGCTTTTAACACATGAAGAACACTGCATACTGTACATCAACTGTATTCTCACGGTTTAGCAGCTAGTTAGTTGGTGTAATTTGGCTTGATATAAAACCAGATTACTAAAAGTAAAATATAAAAATCAAAAAATAAAGAAAACACAACAGTTGGGGAATAATGAAAAGGGGTGAGGGCCTTAATCTGACAGGTAAGTACTAGAGTGACAATACAAAGTGGAAATAGTATTTAGCTGAAACTCCTCAGACATTTTCAAGTTTAACACCCCTCATCCTACATCTATAGACCATTGGGATTCCATATATATTATTTATACAGGGCATGTAGAGAGGCTATAATCTCTAAACAGAGTAAATGATGGAGATGCTGGACAAGAAAAGGGAAAAAGAAGACTAGAGGGAAAATAAGAAAGGATAGTACTAATAGAAAAAAGCCAGGAATCAAGGTGATGGAAAGAAGGTGGGGGGGGTTGGGGTATTTGGCAGGGAGAAAAAGAAAGAGATAGGAGTAAATTGCAAGAGGATTGACCAAGGAAGTGGAAAGGGGCTTAAGGGAGAGTGAAAATGATGAAAGGAGGAAAAGGAAAAAAAAAATGGGGAAAAAAAAAGGGAAAGGAGGAAATTAGACCTGGGAATAGACTTGCCCCGATTACTGCTAGCCCTTGGATTTCTTATATACATGCCTGCCAGCTGGTATCTGTGTGCATCCCTATCCTGGAATCCAAAGTCTTCATCATGAATATCCAGTACATTTCTGCTTTATCTAATGCTTTCTGCCGATTGCCCGCTCTTGGCAACTCAGGTATATGCTATAATTCCCAGAACCTAATGGAGGCTCCGGTATGTTGAGCCTGTGAAAAATGTATGGCCACTTGGGATGTCTCTATTGCTCTCCTAATATCACTTTTATGCTCTTGTATGCTACGCTTTAGTGCCTGTGTTGTTTGTTCTACATATAGTTTGTCACATGGGCACTGTAAGATATACACAACCCATTCTGTTGTGCATCCAGAGGACTGCTCTCTCTTCCCGGGGGAGGGTGTGGGATGCGCTCGCTCATGGAGCGACCTCTGGTGACGGCTGGAGGATCGCCGACTGAGAAGGCGCAGTGTGCACCATGGGTGGGTGGAGCTACAACAATACGTCACCTTGCTGGCTGGGCTCCGCAGGGGGGGGACAAAAAAAAAGGGAGAAAAACCCCAATCCTGGGGATAGATGTAGGCACCTCAACCTTCCATAGCCCACACTCCCAGCTCTGGGCTATCTCCTCTCCATGCCAGACTTGTGTGTGCTGGGCACTTTGCCCTATAAGATAGAGCACCCTGGTGAATGGGGTGGCCCTACCTCCAGAGGGTTCAGACTCAGAGGTGGTGCTCAGTGGCACGATGGGAGAGGAGTGGCCATGGAGGGAGGTAGAGGCTGGGAGTTCCCGAGGTTGCTGGAAGGAGTTGTCCAGGGGTTGGAGATAAACAAAGTTAAAAAAAAAAAAGTTTATTTCCAGGAAAGACACCACTGAGCATGCTCATTTACAAGGTGGTCCTGGTATGACAACGAGTTACATACAAGATCAATACAGTTTACAAATTCATGATAAAAACAGTTTGAAATAATAGCTTGCGATCAAAGCACAGGACAGAAATAGTAATTGGCAATTTATAGTTCAAATGACAGTAAGACACTTGAAAATAAAAGCACAATTTTGCAATGGATATTACAACCTGGTCAGTGAGCAATCAAGACAGCAAGTTAAGGGCAGGTTGCTGAAGTGCAGATTGTGTATACAGAGCAATAGTATTGCGAACGCAGCCATGTCAATGAAAGAGCAGGATATGGAATTGTTAATTAGGCAAGTGGTCAAAGATAAAAGGGGGATTACTAGGTATATAGGACATAAGGGGACCAAAATGGTCCATCGGAAATGTCCCCCATAAAAATGGGAAAATTAGACCATCATTTGTCTAGAATAGTACAGTTTATCTAAGTGTTTTTTAAACATTTCAAAATTATGACTATCAACTAGACTCTGTGGTAGCCTATTCCAGGCCACGATAGTGTGTATAGTGAAAAAGCTGTTTCTTTTATCAGTAATAGCTTTAGGAACTAATAATTTTTTATTATGAGATCTGAGATTTCCCCTTACTTCACTAAATTGTATTTCACAATTTGCCATTAACTCTGGGGATTTAAGAATTTTAAACAGGAATAATAGGTCGCCCCTCTGTCTACGAGCCTGGAGCGTATATAGACCAGTATGGCGCAACCATTCCTGATATGATTTTCCTCATAAATTAGGAATCGTCCTGGTAACAGACCGTTGTACCCCCTCTATTAATTGAATATCACATTTAGTAGTAGGTGACCAACTTGGGATCCATAATCCAGTATTGGGCATATGTGATGTCAGAGGGGATGCTGTGATGAAGAAGGAGGGAAAAGACAAGAGACAGACAGCTAAGGGTCGGGGGCTCAGAGTAGAGTGATCCTGAAGCTGGGAGAGTCAGTACCAATGCTGATGGTGCTGCTTCTGTGACAGAGAGAGAGGGATAAAACAGAACACAGGGGATAGCTGGGAAGTGCTGGGAAGTGTGACCCATAGCTAACTGCTGTGGCATTGGCAGGTTACCCTGAAAAACCTGTTGAACAAGAACTTAAAGCAATTGACAGAGACGTCTCAGTGAGCTTAAGGGAGGTCTGTATTTTGTTCCAGAAGTATGGTATGGTATAGTTGGATGCAGCTCTGCCATGAAGAGTACGCATTCTGGGTACGTCAAGCTGAATGTAGTTGTTTTTGCGCAGAGAATAGCAGCTGTAGGAAGAGATGTAGTTGGGCAGTTTGTGTAATAGGCTTTTCAGAGCCCGTGTGCCTATGTGTTGCAACCTTCTTGTGGAAAGGGAGGACCATCCTACAGTTGAGTAGAGGGTGCAGTGGTGTGTTCTGTAGGGTGTTTTAGTGATGAAATGAAGTGCCCGGTGATAGAGAACATTGAGCTTCTGGAGGTGACTCGCAGGACTGGTGCTGTAAATGACATTCGCGTAGTCAATGAGAGGGAGGAAGGTAGGCTGGACAAGCCTTTTCCTAATTGTCTCAGGAACAAGGATTTGTTCCTGAAAAACAACCCTAATCTTATTTTCAGTTTTTTGGAAAGTGACTCAATGTGGGTTGAAAAGGATAGCTTGGAGTTTAACCACAGACCTAGGTACTTGAAGTTGTCTACAGTCTCAAGCGTGTCACCTAAAAGGGTTATAACTGGAACAGGTAATGTCTGATAGTGGCGAGAAGAATGGGATTGTGGGGGGAGGAAATACATGGTCTTAGTTTTCTTTGCATTTAGGAGGAGTTTGGAGTTCAGAAGACTACACTACAGCTGATTGAAGTCATTCTGCAGTTCCGTACCAACTTCTAGAGGTGTAGAGGACGGTGTCATCCGCGAAGAAGTGAAGTTTTGAATTGTGGATGCTGTTACCCATTAGAAACATAGAAACATAGACTTTGACAGCAGATAAGGACCGCTTGGCCCATCTAGTCTGCCCATTTCCCTACCTACAGGATAGGCCGCAGATCCTAGTTAACCAACAGCCTATTTCTTCCTACCCTCAACAAGAATTGCCTTATGTCTGTCCCATGCATTCTTGAATTCTCCCACAGTTTTAGACCCCATTGATTTGATATAAATATAGAATAAGAGAGGACCTATGATAGAACCTTGGGGACCCCTCTTGTTACTGGGGGGGGGGGGCCCATCCACTTTTACATGTTGGAACCTGTCGGTGAGGGACCTTGCAAACCAATCAAGTGAACTGCTACTCAAGCCAAGCTGTTTGAGCTTCAAAAGCAGGAGATCATGGTCAACTGTGTCAAAGGCCTTGCTCAGGTCTAGGAACACAACTCCTGTTGATTGTTTGCTGTCAAGAGCTAAGATCCAGTCATTGGTCACTTTTGCTAGGGCAGACACAGTGCTATGGTTGCGCCTGAAACCTGACTGTAGGGGGTTAAGAAGTTTGGAGCATTCGAGGTTTTCCTTTAATTGAGAGTTGACTATCTTTTCAAGTAGTTTTGACAATACTGGAAGGATGGAGCTTGGTCTGCAGTTGTTGAGGTTGCATGGATCACCTGATTTGAACAGTGGGAGAACAAAAGCTGTTTTCCAATAGGAGGGGACCATACCAGAAGATATTGACAAGTTGAATAAGTGCATTATGGGGGCAGTGAGGTGGAGGTACCCTAGCTTTAGGAATGTGGCTTCGATACTTTTCAGCACCAGCACCCTTCTTAGTATCCAGCGATTTTAGAAGGTCTTTGACTTTCTTATATGTTACTGGTGTGAGGTTAAAGGAGTTATGTAAATTTGGGACCACAGGGGAGTTTGTTATTGCATAGGTGGTGATCAGTCCAGCAGCTGGGGAAGAATCAAAAGCTAGCCCCACCGTTGTGAAGTGGTTGTTAAGCTTTTCTAGGATGGTACCCTTGTCGGAGATTGTGGTGTCACCTGTAGTTATTTTGAGAGCAATGGAGGGGGGAGTTCTATGACTCTCTACTGTTTTAAGTGTCCGCCAAATTTTGGCAGAGTTATCATTTGCAGGCTTCGAATGAGTCGACATAGTATTTTGATTTGACTTCTCTGACTAGCTTTGTACATGCGTTATGACAAGCTCTGAATGCTGTCCAGTCAGGAGGGGCCTTAGATTGCCTTGCCATGGTCCATAATGACTTCTGGCATTTTAAGACAGCCTTAAGATAAGGGGTGAATCACGGAGAGGTGACCTTCTTGACTCTGCATCTAACGAAGGGGGCATGCATGTTTGCTAGTGTTAACAGAGTACAACTGAGGATATTAGTGGCTTCATTAACCTATTTAGCTAGGTACAGACTTTGCCATTGTGTGTCCCTAAGGTCTGCTAGGTAACTTCCCCGATTGAGTTTCCGGAAGCTACGTTTTAAGACAAACTTAGCATTAGAGGCGTGTTTGTCCTTGGATCTTGTACAGACTATGATATTGTGGTCACTAAGGTCATTATGAAAGACGGCTGTATGTTGTATTTTATGCCTATTAGTGAGTATTAGATCCAGGATGGAACTATTTGTATTATTTTTAGGTTAATTCTTGTGAGTTTGATCACTAGTTGTGTGATTCCCAGTTCGCCACGCAAGTCCTTGAGGGTGTTTGCTCTAGGAGCCAACCAGTCCCAGTTAAAATCACCAAGGATGATGGATTCATTTGTGTTGGATTCGATAATATTTCTTAGTGTGGGGAGTAGGTTGATATCCCCTGAAGGTGATCTATAGCAGCCAATGATGTTAAAAGCTTCGGAGGACAGAAGCGAGAGTCTCACTGCCAGGCATTCGAATTCCTTTGGTTTGGATAATGAGAGGAATTCTGTGGCAGGATATTTGGAGTTAACATAAATGATAACCCCCCCCCCCGCCATTTGATGATCTCGTCTGAATAAGTTAAAGGAGGGGAGCATAATCTGCTGGTCTGTAATGGTGGCCTTAAGCCAGCTGACTTGTGTAAAGTTGCTTAGCACAAGTTATCTGGGGCATTTCTATAAATACACATATATGGGATATAGCGGCCTGAGTATGCAGCAGGGTCTCTAGAGCCATGCTACAGAAACATCTGTGGCACAAGGCAGGCACCAGACTCATTCGGTGCAGGCACACCGTGGTTGTCATATTCTGTGTTTGTGAATTTCCATTAGTTCACATTAGCAGTACAAGCTGAACCTTGCAACACTTATTTCTGGTACAGGTGTCTTGCCCAGTTCTCATGAGCTTTGTGAGTCGGGCACATAGTATGACACCCTCAAAACTAGAATTCAAAATACATCTGGGAAAGTAAACCATATTGCTACACATTTTTGTGGCATATGCCACCAAAAGGGTGAATATGAACTTACCCTCATACGTTCACGATTTACATAAGCACCACGTTTCAATGATGACTGTTGCACAATGAGCGATGCAGTTGGAGAAAAAATTGATGGAACCGATGAAGGTTTCAACCTTGCTTGTGCATTTTCCCATCCCAATGCAGCCATTGATTCAGTGTGTCTCTCATATGCTGATCTTTCAAAACGAGCCAAACACATTCAGCTATACTGTGAAGAGATAAATCTTTCATGCTTGCAGAAGTGTATCCATGCTTTCCTAATAACTTGATCATGCAGAAAATGAAAGAAATGTAATCCGCAATCCTTACAACTCGCATTTTTGCATCCATATACCACACAGTATGGCATGATAAAATTTAGTGAAGTCCAGCAATGGAATATCAGAACCAAATAACTGACACCCACCAAAAAATAAAACACAAATCAATACTTTTCCTTTCCCTGTCAAATAAATTGGAATGAATAAATAAATGATATATAGAGCCCCACAAACAGTACAACAGTTAGCAGCAGCACAGTCCAAATGACCACTTGTTATGGACAACTTTGTATTCCCTCCAAAAGCACTGTCACATGACCAAGCTGAATAGTTGATAATATTCAATAAATAAAATAAAGACTATTCTAAATACAATGGAAATATTATCACACACATCCAAAAAAAAGGAATACCTCAAATAAGAAAACAAGATACATTTTACACATTTATTGTGTTTATTACAATGTTAGAAAATTGACTTTTTATGTCCTGGTCTCTGATTGGCTGGTACCCCTGCTGGAGGAGAGTACATTAACTTTCAATAGACAACCAGGAAATAAAAAGTTCCAGCATCAGTGCCCCTTCACCCTCTGCAGTATCTTTGTGCCCAGCCTGCTTTCTCATTGGCCAAAGGCACCCCAAATTAATTTGAAATCCCCACCATTTAATTTTTTCTCGCTTAGCGAGACATATAGCTCCACACCTGACGCAGCACTTTTTTTTTTAATAAGGCATCATATATTTAATTAATGAAACAGACAGAGGCTCGCCATCTTTCCCCACCCTGCCAGTCTGTCACATTAAGACGGTGAATCGTAATACTATATGAGCACCATCACACAGTGTAACAGTGTCCCCACCTGCCCCAGTCACTGTACTTACCCGCATCACAAAAAGAATTGCTTCTCCACACAGATCGTAAACACACCTCACTAATCCGGTCAGCACCCATACCAGTTCTACTTCTACACAAGATCACTAAAAAAAAACACTCAGACAGAATGAGAGAGATGGCACAATCGCAAAATCAGTTTTCTTTTGAAGTCAGCAAACAGTCTGCTGTTGCCATGCCATTCCATCAACCCTGTGTAACGCTGAAACCTCCAAAGCATCCTGTCCCCCCCCCCAAGTAAATGCCTCGAAAACGCAACTTGTAACTCTGCCAACCCTCCAGACATACCTCCAAATCTTTTGGGTTTCTCTTTTTCTGTTTAAAAAATATACTGTATCACTTTCCTGAGATGCAGAGTACACGCTCCGTCTTAACAGACCCCCACCCACCCGCCCACCAGCCAAGCCAAGCCAGTCGTGCTCCATTCAGTCCTCTTCAATCCTGCCACCTGGCCACAAACAAATCACTCCCACAATGGTAAAATACACATTCATACACAAATTTAAAGTACCTCCTTTTTATTTATTTTTTCAGAGTTCATCAGCCGTCTTCCGTGTTTGTTCCTGGTACAATTGCACCAAACAGGACACCACAACACTCTCGCTGCACAGTTAAGTGGCTCACTCCCATTATTTTCTATTACTTCCTATATAAAATAATGTCTAATGGTAGCCCAAAGGGGAACGAGAACTGCGGGGGAGGGTGTCAGACTGAAGATAGAACAATTACTGTGGGGGCACCAATAGCATTCAACCAGCATTTTAGTGAACTACAGCATCTCAGTTAGACCAAAAGTCCTGTATTCCAATACAGGCGGAGGAACTATTTAATTATAAAACTTAATGTTAATTCATTTTTTTATTAGAAACAAAATTATTAAGCATTTCTTTTTGCTGTGCCCATTTTCTAAGCGCAATAATGCCCTCCAGGGTGGGCGGTATGGGCAATACCGGACCAGCCAAGGGCTATAAGGCCCTCCGCCTGTGGCGTCAGGCCTCATTACACCCCTGGCTGGTCCAGTATTGCCCAATACCACCCACCCTGTCGGGCATTGTTGCTTGCATAAATCATGACTCACTGGACACTGACTAGAAATGGCACCATGTGAACACACATATGGTGTTTGGTATTAGAACATAAGGCGACTCAGCGCTGCACTGATGTTCATTACTGAACAGGACTGAGTAGCAGCACAAGGATCCAGCCACTGTTTCATCGCTCCTATACTTGTGCTGCTATATGCCAACTCCGTTTTCACAGGGAAACTGACAGCTTGAACAGCTGATGAATACAGACACCAGCAAGGCACTTGTTATGGTCTAGAGGTGCTCTGTGTAGTACTCTGCTCTAAAGGTGGTGAAAAGAGATGAGTGAGGCACCAAGGTCCGAATTATTGTGGATAAGATAACCGTTACCCAGACAAGGAGAGGCAGGAGTCAACCTAGTGATTCAATGCCCGCAGGGCGTTTATTTTGTACCAAGGGAAGGGAGACACAGTCACAAGAGGAAGGAGGGGTTGCCCGAGAACAATAGGGCAATGAAAAGACAAATACTTTATCTATGACTGTTAAGATTATTACCACAAGAATAGACTAGAGGCCTACTGGCACTCTTATTCTAAAATGATTCTACAATTCGATAACCTTAGTTGAGGATCAGATGACATAAGCCACTCAGAACTGTATTAGGTTAATTATCACTACACACTTCCATCAGAGTCTAGATGTTACAGGAATCCAGAGATCCGGCATCTTCGTGTACACCGTTGGTCTGTGAAGGCAGCTACAAAGGGAGAAGCAAACAGAACAATAAATGCTAATATAATCCCCAGCAGGGACCTTGTCGAGGCCACTGGGTAGTGAGAGGTATGTTAAACAGACCACGGAATTCTTCGGCAAAACCTGCTCTCTCCGAGGCTGCCGGAATAGAGAACCAGAGCAGCTGGTTCCTGAAATACCCACTGATAGGCTGTCGGATTCCTATGGAAAGCAAGGGTTCCTTGGCCAAAACCACTTCCAGGGTTGCCAAGGACGAAGAGAAATCAGAACCTTCGTGGCAACGAATCCAATGGAGGACCACCACGGCCTGAAGGAAGCTGCAGCGCTCCAAGGGCCAGCTAAACTCAGAAGGATTTCTGACAGTACCAGAAACCAGAAGAATCTGAAGAGATGATGGTTGATTCTGCAATCCTAGGATCAGAAACTAACACAAAAACAAAGAAGCGGCGGATGCATCCCGTACTGGGCTTCGACGGACTCGACTCTCGGCGAACGACCAGGAGGGGCACAGACCAGGTTCTCCAGGATGAGCACACTCTTCTGTAGAGGGTGACCAACTTCGGGACATCTGGAACAGGAACCATACAGCCCACTGGCACGGCCATCGTGATGCGTTTCGGCGGACATACCTTCGAGCTGTGAAAACAAGAAACGGAGGGTACGACTTGTATGACTGGCGACGGACTTGACTTCGTCGGATGACACAGATGGAAGTGATGAGCTGGTGGATGATCCCACAGGAGTGAAGGCTGCTGAGAAAACATCTTCGTCTGAGTAGAGACTGATTCTGAGTGAGGAGCATTAAAGGTCACACTATGGGACTGCAGTGTGGTAGAAGATTGAGACTGTCCCCAAACGCTGGTAGCAATGTAGCTAAGAGATGCACCTTTCTGCAAAGCCAAGAGAACTATGGAATGATCCGATAATTTGCCAGGGAAGGCAAATTATAATTATGGGTAATTGTTACAGGTGCTTGGAGCAATAGTTCGGATACCTAGAGCAATAGTTCGGATGCTTAGAGCAATAGTCGGATACTTAGAGCAATAGTTCAGATACGTAGGACAATAGTTCAGATATTTAGGGCAATAGTTCAGATACTTAGAGCAATAGTTCAGGTACTCAGGGATAGATAGCCACAATCTAATACCACACAGTCCTGATACTTCTTAGCAAATTCACAGTCTTTCAGGTATTTTAGCAATAACAATTGGATAAGCAGTACAGTTGTTGCAGTAGCTTCACAGTATATGTGGACTGAACACCCTTGGATAACCCCTTTTCCCTGAATGTAGGATCTTCCTGAATAGGATCTGGGCTACCCCTGAACGTTTTGGATAAGGATGCCCTCAGTACCACTAGGCTGGCTTGCCCTATTACACTAGGCCAGGACCTCCTTTAGTACCACTAGGCTGGCTTGCCCTATTACACTAAGCCGGGGCCTCCTTTAGTACCACTAGACTGGCTTGCCCTATTACACTAGGCCGGGGCCTCCCTTAGTACCACTAGGCTGGCTTGCCCTATTACACTAGGCCAGGGCCTCCTTTAGTACCACTAGGTTGGCTTGCCCTATTACACTAGGCCGGGGCCTCCCTTAGTACCACTAGGCTGGCTTGCCCTGTTACACTAGGCAGGGGCCTCCCTTGAACCCTGCTTTACCTTGGGCCTAATGCCCTACTTTTACCTCGGGCCTGATGCCCTACAAAGACGTGGGCCGGATGCCCTAAATACAGTGGGCCTGGATTGCCCCATTAAACCCTGGCCTGATAGCTCTCTTAAAACTGGGCCTGGTGCCCCACTTTATACTGGGTCTGGTGCCCCACTTTATATTGGGCCTGGTGCCCCACTTTATATTGGGCCTAGTGCCCCACTGTATACTTATGAGCTCAAAAGTGGTCGGGGCCCTTTAAATCTGAAGCTCTAAGAGGGCTGCTGTCACTCAATGGCACATCGCCACCCCAAAGCCCACCTCCCTATGAATAATCATCAGGCCGCTATACTGGCCTTGACTCTCAGCCTCTCCTATGGGCATCGCTAACCCCGCCTCCCTATGAATATTAAAATTGAGGGTCCAAGCAACCCGATGCCCATGCAGTGCTTGGCCGCCTTGTACACACCTACTGCACTTTCTTTAAAACCCACAGTGCAGTCCCCTTTTATTCCAGGTGGTCAGCATGAATCGCGTGCTGCCCCCGACTCACCACACCACACTGGGACAACTGGAGGTAGATGGGAGGCGGGAGGTATGCTGGCAGAGGGAGGGACAGTTTCAGGCAGCAGGGAGGGATGACTAGGGGGCCTCTGGAGGATGACAGGTGAACGAAGATACGGTGTTTCTTGGCCGCCAGTGAGGGACAGGAATTTAAACTTAAAACAAAAGGGAGGGGGCTAAAACAAATAAACAGAGGGGCTATTCAGACCAACGCGCGGCGAACGGCCGAATTCTTCTTCTCAGGGGGGACCCACCGGACTCAGCAGCACCACTGGACAGCAGCAACAGGAGGCTTCACTGGACTGGAGGAGGGGAATCACTGTGGAGTCAACAGGACTGGCTTCACGACTCCAGGTAAGCCACAAGTCCCTGTTGCACTCCTGTGATCCTCTCTACTCCACAGCCCAGCAACAACTGACACTTTTCTAAAAACAGACACTAATTTGTTTCAAAAGCACTGGGGGTTCTGATTCTCAAACCCCGGGCTCGCGCCCAAACAAATGCTAGGGACTTGGAGGAGGCACCACGCACAGGCCAGAGACAGCGAACCTTGCTCGTGGGTGCCCATTCTCCTGCTGCTTGCTCTGGGAGGTGGGGGTGGAATGGAGCAGGCAGGCAGCAGGGAGAAAAAAAAACACAATTACTGTGCA
Organism: Neoceratodus forsteri; assembly: GCA_016271365.2. Lineage (NCBI taxonomy): Eukaryota > Metazoa > Chordata > Ceratodontiformes > Ceratodontidae > Neoceratodus > Neoceratodus forsteri. The sequence goes on from CM057452.1 coordinate 1,523,856,647, forward strand.
TGCCAAAAGCCCTTCCTAACATTTTACTATGGCACACAAAGAGGGACCCCCTGGGGCATTTTAAAACCCCCCTATAACTTTATTTTCCTTACTGGGATGCCCCAACTTTGAGGCATTACACACTGAACAAAGATAAAATTGCCGTCGGCTGGACAAGTGATCACACTGTTTAAACCCATAATATGAAGTCAAACAGTGTGGTCCTGATCCATAATTATGTGTCCTCCCCGGCCCCCCCCAAACTCACAACAACATCTGTAAACGGAAGGCACTCATCAACATGTGCCAATACATCCGAACTAGGCATACCTTATATTGGGGAAACAAAGGGAAAAAAAATACAACTAAATATTTATTGTTTTGCAGGCGCAAATACATTGTGGAGGGTCCATCCACTATCTATCTGGCTCCGATGTTGTCGTTTTTAGGCACGCTGCAGGTGGAAGCAGGCAGCATGAACACCGAAAATGAATACAGAAAGCTCAGTTTTTAAAAACTTCATTTCAGCACAACTAGTGGATGAAACTGCACAAGTGGCATGCCATTTTCTTCAGGAACATGTGGGGAACCATATACTGAGGTACTTTCACACATAAAAAAGGTTTAAAATCAATTTAGGTATCCTTTAAGGTCTCCTGGAGTTGCGTCAGCTTTTGAGCCTTTCACTTCTTAACCTGGGAAATGTATTTGATAATCTTACCCTGTAAGCATGCCTTCAGCATATCGCGCTGAATTGACCGAGAAGTGTCGACCCCCATGTTATCACTGGTTATTTGTGCAATTTCACCCCTGGAGGGGGTGCAGAGGAGGGCAATGAAGATGTTATGTGGAATGGAGGGGAGAGACTATGAGAGCAGGTTGGGAGACCTGAATATGTACGCCCTGGAGGATAGAAGAGACAGGAGCGACATGATAGAGACATTCAAGTATCTGAGGGGAATCAATAAAGATGGGGCAGATGGGGTCTTTAAACTAAGGAGGGGGAGGGACACCAGGGGGCATGGGCTCAGAATAGAGGGGGGAAGATCTAGGAGGGAAATGAGGAGACACCATTTCACGGAGAGGGTGGTAGCAAATGGAACATACTACAGAACAGGTGATAGTGTAAATCTGTGAACAGCTTTAAAAGGGCATGGGACAGGAAACAGGGGAGAGTGAGGGTGGGGGAGGTAGGGGGCGGCAGCGGGATAGCAAAGAGGAGGGGGGCAGCTGCAAACTAGGGATGCTAGCTGCACACTCGAGCAGACTTAGATAGACCGGGTGGTCTGTTTCTGCTGGCACATTCATATGTTTGTATGTTCATATGTTGGATTAGGTTTTTCAATTGTGGGTCTCTTAATAAAGTGAGATTCAGTCTCCACTGCCTAGGAGTCTTTTCCGGGGATAAGCTAAGGTCAGGATAAATCGGTGTGATCTGATAGCAGTAAAAGGGCTGTCTCTATTTGTTCTACCTAGCCTATGATTTCGGCTGTTATAAAAAAATAATCCAGCCTCAAATAATGGGAATGAGCACATACAAACCAGGGAGTGAAAGGAGTAAGTGTCTCAACTGGAACTCGAACCCAGGCCACCCGGAGTACCATTCTAGTCATGCCAACCAGCTGCGCCACCAAGGCAACTGGAACCTGGGCTGTCCTGCAGCACACATTACTCTTTCTCTACTGCACAGCCTGGTACTACACAAATAATTACTACATTTTCAATCACATGGGTGCATATTTATGGATCACATACAAACAAGGGAGAGAAAGAAGTGCCTCAGTTGGGACTGAATAAAACATTTAAGACCTGACATGTTGGTTAAAACGTCTCCAGGCATCAATAAGTCCCACCTCTGTGATTAAGCATCTACAATGCTTTTGACCTTTGGCAGAACTGGGGGGGTGGGGCATGAATTAGAACTATCCTTGCTGGGTCCATTAACATACCAAAACCACCTCCTAATATAGAGGACCCTGTCAGAATGCTGCTATTTTATTAAATAAAAGCTGGTGTACTGTGGCATCTGAGCTTGGTGGGATGTATGTACTTCCCACTGTGTTGTGCTGTCCTTGGATTTTTCCTATCACCTGTACCAGTCAGCCTTCTTTATATGTGTAGGCATCCTCTAATTTAAATGAGGAATTTTTTGGGATCAAAATTGCTGTGCCCCATTTACACCCATTCTGGTATGCCAGGATTTTTCCACTTAATTACTCCCAGTCCTCAAGTAGGCAGCTAGTGAGGGCTCTACTTTGTACATGTGCACAGAACCGCATGGTTGCATTCCACCAACCTATATACTCCTTCCCTCAAGAACCTCCATCTGTACCACCACCTTTGGCCACCCACGTGGTGGCATTGCAGCAGCTAATGCTGCCTTCCCTCCCTCCTCCTCTAGGCGAAGAGCATCCTGTGGGATGCCCAATCGCCCCCCGACTAGCACCCAATGTCTGTGGTCATTCCCAAGCCCAGGTCACCAGTGTCATGAGTGGTAACTTTAGCACTGCACCAACAGCTAGCCTTGAACACATTTCTTCAGACAGAGTTATACATCTGGAGGTAATACCACCCAGCTCAATTTCCTCTTATTCTGACCTCCTTGCTCAGTGATCAACGTTCAGGACACCTAGCAGTAGAAAAAGTAATATAAAGGGTCAGGACAAGTGGCAGAAATCTGTTAAGTAGTGGTGTTGGCCCCTGCCCGGAGGCGCTGAGGGTTGAGGCACTGGACACCACACCTCGCACCACGCCGATGACCCGAGTTCGGGAGCGAGCTCGGGTGTCAGGAGTCGGCAGGGAAGGAGATGGATTGAGTGCCTACAGGGCTGCTCTCCTCTCCTGGGCGGAGTGTATGGGATCACTCAGCACTCTGGCAGCCCCTGGTGGAGACCGGGGGCACCACAGAGTTCCAGAGCTGCACGTAAGGGAGCCTGGCTGATGCAGGCAGGGCTGCCATGTGCCAAGCGTCAGACATGCAACACACATGGGAGGGCTCCAGGCACCAGAGAAGGAGAAGGAGAGAAATTCCCCTCCAGATCAAATAAGTGATGGCCCTACCACATCCACCACCACACATCCATCTCTGGTTACCCGCCACTGCCCCTGCGGTCTCCCTGGGTTGCCCTCCCCCGACCTGGGGAACCATGACAAACTTGAAGATGGCAGGACAACACAGCGGGTGGAAGAGTGAGTCAGCAAGAGCCGTGGCCCGAGACAGTTCCGATCTGGAGGGCCTGAAAAGAAAGTCAGGAAAAAAAAATAGTGGTGTTGGATATGCTCAAACTGTGCAGCAGATTAGGTTCATGGACCAAGCCCCTGTAACATCCAGAGTGAGATGCTCAATTAACAGAGTGGCAATGAAAATCCTGGGACCCTTACACTGAGCAGATGAACCGCTACATCATGATTGTAGAGGAATATTTCTCCATACATAGGTCACCTTGCAATGCTCTGCACTATTCACACTGACCAGGGAGAAACTTTGAATCCACCATATTCTGACAGCTGTATTCCGTGTTAGAGATAGAAACATGAGAACATTGCAGTTTTGCAGGAAGAATAAGTATGGTCAACTGAGTCTGCACTATTCTACCTAGACCCACTTCAGCCTACCATTGTGTGGTCTTCGACCACGCCCCTTGATGTGAGCTGTCTCCGCAGTATATAATTTTCCCATACCCCCTTTCCAGTTCCCACAACCATGAGTCCCATGTACCTGTCCCATACCGCTTTAAACCCATGGACAGTCTTTCATCTTACCAGTTTGCCCGACAGTCCGTTCCGGTGTCCACCACCATCTCTGTGAAGAAATTCTTTCTAAAGGTTCTTCCAAAATGTACTCTCTACCAGTTTGTGCTCATGGTCCCTGGTGCACGACCCCTCATTTTGAATGAACAGCACTGACCAGTTCACTCTACAGACCCCATGGAGATATTTGTAGGATTGCTTTGATAGCCTAGCCACTACTCGTATGACTTTCCCTACATACCCCACACCATTTTGTTGGCTTTTCCCTGCACTGTTTCTAAGTGGTCATGGTCTTTTTCAGGTGTGGCTGCAAATGTGCGTATACTAAGGAGAGAAGAGAGCTAGAGGAGGAGGCAGAATAGTAGGAGCAAAGAAATGAGTTTCTGAAGGATGCTTGGGGTATATATGCTTAAATAGTGTTCATTGGGGGTGTGGCACGAGTTGCTCTCTGCCATATCAAACCCCAGGCTTACAGTCTTACAATTCACTGGCTCAGCAGCCAACCAAATATGGATTAACTACTGCAGTTGTTTGCCTGTGCCACACAGTATAGTGCTTGTACAACTTGGATTGGATGCGGCTGCTGAATGCTGGCAGTAGGTCAGGTCTGTTGGTAAGATGATTGCTGTTAGTAAGTCAGTCGGACAGTGATAGTAAGCTGCTGTTACGTGCATGTTTATTTTTTATTTGAAAATTTGGTGACTGGGGTAGGTAGGCAAGCTGAGCTGGAGCTCATCTCTAGGTGCAACCTGGAGGAGGCAGAGACAGCAGGGAATAACACAGCGATAACAAATAAAAAGTGACAACAATGGGTGCATGTACATGAACGATAAGAGCAAGGTACAAGTAATACATTCCAGAAAGAGAAATAACAATTGTGAAAGTGTGCAAAGTACACAAGTTATGGGGCAACAAGGATGAGAGCTGTATAGCTAATATTCACAACAGAATCATGGTAGTGTCAAATTCTATACAAAAGAGGAAGTGACAAAATGGGTAAATGAGGGTTGGATGAATAAGGCATGGGTTTTTGTAATGTGGAGTGAAGACGAAGATGGCCAGTGGACAGAACAGGAAGATGGCTAGGTACATATGTATGGTCTTTCACATTCTCTATTCCTGAAGGTCACTACTACCCTTTCAGGGTACCAATGGCATGGATCCCTCTCGAGAAGGGTTCCACCCCAGAGGTGCTGCAAGACTGTGGGTCTCTTTGACTAAAGATTCCTTAGGGAAAATCCCCAAATCAGAGCCAAAGGCATAGACAAAACAGAATACTGATGTCCAATTTGAAGAAAAGTAGGATGATGGAGCTGAACCAATCGGATTAAGATACATATGAATGACACACCCTCTGAGATTCCAACTCAACTAAGGAAATAGAGATTAAATACAGTAACTAAAGAACTAACTAAAATATGTTTTGACCTTTGGCAAGGATGAGAAGAAAACCCCCAATGTAGAGAAAACCTCTGGGGATCCAAGGTCATAGGATGCCATTCCTCCAGGCATGATGCAATACTATTAAACCCCAACTAAGTATACAGTTGGATCCACAACATGGTGCTGAAAACTATAGTGAAAGTTTGACTTCTCATTCCGTCTCACTAAAACTTTCACACCCATAAAGGTGCTGCAGGGCAAGGCCCTGCAACTAAAAGATCCCCTGCATGAGGAGACTCTACCCTTATGAGGTGCACATAAGCTGAAACCGAAACGGAACAAAAGTCAGGATCACAGAAAAACCCCAAGGAAAAGGAGAAGTCATAAGGAACAGTTGCTTCAGGCCTTGCAGCCCAAATACTCTCCAAAGAATAAGGCTCATGGATTTAAGAAAGCAGCTGAGCCCTTGAGGGGCAAGGCATGTTACAGAACGAAGCCATGGATGGGTGAAAGCATGCCAAGCACTTGAGGGGCAAGGCATGTTACAGAACGAAGCCATGGATGGGTGAAAGCATACCAAGCACTTGAGGGGCAGTTGCTGGGATGAATACCCTGTCGTCATTGGGGTGTGTGCCTGATGATCACTGGAACATGTGCCTGATGATCACTGGAACATGTGCCTGATGATCACTGGAACATGTGCCTGATTGTTGGAGGGGCATATGCTGGAGAACAGGCAGGAACAAAGCCTAGAGGAGAACAAACCCACCCAGCATAGGCAATAGGAGTATACCAGAAGGAACACAAATGAGGATAAGGAACCCACTGCACAGGGAGGCAAGGAGAAGCAAGGAAGCAGGCAAAGAAAGCTAGGAAAATGAGGCAGAGTAGAGAGGGACTAAATCCAAGCAAAAGAGACAAAGGTAATGCTGTAGAATGCAGTACTGAAAGTGAGTGAGGAAACATGAGCTGGAAGCAGCAAGGAGGAGGCTGCAGTTTCCAGAAAAAAAATCCATGCACTCAGAACAACACAGATTGGTGCAGGCTGAAAGAACAGGCAAACACAGGAATGCAAATGAACCCACACTCAGTCAACATCTAAATAAGAAATCAATTCATATCAAAATATATGCAAACAAAAACATGATTTACTAAAATAAAGAGAGGTCATGGCACAAAACCCTGACACTTCGGATCTGGAACGTGAACCTTTGTTTGAAGGTGGTGGTTCCATGTCATAACAGCGAAGGAAAAATGGTGATTGTTAAAACAGCCACAGCTTGATAGTGATCCAGAAACATGGAGACAGTTGTTTTTGTAGGGGGCTTCCCCCATTACAGGGGTCTTTGCCACCCTCATCCCCTTTCTAAATATACTAACTCTAAGGTCGTACCACCTCAGGAAGGGGGAAATGCGACTGTCACCTTCTTTTCATTTGCCGTCAAGCCATGGCAGTTTTAACAGTCACTGTTTTTGCGTTGCTGTCATCACGGGCTACCGAGGGTGGTCAGGTTTCAAGGAAACTGCACATCAGGGGTGTGGAGGGCCAGTCAAAGGACAAGCGGAGGTGGGCAGAAGAAGCAGCCAAGTTGAGCCATAGAGCCATCGGCAGTTCACTAGTGCCAGAGGATGATGGTGGAGAATGACTGTGCCAAGACTAGGAAGGGCCATGGTGAATCAAGGTGCTAGCAGCAGTTGTGAGGGAACTGTTGCATACCTCAAGCGGAGCAATGGCCAGCACCAGGAGAACTGGACACAGAACTGACTGAGAAAGAAAAGAAGCCAGGGCTAGGACACAGCAGAACGACCCAACAGGATGAACACTGGAATTCTCCAAGTTGCAGCCACATTGCAACTCAGCTAGAAGGAGGATGGGCAGGGTGGGCAAGCCATCAGCCATGCAGCTGCAGCAAAGAAACAAGAACCCCCAGTATGTTAGGGTCATGCATGCTTTAGTAGCTCTCGGTGGGTGGAGCGGTGTGAGTCACCTACTGCCAACTGAACACTGAACTTGCAACTGTACAATTGTAAGATCTTGGACCATGTTTTCAATTTCCAAGTGTCCCTGTTTAATTTCTTTATGCACTTCTCACTGTGCAACCTGCCACATACCTTAGCGTCATCTGCAAATAGGCTCATCTTACCTAAATGCATTCTACAAAGTCGCAAATGATCACATTGAAAAGTACCAGGCCCCGGGCAGACACTTGTTGCACCTTGCTTATTACCCCATGGCCTCAGAGTACTTCCCATTTAGTACTGCCCTTTGGGTCCTCCCTCAAAGTTGATGCTCTACTCATCTTATGAGTTCTCCCCAATATTGTAATCCCCGAATTTCTTCACAAGCCATTTTTGGGGTAAAGAGTAAAAAGCCTTGCTCAAGCTCAGGTACAACATGTCCTGTGCTTGACCCTCATCCATCACTTGCGGCACAGCATTGAAGAATCTACAAGGTTCATCTGGCAGGGCCTCCCTTTGACAAAGCCATGCTGTTTGCCATCCTGAAGTCCATTATTTTCCTACTAATAGATGTTACCTATGTAAGTAAAACAAAATAAACCCTATTTTGCCATTGATTATTAAGAGGGCTTACTTCATTCCTTGGGTATCATGTTGTTTTTTCATGTTGGCATCAATATGGGTAACTCGTGTGAATCGATCTTTTAATTTGCTCTTTTGCCTGTTGATGTGATATTCTAGCATCCAGCTGACAGCTGCTGGAAGGCCATGACAGGCAGGTGGCAGCAAGAAGCTGAGTGGCGTTGCGATGATTATAGCGCAGCAAACCAGATGTCAGATGGGCAGGCTTGAGGGACCAAATAAGTTTTACATCATCCATGGAGACAAAGAGCAGTGCATCACACAGAGACATAGTTCATGTTTGTTATCTAATGCTTCATTTTCATTTAAAATTGATTTCAGAGTGAATGTTCAACACTCACATATGGTAGCAAGATGGTTTACATAAGAACAGAAGGAAGAGATTTGTTTCTAACAGTAGTTCAACACTACAGGAGTTGCAAAATGATATCATTTGAACTTTTCTTTGGACATAAACAGACTTTACTCAGTTTACTGTCTTGTGGCAGACCACTTAAAAACACACGTTAATTTTCATTTGCTTTTGGTATTTTGCCTTGCACTCCCTTGGTGAGTATTGAGAAACATTTGCGAATGTTTTGATATGACATTCAATATACAGTATCTGCAATCTGGCTTACAAACTGGTCATTCCACAAAGTCAGCTTTGCTGGAATTCACAAATGAGATCTACAACAATATTGATACAGGCACTGATGCACTACAACATTTCTAGACTTAAAGCATTTACTACTGTGAATCATGACATATTTTACAAAACAGCTATTGAACTTTGGACTGTCAAATCAAATAGTTAATGGCAAAATTCATATCTAACAGATAGATTACAAACAAACTGCATCCATGGATATATGTCAGAGACAAGGACAGTTAACTTTAGTCTGCAACAAGTATCTTTCCTTAGATCCATTCTTTTTCTTTGTTATTTAAATTCTGTTTGTATGCAGATCACACTGTTCTGTTACAAGTAGATAAAAATCAGAAAACTATTGAAAAGAGCTGAAGTTTTGCCATGGTAAAGGTTTCCTAATGGCTATTTAATTTCCACTTAACCCTAAATAGTGAAAAATTAAAGCTTTGGTTATTGGGTATGTAACCGGGTTGCCGTAGATGTTGTGGTTTCTACCCCTGCGTCGTGGGCTCAGAAAAGGTTGATAAAACTGGGCTGTAAAATTTCTGATGGGGGGGTCATTTTCAGAAAACTTTGAAATGCACAATGGCTACACCCAGAGATTAGGTACAAAGGGGCCTGATGTCAGAGCGGTATAACCCCTTGGATGCAGCACCTCACCACTGGGTCACCCTCACATAAAATGTACAGTTCAACAATTTGCAATAAAATGCAAATAATGTCACTATACTAATCATATGTTCACATGTCAGAATTGAAATAAATAACAAAATATTCATTTGAGATTATTCACAGCAGGACGTGGGTATAAACAAAATTGTTTTAGCAAGGTAACCATTAATAATTTAAACCCTGGCAGACATTAGGTGCCCAACTAGACTCAGCTCCATTAAACACATACAGTGCCTACCCCTCCTGCACAGTGTAGTACAGTCTTTTAAACCTGTTATTATTCTTGCCCACCTGTACTGGGGGCACTCCCCACTTGTACCAGTATTAAACCCTTAAAACATTTTTGAGAGAGCTCCTGGTGCTTCACTTGGCTCCCAGATGTGGAAATGGTGCAGAACCATTGACAGTGCAGCTGGTTGGCCAGTAGTGGTACACGTTAAACAAATTAAACACTTTAAACCCAAGTCCTGAGCATACTCACAGCTCTGGTGTTACCAGATTCCCTCACAACTTGGGCTCCTCTTCCTCCATCTGTGCAGATGCAAGCCTTTCTGAGATGGTTGAATCAGGTGGTCAGTTGTTCAGGTTGATAATTTCAGTTGTGCAGATCTCAGTTGCCTCTCGGCTGGAATCAGGCTCTTGGCTTTAGCAGTCATCTGGACCTCTTTCACTCCTCTCTCCTTCCCCTCCACTGGAAAGACCAGTCCTAGAAACAGGGGGTCACATGTCCCACACACAAGTCCGGGCTTCCAGACCCCAGTGTGAGATGCTAGCCAGTGCCTAGCTGTAGTACTGACTGGCCAGTTCCCCCGACTGTCTGTGGTCTCAGTGCTGGCTCCATTGAACAGCAGCATAAAGTCTTTTACCAAACTGTAGACTGGCACCTGTGGTACTAGTACCTGGCTAGCACATGATTACTTCCTTTTTTTTGTAGGCAGGAATCAGTCTTTCTCTCCTTTTCATTCAGCAGATGATATTCTAACACTGGCAGCAAAAACAGCACTTATCAGTCTTCTTCTCTGAGGTTAACTTGTAAAAACTTTTCAAACACTTCTTGTGTTGTGGTTGTAGAAGCTCTAAGCAGGCTTCCACAAATGGCTCTGGCCAGCAGGCATGGCTCTCTTCACACAGCTACAGCTACCTGCTGACTGCCCAGTTCTGGAACTGTCCTCGCTTCATCAGATCGAGGCAGCTTCTGACTGGGCCTGGGTGCTGTCAATCAAAAGTTACAGCCTCTTAGGCTAACCAGGCTAACACTCGACACCCTACTGGTTGTCTGAAAGGGTGCCAAGCAGTCTGCCTAGTCATTCTCCCAGAATCCTTCTGTGTGGCAGTCTGAGATCTGTGACCTCTAATTGGCGTGGCTGAGGTCAGGATTCACAAAGATGGCTGCTCCATTGCCAGAAAGAAGCACTGGCTCCAATAAAGTTAGGTTATTTAGGGCTCCTGCCCTTATTTAATTTAGCTGACCCCCAGAGTTCATGAGCATTGTTGCGCTATACTTTCCAGTCATTCTTTGGTGGCTACAGGGGAATCCCTCACTCCTTCACTAGTGCCACTGTACTCTTGATGCACACAACAGGAGGCCCTTTTGATGTGCGGCTGGGAGCTGCACTGACTCTGGGTGCACACAACACCAAAGAAATGGTTGTCTTCCTCTGCCTTACCAGCATTTCTCCAAGCACCACAATGCCTGCTGAAGTCCCTGAAGTGGAAAACACTGAGGGGAAAACCTGTTGGAGGCCACAGTTGTCTCGGTGAGAGTTCGACATGTGTAGTGCCAAAGAAACAGCCTCTTGACTGTGGCACAGCTCCTCTGGTCCTCCATTAAGCTGTAACCCTAGAGCTGGAGTGAGCAGAGGAAAGGGACCACAGAAGTGTTCTTGTATGTGGAGAGCACAGGTATTTTTTTTTTGGGGGGGGGTTTACAGTTGTAAGCAACATGTGTCCAGTATTGAGACCTTTAAGGTATATGCTATCTGCCAGACACATGAGCCTTTAAAATAAAACACATCGAAGGGGGCGCCCATTAGCAGCTAAACAGATGTGTGGGCCCTGAGCTCTGTCCCTTTCTGCTATTAAATATAATTAAATCCAGCTATTTAACTTTCTATCTGCGCCCATTGCAACCAGATTCTGATGAATACCATTAGGATGGATGAATATGTGGTCCATGGAGCTTTAAAAACACAGAGAGGAGGGGCGCATGGTTTGGCCCTGAACAAGTATGGACGTCTGAAACCTCTTCTCCACATCAGTCCTCAGCATCCACCTTCATCTATGGCCATCTAAGACAATATCAACGGAATCATTGATGGGAATCTATTAATCAAGTTTTGCTGCAGCAGTCTTTTGAGTTTTCTTTACCTTATAATTTCCTTTCTGGGCTATTTTCAATCCTGACGTCCTCCCGGATCTGCAAGAACTAGGCCTCCAAGCATGGCTGAGTCTGCACAACATCTTGCTCCCTTACAAAAGGTAGAGGCTATGTTTGAAAAGTTGATTAATGATATGAATGATCTAAAAATAATGACTCAGCAAAACACAGCTACTCTTCATGCCATAGACCACCGTTTGTTAGCTACCGAAAACAAAACTCGGCAAAATGAAACGAAGATACATGGACTACAGGCTATTCTGAGCTCGGGTGTCAGGGGTCAGCAGGGAGGGAGATGGATCAAGTGCCTGTAGAGCTGCTTTCCTCTCCCAAGGGAAGGGTACGGGATCACTCGGTGCTCTGGCAGCCCCTGGTGGAGACCGGGGGTGCCACAGAGTGCCAGAGCTGCACGTAAGCTGCACGTAAGGGAGCCTGGCTGACGCAGGCAGGGTTGCCGTGTGCCAAGCATCAGACATGCAGCACACATTGGGGGCTCTGGGCACCACAGGAGGAGAAGGAGACAAATACCCCTGCCACCGCCACATGCACATCATTGGTTCCCCACCACTGCCCCCTGCGGTCTCCTCGGGTTGCCTCCCCTGACCCAGGGACCCGTTGTGAACTTGAAGATGGCAGGGGAACACAGCGGGTGGTAGAGTGAGTTGGCTAGAGCAGTGGCCCAAGACAGTTCTGATCTGGAGGGCCTGAAAAGAAAGTAAAAAAAAAAAAAAAAAAGTATTGGTGTTGGATATGCTCAAACTGTGCAGCAGATAAGGTTCATGGACCAAGCCCCTTTAACATTCAGAGTGGGATGCTCAATTAACAGAGTGGCAATGAAAATCCTGGGACCCTTGCCTTACAATGAGCAAATCAACCGCTACATCATGGTTGTAGAGGAATATTTCTCCATACATAGGTCACCATGCAATGCTCTGCACTATTCATACTGACCAGTGAGAAACTTTGAATCCACCATATTCTGATAGCTGTGTTCCCTGTTAGAGATAGAAACATGAGAACATTGCAATTTTGCAGGAAGAATAAGACTGGTCAATTGAGTCTGCACTATTCTAACTAGACCCACTCCAGCCTACCACTGTGTGGTCTTAGACCACGCCCCCTTGATGTGAGCTGTGTCTGCAGTGTATCGTCTTCCCCTACCCGTTTCCTTTTCCCACAACCATGAGTCTCATGTACCTGTCCGATACCACTTTAAACCCATGGACAGTCTTTGATCTTACCAGTTTGCCTGACAGTCTGCTCCAGTGGTCCACCACCATCTCTGTGAAGAAATTATTTCTAAAGGTTCCTCCAAAATGTACTCCCTACCAGTTTGTGCTCATGGTCCCTGGTGCACGACCCCTCATTTTGAATGAACAGCATTGACCAGTTCACTCTACGGACTCCATGGAGATATTTGTAGGATTGCTTTGATAGCCTAGCCACTACTCGTATGACTTTCCCTACATACCCCACACCATTTTGTTGGCTTTTCCCTGCACTGTTTCTAAGTGGTCATGGTCTTTTTTCAGGTGACGGCTGCAAATGTGCGTATACTAAGGAGAGAAGAGAGCTAGAGGAGGAGGGCAGAATAGTAGGAGCAAAGAAATGAGTTTCTGAAGGATGCTTGGGGTATATATGCTTAAATAGTGTTCATTGGGGGTGTGGCACGAGTTGCTCTCTGCCATATCAAACCCCAGGCTTACAGTCTTACAATTCACTGGCTCAGCAGCCAACCAAATATGGATTAACTACTGCAGTTGTTTGCCTGTGCCACACAGTATAGTGCTTGTACAACTTGGATTGGATGCGGCTGCTGAATGCTGGCAGTAGGTCAGGACTGTTGGTAAGATGATTGCTGTTAGTAAGTCAGTCGGACAGTGATAGTAAGCTGCTGTTACATACATGTTTATTTTTTATTTGAAAATTTGGTGACTGGGGTAGGTAGGCAAGCTGAGCTGGAACTTATCTCTAGGTGCAACCTGGAGGAGGCAGAGACAGCAGAGAATAACACAGCGATAACAAATAAAAAGTGACAACAATGGGTGCATGTACATGAATGATAAGAGCAATGTACAAGTAATAAATTCCAGAAAGAGAAATAACAATTGTGAAAGTGTGCAAACTACACAATTTACGGGGCAACAAGGATGAGAGCTGTATAGTAAATATTCGCAACAGAATCATGGTGGTGTCAAATTCTATACAAAAGAGTAAGTGACAAAATGGGTAAATGAGGGTTGGATGAATAGGGCATGGGCTTTTGTAATGTGGAGTGAAGACGAAGATGGCCAGTGGACAGAACAGGAAGATGGCTAGGTACATATGTATGGCCTTTCACATTCTCTATCCCTGAAGGTCACTACTACCTTTTCAGGGTACCAATGGCATGGATCCCTCTTGAGAAGAGTTCCACCCCAGAGGTGCTGCAGGACTGTGGGTCTCTTTGACTAAAGGTTCCTTAGGGAAAATCCCCAAATTAGAGCCAAAGGCATAGACAAAACAGTTAGAATATTGATGTCCAATAAAAAGAGAGGTAGGATGATGGAGCTGAACCAACCAAATTAAGAAACATATGAATGATACACCATCTGAGATTCCAACTCAACTAAGGAAATATAGATTAAATATAGTTACTAAAGAACTAACCAAAATATGTTTTGACCTTTGGCAAGGATGAGAAAAAAAACCCCAATGTAGAGGAAACCTCTGGGGATCCAAGACTATAGGATGCCATTCCTCCAGGCATGACGAATACTATTAAACCCCAACTAAGTATACAGTTGGATCCACAACATGCTGCTGAAAACTATAGTGAAAGTTTGACTTCTTGTTCTGTCTCACTAAGACTTTCAAACCCATAAAGGTGCTGAAGGGCAAGGCCCTGCAACTAAAAGATTCCCTGCATGAGGAAACTCTACCACTATGAGGTGCACATAAGCTGAAACCAAAACTGAACAAAAGTCAGGATCACAGAAAAACCCCAAGGAAAAGGAGAAGTCAAAAGGAACAGTTGCTTCAGGCCTTGCAGCCCAAATACTCTCCAAAGAATAAGGCTCATGGATTTAAGAAAGCAGCTGAGCCCTTGAGGGGCAAGGCATGTTACAGAACGAAGCCATGGACGGGTGAAAGCATACCAAGCACTTGAGGGGCAGTTGCTGGGATGAGTACCCTGTCGTCATTGGGGTGTGTGCCTGATGATCACTGGAACATGTGCCTGATGATCACTGGAACATGTGCCTGATGATCACTGGAACATGTGCCTGATTGTCACTGGGGAATATGCCTGATTGTTGGAGGGGCATATGCTGGAGAACAGGCAGGAACAAAGCCTAGAGGAGAACAAACCCACCCAGCATAGGCAATAGGAGTATACCAGAAGGAACACAAATGAGGATAAGGAACCCACTGCACAGGGAGGCAAGGGGAAGCAAGGAAGCAGGCAAAGAAAGCTAGGAAAATGAGGCAGAGTAGAGAGGGACTAAATCCAAGCAAAAGAGACATAAGGTAATGTTGTAGAATGCAGTACTGGAAGTGAGTGAGGAAACACGAGCTGGAGGAAGCAAGGAGGAGGCTTCAGTTTCCAGAAAAAAAAATCCATGCACTCAGAACAACACAGACTGGTGCAGACTGAAACAGGTAAACACAGGAACACAAAGGAACCCACACTCAGTCAACATTTAAATAAGAAATCAGTCCATAACAAAATACATGCAAAAAAAAAACATGATTTATTAAAACAAAGAGAGGTCATGGCACAAAACCCTGACACTTCGGTTCTGGAACATGAACCTTTGTTAGAAGGTGGTGGTTCCATGTCATAACAGCGAAGGAAAAATGGTGATTGTTAAAACAGCCACAGCTTGATAGTGATCCAGAAACATGGAGACAGTTGTTTTTGTAGGGGGCTTCCCCCATTACAGGGGTCTTTGCCACCCTCATCCCCCTTTCTAAATATACTAACTCTAAGGTCGTACCACCTCAGGAAGGGGGAAATGCGACTGTCACCTTCTTTTCATTTGCCGTCAAGCCATGGCAGTTTTAACAGTCACTGTTTTTGCGTTGCTGTCATCACGGGCTACCGAGGGTGGTCAGGTTTCCAGGAAACTGCACATCAGGGGTGTGGAGGGCCAGTCAAAGGACAAGCGGAGGTGGGCAGAAGAAGCAGCCAAGTTGAGCCATAGAGCCATTGGCAGTTCACTAGTGCCAGAGGATGATGGTGGAGAATGACTGTGCCAAGACTAGGAAGGGCCATGGTGAATCAAGGTGCTAGCAGCAGTTGTGAGGAACTGTTGCATACCTCAAGCGGAGCAATGGCCAGCACCAGGAGAACTGGACACAGAACTGACTAGGAAAGAAAAGAAGCCAGGGCTAGGACACAGCAGAACGACCCAACAGGATGAACACTGGAATTCTCCAAGTTGCAGCCACATTGCAACCCAGCTAGAAGGAGGATGGGCAGGGTGGGCAAGCCATCAGCCATGGAGCTGCAGCAAAGAAACAAGTACCCCCAGTATGTTAGGGTCATGCATGCTTTAGTAGCACTCGGTGGGTGGAGCGGTGTGAGTCACCTGCTGCCAACTGAACACTGAACTTGCTACTGTACAATTGTAAGATCTTGGACCATGTTTTCAATTCCCACGTGTCCCTGTTTAAGTTCTTTATGCACTTCTTACTGTGCACCCTGCCACATACCTTAGTGTCATCTGCAAATAGGTGCATCTTACCTAAGTACATTCTACAAAGTCGCAAATGATCACATTGAAAAGTACCAGGCCCCGGGCAGACACTTGTTGCACCTTGCTTATTACCCCCATGACCTCACAGTACTTCTCATTTAGTACTCTAGTAGGGTTCTCCCTCAGAGTTGATTCTCTACTCCTCTTATGAGTTCTCCCCAATATTGTAACCCCCGAATTTCTTCACAAGCCATTTTTGGGGTACAGAGTAAAAAGCCTTGCTCAAGCTCAGGTACAACATGTCCTGTGCTTGACCCTCATCCATCACTTGGGACACAGCATTGAAGAATTCTACAAGGTTCACCTGGCAGAGCCTCCATTTGACAAAGCCATGCTGTTTGCTATCCTGAAATCCATTATTTTCCTACTAATAGATGTTACCTATGTAAGTAAAACAAAATAAACCCTATTTTGCCATTGATTATTAAGTGGGCTTACTTCATTCCTTGGGTATCATGTTGTTTTTTCATGTTGGCATAAATATGGGTAACTCGTGTGAATCGATCTTTTAATTTGCACTTTTGCCTGTTGATGTGATATTCTAGCATCCAACTGAGACAGCTGCTGGAAGGCCATGACGGGCAGGTGGCAGCAAGAAGCTGAGTGGTGTTGCCATGATTATAGTGCAGCAAACCAAATGTCAGATGGGCAGGCTTGAGGGACCAGATAAGTTTTACATCATCCATGGAGACAAAGAGCAGTGCATCACACAGAGACATAGTTCGTGTTCGTTATCTAATGCTTCATTTTCATTTAAAATTGATTTCAGAGTGAATGTTCAACACTCACATATGGTAGCAAGATGGTTTACATAAGAACAGAAGGAAGAGATTTGTTTCAAACAGTAGTTCAACACTACAGGAGTTGCAAAATGATGTCATTTGAACTTTTCTTTGGACATAAACAGACTTTACTCAGTTTACTGTCTTGTGGCAGGCCACTTAAAACACACGTTAATTTTCATTTGCTTTTGGTATTTTGCCTTGCATTCCCTTGGTGAGTATTGAGAAACATTTGCGAATGTTTTGATATGACATTCAATATACAGTATCTGCACTCTGGTTTACAAGCTGGTCATTCCACAAAGTTACCGTTGTTGGAATTCACATATGAGATCTACAACAATATTGATACAGGCACTGATGCACTACAATATTTCTAAACTAAAAGCATTTACTACTGTGACTCATGACATATTTTACAAAACAGCTATTGAACTTTGGACTGTCAGATCAAATAGTTAATGCCTAAATTCATATCTAACAGATAGATTACAAAGAAACTGCGTCCATGGATATATGCCAGAGACAAGAGCAGGTAACTTTAGTCTGCAACAAGTATCTCACACTGTCCTGTTACAAGTGGATAAAAATAAAAAAACTATTGAAAAGAGCTGAAGTTTTGACACAGTAAATGTTTCCTAATGGCTATTTAATTACCACTTAACCCTAGATAGTGAAAAATTAAAGCTTTGCTTATTGGGTATGTAACCGAGTTGCCGTAGATGTTGCTGTTTGTACCCCTGCGTTGTGGGCTCAAAAACGGTTGATAAAACTGGGCTGTAAAATTTCTGATGGGGGGGTCATTTTCAGAAAACTTTGAAATGCACAATGGCTACACCCAGAGATTAGGTACAAAGGGGCCTGATGTCAGAGCGGTACAACCCCTGGGATGCAGCACCTCCCCACTGGGTCACCCCTCACATAAAATGTACAGCTCAACAACAATTTGCAATAAAATGCAATTATTGTCACTCTACTAATAATATGCTCATGTCAGAATTGAAATTGAAATAAATAACAAAATATTCATTTGAGATTGTTCACAGCAGGACGTGGGTATGAACAAAAATGTTTTAGCAAGGTAACCAATTAATAATTTAAACACTTGCAGACATTAGGTGCCCAACTAGACTCAGCTCCATTAAGCACACACAGTGCCCACCCCTCCTGCACGGTGTAGTACAGTCTTTTAAACCTGTTATTATTCTTGCCCACCTGTACTGGGGGCACTACCCACTCCCCACTTGTACCAGTATTAAACTCTTAAAACATTTTTTAGAGAGCTCTTGGTGCTTCATTGGGCACCCAGATGTGAAAATGGTGCAGAACCATTGACAGTGCAGCTGGTTGGCTAGTAGTGGTACACCTTAAACAAATTAAACACTTTAAACCCAGTCCTGAGCTTACTCACAGTTCTGGTGTTACCAGCTTCCCTCACAACTTGGGCTCCTTTTCCTCCATCTCTGCAGATACAGGATTTTCTAAGATGATTGCTCAGGTAGTCAGTGGTTCAGGGTGATAATTTCAGTTGTGCAGATCTCAGTTGCCTCCTGGCTGGAATCAGGCTCTTGGCTTTAGCAGCCATCTGGACCTCTTTCACTCCTCTCTCCTTCCCCTCCACTGGAAAGACCAGTCCTAGAAACAGGGGGTCACATGTCCCACACACAAGTCCTGGCTTCCAGACCCCAGTGTGAGATGCTAGCCAGTGCCTAGCTGAAGTACTGACTGGCCAGTTCCCCAGACTGTCTGTGGTCTCAGTGCTGGCTCCGTTGAACAGCAGCAGCACAAAGTCTTTTACCAAACTGCAGGCTGGCACCTGTGGCACTAGTACCTGGCTAGCACATGATTACTTCCTTTTTTTGTAGACAGGAATCGGTCTTTCTCTCCTTTTCATTCAGCAGGTGATATTCTGACACTGGCAGCAAAAACAGCACTTGTTAGTCTTCTTCTCTGAGGTTAACTTGTAAAAACCTTTCAAACACTTCTCGTGTTATGGTTGTAGAAGCTCTAAGCAGGCTTCCACAAATGGCTCTGGCCAGCAGCCATGGCTCTCTTCACACAGTTACAGCTACTGCTGACTGTCCAGTTCTGGAACTGTCCTCGCTTCACCAGATCCAGACAGCTTCTGATTGGACCTGGGTGCTGTCAATCAAAAGTTACAGCCTTTTAGGCTAACAAGGCTAACACTCAACACATACTGGTTGTCTGAAAAGGTGCCAAGCAGTCTGCCTAGTCATCCTCCCAGAATCCCTCTGTGTGGCAGTCTGAGATCTGTGACCTCTAATTGGCTGTGTCTGAGGTCAGGGTTCACAAAGATGGCTGCTCCATTGCCAGAAAGAAGCACTGGCTCCAATAACCTTGGCTAGCACGATTACTTCCTTTTTTTGTAGGCAGGAATCAGTCTTTCTCTCCTTTTCATTCAGCAGATGATATTCTGACACTGGCAGCAAGAACAGCACTTGTCAGTCTTCTTCTCAGAGGTTAACTCTCTGCCCTCGACATGGTCCAATTAGTCCACCAACCTACTAGACTTCATCCTTCTACTGGTACCAGCATCCTCCTGGATATCATTATCTCTAACCACCCCCACAGAATCCAGGATATAAAAGTTCTTCCTGACTTCCTAAGTGACCACTCGCCAATCCTATTCCTATGGACCTCCTCCACCCCCAAACCCATAGCCCAAACCACCTTCTGAAGGCATCTCTGCCCAGGGGGGTTAAAAAAACTTAAACAACTTCCTGCCCAAATGGACTGGTCCCCCATTAATATAGCCCCCAGCATTGACATTGCTTTTGATCTGTTCACGCAGTCCTTCACTAAGGCCTGTTATCTCTATGCACCAGTCACCAAACACCGCACCAAAAGACAAAATGCACCATGGATCACCCCTCCCTACTCCAAAAACTGAGGGAAAGGGACAATCTCTGGCACAAAGCTATGGAGTCTGGCAGGTCGGCTGACAGACAATCCTATAATGCCACACACAATGGATGCACTTGAGCCATCCGCAAGGCCAAAGTGGACCACTATCAATCTACTCTCACCGCCACATGGGGTCTGCACAGACCTTCTGGAGTAATATCAAATAACTTAATGGGAAATCACGCTCCCCACCTCCCTCCCAGCTCTCCACAGACAGCACCATTTCCACTGACCCACTTACCACAGCAAACTATCTAAACACCACCTTCACAGACCTCAGCACTGTTCTCCCTAGTTGTTTCTTTTACCCTGTGCCCAATTCCCAACCCCCAACCCTGCAGCGCCCTCATTTCCTCCTGCTCAAAATATCTACCCATGAAGCCAGTCCATACTTGCAAAAAGCACTAAACAGCAATAACCCTAGCAATGACCCCCTAGACACTAGGCTCCTTCAGCTAGTCCTTGATGAGGTTCTAGTCCCTCTTACAGACCAACTAAACAGATCCCTTTGCCTGGGGCAATTCCCCAGTGCCTGGAAGACAGACGTCATTACCTCTATTCATAAAAGTGGTGACAAATCCTCCCCCAGTAACTATCGACCCATCTCCATTCTCCCTTCCCCAAAAGCTTTAGAAAAAGTGGTTGCTACACAGCTCACTGAATACCTAGCCAAGTATGACATATTATGCCCAGAGCAGCATGGCTTCCGTTCAGGCCATAGCACTACCACAGCCCTCCTAGAATTCACCAACTTCCTACACTCCTCCCTAGACTCCGGTAACATTGCTGGAGCTGTGTTCATAGACCTTTCCAAGGCCTTTGACATGGTCTGCCATTCACTCCTTCTTGACTCCGCCTGCCAACTTGGTTTCTCCACAGGGCCCCCTGGCATGGTGTGCCAGTTACCTCTCCACCGGGTCCCAATGCATCAAAATAAATGGGATCCTATCTGACACACTACCTGTCCGCTTCAGGGTGCCTCAGGGCTCCATCTTGGGTCCACTACTCTTCACCCTCTACCTAAACACCTTGCCTAAGGCCTGCTCCAAAAAAATCCTACTGCATGCGGATGATGCAGTGCTCTATGCCTCGCATCATAAACCTACTTCCCTCCAGGACTCCCTCCAACACACCTTCTTCCAGGCCAAAACATGGTTCGAGGACCGTAGACTGGTCATAAACCTAAAAAAGATGAAATCGATGATTTTCTCCCACCACCAAAACAAAGCGAAAAGTGCACCTCTCCTCATCCTGCCCAGCACCAAGCACCCCGTTGAACAGATATCCATCTACAAATATCTTGGGCTTACCCTCAACTCTGCCCTTACCTTCCATGACCACATAAACACCATAGCAGCTGTCACTAACACTCAGATTGGACTCCTTTACTGGCACAGTGACTGCCTCCCTCCTGATGCCCTTTGGCTTGCCATTACTTCCTTTATACTGTCCCTAGTGGACTATGGGCTCCCTGTGTATGAGGCAGCAGATAATTTCACACTCCAGAAAATTCAGATCTCCCTCAACAAGGCTTACAGGTTCCTAACTGGTGCCCCTAGGCTCACCCACACCTGCTCTCTCTATTCCACTACCAATCTCCTCATCTTGGATGAAAGGCTCCACTACCAGACCTGCCTACTGACCAAGAAAATTCTGCTCGGTCATTCCCCTCCTGGGGTCACTGCCTCTCTCCATCTTACCACCCCCTCTATCTCCATCCACAACTCGGAGAAAGCTATACTGGTGGTACCCAGGGTAAAAACCTCCCTTGCCCAGAGATCCTTCCACTACAGGGCCTCTGTCTGGTTTAATGCAGTCCCAGCCACCATCACTAGCACACCCAAGATTGCCCCTTTCAAAGTCACTCTCCGCAACCACCTCCTCAATGTCCGCTCCTGTAACTGCAACTAGCCTGTGCTTTCATGCCCACTAGGGCCCAAACCTCTGACAAAGTCCATTATGGACTGCAACCTCTTACAACAATGTCTAATCCACCTCTGGCCCATGAATATGATGGATTATACTGCAACGGACGCTCTCTCATGGTAACAATGTTTTTTGCTGTGCTTATGTAAACATCTGTATCCAAAACTGTGTATAATGTTTGTAAACAATGTCTGTAACTTATACATGATGGCTATTCCTTTGTAATTGTACCCTCTCTGTTTTATTCTGTCCTCCATGTGACGAGGTAACTTTGTAAATGAGCCAGTGGCTCAAAGGTTGTAAATCCGATATTTCAAATAAATAAATAAATAAAGTTAGGTTATTTAGGGCTCCTGCCTTTATTTAATTTAGTTGAACCCCAGAGTTCATGAGCATTGTTGTTTCTCTGTACTTTCCAGTCATTCTTTGGTGGTTACAGGGGAATCCCTCACTCCATCACTAGTGCCACTGTACTCTTGATGCACACAACAGGAGGCCCCTTTGATGTGCGGCTGGGAGCTGCACTGATTCTGGGTGCACACAGCACCAAAGAAATGGTTGTCTTCCTCCTCCTCAGCAGCATTTCTCCAAGCACCACAATGCCTGCTGATGTCCCTGAAGTGGAAAACACTGAGGGAAAAATCTGTTGGAAGCCACAGTTGTGGCGGTGAGAGTTGGACATGTGTAGCGCCAAAGAAACAGCCTCTTGGCTGTGGCACAGCTCCTCTGGTCCTCCATTAAGCTGTAGCCCTACGGCTGGAGTGAGCAGAGGAAGGGGACTGCAGAAGTGTTCTTGGATGTGGAGAGCACAGGTAAGCCCCACATTTTTGGGGGGGAGGGGGGTGTTTACAGTTGTAACCAACATGTGTCCAGTATTGAGACCTTTAAGGTGTATGCTATCTGCCAGACACGTGAGCCTTTAAAATAAAACACATCGACGGGGGCGCCCATGAGCAGCTAAACAGATGTGTAGTCCCTGAGCTCTGCCCCTTTCTGCTATTAAATATAATTAAATCCAGCTATTTAACTTTCCATCTGCACCCATTGTGACCAGATTCTGATGAATACCATTAGGATGGATGAATATGTGGTCCACAGAGCTTTAAAAACACAGAGAGGAGGGGCGCGTGGTTTGGCCCTGAACAAGTATGGACATCTGAAACCTCTTCTCCACATCAGTCCTCAGCATCCACCTTCATCTATGGCCATCTAAGACAATATCAACGGAATCATTGATGGGAATCTATTACTCAAGTTTTGCTGCAGTAGTCTTTTGAGTTTTCCTGACCTTATAATTTCCTTTCTGGGCTATTTTCAATCCTGACGTCCTCCCGGATCAGCAAGAACTAGGCCTCCAAGCATGGCTGAGTCTGCACAACATCTTGCTCCCTTACAAGAGGTAGAGGCTATGTTTGAAAAGCTGATTAATGATATGAATGATCTAAAAATAACGACTCAGCAAAACACAGCTACTCTTCATGCCATAGACCTCTGTTTGTTAGCTACCGAAAATAAAACTTGGCAAAATGAAACGTCGATACATGAACTACAGGCTATTATCAGACAGCAGGACTGCACAATAAAAGAGCTTCAAAACAAAATTGATGATACAGAAAATCGCAGCCGTAGAAATAATCTACATTTCTTCGGATTTCCTGAGGAGGTGAAACTCAAAAACACTACGGCTTTTCTCTTGCACGCACTGTTCAACATGCTGAAGCTACCACTGGATCATGGTATAATTACTGAATGGTCTCATCATTCGTTGGGCCCTAAATCTCCACTAGAACAAAGGCCTAGGCCCATTTTGGCCAAATTTCTCAACTATGCCCATAAGGAACTCATACTACAAAAAGCTAGAGAAATTGGTATAATTACCTGGCAAGATCACCATATATTTATTTATAGAGACTTTTCAAAGGACATCTCTACTAAATGCTGTGCTTTTACCCCTGCAAAACACTGACTACATCAGATGGGAATTAAATTCTCTTTAAGGTATCCTGCAGTTTTGCGAATGTATTTAGAGAACTCCTTTAAAGACTTCAACTCCCCAGAATCCCTAATACTATTCTTAGACCTCCTTCAGCATAACTCTTCTTCAAAATCTGAAGTTAATACCCCATCTATAATAAAATCAATTGCAGCAGCTTCTAATATCAGCATGGATGTTATTCATACCTCTAATGTTAGGCTTGGGTCCACTTTGATCTCTGCAGACTCCCTTGACAGCCTGAGTCATAGGAAATCTTCCCAGCTTCAGCGGAAAGCTTCTGTGGGCATAAGCACCAGTAAGAATCATTGTTGCAGTCCCAAGATAGTGCACAGTCAGGCAATCTCTAAGACCCGCGCACTGGAGATCAACGCGGCTATTCCCTTAAGCAATAGATACGCACCTTTGCAAAATGATGCTTTCTCATCACAGGAGGATGTATCCCAGGGCTTTCCTATTATGGAGAACAGCACAGCAATCTCACAGGGACTAGACCATAATTCAGCTGACTCCTCTTGGGCTGAAATAGTGGCTAGTATACTCCTAAAAACCTTGGAACCTCTGAAAAAAGAAGCAGCACGGCAAAGTTAAATACAAACCTGAGGCGACTACTGTTAAACACACTCAAGACCAAGCCTCATCTATTCGAAACACCTGAACTTTAATTCATTGATTTGGTTGAGGTCTCAACTTGATTGTTTGACCCTCTGCTTTATTATAATGCAGGGGTGTCCCCTCTTAAAGTCTGTGCCTTATGCTCATTGACATCATTACCTTAGTATGGTTTGAGTTTTC
Source organism: Neoceratodus forsteri (assembly GCA_016271365.2). Taxonomy (NCBI): domain Eukaryota; kingdom Metazoa; phylum Chordata; order Ceratodontiformes; family Ceratodontidae; genus Neoceratodus; species Neoceratodus forsteri. Next base: position 1,523,881,200 of record CM057452.1, read on the forward strand.
CTTATTGCACAGACTTAATGGGTGAAGTTCAAACTAGACTGTCACTTGCCTGGTCGTCAGATTATAAGTTGTTTTTCTATCTACACTGCTGATTGGCTACAGTGCATGTTCCCTCCACAGCATATGCGATGTTAACTCACCATTGAGGCAAGTTTGCTTTACTTCATATATTTCAAATTTGTTTGTGAGCTCTGCCATATCTTATTTGAACAGTCGTTTTACAGTACTTGTGCAGTATCTTTTGGGGAAGGGTCCCCCCATTTCTATCTTGTGTGTGTGCACGCTGTTTACTTTTTATGTACTTACAGACAGCTTTTGGTTATAATAAACTCTGCCTCTGAAATTACTTTTGACATGCTCAATAGTTTAGCAGTCATTTTTGATTGGTCTCGGTCATATCACATGTTGACATCATATTCTCACCTGTTTTTCTTTACAGGCTATTTTCAAACAATTTAGGTGCATCTTTAAATAAGAGGTACTATGTCATGCATCAACTGGAGATTTCCTCAGTGACACCTAATATGCTCAAAGCCTTCACATTTTATTTCTATGAGTTTTCAACTCTGGTTTGCAGTGTGTCCTTGGGGTCTATTTGAATGTAAACTGATCAGACCCTGCATACTTACTACATTTTATTTCTTAAGGGAAATGTTCGAGCGGGTATGCCGTGCTGAGGTAATATATAGATGCTATATTTTACTACAACTTAATCCTCCTAGGGATTGCATCTGTAAGTTCGAAGCCTGAACTAGTAATATCATTTAGAGTCCAATTATTTTGTTATATTGTCATTATTGCTAATAATTAATTTTTTTGTCCTGAGACTGCAACAGCTTGGAATCTCTAATTACTATTTGATTTCCTATATATAGATGTCGGTAGGATCAATGAAGTTGCGTAGGTTATCCATCTAAGACTTTAAGGTTTTAACTACAAGTGGTTCATGCTTTGTATATTATTATACCACTGTAACTTACTGCGTTTTACAGGGAGTAGTGGATCTTGTTATATCTACTCTCCTTACATCCTTTTCCACACCCTGATGTGTCGAGCAGGGGTCTTGGTCTTAATAGTTCTTGACTGACCCATTCTTCTCTACATATGTAAGATACTTATTTGTTGGTACTTAGTACCATTTAGGTTGTTAAGATTGTTACTGTTATTGTTAAATACTTTTGCTGCAAAGAGACACTAAATTTGGAATTTTAAAGCCCTCTTACCTCTCTCTTTCTGCCTGGCTTTCTTATTTCCAGGCTCCCATTTAACCTCTGCCCACAGGTTAATTACTACCACTAGTTCTGTCATTGTGCTCTGCTATGCCTCTGCCTTAATTGCTTGGCATGTTTGGTCCCTGTCAAATCTGTAAAACTTATAGTAAATGGATACAAAATCACACATACCCCCACAATGCAAAGCATCATGGGCTGTATATGCAAATCACTGCAGAATATTATGCTGGTTCAACTTTAAGCAGAAATGCATGGTGCCAATAGTAAATGGATTGCGCTTAATTCCCTATGGCTGATCTACTATTATACACATGGGCCTAGATATTCAGAGTAGTTGCTCACAGCGCAACCGAGATGCACCGGTGCAAGTACAGAATTGCACCGCAGAGCCATATTCAACCACAGTGGATGAGCCGTGCAAGTGACAGTGCGCCACGGCACAAATGTAATGTATCCAGCGCAAGTGCAAGGGGGCGTACCCATGAATAAGAAGTGCAATGGCATATTCAGCCAAAAACCATGGCGCAAGTCAGGAGCAAACCACAGGATGCACCAGTAGGACTTGAGCCTATAAAAACAGGCTCAAACACACACACAGCAGATGTGCAACCCAGAGCCCAATACAGAGCACCATGGATGCAAGTCCATTTATCATGAAGCAGGTTATGAGGGGTGTGAGAAGGAGGGAGGGACATCATCATGGCCAATGAAGGACCCGTGGGTGGTATGCCCAACACAGACGGTACCATGCCCACCTCACCTTTGAGGACTATAGCGATGTGGAGATCGTGGGTCAGTACCACTGGAACAGGGCAATTCTGAAGCAGCTATGTGAGCTGTGCAATGATGACCTGCAGGCACTTATCAGACGGAGTCATGCCATGTCTGTGGAGACCAAGGTGACAGCAGTGATGTGCCTGCTCACGGGCACCTTTCAGAGACCAGTGGGTGCCACCACAGGGATTCCCCCAGTCGGCCATGTCCCGCCTCCTCACACAGGTCCTCAACACTCTGCTGCCACATGCTTGGAGTTCATGCAATTCCCGAGCACACAGGCAGAGCATACAGTAAACATGCAGGACTTCCATATGGTGGCATGCATGCCAGGCATGATAGGGACCATGGACTGCACCCACATGGCATTACGCACACCATCTGGCCCGGAGGGGGCGGCATATATGAACAGGAAGGGTTACCCCTCCATCAACTGCCAGGTGGTGTGCAATGCCACGGGGCACATCACTAATGTCTGCACCACACACCCCGGGGCTGCACACGACACCTACATCTGGCACAGTTCAATCCTGTGCCAGAGATTCAAGCATGGGGATATCCCCATGGGGCACCTGTTAGGTGAGTAGGGCATGGGAATGGATGCAGGTGCAACAATGCCGGGGGAGGAAGGCGATGACACAGGGGAGGGGGGCAGGATCAGAGGTCAGCAGGGGTGAGAGGGTTGCACAAGCAATTCACAGTGATAACCATATCCTCTCCCCACACAGGTGACAGTGCATACCCACTAAGGCCCTGGCTGCTCACCCCCCACCGGCGACCGTCCACACCCACACAAGACAGATACAATGAGACACACACCGCCACACGCAGTTTCATTGAGAATGTCTTTGGCATGCTCAAGATGCGGTTCCATTGCCTAGACAGGTCAGGTGGTGCCCTACAGTACAGTCCGGCGAAAGCCTGTGGCCTATTCCTGGCCTGCTGCATGCTGCACAACATGGCCATTGACCATGCGATAGCAGTCCAGGTGGATGAGGACAACAGCAGTGGGGAAGATGTGGACAATGGGCTGGAAGGGGGTGTGCAGCCACCCATGGAGAGGTGGGACCCCAGGCTGGTGGATAAGGCCAGGAGGCACAGGGCCACCATCACACAGGAGCATTTTAGAGATTGCAGGTAAGTGGAACAACATGAGTGCTGGGCCTGCACGGACCACCACCCCACCCACAGGGCTGGACGGGCACATAAGGATGCATGCAGTGACACAGGCACACACAACATGCATAGTGAACGCAGAGCCACACTGACACATACACAGCACACTACACAGGAATGGGCACACACACATGGGCTGCAGGACATGGCATGGATCAGACGCATGACACCAGTGCACAGGCACAGCTGGCATGGAGCTGCCCTCATCACACCCACGCCACAAGGCCCAGCAGTCCAGCCAGCACACAAGGAAGGCATGCACCACATCACACATGTACACCACCATTTGCACAGGGCAGCACCACACATGTGTGCACTAGGCAGCAGCAGCACACAGCAGGAAAGGGCAGCACACCCAGCAGGCCTACCACGCAGTGCCACGGCCACCACAGCCACATGGGCAGCCATGCCCAGGCCGTTCGGCAGACACAGGCTGTGCAACAGCCACTGGGGGAGTGTCCAACACACTCATGAGGGTGGAGGCCTGAGAACGCAACTGGGTCCTTACTGGGGTGTAGAGCCAGCTGAACAGGGTTGTGCTGGGGCTGTCGGGGATGACCACGTTGTAGCCCGGCATCAGCCATGCAGTAGTCACCAGACGCCGGGGCTGTGGTGTTGAAGTAGCACTGCGGGGAGTCCTACGTGCATGGCCATGCCCAGTGGATGCCAGTGATGCAAATCCAGCTGCAATGGTACTGGTCATGCGGTCCAGCAATGCGGTCATGGCCTACCACATCTGGTGGATCTCATTAATGAGCTGCACACATCCACTGTCCTGCCATTCAGCCAGCTGATGCACCTCTGCCCGCAATGCACGGATCTCTGTACCAAGCAGCGCCTGGTTGTCTACGGATGCCCGCAGCGGCTGGGTGTGCTCAGCCAACCTGTCGGTGTCCTGCACATCCTGGGGCAGATGCTGGCCTGCTGGGGGTGACACGGCACACTGGTCATTGCCCTCTCTGGTGGATGCTGCACAGGGGACCACACAGGGGGTAGTGTGGCTACGGGTGCACCAGAGGTGGTCCCTGTGGTGTGCTGCCTGGTGGTCACTGCATCCTGCTGCCACTGTCCATCTATCTGCTGGTCGGTGCCAAGCACAGTCATGCCCTCAACAGCACCACCCCTCACCAGGCACAGCTGTGGCACCACACACCATTGTGTTGCCGTGGACACAGGGCAGCTGCACGGCTGCCGGCACAACACAGGACCCCGACAGATCCTGCGACCGTCTCTGGACCCTGGCTGGCACAACATGCCTGGCACTGTCCAGGATCAGTGTCATATCATCATCAGAGTTGGACGCACTTCCCAGCTGGGTGCTTGCACACAGCACACACAGGCACCCACCCAGCAGGAGCTCAGACAGCATGTCATCCAACTCCAGCCCCAGGACTTCCAGCAGCCCTACACTGTCACTTTGTAGTTGGTCTCTGTCCCGGATGCTCATGGATGTCAATGGCACCACCTTCTCCGGTCCCACATCAGCATCCTCCTCCTCCTGTACCACTCCTTGGAGACATGATGGCACTGGAAAACAGAAACACAGAGTCAGCGGAGGCATAGCAACCATGCTGGCAGGTCTCACACCAGGGGTGGACACTGCCATGGCCACCATCCACCAGGGCGCCATGCACAGCTGCACGCCTCACCCACATGGGCCACGCAGCACGGCCGCTGGCTGGCCTGCATGGTACTGCCCATATCCCCCCATACGTGGTGTGTGGTAACTCATCGTGCTGTGAGGGGCTGCCACCCATCCGGAAACCACCACCAGGAATGCCCTCTATGGTGGCACAGCTGATGGTTGCCACCACCAGCTCCTCCGTCGCCGTCAGTGCCTGTGAGGTGGGTGGTCCACCACCTGTCCTGCTGTGTGACGCCCTGATGGCTGCCACCTTCTCTTTAATATGCCATTTTTCCATCCCCACCTTCTTCCGGCACTCCTGGGCACTCCTTTGGTGCCTGCCATGTGCGCTGACATAGGTGGCCACTGCATCCCCCCCCGCCGAACTGTCCTGTGGTGTGCCTGTGGCACCACTCAGAAGAGCCTTCCTGTCGAGGTAGGCCTTGAACAGGGCCTGCTGCTCCTCCTTAGTGAAACTGGTCCTGCACGTCCATATGGGCCCACGCTCCTCCTCTTACTCAGCCTCAGACATTATGCTACCTGTGGACAGTGACAGAAATGGATGTCAGTGGCAGCATGGCACAGAAAGGTGCTCCGTTGCACTGTAGGTATGGGCCTCTCACTCCCAGTGTTATCATCCCCTTACCAAATTGGCTGCAATACCAGTCCGTGGCATGTGCTGTGGCGTGGCACTTTTTAAGTGCAATGCATGCAAATGAGCCTGTGCGCAATGGTAATAAGCCGCTAATGATCCCGGTTGCACTGCGCATAGCCTAATGAGGTGATTTACATATGGTGAGTGAATATCATGCTTTTGTGCCATGCTCAAGCAGGATGTACCAGCACAATAGCATGGCGCAAGTCTAGCACATGCATGGTGCGCAGGCTTACAGTGCACATGTGCGCACCCGTGTGCATTGGCCTATCACATGACCATGTGCAGTGCGTGATATGCTGCCATTACACATGCAGTGCTGGTCACCTATCATGCAACCATGAGCATCACAGTGCAATGGCGCAGCTGCTCAGGATGTACTATGCTGCATACAATGCAGGGCGGGGTCATGCGTGACATTGCGCAGGGTCACGCCTTGTGCTGTCGGGGTCACAGCCATGACTCCATGCACCCGCATAGCCATGCCGCTGTGCTTATGTGTGGTGCTGCACAATACTCCACAGCAGCGCATTCCAATCGCGCAGCCACGTGCTGTGCAGTCACGTACAATGGTACGCTATTGCGCAATGTCCTTGGGCTGCACCATGTGCATGCTGTGTAGGGCGCAACACTTCCTACATTTGGGTTGCACTTGAGCCATGGTAGGCGCTGTAAGCATGCATTGGGCAGTAAACTGAACAGAGGTGGAGATGTGCAGCCTGGTTGCACTAGTCGAGCCCTATGTGCCCCAGCTCTTTGGGCAGGTGCCTTTGCAGCAGCCAAGGACACAGGTGTGGTCACATCTCACCACTGCTCTGGAACGCCGCACGGGTTTGCTGTGCACCACCGAGCACTGCAGGCACCACTATGGGGACCTGCACAGGAGGGATCTCGGACAGCTGTGGCGGCTTCAGGCACGGGTGCAGTGTGGCACTGTGCCACAGTCAGGTTAGTATTCCCATTCATCATGCATGCCTGTGGTGTACTTGTACTGGGCATCTGGATGCACAGCGTGTGGTGCTGCTGGGGGTGGCCACAGTTCCTGCAGTCACTGCGTGTCCTGCATGGGTGACACAAGCAATGCTGTTGTGCATGTTGCAGTCATGCAGGCGCCAGGGGCCAAAAGGTGGGCAGTGTCCCACCCTGCGCCATGCCAGCTGTGTGCCGGGGGTGTGTGTGTGTGTGCATGACTGTCCTCTCATGTCCACCTCTCTCTCATCCATCCACAGGTCCAGAGGACCATATGAGGGCCAGGGCAGCCGCAGACATCCAGCGAGGTAATGGGATGGCTGCTACAGCCAGGCAAGCATGTTCGTACCACTGTACTGTACATTTGTGGGTCACTGTAGGTCACAGGGTTCCAGCCATGGTCACTGCTGCATGTGTGGGCACTGCCTGGGTGGGCACAAGGCCCAGCGGACAGTGATGCAACAGTTGTGTGTGTACCATGCCAATGTCCACTGTGCCACCCGGGGGGGGGGTTGTGCATATGGGCCTCCACTGTGTGTGCGGCCATGGGTGCCTGCTGTCTGCGTTGTGTGCCTTGCATGTGCGCCACTGTGCCCACTGCATGGCCCTGTGTGCCTGTCCGCAATGGTGTAGTGTGCTGTGTGGACAGCTGGTGTGGCCCTCCATGCACAGGACCTTGGGGATCTGTCCACTGGTGTGTGCCTCTGCTGTCCAGTGCACACATTCGGGTGGGATGGGGCTCCATCTGGCATGTTGCTTGTTGCCTGTTCTGTCCCTTCTCCTAGGTCAGGCCAGGGTACAGCCACTGAGGAGGTCAGGGCGAATGGTGAGGGCCCTCTTCACCATACTGAACCAGCAGCAGAGGATGGTGTCCATGATGGCATGACTGGTCAGTCTGATGCAGCGCCACCTGAGGGTAACAATGGCCATGAGGAGGGACCTAGGATGGTCGGAGGCTGCAGTGCATGGCAGGCATTAGCCTGTCCTGGTACCAGTGGGGCTACAGTCTGTATTTGCTGTGCCCTTCCTCTGTTGCCTTGCCCATCCCCACATCCCCACATCCCACTGTACAGCTCCAGGACCCTATCCCCCACTTCCTGTGACCCCTCACCATTCAGTTTTTTTCTGTTATATACATAGTTGCCTTGTTGGCTCTGTTTTGTGTTTTGTTCCTAGTAAACCCTTTTCTTTGCTACATCTTCTATGTCTGTGTTTCCTTTGCAGGTGGCATGTGGAGCCATGCTACAGGTGTCTGTTGAGCTGTGCTTGGGCATGTCCCTGGTGTCCCACTGCTGTCCCTTTGGGGTGCTGCTCATGTGTGCACCAGGTATGCATGTCGTGTCCCTGTCCTGTGCATGTCTCTGTGTGGTGGGTGTTGCACTAGCCTGTGCCTGCCCCTGCACCTTGTGCCCTTGTCTGCCTGCACTGCCCTTCTGTCTGCCTGTCGTGCTGGCCACCACCAGTGTGCCCTGTGGTGCTGTGCCCTTCTCCACTCCTGGTGATGACCCATGTGCCCCTGGGTGGCCTGTGCCTTGCTCACCCCTGGGCCACTATCCTCTGTGTTTGTGTGTTATCCTGGCACCATGGTCACGGCCCCCTGCAGCACGGCCTGTTGGGTATGTATTGCGTGGCTTTGCTGTTAGCTTGCTGGCAGTGCAGGTGTGTTGCCCTGGTGCTTGTGCCACTTTTGGCAGCCTGGGGTCCTTTTTCTGCCATCCCCTGGTGCCCTGTGGTGCCTCAGGGACAGTGTGCCCCTGTTGTCTTTGGTTGGCCGTGCCGGAGGGGTACTGTACCCCTGTGTAGCCCTGCCAGTGTCTCCCTGTTGCCCTTGCTCAGCCTGCTGGGTTGTGTGTGCTGGCCTGCTCCCATGCATTCCTGGTTGCGCCAGAGCATCTGTGATTACACTGTAGTGCATTCTTACTATATTCAGCCTGCCTTGCGCCAGCTCATGTCGGTGGCGCATCCTCTGAATATGGCATCCTTTGACACATGGAGCATCTGCATTGCGCTGCACCATCATTGCGCACTCCTTGGGTGCATGTCTGAATATCTGGGCCATGGAATGTAAAGGGACTTAATGCACCAAGCAAATGGAAACATGTTCTAAATCACCTTGAAAAACACAAAGCACGAACTGCATTTCTATAAGAAATGAAATTACTAGCTCAGGACAATGACAGATTAAAGCAGGATTGGGTTGGTCAGGTTCATGCAGCCTCAGCTACTTCTAAAAAATGTGGGGTAACTATTTTAATTCACAAAAACCTGAAATGGACTCTTTCTAATATTATCAGAGACACCAATGACAGATGGGTGATTGTTTCTTTTGATACTGCATCTGGGCCTTTAACTTTAATCAACCTCTATGTTCCAAACTCTGATAACCCTGATTTCTTTCACAATTTAATCCAACAGTTAATTCTATTTAATGTAAACAATTCCCCTATACTAATTGGTGGGGACCTTAACCTTGCTCTTGATGCATCTTTAGATAGGAGTAACTCTGCTTCTGATACTCATCCAAGGAGTATAGTCTGGAGACTCTTTCATCCTAGAGATCGAGAATTTACATTTTACTCTTCCTTCCACCAATCATACAGCAGGATCGATTACTGGCTCGCTTCTCCTGAAGTCACTAAAAATATACTTGACTCTAATATTTTACCTTTACTTATCTCCAATCACTGACCTGTAAAATTACATCTCACCTGGGGCTCCCAACCCCTTAAATTCCCCTCATGGTGTTTAGATCCCTTATTACTTAAAGACACTGAATTTTTGTCCTGGATTAGGACACAAATACGAGATTTTTTACTCTGTAATGATCCCTCAGACACTACTATGGGTATAACATGGGAATCTCTCAAAGCAACAATTCAGGGCAAGATTATTAATTTTGCTGCCCACAGGGGGGAAAAAATGAGAGAACAACAACTCAATGACTTGGAGAAACAACTCAAAACTAAAGAATCACAATATTTTGCTGCCCCTCGTCCAAATCCCGACTCCCCTCTTCATTTTGAGATATTGCAATTGCATATGCAAATCAACAAATTTATTTCTCGTAAAACTGAAATTGCCTTGCTAAGAATCAAACATAAGCATTGGAAGAGTGGCAAAAAAGGCAGCAAAATATTAGCTTATCAACTCAGATTGCAGCAGATGGAACACTATATAGCAGGTTTAAAGGATGCTTCCGGTCAAACACATACTGATAACCCCTCTATAAATAGAATCACAACGGCATTTTATAAAAAACAATTATATTCGTCCTCACATCCCAAACAACCTGCTCCTCTCAAAAGTTTTTGGGAGAAATGAATACTTCCCCAACTTCCTAAAAATATAGCGGACTTATTAGATAGATCCTTCTCAATAGAAGAGGTTCATCTAGCTCTTTCATCCATTAAATCTGGGAAGGCCCCAGAGGTGATGGCTTCCTTGTAGAATTCTATAAGCCTCTAGCTGATTTACTTTGTCCCTTATTATGTAAGGTGTACCACAAATCCATCCATCTCGGCAAGCTACCCTCAACTACAACAGATGCAATCATTACAGTGCTTCCAAAAAAGGAAAAAAGATGTTTCCCTTCCATTTAACTACTGTTCCATATCTTTACTTAACACTGATGGCAAAATATTCACTAAGCTCCTAGCTATGTGCTTGGAACCCCGTATCCCTCAGCTAGTTCATCGATCCCAGGTGGGTTTCATTAAAGGGAGGGTTGGTTCAGATCACCTACATTCCTAATTTAATCTTATGTATAAAGCTAAAACTCTCAAGTCCCCTGCAGCAGCCATAGCTGTTGACTTCAAAAAAGCTTTTTATTCTTTAAATTGGAACTTTCTTTACCTTGTGTTATCCCACTTGGGGTTCAGCGATTGCTTTTGCTCATGGATTAGACTTCTTTACACCCTTCCCTCTGCTGGGGTCCTCAAAAATTCTATGCTGCCCCACCCCTTTAATCTTGCCAAAGGTACTAGACAAGGCTGTCCTTTATCCCTGTCCCTTTTTATTTTAGCTCTTGTACCCTTGACGACCGCCCTTCAACAAACCAATGAAATAAGGTTCATGTCAATAGGTGACACGCAATATACCTCTTTATCATATGCTGATGATTTGCTAATTCTTTTAGAAAACCTTGAATCTGCCACTCAACCTTTTACCAGATTACTTAACACTTTTACTGAACTTTCAGGCTTGGCAGTGAATTATAAATAAAACTGAAGTGTTACCTTTGAATGCCCTCTGTAACCACCATATGAATACCACTTTGGAGTTTCAGTGTGCGCCTGAAGGCATCACCTATTTAGGGATTAAGATCTTAAAAAATCTTGACAAGATCTGGGAAGCAAATCTTTGTCCTTTACTCACTGACATCAAAACAATTTTTGATAGATGGAGAACCCTCAATCTATCCTTCTCTGGCAAAATTGCCACTGTTAAAATGGCCATAACCCCAAAAATACTGCATCTGTTCTCTAACATTCCACTATTCTTACCCCATTCACTTTTGTCTAAAATAGATAAATTAATAGGAAACTTGATTTGAGAAGGAAGTATCCCAAGGTTCAGTCATACTAAATTACAGGCCCAGTGGTCCAGAGGTAGCTTTGGACTACCCTGGTTTTAGCATACTTATGGGCATTCCAAACCACCCAAACCATTAGGTGGTTTATTAAACCCAACTTTAAAACTCCCCTATGGGTGGACATGGAAGCGTCCCTGACTCCAGGCAAGATCCCTATTACATTTATCTTTAATACTCTGACACAGAAATTAAGGAAACACCCTACCATTGCCTCGTCGGTCCATTACTGGTTTAAATTACATAAACGATTAAAATCTAACCCTACTCCTATGTCTTACACTCCCATTTGGGGCAATCGTTACATCACCCTTGATGGCCAACCTCTGTATTATAATTCATGTAAAAGTAAGGCAGTATGCTTTCTGGGTGATATCTTATCTAATGACTCTTTCACATTAAACTCTTTTACCGGCTTATAAGCTAGATGGGCATATCCAGGCGAGATTTGTGGAAGTTTTTACAGCTACATTGCACATTATCATCTCTATTAGAACAAATGACTAGACTATCCTTTCTTGACATTTATATTGCCTCATGGGTTGATAATACGTCCACCCTAGTCAGTAGAATATATAAGGTTATCAGAGATACCCTACCAGACCAATCCCAGGTATTTAGGGCCAAATAGAGTGCAGCTCTACAATGTAATATAACAGACTCTCAGTGGTATAAATGTTGGACTTTCTGTTACAGTACTTTTAAAGACACGCGCAGTATGCTTATCCAGTTTAAAATTCTTCATGTATGGTACAGAACTCCATCAATTCTTCATCGATTTGGATTAATACCAAATGATTACTGCTGGCATTGTAATTCTTCAGGAGGAGATTTATTACATATTTTATGGTCCTGTAAACCTATTTCTATATTATGGTGGTCTGTCCATCATTTGACATCAAATATTCTTGTCCATAATATTTTCTTTGACCCTATATACTTTATATTGGGTATTATTGACTAGTACAATAAGCTTTCTATATATCAACATAAATGGTTGAATATACTCTTTATGCAAGTTAAACATCTTATTTTAATGTACTGGAAATCTCCCACAATACCTACTATTGCAGTTGTCCTCAACAACTTAACTCAAATTGCGTCCTTAGAGCGTCTTTCATATTTGGCTTAAATCGACTCAATGAATATAAATCCTGCTGCAGGATTACCTAGATTACTTAAAGTCTATTTGATTAAGAGATTTTGGGCCCAATATTCAAAACTTTGCCCTGGGGCAAAATTAACCCTGCCCAGCGTGCAAACCTAGCCCAGACCCAATAGATCGCTATATTCAAAAGAAATAGCCCGGGGCTAGCCCTGCTGAATATAGCATGCAAAGGATGCCAGGCAAACTGGGCTGGGAGTGCAGGGCAAACATAACCCGGGAATAAGACAGCACTTAACATAGCAACCGAGGAAGTGCAAACCACAACAGCAACCCAGTGCACATCGACCAGAAGGACTGCAGAGGTGAAATATGTGGCTAATGTGTGTGCCAACAAAGGAGTAGAGTCAGTAGAACTGCAAGCATCAGCACATATGAGTGTACAGTGTGCAGAAATGAAAAATGATTCCATGATGTTAGTGTGGCGCAAAGACGTTTGCACAGGTCTTGTGTGGCGCTAAGCCATTTGCCCAGTGCTATCACATTACCCCAGGGCAAAAATCTGCTATATTCAAAAATGATATGCAAATGAGTTTACTTAGGTAAGCAGTGGGCAAACATCCAGATTAGCATCTCATTGTGCCCTGATTTGCATGCGGTTTGCCTGGTGCTACTGCAGGGTCCGACAGCTCCACCTGTAGGTCAGTCTGGAAGTACAGGGGCCAGCTGGGTCTGCCCATAGCTCCACCTGTAGGTCGGTCAGGAGGAGCATGGTGGTAGCTGCAGGCTACATATGTACAGACCTACATAGAATAATGTGCTCCAGGGGACTGCACAGTACAGGCACTGGTGGTGGTGGTGTGGGAAGTAATAATCCAACTGTAGGTTCTGCTATACAGTGCACAGCAGACAGTACAGTGACACAGGGGCCAGTGGGGTGTGGGACACAGCACTGCCTATGGTGTGGTGGGCAGCATTGCCTGCAGCACTGTACACAGGGACACCCCATCTTGCAGGTGTGTACCGACAGTGGACAGTACTGTACTGCTGTTGTGTGACCCACAGATGCTACACTACTGGCATGGGATGCCCACAGTGACATATACATTGCTGGGCAGAGATGTCAGCAGGCATACGCACCATACTCAGCAGAGTATAGTACAAACATCAGGCAGGGGCACCACACAGAGGGAATCAGGGACATTGTGAGTCACACTGTGCTCGTGTTGTGCTGAGCCCTTTCGCCTTTGTTATTCGCTATGGGGCACTGATGCCACCAGCCACATACACAAACATGGACAATGTATCAGTGAAGTGTAATCACAAAGGAGGGAGGATTAGAGGAGGAAACCATGTACTGGACCTCAGACGTGGCAGACAGAAGGGGGACTACTGTTGGTGTGGCGTGGCAGCACATACTTTGGCATATGTATACATACCGGGGGGGGGCAACAGAGCAGCTGTTCTGAGTACACATTTAATATTCCTGGCTACACCCCTGTTGCTGGGTGTGTATGCTGTGGTCTCTGTACAGCTATGCAGTATGTGGCTGGGGGGGGGCTTACCATCAGACAGGCACACAGGTGTTGGGGTATTCCCTACACTGGATTATGTGCACTGTGGGGCTTGTCCCAGCCATGTGGTGACACCCAGTATGTGGTGCAGACAGGTCACCTGCACACCCCCCATGCCCCCAGTGCAGCATGTGTGTGCTGGCATCTGTTGGAGTCCACAGCAGGGTGGTCTGCAGATGTGTGTTGTATGGCAGCACTGCCATGGAGTCCACTGGGGGCTGGGTCACCGCTTACTGCCTGGCATGGCTGGGACCGGTGGCAGATGATGGCATCATAGTGATGCCATCAGTGGGCAACGTTTCCTCTATGTCTGGCTTATTGCTATGTGTCATACATATTGGATAGGGTCATGCAAAGCCACGCAAATGTCACCCAAAGCTGCACAAAGTCACAAAGTTGTGCAAAGCTGGTTTTCCTAGAGTTAAGACCACCTTTTCCCGGGCGGTAATTTGGCCCACGCAATGTGTTGCGCTAAGTAGCGCAAAAGCACTTAGCATGGTGCTAGTTGCTGAATATAGCATTGTGTTGCCCCACCCCTTTAGTTTGCCCCTGGCATATATTCTCATTTTACCCAGTACTACTGCTGTTTGCACTCACTATTGGCCCTTTTGAACATTGCAGACTCGCCCTAACCCGGTGCTAAACCTGCGCAAACAGTTTGCACCCATCGCAAAGTTTTGAATATTGGGCCCTTTGTGGGTTCTACAAGTCATTATTCTTTTATTCTTAAATGTATTACTGTTTATATCTTCGATGTGTCTCTTTGCTATATAAGTTTGCTGAAGATGTTATTGTATGATCTAGTTTTCTTTCTTTTGATTAGTGCACAAAACTGCTGATCTTATGCTGATAGCTACTACATATTGTTCTCTTGTACTATATTTATGCAATTTTAGTTTGCACTTCTCATTTATGTCTTACCTAATTTATGAGGACCACGGTGCATAACTTATTGCTGTAACCATTTTGCTTTACACTGTTCTCTGTATGGAATCCTCTGTTTGCTTGGAAAAGTTTCAGTAAACAAATTAACCTCAAAAAAAAAAAAAAAACACGGAGAGGCGCCTCAAAGTCCATGAAAAAGCATCAAGGTGAGACATCTACTGCAGACCCCGAGACTTAATCCAAAATTAGATGCTTTGTCAGAGAAATTAGCAGACCTTATTTCACAAGCAACTGGCCAAGCACAGCAGTAGGACAAGGCTAAACGACGGATCTTGGACCTCGAGGACTGTCACTCTGCAGTGCCGTGGAAAATTGAACAACTAGACGAAGAGGTTGTTGCCCTTCTTGAACAGATTGAGTACCAAAAAAATTATCACCGACACATGAATCTTCATATGCAGGGCTTACCTGAGGGGGAAAGAAGTGGAGAGATTTTTTAAATTTTGTTCTGAAACACTCCCCAAGCTTCTAGGTCTACAGCTTAAAGGATCCTGGCTCAAGATTGAACATGTGCACTGGGCTGTAGCATCTCGTCCTCCACCTGATCACCCTCCCTGGCAAATCACCTTTCACCTACACCACTTTTCTGACAGGCAGGCGATTTTTAATGCTTACCATGCAAAGCAGGAGCTGGTGTACAATGGCCATTAACTCTTCATCTCACAGAATTTTTCCCCACATCTTCAGAGGAAAAGGTGGGCATTTACTCCAGTGTTGAAAGGTCCCTCTGATTGAAAGATCGACTTTTTCTTGACTTATCCTGTGGTGGTTCATGTAAAGTCCGAAGATGATACTTATTCAGGGCCGGATTAATGTATTGGCAACATAGGCACTAGCCTAGGGCCCCCACCTGCCAGGGGCCCCCAACAATCCACAAAATATGCTTACTACCTGTTTCTTTATGCCTGGGCTGCATTTAGTTTTTGTAATAGACTTAGCTGCTGATTAACCTGAGCAAGGCAGGAGCTGAACTGTGATGTGAATCTCACATCCCTGATTAGGTGTTAAGTACAGCTCATAGCTTCAGGGAGCTCCAATCAAACTGATCTTTTAAGATGTAAACAGGCCCTTTTCCTTTGCTTTGTTTGCTTGAATGTGAATCTTACCTCCCTGATTAGATGTTAAGTACAGTTGATATCGTCAGGGGGGCTCCAGCCAGACTTGACCTTTAAAGTGAACACCAGGCCCTTTTCCTTTGGTTTGTCTCCCACCCCATTGTATCCCACGTGGGGAGAAGTGGCAGGAAAGATCCCTGCCCCCAAGTTGGTGTTCCTGATAGGGAGAGTGACTGGCGTAAATCTTAACTGGCCACCCCCTGCAGTAGTTTGTCAACTACGTGTCTAATCTTGTGCATTTGAGGGGACCCTATCATCCATATTGGAAGGATCAGACAGCCAGCAGACCTGCTTATTGGAGAGCCTGTTCCAAGTTCCACATGCCTCTCATTAGCATGTGGGTGTTCCAAGACATGCCCTGCCCTGGATCATGTAGTACGCAGATAGAAGTTGTGGTTCACAAATCTAAGTGTTCTGAGTCTACATGTTTTCTAGGTGCTTGGCTTGGGGTTGTAGCCACTAGACTATACTACCTAATGTATTAATTAGTTTTTACACTCCTTGACTGGAAGTGGAGTATCATTGTTAAATGCAATTCTCCTCTCAGGAAAAATGAATAGGTGGGTTCATGGTTGAGTTTGGGTTGGGGCGATGACAGTCATGAAAATGATCACCGGAGTTATGAAAAAGGGAAAATAGGGCTGAATTTTCTAAGTCCTTTAACAGTACTATATTACAATTCACAAACAGTATGGCCATGCCTGATCTTTATTATCGCCACCTACAGAAGCACATTTTAATGACACAAACTAGCAAAGAGGCTACAGTGTTATAGATAGACTTACAATGCCATCGGGGGCAGCAGTGGCCTTTAGATCATATTTGTTTACTTTGCACACGATTGTATATGTTATGGAGCTACAGTATATACCTACAATACTACCCCTCATTATGTACAACTGCCTGCAAGTAGTATCTGAAGGCTACCACTAACCCTGACCATTATAAGTCTAACGAATAGCACCACAGCCCCTTCCCTGTGTGGTTTTGTTGGGGGTGGGGCTGTATCAGAAAGAAAAATTATACTTACTGTAAGCTAAGTAGTGTGACAAAGGTGGCAATCATATGCTGAGAGTAGTCTTGCAGATACAGTGATCCCTTGATTATCCACCAAAATTTTGTACAAAGTGATAGCTATTCCATTGCCTCTTACTATCTCGCACCCTTGATTGTCTACCCGATTTTGCTTGTATGAAAATGGGCAGATAGTCAAGGTTATTAGATTGAAATCAAACAGTGTGTGACACTTGTGGAAAAGGAAGAGGAGAGAGTGGTGTGCACTGTCACTAATATGATTTTAGGAGAAGGGACCAGAAAGGTAGGAATTTTGATTTGTATTCTGTTGCCTGTATCTCTCTACATACAAATTGTATCCTAACATGGGATACAGTTTGTATGTAAATGGATTCCCAAGGTGCCTTGCAGTCTGTAACAGGGTCCGTTTGTGGCAAAGGGACATGGTCATGGTGAGAGGGGCTTCTGGCCCCGCACTTATTCCTTTTATGAAGTTGACACGGTCCAGCATTTTCTTGATGATTGGGATTGCATGAATGGATGCTGAATATTTCTCCGGTTCAGATTCAGGAACTAACTGAACATCGAGGGGTTCCCCTAAACATTGTCTGGCCTGCTTTCCTGTGGGACCATCTTCCTATTTGTTAAGGACTGTGACCCTGCATCTATCCTCCCCAGTGATTGTTTTTGTGTGTGTGTGTGTGTGTGTCTTTATTTCCCCTTTTGGTTTTTACAGAAGGCCTCGAGGATGAAGATCGGCAGCTTGGTTGTGGAGTGTGAGACAAGGGCTCTGGGATGCCTCTTGGTTGCTTTTTGGATTTCCATACAAATCTCTGCTACTGGCTGTGACGGATCCACTCCTCCAGTTTCTTCCACAGGACTATCAGATTTGCTCTGTCTGGTAATGGACTGGTTGGACTCTCTTGGAGTGGAAGTTTTGTATTTTCTACATTGATTTTGGAGAGGGTCTGATTGGGAACTGGTTGGAGCGATGATGTTTATTTCCTCACTTAGTTTTAGTATTGGGTCAGCCACAATTAATATGTATAACTCCCTTTAATGAGGGTTAATTTTTGCTCTCTGGCCCCGGGAACAATATGTTGCCTGATACTCTTATTGTATTTTATTTCAAGGCACTCCCGGGAGTAGGAGATCTGCTTTTGTCACAATTGTTTTTTTGGCTTCGTAAATCCTGTTGGTAAGGACAGACGCTGGGGGATGCCTCTGTGTCTAGTGGCAGGGTGTTGCAGGCAGTCAAATGTAGCAGTTAGTATGATTCTTGCTCAGGCCTCCTCTATTCCCTGCTATTTATTAGGCCCAGTTAGTAATAATTTGTACCCCCTAACCTTGCTACATTTTTTTCATCTTTCACAGGTGAAGCTACACTGCACATGGCTCCGAGAGAAGTGCAGTGGATACGTGGGGGGGGGGACTTTTTTGTTGTTTCACATACACCACTAATGCCTATCCATCAAATGCATATATTGGTGAGATGGACATTTTGGCTTTGCTGTAGGGCATCTAGGACCAATGTGGGGTAAACAACACTATGGTTACTTTATCTGTTCACTCTGACTCGACACCTCTGCCCTCATGGGTTTGTTGCGTCCTGTCCATTCTCCATGCAACAGCTGAGTTTTTATGTGTGAGCTGATATTAAAGATAAGGTGGGTGCTCTTACTGTCTTGCAGGAGATACTGGTGATGGTCCATACCCTTTACCTGGTCTGTGGACCACTTATAGCATGCACTCTGCTCTGTATGTATCAGTCACATGTTGGACAGTCAAGTTTCCTGGCCAATTCATTGCTCATGGTTACGACTGCTGGGATTTAAGGGTGAGACCTGTTACTGGTTGGATTTAGGAAGCGGGGGGCTCTCGGGATGTTTTTTCTCCCCTCCTGTATTTTTCTCTTTATTTTAATTTTCTCTCTTTTTATTTTCATTCACTTTTTCTTCTCTTCTTTCCCTCCTTCACTTTGTTATTCAGCTCTGTTTTTGTTTTTGTTTTGCTACTGCCTTTACAGCAGGCACTGGGGTAACGAAACTGTAATGATCTTGGATGGTCTGGTGTGGCATGCTGGCTCTGGTGGGGGGGGGGGTGAGATGGGCCGCAGTTGTGGAGTGTCCAGGCTGCCTTGGTCTCCTCTTGTTTCCCAGGTCCTTTCCCCTATTGTGGGGCCCCTGGCTTCTTTTTCTCCCCAGAAGATCTTGGTGGGGGGCTTTAATGGATTTAGGGAGGGGTCTCAGTGCTTTGGCATGGGTGGACTCTCCTGGAGGAGGCTAAGATGGCCCCTTGCTGGCTTGGTTATCTGGTCCAGATAAGATAATTGATAGGTGGCTACTTTTTTTTTAGTATGTAAAGGGGCAGGGAAGGGGGGAGATGCGGTTGTTGGGTAAGTCTACATAGTATTTGTAGGATTCCAGTTTGGGTCTGCCCATTGGGGGGACTGTCTACTCCTTTCCTAGGGATCCATCCTTGGTATAGGTGGGCATATTGAGATGTTAATGTGAAATGTTCTAGTTGCTTAGTTATTTTGTTTCTATGTTATTGTGGTTTTGTACGTTTCCAGTTTAACACTCATACATTATTACATAATGCTCCTCAATTATGTAAACTGTATCGCTTATTAAAGAGAAGCTTCCTACTGATAGTTGTGCTACCCTCCCTCAGCTCATTCGATAACTTACCCCCACAGACAGCACCCAATGAAGTGTAGCATAACAAGTTGTTCTATATCAAAAGTTATTTTACTTATAAAATTAAAATCAAGCCCACCAGCAACAAAAGGACCAACTTCCAGGTCTGCAAACCACACTCTCCACGTCGACCCACGCAGTCCTGTTTTGTGCTGTCACAAAGCGAAAGGCTGTTTGAGTGTTCTATTCACTTATAATGGGTCGATATTGTCGCCATAGTTTTGTGACTATTACTATCAGAATTTTCATAAATCAAAGCGATCGATCAACTAATAAGGTCCCTATTAGTCGATCAATCACTTGATTTATGAAAATCCCAACAGTACATAGTCTACAACTATGTGACAATATCGGCCCCATTATAAGTGAATGGGGCACACTCATGCAGCCTTCGTTTTGTGACATCACAAAACAGGGCTGCTTGGGCCGACGTGGGGGCGTGATTTGCTCGGTCCTTTTGTTGCCGGTGGGCTTGATTTTAATTTTACAAGTAAAATAGCTTTTGATTCAGAATGACTTGTCATGCCACCTTCATTGGGAGCTGTCTGTGGGGGTAAGGTAACGAATGGGCTGGAGCAAGCAGCTACTAGGAAGCTGTTCTTTAACTTTTACTCGTCGCGCACCATACCTGCAGTTTCTTTTGAATAATAATGGCATAAGGTATCCTGATTATGTTAATGTTTTAGGTATTAAATATGGGGCCCTGGGTCTGTCTCAAGCTAGGGGCTTCCCACCCCTAGGGCCCTATTTTTTTTCTTTTTCTAGCTGTAATATGACTCCATTGTCTATGTGTTCCTGGAATGTCCAGGGTATCTCTTCCCTATTAAGCATATAAAAATCTATATGGTGCTCAAGAGATGTGGTGTGAAGGTGGCCATGCTACAGGAGACACACCTCATGGCGAGCTGGCACAATAAATTGGTTCAAGAGTGAGTTGGTCAATGCTTCTGTGCTTCTTTTAATGGGCATTGCCGGGGGCAGCTATTTTAATTTACATAGGGTTGGCCTTTATTAAGCATAGAGCGGTGATGGATCCCTCTAATGGTCGGTATGTTTTTGTTAGTGGTGCCATTCAGGGTGAACCTGTCACCTTCGAGAACATATATGCACCAGGTGAGAGAGAACCAGGGCTGGATTTTCAGAGGGCCCTTAGAACCACGCAAGCTACATCAAACAACTGGCTTGCATCAGATCTAGGTGCGCCAAATAATGTGTGCCATATTTTGCAAGAAAAGCATTCATTGTGGCAAAGTCCCCCAAACTGATGCAAGTGGTCCACTGCATCAACAAAATGATGCAAGAGATTAGAATGATGCAAGATGCACCAAAAAAATTGTGCAATTTAATTCAAAAATGATGCAAAGGATGAGAATGATGCAAGCTAAGTAAAAAAATACAGCAGATGAAATAGCCAAGACTCAGACCTCAAAATGTTCTAAAGTAGACCTGCAGGGGAATATTGGCCCTTAAAAGTAGCATAGTCTGGTCTGACCACCTATTGTGTGCCTCTTTATATGCTCTAGTGTTCCTTAGACCAGCTCTGGCTGGTCTAACAGCAACATGCACCTTGGGCGCAAGGACAGGACTGGTATTCCTTGAAAATCCCAAATAAGGGGATGGTACATCATTTTGGTGATGCAGGCATCCATTCTGACATGGTACAGGCATTTTTTTGGTACAAGCATGGCGTAATCCAGTCTGGCGCATGCAGACCTGTTTTTGACGCAAGCACCGTTTGAAAATCAGAACTGATGCAATGTTTGATGTATCCTGCTCCTTTCATCAGTTGTTTTTGACACAACCACCCTGCAACATTCTCTGACCTTTGAAAATCTGGCCCCTAGTTTTTTATGAGCAAATGTTATCTCTTTTGCAGAAAGAACAATTTCCTGGTTTGATTTTTAGGGGATTTCAATTGTGTTTGTGACCATCACTTAGATAGATCTGCTGCTGATCCTCAGAGGGACTTAGCAACTGAAAGGTGGGGCCTGGGCTTGGCCGAGTTAGACTTATTTGATGCTTGGAGGGAAGCCAATCCTAGAGCTGAAGAGTTTGCCTTCCACTCTTGCCCTCATTGCACCTGGTCTCGTATAGATTATGTCAAGATCTCGAGGGGTTGGTATTGAAGATTGCAATCTGTGTACATTAGTCTGATTTCGGTTTCTGACCTTGCTCGGGTTTCAATAGATTTAAGATTGGATGGGACACCTGGGGGTGGGGGAAGATAGCGCTTCCCATCCTATATGCTAATTAAACAGAAATTTCAAGAATTCCTTATTAATAAATGGGAATATTACCTAGCTACAAATGCCTCTTCAGCCCCGATCAACTCGGTTTTATGGGAGGCCGGGAAAGCCTTTTATGCGGGGGAAGTGATTGCCTATATGGCTGCATTACATAAACAAAAGCTGCAATGGCTGCAACAACTAGAGCATGCTGCCAAACAGCTGGAGTCGGAGGCTTTTCAGGATCCCCAGGACTCCATGCTTCGAGATCTCAGATTGGCGAGGGGAACCAATAATGAAGAACTCATGGGTGGCGCAAACAGAGCACTTATCTTTACCAATCAGCAGGTCTTTGAATGGGGTAACAAACCCAGCCCATTATTAGTGAAACTTGTGAATAGGAAGAAATGATCTACCTGGATCTCTGCTGTTCGGGGTTACCTGACTGGAGATGCTATCCAAATTCAACAACGTTTGTTGATTTCTTTTTCTGATCTTTACACTAGTGAGACAATGGAAGGTTGTGATGATGCGGCTGACTGGTTTTTGAGCTGTCTGGATCTTTCAATGTTATCTGACACTCAGAGGGAAGTGCTGAACACTCCGCCGACAACTGAAGAGATTAGGCGGGTGGTGTCTAGCTTGGCTGGAGGAAAGGCAATGGGACCGGATGGGCTTCCTGTTGAGTATTACAGGTCCTTGGGGGTTCAGTCTGGACTCACATGTTGGACATGTTTTTAGAGGCCAGAGAGACTGGTGAGTTGCCCCCTACTTGCGGCTTAGCCGCCATTACCCTGATACATATGGAGGGTAAAGACCCTGCCTTTTGTGTTCCGCTTACAGGTGGCCTCTTTCCCTTTTGAACACTTCTCACTGCCAGATTATTCTCTTTCACATGAAGCATCAGGGAGTGGCTCTTCTTGGTTGCTAGTGATGTCACAGTTTCCTGCATTTTCACTTGTAACTTGCAAAACTCACTGCTCAGATTGCAAGGATTGTGGTGTCTCAATATGTTTGGTCACATTTCTGATGATGTAGTAGGAAGAACAGAACTGACTTTTGTTTAGCCCCCAAACAGAGTGCTGTTCCACACATCATCCCAGTACTGCCAGGTGGAAAATTTTCTAATTAGCAAACGAAAAAAAAAACAACTTCAGATATATGAAGTGATAGCTGACTGCATCTAAAAATTGCTATTAATTCCAGGTAGTACATTAGCTCTTTAATAAAATCAGCAAATACAGATGAAGCATTCCAAAGGTGGATTAAAGTAATATATATATATATATATTGTAGATCACCTAGAGCTAGGGTCCTGGTTAATAACTTCATATCTCCTTTATTTTCATTATGTAGAGGGACCAGACAGGGTTGTTCCATTTCTCCCCTTCTTGTTTGCCCTGGTTATCAAACTTCTAGCGAATATCATAAAAGAGATATCCACCGTTAAAGGTTTTTTGTATATAGAGGATAGAAACTTAAACTTTAATTTTTTGCTGACAATATTTTGTTGTATTTAATGGAACCAGACATGGAACTAGAATTAATGCTACAACTTGTTGAGGAATATGGGAAACGGTCTGGGTATCATGTGAACAGGACACAATTGGAAGTTCTCCATGTGAATCCTAGTAAGTGTATAATAAATATGCAAAAATGTTCAGTTTCCCTTAAAGTATGTAGTATGAAATATTTGGGTATACACCTTACAGGAAATATAAACCGACTCTTGAAGATAAATCTGGATCCTTGAACAGAAGCCATTGGTCAGGATTTAGGTGAAAACACCTCACCCTGTCACTGCTTGGACAGGTATAGGTAATAAAGATGAATCTCTTGCCTTGTTTTTATATGTGTTTCAAGCATTGCCTGTTCTGATTCAAAGATCAAAGTTACTTAGAATAGAGAAGTTAATAACTAAATTTATTTGGAAGGATGCACATCCCAGATTAGCAAAAAACAAAGTATATACTCATTATAATCAACCGGGTTTAAAGCTTCCAAATCTTCAGTTTTATTACTGGGCAGCAATACTGAACCCTATTAAAGAATATTTTAGTGCTACCCCCATGGGCATATATGGAAAAAGGGAAATCATCATCATTTATCAAAACAACTAATTTTCTAATTCAACATCTTAAGAAAAGCTTGTATAGTGGAGATAGTACAGATTTGTCAAGCCAGGATGAAGTGAAGAAATCCTGCAGAATATCACAGAATACTGCAATTTACTGCAGGGGCCACTGTTAGTCAATGGCAATTAAGCCCTTTTGTCATGCAGGATTTTGTGATATGTCCATTATTGCAAGTTACTGCACTTCATCATGGCTGACACATCTGTATATTTATGTTACATTTATTATCTGTGTGGAAACAGGTTAACAGAGTGGTTTATACTAAAAATGATATGTGTGGATTGACCCCCATATATGGAAATAATTGTCACCCTATATTTAATACATCTATAGTTAACAAGTGGAATAATCATAGTATTCACACTATATCTGATCTATATGTGGAACAGCATATTAGATCTTTGCAGCAAATAGAAGGATTATACAGAATTCCTAGGAATATGACTTTCAGTTATTTACAAATTCATACTGCCCTATTAAGAGTAACAGAATCTGGGGTGTTTAGAATTGAAAATAATGCTTTATTTGCACAATTGGAATTAGTTCGTAGTAGGTCAAAATTAATATCAAAACTTTATTATTTTTTTTATTAATGAAGGGGAAAAATAATTTACTTCCTCTTAGACTAAGATGGGAGGCAAATGTTAAGGTGAGGATTTATCAACAAAAATGGGACTCAGTTTGCACCTCATGGTATAAGCCATTAATAACAGAATGAATCAAATTAATTTCTATATTTTGCATGGAATATATTATTCGCCATATCTATGTAATAAGTTTAATAGTGATATTTCCCCTGTATGTAACAGAGGATGTGTGGAAATTGCCCTTGCCACTCATGTATTGGCACTCTGCCCAGCATAAAACCATTTTGGATAGCAGTCATAAGCCAGATAAATAAAATCTTGAATATTGAATTAAATTTTGAACCAGAACTATGTCTGTTAGGTAGTTCTTCGTATCAAGAATTATCATACGGGAATAAGAGGCAATTAGTTCATTTGGCACTATTAAATGCTAAAAGGTGAATTACTAGGACTTGGAAAGAAACATTATCTCCTAATATTGGTCTATCAAAAAATATATTTTTGGGAACTATGGGACTGGAGAAAATGTATTATTTGACATGTAAAAAAAATGTTCAAATACTGGGGCATTTGGGAACCAGTACAAGTGGCACTAATAGAGGGGAGATTGTAAGCCCTTTCTTCAGTTTTATAGAGGGGGAATATATAGCATTGCATTTTTTTTTCTCAGACATGCAGACCATTTGTTAAGAAGTTTTTCATTTTAATGAGAAGCTATATATATATATATATGTGTATATATATATATATATATATATATATTTGTATTGCAAAAAACTCTGTTAGTGTATCAGTTAGGGTTCCTATTACAGTGACAAAAGTTTGGAAATTCAGCATTAGAGTCCCCACCCCTACCACCGCACCCTCCACACACCAACAGGCATCGGGGTGTGTCTTGGGGTCATCGGCCCTAACTCTCACCCCATTCCATGTGTAAGGAAGCTGAGCTGGTACCGTATAGGAGAATGGGTGAGAGTTAAACCTGATGACCCCCAAGGCACACCTCAATGTATGTTGGTGTGTGGAGGGTGGCGTGGGGTGGTAGGGTTGAGAACCCTAATGCTGAATTTCTATACTTTTTTCACTGTAATGGGAACCCTAACGGAGGCATTAATGGAGTTTGTTTGCAATAAATGTCCCTTCTTTTTGAGGTAGTATAATAGTATTCTTATTTTACTGTGGGAGCGCAGGGTCCTTTGGATCCAGCGCTCTAATCCTTCCATAGATGTGCATATGGATGTAGGTGTGGTAGTACAGGGCCCTCTGGGTCCTGCACTTCCATGTGTCAAATGGCAGTAACCAAACTGTCAGCATAGCCATCTTATTACCCCACCTCATGTACCCCGGTACAGGAAAATTGTGAAATACAAGGCAAAACATAATTATGCGCAAGTGCAACACCGTTCTGCACCACAGGAGCAAAAACACATTTCAGGCAGGATGTGAAAAATGGCCACTGTACTGTTCATGAGGTGGTGTGAAAAAAATGGCTATGTTGAAAATTTGTGTTCAAAAGATTGAAAAGTAGCAAAGTTATGCACGTGCAAAGTCAACTGACGCATGTAACTCGGGCTATTCTAGGAATTGTCGCCAAATTTTCAATATGTCCTTTTAGGGACCCCACCTCATGAACACTGGCACTGTCATTTCATTAATCAGTCCCAAAAGGTGATTTTGAGCAGCACATGCACCATTCTGCACAACAGGAGCAAAAACACATTTCGGGCAGGATGTGAAAAATGACAGCTGTACTGTTCATGAGGTGATATGAAAAAATGTCAATTTTGAAAATTTTGAATGAAAATATTAAAAATTGCTGAAGATACGAGCATGCGTAGAAGAAATTCAACAACCGCAAATAACACAAGCGTTTTTTTAATATTTTTGCACCAGATTTCAACATGGCTTTTGAAATTCTGACTATGAACACAGGACTGTCATTTCATTGATTGTCATGAAAGGTGATGCCACACAGTGACTGCAAAATCACCTCTCGGGACCAAGTAACGAAATGACAGTGCCAGTGTTCGTGAGGTGGGGTCCCAAAAAGCCTATGTTGAATATTTGGTGCAAATATACCTAGAAATGGCTAAGATATCAACATGAGTTCAAAACACCATTGACAGCCATCATACGGCACTTACGTCAATTCTTCAGTTTCCAGTTTGGCTTTGAAGAGTGCAGACATGTCCCAGTCCACAAAAGATTACATCTGACGACCTTCAATGGTAAGTATTGGGCAATGGTGTGTGTGGGGTGGTGGGTTACTCAGTGGGAGGGTCGGGATGGGGGTGATGGGGAGAAGACAAGGGTCCATTTTCTTTTTTACAGGATATTTTAAAATATAAAAAGATGTGAGGGGACTGTTTTCTTTTTTTCAGGTATAATACTGTAATAATAAATAAACATTTTGGGACACTGGGGGTGGGCTCCCCAGTGTCCCACAGTATTGGCGGTGGGGGAGGATATGATATAACTAGGGACGTTGGCAGTGGGCTCCCCAGTGTCCCACTTTGGGAGGGAGCCTACTGCTGACACAGGGATTGGGCACCCCATTGTCAGAAATGGACAGTTTTCTTGTATTGGGGACACAGGGAGTGGGATCCCCAGGGCCCCATAGTGGTGGGGAATCATCTAGTGCCGACTTGGGGATTGGGCACCTCAATGTCAGCAGTAAAACTTATTTTTACAGCAATATTTCTATTTTCAGCTCACAAAGTAGGATCTTACTTCGTTATCCATCATATGAAGTAAGATCCTACTTCATATTACGTGGATACGAAAGAAGAATTTCACCATTAAATAAAAGCCTGTTTTAAGGGCATTTTTCAAGCAGTAATGTGCAACATGCACCTACTGTAAGGGGTCCCAAAAAGCAAGCTACACGTGTTGGTTCCTCTCCAGGTCATCATTTTGGGGGGTTTCCAAATTTGATTATTTCAGGCAAACTGAAAACAAGATGGTGGCCATAAGAAAGAGGAATTTTCTCATACAAAGCAGGATTCCTCTTTGGTTTCATACAGCTATATTTTAGTGCTTACTGAACATGCTCAGAAACAATTTTTTCAAATTTTTTAATTGCAATAACTTAAAAATGGCTTATTATTTTTTCGCCTGACAAGCAAAAGGCACATCTGTCAGGTAGTCCCTTTCTGACCTGAAATTTCAGACCAAAAAAACAAACCATCTGGGCTGTAGGCAAGTTAAAAGAAAAATAACAGCAAAGTCAATGACCGAAAACATGTTTTTTTCACTGCTCCACAACTCGGAAACCGCACATCCGATCAGTACGTAACTTGCCACATCAAGAGATCTACCCACAGGACAGTGCATACCAAATTTTGTGAAAATCCGTTGAATGGTTGTAAAGTTATTAAAGAGCAAATTTTTTAGTTTATATGTATGTATGAGGGGATTATAAGCATTTAAAATCTCAATACAAAGAATATTTAAAAAAAAGGACTCCCTCATGCAGATTGCTGTGTTCCCTCCACCACTTGAGCACTTTGCACAAGGAAGACATTACTAGAACCATTTGCTCTAGATCATCTGTCAGCTGGTCACACAGGACTCTCAGGTTCCACTGTGGGATCCACATGTGCAGCCTGGCCAGTGGCACTTTGATAATGGCTGTCACCATAAGGCCCAGAAGACATAGAAATGCCCTTGCTGACACATAACAACTATCATGTACCAACTGTGCCTGGCAATCAGGCAGTCTGCTCTGTTCAGCAGCTGAAATGCAAAACCCTGTCCGTATCGAGAACTGCCCCATGTACTGCAGTCATTGGCAGGGTGTCAGTACAGACTTTGATATGCTGACTGTCACTCCCAGACCACCAAACATCTGTCTGGTTTGAGCTAAAGTCTGCAGCAGCTGGTCCCAGGTGTGTTTTTTTTCTTTACTTACTATTTTTGCTCCTTATTCTATTCCCCCAACCAGTCCACGCTCTCAGAGCCCCAAGCACCCCCACTCTGCTGCTGCTAGGGCTGAGGTGTCTGCTCCTAGAGTACACCACTCCAATTCACTCTAGAGACCTGGTTAACTCCCCAGGTGGGGTGAAGGAGGAGGATCCCCCTTAACTCCTCCGATCCTTAGGAGAGTGGGTGCACAGCAGAGTCTGCCCTCAGCTCCTATCGTGGACATGCGGTGCTATGGCTTGTCACCCGGACTAGCTGCAGGTGCTATTTTCCATTGTTCTGTTCCCTCCCCTGCTGATGTCGGTGCTCAAGGAGGGCCAATGGGACAGGGCGCACCAAGACATGACTCAACCCCGGGTTCTCGGTCGATGTCAGCTCCTCCCTTACCATTGCTGCCCTAACTGCACTGCCAATACCCAGGTTCACCTGGGAGTTGGCAGTAAAGCGGTGAGATGAGTGTGCAACCCTCCCCAGAGAGGGAGAGCCACCATTGGGTACTCAATCCCTCTCTCCCCCCCTGCCGACCCCAGGCAACCCAAGTCCGTCACCAAACCCAGGTCGCCAGTACTGCGCAAGGTGCGGCGTCCAGTGCCTCAACCCTCAGCACCACCAAGCCAGCTGGAGTGGGCTTTTAATAGCCAGTTGTACAGGTAAGGAAAGACATACAGGCCTTGCCTGTGAAGAGCTGCTGCCACCACTGACAAACATTTGGTAATGACTTGTGGCACAGAAGATAAGCAAAAAGGCAACACTCTGAACTGCTAATGCATCTGCTGAAACAAGAACCTCAGACATTTCCTGTGAGGTTTCTAGATTTTGATATAGAGGTATGCATGCTTCATATCCAGGGATCAAATCCATTCCTCTGTTTGTAATAGGGGAAGGAGACCCTGCAGAGAGATCATCCAAAATGTCTTGTATTCTGTGAAGAAGTTTAGATCCAATAGATCCGGAATAGGTCTCAGATCCCCTGTCTGCTTTGGGACGAGGAAGTATCTGGAATAAAACCCTTTATTCCTCTGTGTTGGAGGTACAGGTTCTATGGCCCACTTTTGAAGCAATGTCTGTACTTTCTCTAGCAGCAGGGACATGTGCCCTAGTGGCTGTGTTGTCACAAATGGTGGATGATCTGGAGGGTTGTCCAGAAGCTCCAGAGCATGCCCCCTTCCCTATAATCTCCAGAACCCATTCATCTGAAGTTACTGTCCTCCACTGATCCAGGAGGAACAGACAACCCCCTACAACCACCCCTGGAGGTAATGGTGATTGGGGAGTATTTAAGGAGTCATGCTGAGCCAGGGGGACAGAGCCACTGGCTCCACTACCTCTAGGTGCTTTTGTATGTGCATCTGGGGTTGTGGTGAGGACTGGCAAGGCTTCTGCACCTCTGCCTCTACCCTGCTGTCTGTAGACCAGATGGTGATCTCTGAAGCAGATTTACAAATGTTACCCCTGCTCCTACCGGTTTTGAGTATGGTACAGGTATTTCACTGACTTCAGAGTCTTGCCCGATGATTGAAGGTTTCTCAAAGCTTGTTCCACATCATGGCCAAACAGTTTCTGACCTCTGAATGGAGCATTGAGAACTGTTTTCTATACATCAGTGACAAAACCTGCTACTCTGAGCCAAGGGTAGTGCCTGAGACAGATGCCAGAGGCTATAGCCCTGGCACAGGCATCAGAAATAACATATGCTGCACAGATTGAATGTTTCCCCGCATCAGCACCAGCATGAAGAGTTCTGATTAACTCCTGTTTAGCAGAACCCTCAGGCAAGGCCTGTGCAATGGCCTTAGCATTCCTCCAGAGAATGTTATGATATTTTATCATATGGGCCTAGTAATTAGCAATATGCAGACCCAGCAAGGAGAGGCATACGTACATTTGCCTAGGACATCCAGCCTCCTGGACTCTCTATCAGGAGGAAGGGAGCTCAGGTGCCTAGGTGCCCTGGACCTATTATGTACAGCTATGATTACCACTGAGTCAGTCTGAGGCTGGTCAGCATAATAAGGTTTTCCAGAGAGGGCAGAGTACATTTTGTCTACCTTTCTTGGCACACGATCTCCTGGTGTTTGCTTATGTTACTTGGCATTAGTCTGTTAGTTGCTATTAGCACTGCCTACACTGGACCAGCTAATACGTGTATTCATTTTTGTTTAATCATGTTTAACTTTTTTTTACTCCTGCCTGCTACTTGAGTTTTTGTTTCTTCTCTGGGTTGATATGTTTTCACCAGTTCTGTATTTCATATTGTTTTATTGTTACTGTTCCAGGATTTCGTATTATTGTATTTTGCTTGTCTTTATTGTGCTGCTTGTCTTGTAACCTCCTGGGTCATACCTGAAAATAGGTGCACATGTGTCTAAGCCAGCCCAGTGGTGCAGACGGCTGAGGCACCCTGAGTACCTTACCTCATCCGACACCGGTGACCCGGGTTTGGGAACAGACTTGAGTCACTCGAGGGTTGGTCAGGGGAGGGTGGATTGAGTGCCTAGAGGACTGCTGTCCTCTCTCGGGGGGAGGGGTTCTGTGCCTCACTGCTTGGCCGACATCCAGATGGAAGCACATGAGGCTCAGTAAATGGGGAAGGGCACAAAGACAGGTCACTAGCGTGTCTCCAGGGAGGCAGTGTATGCATGCTGTACTCATTGCATGTATGCACTGCCCACTGGGGGAGAAAAGCAGTCTCCTGTCATGGAGCTCTGTGATGCTACTGCACTGCCTCCCATATGGTGCATCAGATGCTAGCCTTGACTGGGGCCTCTGGCTGAACTGGTTTCTCTCCTGGTAGCCCTGGGGCAGCCCCGCTATGAGGGGTAAGCTGCAGGCCACCCCCAGCTGGGCAGCCAGTGGAGGACCAGGGAGAATGGTCTGGGGAGCTGAATGGGGAGGTCATCCCCGTGCCCATGGCAGAGGGAGAAAACGAAAGGTGCACGTGTGTCTAGTGTACTTACCAGATCAATAAAAGCTAATAATAGTAATAATAGTAACATTACACTATTACTCCTGCCTTTTACCATAACAGACAGATTCAAGAGTCTGTAGATATTACAGCAAGGTGTCATTCTCCCTGACTTCTACACAGGTTAAAGTGATTAATTTGAAAGATTTGCATGCACTACTTGCTTTTAACATGATGAAACCCTAGTCAAATCAGCTGACTGGTTTTCAGTTTCTTGGAATTAGATTAGAGCCAGAAAAAACACATTTACAGACCTCATAAATGTGACTACCATTGTATTTGCATAGATACGCAGAATTTGTTGGCAGAAAAGGAACTCTTGGTCCACCCAGTCGGCTCAGATGTTCTCTGCCTATTCTGCCTCTGCAGACCCTGTCTTGTCTGGTCTCTGGCAATCCTCCTGCTCCCTGTCTTCTGTCTAATATACCTCCATGCCTATCCCATACGTGCTTAAAGCCCCTCAGTGTTCAGGCCTCCACCACTTCCACTGGCAGTCTATTCCTGGAGTCTATCACCCTTTCAGTGAAGAAATATTTCCTCACATCACTCTTGAACCCCACCCCCCACCCCTACTCATTGCATGCCCCCTGGTCCTGATACTCACTCTCATCTAAAAGAGACTTCCCACCTGCACTCTCTTCACTCCTTTGAGGTATTTGTAGGTTTCTATCATGGCATCTTTCTTTCCTCTCTTCCAGGGTGTACATGTTGACATCCCTCAGTCTCGCCTCATAGGGTTTCTTGTGCAACCCCTGCACCTTTTTAGTTGCCCTCTTCTGGAATACCTCTACCCTGTCAATGTCCTTTCTGAGGTGTAATCTCCAAAGCTGAACACAGTACTCCAGATGGGGTCACACCAGTGAGCAATACAGATACAACATCGCCTCCCACTTCCTGCTGATGATACCCCTCCCTATGCACCCCGGCATCCCACTGCCTTGTCACACTGCCCTGCCACCTTGAGGTCCTCATATATGATCACCCCAAGGTCCCTTTCCTGTCTAGTGTGGCTATCAGTATCTTCCCCAACTTTCACTCAGCATCTGGAATCCTTTGCCCTAGATGCATGGTTTTGCACTTTTTGACCCTGAACCTCAACTGACATGTTTTCTGACCATTCGTCAAGTTTCCCAAGGTCCCTGCACACTTTTTCCACCCCTCCTGAGTATTCTCCCTACTGCAGATTTTGGTGTCATCTGCAAAAAGGCATACTTTCCCTTATAGTTCTTCTGGAATGTCCCTTGTGAATACATTGAAGAGGACTGGACCCAGTACTGAGCTCTGTGATACCCTGTTGGTCATTCTCCCACCCTTACAGTAGTTTGCTCAATTTACTCAGTTTTAAAAAGACAGAAGCAGGCTGACAGCCCATCAGAACAGTCTCCCACTCTCAATTGGTTCATCATGTAGTCCTAGACGTGGACATCAGATATCTATCGAGCTCAGTTTTAAATTTATCAAAAGTTGAGATATCCACAGATGCTATGGGGGCTTATTCCAAGGCCTAGATGCCCCGATAGAGAATAAATTATCTATTTTCATTGTATTAGCTCTAGACAGCATTGGTTGTTTATTATGTGAACTCAATCTGACAGATCTACCACAAAATGCAATGCCACAGTTAGCCATAAGAGCTGGACTACAAGTATTTTGAATAGCAACAGGATATCACCCCTTAGTCTTCTCTCTTCAAGACTGAAGAGACCAAACTCAGTCACTCTTTCCTCATAAGTCAAATGCCAGAGTTGTGGAATTCATTTAGTGACTCTTCGTTGGACCCCCTCTACCAACTTAATATCTCCTTTCAGAAATGGAGACTAAAAGGGAGAACCATAATCTAAGTGAGGTCTAATGCAAGATCTACACAGTGGTAGAATACAACATTAACTTCTAGACAAAAGATTTCTTGATGGTTCTTATCAATCCATTAGCAATTTATGTAATCCTACAAAGACTGGATGGTGAAAATTTGTCGTTGATTATAGTCCCTAAGTCACATTCACTTGTTACTGCTTTTAGCTGAAAGTTATTTAAGAAATAAGCATGAAAAGGATTATTCTTTACCAGATGGAGGATACTACATTTGTCATAGCTGAACTTCATTTTATTTGTACTTGCCCACAATTCAGTCTGTTTTAAATCACTCACCGGGGATTCATATTTAGTATCATTGCTGACCCCACCTCCTAGTTTAATGTTATCCACAAACTTCACTATGCTGTTTTTTTATACTGTGGTAGAAATCTCCTATGAACAAACTGAAGAGTGTTGGTCCAAGCACTGAGCACTGCAGAACACCACTGGACACCAATCCCTCATCTGAATCGTGGCCACTAGCCCTCACCCTTTGTTTTCTATTATTCAGCTAATTTTTAACCCACCTAACCAAGTAGTGACCGAAACCCATTTTTACCAATTTTTCCACAAGTTCATTGTAGGGAACCATGTCTAATACCTTGCCAAAGTCTAGAAGTATAATATCAACAGGGTGTCAGTTATCAATACTCCTGCTGACCTTCTCATAAAAAGAAACTAGGTTAGTAGTACATGACTGTCCTTTGGTAAAGCCATGTTGTGTCATGTCATATAACCCAATGATTTGTAGTTTGTCATCAAATCGCTTTTTTATTCGTTTTTCTAGCATCTTACTGACAGGTGACATTAAACTGATGGAACGGTTGTTCTCTACATAATTTCTACTTCCTTCGTTATGGTGCGGAAACTTATCTGCACTCTTCCAATTACAAGGCACATCTCCAGTATCCAATGATTTATTAAACAAATTGGTGAAAGGCTGACCCAGAACTGCCACCAATTCCTTAAGAAACTGAGAATGAATGTCATACAGACCAGGGGAGGTATTATTATTTTTTATCAGACTCAAAACACTTTCAACTTCTTTAACTGAGAAGTGATGTGCACTACAATACTGTGAACCACTATCCAAGTCACAATCCCCCTTTTTACCAAAAACAGAACAAAAGTATACATTGAAGTGGCTAGCTATTTCAGCTGGATCTTCTATGATGTTACCATTATCCATTAGAGATCCTATGGCTTTAGAAGTGTTTCTATTGCTGTCTATATACACACAAAAAGATGTTTGGTTGTCCTTTAGGTGTGCTGTCCTGAGCTTAACCTTTTTTCTTTCCTTCCTTATCATAGTTTTGACTAACCTTGACTCATGTTTGTATTTTTGTCTGTTTTCTTCAGATGGATCTTTTAAATTTTGCATATGCTTTCTCTTTTTCTGATTTGCTTTTTAATAGAAGTTGTATATCAAATAGGGATTTTCCCCTTATCATTATACTTCCTCTTGACTGGGACAAATTTATTTTCTAAATCCCGAATCTTGTCCCTTATAAGCAATCAGCTGTCTTCCACAGAGAGGACCAACATTTCATGTTCCCAGTTAAAAGAACCTAACTGTTCCCTAATAATATTAAACTGAGCTTTTGAATACTCCCTTAACATTAGTGCCATGAACCACCATCCTCTTTCTCCTATCTGTTAACCAGTTTCTAGCTCAGTTTGCCACTTTGGTTCCCACTCCTAGGCTGGCCAATTTCTTAATCAGTCACCTGTGCAGTGCAATGTTGAAGGCTTTACTGAAGTCCAGATATGCCATGATCAGCCCTCCACTTACCTATTTTCCTGGTCACCCAGTCAAAGAAATCAATCAGATTCACTTGGCATGAAACATAGAAACATAGAAACATAGAAGTTGATGGCAGATAAGGACCGTAAGGTCCATCCAGTCTGCCCATTTATTTTTTCTACCTTATAAATGTGCCATTGGCCTTTGCTCTGTCAGTGGCCTATCTATTCATAGTCATTTGTATTGCTCCCTTGTGCCTATCCCATGCCTGTTTGAAGCCCTGCACTGTATTCATAGCCACCACTTCTTGTGGTAAGCCATTCCATGCATCCACCACCCTTTCTGTGAAAAAGAATTTCCTCACATTCGCCCTTAATTGGCCCCCCTCTAATCTCATGCTGTGTCCTCTTGTCCTGCTATTTTTCTTATATTTAAACATGTTAGACTCATTCATCTTGTTAATGCCCTTAAGGTGTTTGAATGCCTCGATCATAACACCTCTCTCCCTCATTTGCTCAAGGGTATACATATTGAGCTCTGTTAATCTGTCCTCATATGTCTTCTGATGCAGTTCCTGCACCATTTTGGTTGCCCTTCTGGACTGCCTCAATTTGGTTAATGTCCTTGTGAAGGTGTGGCTCCAATACTGCACACAGTACTCCAGATGGGGCCTCAACCAGTGTCTTGTAAAGGGGATTATTACCTCCTCTACGAGTTGTGATACCCCTACTAATACACCCTAACACCCCCTAGCCTTACCTACTGCTTTAGAGGTCTGCTTGATGATTTCAGGTCATCAGTGATGATGATGCCCAAGTCTCTTTCTTCCTTGTGACTGCTAGCAACTCCCTCCCAGCCTATAGGTGGCTTTAGGGTTTCTTCCCTATGTGCATGATCTTGCACTTCTTTGCATTAAATCCCAGTTGCCACTCTTCTGACCATTTTGCTAGTTTATCCAGATCTCTTCTCATTCTGCCCACCCCATCTGGATCATCTACTCTGTTTCAGATCTTGGTGTCATCTGCAAACAGACAAGCCTTACCCTCTAGTCCATCTGCAAGGTCACTAATGAAGATGTTGAAGAGGACTGGCCCCAGGACTGATCCCTGAGGTACCCCACTTGTGACTTGCATCTTTCCTGATTGTATGCCATTTATCACCACTCTCTGTTTTCTGCCCATCAACCAGTTTGCCACCCAGTTGACCAACTTCTGACCCACCCCAAGCCTACCCAGCTTATTTATCAATCTTCTATGTGGAACAGTGTTGAAAGCTTTGCTGAAGTCAAGGTAGGTGACATCAACTGCTCCCCCTTGGTCCACCACTCTGGTTACCCAGTCAAAGAAATCTATGAGATTAGTTTGACAGGACCTTCCTTTTGTAAACCCATGCTGTCTTGGATCCTGTGCCCCTATGGATTCCAGGTGTTGCACTATCCTTTCCTTAAGGAGTGCCTCCATAATCTTGCCCGCTACTGAGGTAAGACTGACTGGTCTGTAGTTCCCTGCCTCCTCCCTGCTACCACTCTTGTGGAGCGGGATCACATGAGCCCTTCTCCAGTCTTCTGGGACCTCTCCTGTGCTCAGAGACTCACTAAACAGTTCTGCTAATGGCTCTACTAGTTCCACCTTTAGCTCCTTAAGTACCCTGGGATGTATGCCATCAGGTCCCATTGCCTTATCCACTCTGAGCTAGCAAGCTCTTGTAGGACCCTTTCTTTTGTGAAGGAGTAGTGCTCACCTCCTCCCCTGTGTCCATGATGTTGGGCCAGGGCCCTGCCCTACTTTCTCTTCAGTAAATACTGAGCAAAAGTATCTATTTAGGATAGATGCCTTTACAGGGTCCTCCTCCTCACATGCTCCCTTTTCCCATTAAGCTTAGCATACCCTCTGGACTTTCTCCTTTCACTAATGTATCTATAGAAAGTCTTGTCACCTTCTTTACTGTTCGTGCTAGTTTTTCCTCAGTTTTGGACTTTGCCTGCCTTACTGCCTTCCCTGCTTCCCTTAGGGCAGTTTGGTATGCCTCCTATCTTCATCCCACTGTGTTCCTTATATTTCCTGAAGGCCAGCCTTTGGCTCTGACCTTTCTGCTACTGTATTTGAGAACCAAAGTGGTTTCCTTCTTCTTTTCACTTTCTTTTCTGTCTAACACAATGGGATGTTGCTTCAAGTACTGCATCCTTAATGCTTGCCCACTTTCCTGTACCCTCTCACCTGTTTTCTTTTGCCAGGGCTAGCTTAACTCTGTTGGCCATCTTATCAAAGTCAACTCCTCTGAAAGTCCCATATTTTTGCCTTGGAATGGGATGATTTAGATGTAGCAAATTGAACCATACCATGTGATGGTCACTGGCCCCCAGGTGACCTTCTACCTGGAGATCTGTGATCCCTTCCCTGTTAGTCAGTACTAGATCTAGGATAGCCCTGTCTCTTGTGGGTTGATGTACCAGTTGTTTGAGGCCCTCCCCCTGCAGGGAATCCACTATGTGTCTAGTTCTGGCAGATGTTCCTGCTGGTATTGACCAATCTGTATCCGGCATGTTGAAGTCTCCCATTATCAGAACCTCCCCTTTAGCTGTCATGTTTTGTATATCTTCTAACAGTAATGTGTCTATGTCCTCCCCCTGGTCTGGGGCCTGTAGACAACCCCAGTTCTTATGGCTGTCCCATTTCCTGTTTCCAGGGTGACCCACAGTTCTTCTGGCTCCTTATGTGTATTCTGAATTTCTGTAGCTTTGATATTTTCATTGACATACAGGGCCACTCCTCCCCTTTTGCACCTCAGTCTCTTCTGAACAATACATAGCCAGGTACTGAAGTCTCCTATGTGGTTACTGGTAAACCACATCTCACTAATTGCTACTATGTCCAGTTTAGCCTCTGACATTATTGCCTGCATGTCTGGGATCTTATTTCCAGGCTGTGAGCATTTGTGCATGATTTTCCATTGGCCAGATTTTGGTGTGTTAGTTGTTGGGTGAGGTTTGGCATTACCCTGTGCTGTATGGGGAGACAAACCTTTTTCTTACCTGGTGATTCAAATGAACTGCAAACATGCTGAATCCCTGTTTGACCACTAGCTGAGGGGAGGGGTGTTCATTCAACATATGGGGTGCTGCACCCCTCTCTCCATTTGCTAGTTTAAATATTCTGCAAAGACGTCAAACTTCTGCCCCAGTGCACTGACTCTCTCCTTAGTCAGATGCAGTCCATCAAATTTAAAGAACTTTCACTCCCAGAACTGTTGCCAGTTCCCTACAAATCTGTGTCCTTTTTCCTGGCACCAGCCCTTGAGCCACGTGTTTAGCTCCCCTATCTCCCCTTCTCTGACCTTCCGTCCATCTGCTCCCCTCTCCCAGACTGGCAGGATCTCAGAGAAGGAGATGCCAGACGAAATAGATGATAGTTTGTCACCCAGCCTGGTCAGGTGTTCCTTGGTCTCCACAACTGACTGGCTGGCAAGATCATTAGTCCCTATGTGTACTAGGACATCAGTGTTTTCTCCTGCTTTGTGAACAATTTTATCAATGTGGTCAGTGTCTCTCCATGCTGATGTACCTGGGAGACATCTGACTGTTACCCCTGGCTAGAGATGGGTATCAACTCCCCGAATCATGGAGTCTCCTATGATCAGAAGTTTTTTGGATTTCCTTTTTGCTTTTTTTGTTTTGGTTCCTGATTTGGGTGAGTTTTGTTGTGCTAGCTCCTGTGCTGCAGTGTCCTGCTCTGCAGTGTCTTCTGCCTCTTTGATTTCAGAGATAGAGGCAGATACCTGTTTGTAGTGTTTATATGGTTTTTGGAGGTAATTTGTTGGAGAGCAGATAGTGATGGGGCACCCGATTTGCTCCTCCTAACCACCTGCCAACCTCCTGGACCAACTACCCTCTGCGGTCGAGGTTTTTCTGTTGGATGCTGGGGAAATGGCGGTGGTTCTTATAATGTATTTCCTCTTGAATATGAAATTTGAGGCATGTAATCTCTGCCCATGCTGCCCGGAGCTGAGCCCTAAGATCTCCAAAGGCCCAGCATGTAGGACAGTGTCCTAAATCCTGCAAGACTGTCCTTCTGAAAATTGTTCCACAGTACCTGCAGTTAATGATATCCATTCCAGATAAGTTGCTGGGTTTATAACCTAGTCAGAGTAATTAGAAGGAAAAAAAAAGGAAATACAAATGCAAGTAATGGTTTGATTGTGTTTTGTTTAATGTGTTATAACAACAAGTTAAATTACTAGTGCCCCTGTAAATGAGCTCACCTTGTGGAGGCCCCACTGATCCACCCCTTCCTGCTCTGCCACAGGAAATGTCACAACTGTGGTACCCTATAAAAGGAATGTAGTGTGGGGTGGTTGGGGATGGGGGTGGGTGGCTGGGCCTTTCCCCTGCCGAAAACGAAAAACCACGGACGAAAGAAAAAGGAGGTAAGAGCAGAAACAGTCAGTCAACAACAAATGCAGTAACCCTGAAAGCTTATCCTAATGTTAGATAAAACTGTAAAACCTGTAAAGCACCACCTGTAATAATTTCAGAGAAGATATACGCTGTAAGAAACACTTTGCTACAGAGAAAAATAAAACAATAAAATGTTAGCAACAAACAGTAGCAATCCCTGTGAGTAAAAAATAAAAACAACACCACACAGTAAATCTGCTTAGCCAATATAAGTCTAATCCTTTTCCCTTGCTCTGGTAAGTTTCTCTACTCTGCCTTTCAAGCAGTCTTAGAAGGAAAGAGCTCAGGTGAAGCTAGGCGCCTTGGCCAGCAAACCAAGTCTTCTACCATGAATCAGTGCTGTCTGTGGTCTTGTAGCCCATTGAATTCAAGACAATCTACCGGTCTTTCTTTCAGTAGGGTTTCCATTAATTTCTCCACAACTGACATAAGACTGACTGTCCTATAGTTACTAGCCTCCTTCCTGTTGTCTCTGTTATATAGCAGGACCATGTCAGCCCATCTCCAGTTCTCTGGAATTACACCTATTTCCAGTCAGCTGTTGAACAATGCTGTCAGCAGGGTAGCTAGCACATCCCTAAGTTATTTCTGGTATTCTGGCATCAATTCTATCTGGTTCTATAGCCTTGCCTAACCACTGCAAATCCTTTCAAGACTCTTTCCTCTGAAAATGGACTTGTGTCCACCTCCTTCTGCCATTCTTGCTTTCCCTGGTGGCCCGTCCCCCTTCCTCCACTGTGAAGACTGAACAGAAGTACTTGTTTCAGATGTCAGCTTTTTCTTTGTCCCCTTCTGCACAGTCTATCCCCTTTGCCCTTCTAATCCTATTTATCTGAGGCCAGGGGATCAGAGGGCTATGGGTTCAGTTCCCACATCTGCCACTTGGGTTAATATCCCAGAACTGACACTGTAGTGCAGCATGAGAGGGGTGCTGCACTTCTGAGGTGCCATCTTTCAGATAAGAAGTTAAACTGAGGTCCTATCTGCCTGGATTGGTGGTAGTTCAGGTGGATGTTAAAGATCCAATGGCACTTATCGAAAAGAGTAAGGGTGTTTTTATTTACAATAGTGCATAAATGACAAAATACAATGAACAAAACATGAAGAACATATATACAATATTTACAAGAGAAAAAAAGGAAACAGAAAAAACAAAGGATTTTACCTCAAGAATTCTTTACCCTTAGGGGCAACTCTTTTTCCTTCCTTAACAAGCTATTTATTTTTAATGATATAGGAAAACCCCTTCCACCATACTTTAACTTTATCTACATTATAAATTTGATTATCTTTCAAGTACACTTTCTCTAATTCATTCCTTACATAGAGGCAAAACCCCACATATGTGCTTTTCTTTTGGTAAATAACCCATTGGCATCATATTTGCCATAAACAAAACCGTAAACATGCAAAAAAAATCATCAATGTACTTTTGTCATAAACCTGTAAACAAGGTGGAACTATACTGATTACTAAAATATCATAATTAATATGTGATAACCATTCCAAATTCCATTTTTTTGCAGCATACACCCAAAAAGATTTAGAAGTAGAACAATAAAGGAAAATATGATTCATTGTTGCTTCCTGACTAATACATTCTGGATAAGGACAGTTTCTTTCATCTTTGGCTTTATACTTAGTTGTACCTCTAATGTTTAACCGACCATACATGATAAGCCACTGTGTTTTCCACATATACTCTGGGAGTCTAGGATTATTAAGTTGATCTAGAATTTTATTATTCATGGCTGTGGGGCAATTTTTAAAACTGGGATCAGTGGCATAGACCTGAGACATTATGGATTTATAGAGAGTTTTTGTGGAGTTGGATCTTATCTGACTTTTTGTAACTTGCCATTTGTTTAGCTTTTGTGCTGCTGATCTAAAATAGGGTGTTATATGGATGTGGGGGCTAATTTTTGGAGCACTGATAAGCCATGCTTTCATATACCGCCCTAGAGAATTCGAAATCCATAGTCCATCTCGACTCTCTGGATACAGAAGGCATCTTTTAATTGTATGAGAAAAAAAAGGACCTGGCAAAAAATAACAGGATAAATCATTCCTAATCCCCCCTTCTCTTTTGCTAAGTAAGTAGAGCATCTTTTAACTGGGTGTAATCTACTCCCCCATAATAGCTGAAAACAACCACTATACAATCTAGCTTCATATTGAGAAGGTAAAGGATAGATCAGGGCTACATATTGTAGACAAGGTATTGTAAATTGTTTAAGGACCTGAATTCTTTTTAGTTTTGTAAATTTAAACTGTTTCCACCTAGCTGTTTTTGATTCGACATTTTTTAACACCCTGTCCCAATTCTCTGTCGGCAGATTTTGAGGTCTGAACTGTATACCTAGTATAGAGAGGGGTGCTTCAGAAATTCTGATATTATTATAAATAATAGCAGTTTGATTTTTATACCCCATCTGTAATCCTCTAGATTTCAAATTATTTAATTTAGCATTGGAAATAAATGAAAAAAATTTCAAATTCTTTAAAAAATTCTGCTATCTGATCTTGTTTCTTAAAAAAGAGGCAAATATCATCTGCAAAGGCCTGAACTATCAACTGCATATTGGACAGTGGCATTTGTAACCCTTCCCACCTAGGTGGAAAGACTGAAGCTCTTAATAAAGGTCTGAGTGAGAAAATATACAACAAGGGGCTTAGAGGACAACCTTGGCATACCCTTAATTTAATTTCAATTCCTTTTGTTATAGTTCCTTTTATTACTGGGTAAACTTTGGCAGATTTATACAGTGCAGTTATAATCTTTATTATTGAACCAGGAATCAAAAAAAAATTCCAAAACCTGCAACAAATATAAGTGAGTTACCCTATCAAATGCTTTCTCTAAATCTGTTGAAAGCAAATAAACAGATTTACCTTCTAATGATAAGGACTCAATTAAGTCCCTAATAATTGTTAAAACCAACTGTATTTGCCTATCAGGCGAGCCAGAAAACTGCAAAGGTGAACTCACCTTGTTTGCTATTATTTTTAATCTGTTATTTAATAAGGTAGTAAAGATTGTATAGTTTGAATTTAACATTGTAATGGGCCTCCAATTCCTGATGTCACTTCTGTCTCCTGATTTGAAAATATATATCATTAAACCTTCTGTAAAAGCCTCTGGAATCAATTCCCCTGACATAAAAAACTGAAATACCAAATGCAAACAAGAAGAGATTTCTGTTTGAAAGTTTTTATAAAATAGATTGGAATACCTGGAGTAATATTATCCTTTAAATTATGAATGACTGTTCCTATTTCTATACAAGAAAAAGGTGCCACCATGCTTTTAATGTCCTGGGAATCCAAAAACTCAGGAGGGACTCCTAAATATCAATTTATTTCTGTAATAGATGGGTAATTGTCTGGTTGTATGTTACAAAAATGGGTTTCGATCATAGAATTAATGACATTTTCATCCTCCACTCTAGTTTGATTGCAGTCTAGGTATTCCAGGGCTGTGGACTCTTTAATTGTTTTACATAGTTCAAATGGGTCTCCTACCACTGTTTTTTTTTTGAATGATTAGTTAAGATTGCCTGAAGAGTCCTGGTTCTGTTATATTGAAAAACTTTCATCCGATTTTTGACATTTTCGATTTGAGTTGAATAATCAAATTTAGAAGTATTAGCTAAAGAAATGAGGTGCTGCAATTGATTTCTCAGTTTTAAATAAGAAAGAAAGTCTGAATTCCTCAGTTGAACGCCATATTTTTTAAACTCCTTGCAGCAGTCATTTTTTGTTTCCATCCACCAGGATCCTAAGTCTGAGTATAAAAAAGCCACTGACAGTCTAGCTTTCAAAATAAGCAGAATTGAATTTTTTACCAATGCCTCTTTAAGAATAGAAGTGTTTGATTTCCATCTGTTTTTTTCCCAAATGAGGAGGTTGAAACTCCAGTTTCAATCTGTACCAGTAGGTGGTCTGAAAATGCTACAGGAACTATTTTAAACTTATCTACTATAACAGCTTTAGAAGTAAATAAATAATAGTGGAACCTATTTTTCCTTTAAAGAAAGTGTAATTAGACCCAGAATTTACTAAGTGGTTACAATTTGTGAGATCACCAAGTTTTATGACAGATGCCAAACAATTTGAATTACAGTAGATTTTTGTATTCGATCTACCCTGTATGTTCAGACTGCAATTAAAGTCTCCACTCCAAAAAATGTTACGCGAAGATATCAAATAGGGTTGGATTGTTTTCATATATTCAGTTCTAAGAGCTTTAGTCTGTGGGTTATAAATATTGATAAATCTACAGTTCCTAGAATGCCATAATC
Source organism: Neoceratodus forsteri (assembly GCA_016271365.2). Lineage (NCBI taxonomy): Eukaryota > Metazoa > Chordata > Ceratodontiformes > Ceratodontidae > Neoceratodus > Neoceratodus forsteri. The sequence continues at coordinate 1,523,924,855 of CM057452.1, forward strand.
TGTCAATTATTAGAATTCTCCCAGGTATTAATTCTATTAATTTGTTTAAGACAAAATGAAAGGAATTAAATAAAATTCCAATCCCATCCACACAATCTCTACCAAATGACCAATATGATGGCCCCCATGGCCAATCCCTTTGAAACAAGGCTATTTGTTCATAGGAAAACATCCATGTTTCTTGCAAAAAATGAACTGCACTGTTCTTATCCTGAAGAAATTGGAAGACAGCTTGTCTTTTAGCAGAATTCAATAAACTGTGAGTGTTCAGTGTGCCCCATATGTAACCTGCCATTCAATGTACTGTAAGTAATGGGATCATGTTATTTTTTCCTCTGTTTTTTTTTTTTCTTTTATTTGTATTCCTCTATCAGAGCACCTATGTTTTCCTGCACAGATTTTTGGGAATCTGAATCTCCCAATTTCCATTTCTGAGTCACCCCAAGAGGTGAATAGTGAGGCATAAGAATTTGGAGATTCTATTGACTCACTGTGAGGTGCAGTCGGTGTTTTAAGATGCCTACTGCATCTTCTTGGGGGAAGGGGATGCTGCGGAGCTTGCCATTCTAACACTCTCTGTATCATCTGGGTCTTTATAACAAACTGGTTCAAATTGTTCTATGACCTCTTTTTCTGTTTTGACTGAACCTTCAGGTGCCACTGTTAAGGTGGGGTAGGTCTGTAGAGGGGATTTCTATATCCGAATTCTGCTGAGAGGAAGGCTTAGGTTTATCTACTCTAGTGCCTTCTTGTTTAGACACAGCATCCTGGGCTTGCTGAATTATCAAGTCAGTGCTCCCACAAGAGTCTTTATTTCTTGCCGCCCAAGGGGCACTCTGTAAAGGAGTGTCCAAAATCCTCACACAGGTCACATTTAGTGTGGTTGACACATTGCATGGTTACATAGAAACATAGAAACATAGACTTTGACGGCAGATAAGGACCACTTGGCCCACCCAGTCTGCCCATTTTCCTACCTACTGGATAAGCTGCAGATTCTAGTTAACCAACAGCCTACTTCCTGCAACCCCCCACTATAATTGCCTTGTGTCTGTCCCATGCATGTTTGAATTCCCCCACTGTTTTAGACCCAATGACCTCCTCAGGAAGGCTGTTCCATGTATCCACCACTCTCTCCGTGAAAAAATTTCCTCACATTACCCCTGAGCCGCCCCCCCTCTATCTTTAAATTGTGCCCCTTGTTCTTACACATCTCTTTTCTGAAAGATGCTACCCTCCTGGACTTTGTTGATTCCCTTGAGGTACTTGAACATTTCTATCATGTTCCCTGTCCCTCCTTTCATCAAGAGTATACATATTAAGCTCTCTCAGTCTCTCTTCATATGGTTTCTGCTGCAGACCCTGCACCATTTTAGTTGCCCTCCTCTGGACTGCTTCCATCCTGTCTATGTCCTTGCATAGATGAGGTCTCCAAAACTGCACACAGTACTCCAGATGGGGTCTCACCAACTGTCTTTATAGAGGGATAACCACTTCCCTTTTTCTACTTGTGATGCCCCTTCCTAGGCAGATCGGCTTATAGTTTAGACCTTTTTTGGGAGAGATATGGGCAAGTTAAATTTTCTCCCACATGGACCCCCTTTTTGGTAATTTCACTCACAGTTGTCACACCTGGATTGATCGCAAACACTAGAGAGAGATGTGTTTTTGACCCACAGTTGTAGCATGCTTTAGGCTGCCCACTATAGAAACATACCCCTCGGTCTCTGCCCAACAGGAAACCATTAGGAATATGCTCAATCCCACAGTCAGATTGCCTTAGTTTTACTCTGTACTTCCATCCCCCCATCCAGAATTGTTCTGAATCCAAAATGGGTTCGGGCTCACTTTGAATTTCACATTTCTGGGACAACCAATATGTTATGTCTTCCACATGGACCCCCTCATTCCTAAACATAACAGTAACATTTTTAATTAAAGGTTTAGTGAGTGAAATTACCAAAAAGGGGGTCCATGTGGGAGAAAATTTAACTTGCCCATATCTCTCCCAGAAAAGGTCTAAACTATAAGCCGATCTAAAACTTTATCAAAGTTGTCCTCCCCAGAGATATTAATGAAAGCGAACACATCTCTAGGAGAAAACCACAAAGAGTCTTTTATTAGGTATTTCCCCACGTAATGTCTATCAGGTCTTTCTTCTAAACCTCCCTTGTAGCGAATTGGTACAGCATTTCACCAAGGAGCTGCTTCATGTCTTGATTGGGAAAATAGTTCCGAGAGCAACTGCAGTACACAGATCCTCCTTGTCTTTAATGACCTGTGGAATAGAAACAGGTTTTGTTTCTAAATTTGAGTGATCTTTAAATTGTGGTAACGGTGTCTTTTCAGCCTGAGTAGCATTCTTCTCACTAGGGGTCAGTCCAGTTTTATTTTCTCCTTGAGATTGATGCAGTGAAAGTCTCAGTTGCAACTCAGGGGAGGCCGTTTGAAAATTAAAAGTTGAATTCCAGGCCGAGTCAGGAGTCCAAATTCCTGAAGCAGATTTCTCCCATCCTGCTTCTTGAAGCGCCTTATGAGGCGACCAAGTTATCATCGTGTTCATTTACATTCTCTAAAGTCTGTTTATTAGAAACATCTGGAGTAGTTGCAGCATTTTTGTTTATCTTGTTGCACTCTTGCGCTGAGGTTTTAGCAAAGATTTTGCTTGAGGGTAGCGTTTGAGGAGCTAAAGACCGCTGAAAGCTGAATTCAGCCACCCCTTCTTGTTCATTTACAGCGGTTTGATATTTTATTTGAGTGGATCCTTCTGTTTCAGAACATCATTTCACCGGAGGGTAAAACATAAACCCTGCCTCTTTAGATGGGTGAGCTTGTTCCTTAAAAGATAAATCCTGCACATTTTGTTTGGGAGCCAGTTTAACATTTTTTTTGACTAGCGGGGGGGTGCTTTTCTTTTCACTGCTTTGATTAATATTTTCTGCTTCTGAAGGCTCTCGGCACTCGCTAGGATTAGCGACTGAACTGCCAGCCTTAAAACTGTCAATGTTAGCCAGAGGAGCAATGTTTGTTAGAGCACACTCACCCTTCGGCTGAGGAAGTGTTGGTTTCACTACTTCCTCATTCTTGCTGTCAGTTTGTTCATTCAGCCTGTCAGACAGAACAGCTGCAGCTGTAATTGACTCAGTGCTCAGGTTTAAGCTTGATGCTTCCTCCGTAGCCGACTGAACCTCTGCTCGTACATCAACTATAAAGGTATTCATTCCGTCAGTAGCTTTGTTAGGCATGGAAGCAAAAACATTTTTAGTAGATAAAAATACCTCAGGCATAGAAATGGCTTCATGAAATATCTCCTCTCCGTCAAATTCCTAAAAATTACTGAAATTATCCATAGATTGTTGCTTAGTTAGCAGTGAGGCTTCCCCCACCACTAAACCCACGTCCTTCTCCTCCGGTGTCTCTCCCACAGTGGCCATCTCTCAGCAAGACAGCCCATCCACCTACAGGAGAGCAGGGGAATTTCCCCAGTGTCCTGGCCAAATTTCCCTCATTCACTATAAATACCACCAACAGCTTAATCTGGTTCAAGGTCAGTTGGCATTCATCTGTATTCCCCTCCCCCGGGTCGTGCCTGAAAATAGGCAGGATTTGTTTAGTGCACTTACCCGGTCAACAAAAACTAAATAAAATAAATAAATAAATAAAATCCCTCTTCTTGTTTTCCTCTTCTCACTTATGTACCTGAAGAAAGTCTTATCCCCTGTAGCTATCTCATCAGCAATCCTTTCTCGTCTCACTTATGTACCTGAAGAAAGTCTTAACCCCTGTAGCTATCCCATCAGCAGTTCTTTACTCTGTCTGTGCCATTGCCATCCTCACCACCTTACCTGCCTCCTCCTGCTTTGCTTGGTATACCTCCCTCTCCTTATCTCTCTGTGTTTACTTATAACTCTTGAATGCCCCTTTTTTCTTTTACGTTTCTTGCCACTTCCTTGGAGAACCATATGTTCTCTCTTTTTATAATTATTTGGTAGCCAGATAAGGCCCACTAGGCACAAGGCCTGTTTTCAGGGGTAACCTGGGAGCAACAGGGAAGTTAAGAGACTTGCTCAGGGTCACACAGTATGCATGTGGAGGTTGTGGGAAACAAACCTAGGTCTGCTGGATGTATCAAGATCATTCACAGCTCGTTACACTAACCTCTAGACTATATTGTCAGCATTCCTTCTTCTTTTGTTCACTTCCTTCATACAGAGATTGATTGCTTTAATTATGCCCTCCCTTATTTTTCACCACTGTGCTTCTACCTCTCCCTGACAATCACCTATTTCAAGACAGTTTCTGAGTCAGTATATCATTTCTTTAAAGTCCACTCTCCTAAAGTCCTGGACCCTCATCTTTGTGTGGCTTGCCTCTGCTCCTGGTCTTATGTTGAACCACACTGTACAGTGATCACTGGTACCTAGGGGATTGCTCACTGTGATGTCTGTCTTTTTATATTTCTGTCTTTATTTATATTTCTGTCTATTATGTGAGCTTGTCGTTTGTGTTATTTACCAATGAGGTTTCTTCTCATTTTGTGCATTATTATAATCTTTATTTTATATTATCTTTACTCATTGTGACCCCCATTGTTGTTTTAAGTTTGTTACTGCTTGTTGATTATGATGTAAGTCTCTTATCCTCCAAAGCTGTGCCTGAAAATAGGCATATGTATGCCTAGTATATCAAAAACAAATAAACAAAAAACAAACAAATCAATCAAAAAATCAATCAATAAATAAATCTTCCTGACTTCTTCATACACAAAAGCACCACAAATGACATCACCCAAGTGGAGACATGCTGATTACCACAGGGATCAGCAAGTCTCAGCATCTAACAATCTAGGTGAAGCACAGCGCACAATGAATGCATTAAAATTGTATTAAATGGTTGAATTTCATATAAAACACTAGGCAGACACTGTCTTTATAACAATATATAATGAATGGTGCTGTCAGTTTAATTTATTAACATTTCATTGCATTTGATCTTTAAGTAAAATCCTGACAAATTACTCACCTCGCCTATCAACTTCAATGTAAAAAGATAAAGTAATGCAATCAGTCTGGTACAATTAGATAATGGTCAATAATCTTCTGACCTCAGCGTTATAAATACAGTATTTTAATGAGTTGCTTTTTTTGTGTGTTATTTTTTGTTACTGTACACTATGGCCCTGATATTCAGAAGGGGCTAAGCGCAACCCACTGATGCGCCCCAGCGTGATATTCAAACCGGGATTGACCCTGGCACAAATCCTAATGTGCCGGAGCGCATCAGTAATGTATGCGGCGCAGGTAGGGGGGCGTGCCCATGCATACTCCGCACATCCCGATATTCAGCCCGGGATGTGCTGAGCCCATGCATGCACAACCCCTACTTGCACTGCACACAGGTGAGCCAAAAACAGGAGGAGCAACAGCTGGCCACCCACAGGTGAGCTGCTGTATTGCAGGGTGCAACATGGCAGCTGCCACCTGTGGGTGGCCACCCGAGCTCCAGCTGCAACTTCTGGTGGCGCCCCCCCCATGCCTGATCGCGGGTATGCATATACAAATAATAGACCTAAATTCCTGGTGGTCCAGTGGACCACTCACAGCCCAATTGCAGGCATATGTAGAAGGAAATAATCATCCAATATCCCTGGTGGTCCAGTGGACCACTCACAGCCCGATTGCGGGCATATGTAGAAGGAAATAATCATCCAATATCCCTGGTGGTCCGGTGGACTGCTCGCAGCCTGATTACGGGCGTCAGTAGAAAATGCTCCAAACAACCTGGTGGACTAGCGGTACCTTTTTCCACCCTACTGGGCCTCACTGATCCGCCCCAGTCAGCAGCGGGCAGTGCCTCACCTTGTTGCCCCACCGCCGCCATTCGACACTGTACGGTACGGTATACCTATTGTCACAGCGTGAGTTGATCGGCATGTAGCCTATACCATAGCTATACAGTCCAGATATGTGAATGGATCCATTCACATATCTGGACTGTGTAGTATGGCACGGGTTGCATGCCCATTGGCTCTCGCTGTGGACCATCGGGTGTACAGCCCACCGCACGGTGTCAGTCGACGGGCGCGGGCGGCAAGCGTGGGGGAGCTGCCACCCACCGCTGACTGGGGAGCGGGTGGTGGGGCCCAGTGGGTGGGTGAGGGGGTACCGCTAGTCCACCAGGGTTGTTTTGGGGTGGCATTATGTTCTACTGACCCCCTCGGCTCACTGTATGTGGAGCTCATTCGTGGGTTCAGCTTGTCCCTATGTCTGTGCTATGGCCTTGTGCCACTGAGTAGCTACAGTACCTCTCTTTGCAATAGTGTCTGTCTCCAGTTGCCTCCAGCCCCGTGGAATGGTTTGTTTTATTTAAAATAAATTAATTATGTTTTCATTCTTTTACCCATGTGTTCCCTCTGGTCTGTGCTTTTGTTGCTGTGCTAACCAAGATTTCACCCAGCAAACTTTGGGACCGTACCTGATTGCTGTCTGGCTGCCAATGAATCAAGCTGCTGATAAGCTGACATCAAAAACCCTGAGCTGCGTCATCTTTGAGGTATGTGGCCTTTTCATCTTTTTCAGGTGGTAGTCCTTGCTTGTGCCCCCTTCGGTGAAGTGTAACATCAGGCCTCTAGAGATAGGATAGGAAGGGGGCATTATAAACATGGGGGCTCATCCATGATTTTGTTTCAGTGGAAGTGTGGCATGGACGATCTTCCAGGGGTCAGCAGCACCAGTGGATCCCAAAGAAGGTATCTGCACCATCATAGGGAGCTGCCATTTTGGATTGTTTCTCACCTTCAGTGACACCGCCATCTTGGTCATGGCAATGAATATTAATGAACCGTACCAAAATGAATTATTGCTGACTTCTGATGGGCTGGAGGGTGAGCGCTGGATTCTGTGAGCATTCAGTGAAGTCACCAGATAGAGTCATGATGGAAGTGTGTGCCCCACAAGTGCTGCAATGGCTAGAAAATATGCTTCTGAGGAGCCCCAGGCTCTGGTTCCCACATATTTTTGTCATGGCTCCGGGCAACTGCAGGTAGAGCAGCTAACGGCCATTGTGTACTGTGCAGTTTTAAGGGAGTGGGGGTAGTTTATCTGCCCTTGTGTTCAGCCTGTGCCAGGAGACTGCCTCAATGTATCTACCATTTGCCTCCCTATTCGGCTGACTAGATCTGGCCCTCAGTGTCATCTGTTGGGACTGTATCGCTTTTGTCTGTAGGAGGTGTGGAGGCCTGGGAAGACACCAAGTCAGCGCTTCCACCAGTGGAGCCCTTCACTCCTGCCCCTGATGTGATAGTGGAGTCTGTGGAAGAACAGAACTTCTGTAGTGGGAAAGGGCACAGAAGTCTGCCCAGCCCTTCCCCACTGCCACCTGCTGAGCCTCTCCATGGCAGAGGGAGAGGGTGAGGTATGCTGTCTAAATCTGCTGACTGTCTAGGGCCCAGGGTCAGATCATGCTCCCTTACCCCCCAGAGGCAGTTACGTTGTCAGCCAAACAACAAGATGCTTCAGGGAAGGAGTCCACAGTAGTTCTGGAGGATCAGGGGAAAAAGTGTGATGCTGATCATACAGAGCCACCTATCTTGCCTCCTGGACAAGTATCACACTCCTATATGTTTGCACAGCATGAGATCTACAGGGCCATCCCTCAGCCATACCGTAGGCCGGTTCTCACCCTACTGAATACCATGCCTTGCCTCATGTCAATGTCTAAGAATCTCAGAGTGAAGATGGATGGATTGTTGAGTGATGACCCCATGAACTTGCGTTGTCGCACTGGGGTCTGGCTGGATCCTGGGCAAGCCCCCAGATTTGTAATCCCCCCTCCACAGAAGTGTAACATCAGGCCCCTAGACATAGGCCGGGGAGAGGTTACACTTATAGGCCTGGATATTCAGACTGCGCCAGACTGTGGCACAAGCCTGGGTGCAGCGCAACTTGGCTGCACAGGGGCATTGACAGGGTGATAATCAAAGCAGCTGCACCATGGCACAGCATCGCTGAATATCGCACCCTAGCCACCCACAGTGCGCATGGCGCAGTGGCACTGCGCCAGTGCAAGTGGCCAGAGTGGAGTAGGGGGATGCGCTTAGCACAAACCTGCTTGTCTAGGTAACAACCACGAGAGCTCAAAAGTGCACATGCAACAGCTTGCATGCATGCAACTCCAAGGTTCCCATTTCTTACAAGCCTCCCTGGTTCTGCTCTACAGGTCAATCTTCCGCTGGTCTTCACCACAATCTGCTAGGTCATCCTAAATCCAGGGGCTCACATAATGCTGATGGCAGTTCTACTATTATCACTCACCCTGTCCTGCAGCTATGGGCCTAAACTCGGCCCCCACCCACCATCCCTGAGCAGGCTCAACACGAGCCATGGGGGGCTCCGAACATTTCTCGCTCTTGGCAGACCACCTAATAACAGACAGTGTGCCACATGGGTAGGACCCCAGAGGTACTGCCACCACCTCTCAGGGCCACACCTCGGTGCGGCCACCACCCGGGTACCCCCACCATTTCCAGATCTTCTGCATCACTAGGCCCTGGCCTGCCCTGGTGCCATGAAGCACAAGGCTGGCAACATCCAGACACTCCTCCAGGCCATGGTTCCCAAACTCCAATGGGGTCCCAGTCCCACCAGTCACATTCCCTGACACTTCCCAAACCAGTACCCTGAGTGACTGCACTCTGCTGCTACACCTAGCTGCTCTCCCAGGTCAGGGGTGAACACCAGCACACAATGTCCTTCTTCCCATCAGCATCTCTCAATTCTTCCAGAACCTCTCATTTTATCCCATAGAGGGGCAGGCAAACCATGCCCAGGAGCAGACACCTGCCCCCCCCCCAACCTTATAAGGGAAAAGCAAGGAGTGAGGCAACTTTAGTAAGCCCTCCAATAAAGGGGGGCTTACATAAGAATAGAAGCTTACTCAGCACTAATTTTAGAATTTCATTCTGGGTTGCAGCTTAAACATCTTGGCATTATGCAGAGGGAGATGTTAGGCAAGGAAATGTCTTTGGAAGAAGTACAAGATTTTTTTTTTAAACTTTCTTTTTATTAAAAAAGTAAAACAGTCGACCCGGTGGCGCAGAGGGCTGAGGCACTGGCACCTTACCTCAAACCACATCAGCGACCCAGGTTCGGGAACGGACTCGGGTCGCTGGGGGTCGTCAGGGGAGAGCAAGGATTGAGCATCCAAAGGACTGCTCTCCTCCCTGGGGATGGGTTAGGGTAATGCCTCACTCTGTAGCAGCCCCCGGTGGAGATTGAGAGCACTACAAGATGCGGCGTGACATTAGGAGAACCAGAAAAATGGAAAAAACTTCCCGGATTGGCCAGGATGATGGCAGATGATCTGCCGACACCACCAAAGAACTCTCAAATAGCCTGACTGCCTCAGCAGTGCCCTGGGGCTGAGAGAAAGAGTGTGCTGGATGCCCCACCGGTGCCTTCCCCCTCAGAAGAGAGGGACCCACTCAGTGAAGGGTTACGCCGAGCTACCCCAAGCTTGGCTGCAATTTGAGATAGGGGGTTCCAGGGGAGGACAGTAGGTGGATGTCAGGGATCATGGTTGCCTGAAGGAAGTGGCAGATACAGGGCACATAGGAGGATAAAGAAATAATGCAAAAAAAAAAGTAAAACAAAGCATACAGTAAGTACAAATGTCATACAATATACATGAGATGGTAGCTGTTCTATTGTTACTAATGAAACCACAAATAGAGTGCTTAATGCTTTGTACATATTAAATATTTAGATATTGGGTGGAGAGGCATCTCTACCTTTTAGATAAATATTTTATTTATATAACACCCTTTCCCGGAGGCTCGGTGTGCTTAACAAACATTTAAAAACATAATTTCAATAATACAGTACAATAACACAATGCAGAGTAAAATTATAAAACTATCTATCTACAACTTAAAAATATCTGTCAGTACATTTCAAGGTCTTCATTATATATTATGCAAATCACACCCCTCATTATATCGGAATGTTTTCAGCCACTTTTTAAAGGTTTCCACTGAGATGCCTCCCTTAGTTGTCATGACAATGAGTTCCACAGGGCTGGTTTGGCAACGGAGAAGGCACAATACCCAGAGTGCCACAACCTAGCCCTGGGAACTACCAGGAGGCAACCCTCAGAAGAATGGAGAGCTATGTCAGGCAGTGAGGAACCAGGAGATATTGCAGGTAGTCTGGTCCCTGTCCATGTAGGGCTTTGTACGTCAGTAATCCAGCCTTGAAGGCAATCCTCCACCTTACTTGCAGCCTGTGAAGCTCACAAAGGACAGCTGCAATATGGTCAGATCTTAAAATGCCAGTCAGTAATCTAGCTGCCGTGTTCTGCACCAGCTGCAGATGGCGGAGGTTGCCCCCAGATATCCCCAGGTACAGAGCATTGCAGTAATCCAACCTGGACATGATAAAGGCATGTACTAGAGGGGAAAGGTCTTTGGTTGGTATCAGGGTCTGGATCTGAGCAATGTTCCTTAGATGACAGAACCCACTTTGGATAATGGCCGACACCTGAGCCTCAAGTGCCAGGCCATCTTCACAGATCACGCCCAGATCCTTGACCCGAATAGAGGGGTCAAGTGGACACCACCCAGTATCAAACCAAGGACATTCCCAGATCCCCTCCATCCTTTCGTTGACCTGGATCCACCACCAGTAGCTCCGTCTTGTCTGGGTTGAGTCGCAGCCAGTTTTGAGTCATACAGGTCTGGATTTCATCCAGGCAGGTGTTAAACACAGAGGTCACCATCTGGTTACCTGGTGCACAGGACAGGTATAACTGGGTATCATCAGCATAGCAATGAAAACCCAGAACATACCACCTGATAACATCTCCCAATGGCAGCATATACACCGTGAACAGCAGAGGCAACAGGACTGACCCTTGCAGAACTCCACAGTGTAGCGGTATCAGGTTAGATGAGGATAACCCCATCATCATTCTTCGCACTCTACCCATGAGGTAGGACCTAAACCAGTTGATGACATTTCTGGTTAGCCCACACTAGTTCCGCAAATGGTCCAGTAACACTTCGTGGTCCATGGTGTCAAACACCATCGAAAGATCAAGGAGAACAAGGATAGTATGTTCTCCCTTATCTCTTGCCATTAGGAGATTGTTCAGCATCTTCACCAGAGCAGTCTCCATGCTATGCCTGAATCTGAAACCAGACTGGAAATACTCATAAGTGGTGGAGGAGGCAAGACGGGTCTTGAGCCAGATAACTACCACTTTTTCTAAAACCTTCCCTAAAAATGTGAGGTTTGAGACAGGTTTGTATTTAGTGAGACACTCTGGATCCTATGAGGGTTTCTTCAACAGGAGTCTAACCAAGGCCTCTTTCAAGGCCATTGGAAAAAACCCACTCCTCAAGGAACACCGGATGATCTCAGCAACCACAGAGCCAATCAGGTCTACACACCAACCAAAGGTCAGGTTGGACCTGGGTCTAGATCACAGTAGGTTGGTCGCAGCCTCGAGACTATCTCAGCCACTTCATCCACTCCCACTGGATCAAACTCAGCCCATACAAGAGGGATCACCCAACACATCTCAGGTCCGACCCTACAAGCTCTTTGAGTGACACTAGAAGAGATCTCCACCCTGATAGAGGGCACTTTGTTAGCAAAGAACAGAGCAAACTCTTTGCACCTTGTGCTTGAACCTGCTCCTTCTGCACAGAGACAGGCAGGATATAAAAGCCCGTCCACCATACAGAAGAGCTGATCTGGTCTGTTCCTTTCCGAAGCAATCTCCCTAGACAGAAAATCCACCTTCTTTCAGGAGATTGCCCCCCCGATAATCACCATAATGTGACATCAGGGCCAATTTGTCTTCCATCAATCTAGACCTCCTTCAGTGCCGCTCCAACCTCTGACCCTTTATCTTTAACTCCCTGACTTCCCTGTCAAACCAATGGGGCCTCTGGTGAGTAGATAATGGTCAGACACGAACGGGTGTGACAGAGTCAAAGACCACAGTGATAGCCCTGTTATAGGCTGCCACTGCCTCCTCTGGCCTAGTCACATACACAGTTTCCACACTCGATAGGTCCAGTACTGCCTGAAGTCCAGTTGGAGACAAGCCTTGCAAAGGGCAGTACCAGACCATCTCCACACAGAATGGACCCTCAGGGGGGGATCCCAAACATGAACATCAGGATGGTATGATCCAACCAAATGACCAGATCAATCTTGAGGTCATTGACCTCCAAGACCCAAGGACCACTGTGCAGTGGCTATAGTCACAGCCACTGGCCACCACATGGCCCCCTTCTGTGGCCCTGTCCCATGGCATGTAGGTGCACTGGGGCACATACGCAGACATGGGCGGGCATCCAATGAGATGCCCGGACCCAGTCCACCACTGGATCACCTGCACGCTGGGGTGCAATGAACATCGGGAGGCTGCAATAGTGGCCATGACATTGGGGCAGACGGGTGCCCAGTCGGCCACCCCGGCCCACCATGTGCAACCTGTGGGCTGGGGTGGCATGTTCGATGGTCTATCCATGCCCTGACGTCCCTGCCACTTCTGGTGGCAGCTTCCCATAGGGGCGCATACCAGCTATGTCTGCCCTCGGGTCATGTAGCCTGTGCCCCCTTCACTCAGCGCTCCGTGCTTTCCAGAATAGTGTGGGCACGCCCCCTGGACTGCCCCTTCACAGATTTCGATGTGTGGGTGGGGGATCGGGTGCATGCCAGCCCCATGCCCACTTGAAGAATGGGGCACAGGGGCCTTGGTGGCCGCAGAGTGTCTATGCACCCCCAGATATACAGCACATAGACACTTTGCGAATTGGAGAATAGCCACCAATGACCAACTGGCTATCATGTCTAGATCAGGTTGTAGTGATTCTGCAACAGATATTGTTTTGCAGAGCCTTCCTATCTTCATGTCATCAGTGTATTTTGTAACCCAGCATGTTAAATTTGCTGTTAAATCCGTGATGAATATCTGGAATAGGACTGGTCCTAGCACCGATTCCTGGGGGACACCACTAGTCACCTGCCCCTCCCAATAGAGATGTCCACTCACAGTCACCCTCTGATGTCTCTCAGTCAGCCATTCTACTACCCAGTTTACAATGGTGGTATTAACCCCTGCTTTTTCCAGTTTTTTAATGATAGCCCAATGGGGGTAAGGTCAAAAGCCTTTGCAAAATCCAGATACACTACATAACATGAGGTGCTGTTATCAAGAACATGGCTAATAAGTTAGTGGTACAGCTCCTTCCTTTACTGAATCCATACTGGTCGCTGTCACTGTTTTCTAACGAAAGGGTTTACCTATCTTTAAAAATGCTTTCCAACATTTTACAGACCACACATGTCAGGCATATGGGTCTATAATTTCTGCCAGGCCTGTTTCTGTTTTTTTTGTGAATAGGTACGTAAGCCATCCTCCACTCTTCTGGAATTTTTCCTGAGTTTATTGATTCCTCGGAAGAGAGTTTTCAAAGGGAAGATTAAGAAGTCAGACATTAACTGTAGCATTCTGGCTGGAATTGAGGTGATATCTGAAGTTTTGGTTATAAGCCATACTCTTCAGTTAACCTTAGAACCACACAGTTCAAACTGATAAATAATATAAATTATAAAAAGGGTCTGAGAAATGGAGTTTTCTAATTGGCTGCAAACATTCTAACAGCCTTATGTTAATCTTTTATTAACATTCATGTAGAGCCTACTCATATGCTGAACAAGGTTTAACACTATTTAAAAAAAAACATTTTTTGTAATAGCAATAAGGCACTCCCAGGGGTTATGTTAATAATCAGTTAGTCACCCTCTAGGAGCATGAGGCACTCGGCTATGCCTTGTGCCACATTACACCCCTAGAGGTGATTAACAGACCATTAACATAACCCATGGTCATGCCATATTGCTTAATTATACCCCCTTCTAAAATGGAAAAAAAATGGGTTTAAGAAATTATGATGAATGCCCTAAATGCAATCTAGCAGGTGGTAATTTATTCCACGTTTTGGACATGCCCCAATGTTCAGAATCTTTGGCAAAGGATAATAAATGCATGTAAAAAAAATGTGTCACTTATATACTAATATGAGCATGGAAGCATGTATTCTGGGATATTTTGGGGGAAAAATCTGACCTAAAGATTAATTCTAAGTATTTAATTGCCCTAATTTCTTTTTTTTTTTTTGAACTTGTATAATTTGTTATTAATCATATTAAAATACAGGTTAAGTCATACAGTTAATGTTTTGATTACTATCTATAATCCTTAATACATTTTTCTTGACAGTCCTTTTCTTGTGATATGTTTCTACATTGTTCATCTGTCAGCTTGAGTTGAAGAAAATTTGGATGATCCATTGTTCTCATTCCTTGGTGGTTGGTTCTCTGTACGAATGTGCTATCCCAGCTCTCAGTTTTACACTCTTCATGTTTATCTTCAGATCTGTGACTGTCTTCTGTAATCACTAAATCAACAAATATCTACTATTCCAAAAAGTAAAAAAGAGAACAGAACACATTAAACAAAACCATAAATTAAAATCAACTTGTGTGGAGTCATATTTCTTATTTGTACAGTTCTTAAATGTATTTACTGTACAGCAACTATTGTTAACTTTATATTTGGTAGCTGCATGGGGGTTGGAGTATATAATGGTGTGTCTATGTATGAAGTTTCTTTATTTGAGGTTTCTTCTCTAGTTGGTAAGATGATGGGTGGAGTCTCTAATTAATTACCAAGGGAGCAATTGTTATTCTATCACTGCTATCCCATCCCTTTTCTCTGCAAAATCATAAAAGGTTAGCCATCTGGAGTTGAATTTGTCTGTTAATAACCTCAAGTGGGCTGTAGCCCCTTCTATTGCTTTTATACTTTCCAGATTAGCCCTCCATAGATTAAGTCATAAGTGCCCTAATTTAAATGCAGAAAAGAACTGTATTTTAAGATTATGACAGAGATGACAGAGCCCCTATGATAAGGAATGGTTATCTGAGATTATTAAAATAATTAGCCTGGAAAAATTCTCACATGAGCTGAGAAATACTGTAATATATCAGGCTTCAACACAACAAGCATTTGTCAATGCAAGACGTTTGATGCACTGGAAGATGTCCACCCCTGCACCGTGTATATGACCTTGCGGTACTTGAATGTATGTATCATGTTCCCCCAATCCCTGCTGTCCTCCAATGAGTACATATTGAGGTCCTTTAACCTCTCCTTATATGTTCTGTTTTGCAAGCCATGTACCATCTTGGTTGCCTTTCTGTGGACCGGCTCCACCCTGTCAATGTCACTGTGCAGTTGCAGCCTCCAGAACTGCACACAGTACTGTAAGATAGGGTTCACTAGTGCATTATGCAATGACATTACCACTTCACACCTTTTGCTAGTGATATCTTTGCCTATGCACCCAAGCATGCCACTGGGCCTCCTTGCAACATTTGTGCTCTGTTTTGACACCTTAAGGTAATCAGAACTGATAACTCCTATGTCCTTTTCTTCCTTGGTGATTGTCAGCACCTCACCCCCATCCAGTAACTCTCCCCAGGTTTCCCTCTTCCCAGGAGCATTATTTGAACTTCTTTGCATTGAAC
Source organism: Neoceratodus forsteri (assembly GCA_016271365.2). Taxonomy (NCBI): domain Eukaryota; kingdom Metazoa; phylum Chordata; order Ceratodontiformes; family Ceratodontidae; genus Neoceratodus; species Neoceratodus forsteri. The sequence goes on from CM057452.1 coordinate 1,523,940,457, forward strand.
CTCAGTTGGCACTCCTCAGACCATTTTTCAAGCCTCTCCATGTGTCTGCTCATTTTCTCAACCCCTTCTGGAGTATTCATTCTGTTACAGATGTTGGTGCCATCTGCAAACAGGCAGATAGACATTTCCTTCTAGCCCTTCCACAATGTCTGTAATGAAGACATTGAATAGGACTGGCCCAAGGACTGATCCCTGAGGTACCCCACTGGTCATCACCCTCTCCTCCGATTGGATCCCATTACCACTACCTTTTGCCTCCTGTCCATCAGCCAGTTTCTAACCCAGTGTATCAGCTTGTGCCCTATGGCCAGACTACCCATCTTGTTAATCAGCCTTCTATGCTCATTGGCGTCGAAGACTTTCCTGAAATCAAGGTAGGTGACGTCCACTGTCCCTCCCTGATTTACTTCCTTACTGAGGCATTAGTGTTTCTAACCCTAACGCCAACCCTCACCCCCACCCTGCAGAGACTGACAGGCATTGGTAATGTGCCTTTGGGTCATCAGCCATAATGCTCATGCCATTCCACCTCACCGCACCCTGGAGATACTGACAGGTGTCACGGTGTGCCTTGGGGTCTCCAGCCCTTACACTCACCACATTCCATAAGGAAATAAGCAGAGATGGGTGCACTATAGGAAAATGGGGTGAATGTTAGGGCCGAAGACCCCAAGACATACCTCAATACCTGTCACTGGCTGCAGGGTGGGAATGGAATGGTGTGAGAATTATGGCCAACTACCCCAAGTCACACCCTGACACCTGTCAGTCTCTACAGGGTGGGGGAGGCATTACAGTTGGAAACCCTAACACCCTGGGCATTTGTTGGTATTTTCACTCCAAATGTTCAACATCAGCTTTTTTGGACCCCATCTCATGAACAGGGACACTATCATTTTGTTACTCAATTCCAAAAGGTGATTAAGGGCTTCAACTGTGCCATTCGGCACCACAGGTGCAAAAACACATTTTGGGCAGGATGTGAAAAATGACAGATGTACTGTTCTTGAGGAGGTGTTAAAAATTGCTAATGTTGAAAATCTGGAGTGAAACTATGAAAAATTGGCGAACTTACAAGCGTGCGTAGAAACTGTGCAACACGTGGCCATAACACAATCTTTTTTTGGAATTTTTTCACCACATTTTCAACATTGGCTTTTTGGGACCCCACCTCATGAACAGTAGCACTATCATTTCAGTACTCCATCCCAAAAGTTGATTTTGCCCAGTGACCACGCCATCTGCGCCACAGGTGTGAAAACATGTTTCAGGCAGGATGTGAAAAATGACATCTATATTGTTCATAAGACGGTTTAAAAAATGGCAATGTTGAAAATCTGGAGTGAAAATATTGAAAATTGGCGAAGTTATGAGTGTGCTTAGAAACTGTGCAATGCATGCTGGTAACACAGTCATTGTTTTGAATTTTGTTACCAGAGTTGCAACATGGCCTTATTGGGACCCAACCTAATGAACAGTGGCACTGTCATTTCATTAATTGGTCCAAAAGGTGATTCCATACAGTGACTGCAATATCACCTTTCGGGACTGAGAAACAAAATGACAGTGCCAGTGTTCATGAGGTGGGGGTCCCATGAACCCCATGTTGAAAATTTGGGTCCAAAATTCTTATAATTGGCCAAGACATCAACCTAAGTTGATGCCCCCCCATTGACTCTTATTATAAGGCTTACCATGATTTCTCAGTTTGTTGGTTGCCTTTGAAGAGTGTAGACGTGTTACCGGGTCAGAAAAGATGACAGCGCGGACCTCTGTAGGTAAGTATGGGGTGAGAGGGTATGGGGAGGTGGGATATTAAGAGAGTGGGTGGGGATGGGGGAAGGGAGCCTGGGGAGATGACGATGGACTGTTTTCTTTTTTACAGGGGAAAAAAAATAAAGATATCGGGGGACAGTTTTTTTTATTTTACAGGGAAAAAATTAATATAGGCACACTGAGGTGGGCTCCCAGTGTGCCACAATAGTGGGGGTGGAGGGGAATGTTGACACAGGGATTGGGCACCCTGATGTTGGCACTGAATGGGTTTGTGGGAGAAGGGGCATTCGACACCGGGAGTGGGCATCCTGGTGTCGGAAACATTTCAATATTTTGTCATACTGGGGTGGGTTCCCAGTATGCCACATTAGTTGGGGGTTGGGGGAAACATGCTGACATGTGGATTGGGCACCCCAATGTCAGTAAATATCTATTCGGGTTTGGGGGGTGAGGGGAGACATCCAACACTGGGAGTGGGCATCCCAGTGTCAGAAACATTAAAAAAAATAATTATTTTGGCACACTGGGGTGGACTCCCAGTGTGCCATATTAATATGGGGGGGTACATGCCAACACAGGGATTGGGCACCCTGATGTCAGTTGTAAGAAAAAGCCACATGGTGGCTAATGTTGAGGGGGGTGGAAGCCAGCACCAGGAGAGGCCTCACCGCTGCCACAGTTGAAGCTTGGGGGGGGAGTCAGAGGAACAGGGATGTGCATTACTGTGCACTCTAATACGCATGGCAGGAGTTCAGGCTACAAATGAAGCGCTCCCATTGGAGCGGTTCATTGGTTTCAAGTCCGTGGCACGGCACATCAGCAGAGCTGAACTGCTGTCATGACCAGAGTGCCTGGTGATTGGTGTACACTGCCACACCTCTTGCAGATGCAGTTGTATTTGGCGTGGCAGTGACACACCTCTCATTTCCCATTACTGTCCCAAAGCATTTGGTGCGCATGTGCATCAGATGCAAAAAGTGGTGACTTACTTACAGTACCTTAATAAAAAAAGTTCCAACACAGTGAATAACATCCCCCAACTATATACAGAACAATGCCTGTGCAGGTTTGTGTTGTGAGGATTTTTTACGCATGAAGGATGTGTGAAAACTCCTCTTAATACACACCTGCATAGGCATTATTTTTTATAATAACTGGTGTAAGGTTTCAACAGAATAACTGTAGCCGTATTTGAGTGAGCGAGTGTGTCTGAGCAGCTGCTGTACTCACACAAATACAGTGAAGTGACAGCACAAGGAAGAAAATGTTGTAATAATCCGCTATTGAGTTATTACAGAATTCAACGGGTTATTACTGGTCTGTATCAGGACTGGAAATCCAGTCATTATATAGGGTCACCAGTTATTATATAAAAATAAACTATCTTACAGGTGGTATCATCTTGAGTATATCGATAGACATTCTGAGACATACTGTTTTGCTCTGTTCATCTACACCTTAATCATTATTACTCTTACTTCTTTATATCTCCCTTTTCCTGATATATGTCTCTCCTCTCTTCTTGCCATCTTTCCTCTTTCTTGATTTCTTTCTTGCTGAGGAACTTATTATATATTATGGCAAACTTTATTTAAAAATAATTCACATTATATTGCTGTAGGACTAATACAAAACATGTTCCTAGGCTTACCTCTGTAATAAGAATATAGCTAAAACTAAATATTATTTAATATTAATGTGATATGATCATGAGATGTGTTTTTATATTCATTTGAAGTGTTTTTGTAATACTGTTTATATGTATGCACTGAAAAGTTTCAATAAATATAAAGTTACAGAAAGTAATGAATCACCTCGAAGTCGTCTTGTCTCTGGTGACATTAGACTCAGCTTGTGTAACCTTTCGTGGTATTGTAGTTCCTTAAGGTCATGAATTTGTCATGAATTTGTTTTGTCATTCTCCTTTGTACCTTCTCTACCTGAGAGAGATAACCATTTTTAGAAGTGCACCAAAATTGGAACGAGTAATCTAAGTAGGGATGAATTTATCATCTGGATAATGGTGCAATAACAACTAGGTCTCCAGATTTAGTATTCCTCCTTATAGCTTATATTAGCCTTACTTATAGCTTCACAAGTCTGCTTGACACAACCCAAATAATTTGAAATTACGACACCCATATCTCTTTCATTTGTTGTTTCGGTTCAGGTCAGGAACATCGTGGGACAAAACATTGTGCAAAAAACATCGTAGGCATATCATCACCAGCTGCAATGTTGGCTAACCATTACAATGCTGGCCAGTACTGTGTAGACAATTGGTATACAACCCTGGTGACAGGAGGGTTCCCTCATCCCAGTGGCCAACCATTGGCCCCAGTAACCATAATGATAGCCTTCCCTGGTGTGATGTCCAGTCTTCGGCCCCCCCACCAATCGCCAACATCGATGTCGTGATGTACAATAAAATGCAAACTATCCCTGGTGTCTAGTGGATCCCCATCCCCCCTGGAGGCAGATCCCCACTGACTCGCACAGCCCTCCACTTACCACCATGGCTGGCCATCTGACTAAGCAGAACGAATGAGCATGCACATGTCTACATGCACATTCATTCTACTTAGTCGGGCGGCCAGCCGTGGTGGTGGTGAGTGGAGGGCTGTGCTGGTCATCCACTCCTTGTTGGGGGGGCAGGGTAGTGGGAATCTGCCTCCAGGGGTGGGGGGGTCCACTAGACACCAGGGATCATTTGTATTTCATTGTACATCAGTACATCAATGTCAGTGGTCAGTGATGGCAGGGGGGGGAGACCGGACATCACACCAGGGAGGGATACCATTATGTTTACTGGAGCCGATGGTCAGCCAGTGGGATGGGGGACTGTCCTGTCACCAGGGTTGTATACCAATTGCCTATGCAGTACTAGCCAGCATTGTAATGGTTAGCCGACATTTCAGTCGGCAATGATATGCCTACGATGTTTTATGCGGAATGTTTTGTCCCGCGATGTTCCTGACCTTCTGTAAGCAACTTACCGCACAAATAATAAGGATGTTTTCTATTTTTGATATTTACCTGACTGACAGTTTGAAATAAGATTTAGGTCATCCTGTATTCTGACAATAGAAACATAGAAACATAGAAGCTGATGGCAAATAAGGACCGCGAGGCTCATCCAGTCTGCTCATTTTTTTCTACCTTATGAATGTACCATATGCCTTTACTCTGTCAATTGCCTATCTATTCATACTCATCTGTATTGCTCCCTTATGCCTATCCCATGCCGTTTGAAGCCCTGCACTGTATTCATATCCACCATGTCCTGTGGCAGGCTTTTCCAAGCATCCACCCCCCTTTCTGTGAAAAAGAACTTCCTCACATTACCCGTTAATCGGCCTCCCTCTAATCTCATGCTGTGTCCTCTTGTCCTGATATTTTTCTTATATTGAAACATGTTAAGACTCTTTCACCTTGTTAATGCCCTTAAGATGTTTGAATGTTTCAATTCACAATGAAATCACAATTTCATCTGCATTTGCACAACTACCCCATATTTTAGAGTTATCTGCATATTTAGTGGATCAACAATTTAATTTACTGGTTAGATCTGAAATAAAAATGTAGAACACACATGGCCCGAGTGCTGAGTCTTAGGGAACACCATTTGACACGGTCCTGTTCTGTGAAAGATGTCCATTTATTACAACTTTCTGGCATCTACCTTCTAGCTAGTTCAAAATCCAGTTTATGAATCTAAGATTTATCCTAGTATTTTCTAACTTTTCTGTTACTGCCTAATGCGAGAAGACTATGTCAAATGCTTTGCTGATATCCAAGATCACATTGCATGGTGTTCTGTTGTCAAGCTGGTAACTGATTTTTTTCATAAAAAGTATAAAAGATTTGCTGTACAGGACCTGCCCTTAGTAAACACGTGTTGGTCAGGATCAAGATCACACACGATAGATGATATGTTATCTTTAATCGTACTTCCCAGTATTTTGCAGAGGACTGGAGTAAGACTGAGGGGTCTATAATTACACAAATTGTATTTTCCTCCTTTTTTGAAAAGGGGAACCACATTAGCCATGTTCCAGTCTCTGGGGATATCACCACTATTTATGCTTTTTTTCCAAACAGCAGCTCAAGAGGATACTGCAAGTAACTAGTCATGACCTTAATCATATTCCCTGTTATCATATCAGGACCGGGGAAAGAATTCGTTTTAATATTTTTAATTTTGTTGCCAATATCTTCCAGAGATACAATTATGTTTTGTTGCTTTTTTGTTTCACTAAATTAAGTTCCATAGTACAGTAATATTTATTTAATTTCATATTTACATTTCTTTTGTGATTTTTTTGAAAGCATCCCATCTAGCTGGAGTTTATAATGACCTATAGGCATTATGAAGTTTGCATTTTTTATTAAGTCTGTTTATCTTTTTGGACAACCATTTTGGCCTAAATTTATTGTTTTTGAATTTCTTAATTTTAGGAATTAACTTGTTACTAAAATGAAGGATAATGTTGTTGGTTTTTTTTTATTTTTTATTTACTCTTTTTCCTGCTCCCTTCTCTCCATCACAGTGGTTCTTTTCAGGGTACCCTAGGCTGGGGTCTCTTACTCCCTCCGCCGGTAACTCCCTTGAGGACCCACCGGACCTACCTCCATCCTGCCTCAGCTGCCCCCCCCAGGCAGGGAGGGGGTCCCAGGTATTCCCCCTCCCAGTCAATTATAGTCTGCGTCAGGAGATCCATGTGGTGTTCCGCCAGGAGCCCGGTTATGGGATCTGGAACAGCCAGATCCCTTCTATGTTTTTTCCTGTTTTCAGGTTCCATCCCACAGGATGCTAGGGAAGCCTAGGGGCAGGGCATGTCACAACGGGCTGTCACTCCAGCTCCCGGCCAATGTCCTCCCACACACTTACATGCCATCCCACTTCACCTCCACCCATGGTCACCCAGGTGGCAGTAAAGGGGCAGGATAGGCATCCCACCCTCCCCAGAGAAGGAAAGCAGCCAGTGGGTGCTCAGTCCTTCTCCCCCCGGCCGGCCCTCCAGCAACCTGAGTCTGTTCCCAAACCTGGGTCACTGGCGTCGCAAGCAGTACCTCTACTGCTGCACCGGCGGACTGGCATAAGGATAATGTTTTTGATTTTACTCCACATAGACTCAATATCACAATTTTCAAGTAGTGTATCCCAGTTTATTGTTGATAGCTCATCATTAATTTTTTCTAAGTTTGCCATTTTCTATATATGAAGTATTCAGTTTCTCCACAATGCTTGACACATAAAAAATCTACTTCAAATCTGATAAGATTGTGGTCACTTATTTCTGGGGGGATACAGTGCTGTAATTTCTAATATTTATACTGTCAGTTCCTAGGACAATATCAAAGATGTTTGCGTCTCTAGTAGGTTCCGACACAAACTGTTTCATCTGGATTTGTTCACAAGCAGAGATGAATTGATTTCCTGCTGCTGAAGAAGCTGTATGTCTTACCCTATCTATATCTCCAAAGTTTAAATCCCCCATGAGAGTGACTTCTCACAATTTGCATGCTGATTCAGTTTCAGTGATAATTTTACATGTGATACTTGATGTAGAATCTGGTGGACAGAAACAAAACCCAACTATTTGGTTATCAGAAGATTTAGAAAAAAATTAACCGACAGGGTTTCAATCAGAGATGCTTACTTTATTTTCTTTGTAATGTCAATTGACCCATAGTTTGACTTCGGTATACAGGGCACTGCCTCCACCCTTTTTGTTTGCCCTATTACAATAAAATAAATCATATCCCTGAATATTGCTGCCCCATTCTTCATTATTAGACCACTAGATCTTAGTAGTATCTACTATATATGGTTTATCATTTGACACAAGTGCTAAAAGTTCATCAAATTTGTTGTTTAGACTTCTAATGTTCGAAAGGAGTCATTTGATAATATTCGATCTTAAGGTTTTAGTGGGTTTATTTTGATTAAGTGTTGAGCGATGCTGTGAGTTTTTCCCCACGTTCATTAGTTTAAACACATAGGGCCGGATTTTCAAAGTGTGGTGCTGGGCTTACACCAAGCCATGTGGTTCTGGTGGTGTGCCATACCGCATCGCCACAACTGCACCTGATTTTACAGTCTTGGGCATAGTTGTGACAGTTTTCATGATTTATGGCAGCTTGTGCCAAATATCTGGAGCACACTCTATAAAGAAAGGCCCCATGATTGCTGTAAGTTAGACCAGAAAAAGTTGGTCTAATTTGTGGCAACTGCCGTACGGGACAGAAAATCCCATTAGATCGCTGCAGGCCCCATGTGCTGTATTGTTGGTGTACTCAGGGCTTACGGCGATTTCAGCCATTTGAAAATCCTGCCCATAGAATCAAATGCTGATTTAAAACAAGTTCCCAGAGCATGTGCACCAAATTTAAGATGGAGTCAGTCTCTTGAGTGCAAGGATTTGTTTGCTAAGAACATGTCCCAACTGTCTATGAAAGTTACAGAACATAGAAATATAGGCTTTGACGGCAGATAAGGAATGCTTGGACTTCCTTTCTGCACCAGTTAGATAATCTTGCATTATTGCAAGACACAGTGTGTTTTTGTTTTCCATGCAGGCATGAGGTACAGGTAGGAAACCTGATATTGCAACTTTACACCCCTTGTCTTTTATTTTCTTGCCTAAGGACATAAGCTTCTAGCAAATGCCCTTTGCGTGCTGCTTTCCAACATTAGTGCCAACAAGTAAAATTACAGAAGAATTATTGTGAATGACAGATTTACCTGTTTACATGTTGATATCTGACATTTTCACCCCAGGAAAACGTGACACAGTTGTAAATAGCCTATCTGACTTACAAATGCGGCTGCCTGAATAACGTGGGATGGAGTCACCAGTAACCAGTGCATGTGCAATATACAGATTAGTAGTAGGATCATAAGTGGGTTCAGTGTCAGTCTGGTTGATTAACACTTGAATAGTAGAGACTGAAGAAGATGTAAGCATTACTGGTTTCTCGGTCAAGGGGGCTGATTTTGTTAGAAACGGCTGTTTGGGTTTTAGGTTTGGACAGTGCTCAGTTTCCCTGGTTTGTGCCTGTTTTTAGTAACAATACACCATTCCTCGTCATTTTCACTCCTATATTCCTCTGCCTCTTTTCGGGGTGTGTTCCAATACACTTGAATTTGGGGAACCCTCAGATCTCTCTCTTAATCTTTTCTTATTGTCAGTACTCCTTTTTTGTATGAGTTGATTTTCTGCTGCAGTTGTACTAACAAATCTTTTAATTTTATTCATTTATTTTGAATAGCTCACTCTTGATACCTTACACAGTATCAGGCTTAGTAGCTCCACTCAGGGTTTTGTTCCAGTTGGCCACCTCACTTTCCCTGGGTCACATATGGGAAGGGATGGTCATGCCAGTCCGATCGGGTGGAGTGGTTGTGTTCACTTTATCTTGTTTCATTTACAGTGGTGCTGGCTAAGGGACCAGGCTGGTAGCAGCTGGCAGGTGATGGTGGGGGGTGGGGTAACTTGAGCATCTCTTTTTCTCTTTTAAACAGATTTATTGGTTTTAATCAGTAATACAGTATAAATATTTTGGATAGACATCTTTATGATAACCATTCCAGTAAAACAACACATTCTAGGTAACTCGCTTACTCTTTTACATATAAATCTACAGCAGTATGCATATATACATTTAACATTAAGATTTTTTGTCTGTACTAGTACAGATCTAGCCTGTTGTATTCCTTAAAGTTGACTATTATGTTTCTAACCACCTGAAGAAGAGTTTCCATAAACCATCAACTTTCTCTAACAAATTTGCAATTACATGATTCATATGCTCATTCAAGGCCGTCTTGGACATATACTGTATTTTATCCATTCTTCTAAGTCAGGTGCCCTTTTTCCTTTCCAGATACATACTGTAGTAAGAGATGTTTGTAGCCTAGTGAACTGATGGGTTTCATTCGTAATTGTTCTTAGAGAGCTGCCAGCTGGGACAGCAGTCAGGACTCAGGATTAAAGGTTAGAACCAGAGGACGTTTACCATTACAGAAAGTTGGATTTCCTGCTCGAAACTCTGATGCATGGAACAAACGAGCCAGCCCGGAATCACCCTACCCTATGACTCTCATCTCCTCTACAACAGCAGCACAGCAGCAGTCTCTTAAGGACAGCAAAGGACAGGGGGAGTTTTGTTTGTTTGTATGTATGTGCAATTTTTTATATACAGGATGATTAACTAGCGAGTCAGATGCAATATAGGAAATTGGATTCTAAGTCCAAACTTGATTCTGATGCTTTGATTGGCATCAGAACAGACTAGGAGTCAGGATCGGATTTTCCAATAATCCAACAGATGCTAATGGAATGGATTCCACAGAATCTGAGCAACCCTAGTATGCACAGTGTGTAATCTCATCATATGCAGATAGTGTGCTGATATACTGTACTTGTATAATGTCTCATTCTCACTGCAATTAGTTCTTGATATGAGGCCTCATTTTCAGAGCCAGTTGTTAGCACGACATACCTACTAGTGATGCATGGGGAATTGTGCACAGTCAGCCTGGGAGATGTATGCAGATTGGCAACATGCTCTGACTGGTCCCTGCTGGCTAACTGAATATAGGAGCTGTGGAAGTGCAGCACACAGTGACCATGTGCTGTACCAGCAGAGACCGCTGCAGGAAAGTGATGCATAGGAGAAAAAGTAGATAGCATACCTCAAATAAGATAGTGCCATCGCCCCTGTGAGCCATTCTTAGCAACTGGCATATTAATCAGCATATATGGCATGCAAGGTGCTAAGGGGCTATTTGCATACATTATTTGCTCATTAGCAGCTCTGCAAAGTGTGTCTCACACAACTGCGCAGAGGCATTATGTGAAGCTGTGCTAACCACCCCTCACAGGACTGATCCCTCAACTCTGTGTAGAATCCCCATCAGTGGCAGACTAGTTAACCCCAACCCCTGATCACCAGTCTGATCCCTCAGGTAGCTATGCTTACTCTATCCCTGACAGTCTAGTGGACCCCCCAGTCACCAATCTGAGACCCCTCATTGTCCTACCCACTCAGTATCCTACTCCACCCCTCCCCTCAGTGGCATGCCACTCATTATACCTGGCAAGACCTGCCAGATGGCTCTTCCAGGAGACAGTGACTGGCACAGCCCCCCCGTTCATCACTTTGGCTGACTGTCATTTGAGTGACAGGGAACAAACAAGAAATAGCTGTTTCCACAGTAGGCGCATGCTTGTTCACAGTCACTTTGATAGCAGCTGGCCAAGGGCTGTGCTAGTCACTGTCTCTGGGAGGAGCCAGCTGGTAAGTTTTGAGTGGGGTGCCCCCAGGAGAGGGGTTGGAGGCTGCTGAGTAGCCAGGTATGGGGACAAGGTTCAGACTGTCAACCTGGAGGTGTGGGGTCAACTAGACTGCCAGGGATAAGGTAATTCCAGCTACATGGGGGATTGGACTGGTGATCAGGGTGGGAGGGTGGGGGTCCACCAGACAGCCATGGGTAGATTAAGTACAGCTATCAGTGAGATTGGACCAGAGATCATAGGGGGTGGTGTGTGGCACTGGCAGGAACTTACAGACCATGCTCTCTGTCCTATCCAGTGTTTGGCTGGAGGGGGGGTGACACACACCATTGTGCACTGCGGTAAGGGTAGAGTTCTGAAAGCATTAAACAGTGCTGCAACATCAGCAGTTTAGCAAATTCAAAACTGTTGTACATACTGCTGCATCCTGTATGCAGAAAGGGAACCAATTTTTTTACATGGGTGCGCCAGGGCTGCTGAATATAGCCCTCACCTATCCCACGGCAGTAATACCAGTTAGTGTGTCATTAACATGTTAAGCAATGCACTAACCTTCTGAAAATGGGGGCCATGGTCTCTAAGTTTAGATTACTTTTGAGATATAGGTTCTACTGGGCCAAGTCAGAGATTATTTTGTTAAGTTTGGACCTTGACAATTCTACCCTTACGCATCCACAGCTGGGCCTTCCTAAAGATGCCATTACTTATCTGGATGTAATATTCACTTTCCCAGAGATCTATCTCTTCTATTCAAAAAGAATATCCCTCTGCTTCTGGATAAAATACAGACAGACTTATGGGGGAATCTTCCAATAACTTTAATTGGGAGAAACAAAACATGCTTAAAATAGGCATCTGTTTGCCTAGTGCACTTACTTGGTAACAGAAACAAAATAAATAAATAAAATGAAAGTCTTGCTCAGGCTACTCAGTGTCCTTCAGGCTGTCTGTATCATTATTATTATTAATTTTATTAATAGTAACATTTTCTTGACTATAAATTAGGTGTTTTTTGGGGGGAAGGTGGGTGACCCAGGGCAAGCATGGAAAAGGTAAGTCTCCCTACGGAGAAGTCAGGACTCAGTCTCTCAAATCTGCAGCGGTACTATTTTGTGGCATAGCTGGAGCAGGTTTAGGATTTTTTTCCCCAGAAGGAAACCACACCAAGCTGGATAACAATTAAGAGACACTCAATCCCCTTTGGTGACCTTACCTTTTTTTTTCATATGAATCTTGCCAGAAACAGATGTTATAGCTAACCAAGTTCTATCCAAATCACTTCCAGAATCTGGCAGGACACCTTGGCAGTTCTGGGTCATGGAAGTCATTTCTTGATTTTGCCAGCTTGAAAAACTATATTTAGAGGGACCTATGTGCTCATATGAAAGAATCAGGGACAAATTCAATCTGCCACCAGGGAAAATTCTACAATAGGCAGGGCAGTTTTTATTTTTCCAGCACCCTATCCCAGGGGCACAAGGTCCTTACAGATAACTACAAAACATTGAAAAAGAAAAGAGCAAGAAATAACACCAAATAAATACAGTACACACCACTTAATCAGAACCCCTTTAATGGGAACCACTGTTTAATGGGAGCAGTTGTCTTTAAACTGATTTTTTCCTGTGCTTTCCGATGCTGCTTTTAAGTAATTAATAGGCACAGTTTATTAAGAATGCTCAGTCAGATGAAACACCGCTGATCATGAACTCAGTGTCACAAACCCCACTCAGCAGGTCAGGCCCTCTGCTCCCACAGTGTCAACCTCCGAGCACAGTTTTGTGAACAGTTAACAGGACAGGGTAACTCTCCTGTCTGTTTTGTGGGTTCAAATCAAACTTTGGTCTCAAGTTCTGGAGGGATTCAAACTGTGAACCTCTTGCTAGCGTACCCAATGTACAGGCTCAAATAATTCTGCTCTTCAGGGGAGCCAGATATCTTCTGCCTTCGGGCACCTAACCAGGCATACAAAATGAACCCTTAAAACTCTATTAAAGACCTCAGAATAAATTCTTACCTTTTCCAGTTTGGTATTACCAGTAAGCTTTGCACAGTGTCAACTTTAACCATATATGCTCCACTTGTAAAATAAAGAATTTCAAAGGCACACCAAGTAGTTTCTAAAAATTAGATGTTTACTTAAAAATAGATAAATATGTAAAATGTAAATACAGAACCATATATCACAAAACATACAAATCACTTAAACAAAACAGGTTTAAAAGTGCAGACAAAATCTCCTACCACAGTACACTTAGAATTGTATTTTCTAATGTATACTTATCTCCTAACAGTGCCTGATATTGCTTTTCTCAGAGTCCAAACATGGGTGTGTTAGTGGAAAACAGAATATGGTTTTAAAACTGGCTTTGCCAACCTCTTTGCATGAGGTCACCTAGCTCCTCCCTGTCAGAATATAAAAAATTATACACCCAGGATGTCTTATCAATCAAGATGTAAATTAATAAAGATGACCTCAGCAAAACTCATGTCCCCACCTGCCTTTCTTTAAATAACATCCCTTCTTTGATCTCAAGTAGCTCTTCTTCCCAGGACACATTAAAGTATCTTTTATGACTTTGCACTAAAGCGTCATAACCTGCTCTCTTCCTCTAAACGTTATAAAAGTTTATGATTTCCCATCCTAGCAGCTGGCAAGCTACAATTAAGCTAGATAAACAGGGGATCCTAATTTAGGTCTCTTCTAGCCTGTAATTATCTCCTGGCCTTCCAGGTAACACCTTGTAGCTAAAACCTGGGGGGGGGGGTCATCCCACAGGCTATCTCAGCATCTCTCAAGAGAGACATTCAATAACACATTTTTATATTACAAAAATCATATAGCAATCAGAACCAGCTGTCCAAGTGTCACAGTCGGTGCATGTTCCCTTTATGTGCTTCCCTCTACTTCTCTCTCTCCATGACCAAATGGGTTGATCTCTGTCTGACAGATAAAGTCAAAATGTTAGTAAGTAAGTGTTTATTTGTATTTGGCGCCCAATCTGAGAGGCTTTGAGTGCCATTACATATAACAGCAGGGTTGTAGCAGCATAACATAGCAATGCAGTCTCAATAAATTAATACAATAACTTTATTACGAAGTTTAACAACTACCTAAAAATGCTTTATTAGAAAGATAGGGCTTCATGGCCGGCCTGGTGGCATAGAAGGCTGAGGCACTGGACACCTTACCTCTCGCCATGCTGATGACCCATTTTCAGGAGTGAGTGTAGGCCTTCAGAGGTCGGCACAGGAGGAACGGTGTGGAGCAGGATGAGCTGCCATTGGGCAGATCATCTCTCCAGGGAGGGAGCCTGATCTCCCTTGGTGCTTGACTGCCTTGCAGTGGAGGCCAGGAGGCAGTGTAGCCTGGGAAGCCAGGGGTGCTAGGCCAATGGGGTGGGAGGATGGGGCCATCACTGGAGCAAGAGAGCACATGCACACCTCCACGTGCATGCACCTTCTCTGTCTGGGGCCCTGGGGTAATCAGGAGAAAAACCAGGAAAAAGCCGGGGGCTGCCACAAGATGATGCCTCTGGGCCAGCTCCTGGGGGTCCACCAGGGCACACACAGCATAACAAGTCCCTGAATGACCCCCAGAGACTGATAGGGTGGCAGACGGCAGCAGCGGTACACCAAAGGAGCATAAACACCTCCATGGAAACAAAAACAAAAAAAGATAGGTCTTCAGGCACCTTTTAAATGCCTTCACCAGTGGGGCCTCCCTCAAAGATTTTGGCAGTGAGTTCTGGAGGACTGGGCCAGCCACCTTGAAAGAACAATCTCCCGAGGTTTTCAGCCTGGCACTTGGAACCACCAGGAGGCTGTTGGTGGAGGCGTGGAAGGGACATACAAGGATGACTGGAGTTAGGAGGTCAGATAGGTAACCAGGGCCCTGGCAATGTAGGGCCTTGTAGGTGAGCAAGCCCACCTGGAAGATGATCCTCCACCTGACAGGCAGCCAGTGCTGATCCCACAGGACTGAGGTCACATGACAAGACCTGGGAGGGCCCATCAGCAACCTCGCCACTGCATTCTGCAATAGCTGCAGTCTGCGGAGTATCCCTCCATTGACCCCGAAGTATAGAGTGTTACAACAGTCCAGCCTGGAAGTCACAAAGGCATGTACCAGTAATGGCAGGTCTTCTGGTGGAATCAGGGATTTAATTCAGTGACATTCCTCAAGTGGTAGAAGTCACTTCTGACAACAAATGACACCTGAGCCTCAAGTGTCAACCTGTCATCAACAATGATGCCCAGATTTTTCTCCATAGGGGATGCCAACAACAGAGTGGCTCCGAGGACCAAACCTGTAACCACTCCAGAGGCATCCCCATCATGCCAGTGACCAGGCTCAATCACCAGTACCTCCATCTTGTCTGGGTTCATCCTCAGCCTGTTAGAGGGCATCCAGTCCTGAATCTCAGCCAGGAATTTATTTAGCACTTTAACGGCTCCCACAGTTCCGGGGCAAACAACATGTACAACTGGGTGTCATCTGCATAGCAGTGGGAGACCAGACTGTGCTGTCTAATGAGCTCCCCAAGGGGCAGTATACACAATGCAAACAACATCAGCGAAAGGATTGAACCTTGAGGAACTCCACATGATGGTGCTTTGAAGATGAAGAGAAATTTCCCATCACCACTCATTGCCTCCTGTCAGAGAGATAGGACTCAAATCATTTGATGACTGTCCTGGTGAGTCCACCATACACTCTAAGGCAATCCAAAAGCACAAAGTGGTCCACAGTGTCAAATGCTGAAGAAAGATCAAGGAGAACAAGAAGAACACTGACCTCTGTAGTGACTCTATTTTGCATTTCAAAGAGTCAAGCTTGGTGAATAAAATAGAAAAAAGAGGAGAAATTAAATGAATGGCATTCAAATGTAAACCACGGCACAAATGTCAATGACAGAAAATACATCAATGTGGAGTATGACTTGCTTCTTTGGTTCCAGCAAGCACTTAAGGGCAAGAGTGTCTGGTCCTATACTTAAGCAGAACAACAAAAGTTGCTGGACATTTGCAAAAGCAAACATCAACAATGTCTGACAAAAGACTTAAAAATTTTACCTCTGACATACAGGAGTTTGGCTAATGCATGGATGGCCTTACTGACTTTTCAGGAATGGCTAATAACATGGGACCAGGAGCTGAAACAGGCAAGATGGAAAATTGTTTTGTTTTCCAAGGGTGACAGACTTCACCTGACAAAAGAGGGGGCCTGTGCGCTGGGGCAGAAGTTTTACATCTATATCAGATGCTTAAATTGATTGCAGGGTACACTGGGACTAGGGGAACCACAGTGGCAGGCAAAAAGAAGGGGATCCTAGCTAGTACTCCCCCATATCTGAGGGCTTAGAGCAGTACCACAGGTACAAGGAGAACTATGGCCCAAACTAAACTACTGTAGGTGAGGGGATATTAGAGAGGCACAACACAAAGTGTGCAATCACCAAGAAAAACATGGGGAAGAAATGTCAAGGAAAGCACAAGGGAAGTAGAGAAGTAGGATAAGGGATCAGATGGAAGGGGGTATGCCTTAAATCCAGGAACCGGGGTAACAACATCCACAAGCTCCAGGCACTGATGGTGGATACTGAGGTGGGTCTTGTGGCCATCACAGAAATGTGGACTTCAGAAAATAATGACTGGGAACTGACAGGCCCAAGATATTCACTATTCAGGGGGGATATAGGAACAGGTAGAGGGGAGGAGTAGCCATTTTTGTCGAGGATGGCACTGAGGTGACGGAAGGTGGGTGCATCAGGAATAGTAAGGGGGAGACAGTCGTTGAGGGTGCAACTCATAGCAGCCTCAGTCAAGAAACTGTGCTTGGGGGTGATCTATAGACCTGTGGGGCAAGAGGAAGCGAGGGACAAACAGCTCAGGGAAGAACCCAAAAAAGGAGTGGCAAAGAAGGAAGTAGCGGTGATGGGTGATCTGAGCCTTCCAGACATCGATTGAAATGTTCCAGTGGTCAGAAGCACCAGACATCAGGTCATGCTGGATGCCCTCCAGGATTGTCTACTGGTACAGCTAGTTATAGGCAGACTGCAATTCAAGATGTGGTGCTCACCAACTCAGAGGTGGTAGGAGCTATGAGAATAGGGGAGCCACTGGGGAAAAGCAACCATAACTCCATTTATTTAAACTGCCCCTTGGGTTTGGAAAACCCCAATCAAGAGCTGAAGTCCTTGATTTTAGAAGGACGGGCTTCAATAGGTTGAGGAATCTAGTCAGGGAAAAATTAGTAGGGGTGGATGAAATAGGTGGGGTAGAAGAGAGATAAGGGCAATTAAGGTGGCCGTTCCTGAGGCTTCTAAATTATGCATGAGAATGGTAACCAAAAAGAACAGGTTCAAGAGACTGTTGTGGTTCTCAGCAAGGGACAGGGAAGCAGTGAGGGCCAAGAAAAAGTGCTTCTACAAGTATAAAGAAAAGCAGGGAATGAAGAATAAAAAGAATATTTATTGAAAAATAAGGACGCAAAGAAGGTGGTTAGGGAAGCAAAAGTAGATACGAACCTGCGGAATGCAGAGGGAGTCAGGAACATACAACACAGTTCTGATATATTAGGGAGAAAAAGAAGAAAGGAGGAGGAATTGTAAGGCTAGCTGAGGGGGGGTAGGGTGATAGAGGAGTATAAGCAAACAGCCGCCATCCTCAATTATTGCTTTTGCACAATTTTCACTAGGGTTGACGGTGGGCCCTTGCCAAAGAGTGGCATCATAGTGGCCACAAAGGGAGTCCAGGAGATGACGCAGCCAACATTTACAAGCAAAAGAGTCCAGAAAGGGGTGGAGTCCTAAAGATAGACAAGGCCCCAGGATCAGATGGATTGCATCCAAGGTTACTCAGGGAACTGGCAGCAGAACTGGCTGAACCTCTGGTAGGTCTGTTTAACAATTCACTGGGGACTGGGCTAGTTCCAGAGTACTGGAGAGTGGCAGACATAGTTCCTTTCCATAAGGGGGGGCAAGGAACAAGCAGTGAACTGCAGACTTGTCAGTCTTACCTCTGTTGTATGGAAGCTGATGGAGTCACCGGTCAAACTGGACAACAGGCTCCAGGCTAGTAAACAGCATGAATTTGTGACAGGGAGGTCATGTCAGCCTAACCTGATAGTTTTCATTGACTGGGTGCCAAGGGAACTGGATAGGGGCCATGCTGTGGATTTGATCTGTTTTGACTTCAGCAAGGCTTTCAACTCAGTGCTTCACAGATGCTTGTTGAAAAAGATGGAGGAGCTAGGTGCAGCTAAGATCATAGTAAACTGGGGAGGTAACTTGCTAAAGGGGAGGCAGCAGAGGGTTGTGGTCAATGGGGTCAAATCAGAAGAGAGAGAGAGAGAGAGGTTATGAGTAGGAACAAGGATCTGCCCTGGGTCTGATCCTCTCTTGAATATGTTCATCAGCGACATTGGTGAAGGAATCTGGGGCAGGCTGTGTCTCTTCGCAGATGACAATAAGCTGTGTGGGAGGGTGGATAGCAACAAAGGATCAGGGAAATGCATAGGGACTTACAAAAGTTATAGCAGTGGCCTAAGGTTTGACAGTTGAAATTCAGTGCCAAGAAGTGCAAGGTAATGCACCTAGGGAACAAAAATCCCAGGACAGAGTACTGGATGGGTGGGGTGACACTTCATAGTTTTTTTCAGAGCTTAGGAGACATATTGTCCATACTGCTCACTAGTTTATTCTAGTTGCACCCCTGTATGTTATTAGTAATTAGGTATGTGTCCAGGTTTGTTTTAAAGGATTGCATACTTCTGCTAGCCACTACCTCTAGTGGCAGACCTTTCCAAATTGGTGCCACCCTAACATAAACCAGTGTTTCCTCCTAGTAGTTTTGTGTCTTTCCCCTCCTAACTGTAAGGGGTGTGCTCTAGTTTGATATTGCTGATCTCTGAGCCTGAGTCCCAATTAATCCCATAATCCTACATCTAAAAGTGCTTTAAAAACCATGCACATATTTAAAGTGTCAGTGCAATTTTAAATAAATAACAGTGTAAAATTCAAGTGCATACCTAAAAAATGCTATAACACTAATATAACCCATCGAATCCTGTAGCCCAATTAATCATTTTACTAGCACAATTATAAATATACCAAATAGATACAGAACATATAGTTGCAATAGTTAGAATATCTCTAGATGTGTTTACTTAATTAGAGCTGATCATCTTTATATGTCCTGCATATATGTCTGGTGTATCAGTTTAGCATACTTATAATACAAGACATTTAGCACTATGGCTGAGGAATGGGGCCCTTGGAGTTACCATCATTGACCCCCTAAACATTATTGAATCAGTGCAACAAGGCATATGACAAAGCTAGTAGGATGCTGGGTTGTATCAGGAGAGGTATTGGTAACAGAAGGAAAAAGGTAATACTTCCCCTATATAGATCCTTAGTGAGGCCACACCTGGAGTACTGTGCTCAATTCTGGAGTCCTTATCTCAGGAAAGATAGGGATAGGCTGGAGACGGTGCAGTGCAGGGTGACAAAAATTATTCAGAGCCAACAGGGCAGGTCCTATGAGGAGTGCTTCAAGGCACTGAACACTTACTCGCTGGAGACCAGACAGGAGAGGGGAGAAATGACAGAGACCTTCAAGTTCTAAAAGGAATTAACAAAATGAACTGCAGCGAACTGTTTAGCTTCAATACTAGCTCACGGTCACATGGACATGAGTGAAAACTAACAGCAGGAAGGTTCAGGAGGGACATGAGGAAGCATTATTTTACAGAAAGGGTGGTGAAGCCATGGAACAGTCTACCAGCTGAAGTCGTAAATGCAAAATACATTGGAAATTTCAAGCATGGTTGGGACAGATTGAAGGGTATAGTGGTTGCTCTGGGCCACAGACACTGGAATGAGAATGAGGGGAGTTGGGGAGGGCTAGTACCCTGGAGGGACAGTAGGTCCCTGGGCTAAATAGGGAACTCAAGTAGACCACATGGACCATGGATCTTTCTCTGCCATCATTTACTCTGTTTCTATGTGGACAATTGTAGTGCTTACCCCCACAAACTGTCTTGTGAAGTAAAAAAAACATCAAGTTGATCTTCTTTCCAAACACCACCAGCACAGTACAACCGCTTGACATGGGAGTCATTTCGGAATGTACTGCAGCAGCATTTGTTAGTAACCATATAGCTTTTTTTCAGCAATAATGTTCATCAAGATGCACATATTTCTTTTTATTTTCTTTTACTACTGAAGAGAAATTAAGTTTTGGAGCCCCCTTTTTCAAGTGGACTTTGTTCTCTATAAAACACCAAGAGCAGCTACTTTAATAAATGGAATGGTAACAGATTCATTCAGCCTACATAGAAGGAAAAGACAAGGATGCCCAATTTCTCATCTCCTTTTTACGGCTGCAGTAGGCGGAGCCTGCAGACGTTTTGCATGTTCAAAAGGAGTGATGTCATGTTTTCTGTCCGTGGAACTGACTGAAGGTGTAAATAGTCTCTTCCACCTTACCCCCCTCCAAGCAATGTTTTCCGCCCTCAAATAAATATGCTTTCATGTTAGTCAATGATTGTAGGGTACTATTTTCTTTCTTAAATGGGTGGTACAAGAACTGGAACCTGAGTAGTGGGAGGCAGCATTATGTTTTTGTTTTTTTTGGCGTAAGATCCACCCCCCTCCACTCGAGAAGCTCCTAAAGATCCACTCCCAACTTTTTTTTATTCATGTGGGAGGGGCATGAGGTGACTCTATCATGCTGTAACAAGACACAATAGTTTGGGACCTGTATCAAGCAACAGAACAAGTCTGTGAAGTTGTGGAGCCCCTGCATTTTATTAAGGACTAGGAGAACAGAAGATACTTAATGCCTTTATTAAGGACTAGGAGAACAGAAGAAATTTAATGCCTTCAAACTGACTTAAACCTTTGCAACAAATGATTATCAGAGCCACTTGGGGCCTCAGAAGGAGACAGCAAGTGAAACTACATCTCCCAAGGACAACATAGACACAGCATTTTTATTTACAGTAAGAGCCACATGTTTTTCTTAAACATTTATATACTAAAAACATAAAGTTCAGTTTTTTGGGTTTAACAATATTTGTTTACCATATTCAATATATAGTTTACATATAATTTGTCTTTTTAGTAGTTTCAAAACTTTGAAAGCATTGGTGTCAATAATGCATTTAGAAATACATTTTTTAATTGTCTTTAAGGCCTTGTTCACACTGTGCTACTTAAAACATTTTATCAGTGGTAAAATGTTTTAAGTAGCCGCAAGCACGGTTTGCGTTCACACTTAGCATGACTTGTGAACTGTTTTAGTGAACCATGCTCAAATCCTGCTTCGAGGTAGGCTTCAGCACGGTTTTCAAAATGGTTCCAATTCTAATTTTGACTGGGACATCTATGAGAAGTCATATTACGCCTGTGCTGCGCGAACTGCACTGGCTGCCGGTTCAGTGGCGGATCACCTTTAAGGTTGGGTTACTGACCTATAAACCCTACATGAACAGGGACCCTTGGTATCTTCAAGATCTCTTTGTTCCTACTGTCCCTCTTGCTCCTCCGCTCCACTTGACGAGGATTGCTGGAGTTCCCAGAATCCGTTTAAAAACCTCTGGAGCTCGGGTTTTCTTATGCTGCCCTACCCTGTGGAATTTTCACCTCGCCGGTATGAGGCTGCCTGACCGTTGAGAGTTTTAAGTTAGAATTAAAAACTTATTTATTTAAACAGGCATATGGAGAGTGATTTTATTGTAATCATATTGTTATTTGTTGTTGTATGTTATATGTATGTATTTTGATTATTTTATCTGTACAGTGCTTTGGTTTTGAAAAGCGCTTTAAAAATAAATTTTTACTTACTTACTACTAATTCGGACTCGTCGTCAGTGAGAGCAGGCCGACACGGTTTCCAGAGCATGGTTCTGCAGCTTTCAGTGTCACCGCAAAGCATGATGGTAAGCAGCTTTTGGGTGCTGAGAGTGCCAGAAAACGGATAGTACCACTGCAGTGAGAACATACTGACATGGATTTGTTAAGGCACCAACACGTTTTCAAACTCGCTTTACACAGTGCGGATGCTTTAAAATGGTAAGCTTTAATCTGTTTCTAATAACGTGTTAAAGAACCATTTTCCAGCGTCCCGCAGTGTGAACAGGGCCTAAGTTACACATGTAGTTTCATGTCAGGACACATTTTTGGGGGGAGGGGGTTCAAATTATTTTAATCCTGGGCACAGTACTTTATAAACACAGACTTTGATGATAAAGTGTGTTTTTTTCTTTTAAGTTTGAGAAGTATGTATTAGAAAACATTGAACAAGAAAACAATTGGTGATTTTAAAAGCTATTCTGATCAGACCTGACATTAAAGAAAAATCTCAACCGTATTTTTTATTTCATTTTATCAGGGGCACTAGAAACAGGATGTTAACATTTACTCCCAGAAACCTGCTATTCAGGTTTTTTTATTGCATCTTGTCCCAGGCAATCTTCCCAGAGTGCAGTTTGTCAGAGCACATTTTTGGGGGAAGGGGGTTCAAATTATTTTAATCATGAAGCATTAGTTTTAGCAATGCATTTAGAAATACATATTTTAATTGTCTTTGCAGTTAAACATGCAGTTTCATGTCAGGGCACATTTTTGGGGGGAGGGGGTTCAAATTATTTTAATCCTGGGCACAGTACTTGGTAAACATAGACTTTGATGATAAAGTGTGTTTTTTAATTTTTTGTTGTTGAAGAAATAGAGAACTCCCTGTTGTGGTGGTGCCAAGTTCAAAATTAGAAATGCTGCTATGACACACAATGGGACAGCACAAATCTCATTTCAGTGGAGTAAGCAGGCCTCCTTCATTTTTCATTTATGTGGGTTCAGTGATTACCGTTGGCATATCTTGTGATACAAGTGCTAAGACAGCTCTTTATTGAAAATATAGGTGTCTCAATACAAGATGATAAAGAGCAGCTAGAAAAAATAACATCCATGTAGAATTCTTACATATTTGTTTAAGACACCAGCTCAGCGTCCAGCTGTTAAAATTCTCAACTGATGTTTTACACTTTGCGCATCCTCAAAGTACTGTGCAGCAATTTGCTTGCTATAATTTAAGTTCTGCAAGTGTGTCTGATAAACTGGCAATGTCCTTGCATTGATCCAGTTCTTGATTACATGCCTACATTGCTTTGGCATACAATTGCCAGGTAACCATAATGTCACCTGTTACACATTCATTCTTTGATTCCTAAATGGCAAAACAGTCCATTATATACATTTAAAACAGGCATTTAAAATATGTTCTTTTCAGGCTTGAGCAGGAGACAAGATCAACATGAAATTTTTTCCATTTGAAAAACGGAAGCTGGAGTCCCAAACAACTCTTGCCCCCCCCCCATTGTTGTACCTCTGCATGTCTGATTGGTAGAATAACTGATCTGTGGGTTTTTTCATTTTTTATTTTTTTTTTTATAACAGCCCACTGTCTAGCCAGCGAAGGAGCACACCTTGCTCCTGGGGACACTTAGCACATCCCAAACCACTGCCTGTCATAATTTACATTAGTCCAGTCAGAAGAAAGGTGCTACTTCTTTTTAACATTAAATTAAAAAAAAGAGGAAAGGCCTAATATCTTTAAACAGATTTAAGAAAAATTACTTTGCACTTACTTTGAGACACATTTTTTCAGGTCTCCTCTTTATAATCAGAGCTGCTGATGCCACAGTGAAAACTTTGAAAAAACTAATAGCTTGGTACTACTCTGCTTACATTTTAAATATATTCTGTAGATTTCTCCTGCCTATCTTTTATTAAAGAGGAAATTTGGATGAATATATGATCTTTATCTGTTAGAGTTCATCTGCCTCTGTAGCTTACTCCCTTCTTCAAGTCATAATGCTATGTTGTGACATCACAGTCTGCTGTCATGGGAGTAACTGTGATGTCACAAGCCATGCATTATGACCTTAGGTAGGGAGAAAGCACCAGGAATACATGAACACTTCAGGAGCAGCGGTCCTCTTTTCATGCAAATGGCCTCAGTAAAAAATAAGGGGGGGAATACAAAACTAATGTGAAATATAAACTGATCTGTGTCTAAATATTATGCTTTTTTTCACTTATCCTGAAGGCATCAGATGCTCTTTAAGACTGGCACTCTGTTTGGGGGAGGGTGCTCATTGAAGCAAGGTGGCAACATGTATGTTACATGTATGTTTCAGTATTAAACTGTAACACAATTGCTTTCATTGTCTTTCCTGTTCTATAACTGTTTTAAGACATTCCAATACATGCTTAAACCCATAGGCAATTACTGACAGCAAAATAGTGCTGCTCGAATAGTTTTTCAACCCAAATTAGTGAACATGACTGTGACTCTAGGGGCAGTTGCCTCTCCAAAGACTTTCATGGCTATAACTTCTCCCTCTGTCTTTCTATCTGTATGTCTATCTATGTAATTATCTATATTTCTATCAATTTGCATCTATTCCTATTTTTACCTACTGTATATGTAAAATAAACCTGCATATCAAATTTGCCTGCACTCTGAACACATACTTATGATACAGTGCATATTTGTACTCCACTCCTGTATAGACCTCATACTGTCCTGCTATTCCCATTATCACAGGCATAACTACCTTAACCTTATCAACAGCGACATAGAAACATAGCAGATGACAGCAGATAAGGACCGCAGGCCCATCCAGTCTGCCCATTTCTTTTTCTACCTTATGGATGTGCCATCGGCCTTTGCTCTGTCAATGGCCTATCTATTCATAATCATCTGTATTGCTCCCTTATGCCTATCCCATGCCTGTTTGAAGCCCTGCACTGTATTCATATCCACCACTTCCTGAGGTAGGCTGTTCCATGCATCCGCCACCCTTTCTGTGAAAATGAACTTCCTCACATTACCCCTTAATCAGCCTCCCTCTAATCTCATGCTGTGTCCTCTTGTCCTGCTATTTTTCTTATATTGAAACATGTTAGACTCTTTCACCTTGTTAATGCCCTTAAGGTGTTTGAATGTTTCAATCATATCACCTCTCTCCCTCTTTTGCTCTAGGGTATACATATTGAGCTCCGTTAATCTGTCCTCGTATGTTTTCTGATGCAGTCCCTGCACCATTTTGGTTGCCCTTCTCTGGACTGCCTCAATTTGGTTAATTTCCTTGTGAAGGTGTTGCCTCCAGTACTGCATGCATTACTCCAGATGGGGCCTAACCAGTGTCTTGTAAAGAGGGATTTTTACCTCCCTCTTCCGACTTGTGATGCCCCTACTAATAAACCCCAACATCCCCCTAGCTTTACCTACTGCTTTAGTGGCCTGCTTGGATGATTTCAGGTCGACTCTTATAAAAGTTACTATCACATTTTCTCTCCTAATGAAGTCCATCATTACACCTGACTGCCTGACATCAACACATTACTTAAATATAACTTACATCACTGCATGGACAACCCCCCTGTTTTTCTCTATAAAACTGTGTAAATAATCCTAAGACTGAACATATGTCAGCCATTACTTTTTCATGTACTGCCACCTATTGTACCTGTCAAACCTATATTGCTTACCCTTCCTTCCATTGAAATCTACACCTCCATATCTTTTCCTAATAATGTGTCTGTCTTCCTTAGAATGCAAAATAAAACAAATCTTACTAGTTAAAAATCATTGTGTTATTTCTCCATGTCTCCTTAACAGTTCCACACAACCTCACTAACTTCATTATGCAGCCGTGGTGGATCTGACCAGATTTTGTTCTTTAGGCAACAGATTGGCAGTGTCAGTGGCTCAGTAGGTAGCACACTTGCCTCTGAGGCCAGGAAATCAGAGGGCTGTGGGTTCAGTTCCCACATCTGGCACTTGGGTTAATATCCCAGTACTGACACTGCAGTGCAGCATGAGAGGGGTGCTGCACTTCTGAGGTGCTGTCTTTTGGATGAGATGTAAAACCGAGGTCCCATCTGCCTGGATTGGTGATAGTTCAAGTGGATGTTAAAGATCCCATGGCACTTATCGAAAAGAGTAGGGGAATATCCCCTCCCCGGTGTCCTGGCCAAATTTCCCTCATTCACTAAAAATACCACCAACAGTTTAATCTGGTTCAAGGTCAGTTGGAATTCATCTGTAATATGAAAATAGGCAGGATTTGTCTAGTGCACTTACCTGGTCAACAAAAACTAAATAAAATAAAATAAAAATACACATCTTAATTAAGCAATAAGGCAAGACCAGGGGTTAGATTAGCAGTCTGTTAATCATGCTCTAGGGGTGTAATGTGGCACAAGGTGTAGTCAACTGCCACATTGCCCCTAGGGGGTGATTAACTGACTGTTACTCTAATTCCTGGGAGTGCCTGATTGCTATTATAAAAAGTATTCCAAAAGAGAAGTGTTAAAAGTATACTTTTTGAATGTTTTCTTAATTGAAATGGAGGTTTTTAATAAAATAGTTATTCCACCAACAGTTTAAAGACCAACTGTAGATATATTACAAACATAAACTTTACTCATTTCCCCTAACATAAGGATGACCAGGCCTTATTAATTACATATGAAATGAAGAAATTGCCATTTGTCATGTACAGATAGTATTTTAGTGCTCTCCTATTTGATGGTTTCACAGAAAATCCCTCAGATATTTTTATACCAGCTGGCGGAATCTTGGGTGAGTGCTCTTTCCATTTAGCCAACAATGATATCATTTTCCTCAAGGTCCTGGCAGCTCAGTACACACCCATCCACCCACCAACACACACACACACTCTAATGTACATCAGATTGCAAAATGGCAACAGCTCATGTTTTTTTTTAATTGTCTGAGGATCTTTGCCTATTGAATTTTATTGATACAGTATTACAGATAAATATTTAGTTATGTTCACAGATTAATCAGTCATTTTTAGGGGATAATACTTTAAAATAAGGAGCAAGCTGTTGGGGCTTCATTCAGGGTAGGAAGAGAACAAAGGAAACAAAAAATGTTCATGTTAAAAGCCTGTCATGTTGTTGATGGTTTTTTTTTTTTTGGAGGGGATGATACTGAGCACCAAGTGTTGATCAGCTTAGGGAAATTGACAGATATTTACTCATGGGCCCGGATATTCAAAGGGGTTGCACCTGGCTCAATGGTGTTGTGCTGGCGCAACCCCACACTGCACCTGGGTGGGATATTGAGAAGGCTGCCTGGCACAGCACAAATCCTGATGCACCGGGCCGCAATGATAATGTATGCAGCGCAGATGCATGATCATATTATGCCGCATATCCCAATATTCAGCTTCCAGGATGCAGCGCATATGCCAGCATGCCCCTGCACTGTACCACATAGGGGGTTCAAAGTTGAGCCCCTGCAGAGTAGGAGCAACTCCCAGCCACCCACAGATGGGCTACGGTATTGCAGGGTGCAACACAGCAGCCCAGCCATGGGTGGCCACCCGCCCACCCAGAACACCGTCTGCAAGCACTCACATCCCTGGTGGTCTAGTGGACCCCCCACGCATGGCCTTTTTCATGCAGTAAATGTATCTAAAGATAGCCCTGGTAGTCTAGTGGCCCCCCCAGTCCCCAGTTCCCCAATGAGTATGCAACATGACCATCCCTGGTGGACTAGTGGTCCCCCTCCCACCTGAGTCCCCAATGCCCCGATAAATGACAAAATAACCTCCCTGGTGGTCTAGTGGAACCCTCCCCACCCATTGCCATGATCGCAGTAACATCCCATATTGCACGCTTGGTGATCCAGTGGCACTCCCCACCCCACCCACCCACACAGAACCCTTGCCCACCCTGCTTCCCTCCGTCATTGGTGGGTGGCTGCATCCATCCGCACACCACCTGGCCTGCCAAATGACAGGGTACAGTATGGACTGTTAGCCCATTGGTCCCAGTGTGGACCAATGAGCTTACAAGGCATACTGTACTAAACGGTCCCAAATATGTGAATGGAGTCATTCACAGATCTGGGACTGTCTAGTACAGTATGCCCAGCAGTTTCCATTGGTCCACACTGTAATCAATGAGATTACAGCCCATACTGTACCTGTCATTCATGGCAGGCGGGATGCAGCCATCTGCCAATGATGGGTAGGCAGGGTGGCAAGGGTTCTGTGGATGGGTGGTGGGGTGCCACTGGATCACCAGGGCATTGCAATACGGGATGTTACCATGATCATGGCAGTGGGCGGGAGGGTTCCACTAAACCACCAGGGAGGTCGTATTGTCATTTATCAGGGCATCAGGGACTCGGTTGGGAGGGGGGACCACTAGATCACTAGGGATGGTCATGTTGCATACTCATCGGTGAATCTGGGACTTGGGGGGGCCACTAGACTACCAGGGCTATCTTTAGCTACATTTAGCATGTGATCACAGCTACGGGGCAGAGGATGCCCTGGGATCCCACAGCACATGTCATACTGCAGGGTACTTATAGTTACAGCCTGCCTCATGCAAGGCAGGCAATGAAGTCATGAATGAGATGCAAATGGCCCCATTTGTGCCTTGCATACATTATGGACTCATTTGCATGCCCCCTACTGCAGATGATGCACCTAATGCAACTGCACTTGCACTGATGCATCCCCGTGCTCCCTATCAGTGGCTTGCACCAGCACAGTGCCACTGCGCCATGCGCAGTTTGTGATCTGCCCGTGCCATATTCAATGGTGCTGCACCATGGCACGGCACCATTGAATATCACCTGGACCTGGCCCTGACACATCACAGTTGCGCTGCGCCCAGGCTTGCGCCATTGCCTTGCACAGTCTGAATATCCTAACCAAAGTGTTTTACCGGAATAATTTGATTACTATAGGCCTCTACCAGACAATTGGAAGCAAAGACTGATTTCTGAGTGTCATAATATGGTATACTGAGCAGCCAGAATCTTGAGGAAAATGATGTCATTGTTGCTTGAATGGAATTAGCACTCACCAAAGATTCTGCCAGCTGGTCTGAAAATGTCTGAAGGGATTTTCTATGAAACCTTCAGAAAAGACAGGCAGTAAAACAGCATCTGAACATGAGAAATTACTGTTCCTGCACATTACTTGCAATGCATACAGAGTGGTTGTTCTCATGGTGAGCAAATAAAATACGGTAAAAGCATTTTAAAAACACTGCAACTGATCTTTAAGAATGCTGGTTCAGAATCAGAATACATTATTCCAGTCATTCAGCAGCGATAAAGAATGGAATGCTGACAGGAAGAATTCATGTGCCATGGTTATCAGGCTGTACATGACAGTGTAACAGGGATTAATGTAAGGCTGATGGAATTCTAACAGCCAATCAGATTGTAGCATTTCTGAGACCCTTTTTATAATTAGGAAAATCATGGCTTCCTTGGGGATTCTTGGCATTGTAATTGGAAAAAGTAAACAAAATGCTGTATTATGCAGATGACTTGTTGGTAACATTAACTCAGCCACACTATTCAGTCAGTTATCTTCAGCCACATTTGCATGCCTTTGATCTGATAGCTGGATTGCAAGTAAACTCGGATAGGACACAGGGTATTATGCTTAATAGTTCTGAATTTGAGGAAAACAGACTCTTCCTGTCTTTCAGTTTTCCACGGGCTAAAGATGGATTGTCAAACTTGTGTCTATCCATTTATAATTCTATCAGTAAAACAATGGAGGTTAATTTGAAGAATCTCTTCTGCAAAATTAGGCATAACACTGAGAGATGGGACAAACTAAATCAGTCATTACGGGGGAAAATATATTCATAATGATTCTAGCCCCCAAAGATTTTTATATTTTAAATCATTTACCAACCTCAATTCCTACTAAATTTTTCAAACAGACAGACTGTATATTTAGTAAGTTTCTTTGGTATAATAACCCCCCCAAGGCTCAGTATTAGAAAACTAAGGGCTTCTTGTAAGAATGGAGGCTTTGGTCTACCATGGTGGCAGGGTTACCACTTAGCCTTTCTTTTGAAACAAGCAACAAACTGGTTTACTCCACTGATATCAAATTGTCAATCTTTATGGGCCAGCATGGAAAATAATCTGATCAGTTCTTCCAGGACTTTGGACCTTTTGTATACACCCATTGCGACCGCTCTCAAAAAAAAAACTACTATACCGAATGCAGTTTGGCTATGTAAAAAAGTCACTAAAATGCTGGAGCGTAATTCTCTTCCACTACAGTTCATGCTGATATGCAATAATCCCAGTATTATTTTTCAAAAGAAAACTTTAAATAATAAAGAATAGGAAAATATAAGTATTCTGAGACGAGATCTCTTCAGTCCAATACATAACAATCTACTCACTACCTTCTGAACAACTCAAAGAGAAATTTAAATTAAATGAAACCCAATTCTGACAATGCTTACAAATTAGAGATATCTTGCAAAAACAACAAATACTAGAAACTTTCTCTCTGAACGAGAACAAGGGATGGTGCCACATACTGAAGGTGGCACAACTTAGAAAAGGTGCAAATATGTTACACAAAATCCTAATTGTTGAACAAGATTCCCTTACTCTTCTTGCCAAGCTTAAATGGGAATCTGAGTTGAATACCACAATATCATCACAAATGTGGTTCAAACGTTGGGAACATGCCCATCATAGTAATAAAGAGATCCAAGGCAGATTAGTACAGGTTAAAGTGATACATTATTTTTATTTGTCTCCAGTGAAACTTAGAAAGATGGACTGTGCTGAATCTGACACTGCTTTGAAATGTGGAGGAAAACAGGATAATTTGAGTCATGTATTTTGGTCCTGTCTCAAAGTATTAGGTGGAGAGAGAGTCATTATATTTGCCAAAATATGATGTCTCGGATGTACTGTATTTAGGTAGGACCCCAACATCTACAGTTTCTAACAGCAGCATTGACCTTTAAAAGACTCCTCTTGAAGTCCTGGAAAACCCACACAATTCCTTCAGTTAGGGAATGGACAAAATAGATGGGTTCCGTAGCCCATAATGAAAGAATAAGCTACAAAATCAGCAATAAATGTAAATTATTTGCAAAGATTTAGACTCCCTTCCTGAACTATAAGAACAGTACTGTATAAGAACAAACATGCACTGAAGCTGTCCTTTGCAAATAAGCAGCTATGTTTAGGCAAGGCAACTTTGTTTGTTAGGCACATATCTGAGGCTCTAGGTGCCGTACAGACAGTAAAACATAACACAATTTAAAAACCACAAAGTATTTACCAAATACTTAGTTGTTTGAATTTCTTCATATGTAATGTTTACATGAATATCATAATACAGTTTTATCAATAGTTTACAGTTTATTATGAACCTTATTAATTTATTTTAATGTATCGTGAATCTCTATTTGAAAATCAAACACAAATTATTTGTTTTGTTAAAGGTAGCTTTATTCAGATTTCACACTGCATGAAGAGCATTACATACTTCAAGAATTACAATTTTACAAGTATATGTCTCAATAAATGTATGTCACATATCAAATCCATCAGCAGCTGTCCTCACTGTATGACACATAGCTGTATTAATACTTTGTTTTTTTTATTTTATTTTATTTAGTTGTTTAACCAGGTATAGTACACTAAGCTGAAAGCTTTTTTACAGGAGCGACCTGGGGACACAAGGAGGTTAAGTGACTTGCTCAGGGTCACACAGTATGCAAGTGGAAGCTGTGGGATTCAAACCCAGGTCTGGTCTGCTGGATGTCACCAGATTAGCAGCTCAGAGCCACTGCACCATACTGCCTATATACTTTGTATTTCTACCTAACCTCCTCACAACAGACAGTATTAACTTTAATATTGTAAATATAAAAATTCAACATGTTACTCAAATACAAATGATATATATATATATATATATATATATATATATATATATAAAATATTATTTTATTCCTGAACCAAGATACGGGATTTTGATGTTTTTGAAAGTTCCCACTCCTGTGACATGTCAGCCATGAAAACATTAAATATCTAGGTACCGTTTTTTGCTGTTTACCATCAGAATCATCATCCTTATACCACTACAGTATGAATCTACCATGCACATTCAACAGGTAACCGCAAGCGTAGAGATTTTTAAAAATTGCAAGTGGCATCATTAATTACAAAATTAGCTGCAAAGGCCATTTTAACAATATCTTGACCAAACTAAAAATACACTGAGCATGAACCTTAGGATGTGAGAAATACATTTTTGCTAAAATACTATATGATGACATTTTTTGCCGACTAACAAATACTGCTGCTTTAAAGAGCTGCTACAGAGCACTTGCCTTAGGAAGATCATTGACACAATGGACCATACAGTGCATGCAGCTGAAATCATATGTAGAGTAAGACTGCTGGATGCACTCTATATGCTGAATTTTGCAAGCAATCAGTAAAATAAACAGTGTCTAATTGTTTTTTGCATGGCAGGGTTTGTGAATGGTACGAGCGCTGATATTGGCATATAGATTAAGTGACTAGCTGACATCCCAGTGCCTGCACTTGCAAAAGCTGAGATCTTTGAAAGTTTCATTGACATAGATGTCAGTGAGCCATCTACGGGTGAATTAACTGCAGCTGGGCTCACAGCTGAAAACAACCAGGAGATGGATTTGCAGCACCATACCCCAACCAAAGAATTAACTGGACTCTGGACTGCTGTGTGACAGTGCCTGGAACATGGGTTAGCATCTAAATGGGAACTGCCCATTTTAGCAAATATTAATGAAAGCAAGAAAAAAAATGGTGTTGTATGTACTTATTTGAATATTAATTAAGATTGCAAGTTGGAAGTATTACAGCTTGTGTTAATGGAGTTAACCATGATTTAAAAATGTCACCAAAATGGGTGCTTGTGATAAAGGGTGTTCCACTGTATCATCAAAATAAGTTATAAAAGATCCTAGTAGACTAGTTCAAACAAGTGGGACTTCAAAGCCTTTTGAAAGTGCCCACCAGTGGAACACTTTGAACATAAGGTGACAAAGAATTCCAAAGCAATGGTACCACTGCTGCAAAGGCTCTGTCCTCAGATATGAGACTGTGGGACAGAAAGGATTCCCACCTTGGTGGAGTGTAGAGGGTAAATAACGGCATATGCGGCCAGGAGATCTTTCAGATAGCCAGGGCCCAAACCATATAGGGCCTTGCAACTTATCAAGCATATCTTGAAGTTGATGCACCACTGAACTGGCGTTATATGCTGAGATTGAGTTTATTTATTTATTTAGCTTTTATTGGCCAGGTAAAATACACTAGACAACAAAGCACTTATAATTTTCTCTGTTACAACCAAGGAGGCTTCATAAATGGGCAACACAGTTATACATGTTTTTAGACAGAGACAATAAAAAAAGTACGTATACAGAATGACGTATGAACATTGCAGTCCAATTTAGAAACAAAAGTAACAACCACGTGTAGGTGCAACAATTTATAAGTAACATTAGGTACATATAGTTGGTGGAGACTCCCAGCAATTAGCTGGGCTGTTGGTTAACTAAGATCTGCAGCTTATCCAAAAGGCAGGGAAATGGGCAGACTGGGTGGGCCAAGTGGTCCTTATCTGCTGTCAAAGTCTATGTTTCCATGCCATGTTCTGCATCAGCTGCAAGTGGCACACAAACCCACCAGATAACCCTAGATCAGGGGTTCTCATATGGTGAGGCCAGCCTCCTTGGGGAGGCCCCAACCTGTTCCAGGGGAGGCTCAAGCAAGTCTGAAAAAGTACTGTATTTAAATGTTGAGTTTTATATATTTTGTGTGAAGAGATGAAGCAAACTGAAAGAGGATACTAGTAGGTGAATGTTATGTGTTAATAGGTGACAAGGGAAGGTGAATGAGCCAAGGCTCATTTCAGGTGTACCTGGGGATGGGTAGGGAGTGAATATCTTGAAAAAGGTAACTGCAAAACAATCAAGATATACACAGTGAACAATAATGCAAACAAATATGAACAATAAACTATTAATGAGTGGTTAATCAATTTGTAGACTGATGGCAGAACAACCCAAATGCAAGGGTTGAGCATAGAAGTGCTAAGAACAGTAGCAGGAAGGAGCAAAGCAATCCCCAAGAAGTTGCTTAGGAGCAGGGACAGAGGGGAGAGGCAAGTATGTAGGAAGGTTATTCCATATATAGAGAGAGGAAACACAGAAAGTAGTCTGACACATGAAGGTACTGCAACAAGGGGCAACAATGGTTCAAGAATGAAAATAGCAGAGCAAGTAGGCTGGCCGGAGGGGGGGGTTACAATAAACTGAATAATAATATTTGTTTATTTTATTTGTTATTCAGATAACACCTTTGAGCACAGGAACTCTTTTTCAAAGGTTCCACAACAGTATAAGACAAAGAACTGAATGTGAACCAAGTACTCAAAGGTGTTGCAATTTATTCATGGTGTACTGCGCAAAGTACAGTATGTTATTTTTCTTTGGGGAGGCCCAAGATTATTTCAGTTTTTGGGGGAGGCTCAAAATCTTTTCCATGGATTTGGGGAGGCTCACTGTGACAAAGTTTGAGAACTATTGCCCTAGATGAAGAGCAATGCAGTATTCCAGTCTAGCTGTAACAAGGGCACATACTATCATAATCAGGTTCCCAGATGCTCGATATGGTTTAATACAGTGATGTTCTATAAGCCAAAAAAAAGCCACTGTGAACTACTGCTGACACCCAATGTTCTAGAGTCAGCTTGCAGTCCACAGTGAGCCCCCAGATTTTTAACCCTATCCACAGACTTGAGTGTGGTACCATTTAGAGATCGCAAAATGATGCCAGTACCCATCCTAGCTGCTTTTGATACACTACAGCTCTACCCGCTTAACTCTGTTACTCAATGTCCCTAAAACCACGTGTAGGTTATTCACCTCAATGGCAAATTATCTCTAAATGTCCCCTCTTCACCATCTCCAGTCTAATGGGTGACAACTTAGAGCGGGTGGACAAATATAAGTATATGGGTTTTGCCTAGATAGTAAACTCCATCAGTAAGCACATTTAAATCTTAAGTAAGAAATTGCATTCTTGACTGAGCTTCTGTTTCACGAATAAATTCTGCTTCACTGCCAAGGCATGAAAAAGGTCAGTGCAAGACACATATTTTATTAGATAATGGTGACCTAATACTGATATATATAGAAGTAATACTGTCTCACACCTGGCCAAGTTGGATGTGCTCTATGGCAGAGTTCTTTGCTTTATAGCCAGTTTGTCTCCATGGACCCATGACTGCACTTTCTATTAAGCCATTGACTCAACCCCCCCTTTTTTTTTGTGCCCCCTTGCTCTTGACTACTGGAGCCTCTTCTACGGCACCCAGCCCTGTGAAAACCTGTATCCCTCCCCTATTCAGGCTCTTAATTGAAAAGGAGTCCTGCCCACTCCATCATGCTGACCTGCTGCTGGATGTTCTCAGTAACTTACCCACTTGACTGGCCCCCTCTAACTACAGGAAGATTAAAATATCTCTATCTTTGACCCTATAAGGCCTTGTAGAATGACCTTCTGCCTTACATCACGGTATTTTTCCAAAGATCCTCAAACCTGTATGACTTGAGGAGAAACAGTGTTATACGTCTTGAGGTCCCAAAGCATCTGGTATACCGTTGCTACAGTGACAACTTTACAGCGATGTGGTCGATTCCGGCAACATCGCCACACTGCTGT
This sequence comes from Neoceratodus forsteri, assembly GCA_016271365.2. NCBI lineage: Eukaryota > Metazoa > Chordata > Ceratodontiformes > Ceratodontidae > Neoceratodus > Neoceratodus forsteri. The sequence goes on from CM057452.1 coordinate 1,523,976,153, forward strand.
AAAGTTTGCCTGGGACCCCGGCACCCTTCTCCAAGGTCCTGCATCCCATTCCCAACTCAGCTGTGTCTCAGAGTTGAGAATCCTAAAGTGGGGGTACAGGGGGCATAGCCCCCTGCATGGGGGTATTAATCACGCCAGCACCATCCCAGCCTCAAGTACAGTCAATGTAGTGGTGTTGGGGTAACGTCACGTCAACATGAAATTGTTGATGCGGCATCATGGATCCAAAGTATCTTACTCTTTACAGTAAAGCAGCACTCAACTGGCCTGCCCCTGCACTCCAGAATAATTTACAAAGCACCCTTAAACTGGGATCCTTGGTTAGCTTCAATGCATTTAATACATTACTAGATAGTCACTGTGTGAACAATTGTAATCACTGGTAGACATTAGATTCCTCTTATTGCATTTAGATTTTGACTAAGATATACCTATGTTAGAGATTAATTCCAGCAACCTCTGGTTGTCTTCAATGATACAGTATATGCTGTTAATGGGATATGTCTTTAATGGGATATGTCTTTAATTTCTATATGTAACTCACCCATGGGTTGGGTTTGCCATTCTTCCCTCCTCTGAACCATTTTTGGGCAATATTAATTTTAATACTTATGGCCCCTGCCCTTAGGTGAGGTCTCTGCTGGCAGAGGTCATGCCTGGGGGATGTCTGGTTATAAACTGGGCCTTGGTGTCTTTTTGGGGGTCCCGGGCCATGGTGTTGGTGGGTGTTCAGCAGGAGCAGGGCTGATTGCCTGCTCCTGCCTAGTGTCTCCAGATGACATGCTTAGGCCTAACTTGCGGCGGTGGTATAGTGGTGGCAGCCTGAGACTCAAACCTGTAGCCCAGACTGTGCCAGCAGTTCAGAATCAAACACCAGTCCACCTGTATGGGAACTATCCAGGAGTGGAGTGCTCTGTGTTAGAGCCAGGGAAATGGAGGGGCTTAGCTATACTTCACCCAATCCAGAGTGCAGCATTGGGCCCTGGGAGAACAGGAGATGTAGCAGGAATGTGGAGGAATGGAGAGCTGTATAAGATGGCATGTGTGGACATCTGGTCATGGGGGGAGTCACCTGTTAAGATTCAGCATGGGAGGGAAGGTCAGTTGGAGCCCCATGTTCAAGGGTTCCCTCTGCTTGCCCTCTCGAATCTGCGAGAGGTAGCTGAGTGGTGCAGAGGGAGCTGCTGAAGAATGTCACTCCTGTATTGAGGTTTTGGCCTCATAAGCTGCTGCTGCCTAATGCAATTGTAACACCCAGCCCAGGGATTAAGCGAAACAGGGTGGAGGGTCTTCACAGCCACGCAGAACCACCAATGAATGTTTCAACTCCTTAGTGGGTTCCTGAGCCAGGAGATTCATTTTGTATATATGTTTGGACTGGGCAGCTTGTTTCTTATTAAATGGGATCCCCCTGTTCCTGCAAGTGTGCGTGGACATTCGGTTTGTTTAAATGTGTGCTGCTACTAACCTCTTTTAGTCCCGCATGAAATGTCTCTTGTGGAAAGTCTGCTTACAATGTGCATGTATCCCATTATTCAGATGAACAGCTCTATGGGAACATCCAGTGTATGGTGCAAGGTCTGTAGGTGCCTTCAGAGCACAAATGGATGCTTAGTAAGAAAACTGGCATGTTTACTACTCCAACTAAAAACTGGAAAGAAAATGTAGCATCTACATTAACAGCCATGTTTAAAAACAAAATCGGTAAAATGTCAATTTAAAAAAATAGATTTTGTAGACAAGGCATCCATAATAATTATAATTAGACATCTGGGACCTGATATTCAAAAAGGGGCAAAACAGAGTGCAAACTTTTGTGCCGCACCTTGCCCATGCCTAAGAGACCGAGGATGCAATATTCAGTCGGACAGCGCACCAGCACTATCCGATTGGATACAGGGCCACATCGGTGCAGCACTAAGTCAAATAGCACTGCCTTGACATGGAACCCTGTTGTGCAGGGAATAGCGTCCCAGAGTGGATAGCACCAGAGTGCCAGCCACGATATTCAGAAAGATCCATGCAAATGAGCCCATTGGGCATGCAAGGTGCTAACAGGCCATTTGCATGCCCATTATGGGCTCATTTGCATGGGTACCAGTGGCAGGTTTGCTCAGAGCCACCCCAACCCCAAGTTCCCAAGATGTCACAAGCTGGACCACCCTGTCTTCTAGTGCCCCCCCACCCTTCAATCACCATGCCACCCTGTAAACAGAGTAGTATCCCTGGTTCCCAGTGCCCCCCCATCACCATCCTGACAGTTCTGAAAACAAAAACCCTGATGTCTAGTATTCCCCCCACCTGAACACAGCCCCAACAGTTGTGGAACACTTTCCCCGGTACCCTGGGGTCTCCCCTCCGATTGCCATCCCTGAAGATTCATAAATGTCCCTGGTGTTCTGTGGTCCCTCCCACCCTCTGTTCCCCAGCCCTGTACTAGTCCGACAGGTCCCTGGTGTCCAGTGGCCTCTCCTACACTCCAATTGCCAGCCCTGGTACAACTCTGACATGCCCTGGTGCCTAGTGGACACCCCCACCCTCCGATCACCAGCCCCTATGCCACAAACATACAGTGACATCCAGTGGTCCCTGGCCCCCTGTGCAAAACTCCAGTACCCTGGTGATCTGTGCCCCCCCCCATATTCTGATCCCCATCCCCATAGGCTGTCTACAGATCCCTGGCATGTAGTATTCCCCTTCCAGTTTCCAATCACCAGCCCTGTATGAATGCACACCTGCAAACTGTAGAGACACACAACATGGCCCCAGAAAAACAGAAAACTAAATTAAATACAGCAATGTCCCCAGTGATCAACGGTACCCCTCACCCACTGGTCCCCCATCATTGTAGCATCATAAGCATAATCCCTGATGTCTAGGGCTCCAACACACCCAGCAAAACCCCCCATCACAAGCGCGGTGCCACCGTGCTGATACAGTGAGTGACACAGCCCTCCACTCACCTCCTCAGCCAGCCACCGTATAAAAAAGCAGAGAGCATGCATCCTGTACATAGCACAGCATGCGCTTCCCTGCAGTAAAATCAGAAAATTCAACAGGTACTGATTCAGATCATCATAATAAAACAACCATGAGAGACTTGTTCTTGAAGTTAGATCTGTTAAATACAGAGACTAGTCTTATTTACAACTGCTCCACTTTGATGAAATATTTGGAGGTTAAAAGGATCCCACGGGGTCTGCGGGTTTCTGAAATACCCTCACTGAATCATAGTAAGTTTAAACAAAAATCTGAGTGGGAAACAACACTGAGTGACTGTTCTGCAATCTTGACGAGACTCCTTATAAAAGAAGATGACATGAATTTAGAAGAGGTTCATGAAAACAGTAACTGTGTCAAAGAGAGCTAAAAAGTTAGATAACAAAAGTATTGAATTCTGGATATGGAAAAGAAGCTCAAAATAGAAACAGAGAAATTTGAGAATTAAATTAAAAGAAGGAAGAAAACTACATTTCAAAGAGACCTTACAGATTAGGAAAGTGGACATACCTTTGGAAAAACCTAGAAGTATCAGCAGGGGGCAACAAACAAACGGGAATAGGCATAAAAAGAGAGCAAATTCCAAAAATAAAAGCAGAGGGAGAAACATGAGTTTAAATAGGGATACCTCTGCATCACCCAGTTCAACAGGTGTACCTTTGGGAAAGACCTAGAAGTACCAGCAGGGGGCGACAAAGAAACAGGAGTAGGCATAAAAAGAGAGCAAATTCTAGAAATGAAAGCAGAAGGAGAAGAGTCAGTTTCGATAGGGCTACCTCTGCATCACCCAGTTCAAGCAGATCTGTGACTTTTTCCATGCAAGAGGGGAGAGAGGTGATGGTAGCTCAGAATGCCTTCTTCCCCATCAAAAATGCAAGTCAAAGAAAAGGAAAAAAACAATGAAAAACTAAGAGAGGCAAGAAAAAGCACCATACAGGAACCGACATGCAAATCAATGAGGAATGTGAATGCCAGGAAGCGATTAACATCTCAAATATAGACTTGACACAATCCCAGCTGATTTAGCTAAGGGACAAAACTTTATTCAAACTGTAGTTCCTGATCAGTTTTAGGTTACAGATGAACTTTTGAAGTTTTTTAGAAAAATTGCTTTGAAATTATACTTTCATAGGAATAAGAATGTTGCTATTAATCCCCGAATATGCTGGATGATACAATTTAAAATGATATTCCTGATTTAAATATAACATCTAGTGAACAGGTTAATTTTGTTGGAAGCTGTGAAGGAATTTAATCTAATTTGGATTTTGCACTTACGTTGTTTGCAGAAGAAAGAGAAGGGCTTAATTCGACATCTAATGATATCAGAAATGATAAACCAGTTAATTTGGATATTACGCATTATAAACATACCAGTTTAAGCCTAGGTCCACCTTTGTTCCTCCTAGTTCTTTGGATCCAGCAGTAGAGGTTTTTAAAAATCTGGTGACCTGGGATGTTAATGAGCTATTTAAAAATGTAAAATATGGTGATGTGTACTGCAGCATCACCTCTCTCGAATGTCAAGCAATACAGGAATTAAAATCAGATCCCCAAATTATCATTAAAAGAGCTGACAAGGGAGGGAATGTTGAAATTCTGTCAAGACAGCAGTATAAAAATGAAGCTCTGAGACAACTGGGAGATGTGAAAAATTATAAATTATTGCAAAATGATCCAACTATGACTTTTAAACAAAAACTGGATAATCTTGTGAATGAAGCATTGTGAAACAGACAGCTGAGTTGTAAAGGGGCAGATTTTATTAAAGTGAAACATTAGGTCTGCTCCACATTTTACTTTTTGAATAAAGTACGTAAGTCTCTCACCAACCCACCTGGTAGACGCAGAGTCTCTGGGATAGGTTCATTAACAGAGAATTTATCTGAATATGTACATTATTTTAAAGGAGATTGTTTCTGGTACACCAGCCTATTTCAGGGATGTGATGGATATTTTGAATAGATTTCAGAATATGGGTTGGCGAGAGACTTATAAATTTGTAACAATTGATGCTAAATCACCGTATGAAAGCATTCCCCACACTTTGGGTTTGAATGCAATTGAACATTTCTTGAGAAGACAACAGGGGACTTTCCCAGTGGTGCCCTTTGACTTTCTCCTCCAGGCACTGGCTCACATTCTATATCATAATTATTTTCTGTTTGATGGGAATTTTTATTTACAGGTCCAGGTTATGGCAATTGGGGAAGGGGGCTCACTATAGCCCCTGCTTATGTAAATGTATACCCGAGTTGGTGGGAAGAACAACTTGTATTTAATGCAGATTGTAATCCACACCTGGTGGGATAGTCAGAAGGCACTGCTGTATTGATAACATTATACTTGTTTGGTCAGGTTCTTTGGAGGCAGTATGTGAATTTATTTCCTGGTTGAATATTAATAATTTCAATCTAGAATTCACGTACTCAGTTAATCCCAGCAAAATTGAACTCTTGGATGTCATCTTCTATGTGGATGAATTAAGCAATATACCACAAGAGGGTGTTGATGATGCCAGGATTTACCCATGCCCAGGGGTGTTGTTTGGTCACGAGGTGCAGTCGAGTGGCCAAAACACACCAGGGTGTGGGTAAATCCTGGCATCATCAACATTCTCAAGTGGCATATTGCGATTATACAATGTCCTCCTTTTTTTGGCACATAGAAAAATAGTAAATAAAAGTTTTCTTTCCTCATTTTAACCTATTTTTAATGTGTTTATTGTTCCGATGGAAAAAAATACTCCCTGGTTGCTGGAGCCACGCTGCTGCTGTGCATGCACAGTATTGAGTTATCATTGCCGGTTGCAATGTGTTTTGGGGGGCTGGGAAATGTTGAAAACTGTGCGTGTGGCACAAAAGAGAGTATCAGAGAAATAGTGGTAAACAAGAGAGAAGGCCACGGTTCGAATTTGCCTGCCATTTCAATTGAGCTATAGTTTATGTTTGCAGTGCAGAATAAGAAGTGAAATAGTTGTGTTACGTTTATTTAGGGTTTTGCCGGCCGCTAACGAGCAGGAATTTTCGCCATCTTTTGGTGTGCTGTGTTGGTGGTTGTCAGAGTGATTTTGGGGGACATTCTAATGCAGCTGACTGGTGGCTGGCACCTCTTCCCATGAGGTGATGCTAGGATTTACAACGGGAGGGGGTTCCAGTCAGCTAATCAGGATGGAGGATTTGCGGTTTGTTTTTGCGCCCATTGTATAATGTGGGATTATGCAGAGGGATACTTTCTAGAAAGGTGCTGCAGGAAATGCTCTATTGAGAACTGAAAGTGGGCATCCCCAGAAACTGATCAATACTATCCCTGTGGGGCAGTTTCTGAGAATCAGGAGAAACTGCTCCACAGAGGAGAATTTTGAGAGACAGAGTCAAGACTTAAGAGATTGTTTCAGAATTAGAGCTTATTCAAATAAAGTGGTTAACAGGGCATATTATGAGGGTAAAGGAAACTCCAAGGGAATCACTGCTAATCCCAAAGGAGGGTACACATTTGGAAGTACAGAAGTTAACATTTGTCACCATTGGTGACAAAAATTAGGGCAACTGTTTTTAAAACATTGTACAGTTTTGTTATTTGACATGAACCTCATTGAAACTGTTGGACCTAGACCAAGGGTAACATTCTTTGGAGGTCATAATTTAGGTGATATTCTTGCAGTCATTCTTCAGAACCTAAAATAGAGAACTGGCTTAAAAATAAACTGATAGGGCTTTTCCCATGTAAAAGGTGCTTGGTCTGTAAATTTGGAGTTCATCGTAGGCAAGTACAAGTGGGAACTCAGATGGAGCCAGTTGAAATATGATAATTTGTTAGCTGTTATTCAGAAAATGTAGTGTATGCTGCCTGGTGCTCCCGTAGTAAGATTTATGTGGGCAGGACCACCAGGCAGCTGAAAGTTAGAATACTTGAACAGTATACAGTAGGAGCTATAAGAAATGGATTAGAAGAAAGTGCAACTGAAATGCACTTTAAAATTTGTCATCCACAAAACCTTAGTGATTGTAAGTTTGTAGCCTTGAAATATGTACCTAAACCAGCCTGCGGGGGAGACAGGTTGAACACACTTTTGAAAAGGGAATCTTGGTGGATTTTCCACCTGAAAAGTCTTTCACTTGTAGATCTAAATGATAGTTTGGATCTTAAAACTTATCTGTAGATGGATTTATAAATACATTTGCTAAGAGGGTCTTGTTAGGATATTGTAAATTCTTGTTGTATTATTTATTCATATATTTTGCCACAGTTTTCACAGTAATATTAATAGCCTAGTTTACATTTTTCTGGGTTTCAGGTATTTTTCTGGGTTTCGGGTATTTTTCCTACTATGTCCTAGTAATTTTTTCTAGTATTTTCTAGCACTTCCGGAGAATGAACACAGATTTACTTTTGTACTGTTTATATGTATTCCTTTTGGATATTGGGTATTTTTTTTTGTATTTTAATTAGAATCTCTGTTGATGTGTATTTATAATCTATTGTCCTCCACCAACTGATACACAGGTCTTATGTTAAATGGTATTTTTTTTAATTCACTGGTGTTTGTTGCTACATACTATCTACTATATATATATGCACATATATAGTTTGGGCTTAGACAGGATTTTGAAAAACAGTTGTGTTCCTTTTATTGAGAGAACAAACAGAATTAAATATGCATTATGCTATTTGAATAATTGCCTATAATTGGTCATTAAAGAGTATATATGGGTTCTGGCAGCTCCACCCCTTGAGAAAGGAATCCTGTAGCTCCGAATGCACATGGGGTTGTTTTGTAGGAGTCACTGACTGCATGAGGAAATAAATTAATTTTATAATCCTGACTTTTGAGTGCGGATCTCTTTTTGATTTGCTGTTTTATTTTTGAGACCTGCACCACAGATGGGCAGTGCATCTGTTTGTTTTTTTTTTTTTTCTCTGTTTCCACGGACATCTGGAGACTGATAAATCCCAGGAGCCAAGACTACTTCTTTTACTCCCACCCACATGGCACATTTTCAGGAATAGACTTATGACTGGTACTGACGGGTTGCGTAGAAGACGTGTAAGAGTCCACAGCTGACTTGACAATCATCTCTGACTACAGCCCAATCCCCTTTTCCTGCCCCCCACCGGATGAGGTCCCCGGCTGCAGAGCAAGGGAGGTAGTGGTACAACACCTCATTCCTCAAAGATACCGCCTTTTCCAACCAAGGAATTCTTCAGCTTCAGTCAATCTGTAGACACCTCCGCGGCCATGAAATGGGACACCCTTAAACATTTACCATGACAGATACATAGTGCATGCCTCCAGACAGAAAGAGACCAGAGAAAAATATCTAAATGAACAACAAGTTCAACTCTAGGTGCTAGAATCTAAGTGTACAGCTGCCAAGCCCAAGAGCCCAAGTTACTTGCCCAAATTACAGGCACCCATTTCAAAATAAACAAGTGCCTAAAACAGAAGGCTAAATACACTCTGTTTATGTTGAGACAAGTCTTTTGGGAGGAAGGAGAGAAACTGGGATATCAGCTGGCATATCAGACAAAGAAATGCCAGGAATGCTCCCAAATTAATTCCTTCACAATAGGAGATAGCTCCATAATAACCATCAAACAAGGGAAAATAAGTAAAGCCTTTAGAGACTTCTACAACACCCTGGGCTTGATTTGCAAAGCTCTGCTAGTATTGAAATAAGTTGTGGCTACGGGCCACTTGCAGCAAAGTTCAGTGCACCAGGGACCCTGTGCCAGATTTTTGTATGAGAGGGGTCCTGGCACTGAAGTCCCCAGGGCTGCCGCAAGTGGACCTATGGTCTGTTGCTCTGTACAGATGGTGCATGGGAGGGTATTGACAGAGGCTGCATTCATCCCCTGCCAGTCCCAGGGACTAGCAGACTGGACAACAGCAGAGGCCAGATGCCTAGTGACATCACGGACACTGGCAGGGTAATGGTGGTAAACAGCACTCATACCTGTACAGCATTGGACTGCAGCTGCTGTATCCAGAGGGGTGTTTGCCTGCAGTGGTGTGATGGGTAGCCTGCACACAGAACACAGCACCATGTACATTGCAGGCAGTGTGCCCTATGACCACACAGTGACCTGTCATCCCAATGGGGCAACCAAAACGGTGACCATTGATCAAGGACCCTTAAGACAATGGTAGTGGTTGCTACAGATGTATGGTGGTTACAGACAGATTGGTAGAAGATTGGCTACTGTCCAGTGCCACAAGTCTGCAAGCATCTCTGCACCCTGCCAGTACAACTGCCCACGACAGCGGTGCTCAGACACTGCATGCAGGGTGATATGGCACGTGCGTGGTATACAGTGGTGGCATAGCATTTGTCCTCCCCAAACACCATACACAGCCCACTCACAACACATAAGCTTTAATACAGCTGTCTCTGGTATAGTGCTGCTCGTGCCACCCACCAGTGTCCTTCCCCAGCACAGAGACCTACTGTCTGGTGTTTCCACCAGACTTACTAGCCACAGCGCCATGGCAGCAGCTAGTCATACGGGCACACAGCAACAACACACCGCACCCTGACATGTGTAACTCAGCAATCCATCATCCACATTGCTGACTGCCACATTGTATGATCCCTGAGGCCATCCATTGGTGGGGAACGGTGAAGGTGCACTGGGCAGTTAGACAGCTTTGGCTAGACTAAGCACTGGCATTGCATGTGGCTGTTGCAGGGCTTCAAAACATCCCAATGCAGGTGACGTTGCAGCCAGGGTCTGCCCCAAGCCCCATTTCCACCATGATGCACCGCTGTTCCTGATGTAGGACTGGGGCAGGGCTAGTCTGGCACAAGGGGACTCAGTTTCACCACAGCTCTGGTATGAAAATTGGACCTGCCACAGCTTGTGACACACAGTGCCCCTTGCATCACTTCTGTGTGTGAAAATCGAGCCCCCTATATGTTTCAGAATTCAGCCTCACAGAAGGGGTGATGAACTTCTTCAAGAATGGCCTTTCACCTCCCAAATTGCCCCCCCGAGAGAGAGCCTGGCTAGACCCTTTACTGAAATGGAACTGGCAATAGCTGTAGCAAGCTTGCCAGCCTAGAAATTCTCAGGGAGAGGTGGACTTCCAGCTAAGTTCTACACTGTTTTCCAAAAAGGGCTTCTAGTGCTTTAACAGGTGCTTCATCTGAGGCCTGTAACAGGGGAGCACTTCCTCATTTTATGAGCACAGCACAAATTCAATTCCTCCCCAAGCCTGGGAAGGACCCCTTAAAGTGCAGCAGCTACTGCCCATATCCCTGATTACAGCTGACAGCAAATTCTTCGCAAAAATTATCACAGAAAAGGTCAAGAAAGTCATCCATCAAGTTATTGACAATGACCAAGCAGGGTTTGCTCTGGACTGTCAAGGCACAGACAACACCAGGCTGCTTATCAACCTCATCTGGTATGCCTCTCAGTCCCACCCCCTGCTGTTATTTCTAGATGTAAAGAACACATTCAACCAGGTGGAGTGGGGCTTCCTTTACCCACTTCCTGAAACTATTTGGTTTCAACCCGACAATCCTGGGATGGATCACGACAATATACTCCAACGCCTCTGTGGTGGTCATGAACAACAGAGTGCTCTCACCAGCCTTCCTGCTGGGAAGGGGCACAAAGCAAGGCTGCCTTCTCTCCCCTTTGCTGCTTGTTGTAGCCCTGGAATCCCATACTACAGGCAATTTGCCAACACCTACATTTCCATTTGATTACCCTGGTGGGGGGACATGAAGCCCTGTCCTATGCAGATAATAGCATGTTGACCTTGAAAAAACTGGAAGGCAGTTCCTCAGCTGCTAAACTTAATAAATGATTATAGGAGGCCAGTAGTCTACAAAGTGAACATCATTAAGTCCTTGCTCCTTCCCTTCCAATGCATAACAATCATACTAAGCTATTCCCCTGGAATCTATCTGTGACACATGAACAGGTGAAATACCTGGGAATCAGCTTCCCCAGGGACCTGAACCGAATAGAGAGGCTTAATGTGGAGCCACTCCATAATCCCATAGGGAAGGATAAGACCAGATGGAACCACTTACACCTAATGCACTGAGGGAGAGCCCACACCTATAAAATCACCCCACAATCTAATATTCTAGTTTAGCGGGACTGCACAGTGTAAAGCTGACAGGCTGGTCCCCCGGCATATCCTCCCACTTTCCCCTATGGTCCAATAAGCAACTTCACATAGAGGAAGGACACTTTCATGCAAAGACTGTCAGGACAAAGTGTTAATGACCCTGCTAGATATAACAGCTGCATCCTGCAGCTACCCAAAGTCATTCCAACAGTTAGGGGCACAATATTCTCTCCCCCAGAGTCATCACTGATGCTACCTCCTTATGAGGCATGCTCTCACCCCAGTAATGGGCCATCAATACAAACTTGCTAAACCAGCTCCAATCGATCTCACTCTGTATCCAACACAACAATACAGAGGCAAGCGGGGTACATATACAGAACTCTGATTAACCAGTCCCCTGACCCTACTCTTAAGACCGCTCAACAATGGGGATTTGGAGCTAGGATGTGAGATCTCCCCACGATGCTGGAAGAACCTTGTTGAAGGGGTCAAAAACTCCAAAAACTGCTTTACACAGCTCAAAATACTGCAATGGTGACATAGAACGCCAAAGGTGTTGCACAGCTGGGGTATACTCCCCTCAGATAAATGCTAGAGATGCACTGGTAATGGAGGGAGCATCACCCACATAACTTGGGCCTGCCCAGTTTTAGGTAACTACTGGTCCTCCATACAGCAACTATGCAGAGAATTAACTCTGCCTTCACTTGCACTCATCACAGCATTGGTAATGCTAGCGGTAGGCCCTGGTCAACATCACTCTGAAATAGAGGCAGAAAAGTCAAATGGGCTGACAGGAGCCTACAGTCAAAAGAAGCATCCTCAGGCACTGGTTGAAACAAATGCCACCAGCTGTGAAAGAATGGTTGATAGAATTAGGTAAAATAGACAGCTACGAAAGAATCCAATATGCAAGCAGAGGGTAGCTAGAGGTCTACAAGAACACGTGCACATGTTTTATCAACTCACAGTACTGTAGGATTCCTGAGGGGCACTTTCTCCCTGATTATCTTCACTGTCCCACAGCCAGAGGGGAAGCACCCTCAGGGATCACTTAGACTTCTACCATTCCAGGAAGGGAACACTTGGTTTCTGAACTGTAAACTAACTGTGTCTCCAACCTATAGATAGTTATACACCACCAATCAACTATAAAGAAATCATTGTAGACTATAGTAATGTAAAGGTACAGTTGACTGCAACTGTGAGTGATCTATTTGACTGTTCAGTTTGTTACAACTATATATGCCTTAGTCATGTATCTCCAAGGGGCAAAGCCCTGGCTAGGTTACACATGTGAAAAAGCATGAGATGTTCAATTGTTTTTTTTAAATCTTCAGTGAACTTTACATTTAAAAAACATCCTTTTTTTTTCTTTTGTGAGATTTAATCTTTTAATATTAAATACATCATACATGTTATATTATTTTTATTACCTCTAGATGGCTATTAATACTCATGTATCACATTTGGTTTAAAATATATATTTTTATGCAGTATTTGCTTAAGCCACTAAGTTTATTAGTAGACCACACAAATGCATTTTTAATTTTTTGCTGCTTTATAACAGTATTCTTTTTTCTGGCTAATTCCTCAAGAAACTGTATTTTCCTCCCATTAATTACCCTGGAATACATTTTATCTAAGACCACTTTCTGCCCCTAATTCTCCCTGTAACCATTAGTCATCCTCCTCGGAAAAACTCCTGAAAGGTGAATCCTTGGCCGGGGCCATTTTAGAGGCCCCCGGAGGGCTGCCCAATCCCAGCAGTGCCAAGGCATTACCCATACGCCTGTTCTACCTGCCCCACCACCTGTCTCTTGCCTACCTAACCCTCACTTCCCCCTACTCAATTTTCTCATTCTCATCCTTATCCCCCCACCTTACTTAGCTCCACCACTACTCCTTCTTGTAGTACACTTTTACTCCTGCTCACTCTCCCAGCTTAAGCCCTCCTGTCCTTGCTCCTATTCTTTAACAAGTTCTGATTACACAGCCTCCAGTCTTTCTAATATGTTGCTTATCACTCTTTCTCTCCTTCCCCTCTTGTTTTCCCTAGCTTCCCTCCCTCCCTCCTAGGATGCAGTATAACGTAGTGGTTAATGACACTGAGCTGCAAACCCAGAGACCTGGATTTGAATCCCATCAGCCCCCTCTTGCATACTGTGTGACCCTGAGCAAGTCACTTAACTTCCTTGTGCTCCCAGGTTGCACCAGGAAACAAGCTCCAGCTTAGTGTGCCTTTCCTGGTTAAACAATTCCTTTCCTTCCCTACTGGCCCCCTTCTCCCACCCTTCCCTCCTCCTGCCTTCCCTTTCTCTCTCTCATTCTCCTGGCTTCTTGGTTGCTCCATCCTCTTGACTCTACTTTGAAACTCTTAGATCTGTTCTTCCCTCCTGCCCCTCCCACCCAGCACCCCCTCTCTCCCCCCTCACCTGCCACACAAACACATCTCTGACTCTGTCAAGCTCCTCATCTCACTGCTGCTCTTATTGGCAGACGTTATTGAGCCTAATCCCCATCCTGCACACTCTTCTCCCACTTGTCTCCCCAAAGGTTTGAGAGAGGCACACATCAGTGTCCGTAGCCTCCTCCTTAAGATTGACCAACTGCAACCATCCATGGTTAGTCATCAACCAGATGTGTTACTAATCTCTGAGTCTTGGCTGTTCCCACAAGATCCTTGATTCCCCAGTCGCTATCCCTGGTACACTCTCACTAGGCAGGATTGTGCTAAGAGGGGTAGTGGTGTTGCCATCTACCTCTACTCTACCATCAAGTTCATCCCTGTGCTCTCTATCCCCCCCCCCACATATGAACTACTTTGCCTCAAACTCTCTCTCCCTTTCTCTGCCCTTATCTTTGTAGATGGTGTCTATTGCTGCCCTGGCCTATCCACCTCATCAGTTACAGAGCTCCTTACCGCTGTCTCTACTCATGCCTCATCTAGGGAATTGCTTATCCTTGGAGAGGGACATAGAAACATAGACTTTGATGGCAGATAAGGACTACTTAGCCCACCCAGTCTGCCCATTTCCCTACCTATTGGATAAGCTGCAGAATCTAGTTACCCAACAGCCTATTTCTTCCTACCCCCCACCAGAATTGCCTTATGTCTGTCCCATGCATTCTTGAATTCCCCCACTGTTTTTGACCCCATGACTCCCTCAGGAAGGCCGTTCCATGCATCCACCACCCTCTCCGTGAAAAAATACTTCCTCACGTTGCCCTTGAGTCGTCCCTCCTCTGTCTTCAAATTGTGCTCCCTTGTTCTTGCACATCTCTTTTTCTAAAAGATACTACTCTCCTGGACTTTGTTGATTCCCTTGAGGTACTTGAAAGTTGTTATCATGCCCCCCCCCACCTCCTTTCCTCAAGGGTATACATATTAAGTTCCTTTAGTCTCTTTTCATATGGCTTCTGATGCAGACCTTGCACCAATTTAGTTGCCCTCCTCTGGACTGCCTCGATCCGGTCTATGTCCTTGCGGAGATGGGGTCTTCAGAACTGCATGCAGTACTCCAGATGGGGTCTCCCCAACTGCCTGTACAGAGGGATAACAACTTCCTGTTTTCTACTGGTGATGTCTCTTCCTATACATCCCAGTATCCCCCAGCCCTCTTTACTGCCTTTTCACACTGCTTGTTTACCTTTAGGTCATCTGATATGACTACCCCCAGGTCCCTTTCCATTTTTGTTGTTGTTAGTACCCCCCCCCACTGTGTACTCTTCCCCTGGGTTTTTGTTTCCCAGATGCATTACTTTGCACTTCTTTGCATTGAATCTAAGCTGCCATACGTTTGACCATTCCTCCAGCCTTGCCAAGTCACTTCTCATCCTTTCCACCCCCCATTGTGTATCAACCCTGTTGCAGATCTTTGTGTCGTCTGCAAAGAGGTATACTTTTCCTTCCAGTACCTCCACAATGTCACTTATAAAGACATTAAAAAGGACTGAGCCCAGTACTGAACCCTGCAGTACCCTGCTAGTAACCCCTTTCTTCAGAGTGGACATGGTTTACTATTACCCTCTGTATCCTGTTGTCAAACCTAATTTTTTGCCACCCTGGACCCTGTCCCAGGCCAGCTAACTTGTTTAGTAATCTTTTGTGTGGGACTGTGTTAAATGCCTTGCTAAATTCTAGGTAGACCATGTCCACAGCCCCTCCATGGTCTATTACTTTGGTCACCCTTTGGTCACCCAATCAAAGAAATCTATTAGATTCATCTGACATGACCTTCCCACTGTGAATCCATGCTGTCTTGGGTCCTGGGCCCTGCTGGCCTCTAGGTACTCAACAGTTCTTTCTTTCAGAAGTGATTCCATCATTTTCTCTACCACTCAGGTCAAACTAACAGGTCTGTAGTTTCCTGCCTCTGCTTTGCTCCCACTTTTGTGAAGGGGAATCACATCCAACCTCCCCTAGTCCTTAGGTACCACACCATCCTCCCATGATTTGTTAAAAAGGGTAGTCAATGGTGTCACTAGTTCTCCACTTAGTTCTTTTAGAATTCTGGGGTGAATCCCATCAGAGCCCACTGCTTTGTCCACCTTCAGTTTTAGGAGTTCTTTCAGAACCCTTTCTTCTGTGAATGGATTGGTATTGACCCCCCTATCCAGAGTGTGTCTATTGATTGGATTAGGTACCTCCCCCTCCTCTTCTTTTGTGAATACTGAGCAGAAGTATTCTTTCAGTATCCCTGCTTTTTCACTGTCACCCTCTGCCCACCAACCTTCCCCTTTATTAAGCCTCACAGGTATGAGAGGTGATTAATTGACTCTCCCCCTCAAACTATATTCTGCCAAAACATTAAGTCCCTGAATCTAACTCAATTGTTCTCCGACCCAAACCGTCACAATCGTAAATTACTCAATCACTCCTTACTGAACTGGATTCTTACCTCTCACTCCACTGTATCATAGATGCTGCTACCCTCCCTGATGCTCTCAGTGACCACCATATGTTCCATTCTATTGTGTGCGCAAAATACACTGTCCCAAAGCCCCTCCCAAACTCCTCCAAATCCGGTCCTTCCGATCGCTGGACTTGTTCTCCCTACATGCAGAGTTGGTAGCTACCAAATGGTCACCCATCTCTTCTGCCAGTGCCATCAATTCTGCCCTCAACAATTTTAATATCAAATTACTGTCAATCTAGGATTTGCATACCTTCCCTAAGGAAAACCAGGGTCCATGGCTCCCACCTCTCTTGGATCTCAGTGGAATTACTGGCCTGCCTACGTGCATGTGATCTTGCCTGGAAGACTAATAAGTCCTCTTGCTCCTCTGGTTTACTTAAGTACAGAGCCCTTCGCAATGCCTGCACTAGAGCCACCAGTCTTGCCAAGGCTGAGTACTTTGCCTCCACCTTCCAGAACAACCTTAATCACCCCTCCAAGTTCTGGAAGGTCATCCATGCCCTTGTCTCTCTCCCAACCCAGTCCTCCTCCCCAGTTCTCAAGGTGGATGACATCCCCATTTCTGAACCCCTCTCTGTTGCCTCCCAGTTCAACTCATTCTTCACCTCCTGTGCCTCCCCCCTTCTCTCCTCCCTTCCCCTCTCCCCCCACCCTACTACCCCATCTCTCCCCTTCTGTTTGTTTCCTGTCATTCCTGCTGGCACTCCCAAGGCTCTCCTGGCTCTCACTCCTCCCAAGGGCAAGAACCCTGATGGACTTGACCCCAGACTCCTCCATCTCTCTCTGCCCCATGCTGATGCTCTGCCAATCATCTCCCTTCTTAACCTCTCTTTCTCCCTTGCCTCTGTCCCTGACTCGTGGAAACAGACCACTGTCATACCCCTTCCCAAAGGAGGTGACTCCACCTGTCCTGGCAACTACCATCCTGTCTCCCTGATTCCCACTTTAACTAAACTACAAGAACACCTTACACTGGCTCAGCTCTCCCCCTTCCAGTCAGATTTCTTTAAATTCCACTCCACCTCCTCCCTTCTCTGGCTTACTGACTCCATTCTCTCAGGCATGGATCAGGGCCTTATCACCTCTGCCATCTTTGTCAACTTGGCCAAAGCCTTCGACACAGTTGCCCACCACCTTCTCCTTAACAAGTTTAAGGCAGTGGGGCTCTCTGACTCCTCATCTAATTGGTTCCGCTCTGACCTTGAGGGTAGGACTCAGTCTGTTTGAACTGGAGATTCCCTATCCCCCCCACTCCTTGTCAGAACTGGTGTCCCCCAAGGATCCGTCCTTAGCCCTATACTCTTTTTGGTCTTCCTGAACAACCTCCGTGCTGTCTACTCCTCTATGTCCAGCCACATATACGCAGACGATACAGTACTATTTGCTTCTGATTCCTCCACCTCTGATCTAATGGCCAAGTTTCAGCAGGACTTCAACAACATTCAGCACTGGTTTTGGCCAAATCAGCTATCCCTCAATGCCAAGAAAATGGTCTCCATGACCTCTGGCACTAGGCAGACGATCATTAACCATACCATCCTCCCCACCTTCCACACCCTAGATGGGGCCACAATTGCTGATGTTCCCTCATTTAAGTATCTCAGGGTCTAGCTCGACCAGCACCTTGACTTTTCAGGGCACGTGGATGCCATATACAAAAAAGTCACCCAAAACTCAGTGCTTTATACAGGAATAGAGGTTGCATTCATCTTCCTGCTCGCTGAGCTACTGTCTTGAAAATGATTCTCCCTGTCTTCGACTTTGATGACATCATCTACAGTGCTGCTCCTAAGACTACTCTAGCCAGAATGGATCCCCTCTTTCACTCCCTTCTGTCACTTTGCTTTGTACTGTCTGCCCCACACCCACCACTGCTCCCTATATTCCTCCCTTTCTCTTCCCTCCCTTGAAACCAGATGCCTCACTCATTGTACCTCCTTTATCTCTAAATACTGGCTAGGCTCTCTTCCCTCCTACCTTACCTCTTTTCTCTCCCTTCCCCCACCTTCCTTCTACACCCTTTGCAGCTCTGGCTATCATTCATTTGCACTTCCTTCTAGGAAATCCCTAGTTGGCCAGGCCACTTTCTCCTACCGCTTCCTCAAACTATGGCATTCTCTTCCCCTAAACATCCGCTCTACCTCTCGCAACACTCACTCTCCTCTCTTCTCCATGTCTTCACCTCTCATACCTGCAGTTGCACCTGATACCTGTTCCTGTTCCACTATTCACTACCTGTTCCACCTTTCCATCCTGATCTTCACTTGACTACCCCCTTTTTTCTCCCCCATAGCAACAAGCCCTATCTCCTACTCTTATTCCCCTATCTCCTACTGTTATCCCCCATTACCTCTGCACTTTGAATTGTACTTCCTTGAAACCTCATCCTTACATATATTGCACTTTGCACTTTATTTGTATCTTCTTGATGCCCTCAGGACTGGATTTCTCTTCCTTCTCCTTGCATAAATTGCACAGACTGCAAAATATTCTTATTGACTGTAGCTTAATATATGATGCTTAGTACTTGAACCTGCTATGTAATTATTGTTCTGATTGTTATTTATTACCCTCCTGTCCCTCTTCCCCCCAGGACGCATCTGGAAATGAGCTGCTGTCAGCTCGGTACGTCTTTCCTGGTGAAACTTTTGAAATAATTAAATAACGCTGCACCTACGCCAATGAGGAGGTTGCTCATACATACTAGCGCAGCATTATATTTAAAGGCTTGCAGCAGCACCTAAGCAACCTCCAGAGCACTGCTGTTTACCACCATTGAAAACCATGTCTTATCCCAGTGCTAAGGCTGTGCACCCACCCACCCACGAAAACAGGGTGACTATACTGAAGCCGCCTGCCCCACTGCCAAGGGTTCTCCACCCTGATCACCCATGTGTCATATGATAGTTCAATCCCTGGTAGTCTAGTGGTGTCCCACCCACTAATTGCCCATCCTGCATCTACTAGCACTATCTCTGATAATCTAGTGGTCCCCTCACACCCTCCAGATCACCCATTCATCAAATGTTAGTTAAATTCCTGGTAGTCTAGTTTTCCCCCCACCCACCCCCACTCATCCATCCATCATATGATAGTTCAATCCCTAGTAGTCTAGTGGTCCTCCCACCCCCAGATCACCCATCCTGCATTTAATAGTACAATCCTTGGTAGCCTAGTGGTCCCCAACCCCCAGATCATCAATCTTACACTTAAAAGTACAATCCCTGGTAGTCTAGTGGTCCCTCACCCCCGCTCGCCCATCTGTCATATGACAGTTCAATCCCTGGTATTCTAGTGGTCCCCCCACCCACTGAAGTCTCTGCCCTGCATCCACCCTCACCCCTATTGCCACTCACCATATGACAGGAGCAGTGCAACAGCTGGCACAGCACTACACTTACCTCATCAGCTGGCCCCGGTTGTGATCGGGGTGAGGGGGGACCTCAGCAAGTGGGAGGGTGGGGGGAACAGTAGACTACTAGGGATCGAACTATCATATGATGGATGGGTGACTGAGGGGTGAGGGGACCACTAGATTACCTGGGACTGAACTATCATATGATGGATGGGCGATCAGGGGTGGGAGAGGGATCACTAAACTACCAGGGAAATATTGGTAGTGACAACATGGGCACTAAGGGGCTGCTGCACCGTATGCAGATGAGCCCATAATGGGTATGCAGATGGCCCCTTAGTGCCTTACATGCCCAAAGAGCTGATTTACATGCTTGCAGTTCATATGGCCCACAGGAGTCCTGGCGCTATCCTATTTCAGGCAGTGCTATCTTCTGTGGGCCATATACAGCCTTGGTCCAAGCTGGTGCAGTGAAGGTCCACTTAGCAATGCGTCCACATAGCCCAGTATACAGTCAGGGTTTTGCACCCCTGCTAGCCTCATCAAGCCTAGCTCCCACTCTTCTCATTCCTTCAGATGACCTAAGTGTGGTTCAGCCATTCTCATACCTACACACAGGCCTTGCTGCTTTCTTGCCTTTGGCCTCTGGACTCCTGCCATGTACATCAGCTTTACTTGGGTCACCAAACAACTACATTCAGAGGACCAGTCTGCTTCCCCGCTAGCTACATCCTTCATCGGTCTCCAATATGTACCTAATACAATTATTCAGTACTACTCTTCACTACTTTATCTGCATTTCATGCAATTCCAATGACTACTGCTACTATTACTACTGACCTACATGCAGGTCTCTTGCTTACAACTTACCTATTGCTCACTCTATTTATCGCATTCCTGCCTCCAGTGCTTCTTTGGCTGCCTGAACTCTGCCAACTACATATATTCGAACTGTAATATCCTCACACTCGAACGTTCTTTCAGAGCAACTCTCAGTGCTCATTCAACTGCTTCCAGGTCTCTCTCTCACTCCACCTGCCTTGCTGCATCACGGCCTGGAGGTATGACTACTCATACACTATGCCTGCCTCGCCCAGCGTCGGGCCCAGAGGTCTATATTTCTGTCAACCTGCCATGCCCAGTCTGGGCCTGGAGGTTCATATACTTCTACCTCGTATCTGCTTCACCTTCAAGGCCTGGAGGTTTGACTATTCGTACACCATGCCTGCATTACCCAGCATCGAGTCTGGAGGTTCATTATTCTCTCAGCCTGCCATGCCCGGTCTGGGCCCAGAGGCTCATATACTTCTACCTTGTACTTGCTCCGTCCTCAGGACCTGGAGATTCATCAAAGCATCGCATGCTTACAAGACCTGCTTTGCCCATCCGAGCCTGGAGGTCTTCCAGCTCTACACCTACTCATGTATCAAGTTTCATTGCAAATCAGCTCCTATTCGTTTGCCCCTCACAGGACTGAAGGTTCCTTCTGCTCTGCCCAACCTCATAGCCTGCATCTAGTTTCCTTGCTTCACCCAAGAACTTTCCTACCATAACTTGGCATCGACTCCAAGACCATATTATCCTACTGATCACAGTCAGTCGTTCAAGCTCCTCTCCTCCTTGGAAAGAATTCATCTTCTGCTAGAATTGCTCGACAGGTACAGCTCGACCTATGCTGATTATATTGCTCGCCGCTGGATGTGACCATTTATAGAAGTCTCACCCTGGATATACTGTATACCCTCAGAACTTATCCCATCCTAATTCCAGCTGACTTACGTGGATTCCGCTAAGCCTTCTAGCCCTTACGGGCCTGATTGTTGTTCTTGACTACCTATCATTTACTCATCAGCTTGTAACAGGGCCCCCCGTTATGCATAATAAAATAGGGTAACATTCCCCTTTAAAATAAAAACTAATTCTGTTTCACTCTTTTCTATATTCTTTTACTTATTCCAAACTATTCTGTTTCTTTTCTTGTCAGGGTAGCCAACCTGAAAAACACTTCTTTTTGTGCTTTACTATCCCTTTAAATGCCCCTTTTTCATAAAACAAAATCCAACTGTCATGCTGATTTAAAGAGCAGTTTCCTAATAGAAGCTGCTGTCTTTATCCTGTTTTAAAATGCATTTGTTCCCAAAAGTAAACTACAATGCTGCAGAGTTGTTAAAGAGTAGTGGTACCTACAGAACAGAGTCCCTGTTGATCCAAGAAAAGCTGTTTTTTCTTGTTATTGAGCCCTGCAAACAGTGGAAGGCAGAGGAAGGTAAAACGCTGCAATTTCAGCCGTCTGAAATAAACCAAACAGGCAGAAAGAGTTAAAAAAACTCTGTATGGTAGCTAATGAATTGTAATTTGAATTAAAATGACTCTCTGAGGTACAGAGAGCTGTTTTTCTTTCTGTTGTCTTAGACTGTTTTAAAAGAACAAAACAGAGTATTTCTGACAGAATTTTTTTGCTATTATTTAAAGACAAACTTTCTTCTGCTTCTTAAAGCTGTACAACACAATATATTATGGATTGTGAAGTCGTGAAAAAGAAATGAAAGTGATTGTTTTTACCAGAAGCTTCAGTAGGCCCTGTTTAGGAGCCGGCCAGCCCCAGAATGACCGTTTATATAGGAAGAATGTATGGTGTCACCAAAAAGGGGAGGAGTAAAATGTACCAGGAGGAGACTATATAAACCCCTATTTGATTGGCTAGGGAGAGGAGATGTGGAGGAGTGTTCAGTAGGGTTCTGGACACTGAGCAAGAAGGAGCTTGTTCAAGGAAAGTTACAGCTGTTAAAGAAGGAAGACAGACCAAGAAGCAGTGATTCCTGTTTGAAGTGTGCTGGACTTAACACTTTATATTTCTTTCTGTGACGTAACAGTGCTTTCTTTATTTTTTTTTTTTTTTTTGTTTGTTTTGAACAATTTATTTTGGACATTTATTTCTGATTTAAGAAATAAAATGATAAATGCAGTAATTTGCATTTTTTATGCACCAAAGTTTTGTCCATGTGTCTGTCATTGATCCCACGCTTCCACACTGGTGTGAGAAGTGGGATCTTCCTGGTACACTAAGGCTGCTTGGGGAGTGCTACCGGGGGCATTGTCACATATCAGCACCCTGGCAGATGGAAGAAAAGGATCAGACAGTAACTGGTGCAGGACATCTTACTAGATCAGTAAGAGACAGAACTGGTCTACCCTTGTTGCCTGGGTTGGAACCTGATGCAAGACCCAAGATGAAGACTGATACAGAAGAGAAGGAAGAGAGGAAGAGTCCAGAGGCTCGGATGGCAGCGATACCCGAAGAGCCAGGTGACTTGTTAAAATGGTTATGCCTATGACAAATGGACCTGGAGCAGCAGAGAGAAGAGGATCGACGACAGCGGGAAGAGGACCAAAGGATGCAGGCTGAGGATTGGAGATGACAAGATGAGAAATGGCAAGATACCTTGAAAGCCATTCAGGAGATGAATCAGGGTCATACAGAACAAGCAGGACCCCGAGATATTAAGCTTAAAAAACTTACAGAAATGGATGACATTGAAGCTTATCTAACCACTTTTGAGTGGATAGCAGTGATGTGTGACTGGCCCATGGACCAGTGGGTAATCAGGTTGGTACCTTATCTTTCGGGGAGATCACAGCTTGTTTATAGCCAGTTAAGTGGGACAGATGCTAATGACTATGACAAAGTTAAGGAAGAGGTACTAAGAAGGTATAGTATAAATACTGAAACCTATAGGCAGCGCTTCCGACAACAGAAAATGTCATCCTATGATACATAGAGACATTTGCCAGACTAAGGATTACTGTGTAAAACCAGTTACAGCCAGCTACTAAGACTATTGATCAGATAATGGAGCTGATTATAATAGAACAATTTATCCAGGTATTGCCCATGGATGTTCAGTTATGGGTAAAAGAACACAAACCTGAATCTTCTGAAGTTACAATAAAATTAGCCAAAGATTATCTGGCTGCTCATCCCTCTAGACCAAGGGGGCCACCTAGTAATCCAGTCCCAAGTCAAACACCAGCCAGAGTTTTTGTCCCTAACACCCGAAATACTAACTATGGTCAAAGACAACCAGGGGGTGGGATACCATATGCAGAAATAATATGTCATCGGTGCCTAAGAAAGGGGCATATTGTTCGAAATTGCCCCCATAAGACAGATGTGACTCATTTTTCCCTTGCCAACATAGGATATGTGACCTCAGTAGGAATTGGTAACCAACAAACTTTGGGATTGTTAGACTCGGGGAGTAAGCAGACCTTAATAAGTTCTGATTTGGTGCCAGAAACAGAAATTACTGGTAATGATACCACGGTGAGATGTGTGCATGGTGACATTCATCAATACCATACTGCCGCTATGAACCTAACTGTGGAAAATGAAAGTCATCAAATGGTGGTCGGTTTAGTACTGCGCCTACCAGTACCAGTCATTATTGGACAGGACTTCCCCAAGTTTGATAAGTTGTTACAAAGTCAACCAATGTCTTCTAAATTGGTACCTGTGGTAACTAGATCACAGGCTAAAGTACAACAATTGGGGGACATATTTTCTTTCAAAGAGGACTATTTTTATGAGAAAGGGAAGGCAAAAAAATCAAAGCAAGAAAGAAGGAAAGAGAAAGTACGGTGGCATGGAACTCATGTTAAAAAAGGGATAGAGAGTATACCTGAACTTTCTTCCTGGGAAATACAACAGGATCAAATAAATGATGAGACTTTAAAACCTTTCTTTTTACAGGTGAAAAAGGAAGTACAACCTGGACATTCTAGTTTTGTTGTGAATAAAGGTGTATTATATCGTGTAACTAGAGAATCTGGTACTGAACAGGTAGAACAGCTTATGGTACCAAAAAACTATAGAGAGAAAATTATGCACCTGGCACATAAAATACCTATGGCAGGGCATGAAGGGTGAGACAGAACCATACAGCGTATCCTAGCTAGATTTAATTGGCCAGGAATACATCAGGAGGTAGCTGAGTACTGTAGAGCCTGTCCCGACTGCCAGATGGTAGCTAAGAAGGGAAAAAAGGATTTGGTACCATTGCAACCCATTCCCTATGTCACCACCCCATTTGAAAGGATAGCGATGGATGTGGTAGGACCACTTACTAAGAGTTCTAAAGGTAACCAATACATCTTAGTTATTTGTGATTACGCAACTCGTTATCCTGAAGCTATTCCAATGAGGACAGTTCCGGCCCCTCGAATAGCTGAAGAGTTGGCCAAAGTTTTTAGCTGAATGGGAATCCCGCAAACCATCCTAACAGGTAGAGGCAGTAACTTCACTTCTGTCATGTTAAGGGAATTGTATCGTCTTTTAGGAGTATCAGCTGTAAAAACATCCCCCTACCATCCTCAGTCAGATGGATTAGTGGAACTTTTTAATAAAACGCTTAAAAGCATGCTGCAGAAGTATGTACAACAAGAGGGACGAGATTGGGATAAGTACTTGCCATACCTATTATCTGCTTATCGGGAGGTGCCCCAGGCCACTACTGGTTTTTCCCCATTCTCTTTGCTGTATGGTCGGAATCCAAGAGGTCCCTTGATGTTGTTAAAGAGCATTGGGAAGAGGGAAAGAATGTTGGGTATAATAATATTGTTGATTATATGACTGCTATCAGAGAAAGATTGGTAAACTATGTTACAATAGCCCATCAAAATGTAAACCTAAAACAAACGTGTCAAAAAGAGTGTTATGATGAAGGCCTGAAAATGAAACAATTTGAACCTGAAGAGAAAGTGGTGTTATTGTTACCCTCTAGTGAGAATAAACTATAATGAAATGGAGAGGTCCCTATAAGGTAATCAGGCAGACAAGCCAGGTTAATTATGAGATTGAGATGCCAGATCATAGGCCCACCCAAAATGTATATCATGCTAACCTACTTTGAAAATGGGTTGAAACACCTCCAGATACTAGTCTCTACATTCAAATAGAACAAGATACATCTGAGCTAGAAATAGCCTATGATCGGCTCGGAAAGAACTCAAATAAAGAAGAAGTCCAGATCAATCCTGACCTACACCCTGAACAAAAACAAGGGATTGAGCATCTCTTAGAGTATTATCAAGAGACATTTACAGGAACACCAGGTCGAGCAGTAGGGGTAGATCATGAAATACACATCCAACAACATAAACCCATACATCAGAAACCATATAGAATACCAGAAAAGGTGAGACAGAAGGTTATTAAAGAAGTACGAAAAATGGAACAAGCCAAAGTCATAGTACCATCACGTAGTTCATGGTCATCCCCACTGGTGATAGTTAAAAAGAAGGAGGGAGGTATCAGGTTATGTCTTGATTTCAGAAAGATCAATGCAATATCTGATTTTGACGGATACCCCATGCCTAGGATAGATGACCTACTAGACCAAATAGGTTCTGCAACGTACATCAGTACTTTGGATTTAACAAAGGGGTATTGGCAAATACCCCTAGCTCAAAGTGCACAGGAGTTAACAGCTTTCAGCACACCCATAGGGTTGTTTCAATTCACGACCATGCCGTTCGGCCTTCATGGTGCCCCGGCAACCTTTCAGAGGTAAATGGACCATATTTTGAGACCCCATAATTTGTACAGTGCTGCTTATCTGGATGACATAATTATCTACACTCCAGACTGGGACACCCATTTGAGACATTTAAGTGCAGTAATTCAGAGCATTAAGGAGGCTGGACTTACAATAAATCCCTCAAAATGTGCCTTAGCCAAAACAGAAACCAGATATTTAGGTTTCATTATCTGTAATGGTACAGCCAGAAGTAAGTAAAGTGGATGCAGTCGCTAATAGTGCTGTACCCAGGACAAAACGTTATGTTTGATCTTTTTTAGGGTTAGCCAGCTATTTAGAGAAGGTTTATCCCAGATTTTTCCACTTTAGCTACACCCCTGATTGAGCTAACCAAAAACAAAAACCCAGATAAAGTAAATTGGAACGACGAGTGTGACCAGGCTTTTCGGAGTATAAAAGCTGCCTTGTGTTCAGCCCCAGTATTGTCAAGTCCTAATTTTTCAAAGCCATTTGAGGTTCACACTGACGCTTCTGATACAGGCATCGGTGCAGTGTTAACTCAGCATGATAAACATGGTGAACACCCCATCCTTTATATTAGCAGAAAACTACATGAGCGGGAGAGGAAATACTCCACTGTAGAGAAGGAATGCCTGGCAATGAAGTGGGCCATTGAGGCCTTGAAATATTATCTTTGGGGTAATAATTTTGAGGTGGTTACTGACCATAATCCGTTGGTATGGCTTAATAACATGAAAGAAAAAAATACACAGATTATGCATTGGTACTTGGCTCTCCAGCCATATAATTTCACAGTCAGACACAGATCTGGTACCCAGCATCAGAATGCTGATTTCATGTCACGTTTTGGTGCAGCATGATAGGAATTGCTGAAACTGTTTTGAAATGACGATTCTGAGGACTACTGTAATGTATTTATGGAGTGTACCATTCTATCGTTTTTAAACCTCAGGGAATATGTATTGATTAAGACATTGATTCATGTCTCGATAAGACAGTGGTCAATACTAAAGATAAAGGGTCCCTGGGGGGAACTTCTGGAGTGGAGGGACGAAGTTCCATCCTCTTCAAGGAAAGGGGGTTCAGGTCATCCAACCGATTGTTAGATGTTTGTGTGGGGAGGAATGTAACAGGGCCCCCCCGTTATGCATAATAAAATAGGGTAACATTCCCGTTTAAAATAAAAACTAATTCTGTTTCACTCTTTTCTATATTCTTTTTCTTATTCCAAACTATTCTGTTTCTTTTCTTGTCAGGGTGGCCAACCTGACAAACACATCTCTTTGTGCTTTACTATCCCTTTAAATGCCCCTTTTTCATAAAACAAAATCCAACTGTCATGCTGATTTAAGGAGCAGTTTCCTAATAGAAGCTGCTGTCTTTATCCTGTTTTAAAATACATTTGTCCCCCAAAGTAGACTACAATGCTGCAGAGTTGTTAAAGAGTAGTGGTACCTACAGAACAGAGTCCCTGCTGATCCAAGAAAAGCTGTTTTTTCTTGTTATTGAGCCCTGTAAACAGTGGAAGGCAGAGGAAGGTAAAAAGCTGCAATTTCAGCCGTCTGAAATAAACCAAACAGGCAGAAAGAGTTAAAAAAACTCTGTATAGTAGCTAATGAATTGTAATTTGAATTAAAATGACTACCTGAGGTACAGAGAGCTGTTTTTCTTTCTGTTGTCTTAGACTGTTTTAAAAGAACAAAACAGAGTATTTCTGACAGAATTGTTTTGCTATTATTTAAAGACAAACTTTCTTCTACTTCTTAAAGCTGTACAACACAATCTATTATGGATTGTGAAGTCATGAAAAAGAAATGAAAGTGATTGTTTTTACCAGAAGCTTCAGTAGGCCCTGCTTAGGAGCTGGCCAGCCCCAGAATGACAGTTTACATAGGAAGAAGGTATGATGTCACCAAAAAGGGGAGAAGTAAAATGTACCAGGAGGAGACTATATAAACCCCTATTTGATTGGCTAGGGAGAGGAGATGTGGAGGAGTTTTCAGTAGGGTTCTGGACACTGAGCAAGAAAGAGCTTGTTCAAGGAAAGCTATAGCTGTTAAAGAAGGAAGACAGACCAAGAAGCAGTGATTCCTGTTTGAAGTGTGCTGGACTTCACACTTTATATTTCTTTCTGTGAAGTAACAGTGCTTTCTTTATTTCTTTCTTTTTTTTTTTGAACAATTTATTTTGGACATTTATTTCTGATTTAAGAAATAAAATGATAAATGCAGTAATTTGTATTTTTCATGCACCAAAGTTCTGTCTGACCTACGTGGGGACTTTCTGTGCATACTAGCCTACAAGGGCTAGCTGCCACTTACTTACTTACCAGTGGACCTCCTAGGGTCTGGCTGTGCTTACAAGCTACCTGGAGCTAACCGCCACTCTACTTACCTTACCAGCTGACCTACGATGGTCCAGCTGTGCATATCAGACATGGGACTAGCTGCCATGTTCTACTACTTATCTACTGACCAACCAGGTCCATATTATTCGTTACTTACTACCTCACCTCCTAACCTACGAGGTCCAGCCACACATCCTTACCTATCAGGGCTCCCCCTGTTATACTTCCTTGGATGCCTCCTAACTTTGCACTGTATTGCTTCAGTTCTACCACCCTAAAATCCTGCCAGGATTTCAGCTCCATTCTACTACCGTATGCCTTCTAAATCATGATTTAAGTATAAATTCTAATCTCTTTGTGATATTAACTTAACTGGGTCCGTCAGTCATCAGCTTCATTCGAGCCTTGTACCATTCTACGAAATTCATAAGCCTTCTATCAGCAGAAGCCTGGAGGTTAGACTATTTCTGTTTCATCCTGCCAAGCCAGCGTCAAAGTCTGGATGTCTACTCTATACTCACCTATCTATCATTGCTAGCATTAGGAGCTCCTCACTTCTAGCCTTATCCTCAACCTATTGGACATGTTCTAACAATGCTCACCTCAGTGCATATCTGCCTGGATGCTTCACGTGTTCCTACAGCTACCTGCTTCACTCATGCAAGGCTTGGAAGCCTGTTCCTAACCTTTCATCTCTTGCTACGAACTGTTCCACTGGATCTGTAATCTGCAATTTGGACTAGCCAATAATTAATCACTTTGGGATTATGCTCCTTTAGTATGCCTACAAGGACGGGCAGGTTGGTAGCCATGGGTCCTCAGAGGTTTCCTCCTAAGGGGGGTTTTCCTCTCCTTCATGCTGCTGTCCATACTCTCCGGAGCTGGAGGAGATAATCGTGAGATGTTATATATATTTTTGGGGGGTATCATATCCTAAGCAACTAACCATTCTTCATATGGTGGGATACAGAATAAAACCAAACCATCAACTCATAACAAATAACTATCTGTTCCAGTATCTAGCACTATCTTACTTCAGTTCATCATGTACCATAATCACTGACTTACTCATGTCCATGCCTAAGTACCTAAGCATTACTCATCCATACAACTATACCTTGGAAGCATCATTTGACTTACTGGCCTGGCCTCTGTATCCAAACTCAAACCTACATTATGTATATGCAGTATGTAACACAAACACTGAGCTCTGAACCACATATAACAGGGGGGGGGTAGTAATCTATACACCATGGATAGACTAGATGGACCTTGAGGTCCCCTTCTGCCATCACCTTCTATGTTTCTATGTAAGTTGCATTGGACTGCAAAGGCAGACACAAAGATCTCTTAAACTGATTAAACGTGGGGTGATTCAGCAGTGTTGTCAGGCAGTTCATTTAACCAGTTAGCGGCCCTGACAGTAAATAATTACACTGGAAAGGTGGCCTAAGGGCACCCCTAGTCATGTTCATGGTGTTTTACTGGTTGGAAACAGTGCAGAAGCAATTTGTTAAAGCGGGGGTGTTAGGCCCAGGAGCGCCTTTTTGACTAGCAAACAGGTCTGGAGCTTTATTCTGCTGGGTAAAGGTAGCCAATTAGTGAGTGACTAAAGGGTACAACTATGAGTGCAGTTATCTGCACCAAGTATGAAGTGGCATGCCATTTATATTATATTATATTATATTATATTATATTATATTATATTATACAATGGCAAGAAAATTTCCTGGACTCTGACTGGTCAATGTGTGCCTGAGACAGTGATGTTATTACACAATAACATCACTGTATTGATTTTTTGGATGATTGTTATGAGCTACTTTTTTTTTTTCAGAAACAAAGATACACTGCCTCACTAAAAATCTACTAAAAACATTTTTATTTTTATTTTTGTTTTCTATAACATCGAGCCATTATAATTGTAACAGAGTCTAAGGTGTGTTATTAGGTATTGTTACCCTGGTAGGAAGCACTCGGCTCACCGTGCTTCAAACCACCCCAGGACTGACGTTATTACACGATAACACACACCTTGTTGTGCCTTATTGCTTAATTATATTATATTTTTATCAAGAATACTCCACCCATGTTGCAGACCAGTGTAAGGCTCTCACCCCTGTTTGAAAGCTGCTTCAGGATCTGGGTGTCAGATATCAAATTAAATACCTAGCAATTATTCATTTCCCTCACAATGGTATCTCAAACTCTTTTAAGAACCCCAATGAGGCACTAGTGTTTATTATAAAATGCTGACTGATCAATTTTGACTCCTCATTGGTCAGGACCCCATCAATGGCACCATGTTAATCTCACATATGCTCCTGCTCAGAAGACCTGGATATGGGTACATTAATCAAAAGCACAACCTCGGGGTTACAAAGGTCAATAAATATGCTAATTAATGTTCTCAGGGTCAAAAACATCACAATGTAAATCAGAAACACAGCAACATCAAAAAGAAATCATGCAAATTAAAAAAGATGCCTTCCCCCTGACAGCAACAGGGGTAGGGGGTGCCTCAACAGGGCCTAAGGCGACCTTAAAAAATGTTTCTTTTTCATTTTCCTGTAAATTAGGCCTTGAGGTGTCGCCATTTTAGGCCACAGGATCCTCTGATGGCAGGTCCTTCGACCAGGTCAGTGGACCATTTCCTGAGGCCATTGCCTCCGCCCTTCACTCCAACTGGCGGCTTTCTCTGCTCCATGCCTGTCTCCCACATCTCAGATCCTCATGAAGATAATTAATAAAACCCAGATTATAAACTGGCCCGGTGGTGTAGAGGGTTGAGGTGCGGGCGCCTTACCTGGAACCACACCGGTGACCAGGGTTTGGAAACAGAATCGGGACGCCACCGGCTGGCTGGGAAGGGGGAGGATTGAGCATCCGTGGGACTGCTCTCCTCTCTCGGGGGTGGGCTAGGGAAGGTGTCAGTGGTCAGTTGTCTCTGGTGGAGACCAGGAGCACTGCACAATGGCGCAAGGAGGGACATCAACCAGAAAACGTGAAAATGCTCCACGTCACGTCGGATGATGGCTGCCTGGCTCTCCGAGCCTGTCAATGCCTCTAAAGCCTTCTGCCTCAGCAGCACCCTCCAGGCCAAGATGTTGTGCTGGTCTGCGGCAACTCTGGCTGGTGCCTTCCCTCTCGGAGGGGGGGGACCCATCCGGCGCAGGGATACGCCGGGTTACCCAGGGGAATTGGCTGTCATGTGAGAGCGGAGGACTCAGGGGACAGGACAAGTCGGAAGTAACATTAGCTCGCCTGAAGGAGAGGCTGGCATGGATGCACGTCACTGTGAAAACAGATAAAGAACCTTTGTCTCGTTATTATTTATCTGGAACAACATCCCTCAGTGACTGCATGATATTCCTAGGGTTTGCCTGTTGAGCTGCTCCTTATACAGAAAGGGCGACCCTGTTCCACTACTTAACTTAGGGGATATCACTAAACTTGTGGTCCAGCGGTAGGAGCGAAGAGTGTAGTGCTCTCTCTGCTCTTTTTCATTTACAGTTCTCCTGGGAGAGGACAGCCGCAAGGTCATTACCTGTTTGATCTTATGGGGTCAGGACAATGAAAACTCACCCTCATCATATCCACTGGGCCCTAAGGATTGCCTTTGGGAGGGTGAGGGCCAGGGGGGAGGGGATGACTTACTCGAGCTTGTTTGAAACCATCTACCAGTCCACAGGTGGGGTGTTAACCCACCCCTACACCCGGGGGGGCCCCTAATTCTCAAGAGGTCTGATAAGTCGGGGTTCCTTCACCTCCTCCCATCTCAGTAGTCACCTTAATAGGGGCCCTGGATTTCTTTTCCACCCAGGGTCTCTCCTTCCCCTAACTCCCAACAGACATCATCAGTCACCATAAATGAGTACCCTGGCTGAGGCCCTCCAAGAGGAAATTCCTATTTGCTCCAGCCAAAACTACATGAGGAGCTTATCCTCCTTGAGATCCCTTCACCAATCCCTCTGGTTACCTACTCTTAAAATAGGCCAACCACATCTCCACTCAGAAGTGCAGAAGGCCTCGATCTTATTGCTTTCTTCTTACCATGCTGGTCCTCCCCTTGGGTAGGCATCCTAGTAGATTGTTTATCCTCCTTGGGGCTCTTTTGCTTCTCAATGGGGTTCCTCCCCCCTTGGAGGGCAATGAGACCTCACACTCCACACCTATTCCTATTGGGAATATGGACAGGAGTAATTGGAGGGGGCTTAATGTAAACACCTCCATTATGGGAGTCATATTGTATATACTTATGTTGATAGTAAATATTGTTCGAGCTTGTATTAAGTTAGATCAAAGTCATTTGTTATTATGTCGAAGTCTATTTGATATTGCATCACTTGTTAGATGGTTTAAGGGTGGGGTGGGGGGAGAAAAAAACACACACAAATCAAGTCTTAGCTTTTTAAAAAAGGCTTTCATTTACAATAGAGCAACAATTAAGCTGGATGGAACTGCTGGTTTTATGGGTCCGTCGTTCAATTCTGGGGAGAAAAGTGATCCGGATACATCCTGCTTTAGCCATCCTAGGGAGAAAAAATGAAGACAGTTTTAGAAATACTAATCCATCATGGCTACACACCCAGTAGAAATTTGTTCCCAGAATATCAATGGTCTACATGATCCAATTAAATGCTCCCACCTTATGCAACACCTGAATAAACAAAGAGCAGATGCTTATTTCCCCCAAGAAACACATCTTTCGGAAAATGAGCATCGAAAGTTGCGATGGGGACAGCGATATTCAGTGTTCGCTTCTTCCCATCCTAGTGGTCGGAAACAAGGAGCAGCAATCCTCATTCCCTCAACCACCCCACTAGAGACCCAAAACATCCATATTGATTGAAGGGGCACTATGTTATCTTACAAGGCTGTTTATACGGCCAAAAGATTACATTTGCCAATGTTTACCCCCCCTCCAGACAAAGATCCCAGTGATTAGGGCATTTATTTCTAAATTACTGGAATTCTGCAAGGTCAATTGATTCTGAGGGGAGACTTAAACATGACACTATCCCCTCACTTAGACTGCTCCATGAAAACATCGACAAACCAGTACCGTCAAACAATTAAGGGACCTACTAGACCATCTAGGTATAATAGTTGTTTGGCGGAGGTTGTTTCTGTCCTCCCCAGGGCATACATACCATTCTAATAGGTTCCACACCTACTCTAGGTTGGGTTACTTCCTAACGACCTGTGAGCACTTTTCAAATATTCAAGATATCACAATAGGCCCTAAAATTTTATCAGATCACCATTCTCTATTACTAAAGCTAGACCTAGGAAAAGCAGTTAAGAGGACCTTATGGTGGCTCAACCCTTTGATACTAAAAGTTAAAGAATTCCAAAACATTATAAAACAAATGATCCTCCAATTTATCACAGAAAACTCCTCACCCACTATCTCTGAAGCTATCCAATGGAATTCTCTGAAAACCACTTTAAGGGGTGAGACCATAGCTTATGCAACCAAAAAGAAACGGGAGAGGGAAGCCAAATACCAAGAACTCACAAATCAGCTTCTGAACTATCAACTCCTCTATAGAGATGGGGACAAAGAACTCCAAAGTAAAATTAAAGATACTAAAGCAACTCTACGAAAAATCATTGACAATAAAATTCAACAATCCCTGATATACTTAATGCAATCTACACATGAAGGGGGCCTAAGGGGAGCCCGGACATTGGCCCAGAGGCTTACAGCATGTAAATGAACAGCTACCATTCTTAAAATTAAAAATTCCAAGACAGGTCAGACCTCTCATAAAGAGTCAGAAATTAGATAAACCTTTGTAGAATTTCATCAAAACCTATATAGAGAAGAGAATTTGGCTACCCCAATAGATAGATTTAATTTTTAAAAAATCTAAACCTTCCCAGCCAGCCCGGTGGCGCTGAGGGTTGAGGCGCTGGACACCACACCTCGCGCCACGCTGGTGACCGCGGTTCGGAAACGGCATGGGTCACCAGGGTTACAGGGGTGGGGAAGGATAGAGCGTCCAATGGACTGCTCTCCTTCCCCAGGGAGGGGGGTACTGCAGCTTCAGCACCCGAGTGCCCTCTGGCGGAGGCTGGAAGGGCAAGGTGATGAGCATTAGCGTGGGGGGAGCCGAGTGCAGATGCTTCCAGGAGAACGCGCACGGAAGCGTGCGTGTTTTTCCTCGGCTGGCATCACTGCACGCACTCGGCTCCAGAGGGAGCATATAAAAAAATCCACCTCAGCTCCTCTATGAAGCCACCTCATTAGCCCTTGATAGCTCTCAGACTGGCTCCTTCAACCAGAACTGTGTCCGGGGCACCTTGGCCAGTGCCACGGCCCCGCCCTTGGGGGCAAGCCAGGGGGCTAGGGAAAGCAGCCTATATGGGGGCGAGAGGCGATGGGGACCATGACTGTGCTGATCCCTGGAGCCGGGATGACAACAAAATAAATCTAAAACTTCCCAAATTAATGGCAACACAGACTAGAACTGTAGAAACTCCAATTAGTGAAATTGAAATTCAAACAGCAATTAAAAATCTCTCCCTGGGACGTAGCCTAGGCCCTGATAGCTTTCCTGCTGAATGGTTTCGAATGTTTCAGAAAGAGCTAGTCCCCAAACTACACTTACTTTACTTAGAAGTGGCTCAAGGGGTCATTCCTCCCCCATCTTGGAACTATGCCACGCTGGCCGCACTCCCCAAACCTAATAAAGACATATCAGATCCCACCTCCTATTGCCCTATCTCAATCTTAAATGTTGATTATAGACTCTTTACAACCATCTGGACAACTAGACTAGAAACAATACTTCCTCAGGTTATACATCCAGACCAGGCTGGCTTTGTTAAGCTCAGAAACACATCAGGCAACATTCGCAAAACCCTCATCCTACTTGAGTATATCCAGAAAAGGAAAATCCCGGCATCCCTTATTAGTCTGGATGCTGAAAAAGCCTTTGACAGGGCTTCTTGGCCTTTTTTATGGGATACCCTGTTGGCATTACAATTCCTTGATTCCTTCATAAGCTGGCTATGTAATGTATCCCCAAAGGCCTATGTCAGAATAAACGGAGGCTTGTTCTCCCCAATCCTTTTACAGCGTAGGATTCATCAGTGTTGTCCCCTTCCCCCCTTCTTTTTGCCCTTTATATGGAACCACTTGCCGCAGCAGTTAGGGGATCCCCGAAGGTAGAAGGAATTCCTTTGGGCCAACAGGAATATAAGATCAGCTTATTTACTGACGATGTTCTCCTATCCCTATTGTCACCTAACATTTCAATTCCTGAAGCCTGGGCAATACTAAAACAATTTGAAAAGATAGCAGGATTCAAATTAAACAAATCCAAAACAGAAGTCTTGATGTTCAACTATACCTCATCCAAACAATTAAGACAAACATATCCAGTTAAATGGAGAACTACCAAAATGAAATATCTAGGAATTCATATCCCACTAAATCTAGATGTCTTGGAACTAGTCAACTATGAACACTTATCAATCTCAATACAAACAGATCTGACCAAATGGTCTAACTTTCAGCTCCCATTTTTTCAGAGGTCCGAAGTGGTTTGCATGAATATTTTACCTTGTCTCCTTTATCTAGTTCAGAACATTCCCTTTTTCCCATCCTCCTACTACTTCAGATCCTAGGACAAAATGATTTCTAATTTCATATGGGGGAATCAATGCCCAAGGATATATTTAGCCATTCTGAAACTACCATTAGCCCAGGGAGGAATAAACCTACCTAACCTTAAACTATATGCAAGGGCAGCATTCCTCCAAACCCTCCTCCTTTGGTTAACTGACTCTTATGGTGCCCCCTGGAAGACCCTTGAATTCCATCTGAACGACATGTTTGATATTAAAAAAATCCTTTTTTCCTCAGGTGAGAAAACCCCACTGTTAAAAGACTTCTCCAATATCACGGTTAATACCCTCAAGTTATGAATGGAGTTGAGACGAAAGAAAGACCTTAGACCCATCTACAAGTACTGTAAGTTAATATCGGAGGATGAATCCTTCCTTCCTGCACAAACAGATCTTACTTTCTCTAATTGGAGACACCAAGGCCTATCGCACTTCTTTCAACTTCTAACCTCAGAAGGTATTCTCCCTTTCAATAAACTTAAAGACAAATATGATCTTCAAAGATCAGACCTATTCAGGTATTTCCAAATTAGAAACCATATTCTTCTAAACCAAATAATACAGGCTAAGATACCTTCTCCCATGCCTCCACTACTAAGGATATTTATAGACTTTATTCAGGGTAAAACCTGTAACCATCTCATTGGCTCTTTATATAAGGGTCTGAGAGAGGAAATAGAGGAATCTACTGAATCCATATTAGAAGGTTGGAACAGGGATTTAAACCTGGAAGTCACGAGGGAGGAATGATTGAAGACAGCACTACAGGCAGGGAAAACTACTTCCTCCCCTTGTTGGAGGGAGTTTTCATGGAAGTGTAGGTCTAGATATTTCCGAACTCCTGCAATACTGACCAAATATCTCCCAGACAGGTATGGTCACTGTTGGAGGAAGAACTGCAGATGTACAAAAGCAACCTTGGGGCATATTTTCTGGCAATGCCCATATCTTATGCCCTTCTGGATCACCCTACAGACAGAGATGATGCTTTGTCTCAGGTGCGTTGTTAGGGGCGGGCCTCTGGGGCTAGAGCCCCGAACATTTTGTCTGGAGCCCCAAACCTTTACTGTGCTGTGGTGACTTATTTATTTATTTTTTTTTGCAGCTGGACCTTTAAATTTTTCACTGTGAGGATTCCAGTACCACTGCTGCAGCTACTCAAGCACTGGGAAAACTGTTCTCCATCCCTGCATCTACGTCAGGGTGACGTTCCCCTGAAAATGCAGGATTCTGCAGACAGAGGGGTCGCAAGGTACAGGAGGAGCAGCCAGCCCATTGGAGCAGTGACTGGTGGACACAACTTGAGCTCAGGGTGGGCTCTTCAAGTTCTTCCCCTTCCTTCCTGTCCTGCAGGCTGTTGTGACCCTTGAGCAGCGGAGCAGCGGAGCAGAAGGCCCAGGCAAAATTAAATAGCATGCTGCCTGCAGCAATGGATTGGATGGCTGGCCTGCATCGTCTGGACTCACTGATGAGCTGTGTCCGCTACAATCCACACACACTGTGACTTTCACACTGAGCACAGCAAGCAGCCGCACAAGTGGCACGTCACTGTTTGCGGTCATCGGGTCTGGTGGTCCGGTGGTGGGACAGCAGGAGTAGGGTCAGTTGCAGTGGGGGGGGGGGAGTCTGCGGCCTACCAGCAGCTCTCTCTAGTCTTATCCTTGCCTCCTCGGTGGCCCTCGCAGCAGTACTAACTCCAGCCGCTCCAGCAGCACTGCCACTGACTGACTGATTTCAGCGACCCGGGGCATATCTGAGCGAGGGAGAGAAGAGAGTACCAGTTGTCTACAGCTATACTGGAGGTGAGTGTCTCTGTAAATAATGATCAGAAAAATAGAAATCAAAGTTAATCCACCTAGCAGCAGTAAAAATGAAAATTAAAGGCAGCACTTGTGTAATTGAAGTCTGAGACTGACTGTACAGTAGGTTTTGTGCTTGTGTATGGCTGTGGGGGGGGGGGATGGTGTCGCATTGCCATAATGAAAGTGCATCCTTCTGGGTTCACTCTGTGTGTCTGTGTGGGGCTGGGTGATGTGGAGTCTCTTAGAGACAGAGTGGACTCTTGTGCTGCCTGGGCTGGCATAGCAGGAGGAATCAGCCTCGGGAGCACAAAGCACATCATGACTGATGACGGCATTGGCACTGCAGTGAGTGTGCCTGTGTGGACTGCTGCACCTGCACTGTGGTGGCTGTGGCTGCTGACAACTGAGAGATTATCTTGTTTAGATATGGACCTATGTGAGTGTGTGGCCAATAATTTCATAAGGGTCACACTCACTCAGGGAGGCCACCAGCCGGCACCGGATGCCCAGCCTTCCTCCATGCCCTGCATACTTCTTAAATATCAGTAGATTTAGCCCAGGTCTACTGCTATTTAAGATTACACTACTGAGGGGTGCACTGTGAAGCCTGAGCGAGACAGACGCAGGAAACACAGCTCCGCATCTATAACATTTGAACAAAAGAATTATTATACTTTACAAATTAAACTCAGCAGAAATAAAAGTTTCTATCAGCAGCTAAGCAATTCGGGATCAGGATGGGCAATCCTAAAAAGAAAGATCATGCCCACACAACAACTGGTGCTACGACCACACGTTCAACCAAGTCAGCGCCTTCCACCAGTACTGAAGGAGAGGAAACGATACAATCACTAGGCCATAAACTGCAGGAAGGATTACGTTGATGGAGACATCAATGGAACAGTTAACTAGCACGGTGGAGGATTTGCAGCAGCAGGTGACTAAATGTAATGCTATAAACGCAGGGCACCTGAAAGAGGTACAGCATCTTAACAACCGATTAGAACTACTGGAGAATCAAGTGAGGAGCGCTTACATTAGAATGATTGGCTTACCAGAGGGGTCGGAAGGAGACCACCCCTTGCTTTTCTTCAAGGGTTGGATTCAGGAGCAGGTCGAGGGTCATGGAGATTTTTCAGACTGGCATTTCATTAAGGCCTACAGTATCCACCCACATGGTAAGCAGGCAGAAGCGGTGCCACGTGTACTCACGATAGTGGCCGACAGTATGGGTACAAGGGACTACATTTTGGGTCTTGCTAGAAGATTGGGCCTGCTTAGTGTACAAGACCACGCAGTACATTTATTCCTGGATCTTTCTTTCTCCACCCAGCAACGCCGCAAAATATTCAATGGAGTTCGGCGTAAGCTCCGGGATCTTTCCATACCACATGCGGTTCTCTTTCCAGCCAAACACTGCATAGTCTATCAGGACAAGGTGTTTGTCTTCACTGACCCGATCGATGCTGGAAAGTGGGCTACTAGGGTAGATGCTCAGCAACCAACAGCTCGAGACCAACCATCGGAAGATGAGTCCTCTGAAGAAACCTGAACGGGACTAATTGGTGATACCTATTTACCCTTACTGTGGCACACTAAGATGTCGCTTATGGTTCCTGGTCAGACTGCTGTTTTAAGCTATCTCAGTGTTCTAAAATGCCCAAATACATAAGCTTTTGCAGTGTTATTCTTAGCTGTTTTGAAATATTCCTTTAATGCTACCAGTAATGTAGCCCCAATTGAGTTTGTGGCCATTGAACCCCATAAATATCTTTAAGTTAGAGTAATATGTGAGTAATCGGGAGAATTAAGCTGTACTCTCCCGAGGTCTTAAATTAACCTTCAGTACAGAGATGCAAGTTGTACTTTTCTTTTGCGGCTGAAAGTCTTTTAAGGGGGTTATAACTTTCTTAAGGTATAGAGGTGAACCCTAAGCTCTGTGAGCAAGGTAATTTAGAAAATACTTGAGGAACAATTTTAGTTATTATATCCACCTGCTCTTGGGTTACAGCTACACAGAATCTGTGAATTTCAGTGTGTAATTGTTCTTTTTTAGACTTCTCCCCTCAATTATAGGATTTGTTTGGAGATACTGTAATCCTGTATATAATAGGAATGATTTATTTCCTTGCTGTATGTAAAATCTATGCTGTTTCCAAGACCTATGGTGTAACTGCACTTGTTTATATGCAAAACAATAAATATAAAGTTTAAAAATAAAAAAAAAAGTACGCTACTGATTATGACTTTTAATCCACAACATGAAGTTTTAACCTGACAACTGACAAGCCGTCCAAAAAAAGGACACAAAATAATGGAACAGGATTGGGGGGAAAAAAGGCTAAACTAGCAAAAAATTTGTTATTTTGCACGAGAGAGCACAAAAACATCTACAGCTTCTGGGGGCCTAGGTGGCCCCAGACCCCTGGCCTTTTGATTAGGGCCCAGGTCCAGAAAAATATCTCATGCTAGCAACACCTCTGCTTTGTCTTGGCAAATCCATAGAACTTACTGCTGAACAGTTCCTACTAGATATCTGTCCGGATCACTCTCCCCCCTGGTCCCGAACCCCACTACCAGAATATTTTTTAGCAGCAAAAAAGACCATAACAAGAAAGTGGATGTCCTCCATTATACCAACCATTAATGACTGGAAAATAATAATGAAGAATATATACCAAATGGAATACCTTACTGCCAAATTACAAAATAAGACACAAACCTTGACAATTAAATGGCAGAAATGGATTCTCCATATGTCCGAGACAGACCCGTAATTGTGCCCATGATCTGTACAGGAGACGGAGGGAATGGAGAGATGAGGGACTTAGAATGTTGATAATGAAGGATACCACAGAGATATGGATATATGGATGGGGGTGAATGGTTGATAAGTCTGGGAAATAATGGTTTAAACTTAATGAGACCATGTTGATTGACAGGATCCAACTTCAGTTAATATGTTACAATTGTAAGATTGTTTTGAACTTCAAACCTCGTGAAAGAGAAGAAGCTCATATATATGGAATTGTAACTGCTGACTTGTGTAGAAAATACGCAAATAAAAACAAATAAAAAAAAGAATGAGGGATACTTCCTCAAACATGGAGATAAAGCTCAGAATACTGTGAAAACCATAGTGTTTACTTGTACAACATTTATTTTTGATTTAGTATTTTAGATTATTAAGAGTTTCTGCTTTAAAGTCTGAATTTACAGCACATTCTCTGTGTGGGCAGCACCTTTTCCATGAGGGATGGATGAGGGACAGAGCAATTTTAAGGGGTAAAATGAGGGATGTCCCTCATAATGAGGGACACTTCAGAGGAATGAGCACAGCCCAAGCTTCTAGCTTAGCCTCACAGATCACATGGGAAGTACAGGAAGTTAAAAGTCAGGAATAGCTATTCAAAGCAACAAAATAACCCACTGCCTTGCAGTGCAACCCAACTAGTACAGCATAACCGCTGCAACCTAACACCTGCTGCATAATTAATTATGCTAATACCCTAAAGGCCTCCGGATACAGCACCAAATTACAGCACTAAAACTAACATTACTAAACATTTTGTAAGTGGAATAAGGCAATTTTAATCAGGGGGATTAAGCAATGTTAATGTACCTCATGTTAGTTGAAGCCTCTTGCCCTTCACCTCAGGACTTCAACCCACCACTCAGTACATTAATATAGCTTAATCCCACCCCCACCCCCACTTTGCAATGCCTTATTCTTACTTAAACTAGCACGCCTCCTTCAAAAGCAGACTATCCCAAAGAAATCATGTATATACACACAGCAGCCTACTGCCCCCCCACACACACACACCCTTCAGCGATATCTGATTTGCAGTCTTGCCTCCCCAGCCTGCAAACCAATTGCAGAGACTAACAAATATGGAAGTCTTGTCTGGGGCAATAACTGACTCAGAGGACTTCTGAAAAAAAAAACTCTCTGTAAGAGTGCTAAGAAAAATCCAAAAATGCAACCCTATGACAGACTGCAGCAAAATCAAAATACTCGATTTCATAAATGATGGAAGTCATATCAGAGGACATAGTAGAAGAAGTGAAAATGGTGACCTGCCAGCTAGATTTAGCCCTTCCCCAAAGAGACTTGACTACAGAAAAGAAGATGACGTGTCCACTGTTACACGTGAAAATGATAAAGACTTTGCAGTTGGGGGAGACATTGAGATAAATACTGTTACATGTTAATTTTCATATCCATTTATGCTTCATGGTAATGCCTTTTTTGATCAGGTTTAAGCTGCAAATAACTATCCCTATCCACAGTACACAACTGTGGAATGAACATTACCAGATGAAAAGGAAGGCTGTGTGTAGGTCTGATAAATGGTGCCCAATAACTCTCAGCCTAATTCATAGATTTAATATTAACCACACACTCATATACTGTAGGTCTAGAGATGCTATATTCTGCACTGTTTGTTAGAACATAAGAACATAAGAATTTGGTGGCAGAAGGGGTCCTCTTGATCTATCTAGTCTGCCCAGAATATCTACCCTCCCTTCTCTTAGACTATTTCCTTTTTTTGCACATAGTAGTTTGAATTCCCTTACATTTTTTGAGTCTACTACCTCTTGCAGTAGGCTATTCCAAGGGTTGACCACCCTCTTGTAAAAAAGCACTTCCTGATGTTTCCCCTAAATTTACCTGCTGACAGTCATAGAGTGTGGCCTCTTGTACGACTCTCTGATTTCATCTGAAACAGGTTTTCCTTCTGCACCATGTTAATTCCCTTCATATACTTAAACGTTTCAATCATATCCCCCCCTGTCTCTTCTCTGTTCAGTTGAGTACAGTTGTAAGTCAGACAGTCTAGTTTCATATGGCTCCTAGTGCAAATCCTGCACCATCTTTGTAGCCCTTCTCTGCACCGCCTCCAGTCTGTTCATATCCTTCTTCAGGTGCAGCCTCCAAAACTGGACACAATATTCTATGTTCGGCCTGACCAGTGATCTGTAGAGTGGCATTATCACCTCTCATTTTCTGCTAGTTATACCCCTTCCAATGCATCCAAGGATGCCTTTTGCTTTCTGTGCTGCCCTTTCACATTGCTTGCTTATCCTGAGGTCATCTGTAATGATTACGCC
Source organism: Neoceratodus forsteri (assembly GCA_016271365.2). NCBI lineage: Eukaryota > Metazoa > Chordata > Ceratodontiformes > Ceratodontidae > Neoceratodus > Neoceratodus forsteri. Next base: position 1,524,018,975 of record CM057452.1, read on the forward strand.
AAGATCCCTCTCCACCTGTGTTACTTCAAGCTGGTGTCCAAACAGCATATACAGTATTCCCTCCTGGGGTTTCTTTTACCCAGATGCATGACCTTGCATTTTTTGGCACTGAACTTCAATTACCAATTTTTGGACCATCCTTCCAGCCTATTCAGATCCTTTTCCATCTTCAAGACTCCCTCTTGGGTGTCCATCCGGTTACAGAGTTCTGTATCATCTGCAAACAGGCATACTTTCCCCTCCAGCTCATCAGTGATGTCACAGATGAAAATGTTGAAGAAGATGGGGCCTAATACTGACCCCTGTGGCACTCCACTGGTCACCTTGCCCTCCCCTGACTGAGCTCCATTAACTGACCCTCTGTGTCCCATTCTTGAGCCAGTTTGCAATCCAGTTAACTGTCGTCTGACTAAGTCCTGTATTCTCTAGCTTATTCATAAGCCTTCTGTGGGGTACGGTGTTGAAGGTCTTGCTGAAGTCTAGGTACACCACGTCCACTGTTCCTCCATGATCCACTGTTCTGGTCAGCCAGTCAAATAATTCTATGTTAGGCATGATTTTCCTGCTGTAAATCCATGTTGCCTGGGGTCAAGCTTTCCGGATTCTTTTAGATTTTTTCCAGATCCATTATTCTATCTTTCAGCAGGGTTTCCATAAGTTTGCCTACCACTGAGGTCAGACTGACCGGGCGGTAGTTCCCAGACTCTTTCCTGCTTCCACTTTTGTGTAAGGGTACCACTACAGCCTTTTCCAGTCTAGTGGTATTGTGCCACTTTCCAGTGACTTATTAAAAAGGTCAGTGAGCGGTGTTGCAATTTCTTCCCGTAACTCCTTTAGAATCCTAGGGTAGATTCCATCAGGTCCCATTGCTTTCTCTACTTTTAGTTTGCTAAGCTCTTCTAGGACTCTTTCTCTTGAGAAGTGGAAGTCATCTGCTGTTCTACTGTTGCACACTGCCTTTCACATAGTAGGGCCACTGCCTTGGTCTTCAATGGTGAAGACTAAGCAGAAGAATTTGTTTAGCACTTCTGCCTTGTCTTCATCCTTTTCAACTATCTGTCCTTCAGTTGATTTTAGCCTGATTATCCCACCTTTACTCTTTTTTCTTTCGCTTATGTACCTAAAAAATGTTTTGACCCCCTTTGTTACTCCTTGTACTATTTTCTCCTCTGTCTGGGCTTTGGCTATCCTAACAGCCTTTTCCGCTTCTCTCAGCTTTGATATGTAATGCTGCCTGTCTGCTTCTTTCTTTGTCTGCTTATACTGCTTGAAGGCCCTTTTTTTGTGTTTTACTGTTGTTGCTATTTCTTTGGAGAAGCACAGCAGCTTTTTTCTTCTTTTTGACTTGCTGATGTGCTTTGTGCACTGTTCAATAACTTGAAGTAAAGCTGTCTTCAAGGCTTCACAGCTTCTCTCCACGTCCCATGAGTTGTTGATTTTTAGCAAGTTTCTTAACTGGGTTTTCATGGTGTTGAAGTCTACCTTGCGGAAATCAAGTATTTTGAGCTTTGTGTGACTTGATTCCGCTACCCTCTTTACTGTTAACCAGATTGACCTGTGGTCGCTGGTTCCCAGATTTACCCTTATGGTTACGTCTGAGATTCTGGTGCTGTTTGTTAGCACCAGTTCCAGGATAGTCTGTCCTCTGGTAGGGGACTGTACCAGCTGATTAAGTCCTGCCCCCTTCAGCACAAGTAGGAACTCTTTGCTGCGTTCAGATGATGCTGTGAATGAGGACCAATTCTACATCAGGTAGATTGAAATCTCCCACTAATAACAGGTCTCCCTTGTTGGCCATCAAGAAAATGTTTTCCAGGAGCTCCTTGTCTATGTCAGAGTTTTGGGAGGGAGGTCTATATATGACTCCCACTTAGATGGGAGCTTTGTCCCCTGCTCCTAGGGTGACGCATAGAGCTTCTGGTCTTCCCTGTTTTGCTTGGACTTCTTTGCCGAGATTCCTTCTCTTACATATAATGCCACCCTTCCCCCTTTTTTCCAATGCGGTCCTTCCTAAAAAGTGTGTAATCTGGTATAGCGACGTCCCAGGTATGGTTCTCCGTAAACCAGGTTTCCATGACTGCTACCCAGTCTAATGTGGCTTCTGTCATTAAACTGGAGAGGCCAGAGATTTTATTTGACAGACTACATGCACTGACACACAAAGCCCTCCATCCCTGTTTTGTGCGGCATGGTGAAGTAGTAGAATTGTTATGTTGTATATCAATGTTGCTTCTTTTATGCCTATTACGCTTATCCCTTTGCCTGTTATGGGAAGTGTCTTGATAACTATCGGTTCCGAGATCACTAAAAGAGACCTGTGCCGAACTAGCTGCTGGTGGGAGAGGGACTTCTGACACCCTTCTCGCCACAAGGTGTCCTTGCTTCTCCTCCTCACTCACTAGTTTAAATGGTCTATGTGCACATCAAGTTTTTGTCTGAGTGCCCGAGTTCCTTGTTTGTTTAGGTGCAGACCATCGAATTTGTAGAAGTCCCGCTCCCAGAAATTGTGCCAATTGCCAATAAAGCCTGGCACCATTGTTTAAGCCAGGCATTGAGTTCGGAGATGTCCCTATCTCTGATCCTGTGCTTGATTCTGCCCTTTTCCCATATAGGCAGGATCTCTGAGAAAGAGAGATTGGATGAAAGAGAATTAATTTTGCTGGCCAGATTTATATGTTTTGTCTAGTCTGTTCTACCAAGCAAGAGGCTATGTCATTTGTTTCTATATGGAGGATGACATGCGGTTTATGGTCTACGTTGCATACGACATTCAGAATGCAGTCAGTGTCCCTCCACACAGACATACCCGGGAGACACCTAACAGCAACTTTTGTACAGCCAGATTGCTGAAGGTGTGATTCCACACCTCGAATAATGGAGTCTCCAACTATTAGTACTTGTTTTTTGGTGGTTGGTTGGTTTGCTGTTTTGGGGGACTTTTCAATGTTTTGCTGTATTGGATCCACATGTTCCTTACTCTCCAACATCTCTGTGCTAGCTGTCAGTGGAAAGTATTTGTTTGTTGTGTGCACAGGTCTGATTGTTCCATTAGCTGTAGGCTTTGGAGCATTGTGGTTTTTGACCAGTTTCCAACCTCCTGGTCTGTTTGTCCTTTGGGGTAATGGGACCTGTTTAGTAAAGGTCTGTTTGTTGGTGCTGTTTTGTTGCGCATAATGAAGAATTGTTCTTAGATAGTTTATCTTGGTCCTAGCTGCATGGAGCGGAGTTCTTAGGTCCCTTAGGGCAGAACATATTGGACAGTATCTCACTCTCAGGATGTATGCTCTCATGAAGAGTGAGCCGCAGGTGTTGCAGTTTATAAGCTCCATTTGAGTACAGATGAAAGTAGTATGAGGATGGAAGGAGTGCAGATGTAGAAGTGCACAAGCAAAAATTATAATAATTATTTTTTTTGTCCTGGGGAGGAAGTGTGGACGAAAGAAAAAGGTTGTCTAAGGTAGGTGCCTACCTGTCTGTACTCTGGCTGAAAGTAAGGGGAAGCAAATAGGAATTTAGAGCAACAAGACAAAAATTAAAACAAATACTTGATTTAATTGACTCGTTCTAAGGATTCACACTTAAACCCAGCTCTGACCCAATTTGTATTCATATACTTGATTTAATTGACTTAATTAGTACATAATTTGTACATAATATGTATTTAATTACATACTGCTCAGGAAATAAACAAACCTCTGATCTTCTGCATAACATTTAAAATACCTGTCATGTTGTCACTGTCATTGACTTTACCTTTTTGCTAAAATCTGACTGATGCTCTGTGCTCATACTGTACCCATGCCTCTGGGTTTAATTTGAGTTTTTTGTCTGCACTCGCAGCGCAATTTTGGAGCCTTAGGGAGCTATGGCAGCCAAGTTCAACCTGTGATATTAGTGGCTTGAGGTGCTGTCATATGCAGATATTGTAATAATATAGTACCAGTACCTGATCTCAGATCATATATTGATTGCAGCCTAAATAGTTTCTGTGCTGGGATTCGCTGTCTCTTTAAAAGAAAGGAAATGTGTAGTATAACCTGATAGGTGAAGTTCACTGCTTTTCAATATTGTGTCAGACTAGTTACATCAATCCGAATATAATACGGCATGGCCTGCTATGTGTGTTATGGTTATAGATTCTTAATACAGTAATTCCTTTTATTAGAGTCTGTGCCACCATATTTTTATTTTTATTTATACAATTCTGAATCATTTCATTTTCATTACCCAGCATCTTTCTATTTTGTTTTCTTCTGGCTCTTAAGGCCACTATACTGTTGTGTTCTAAATATGCCTTTAGATTTCCTCTGCTTTATTTAGGTTTCCAAAGATTGATAAGTTTAATACATCTGAGAAATTTATAATAAGATTAGGACCTGTGTTATTGGTCACTCTCATTCATAATATATGCTGTTTTAACGTATGTACTATAACTAAGATTTATTGGATTGCATGGTCCCTCTGATAAATTACTAGGGCTGTTTAATATCTTGTTGCATTTATTTGGCCACTGTTTTAGTTGGTTTTGTGCCTCCTGGAAGAGCAGTGAAGGATGTATTACACTTAATTTGAGCTGTAATGTCTATACTTTATTACAGTATTATTTTCTCAACCTTGGTTGTATTCTTTTTTGTTTCCATTTTTATAAGTGTGGCTATAACACAGCAACATTCTATTGTACACACATATTTACAAATATTTACTTACTTACGGTACACCATTTATACTGAAACAGCATATTGGATAGAGTTTTTTTTCTCTGATTATAAGAGTTCACAACATGACCAAAGCATTCAGAAGATCCCTATGAGGTGTCTTTTTACATGGATGTTCAGTGCAATAACCTTTATATGTCAAATGCCTTGGGTTGAAGTCCTTTACTGGTCTCAGCTAATATCATGTTCTCTTAGATACCTTGTTAAAATCTACTGTAAACATTCTAATGGGTAGTCTTAAAGTAGCATCCTGGAATGTAGAATGGCTAGGCTCTTCAATAAAGACAGCCTGGGTACTAAGTCATTTAAATGCCATTAAGACAGATGTAGTAGTGATGCAGGAGATACACTTTATCCTAGCAGAAGCTTAAAAACTTGAATGATCATGTGTGAGCAAGGTCTACCATAGTAGCTTCTCTTCAGGTAAGAGAGGAGTAGCCTTCCTTATTCAGAAAGCAGTAAACTTCAGGAACTGGATGGCTCAGTGGATTGGTAGTGGGCTAAGGAGCCTTTCCCCTCTAGGTCACTGGTTCAAATCCAGCCCAGGTCAGTAGTGTCTGAAAGCCATTATCATCTGAAGGCTGTTCAGTGGCATATGTGAAATGAGTTGTGGTGGTCTTAGTCCAGTTCCCAGTGGGCAGGTGTCCAAATCACAAAACCACCAACACAACTGGCACTAATTGGCACCCCTGATAACAGTCTCACATGAGAGACCAAGGACTGAATGGGCACAGATTCTGAACTATCCTGTCAGCTATGTGGTGGTACTGCCATGTCAGCACTGAGACACACTGGCAGAGCAGTGTGGGGAAACTTGTACTGTGATTACCTGTGCTGTATCTGTTATGTGAATAAGCAGAGAACTTCAGGTTCCAGTGCTGTTAATTCAGCACCTTTCACAAGCCCTAAATTCACACAGAAAAAAAAATCTTGAAAGAAGGAGCTGACTTTGATAGGACGGCCAACAGAGTTAAGCTAGCCCTGGCAAAAAGAAACACAGGTGAGGGGGTACAGGCAAAGTGGGCAAGCATTAAGGATGCAATACTTGAAGCAACATCCCATTGTGTTAGACAGAAAAGGAAGTGCAAAAGAAGAAAGAAATCACTTTAGTTCTCAAATACAGTAGCAGAAAGGGTCAGAGCCAAAAGGCTGGCCTTCAGGAAATGTAAGGGAACATAGCAGGATGAAGATAGGGAGGCATACCAAACTGCCCTAAGGGAAGCAGAGAAGGCAGTAAGGCATGCAAAGTCCCAAACTGAGGAAACACTAGCACAAACAGTAAAAGAAGGTTACAAGACTTTCTGTAGACACATTAGTGAAAGGAGAAAGTCCAGAGGGGGGTACTGCTAAGCTCAAATGAGAAAAGGGGGCATGTGAGGAGGAGAACCCTGTAAAAACAATTATCCTACATAGATACTTTTGCTCAGTATTTACTGAAGAGAAGGTAGGGCAGGGCCCACAGCTCAGCACCATGGACATGGGGAGGAGGTGAGCACTACTCCCTTCACAAAAGAAAGGGTCCTACAAGAGCTCACTAAGCTCAGGGTGGACAAGGCAATGGGACCTGATGTCATACATCCCAGGGTACTAAAGGAGCTAAGGGTGGAACTAGCAGAGCCTTTAGCAGAACTGTTTAGTGAGTCTCTGAGCACAGAAGAGGTCCCAGAAGACTGGAGAAGGGCTCATGTGATCCTGCTTTACAAGAGTGGAAGCAGTGAGGAGGCAGAGAACTACAGACCAGTCAGTCTTACCTCAGTAGTGGGCAAGATTATGGAGGCACTCCTTCAGGAAAGGATAGTACAACACCTGGAATCCATAGGGGCACAGGATCCAAGACAGCATGGGTTTACAAAAGGAAGGTCCTGTCAAACTAATCTCATAGATTTTTTTGACTGGGTAACCAGAGTGGTGGACCAAGGGGGAGCAGTTGATGTTGCCTACCTTGACTTCAGCAAAGCTTTCAACACTGTTCCACATAGAAGATTGATACACAAGTTGGGTAGGCTCGGGTGGGTCAGAAGTTGGTCAACTGGGTGTCAAACTGGTTGACGGGCAGAAAACAGAGAGTTGTGGTAAATGGTATGTAGTCAGAAGAGATGCAGGTCACAAGTGGGGTACCTCAGGGATCAGTCCTGGGGTCAGTCCTCTTCAATATCTTCATCAGTGACATTGCAGATGGACTAGAGGGTAAGGCTTGTCTGTTTGCAGATGACACCAAGATCTGCAACAGAGTAGATGATCCAGATGGGGTGGGCAGAATGAGAAGAGATCTGGATAAACTAGCAAAATGGTCAGAAGAGTGGCAACTGGGATTTAATGCAAAGAAGTGCAAGATCATGCACATAGGGAAGAGAAACCCTGAAGCCACCTATTGGCTGGGAGGGGAGTTGCTGGCAGCCACAAAGGAAGTAAGAGACTTGGGCATTATCATCACTGATGACCTGAAATCATCCAAGCAGACCTCTAAAGCAGTAGGTAAGGCTAGGGGGATGTTAGGGTGTATTAGTAGGGGTATCACAAGTCGTAAGAGGGAGGTAATAATCCCTCTTTACAAGACACTGGTTAGGCCCCATCTGAAGTACTGCGTGCAGTGCTGGAGGCCACACCTTCACAAGGACATTAACCAAATTGAGGCAGTCCAGAGAAGGGCAACCAAAATGGTGCAGGGACTACATCAGAAGACATATGAGAACAGATTAACAGAGCTCATTATGTATACCCTAGAGCAAAGGAGGGAAGAGAGGTGATATGATCGAAACATTCAAACACCTTAAGGGCATTAACAAGGTGAAAGAGTCGAACATGTTTAAATGTAAGAAAAATAGCAGGACAAGAGGACACAGCATGAGATTAAAGGGAGGCCGATTAAGGGGTAATGTGAGGAAGTTCTTTTTCACAGAAAGGGTGGTGGGTGCATGGAATGGCCTACCTCAGAAAGTGGTGGCTATGAATACAGTGCAGGGCTTCAAACAGGAATGGGATAGGCATAAGGGAGCAATACAGATGAGTATGAATAGATAGGCCACTGACAGCAAAGGACGATGGCACATTTATAAGGTAGAAAAAGAAATGGGCAGACTGGATGGGCCTTGCGGTCCTTATCTGCCGTCAACTTCTTTGTTTCTATGTAAGTAAACTTTGTGATATCACCACATACGATGGATAATGAGGGAAGATGGCAAATCCTATTGGGTAGTAGTAGTAATAATGCCTCAACAACCCTGAATTTGGAGAATGGCTCCTTAAAGAAACAAAACTGTATTTTCATATTGGCTTCACACCATGTGTGTCTAAATCAACTATTTGTGACTACTACAAGGCATACTGTATATTCAAGGTTTTTCATCAGCCCTGATAAAAAAGAGAAAGACAGAGCTTAGTGATAAACTTACTAAAAAAAACTTACAGATCATCCTAAAAAGGACCCTGAAAGTAGATTAGATATGCTACAGAAGATCACTGAACTCATATATGAGATTAACAATCTTGAAACCAAGAAAACAGAATATGCACTTTTTAGGGCTGCATAGGGAGATGCATCACCAGTAGAAATCAGGAAGTTGTCATCCCTCTGTATAGACAGTTGGTGAGACTCCATCTGGAGTACTGCGTGCAGATCTGGAGACCCCATCTCCACAATAACATAGACAGGATGGAGGCAGTCCAGAGGAGGGCAACTAAAATGGTGCAGGGTCGGCACCAGAAACCTTTCAAAGAGAGACTAAAGAAGCTTAATATGTATACCTTTGAGTAAAGGGGGGGGGACATGATAGAAACTTTTAAGTATCTCAAAGAAATCAACAAAATCCAAGAGGGTAGCAACTTTCAGAAAAAGAGATGTGCAAGAACAAGGGAGCACAGTTTGAAGATGGAGGATGGGACAGCTCAGGGCAACGTGAGGAAGTATTTTTTCACAGACAGGTTGGTGGACGCATGGAACGGCCTTCCTGATGAGGTCATGGGGTCAAAAACAGTGGGGGAATTCAAAAATGCATGGGACAGACATAAGGCAATTATACTGAGAGGCAGGAGGAAGTAGGCTGTTGGTTAACTAGGATCCGAAGCATAACCAGTACGTAGGAAAATGGGCAGACTGGGTGGGCCAAACGGTCTTTATCTGCCATCAGAGTCTACTGTATGTTTCTATGTTTCTATGTTAGAACATGCCAAAAACATTGGTAAGCAGGTGAGAAACTGGGGAAGCTATTGGTGTATTGACTCAAACAAATGCAAACTCAAAATCTAATAAAAGGTCTTAAGGCTACCTATGGGACTGTTTCAACCTCCTCACATTATTGACCTTTTGGTCCTTCTACTATGGACTATGTAAAACTTGTTTAGGGAGTATGTAGCACATGATTGAAACATTTCTAAAAGACAGTAACCTACCAAAAAGTGATACCAAATCTTGTAGAAACTTAGATAAACCAATCTCCCTAGAAGAAATGTTGATACCTTATTTACCTTGTGGACGTATTCCTGCAGCACTTGACCATTCAGCAGAACTATCAAAAACTGAACCACTCCCTTAATCACCACTTACAAGATTTTTTTTTATAGTATTGTTTTTCCCCTGGCTCCCACCGCCCATCTCTGATATCCCCCTATGCCACACCCTGATCAGCAGACCCCTTCCCCTGTTGCCCCCACGACTTACCCTTCGTGGTAGGGGCCGAGAAGCGACTCAACTCACCAGCACGGATTCAGCTGGGGGAGGTGTTTTCTCAGGGCAGTGCTGTAGAGAGGGACCATCATCATCCTGCTGCAGTGGGAACCAATTTTCCTGTTTTTCTTGTGCGGGTTGTGAGCATGCAATGCCACCAATGACATCCAACACGTGCGTCTGCACGCTGTACATCGGGCAGCTTGATCTAACTCTGCCCCAACATTATGGGACCTGGCATACTGGCCCCCAGCCACTGCTAGGGGTCAGGCAAGTGCCAGTCTGTGTCCCCACCCTCCCCCAGGAGAGGAGAGCTGTCCTTCAGATGCTCAATCCTCTCCCTCCCCGGCTGACCCCGGGTGACCCACTCGCACTGTAAACACAGGTCGTCGGCATAGGTTGCCGGCATGGTGGGAGGTAAGACAGTGATGCCTCAGCTCTCCACGCCACTGGGCCAGCTCCTTACTGGATGTGTTTAATGAATCTTTTACAGAAAGTTTCCTACCTACCTCTATATGTGAAGCCTTGATTACCGTCATTCAGAACAAAGATAAAGATCCTTTTTTCTGTCAAAGTTGCAGACCAATACCTCTGTTAAATACGGATTATAAAATATTTGCCAAAATACTGGCAAACAAATTACAAAATACTATATGTAACCTGATTGCTAAACATCAGGTTGTCTTTGTCCCAGGTAGGCAAGGGTCTGCTATCATGCAAAGACTTTTCCCAGTTATTTGGCAGGACACACATATGAATTATCCAGCAAATTGCCTTCACATGATACAGAGAAAGCATTTGATTCCATAGAATGGAATTACTTGAGCTTAGTGTTTGCTAAATTTGGTACTGGCCCATGTTATTCTAATTGGGTGTCATGTCTTTATATTGAGTCTATAGCATCAATTCTCACTAGTGGATTATGGTCACAAAAGTGTGATCTTGTTAGAGGTACAAGATAGGGTTGCCCTTTAAAGCCTGCCCTCTTCTTTTAGCAACTGAACTATGATAAATAAAATAAAGCAATTTCCTCTTACATAGGGAGTACAGTTTAAAAATACAAAGGAGTAGCATATGCAGATGAAGAAATCCCCAAACATCAATACTCCACTTAACTACCTTATTACCTGAATTTAAAATAGTACAGTATCAGGGCTAGATGTCAATTTAGCAAAGTCAGAACTGATGCCTGCTAACTTGCGCTGCAAAAATATTTAATCCTTAATTGTGAGCTGGCCCGGTGGTGCTGAGGGTTGAGGCGCTGGACGCCACACCTCATGCCATTCCGGTGACCTGAGTTCGGGAATGCACTCGGGCACTGGGGGTCAGCAGGGGAGGGAGAGGATCGAGCGTCAAATGGACTGCTCTCCTCTCCCTGGGAAGGGAGCCTTCGGCACAGCAGAGACCCCCGGTGGAGACCAGAGGTACAGCCTGCAAAGGAGCCATCAAGGGTAGAAGCGAGGCGGATGTCAATGGCTTGCCTTCTAGACATCATTGCAGGTCCGAACTCCTGGGGGAAAAGGAGAAAAAGCCCCTCCGTGCCTGGATAGGTGATGACTCCCCACAGTGCCGCAACGCCACATGTCCAACACCAGGCTACTGTCTCCCCCCCTCTGCTATTCTGCCAACCCCACTAACACTCCAGATTCTAGATAAAGTACCAAGTGTGGAGGCGGCCCTACCTCAGGGAGCTCAGAGCTGGGGGATTGTTCGGTTTGGAGTTGGTGGAAGACAGCTACCCTCTGAGGAGTCAGGACCATGGTGGATGGTAGTAGCGCTCGCTGGTCAGATGGGGCAGTCTGAGAGAGTTCTAGATATGGGGGTGAGAAATAGAGTCCACAAAAAAAATCCTTAATTGTGATACATTACAATATCTAGGACTTAACATTACATCTAATCTGAACAAACAGACAAAATTAAATCTTGGTGCAATCCTTCTCATGGTATCCACTGAATTTAGAAAGTGAAAAAAAACTGAATTTATCAATTGGCAGAAAAATAAACTCAAACAAATTAATGTTGATGCCCATATTTTATGTGCTACGCTCCCTTCCAATTTGATTTAAAAAGTCCAGGTTTATAAAGTGCAAGAGATTAATTGGATGGTTTACCTGGGATGGAGGATTACATAAGATCAGCATGGAAAAACTCTGACGCAGCTGGCCCGTCGGTGCAGCGGTTGGATTTCCACTTGCGACGCCGGCGACCCAGGTTCGGGAACAAACCCGGGTTGCTGGAGGGCTGGCAGGGGGAGAAGGACTGAGCATCCCTTGACTGCTTTCCTTCTCCGGGGGGAGGGTACGTGTGGTCAGCGCAGTAGTGACACCCAGTGGAGGCTGGGTTCGCCACTTGCACCGATGCCCACTCAAATCAGGGGCAGGGCAAATACTGGCCATCACTGCACATCCCCACCCCTGCCTACAGGGGGAAAAACATTGCGTCCCCTGCCATCTTCATGAAGGCCTCCCCCCGGGCCTCGATTAGCCTCCGCCGCTGGCTCCCCGACCAGTTACTAATGTCGCGGTGCTGCAAGGGCAACATAGCCATGACCCCACCTTCTGGGGGGAAAGCCAGGGGTGACTGGGGAGTGCAGGCAATAGGTGGAGGTGGAGGCGAGGGGGTTCATGACCAGGATGGACATTGACAGCTGGAAGGGCACACAAAATGTATAGTAAATAAAAATTAAAAAAACTCTGATGCCATTGGGAATATGGGGATTTGGCATACTGGATTTTATGAAATATTATTGCACCTTCAATACTAAACAGACTTCACGATGGTTTGACACATCTGATATAAGTTAGGATGTATTCTTGCTCTGTCTCTGATCTCCTACTTCAGACTAACCCCAGAAAATGCTTCTTTCACCCCTGCATTTCCCCCTCAGTCAAAATCCTGATTAAAGTGCAAAAAAGGTTATGGTTTAATTACTTTCCTGTGAGAAATGTTTTACTTTGGAACAGTGAAGGTGTCACATTTGAAATTAAAAAGCTTAATAATCATAGAATAGAAAAAGTTGGGATTAAAATATATTTCTGATATTTATAATTAAAGGAAAAAAAATTGTTACTCTCCTTTTCAGACTTACAATAAATCTTTGATATTCCTATAATTTTTTTTCTATTTGCAACAAAGAAATGTCCTAGGTAGGTATATGAATATGTGAGGCTCATGGAAGATCAGACTGGTATCATCTTTTTAAAACATTGGGTGGTAAAGGGGGTGCTGGTAAAATGTTCAAACTTTTGTCTAATGCTAATGTGAAACTAAAGGAAAGGGACAGAATAAAATGGAAAAGAGATCATAACTGTAGGATTTTGGAAGAGATGGAAAAACGCTGGATAATTGCTCATAGACGTGTCAGAGACACTCAAGGGCGATTTATTCAATATAAAATATTTTATCAATGTTATTAAACACCAGCACACTTACAAAGTATTGGGCTAAATGACAATGGTGGTTGCTGGATATGTACAGAAGAACAGGCAGACCTAACTCATGTATTATGATCTTGCCCTCAACTACAAACTTTTTGGCATGAAACTGTGGCAATTATGTCAAACACCTAACAGAAAACTATTCCCTTTTCTCTTAGCACTTTGATCATAGAAAAATAGAAGTACAGAAATTGTCGGCAGATAAGGGCCTTCGGTCCACCTAGTCTGCCTATTACCACTAACAATTACACTCTGCCATGCACTGCTGGCATTAGGTTGTTATCCCCCCCCCCAACTGCCAGCAATCCTCTATGCCTATTCCAAGCATGCTTAAAATCTGTAATCATTTCTGCCCCCACCATCTCTGCTGGCAGGCTGTTCCACTTGTCCACCACCCTCTCTGTGAATAAGTACTTCTTCACGTTCCCTCTGAAGCTCCCTCCCTCCAGTTCCATCTTGTGCCCCCTCTTCCTTGAGCATCTTTTTCATTGGAATATAGTATTCTCCTGTACTTCATTCTTCCCTGTGAGGTACTTAAATGTCTCAATCATATCCCCATGCTCCCTCTTCTGCTCCAGGGAATATATATTTAATCCCCTCATCCAATCAAATAAAATCAAATCAGCTTTATTTATATAGTGCCTTTCAGAACCAAGGTGCTGCACATAAAACATAAACATAAATAGATTAAAACAGCATTATAGTGCATCAACTATATTTAAATAAAAGCTAAGTTAAATAAATATGTTTTTAAACCAACTTTAAAACTATCGACGGTTGGGCATTCTCTCAACCAACGAGGTAAAGAATTCCACAGGGTCCTCATAGGGCGTGCGATGTAGTCCCTACACCATTTTGGTTTCCCTCCTCTGAACCGCCTCCACCCTATGTCCTTATGTAGATGAGGCCTCCAGAACTGGACACAGTATTCAAGGTGCAGCCTCACTAATGTCCTGTATAATGGAATTATTACCTCCCTTTTTCTGCTGGTGATTTCTCTGCCTATGCATACCAGAGTAGAAAGATCTTGGCCCACAGATGTGCATTTCACTGGTCTGGTAAAAAAATATTAAACCATTGCAAAATTATTACTTTAAAACTTTGGTTCTGAGCATGCAGAGTTCAGTCTTTTGGATAGCTGCTTGGAATGAAAAAAGAATTTGGTCAATATGAAAAACAATACTTTTTCATATTTTTTTTTTTGTGAGGAAAAAATATTTTTTTGTATAGCCACCATCTTGTTTCCATTAAAAACAAATTTCAAAACCCCCAAAATTACATCCTGCACATTCATCAACACATATATCTTGCTCATCAGGACCCCATTAGGTAGATTCTGTACTTAGTTTGCTAATAAATGACCCAGAAATGTATTTTTTTTTAACATTTAAAAATCCTTTTTCGTCAGCTGATTTTCTTTTTTTTTCTGTATGAGCATGCAAAAAAATAATTGGTTCATACATAAAAATGATGGCTCCATATGAAAAAAGAATTTGGACATTTTGTTTCCAATTCTTTTTTCATGTGAAGGCATTCTTTTTTCATATGAATGAAAAAAGCATACAAAAAAGGATGAAGGCATACTATTTTGTATGCTTTTTTTTTGTTCATAAGAAAAAAGAATGCCCTCATATAAAAAAAGAATGTGGACTTGGTTTTTTCCCATTCTTTTTTCATACACAGGCATTCTTTTTTGTATGCTTTTTTCCATTCATATTCATACAAAAAAAAGAATGCCTTCATAGGAAAAAAGAATTTGGACTTCGTATTTTTTCCCATTCTTTTTTAGTATGAAGGCATTCTTTTTTGTATGCTTTTTTCATTCATATGAAAAAAGAATACCCTCACACGAAAAAAGAACTTGGACTTATTTTTTCCCCATTCTTTTTTTTTGTATGAAGGTATCCTTTTTTCACATGGCTTTTTTTTTTGTTCATACAAAAAAGAATGCCCTCATACAAAAAAATATTTGAGGCTTAGTTTATTCCCACATTTACACAGAAACATAGAAATTTGTCAGCAGATAAGGGCCTTTGGCCCACCTAGTCTACCCCAATACCTCTAATAACTGTGCTCTTTTATGCTCTACCAGTATTAATTTGTCCCCCTCCTCCAATTATCAGTGGTCATCTATGCCCATCCCAAGCATTTTTAAATTCATTTATTGTTTATGCCCCCACCACCTCCACTGGCAGGCTGTTCCACTTGTCCATTACCCTGTCCATAAAGAAGTACTTTCTCATGTTTCCCCTGAATCTCCCTCCTGCCAATTTCATCTTTCGGACCCTCATCCTAGAGCAACTTTTTCTCTGAAAAATTGTATTTTCTTTGACCTTATTTCTCCCCCGAGGTACTTAATATGTTTCAATCATATCCCCCCACAGGGAGTACATATTCAGTTCCTTCAGCCTCGCTTCATAGGGCTCGTGATGTAGTTCTTGCACCATTCTGGTTGCCCTCCTCTGAACTGCCT
Source organism: Neoceratodus forsteri (assembly GCA_016271365.2). Classification (NCBI taxonomy): domain Eukaryota; kingdom Metazoa; phylum Chordata; order Ceratodontiformes; family Ceratodontidae; genus Neoceratodus; species Neoceratodus forsteri. Next base: position 1,524,034,263 of record CM057452.1, read on the forward strand.
CCACCCTATCAATGTCCTTATACAGGTAGGGCCTCCTGAACTGGACACAGCACTCAAGATGTGGCCTGTACAGTGGAATTATTACCTCTCTTTTTCTGCTGTTGATTCCCCTCGCTGCATTTGCATCCCAGCATCGTGCTAGCCTTTCCTGCCACCTTGTCACACTGCCTCCCAACCTTGAGGTCATCCGAGATGATTAACCCCAAAGTCTCTTTCCTGCTTGGAGCATTCTGTTTCCTCCCTCGCTGGATGATATGACACTCCTGGGTTTTTGTGCCATGTGTGCATTATCTTGCACTTTTTTGTATTGAACTTCAGCTGCCAATCCCTTGACCAATCCAAAGGAGCACAGGATCCAAGACAGCATGGATTCAGAGCAGAAAGATCATGTCAAACAAATCTAATTGATTTCTTTGACTGGGTGACTAGGGTCATAGATCGGGGGGAGCAGTGGATGTGACCTACCTGGATTTCAGCAAGGCCTTTGATTCCATTCCACATAGAAGACTGGTGAACACACTGGGCAGCCTAGGAGTAGGTCACAAGGTAATAAACTGGGTTAGGAACTAGCTGATTGATAGAAAAAGGGTTATGGTAAATGAAGCTCAATCTGAGGAAAGGAGGGTGAGCAGCAGGGCACCTCAGGGATCAGTCCTGGGGCCAGTCCTGCTAAATGTCTTCATAAGTGACATTGGGGAGGGGCAAGAAGGGAAGGTGTGCCTCTTTGTGGATGACACTAAGATCTGCAACAGCGTGGATACTCCAGGAGGGGTGGAAAAAGTGAGGAAGGACTTAGGTTAACTAGAGGAATAGTTTAGAGTGCGACAGCTGAGATTCAATGCAAAAAGTGCAAAATCATGCATTTGGGATGCAAGATCCAGGGGAGGAGTACATGATGGAGGGGAGATACTGATGGCCACCAAACAAGAAATGGATTTGAGGGTAATCACATCTGATGACCTAAAGGCAGCCAAACAATGTGCCAAGGCTTTTGGGAGAGCCAGTGGGATGCTGGGGTGCATAGGGAGAGGTATCACCAGTAAAAGAAAGGAGGTGGTGATGCCACTGTATAGGTCATTGGTAAGGCCTCATTTGGAATACTGTGTCAAGTTCTAGAGGCCGCACCTCTGTAAGGACATAGACAGGGTGGAAGCAGTTCAAAGAAGGGCAACAAAGATGGTGCAGGGCTTGCACCAAAAGTCATTTAAAGAGAGACTGGGAGACTCCAATATGCATACCCTGGAGGACAGGAGAGATAGGGGAGATATGATAGAAACCTACAAATATCTAAAAGGCATAAATAGGGTAGCAACTTTCAGAAAAGGATATGTCTAGGAATGAGGGGGCATGACATGAGGTTGGAAAGGGGTAGACTAAGGGGTAGCATGAGGAAATATTTCTTCACAGGTAGGGAGGTGGATGCATGGAATAGACTCCCAGCAGAGGTGGTGGGGACAAACACAGTGGGGGAATTCAAACATGCATGGGAGAGGCATAGGAAAACCCTAGAAATAGGAATGAGGAGGTAAAGTCGGAGATCAAGTAGAGTCTGAAGCTTTTATAGTAGGCAGGGAAAATGGCAGACTGGATGGGCCTAGCAGTCCTTATCTGCCATCAGTTTCTATGTTTCCATGTTTCAATCCTCCAGCTTCTTTGGATTCTCCTTCATTCTATCTACTCCCCCTGGCATGTCCACCCTGTTGCAAAGCTTAGTATTATCAGTGAACAGGCAGATCTTTCCTTCTAGACCCCCTGCAATGTTACTGATAAAGACCCTGAAGAGGACTGGGCCCAGTACTGATCCATGTGGTACCCCACTGATCACTTTACCTCTTCAGAGTGAATGCCATTTACCACCACCCTATGGGTCCTATTATCCAGCCAATGTTCTACCCACATCAAAACCTTCTTTCCTACTCCCATGTTCTGCAGCTTCCTTGTTAACCTACAATGTGGGACAGTGTCAAAGGCCTTGCTGACATCCAGGTAGGCCACGTCTACTGCCCCCGATCTACCTCCCTGGTTACCCAATCAAAAAACTCAATGAGGTTAGTCTGGCACAACCTTCCTCCCATAAAACCATGCTGCCTTGTGTCCTATATACCGCTGACAACCAGGTGTTCCACGGTTCTTTCCTTCAATAGTGTTTCCATGACTTTCCCCACTTGAGGTCAAGCTGACTGGTCTGTCATTTGAATTTCAAGAAGCCATGACTCCCTCAATATTTGGATTTAGGGATAATCTATATATATATATATATATATATATATATATATATATATATATATATATATATCACAACAAAGGTCTTAATGAGTACTATACAAATAATACATAATCCCCTAAAATAATTTAGGACTCAGATAAAAAACATAAACATTAAAAAAAATGAAATGAAAATTCTCATAGGATAACATTGGAATTTTAGCAAGCCATAACTCCCTCAACATGTGGACTTAAGGGACAAGCTATATATCAAAACAATGGTATTAATGAGTACTACAAAAATAACATATATCCCCCAACTTAACATTTATGGGCAATATAAAAAAAATAATGTAACCCCTAGGCGGCACTACTCCTAGAGTTATACCCCTACCTACTACCCTGGACATAGGCTGAGGGGTTTGAGTTCTTAAACTTACATTAGGTTTAAACAATTGCGCAGTGCCTCCACTCAGGGTTTACCTTTAAAGTGGGCTAGCTGTTACCTGGTATAACCCCCTGAGATGTTATACTACCCACAATTACCTTTTGCCACCCCAAGAACATGACCCATTATTAAGTTCCCCACATTTCAGACATTTTGTAATTAGAGACTCTCTTTAATAATATGCTCACACACCATGATTTGTAAAAAACAGTAACAATAGTATTTATTTAGGGGACATGGGAGTTAGGATGGGAAAACAGGAGGTATAGAGGTTATGCAGATCAATATTTACAAATGTACAGCAATTAGGTTGTTTGTGCTGGTGAACCCTCCAGGTTGATGGCTATCAAATTAACAGAAAAAGAATCACAGTTCAACGACCAGAAATGATACCCACAGCCCTGGCTGTCTGAGCTGCTGACTAATCAGATGTTGCTCAGAAATTTCCCCACCACTGGTACCAGTTCCCAGACACATGTGAAACCCCATAATCTCACACTATACCCTGCGTACCCAGATACCAAAGTCCTAGATTGTTGCAGGCCTGGTGGATGTTGCAGTTGGTTGTGTTGGCTGGCTTTGATTTAAGAGGAAGGGGCTAACACGGAAGGCAAATTAACAATATCTGGAGATCCTAGAAAGTTGCAGGGGTCGCCCTGCTTCTGGCAGGATAGCAGGGGTTGCCCTGCTTGTCATAGAAAAGCAGGGATTGCTCTGCTTGTCACAAACTGAACAGTTCAGAAGAGGGTAACCAGCCGGATTACCTTAGCTAGATCTTGGATTCGCAGTCCTGAACTATTCAGCACATCTATATGGTTGTCACATCCAGTATATTTATATCTCCGAACACGTCTATATTCTCAGACATAATTCAAACAAGGTGGAAAACTGTCATTTCCAGATTTAAAGCACAGTCTTAATTCAGCTCTGAGGTCTCATGTCCCTTGGTGTGGCAATGCGGCTATGACTGGCAACTCCGCAGGACAGTCTCGACCAGATAGGTGATACAGGTGTATCTCAGCACATTTATATGATTTTTTTCAGATACTATTAGTCACACGCTGTTTGGGCTCTCTTGGGTACCCCCAACAACAGCTACAATTCTGCAAAACACAGTTCCAGAGCTCAACCCGCGCTGAGCCAGACAGGGCAGCAGGGCAAGGTGCGAACTGAAGAACTACTCATACTGAACAGTCACTTTGGGCAAGGTTGCCCAGATTGATTTATCTTGCTTTCTTTTGCTGTGACAATTACTTGGGCATGACAGCCCATGGTTACTTGGCTTGCCTTCTCTGCATCTGAACAGTTACAGGGGCATGATGGCACATATTTCTAAGCTTGCTTTTCCTCCTTTGCACCGGGGGTACAAAGGTACTTACTCTGGTCCTCATGGACAATCCCTGTTATAGAAGGTTTCTGATGGTCTTCAGTCCTCTCACAAATGAGGTTCTTTTCAGTGTTCTCACCGCTGCTTGATGTCATCTGGTTTCGGTCCACATCTTTCCCCAACGTGGAAGGGAGGGCTAGCACCTGGAGGACAATCTGGCAACCTCCAGGCTAGCAGTTTAACAAACTTACATTACTTTAAACTTTAACTAAAATAAAGAGGCAAACCCTCTCCTGGTTAGAGAGGATTAACTGGATCTCCAGGCTTGGTAGCATGGCTAGGGCCTGAGCCCCCACCCCCGAGGGGCTCCCTCTCAAATCTGCAGTCTCAGATCTCCTTCTCGAATCTAGCAAAATGCTGGAAAACAATGTCTCTTATAGGGCTTTCCTGAGGCTGCCAATTGGCCGTGGCTTTTGGCCGCAAGGCCTCCGATTAGCTGGAGGACCTGTCAATTACAGAAACGAATAATGCATGAACCTCACTCAATGTACTGTTGGTCTGTTGTTTTGGCGCCTAGAATTAGATCCCTATAAATCCCCATGAGCACGTGGCATTTACCCATGAGCTTTGGTGAATGTCCCACAAGTCCTGACTTTGTTTTTCCTGGCTTTCCGATTGACTGTGGCTGCTTGCAATGGCTGCTTAACCCACTGTCCCTTTAGCAGATTAGATACAGTCCCAAATTAAAGTTCTGGTGCAGCCAGGATGAATTAAATATTTGCCCCAATGCCCCATGGTTCTTTAGCCCAGAAGGTGTACTTACTGTTGCTGCACAGAACAAGGAATTTGCTCAGTTTGTTTTCCTGTCGCTGCCGCCCATATTTAAGGATGCCTTGCAGCAGCAGACAGGCTGTCACTCTGAGTCCCAAAATGAGTCTGGTTGCAGCCAGGAGCAAGCATTTATTTATTTAGACACTTTTTCCCCCTTTAATATCCTTCCCCAAACATACACTTCAGTTACATTATTTATTTTGACATTTCTTTTCTTTTCTCATCAGCAACCGAGAACATACCTCTCAACCTTCTGCCTCATAAATCAGGGACAAGGCTTAAAAAAATTGGGGACAAAGAACCAAAAGCAGGGACACATCTTCAAAATTGGTGATATCCACTGATGAAGCTGGTAGAATAAGGGTCTCAGTGTAAAATTCATTTTCTAAGGAAGAACAAGTTTGTAACTTTAATGTTTGACATTATTTTGTGTCTACAACTTCCACTGTTTGGTCACAGAAACACATTTTTTAGGAGGGACAGAGTAAAATTTGAAGGCAAAATCAGGGACGTCCCTGAAAATCAGGGACAGTTGAGAGGTATGACCGAGAACAGCTGTTCCTAGGGCAGACAGGTCCTAATAAATATTCATTTTTGATCATGGCTTAAGCTCATGAATATTAATGAGCCCTGATCAAAACTCTTCATGGATCTCCATCAGTTTGGAGGAGAGCAGCCTCTCAATGGCCTGTCAGTGGTCACCGTCTCCCACTTAGATGATGTGGATCCCGGGACCAACGGACTGCTCTCCGATTTGACTTCAAAGGCACCAGTTATGCCTGCGTGATCCCCACTGCCCTGAGGGCAGACATTCAAGCAGGAGATCACAGTGGAGTTTTTTGAGCCGCACAGGGCTGGATTAGGGCTTCTGGCTGGATGGGGCACCAGATACAGGCAGGCAAGGACCTGGGGACAAAAAAAAATGCAAGTTTAATCGGGAGATGCCCAGGAGAGAGCCGGAAGACAGAGCTCCATGGTGGCAGGTAAGCCCCCATTTGGCAGGGGGATTACAATAAAAAATGAAAATTCCCATAGAATAACACTGGAACTTCAACAAGACATACCTCCCTCAATATTTGGACTTAAGGGACAAGCTATTCATCAAAACAAAGGTATTAATGAGTACTGCAAGAATAACACATATCCCCCACTTAACATTCATGGGCAATATAAAAAACAATTTTAAATGAAGATTCCCATAGGATAACATTGGAACTTCAACAAGTCATACCTCCCTCAATATTTGGACTTAAGGGACAATCTATATAGCAAAACAAAGGTCTTAATGAGTAATACATTAATAATACATATTCCCCGTTAACATTTAAGGGCAATATAAAAAAGCATAAAAAATAAGAAATGCAAATTCCCATAGGATAACACTGGAACTTTAACAAGCCATACAATGAAGGAAAGAAGTCGCTGTTTGGTTAGAAATGGAAGCTCAGGGTCCTCCACAGGAGCATACATGTATGCACTGATGAAGGGATGGAAACGTAGGGCCTAGAGAGCCCTGCGTTCCCACATACAAATGAGGATAAGATTATACTATCTCAAAAAGTAAGGAAATTCATTGCAAAAAAAACTTCATTAATGCAGTAGTTAGGGTTAAACTGACAAAAGCAGGGAATGCCCCACCCCCACCCTGCAGGCTGCAGCAGGAAAAAACATTACTATTTGACTTCTCCTGCGTCTTCACAAAGAAGGCGTGGAGTGTACCTTGGGATTGTCAACCCTAATGCTCACCCCATTTTCATATATTGTACACATCTCAGCTTATTGACTGATGGAATGGGGTCAGTATTAGGGCTGACAACCCCAAGGCACACCCCACCCCTGATTTGCGAAGATGCAGGAGAGTTAAAATAGTAATTTTTTTCCTGTTGCTGCCTGCAGAGTGGGGATGGGGCATTAAGGTTGGGAACCCTAACACCACATTTTCCTACTTTTGTTGGTTTAACCCTAACTAGTGTATTAATGAAGTTTCTTGCAATGGTATACAGATACCGTATATATTGACAGACACCTGGTGGCTGCACAGCTATATGGGGATATGATGACTAAGCATGGAATCACAGCTCTAATTACTATTTCTGTGCATGATCATAGCTGCTGGTCTTATCCCATGGGAAAGTATGTGGATGCTAATAGGGTGCACTCCTTCTTGAATATGAACACAGTTAAATACTCTGGAGTTTACTTTGACAATTATTTTGCATTAGAAGAACACTAAAAGACAAAGAACTTCTTCAGAACACTAGAGTGCTAATCACATGACTTCTTCATCAGACCCAGTGTAAGAACTGTGGCCATCTTTGATTAGGGAAATGAATAGGAATCTCCATAGGCACATTTTGCCCCTCCCCCCACTTAAAGTGTGCCTATAGAAATTCCCATTAATTTTTCTAATCAATGGTGGCCATGGTTCTTTCATGGATTTACTAGTTAGCACTTAATTTTCTATTATGATGTTTATGTTCAGTTTAGAACCAGCCAAAATTATTTCATGGTGATTTACACATACTCACCATGATGCTTTGCATTACTGGGGTACGTGTAATCTTGCATCTAAAGAGCTACTGGTGCCTCTAGGACAAAAAAACTTTGAGAAACATGACATCTAGACAAAATATTGCTTATAATTTTATTATTCTCTGTATTAATCATCCCCTGGTCCTTATTATTCAGCATACTTTCATGAAAGCTGGGTCCCACTCCTAGCACTTTAGAGTTCATCTTCTCTTGCTGTTCATTCTCACTTTGAATTCATACTCCTCTTTGTGTCATCATAATTCACTACCAAGGATATGACTGTGATGTCAAAGGAGTGCCATTTCAAGTTGAGAATTAGCAGTCAGGACAGATGATGTCTAAGGGGCAAAAGTCCTGTTCACATGCCAGTATGCTTAGTAACAAAGAACAAGGGACAAAAAATACAAATCATATATTCCCTATAAACAGAGTTGTGGCTAAATACTGTATTATGTTATCAAAAGATTTCCCAGAGATGTCAGCTACTCTTTATAGCACATCATTCTAAAATTGCCTGTACAATATCTGCACAGTTGTCATTCTTTAGGAGAAATAGGCAGTGCTCCTCACTGAAAACAGCACATACATGTCTAGAATGTGTTCATTCTACCACACTTTGATTATGCAGATTTAATTTAGGGACAATGTAGAAACCAGGGACTCCTAGAGAGACCAGGTTCCCTATTTGAAACTCACACTAACTTGCATGCAAAAGGACTGTGTGCTTGTGTTAATGTGTGTGTGAGGCACAACAGGGGATATGTTAATGTCCTCCCACAAATGTGCTGCACTGTGCAAAGAGGTAGCCAATACCCCTCCTGCCAGCGTACCCCACACCGAAGTATTAACCCATTCTCAAGTACAAACTGGATGCCTGGGCAGCCACACTAAACCACCTCACACAAGGCAGTTAGCATGGCACAAATACTACGGCACATAAGCACTCAGCTGCAATATTTGAAAAAAAAATACTATTATACAATGGGTAAAAACATGCTGGTTCCTGATTGCCTGGCTAGCATGATTTACAACGTGTAAATCGTGCCATCACCCCATGGTAAAAGTGCAAGCCAATTAGGGTACCAGACTTCAAAGCTGTCGGCCGTCATATTGTTTTTTTCTCGGGAACCGCAAAAATCAAAATAAAAAATGAAAACTTCCCTCACGTTTATTCCTACATTGCATAATAACAATATGCCATGATATGGTGTGAGTAATGGCAGGATTTACCTACTTCTGGTGTGGTTTCCTCACTCGGCTGTGCCTCAGAGCAAACCACAACACCCGTGGGTAAATCCTGCCATTACCCACATCATATTGTGGTATATTGCTTAAATCACCCTCTTTTTTTTATACTTTATTTTTATTATTATCATATAGACATTACCAATGATCATGATACATAAAGCACACAGACCAGTACCATTTTACACCATTGAAATAAAATAACCTGTGAGATACAGGGCTATTATGCATGTGCCCTATTGTGGTACAACATTCAGGGGAAACAACAATTAGCACCATCATTGAGTCCAAATAGGTGCTGCATAGGAAGTCCATGAGCCACATGGCTAAGATACCTTGATGAAAAGGATTGTCCAGCAAATCCAAAAATCCCATTATCCCTTTAGAAAGGGGAAAAAACTGGTGCCATGTCAAATGCTTAGTGATAAAATATCAACTGTATATTTGCAGAAGCTAAAATGAGCAAAAATCTATGCAAGGTTAACAAGGAAACTTTCCCCTCTTTGACCCAAACCAACAAAGATATGACCCCTTTTTAATACATTTCTAGGCTTGTTAAATGAGCACTACACTCGGTGTGGAAAACAAAAGGCAGGGTAATCACCTAACTTAAACACTGTTTTTAGTGATTCCTGGCAGCAAACCGGGCAACTAGCCATCCAGGAACAGAGACAAAGAAAGAAGAAATACCATTTTTTAAACTAGAGATTTTGAGGCCTAGTCCTCTCGATGAGAAAGTCATGTAGGGCTGAGAAGCTCCTCTTCATCCACCTGGTCCACTGTTCGTAATCCTGCAACCATCGCCTAACGATCGGACCACTTTCCCGCCTCCACCGGGTCTGAAAAAACATACACCTTGCTCTAGAATACCAACTGAAGTCTTGCAGAAAAGATCACGGAGTGTGGACTCTCCAGTGCTCGCAATTGTCAACGAACTCTGTCAAAACGCTTCCTGCGCTGTCACGTAGCATAGCTTATGTCATTGAAGAAATTAATCTGGTTGTCTTGAAATAAAGGAGCTTGTTTCCTTGCATATTTTAATATTTTATCTCTCTCCCCAATGCCAGTTGTAATTAGCATGAGTATTCAAGGTAGTTCAGAATTAGAAGCCTTACCCCACGGGGTAATTCTGTAGGCTTTCTGGATGCCCCAAGACTCCTCTGTCCCTTCAGGTATCAGAGTTTCAGTGAGCCATTCCCTGAGATACATTAAGTGGCTGTCCCCCTCCAATCCTTCAGGTAGACCTATAATCCGAATATTAGCAGCTCTGGATTGGTTTTCAAGTGTCTCAAGCCTAGCACGGAGGTGCTGATTTTCTTCTCCCATTAAAGTTGTGGCTCCCATAGAAGCGTTGGCTTGTTTTTTAATCTGGCTCACTTCCTCCTTTAATCCGTCAGCAGTAGTCTCTAAAATTACCAATCTGCTATTAAAGTCATCCACTTTAGTGTTTAGAGATGTCACCGACTGGATCAGGAGTTGTAGCTTGTGGCCCAGTGTCTCAATAGTTTCTCCCAAGCCCAAAGTCGCCAGAGGCTGCATGGTGTCATCAAAAGGCAATGCCCCAAAGTTTCCTCTACTTTTTGCTCCGCTACACTGCTGGTTTTCTTTTTTGGGATGACCCATTTTAGTTAATTTGCGGTCGCTCTGTTCAATGGTTATAAAGAGAGTTTGCAATAAAGCCTTTAAAATGCGTATTTTGGCAAATTAATGGGTGGTTTCCTGAGAGCTCAAGAAAGACTGCTGCATGCTGCTTGGGCTCCACAGTGCCCCCCCTTAAATCACCCTCTTAACATGCAGGGTCTTCTGAGCCACTTACCATCCCATTATGAGCACATGACTGCTCATTAACTTGATGGAATGTGCCATGCACCTGATGTCTGTTGTCAATGCTACACCTTATGGTCTTCAGCAAGCAACAGGTCCTCTCCAGCTGTCTCTTGACAGCAAAGCCACTGCTTAGAAACCCCCCACCACCATCCAATCTGCCAATCTTAATGTACCTGCTGTCCAGTGGTACCCTCCCACTTCCACTGCCCATAGCACAGTTTGATGGTGTTCAGTGGCTCCCCAATTTCCCCCTGTCTGGTAATGGTGGCTGGCACATACCCTCTGCTCACCTGCACAGCCAACTAACACCTGCTACATGCAAGTTCTGTATCACTATATAAAGAAATTATAGTGGTTCAGTACTTAGAGGATGTCTAGTCAAAATTATGGAGTTTCTGTGATTTTGAATAGATATCTAGCAAGCCATATTTACTTTAATGGTGATACAGGAGCTGTGGGTGGTAGACAGTGGCCAGCTGTGGAAGTGTGCAGGGGTACATGCTGGCCACTGCCATTGGGGTGAGGGTTTAGAGGCTCGGGGCCGGGGGGGCACTGTACTCCAGAAAGCTTACCTACATGTACTGGGAAAGGGAGAGGTACAATTGGATGCCAGGGACCTATTTCCTAATGGGATCAGGAGGGCAGGGGGTACAACCAGAGTCTATGGATCTCTTCACCAGTGTGTTTGGGGTGGAAGGATGGTACCACCTGACACCAGGGATTTCTTCACTGGCAAAGCTGGACAGGAGGTAGATGTACAATTAGAAACCAAGGATGTTGGTTGCAGGATCAGCAAGGGGGCACCAAATGCCAATGATAGTGCTACCAAGGCATGACAGAGAGGACAGGGTCTCCCACTAATGGCCACGGGTTTCTGTATATTATTGCTGTACCAGGATTGGGTGAGGGAGGGGGATGCCACTAGGGTCACGGATGTTTATACATGGAATCAGGGAGGCAGTGGGTGCCACTTGAGCCAGGAATTTTTGTACAGAGATCATATGTGGCTGGGATGACAGGCACTTGCTGATAGTACTGACTATTGACAGTAGGCTTTTGAAAGCATTAACTGGTGCTGCCTCGACTACTTGTTAGTACTTCCAAAAACCATTGCACATGCCAATTCACACTTTATGCATGCACAACCCTTCATCTGCAAGCATGCCTAGTCGTTGTTAATGCTTCCATGCTAACAGGTTAGTGCCATGCTGCCTGGTCCTTTGAATAAGGCAGAGGTCGCGCTCACCACTTTTTGGATGTGCAAAGCCCAGTTAGCGTAGCACTAAACCTGTTTGTGCAGTACTAACTGTTTGAATAGGGTGTGCCACAGGTTTTCAAAACAGAAGGCAGAAACATACTCGGTTGCAAAGTAAAAACATCCAGGAGATATAGATTTAACCAGCTAAGGTAGGAGCCATTAAATATAAGAAGAAACATACATCTGGTGAAGATGATGTACCACCGTCTGAATGGTTCAGGCCCAGATTACTTGACTGAAAAGTTCCAGCACCTACCATTTATACACTGCCAAGAAACTAAAACAGTATACATGGCAATCCGCAGTACACAGCCCCAAAGTTAGAACTAATTATAGCAAAGCATAATTTCTGTATACAGGCTCTTTAGTGTATAACTCACTCCCCCACTGATAATACAAAAGCTTCCATCCTTGACTTCCGGTTGGAATATGGCGGCCTAAAGACGCAGGAAGAGAGAGCTCCTGCCCCAACAGATAAAAGAAGAGGAGTTTTACCAGAAAAACAATAGTAATCTAAAAAGAAAAATTTAAACAAACGTCTGCAGACTCAGAGGGGAACCGGAATATCGAATAAAAACCAGAAGCAGGCCGGTCCGTTGGCGCAGCGGTGGGATTTCCGCTTGCGACGCTGGCGACCCGGGTTCGGAACGGACCCAGTCACTCGAGGGCCGGGCCAGGGGGAGAAGGATGAGCGCCTTTGGACTGCTCTCCTTCTCTGGGGAGAGTGCGGACAGCATCGGGCGCTGAGGACTCCTGGCGGAGGCCGGGAGCTCTCACGCTGCCGTGCTAATCTCCGGGGAGGCGGTGGCGCCTGGCGCCATTGCACGCCCCTCACCTCTGGGAGAAAAATTCAGGAGGAAAAGAAGGAGGGGATCCTCCGCTCTAAGTGAAGCCTCCTCGGTTTCACTCACCACTGCCGCCGCACTCCCAACCAGTTACTGCTCCGGGGCACTGATATTGAGGGGACCAGTGCCCCAGTCCCGCCCGGGGCAAGCCGGGGTGACCGAGGGTGGCTAATAGGCAGGTGGTGGGAGCTCCGGAGCCGTGACTAGGCCGAAGAGTGACGGAGGACCCCCAGGAAAAAGGAGAATTAAAAAAAAAAAAAAAAACAGAAGAGGGAGAGATCGCGCCCAATGAACTGCCAGAGAATGACCCGCCACGATCGAAATCGATACCACCCCCTGCGAGATCTACCAGAGAACAAGGAGGAGAACGGCCTATGGAACTCGGATGCAGAACTACCAGATCCCCAACTCTCGGAAACGAAAAGGGGAAGAAGGGATAAGGAAAGAGACAAGGGCAAGCAAAAACAGCCCCCGGAAATGTCCAGTTCAGAAGCAATTCTTGCAGCGATCTCTGAGTTCTGAGCTGAAATGCGAGATGCCCTTAAAGACATCCGTTCAGATCTTACGGAACTACAGACAAGGGCTGAAATGGCAGACATACAGATCACAGAGAACTCTAACAGAATCTCAACTTTGGAAGAGACAATACATGAACTAGCAGAGGGACAGCTACACAATTCGAGGAGACTTGAGGACATGGAAGAAGAAAGAATATTCGGGTGTTTGGTATTCCTGAAGGGGTAGAGGGAAATAACTCAGTTGCTTTCACGGATCACCTGTTATGCCAGTCCCTGGACTTAGACCCTGCTTTTCAGACAGATATTGAGAGGGCTCACAGAGCACTAGGCCCTGGCCCTACCTGGCCTGAAGCTCGCCCAAGATCGTTTGTAATGTGATTTATGAGCTACAATCAGAAAGACCAACTATTAATCAAAGCCTGGCGCAAGCAAAAGGTGCTATGGGAAGGTCAGTGAATAATTTTTGATAATGATTATGCACCAGCCACCCAACGTATGAGGAGGGAGTATTCCCCCTTGTTCCCATACCTCAGGGCTAAAAATCTTAAATACTGTATACCCTATCCTGAAAAATTGATGATCCAATTCCCCACTGGCTCAGTCACATATTCTATGGCACTCAAAGCTAAAACAGACTTACTTCAGCGAGGGATTCTGCAAATAGACGACCCAAAATTAACAATAAGAAATCCGACTACACTTACTAGAAATAACTCTCGAGACAAACCTCGGGGAGCAATTGGAGATCCGCACCTGCAGAAAATCCTGGACACTGTCCACTCCTTACAAAATCTGACACTATAAGTCGAGAGAACTAAGAACGCAATATCAAGTATTGTGGGGTGGGGGTTTCTCCTAAGATATGGAGAGACTGGGCTGGGGTGCTGGACTTCGCTAAGCGGGGGGGGGGTTGAGGGAGGTGTTCTCGCTGGTCTTGATTCAGCAGCCTATATAAAGGTGGAAACAAGCAAAACAATCTCAAATAACCTTTGTATAATGACTGTCAGAGGACGAGTGGGATGCCTTTCTCTCCCCCCCACCAACGGGGTGAACAGGAGACCTCTTGCGACTGGAGAGTGAGGTTGAGAGAGGGCATTGATTCAACCCTAAGACTACATAAGTAAATTTAAACTTAAATATTTCTTTCTCTTCCTTCTCCTAATCGCGGAGGACACCTGGGGGTTGGGGAGGGTTATTGCCTCGAACAGGCTCCTTATAACTAATAGATATTTGCCTTTGAAACCTCTAATCTGGCCGAGGGCAGGGAGCCTCCGAGGGGCCTTCTCCTTTTCCCTCCTCCCCCCTCGACGGATGTCCCCCATTGATGTTACTCCTCCCCCATCTGCAAGGTAGCTAAGCCCACTTTTAATGCAGGGCAACAGCTGTGCTTTGGAGCCTTAGCCTGAGGATTTTGTGGCCTTGACCGTAGCGAAGGCCTAGATGAAGGTACTTTCTGGGCTGTGTCCCGAACAGACCACTATGTACGATGAGTGGGAAACAGAGAAAGAATATGAAAAACATGTGGGGAACGAAGACCACTACATGTGTGACCTGCAGGGACATAAACTGTTATTTATAAAATGTTTGATGTCAACTTACAGGGGATAGAGGAAGGGGAGACACTTTGGAATAATGGGAGAATTTTGGCTAACTGACAACAATAGGTGGGGGAAAAGAGAGATGATTAGTCCTCCAAACTCCACAGAAAGGCAACGACCCTCAAAATAGGGGCAAGAAGAGAGGAGGGTATATAAAAGGGTACTCCCCATGGGTCTAGAGGTAGAACCCCCCCTTTTTTTTATTTTATTATTAAATGACAGAATGGATGGGGCGGGGGCCCTTCACCTTATAGGGAATTTTCAATACTTAAACCTGTCTGTTCTAACAAATTTGGGAGCAGTGTTAATAGATAGCAACACTGCTTCTAGAGAGGGATTTCCTCTCAGGAGGGACTAAACCCCCCAATAGGTGGGTGGTGCCCTTTCTTCCTAGGGCTTAGAATTTCTAGACCTGGGGCTTTTGGGAGAGAGATGTTTTCTTCTCCACAATTGGAAGACCAATTGCATAATAGTTGCTCCGACAGGAGCCAGGTTTTATTCCAAAAGTTCTGGCAACTGCTTTGTTGGTTATGTTTATTGGTTTGAATTATATTTAAAAAGGATGGTGACACAACTTTTAAGCAAAATCTTGACACCCAAACACACTGGCTGGTGGGGTCAGCGGTCGGGGGGGGGGAGCTCAAGAAATGAGTTTAACCAAACACAGCAAGTTTAAACAAACAAATCAGAAAAAACAATATGGAAATGATGAGCCGGGGCTCCCACCAGGCGAAGCAGACAATCGGCCAAATCAAGACTAAGTTTTTTTGTGGGACCGATGGTTAATGTTCCGGTAAAAATTTACTCTCCAAATGTGAATGGTTTGCACTCACCTGTGAAACGATACAAGATAATGCAAAACTTGGGAAAACAGAAAGCCGATCTATATTTTTTACAAGAGTCCCACCTTTCAACACTAGAGCATTCCAAACTTCACGGGGGGGGGGGAGATATAAAGTAATAGCTTCCTCACATCCAAGGTGTCATAAGCGGGGTACGGCAGTTTTGATTTCCTTCACTACTCCCTGGAGGTGTTGGATAGTTATCAAGATCCACAGGGTAGATACGTCATCATAACAGGAAAATTATACGCCCACACGATAACCCTGGTGAACGCCTACCTTCCCCCACAAACACCTCTCCCGATGATACAGACCTTTTTAAATAAGATACTGGGGAGACTTAAAGGTATACTAATCATGTGGGGGTATTTAAATATTCCCTTTAATCCTCATATAGATACTTCCAGCCCAAACCTAATAGGTTATCCAAAGCTGGTAAATACTTAAAGGGAAATTTATCCTTTCTAGGCATGGAGGATGTGTGGTGTAGACTTTTTCCCTCAGCTCCAGGTTTCACATTTTTTTCTGGCCGTTACAGATCATACTCTCGGCTGGACTATTTTTTTATAACAGGGGAACACCTTACTTTAGTCCAGGATATTCAAATTGAACCTAGGATCTTATCAGATCATAATCCTTTGCTTCTAAAAATAGATTTGGGTAAACAAAAAAGGTTCAAGTTCTGGAGATTTAATCAGTCTCTGCTTAGAGACCCAGAGTTTGTCAATCTCATAAGGGAGCGTATCCCACAGACAATTCAGGATAATCTCACTCCAGAGGTTTCCCATCTGATCCAATGGGACGCCTTAAAGGCGGTCCTGAGAGGAGAAATTCTGGAATACGCATCCTGGAAAAAAAGAAAACAACAAGCATATCTTAAACTTCTGGAGGACCAATTGGCTTCTTATCAACTTCTCTGTAGAGAAGGAGACTCAACTCTCCAAAGACAGATCAGGGGCTTAAAACAAGAAATACAAAAAATATTAGATTATAATACCCTCCAGAACCTGGAATACTTACGACAATCCTATTATGAGGGAGGAGCTAGAGGGGCAAGACTTTTGGCGAGAAAGCTAAGGGCCGATAAAAAGGCATCAACAATTTTAAAAATAAAGTCCACCACGACAGGCAATTTAACATATAAGGAGGAACAAATTAAACAAATTTTTTAACAATTCTATAAGACTTTGTATGCACCCCCTCCACACTCCCAAGATCAAACAGCCCGGATGTCGAATTTTTTGAATGCCTTTTCCTTACCCAGATTAACAGAATCCCAAATTGAACGGCTGACAAGTAACATCAGACCTGAAGAAATTCTTCAGCAGGTGAAACAAATTAAAATTCAAAAATGCCAGGGGCCAGATGGTTTTGGCCCTGAATGGTACAAGACTTTCATCCCCCAGTTGCTTCCCAGCTTTCTCCCAGCATGCAGGGCGGTGACGGATGGAAAGACCCCCCGCCCTCTTGGAATTATGCTCTACTTTCACCCATATTAAAACCTGATAAAGATCCCACACAATCGACTTCATATCATCCAATCTCAATTTTAAATGTGGATTATAAAATATATATGGCCATATGGGCCAAAAGGCTGGAACCAATGCTTACCCAGTTGATACATCCTGATCAATCAGGCTTCATCAAACAGAGAAATACATTGGATAACCTGCGGCGTACCCTAATACTTATGGAACAAGTTCATACTCGAAAGAGCCCCTCTATAATAATAAGTTTGGATGCTAACAAAGCATTCGACAAGGTGGGATGGGAATTTTTATGGGCAACACTTTCTAAATTTTCTTTTCCAGACTCCTTTCTCACTATTTTAAGAAATTTATATAGTTCCAGTAAAGCATATATTCGAATAAATGGTTCCTTGTCCCAGGCCATACCCATACAGAGGGGCACTAGACAGGGACGTCCCTTATCCCCAATACTATCTGCTCTATATATAGAACCCCTGGTGGAGGCCATTCGAAGAAATAAACAGATAGAGGGAATCCCAGTAGGTGGCCCTTTTTGCAGATGATGTCCTGGTGACAGCTCTTTCTCCAGAGACATCCCTAACGGCCTTGTGGGAAATCCTGGAGACTTTCACAGGGATTTCAGGATTTCAATTAAATAAAGCCAAAACAGACCTCCTTTCATTGTATTTTACTCCACCATCAGCCCTCAAAAATAAATACCCTATAAAATAGCATTGAACACAGTTTAAATATTTGGGCATTATTATTCCATGTAATCTGGACAACCGGAACTACTAAATTATGAGCCCCTTTCAATTCAAATACAGTCCGATCCTTCTCGTTGGTCTGGGCTCCCCATGAGTTTTTTCCAGAGAATAGAGTCCATCCGAATGATGGTATTACCAAAATTATTATACCAGTTCCAGAATATTCCCACTTTCCCTTCCCTATTTTATTTTAAATCATGGGACAGAATTATCTCAAACTTTATATGGCAGAATCAAAGACCCCAAATCAGGTTCTCATTATTGCAACTTCCCCAGATCCAGGGGGAAGCTAACCTGCCTAATCTAAAGTTATATGCCTTGGCTGCTTTTTTTAAAATAGTAACCTTGTGGTTGGATCCAACCTATGAGGCCCCTTGGAAGGACTTAGAATTTTCATTGAATGATTTATACGACATAATAAAAATCACCTTGGCCTCATCGGGTAGGGCTCCCCTCCTTCGGGACTTCACAACTTTTTCTGCCTATGCCCTAAAACAATGGTACTGGCTGAAAAAACACCAGGGGTTTAGTGACCTTTCCTTTTTCTACACATTAATCTCAGAGGATGAGAGGTTCTTTCCTGCTGCAATGGATCATACATTTGCGAGGTGGAGAAGGTTGGGACTCCAATATTTTAAACAGTTTCTTTCTCGGGAGGGAATAATTTCATTTGAAGAGCTTAAAGCAACCTATAGTCTGTTAGACAATGACATATACAGGTATACACAGGTTAAAAATTATCTCTAGCGACAGGGAGGCAGAAGCCTCAACCTGCCAGACCCTATTACGAAATTTTGGAAGTATTTAGAGGATGCCCTGACAGGGCATATGTGGAGTCACCAAGTGGGACACCTGTACCATTTTCTTAGAGAAGGGATGGGAGACTCATCTCTTTCCATTTTATGAGGCTGGGAAAGGGACCTGGACATGGAATTTTCAGACCAAGATTGGGTACAGGCTTCATCTCTGGCCTATAGGGTGACCTATTCTACAATATGAAGTGAATTCACCTGGAAGTGTCGAGCTCGATTTTTTCGAGCCCCAGCAATTCTTATGAAATATCTTCCTCCCTCAAATGGGAAATGTTGGAGAAATTGCACTGGCCCCGTGCTGATTTGGGCATATTTTTTGGATGTGCCCCCTGTTGACCCCATTTTGGTGTACCATACAACAAGAGTTATCAGAGTGTTTAGGGGAACAAATTGAGTTAACTGCAGAGATGGTCTTATTAACGATCCCCCCCCCCATCAACCATCCTGGTACCGAACGTTGTTACCGGTTTACATTTTGGCGGCCAAAAAGGCCATAACAAAACGTTGGATGTCAGCAACTATCCCTACCGTGTGGGACTGGAGAGGGGTGGTATCCAATATACATCAATTGGAGTCCCTTACAGCCTCCCTACATAACCAAAAGCCTAGTCACGAAATATACTGGAGGCCATGGGTAATGTATATTTCGTCGCACGATCCTGAATTTATACCTTGAGATGTGGATTGAGGGACATATAGATGGAGAAAGAAGGGAAGTAACCCTGAAAAAAAATACAGGGGGCAACCAAAAAAAAAAAAGAATCTAATAACAGTGGGAATGAAAAACCATATCGACCACTATAAAGTAGAGGGTGAAAAGATTTAAAGAGATGAAACATCAGGATACAGTCAGATAGAAAAACAATGTTTCAACAACTTGTAACACCATTGATTTTGCCAAATGAGAAATTGATTGTTTTGTATCAACTGAACTTTTGCTTTTCTTGAATATTTCTGTACCCGACTGTAACTGACCAGTGATCACATCCATTTATTAAAAAGAAATAAAAAAAAAAAAAAAAGCTCCCATCCTTGATACTTTTAAAAGAATCGCTACTTAACATTTTGATACAGAGACCATCTATGTTAAAACCTGGAAATAGATAATACTTCTGTAAATGTATTTTTGAGCAATATGTACTGCAATCTATAATCATGTATCATTGTGTGTGACACTGTTAGCCATCTTGGGCAAGACACAGTAGTAAATAAGCTTTCAGGCAGGTTTAATAGGATATGCTGTAAACACATCTTTTCATCCTGTAATTATTGTACTCAATTTAGCTTTGGATATAATCTAGGACCTTACTGGAAATGAGCTAGTCTCAGTCGAGTTGTACCTATACACTGTTATTTCAACTGAATAACATTTTTACTACTACTACTACATCTTGAAATAAAAATCAGCCAACTGAAAACAGCAATAAAACCAGGGGAAACAATCTTCCCAATTTAGTATGAAGTCAGATGAGTATACTTGAGTGCTTGCATAAAATATCAAGCATCCTAAGTGTTGCTTTATGGGCATGTGTATCATTTGAACTGTCATATAATTAAGCAATAAGACACAACAGGGTGTGGGTTATTTAAGCAATAATCCACGAGAGGGTGTTGGTGATGCCAGGATTTACCCATGCCTGGTGTGTTGTTTGGTCATGAGGCGCAGCCGAGTGGTCAAAACACACCAGGCGTGGGTAAATCCTGGCATCACTAACATCCTCAAGTGGCATATTGCGATTATACAATGTTCTCCTATTTTTGGCACATAGAAAAATTAGTGAATAAAAGGTTTTTTTTACTCATTTTAAGCTATTTTTACTGTGTTTATTGTTCCGCTGGAAAAAAAATACTCCCTGGTTGCTGGAGCCATGCTGCATCTGTGCATGTGCAGTACTGAGTTAGCACTACTGGTTGCAGTGTGTTTTTGAGGGGCTGGGAAATGTTGAAAATTGTGCGTGCGGCACAGAAGAGGGTATGAAAGAAATAGCAATGAACAGGGCAGAAAGCTGCGGTTTCAATTTGCCCACCATTTCATCTGAGGTACACGGTTTCGTGTTGTAGTTAATATTCCGTTACTCGATTTGCCGGTCGTTAACAAGCAGAGATTTTTGCCGTCTTTCCGAGTGCTGTGTTGGTGACTGTTGGAGTGATTTCGGGGGACATCCTGACGCGGTTTACCAGCAGCTGGCACCTCTTCCCGTGTGGTGATTGTAGCTTTTACAACGGGAGAGGGATGCCAGTCAGCCAATCGGGATGGAGAATTTGCGGTCTGTTTTTATGCCCATTGTATAATAGCAATTTTTCCCTCCAGGGTGTGGGTATACTGGAGGACTTAACATGACTGGTGTGGTAAATCCTCCAGTATACTGACACCCTGAAGGGATAAATTGCTTAATTATACAATGTCAAATGTTTATTAACTTACTGAGGTCGTACAGTTCAAAAGAGGATGTCATTTTTTTAAATTTACCGCGGTGTCTTGGCTAAGTGGCGACAGGAAGAATGGCGGCGGGTTCATTTGAAGTGAAAGCGTTGTATTAATACATTGATTGGCACTCGATAAAGTTGGCTGGTACCTTTTCCAGTGGGTACACTGTAGGATTTACAATGCTGGGAAAGGTACCAGACAACCAATTAGGTTGCAGCATTTGGCTTATTGAGTTTACCACATTGTATAATGGGGATTTACCCACGCCTTGTGTGGTGTCACGAGGCACAGCCGAGTGACTGAGCCACATAAGAAGTGGGTAAATCACCCAATAACTCACACCCTGGAGTGCCTTATTGCAATTATACAATGGACCCATGTGTAAAATAAATATAAAATGTGTTTAAATATGTTTTTTATAAATGTCATTCCTCAGCTGTGGGTTGTGCAGGATTTAACCACAGTCATGTGACATGTTTTGACCAATGAGATTGCAGGATTTTCACACACCATTGTATAATTTTTTTTTTTTTCACAAAATTGTTTATCCTGGCCCTACTCTGTTGCATGAATATACCATGGTCCTATGGATACTGCCTGCTTCAGGCTGGACCTCCCATGCTCCAGCCAGGCCCTGATCCAACCAACACCCCCAGGGCTTTTCCCTCTGTGACAGGGGCTCCAGGGAGAGGTCTGTTCACCTCCTTAAAGACTAAACAGTCCACTTGCGTGGACGGTATCTACTGGTGTTCAGTACTAGGACCCAACCATCACACAAGGGCCAGTAGTCATATAGACGGGGTATGGGTTTTTTCCCGTTTTTGTCCCTTTCTTCTTCCTTTTGGCATGGGCACAGCATCTGATGCCTCAGCTGCATGCAGTGACACTATCCCCTGGCCCACTGCAAGGGTCACTGCAGCAGGAGTAGCCCAGCGCCCTCTCTTCTGACCGCAGCTCACTGCCAAGCGGCAGCTGCTGCAGCCTAGCCTACCTCCCGAGTCCCCACATAGCATCCTGAGCTTGCTTCTACACTTGGATCCCCTGCATTGCAGTGTGACACACTGCCACTAGGACATCAGGCGGAGCCATAATTCTTTATTTTACAAATTATTTATCCAGCATAGTCTGGCTGAGATGCAACATTTTGTTTCCAGTGAAGTCTTTCTTCAGTCCATTTCTGCTGCACAGTGGACTGCAGTACCATCAGTTTAAGTGACTTGCCCAAAGTGGCAGTGCATATTTGGCTCTGGTGGGAGTCGAACATTGATCTTCTTGCTCCCAAGCCAGTGCTCGAACCACTAGACAATGCTGGCTCCTATTGTTAGTCATGTTATTTGAAGGATATGTGCATGTGGTATCTGTGGCAGCTCCAGGAATTAAGAATGACCAGGCACAGAAGACTTGTGTCAACGCATGCAGAGGAATTTAAATGCAGACCAGGTTGCCAGCTGTGTATCACTGCTGAGCCAGAGCTTGGGCACAACACATTTATACCGGGGGACTTGCCCTGTCTAACCCTGTTCTGTGGCCGCCTATGCACGGTAGTTTCCTCAGATGATCCCATCGAAAGAAACGTCTGAGAACTGAGGGTATAGACGTTAACTGTGGGCTTGCAAAATAAAAGTTAAAATTGTTTTATTTCCATGGCATGTCAGGCCAGGAAGAAAGGCGTGGATGGCATTTCCTTTCTCCGGGCCTGTTGACCACTAAGTTATTATTACTTACGGCGTCCTTTCACTTGTTTCTTCCCTACAATGAGCTGTATTCAGTATGCGGCTTTATCTGTAGCCCAGTGTATAATGGAGCATGTGATTGCTGCTGGAGGAGGTGGCTCCAGGATTTGCATTGGCTGAAGCAAGGCAAAGCTCCATTTGTCGGGGGTTTTTTTTTTTAGCGATTGGTTCAGCTCACATTGCAGAGGAAAGCGCTAGTCTTATTCCCAGCAGGGGCTACTGCAGGAGCAGTTATCAGGGGGTGATAACACTGCACACTCTGCATTTAAGAAACACGGTAGCGGCACAAAAATCTAACATCGCCCCGCCGCCCTTCACTTCTGCCGGAGCTGTGAGCCGATTTGAAAAGCCACCGGGACTGAGTTTTCAGAGGTTTGCAAATGGCAAGTCCTGGGATACAGTTGGACGACAGTCAGCAGCAGCTGCAAGATTCAGCACCTCAGCCAGCCTTTAACGAGGCTCAGAAGTGGATCGAGGTAAGACCACAGGGAACAATCGATTTGTTAAGGAAGGTTGGGGGTATTTTCATTTGGCTGCAAGCAAGGTCCTCTTCAGTGAGTGGTGTGCATCGTGCATGAAGTAATCGCCTCATATTCAGACAGAGGTGCTGGCTAGCGTTAGACAGACAAGCACAGCGGGCATCAGAATACTAAATAAGTAAAGCATCCCCTCGGACTTGCACCTGCGCGTCTGCCGCAATTAGCAGGCTGCCGTGTACGGAAGGACTGTGATCAGTCAGAAGTGGCATGTGATTTTTGTATAGTTGGAATTTACTAGTGGAGGGGGAGGAATGAGACCAGCTATGCTTTCTGAATTTTTACTAGGAAAATTCAGCATGGGGTGAACGCAGAAGTACACCACAGCACCCATCTCCAGCTGGGGAGCTGCGTCAGAACTTGTTTTGCAGAATGTAATATAGGTTATTGGTATGAGTGCCAGTGAGGGGCCGCCTGTAGTTACATTGTGAGAACGTTGTCGCTTTCGATTTATCAGTGCATGGCAGGGAGCACTTCCTCGCGGGTATGGCCAAGGAGGACGGGTAGTGTCTGCCTTGTCCACATGTCTGTACTTCAGCTCGGGAGGCAGGCAGGCGGCCAGGTAGTGTGTTCGCTGCTGCTGCTGTCCGCCTCTGCCTTCTCGCGCGCAGCCGGGGAGGCGCGCGGACAGACCTGGTTGGCGAGTGCTGCACTGTACCCCTTGGGCCTGCTGCTGCTACTGTCGTGCCAATGAAAAGACTAGCTCCCCCGATTAGCATCAACTGGGGATTACCGATGGGTTTGATAATTGTCTCTGTGGTTGCTAGTGGGTCACTGGTGAAAAGGTTGCAGGACTTTCCATAACACACCTACCCTGTCGGAGCATTCATTGATGTTCATCCCACGCTGCGGTATAGAAAAGTTAACGTGCTTTTAGCTGTTGTATAGCAGTATTCAGATATCTTGCGCCTTTATGAGCCGTTAGGGTTTTTTGTTGTTGGATAGTGTGACATTTTATTTCCTGCTCTGTCTAAATCCCAGCCACTTTCCCTTTTGTTCTCGAGCTGATTGTGGCACTGGGTCTCTTGGTGCTGTTGACAAAATGACAACATCGGATGTTCTGTTTTGAAAATCGGAATACTCTGAATACAGTGAGCGACTGTAATTGCATGTGTGACTGATTTGTTAAAGCATCAGTGTACTGGAATTGTACACAACACATCCAACTGAAACGTTTACAGGTTAAGTTTGGGGATTGCTGCTTCAACTTGCAAGGGTGTTAACTGCAACACATTATTTAAACATGTATCAAAACAGTTATACATGTCTAGAAATGAACGGTATTTGTTTAAATTTAAAATATACTTCACATGTTAATTTGGTCTGTTAGTTCAGTCATGAATTATTGTTAAAGCCTTAAAGGTACAATGCATGACAGTGCTTTTTCACAATGCAGCCACATATTCTGACTGCAGTGCCCCAAATCTCCATTTAAAAAGCCAACACAGTAATGGTGTTTAAACTGCTGTGCTCATGAACACAGGATGATGTTAAACACAACCAATTTCTGTAGTGGATGGTGAGCAGTTACGAAAATTAGCCCAAGGCAGGTCTGCATATTTTCATTGGCGCCCCCACCACCACCACCACCAAAGGTGATACAGAGGCCTTTTGCACTTAAAGCAGCAGTATTTGTTAGTGACCATATAGTTTTTTCAGCAATAATGTTTGGAAAAATATCAATATCCCATTTTATTTTCATTTTGTTTAATTCCTGAAGCAAGATACAGGATTTTTTAAGTTTTTTTTTTAAGTTCCCACTCCTATGCCATGCCCGTCATGAATAAAATAAATATCTTGGTGCAGTGTTGTGCTGTTTACTATTAGAAACATGTGGTAACACCATCCCAGTACATCTACTTTATGAATTTAGCATGTACATTCAACAGGTAACCTTTACAGAAGAGATTTTTAAAAATTGCAAGTGGCAGCATCCTTAATGACATAAGTCAGTCAGAAAATTAGCTGTAAAAGCTGTTTTGACAGTATCTGAGAGGACTAAAAAGCACTGAAGATGAATTGAATCTAAGGATGTCAGAAATACTTTTTTTTTCTAAAAAACGATATGACATTTTTTTGTTGACTAACAGATACTGCTGTCATCCATCTGTAACTTAGAATGCATCTGGTTTTAAGTGCTTTCAGAGGTGGCATACTGAGAGGCAGTTTGCAGGAAGAGCAGTGCATGGAATCCGTAATGGGATGCTGGGAGAGAAGTATCCAAAACATGTGGTTTTTGTGCAACTCTGCAAACACATATACACACTAAAGCCTCCATCCCACTACAAGGCATCATGGGTATGCAAATCCTTTTGCAAGGCAGGCTGTGCAGGGTTCACCAGAACAGATACTGTAATTGCCTTTTAAACAGGCTTCTACATCAGATCCGTTTATAGACTGAAAATAACTAACTGTATAGATTACACATTTGGTCCTGTTGGGAAGACTCAATGTAGTGCAGTCACTGTTTCAGAGAGGTACCAAGCTGGCCACAATGGCATCGGGCATTGAATACACGCCAAGGTAACGTACTGATCTTTGGGGCTTAGACCTTATGCAGTACTGGCCTCTTTCCTTTCAGTTCTGGGTTGTAGCACTGACATCCATGTTTAGGTTTCGTGATGTAGCTATGCTCAGGGGTTTCCTTTTGAAACACTCTGCATTATTTAAGGTGTGGTATCGCCTGTCACAGAATGGCGTCTCAGTTTCAGTGAGAAAACATATCATGTGCTGTTTTAAACTGACTTGAATCTTTGGACCAACAGCATGTAAGGATGAAGTGAGGGAGCTGCATTCTGGTTGTGCTGAATAATGTAAACTTGAAGGAAGTTAGCATATCTGAAAAAATTCTGCACTGAACCGTGGGAAATTTCCAGCCAATTGGTATACACATCTAGGCCATTCTTAACTACACTGCTTCTTTGGCTCTTGCTTTCTAAAATGAATACTGTTATTTAGAGCGTAAAAGGTGCTTACCGTGACTCCTGTGAGTCACATGCATTTATTGTACTGTTTGTACTGTATAAATATTGTGTCTACCGCTGAACTAAGTGGGCAGTGTGCATCCTACTTTACTAAAGCATTCTTATAGTCTTGCTGCAACACTTATTGTCTTTATGTAAATGGTGAGGTACCCATGAAGGATACAAAGTGCATCATACCTTACTAAAGCATTCTTATAGTCTTGCTGCAACCTTTATTGTCTTTATGTAAATGGTGAAGTACCCATGAAGGATACAAAGTGCATCATACCTTACTAAAGCATTCTTATAGTCTTGCTGCAACCTTTATTGTCTTTATGTAAATGGTGAGATACCCATGAAGGATACAAAAATATATCTACAGTTGCACTTTTGGTTCATGTGGTGTTGATGTTACCTGATAATTTATTAGATAAATTATTTTTAGTGTTTGGGGCCAGTGTTGGAATGACATTTTATGAGCTTTAGGAGTAATGAGGAACCCTGTCTTTAAACTGATCTGCCCACACACATTATACCTAGGTGTCTATGCTACATGAACTACTGTACAGGGTCTCTTTTCAGAGCTATGGTGCCGAGTCTCTGCCCCCCTCCCAACACACACACATAAATAACACTGGGAAAAGACAATAATATGTAGTGCTGAAGAATGGCAGGCAGGATTATAGCTAGTGATAGTCTTATGTCTTTGGGAATCACTAGTAAAGCTTGTCGGGGGAAGGGGTACCCATTCTATCCCTGAGCTTCTGCTTTATTTGACTGCATTCTTACACGGACCTTCATAGTACTGTGATGGTAGATTGAACATTTTTGCTCAGCCCAGTGTGCTGTTAGCCTTAAAAGCAGTTCTATTTTAAAGACTGATGACTTACTCTAGATCTGGTCAAGGCCCCAAGGGGGTGCCAGAAATGAAGGTGCCTCTGGCTGTCTCGGATGATAGCAGTTATGCAGTAGGATGGACATTTGAATGGCAGTATAGTCTCAATGTCCTTTCCCCTCCTCCTCTCCATTTTCATTGTCAGCGTGGCTCAGTTGGTAGCACATCCGCTTCTGGACCAGAAGGTCGTGGGTTCTCGTCCCACACTGGGATTGGACTTGCACCTAAAAATCACTGGCATCCGAGTGCAGTATTGGGGGGTGTTGTACTGCTGGGGTGTGCCGTCCTTCTGATGAGATGTTAAACCGAGGTCCCTTCTGCCCATCCTGGTGGGTGTCCAGGTGGAAGTAAAAGAACCCAGGGCAGTCTTCGCAAAGAGTAGAGAACATTCCCGGTGTCCTGGCCAACATTCCCCTTCCCATAAAAACCGGTTGATGCAATTATCCAGGCTGTGTGTGGGTGATGATGTGCGATATGGCCACCACCACACATTCAGTCACTTCACTACTAGTCTAGCATTGCTTGTGAAGCGCTTTGGATGTATGAAAAGCGCTATATAAATACTGATTCTTCTTCTTCTTCTTCTTCTTTGGAGACACCCACATCTCCATTCTGGACCCTATCTTGTTTTGTATCTCCTCGAATGGTGTCCTCTTAGTCTGTGTCTCCTCGCACATTCATATGTATGTGAATGACACCGTACTTTAAGCCTCTAGTGCCTTAGTCCCTGAACTGGAAATCATATTGCAGAGTGATTTGTGATCGTGTTCAGTAGTGGGTCTGTTTGAACCAACTATCGCTTAATGACAAGAAAATTGGCTCCATGACCCTTGGTAGTAAGCTGAGACTCCTCAAAACCCCTGTCTTCATGACAGTGGAAGACTCCACTCTTGAAGAAGTTCCTCACTTCAGTCTCCTGGCTGTGTGTGTGTGTGTGTGTGTGTGTGTGTGTGTGTCTGAAATGAGACCTTGATTTCTCCTCCCGGATCAATTCCATCCTCAAAAAGCTTCTCCAAAACCATGAAAGCCCCAGGCCCAGATGGCTATGGTATGAAATTTTATAAACAAACTAAAGACTTCGTTATCCTCGTCCTCATTAGTACGTATACCGAAGTACTGCAGGGTGGAGACCCCCTCCCTCATCCTGTGCAGCGATATTGGTCATTCACAAGCCTGGTAAAAACCCTCTCTACTGCCCCTCCTGTCACCCTATTTCCGGTCCTCAACTCTGACTATAAATTCTTTATGTCAGTCCTTTCTAAGAGGATTGACAGGTTCCTGCCCTCTGTTCTCCACAGGGACCAAACGGAGTCTGTCCGCACCTGCATCACCACAGACTGCATTTGCCGCACACTATGTCTGTTACACCAAATGCAGCAGGATAGCTCCCCTTCATTACTTTTAAGTCTGGATGCTGAAAAGGTGTTCGACTGTGTCTACTCGCCATTCCTGTACACTGTGCTGGAGTGGCTGGGATTCCCAGTTGCCGTTGTGGAACTTCTGCAAAGGATATACTCCAGTCCAAAGATTAGCGGGGATCACTTGGATGACTTCCTGCTGCTCCGAGGGACACACCAAGGCTGCCTCCTGTCATCGCTGTTCTTTGCAGCATGCATTGAACCCTTAGCACAAGACATGTGGGAGGCTACAACGTTTGAAGGGATCTGCATAGAGATGGAGGAGCACCGTATTGCCTTATACATGGATGATGTGCTCCTCTACCTTTCTGTCCCTGAGAATTCACTCCCTAAAATTTTTGAAATTCTTAAAAAAATTCGGTAAGGCTTCCAGCTACCGAATCAAATACATCTGAGATGGAGACCCTTGGTTTTTCATTTTAATCAGAGCCAACAACTTCAGGAATCCTGCTCCTTCTGGTGGCATTTAAAGAAATAAAAATATTTGGGAATTTTCATTGCCCACTCCCCAACTTCATCATTTTAAGATAATTATATCTCTTTCAGGGGTGTAGCCGGGGGAGGGGTTTCCTAGGTGCTCAGACCCCCCCACCCACCACACTGACGGCCCAATGCCAGCTTGTCATGTGAAGTGCTAAAAAAAATGTTTTTAATTCAGCCACAGTCAAGTGGAGTAATGCGATCCCTCCTGGATTTACTCACAGACAGATGCAGTACCAGATTCCAAGACCTGCACCGTGCACCACCCGTTGCCGTTCTTTTCCACTGGCGAAGCAGTCCATTTAAACTTTGAACCCCACGAGGATGGCATGCAGGGCGGGGCACCGGGTGTCGGCTGATGAATATGTGCCCTGCCTCCCCCGGCGCTCGGCTGAGACACGAAGAGGTGTTGGCTCTGCATCACATGATTGCAGATTGGAGCAGTCACATGATGCATAGCCACTGAAGCGCACTGCACCGGCAGAGAAAGAAAGATTCCCGCGTGGAGGCAGCTAGTGTCTTGGCTAGGCAGCCCAGAGTGGTGTGCATCTGAATTAGGTGGATTATTGCGGGCTTATTCGGTGTGACAGCATGTTAAGGGAGACGGGGGACTCAGCAGTCTCGGGCAGACTGCAGCATTAATCAGATCAGCCTGGGAAGAGGCTGACTAGTGAGGGGACGGGTGGCAAATCTAGAGAGGCCTGAGTGTCTAGTCAGACTGAGAAGGCAGACTCGAGTGTGCACAGTGATCAGGGATTTTACAGGATAGCGCTGCAGCACTCTGGCAAGGAATAGTAATGGGGCAAACATGATTTAAAATTGAAAGGGTGGGGTATTAAGGAAAAATTACCGTTGGGGGGGGGGGTCCTGGAATTTTGACAAACTAAGTGGCCTGGAGGTGGGGAGTTGTGTTGAATTCTATGCTGATTCACACACTGAATGGGGGCTGATGTGACCACCAGGGGGAATAGAAAATGAAAGTGTGGCTAGTTCAAATGAGGTGACTTATCTGGTCACATGAACAACATAAGGGGGGCTAAATAAAAATAATGATATGAGTGGGGGATGGAAAAATGACCATGGGGGGTTCTCAATGTCTGGCTCATTTTTAAGGTGAATCTTCTGCTCTCATCTCACACTGAAAGGGGCTGTGATGACATGAGGGGCTGGGGGAATGAAAGTGTGGCTGGCTCAAATGCAGCTTGCTAAATGGACACAATGCAATGAAGTGACTTATCTGGTCACAAGTGAGACAAAAAACTAGGGGCTATCAAATAAAAAATGATGGTGGTGGAATTTTGATGCATTTTGTGACTCAACAGTTATTGCCTAAAATGCACGAAACTGCACCATTTAACTCATAAATTTTCAACATTTTCTGGGGGGGCATGCCCCCAGACCCTCCTGGAAGTGTTTGGGACCCCCCCACACTAAATCCTGGCTACGCCCCTGTCTGTTGAACATACGATGGTAGAGGACTTTAACTGATGGGGCATATTCTGTCCCTGACATGCAGAGTGGAGGTCATACAGATGGTGACTCTCCCCAGAGCACTATATTTATTTCAAAATAGCCCAATTGCCATATGGACCCACACCTGGCATTCCTGGAACAAAGAGATTTCCAGATTTATCTGGGCAGGCCAGTGACCATGCGTAAAATTACGTCAGTAATTTCTCCCTAAAATGGCCAGAAGCTTAGGGCTCCCCAGTCTTCAGTTATACCTCTGGGCGGCTCATCTACATTTTCTTCTCCTTGGACATTTGGAGAATAACCATGCAGCCTAGCTAGACATAGAATGGGCAGTATTTCCCAACCAGCAGTTTGTACGATACTTATTTCATATTTTGCCCTAGATCTCGTACAGAACTTACCTTGGCTGCGCTTCCAGGTCTACAGCTGGCAAACCCTCAGGAAGCAACTACATTTAATGCCATTTCTGCCTCTTCTATGCCGTCTCCCAGCTCGAAAGCGTCCAGCCCCTTACACTAGATCACAGATTCTTACGTTGGAAAAGATATTCTTTGCAATATATCTTTCTGTACCTGTCCGATAATATGGTACAACAGTCCTCTACCTTACAGACCCAATATAAACTTCGACAGTCCAAGTTTTACCATGATCTCCAACTCTGACACTACATCCTATCCCTCCTAATTGCTGTACATACCCCAGAACTTCACCCCCAATAATCAACTATTGTACTAACGTTTTGCACTCAGGTTGGCCCCCATATGATATACCAGCACTTACAGTCAACAGCAGGAGGGGACACCTTAGATGTAGCGGCCTGATGGGAAGAATAAATTGGCCAACCAATAACACAAGGGAACAGTGGGAATGGGCCTGCCAAGCTGCAGCTGAAGTAGCAATCTCTCACCAATGGAGAGAATATGCTTACAAGCAGTTAATTAGGTTCTTTTGCATGCCAGTGATAACTGTTCGTTATCAACCCACACATTCCTTGGCATGTTGGCGAGGATGTGGGGAACCTAAAGCCTCCCATTACCATATCATGTGGGCTTGCCCTCATTTGCAGCCCTTCCTACGTGACCTTGAGAAGGAGCTTACCGAATTCTTTGGTAAACCTATCATATTCTTCCACAGTTCCTCCTCCTCCAATACCCGAAAGGCCTGGATGACCCAATATCCCGATATCTCCTCAGGATTTTTATCACAGTGGCCAAAAATGCAATAACAAAATGTTGGTTTATTCCTCTTCTCCCTACTGAGGCCACCTGGAGACAGATGGTGAATACTATCTACTGGATGGAAAAGATAACTCATTCACTGAGTGACTGTGTGGAGCAATGCACCTTGCGTTATGTGTGACTCCTCCACACCATAAGCAGGGACCCTACCCTGGTCCCTTAGTCAGTCTGGGACCTGCTTTCAGAATCACCCAAAAACTGGATAACTAGTAGCAGCATGTTACCAAAACCAGGGGAGCCTTGGGGTGTTCAAGAGGTGGCCCCTGGAAGGTACACAAGTGGCTCTTCCTTCCTTCCCTCCTGGCACACACCGTCGCCCCATCTTAGCCAGACCTCAGAGTAGTTAGATGTTGTAGCTCAGACTTTTGATACAGTTTGTATATTTCTACCAGTGACTACTATCAGTGAATGTTACACCTCTCCCCCCACCCCCCAGCTGGGGAGGAGAGATGAAATGTTCCAAGTTGTACAATGTGATTTCAGATTACTTAGCAAATGCAGTAAATTCATATGCCCATTGTGAAAGTACTGAATATCTGTTGTGTGAAACTGTACTGTGTTGCCCACAAAAGTTTATTGATAAAAACTATATTAACAAAAAAAAGCTTCTCCCCCAGATCTGAAACTCTGTACCACAACACCGCCTTCCACTCCCTGTCGGCTGAACGATCGTCCTCAAGATGATCTTCACAGCATTTGACCATACTGGCACAGTTGCCAGCCCTGAAACCACTCTGGCCAGGTTGGAACCCCTTTTCTGCTCTTTCTGCACTTCACCTATGCAGTCCTCTCCACATGCGTCATTGCTACCTGTACTACAGTGCAACCTCTCCCTCCCCCTTTTGAAAATGGAGCCTTTTTCCCCACTGTGCTACCTTCCACTCCAAATTCCAGCTTGAGTTCTTCAGGGGAGTCAGTCCACCCACTGTGGGTTATCTAAACAATAAGGCACGAATGGGTGTGTGTATAACATATTTTACAGCATGGCCAGAGGCGTAGTAAAACACAAGG
This sequence comes from Neoceratodus forsteri, assembly GCA_016271365.2. Classification (NCBI taxonomy): domain Eukaryota; kingdom Metazoa; phylum Chordata; order Ceratodontiformes; family Ceratodontidae; genus Neoceratodus; species Neoceratodus forsteri. Next base: position 1,524,066,962 of record CM057452.1, read on the forward strand.
CCGAAGGCCGAGTGACTTCAGCCACTGGACGTGCTGTAAAATGTTTTACACACATCCATGAGTGCCTTATTGCACTTATAAAATTGGCTTTTTTTATTTTTTACATTTTACTGTTGGAAAAAGCATGTTTATATGTAGAAAAAATAGATTTACTTGTGTGCATTTGTGATAAAATAGTCCTTCCACCCACTGCAAGCGATGTCGTTGATGATGTCATTGTATTAGTGCCTATTTTCTTCTTCCTGTTTTTTCTCTGTTTTTCTCCACATTCAAGATATGGAATGTTTACCACAGAATACATGGATTCAAAATTCTGCTCTGTTCCGCTGGCAGAATGTTTCTCTCCTAACATGCCATACACACAGACAACAAAGGCCTTTGTTACAGCTAGAGACTCAATTATCTCACTGTCAGGGCAAGAAGAAGAGAGTTCTCTGATGAGCAGGTAAAGATAGGTCAAAGCGGCAGCAGCTAAGTGGGATGGCAAAGTGAAGAGAGGAGTCTGACCGGAGTGTGGCAGGCTCTGTGACTGGCTATTTCCTCTTATCTTTTGCTGATAACACTCTATCTGTCAGTGTTGCCATCTGTGAGTTACCAACGACTGCTGTGAATTACAATTTCACAGCCTGCAAGCCTGTGAGTGAAACCTGAATTGTTGTGTTTGACCTGTTTTACCCTCCCCTTAACTCGTAGACTGATTTTAACTTTAATCACATTTGCTACAGGACCTGAAGTGTGCTGCATAGACTGCTGTTTGAGTCTTCACATGAGTCATCTGTTGTTGAGAACTGTATATGCTAAAGTTCTGTGGAGCTGTGACTGATTTGGTTGCTAGGTAATAGCACAGTACCTGACCTGCTTGCAGCATTATTGCCATCACCTGCTTTCATTGAATTCTGTACTGGTCTCCACATTTTCCAGATGGTGGCAGCTCTGGGAAGTGGAGGGGCGATTTCAATATAAAGGCTGCTTCTACACACAGCAGCCAAAGCCAGCAGCTAAGTGGGGACGGCAAAGTGAAGAGGAGTCTGACCGAGTCAGACCGGGACAGACTGGGCTACTAGAGTTTGTAATATCTTGCTTAGAGTTAATCATTTCTTTTGGGTTTGTACCTATAGATTAGTTATGATTAACAGAGGGATATTGTTGTGTGTAGCCTATACACTTTGTGTTTTGTGTACTGATCGGTTATTTTGTTCTATGTGTGTTAATAATGACTTTAGAACATATGAAAATAATCAGATTCTGGAGTTCAGACTCAACTGTTTATTCCTAATTATAGTCATTTATTTGGTGTAAGGGTTAAATACATGTGTTATAATTTGGGTTACAGTGTTAGGAAATATAAGACACAGAAATGTGTTCTGCCTGTTTGCATAAGAACCTGGTTACATTGCTTTCTCTTGCTAATCGATCTGGCAATGTTGAAAGCAACCTGGTCCTTTAGCAAACATATGGCAGATAGTGATTTTTTTGCAGCATTCATATGGCCTCAAAATTATGCATTTTAATGTATTAAGCTTAACATCTAAATTTCATGAGGTGGAGTCATGGATTAGTTTATATAATCCGGATGTTCTGGCACTGACTGAAACCTGGTTAACCTTACCTGTTCTTGATACTGAACTTTGTATACCTGCTTATAAACTTTTTAGAAAGGATCGTGTCACTGGTAGAGGGGGTGGGGTTTTGTTTTATGTTAAGGAATATTTAATGGTAAATGAGACCACTATATTTAACAGTAATTTGGAATATTGTGAACTATTACTATTCAGTTATTGTTGGATTTGTCAAAAATTAACTATTTGTTGTGTATATCTTCCACCTAATGGTAGCAAATCAGGCTTACAAGAACTTGTAAATGCTTTGAATACTGGGGTTTCTACAGAGTTAATACTACTGGGGATTTTAATTTAAATTGGATGGGTTCAGATATAACAAAGTTAATACGGTCTTGTCTCAGTCTGGTTTACAACAAATTATTACTTTGCCCACTCGACACAATAATAGATCAGGAAATCACACATTGCTGGACTGGATATTAACAAATAGACCTACTAATATGATAAAATGTGGTTTGACCTCTGATTCGTTAAGTGATCATCATCCAGTCTTCTGTATTTGGAAACATGGGGGACTGAAGAAGTCTAAGCCAATTATAAGGATTTCGAGATCTTTTTCTAAATTTGATGTACATTCTTTTTGTACAGAGTTGGGTAAAATAGATTGGTCTTTTTATATTCTATCCCTGATGTGGATTCCATTGCATTTTTTCATTACTGAGTTTACACATGTTTTGGACCAGTTAGCTCCTTGTTAAAAGAAGGGTCGAGGGAAAACTTATGGGTGGTTAACACCTCCTTGATTAAACTTATGAGACAACGAGACAAGGCCTGGAAAACGATAAAATGAACCTTTCTGCTTCTGGTTATCATGCGATAGGACTTTAAGGAACCAATGTAAGGCTAAGATAAGGAAGGCTAAAACAGACTATATTCGCTATAAACAATGTGAAGGGTTATCTAACTACTACTTTTTGGAAAACAATTAACAATTTCATAAGGCCCAATGTTTGTCAACCAGGTTCAATGAGGTTGAACGGTGACTTGTTGTCTTGTCCATTGAAGATAGCTAACCGAGTTTAATTTGAATTTACTGCATTGCCTGATTCCTTTAGTGACCAGTCCAAGGTGAACTACTTGGGATTGACTGAAGATTTTACAGTTAATCCTAAACTGTACTTAAGGACTACTACTCTGAAGGAGGTAGAGAAGTTGTTGCGTTGTATTAAGAGGACAGCTCAGCTGGTTCTGATGGCTTATGTCCTAGTTTATGGTGGATGCTGCCTCAGTTATAGCACTTCCAGTTAGTATTATTTTCAACTTGTCTTTTGTTACAGGTACTATACCTAATATATGGAAACATACTTTGGTCACTCCTATATTTAAATCTGGTTCACAACATGAGTTTTGTAACTACATACCTATTTCTATCTTGTCTGCTTTAGCTAAAGTTCAGGAAAGAATAGTTTATAATCAGTTGATTGGGTATGTGGATCGCTTTGGATTATTGTCTCAGAACCAACATGGTTTTAGAAAGGGAAGGAGTACTGAGACTGCCTTGGTCGAGTTCATTAACGCGGTACTTAATGGCATGGATAAAGGGTGTCTGACGGTGCCGTGTTCGTGGACTTGACCAAGGCATTCGACTCAGTTGATCACCAATTGTTGATTTCTAGACTTGAGTCATTGGGAATTGGTGAGTCTTTCTTGGACTGGACGAGGATTATTTAACAAATAGGTTTCAAAGGGTTAAATATAGGGTGCTGTATCAGACTCTGTAATGGTTAAGTGTGGGTTCCACAAGGTCCTATTTTGGGGCCACTTTTGTTTTCTTTGTTTTTGATCAACTAGTAAGTGTGATTAATAATGCTTCTCTAACACTTACGCTGACGATGCAGTAATTTATACATGAGGGTTTGTCAGTTGGAGATCTAGGTGTTTCTTTAACAGAGGAAATGTGCAATTTTCAGTCTTCACTTATGGCCTGTAAATTACTCTTAAACAAATCTAAGACAAAGGTGATGGTTTTTGGTACCCACCTAGACTGAGATCTGAGGTTGGTACTTTAGAAGTTAAATCTCTTGATGGATTACTGTTTGACTATGTTGATACATTTCAATATCTTGGGGTATTACTAGATTCTCATCTAAGTTATGAATCTCATTTTTGAGGGTTACCTCAAGAATACATTGTAGATTAGGTTCTTTGTACAGAACTGTTCATTTCTTATTCCTGAGTCTAGGCTGGTTATTTCAAATTGCTGCTTACTTCCTATTGTGAACTATGCAGCTATGATTACTGACACTGCTTTCATGGACAGTGATTTCAAAGAAATCCACTTTACTTCACTTGATAGCTAAGTTTGCTTTAAATTGTTCTAAGTCATCTCATCATTGTGTGATTTTGAAAGAAATGGGCTGGAGCATTGGTTCTTATTAAATTTCCAATACTGTGTGGCTAAGTTCAGATATAAAGTTATGGACTCCGAATTCCACGTAGTATTTCAAAAGTTTTTGAGACCATATATTGATGGTCATTATTCTAGACATAGGTCAGACAGTAGGTTTCTCGAGATTCCTTTTATGAAATCTAAAAGTGGACAAAGATCCTTTGCTTATATTGCTCCATTTATTTGGAATGAAATTCCTCAAGATATTAGGTGGTGGTGTTCTGTCAAAAAGTTCTGATGCATTAAGGATGTATTTCAATCTCAATTTAATTGTAACTGTTTTTATGAATTTTTTATGAATTTTATACGTAATAAAGACATTTTTGTCTGCAATTTGCTGCATTGTATATGTATGTTTGATTATGTATTGTCTGTATGCAATATATGTATGTGACCTGTAAAAGGAACTTGTTTCCAGTGTGCTTACCCGTTAAGCGAATAAACAAACAAACAAACAGATAGAAGGGGGATTTTTCACTGTCAGCAAAGCAACAATTGAAGTGAAAGCTATAAACAATACTTATTGTTTATAATTTGTTCACGAATGTAAGGAGAGTGTAATAGTCAGGGAAACAATATTTAATTTGTTTTATTTTTTATTTAAGGTAGTTTTATGTTTAGGGCCCAGTTGAAGTTTTTTACAGTGTAAAAGTAGCAGCCATGTTTGTGGTGGAAGATCAGTTCTAGCTGTAGATGGCTAACTGAAATGCCTGTGTTCCAAATGCCCACTGATCTGGGTTCCAGACTCTTCACCTCTAAGCAGTCCTTTTTTTTTTTTTTTGACCATGTGTAAACCGTATTTTACACATGAATAAGAGCCAATCAATTTACATGATTTTACCCTGCCATTTCATAAGGTTGTTGCACTGTGCTTTATTTTATTTATAAAATGGGTAGAGAAAATGCTGCATCCTGATTGGTGAGGAGCATCCCCCAGGCATGTGTTTATAGAGCGAGAACCCTGAGGGTGGCACTGTACTGGCAGCCAGGATGCAGCGCATGACACATATCCATGCCTGCCAGAAACTTGAAAAAAAATTGTGGCAGCCATGTTAGTGCTGTAAAGTACCAGTATTTGCCCTACCACAGAAACTCAGATTTTAAATTTTCCCATCATACAGGGTCACACCAAATACCAAGTAATTAGTGACCATTCATTTAAAAAAAAAGCCAAGACTGACCTGGTGTAATTTTTGTTTAGTTGCAGGCCTGTACTCCATGGCCCAAGTTGCTGGTGCCACCTCCCATCCCCACTCATCTGTTGGTATCGCACAGGCCTACGAGGCACCCCCCCCCCCACAGCTTCACCATCTTTCCTCCTGATCAAATACATAGAAACATAGAAACATAGACTCTGACGGCAGATAAGGACCACTTGGCCCACCCAGTCTGCCCATTTCCCTACCTACTGGATAAGCTGCAGATTCTAGTTAACCAACAGCCTATTTCCTGCAACCCCCCACTATAATTGCCTTATGTCTGTCCCATGCATGTTTGAATTCCTCCACTGTTTTAGACCCCACAACCTCTCCAGGAAGGCGGTTCCATGCGTCCACCGCTCTCTCCGTGAAAAGAATTTCCTCACATTACCCCTGAGCCGTCCCCCCTCTAACTTTAAATTGTACCCCCTTGTTCTTACACATCTCTTTTTCTGAAAGATGCTACCCTCGAACACACACAAACACAGTTTTTTTCTACACACTGTTCCTTCCAACAAATTATCTGTAAAAGGACTTAACAGTTCAGAAAGCAGCAGTTTCCTTTTTTTATCAAAGACATGCAACATTAGTCACTGAGCGTGCAGCACTGATGCTAAACCCACCCACTCTCCAGCATCAACTCACCCTCCTCAGCCAGCCTGACTGCCGAGCTGCCCACTCACATCGCTGGCGCACTGCAAAAAAGAAATCGACACTAATACGTAAATCAGTCTTTTTTTAAATTTTAGAAATGCATTCTCCTGGTGAGCAAAACTGGAACCAGTACTTTACAATAGCACTTTCACTGATGCATCGCAAAAGCTATGGGCACGTGCTAATAGCTGCAGGTTCCACTGACACTCTTGAAAGTTGCAGACGTTTGCTCAAAGCTGCATCTCTCTCTCTCTCTCTTGCTCTCTCTGATAGCAGTTTCCCATAGAAATATTTACAAATAAAAACCCACAGTATGCTTTACAAATAAAAATACAGGTGTGTGTGTGTGTGTGTGTGTGTGTGAGATTATTGTACAATAAGTGGACAAGTGCCCTCTACTGTGTGCCTGATATGGAGACACATTGAGAACTTCCACTGCACACTATGAGAACTTATGAGGTTAATTATTTTTAATAAATAAAAAAATACATAAAAATCTTGACTTTTTTTTTGTATTTGCTCATTTTATTTTTAATTTTTTTTTTGTAGCTATTTACTTCTAGGACCCATTTAATAAGTGCAGTGAGCCACTCCGAGTTGTGGGTTGTTGTCTGATAAATGCACTCCCAGAATGCTGAAGATACTCTGTGCAAGTGCCTTGTGTCTCACTATGCACCTTGAGTCTTGCGTTTATCAGACAACAACCCACACTTCGGAGTGGCTTATTGCTTACACGTTTCATTGAATAAATATAAATACTTCTCTGTACTCATCATATGCATCTTTCCTGTGTTGCCTCCTGGCTCTGTTCCCTCCCCTCCTTTTACTCTCTCGCTCCTCTGAGTGCTACATTTTCTGAATTTCCCCCACTCTAAAACCTCTGCTGGGCAGTCTGTCTACCTTCTCCTCCTCCTCCTCTTGTTCTTTGATCCTTCACTTGATGCACCCACGCATTCAAAGCTCTCATCCGACCGTTCTATGCACACTGCTTCTGCAGCTAGCCATCCTTCTCCGCATTCTCCTTTACCCTGCTGCCCTTTTATGTTGCCAGTCTCCTGAGCAGTTATTGTTCATTGTGGGATATATTGGGGTATACCTCTCCTCATTTTATAGTAGTCACTGCATTTACCTTTTTTTTTTTTTTTTTTTGGTATTTGCACCTACAGTTCTGTAACAATTGTATTTAATTAGTATTTTCTTTTCACTTTGCACATAATTGGCTGTATGATTATTTGCAAAGTACCTTTTATTTGCTGTGCTTCACATCCCATTGTAATCCTCCCACCCACCCCCACCCTGAAGTAAGCCTAGCTCAGTGTTCCTTTCCTGATCAACAACTTTGTAAATACGTCATTTACCATTATGGTACCCACGCTTAACAGTGCAGTCAGTACTGGACACGGTCAAAGTCAGCATGCAGACTAAGTGGTGGCATTGATGCTTGCAGTAGTAGAGGTCCAGGTTCGTGACCCAAATCCAGAAGGTCATGGGGGGGGGGGAGGGGACTGAGTGTACAGAGGACACTCTTTATAGGGAAGGAAGGACTGCATGCTGTGCTACATTCCCACCACCTGGGTGACCATAGCTAGTGATGCAGCTGGAAGCCCCATGTGGGAGGAAGGGTGCTGACTGGCTCTGCAGTGGCACTCTGCTGGGGAGTTGAGAGTACCCCCCCCCCACCCAGCCAGGTCTGGCAGGATAACAGGCCAGGTGCTCTCGAGAGCCCCGTGGTACTGACTGCAAGATGCCACAGTGTGGGTCTCCAGAAGTGATGCTGCCCCAGTGGACCTGTCATGAGGGAAAATGAAGTCCAGGCAAGTGTTACTGGGGCTGGGATATCACCAGTAAGGCAGCAAGATACTGGGCTTGCAAAGGGGAGCATAAATAATAATTAAAAAAAGAATTGACATATCCCAATATAGGGGCTACGTTATGCTTTTCTGAGACTGTGTGTCTGTGTGTGTGTGGTGTGTGGAGTTGGTTGTTTTTTTTTGTTTTGTTTTGTTTTTTAATTATAGGTTGGGAGGGGGGATATCTCTTTCATGTAATGTTTTATGTATATCATCCAGCAAAACCTTTGCTAGGAATAAATTTTTTTTGTTAAGAAAAGCATGCAGTCAGCTGTTGAATGTCGCCGGCCCTGAGGGAGAGAAAGGAGGAAAACCAGATGCCAGTTGAGCAGGATAATGCTTGACCTCCCTCAAGCCCCGCACGGCCAGCTTCAGTGCTCCACCTCTACAACCTTGGATCCTGACCCAGGGAGGGGTGGGAGCGAATGCCCTCAGTACAGCTCCCTGCCAGGGGTGGGGGCGCACAGCACTGTGAGGAAGGTTGAGGGTTAAGTCTGGTGAGAAGGCAGGTGATGGGGCTGGAGAGGTTGGTCACAGTGGAGCAGGCTGACAGATCATGAGGATTAATTACAATAATAACAAATCAAACATAATATTCACAGCAGTGGAATGAGGTGGAGTGACTGCCCCCTGAACCCTTGGCCTGGCATAGTTTCTTAAATAATTCCATGCTTGCAGGCCAAAAGGGAAGACCCAAGATCAAAGATGCACTTAGGAGCACAGTTCATGCATGCAGAAGAACATGACAGACTTTACAATTTAGAAAGTGTTGGTTTATCAGGCAGTTATGCAAATACAGTACACTTGATTTATTGAAACAGTTGTGATCATATAACATGTGGTTACATCCTGAGTTGTAAAGCAGTTTCGTAACTGTAGAAGCCACTTCTAAACTATAGATATACAGTTTCTTATTAAATAACAGCAATCTGCTAAACTGCTGTAATTTTTTTTTTCTATGATGTTGACAATATTTCTTTCCAAAGAAGCATTTATGGTGGCCAGACTAACAACCTCACAAGGGCCGCAGGTTTCAAAATGTTACCCAACTTCAGTCTGTTTCCTGACCAGTCTCACCGCATATCTCCTGCACCCTTACTCTGCAGCTCTTTCACATATTACAGTGTACCAGAATAAAGCTAAGCTTACTAACTGCCACTGCTGTCCCACAACACTGGCTCCTGCCTGCTTCAAACCATCGTTGCATGCAGGGGTTAGGATGGGGGTGGGTGGGGTGGCAATCTATAAATAAATGGATGCTTTTAGCGAGGGCAGCTCAATCACATTGTCTTTCTTAAACACAGTTTATGCAAGATGTAAAGAATTTCAGACAGAATAATAATAATGTTCATGCAAAGTGAAAAGGAAAAGCATTGGCACAGTTATAAAGATTGTGAGCAGCAGAACTGCAACAGGGCCCTTCCCCATATCTGCTGAACACCTTCAGAAAAATATGGACTTGAGTTGAGGCTTGTAGTGGGAAACTGTTGCCTCAAGGGAGGAAACGTAACCAGTGGTGGGTTTGTCTGAAATTGCAGCGGAGAGCATTATTGTTCAGTGAAACTAAAAAACTGCACCACACTCTCCCTGTGGTGCCACTGCTAACCCAAGTAAGTAGCAATTTCCAGCAAGCAAAACAAAAACCAGTGCAAAAACTGACAGCTGAATAAATCAAAAAACATTTCATGAGACCGTGTGTGAAGCAGATACAAATGCTGTGGTTTCCTCAGTGGGCCTTTACAGTGGGAAACAATTGCCCTGAGGGTGAGGCTTCAGGCATTACTGCTGTTGGAGGTTACTTTTTTGACCTTCGGGATTGTGGTTTTCCTTTATTAGCTGATCCTATTTGTTTTCTTAAACCTTTTTTGTTAAATGACCGATTTTGTACTGCTTTTTGTGTAGCTTGAGCGCAGCTTTCTGTTAACCGGCTGCTGCATTTAATGAGCTAGTGCTGCTAGTTTTAGAGAACAGCAACAATGTTTAATAACCAGCATGTGCACTGCAGCAGCACAGCTGCTTTTAATATCAGCAGCTGGGTAAAGGTTTTCACTGCTCGTAATTAGAGACAATTGCCTGGTTTGAGAACTGTGTCGCATATGTAATTGCTTTTGCTGAATGACTTTGACTAGACTGTAATTGATGTGAATATGCTTATATTGCAATGTAATAGTACTTAGTTTGCTTTTTATTTTTAGGACGTTCTTGTGAACAACATCTCTGGAGCTGAATGACCATATCCTCTTGGTAAATTTTAATCAAGAAATAAGTAATACTGTAGCACAGATATTAATCCCTGAATCAAAATAGAGCCCTCTCATCGGTTAAAAGCCAATCACATGAATAAAAATAGCCTGCACTATTACTCTCTGAGTCCATAGCAACGGGCAGTAGTGCATGACAACTATCAGTAGTTCAAAAACTGTTGCTCTGTAATCTAGTAATGCACCTTGTGCATTCTCTGCAACTAGGTGGAGCAGCAGCAGCAAAGCCGCAGGTGCTAAAGAACGTGGCATAAGCTGCCAGTATGGACGCTGCTCCCACCGCAGTGTATAAAAGCCCAGGGGAGCTCAGGTGAAGCTAACGGTTGTGAGCCAGGTTAAGCAGGCAACAAGAGCCTCCAACTTACAAGTCAGTTTGGCTATATGGAAGAGCCCGAGGGGCTTAATTTAAAAGAGGGCTCCCAGCGGGGGAGCCATACTTCCCCTTGTAGGCCCATAATGGATGAGGTCCTTGCGGGATCTAGCCTAGGCTCTCTCCTGTTCTCTTTATTTATTAATGCGCGTCTGCAGCACTGGTGCATCAGTCCGGATGTACGCTGACAACACCATCCTGTATAGGTCCTTCTCTGACCTGGCCTCGCTAAACCTCCAACTACAACAGGATTTCTGGAATCTCGCTCCTTGTGCTCAACACCAAGATGACTAAGTCTGTGCTCTTCTATCACCGGACCCTTAAGCCAACCTTTCTGCTCCCCCCCCCGGTGATTTACTCCTCCTGTGGCGACCCTCTTGAATTGGTGCAATCCTTTAAATATTTGGGTATCACCTTAGATTCCCACCTCACCTTTGACATCCATGTCACAGCCGTAGTCAAGACCTTTCACCAGAAACTAGGACTGCTATATCGCCTTCAGCCTTACCTAACTTCCTCCTTCCACCTGGCCATACCTTCCTCCTCCCTTCTCCCTCTTATCTCTTATGGTGCTCCTACTCTCTACTCCTTCCAGGTTTCCCCTCTTACCAGGCTCAAACAAACCTACCATAGGATAGCTTGCTTCGCCCTTGGCACTAACTCTAGGGAGCACCACTGCTCTGTCCTTGACTCACTCGGCTGGCCTTCCGAGTGCCTTCACCTTTTCTGGGCCCTCTCTCTGGAACTCACTTCCATCTGCTGTCTTAACATGCCCTTCTATAGTTATGTTCAAGCGTTCTCTTAAATCACACCTTGCCTCCTCCCAGCTCTGCACCTGTTCATGAGCCCTACCCTTATCCTCTTGCTCATCCCTCTCCTCTTCCTCCCTCCCTCTTGCTCATTCCTCTCCACTTCCTCCCTCCCTCTTGCTCATTCCTCTCCTGTCCTACCCTCTCTCATGTGCTGCTGATGCTCCTGAATCCCCCCAAACACTACTTTTGCTCACACCTCCCCTCTCTTACCTTTTTTCCTTGTGCTGCCCCCTATTGCTGCTGCCCTGTTTTCCTCTTCTTAGCTTTACCCCTGTCAGCTCTTTCTTCCCTTATCCTGCACCCAGATCTTGCATGCCATCTTCCCTCGTGTCTCCCTTCTCAACCCTTCTCCCTTAGGTTATCCCTGAATGAATCATAAATTTGTTTTGCTGTGTTTATCATGCTACATTCAGCTGTAGCCACTACTTTTATGCCTGTATACATTGCATCATTTGTATCTGCTGCATATGTTCCTGTACGTATCCCGTTCATTGCTGTATTCTTTTTTTTATGTGATTTGTAACTTATTGATGTTCTGTTTTATTTTTGTATCAGAAACTACTGTAAAAGTATCTTTCACTGTTATTGTATTTCTGTACTTCCTTTTGTACCCTCTCCAAGGTCACCCCTGAAAAAGGGACATTCTGTCTCAGCAGGCTCACCCGGCTACCAAAATTCATATAAATTAAATAAATGAGGCAGCTGAGGCGGCAAAAAAATGTAATGATCTATACTTGTGGTTTTATAGTGAATGCAGTGCTGCTTTATAAAATGGGTATAAAAAATCCAGAAACCTGATTGGTTGAGGAGCTCAGAACCCAGTGCTGATATCCCAGCACAGCCGCACTGGAAGAATATCTAGCAGCCTCTTCACAACAAAATCAGTACTATCACACATCCCTGACTGCCATCACAAATGTGGCTGTCACCTTTATTCACTAAAAACCTTTAACTAGGCCCTAAAAATAAAACTGCCTTAAATTTGAAAACAAAAGAATTAAATGTTGTTTGCCCTCATAATCCAATTCTTACACACACATAACTTAGAAAATGAAGTACTATAGTACCTACAGTTTAAATTTATGGTGTTTCTTTGCTGACCATGAAAAATCCTTCTCCTATCCTCACCTGCTTACTGGGGAAATCTGTGCTGTTTAACCAGCTACAGATAAAACAAAAAAAAATTACTCACCTTAGTAATTGCTTTTCTTCTCATGGAGTCTTGCTATAGTATGACTATATGCAGTCAGCCACTGCAGCTGAACTGCCCCGGAGAGGAAAGAGTTAACTCCAGAGAGTCTGGAGTTCCACAGCGCGAGGGCGCTATACCAAAGCTCTATCTGGCCAGTTTCAAATGAAACTGTCAGATCTTTGACAGCTAACACTAAGCAACAAGTCTGTGTGGAAAGCTCTACACTAGCCAAGTGACTACCTACTAGTAGGAATAACAACAATATAAACAACAATATAAACAGCAATAATAATAATAACAATGAATAATAGTATTATTAGTTTCTCTAACAAGCACTATTAGACCCCCTTCCCCAAGACTCAAGTCCAAGAAGGGCCAACATATTACTTAAAACAGAAATACCTAATTCCCTAACCCTAAATAAAGGGGTGAAGGAAGAACTAAAATGGCATGACACAGTGCTTGCACTAATTTGCCACCCCTACCCAAGTAGAAGTTCTGAGAGGGCCAGGAGGGAGGGTGGTCATAATATAGCAAGACTCCATGAGAAGAAAAGCAATTACTAAGGTGAGTAATTTTTTCTTCAAACACCGTGAAGTCTTGCTATATTATGACTATATGCAGATTACACAGCAGTACCTCCATTGAGGAGGGTCAGAACCTACTTAGGAAATAGGCTGTGAAGCACAGCTGTGCCAAAACGAGCATCTCTCCTGGACTGAATATCCAGGGAATAATGCTTGGTAAAAGTGTGAACTGTTTTCCAAGTAGCAGCTTGACAGATTTCCAGAATGGGAATATCTCTAGCAGCCGCTAGAGATGCAGCTGTACCCCTGGTGGAGTGAGCCCTCAGTCCTGAGGGGGGTTCTCTACCTAGTTTTTGATAACAAAATTGGATACAAGAGACAATCCACCTTGCAATTGTCCTCTTAGTGGCAGGTTTCCCTTTGCCAACCTCGCCATAGGTAAGGAAGAGTTGGAGGATTCGACCTGTGACCCTTGGTGGCTCCAAATAGTAGCTTAAGGCTCTTTTGACGTCCAAGCTGTGCAGACTCCTCTCACCTGAGGAAGAATGCTCAGTGAAAAATACTGGAAGAGAGATGGATTGGTTCAGGTGGAAATCTGAAACCACTTTAGGCAAAAACTTTCTGTTAGTCCTGAGGACTACCTTATCTCTGTGGAAAGAGATAAAATCTTTTTCACTGACAGGGCCTGTAGTTCACTTATGCGTCTGGCAGAAGTGATAGCCACTAGGAAAACAGTTTTCCAAGTCAGAAACTTGAGCTCTGCTGAGGACAGAGGCTCAAAGGGGGGTTGCATTAACTGAGCAATGCAAACATTCAGGTCCCAAGCGGGAGCTGGTTCTCGAAAAGGAGGGTTGGTGGAAGTAACCCTTTAAAAACTTGGAAAGCACAGGGTGAGAAGAAAAGGAAGCAGGCTTCCTGCTGACAGAAAAGCAGAGACAGCTGCCAGATGAACCTTAAGGTAGCTGGCCTAAGGCCTAAGGAATTTAAATGGACCAAATAGTCCAGTAAAATGGGCAGATCAGCAGATTCTGGGATAATCTGCTTCTCAGAGCACCAGATGGAAAACCTTTTCCACTTAGAATTGTAAGTGGCCTAGTGGAAGGCTTCCTTGAAGCCTTTAAAATATCCAAAACACCTTGAGAAAGGTGTAGTCAGCAATTCTAACTCCTCAAGAGCCATGCCTTGAGATGGAGGGATTTGAGGTCCCGATATCACGCCTCCCTGTGCACAGGCCAGTAAGTCGTGGACTCTGGGCAAGCTCAGGGCAGGGTGGACTGTCAAGGACAGAAGCAGTGGGTACCAGGGCTGTCTGGCCCAATCTGGAGCAATCAGAATCACCTTGCAGGGCTGAGATCTGATTTTAACTAGTACCCTGAAAAGAAGGGGAAAGGGGGGAAAGGCATACAGGAACTTCCCTTTCCAATCCAACTGAAAGGCGTCCAGGGGGACTGATCCCAGCACTGGAGGCCTGCAACAAAACAGAGGAAGTTGGTGGTGTCTGGGGCTGCGAAAGATCTATCTGAGGGTGCCCCATCTGGCAAAGACTGACCCCAGCACCTGAGGATTCAGAGCCCATTCGTGATGGCCCTGAGAAATCCTGCTGAGGGCATCCGCCAGGACATTGTCCTTCCCTGGAAGGTGAACTGCTATCAGGGAGGTGTTCAGGGAGTAAGCCAGAGACCACAACTTCATTGCTTCGGTGCACAAGGCTGATGACCGAGTGCCCCCTTGCTTGTTGATGTACCACATTGTTGTGGTGTTGTCTGTCCTGACTTGAACTACTTTGTTCTGGACAGAAGCTGAAAATGCCTGAAGAGCTAAAAGGACAGCTCTGAGTTCCAAAAGATTGATGTGGAGCAGAGATTCCTGGGGAGACCACACTCCCTGGGTGGACAGGTCGCCTATGAGCTCCCCACCCTAACAGGGAAGCATCCGTGGTGAGGGTGAGGGAGTGGAAACGGGAATGAAAGGAACCCTTGTTTTAGATTGCTTTGATCCTGCCACCAGTGTAAGGCCAGGATCAGGGTTTGGGTCACTGGAACCAATTTGGAAAGGGGTCCCTCCTTTGAGACCAATAGGCCCTCAAATGGAACTGAATGTCCCTCATCTGGAATCTTGCTCCTTGCACTACAGCTGTGGAAGCAGCCATGTGCCCTAGGAGTTGCAAAATGCCTTGCTGGTCGAGAGACCCGTGAGGGTGAAGGAGGATGCCAGGGCAATGAGTCTGTCTACCCTTTCCGAGGGGAGAAATGCCCTGGCTAACTTTGTGTTCAATTCTGCACCTATGAAAGTTAGTACCTGAACTGGTTCGAGAACTGACTTTGCAAATTCTAGCAGGAATCCTAGGAAGTGAGAAGCTGCTGGTGACTTGCAAGTGGGATTTTACTCTGATCTGGGGACTGGACCCACTATGAGCCAGTCGTTCCAGGTAGGGAAACATGCAATCCCTTGCCTTCTTAAATGAGCCACTACCACAGTTAGACATTTCGTGAATACCCTACTGCGCGTAGAGGCCGTTGCGGCACCCTAGTGTAGTGCCTGAGGTGTTCAACCTGAGGTATTTATAGGGTCTGACTGGAACATGAGGCTAGTATCCTGAGGTCCAGGAAGCATCAGTCCCCTGGCCTCAGGAGGGCAAAATCATTGTCAGAGTTACCATTTGAACTTGGTTTCAAAAGATGCTTGTTCAGTACTTTTATCTAAATGTGCTATTCTTCTGTCTTTTGGAAGAATTGAGTACCCGTTTCTTTGATGGTAAGGTTGGATCTTTCTATTGCTTTAGTCCAAAGAAGAAACTCGTTTCAAAGCAAGGGTTTGAAGGATTTGTAGGAAATGTCTGGTTTTCTTGGAACTGTTTGTTGAGAACTGTACTTGGTTTGTTACTCAGAACCTGTCCGGGTTAGGACATCCAGTTCTGGCTGAATAAACCAACCTGCCCCCACTGGGCATGGTAGGACCGCCCTGGGCACCCCATCAGGTGCCTGTTTGCAGTAGCCTTAGGCTGAGGGGGACGGCTTATTTGTGCCTCGGCTCACCTTCTGTTCTAAAGAAACCCCTCAGTCCAAATGCAGAGGAGGCCTGAATTTGCAAAAGCGTCAGAAAGGCCTGCCTCCTACCTCTGGGAGCGTGCCTCTGTGGAGTGGCATGCCTCTCCTTAGCCTGGGCACTTTTGTAGGTAGTTCTGTATCATCCATCTTTTTCATATAGTTTTCTGTTTGTTCCCAAACAGAGAATTACCCACAACAGGAAAATCTATAGCCTTTGACTGAGTATCTTGGGACAGATTAGTGCATCTGAGCCATGCCAACCCACTGAAAGCTTACAGAAGTGGCCATGACCCTAGAGGAAACATCATTAACATCAACAGCAGTATGAAATTGAACTTAGAGGCTTCAATGCCATCAGCAGCCACCTGTTCTAACTCACTAGCCAGCTGGCCATGGGCCTGCTTGGCTAACTGCAATCTGTGTCCCACCTAGATTTCTGATATCTAGCCACATAAGCCATATAATTTGCCTGTCTGAGTCCCCAAAGCTGCCATATACTGTTTTTTTCGCCATGGCATCAATCTTCCTGGAATCTTTATCAGGAGGATGTGAGGCCAGAGGAATATTAGCTCTGTCACAGGCTGTAGCTTGTACCACACCTACATGACTACACTGCTCAGTGAGGAAGTCTGTATCAGAGCCTGACAAGGTATATCTTCTGTCCATGTTTTTATCTACAGGAGGGTCAGAATGAGGATTTTTTAAAATCTTTGTTGTTTGCTTCCTAAATGACTTATGCAAAGGAATAGACAACCTCCTAGACTCTGGTATATCCATCATTTCTACATAATCAGGCTCTCTTGCTCATCCACAGCTTCCTCTAAAGGAAGCTGGAGGGTTTCTGCAACCTTTTGTAAAACATAAAATGAGAAGGGACTCAGACAGAATAGGAGGAGATTCTAAAGGTCTGTCTGGAGAAATGTCCGTTCAATGGGCACGTCCAGACCCTCCCAGCCACACATGTAATGATCAAATTCATCCTCCTCTCCTGTGGTTCATAAAATTCCTCAACATCATACTCCTGAACCACTGGCACTGAATCGAACCAACCTTTTACCAACTGTAGGTGGTTCGGCAGGACCCTGAGACAGTAACTGGACAATCTGTATGGCTTTAGCTACTTCTGCAGCAGTTGGAGACAATTTTGGACTCAAACCTACTGATTTCTTTGTCTTTTCACTGAGACTGGTTCCCTGAACCAGCCTTCCTTTGCCCGAGAAGTCTCGCCCTGGTCAGAGGCTCTCCTCTGGTCCAGTGGGTACTGGACGGACTGGCCATCAGGTCAGCGGACTTCTTGGCCTCTCGTTCCCTGAGCCGGCCTAATCTCTTTTCCAGGGTGGCTGCAGGGAAATTTTTACACACCTGGCAGTCTGACAGGAGGTGGTCAGCCCCCAGACAATAAACACAAGTGGTGTGTGGGTCAGCCTTGGCAAAGGCTTCCCCACAGACATCACAGTGTTGAAACCCAGTGGGCCCGGTTTTTTTTGGGTTTCTCAGACATAATGCCAGCCTAACCAAAAACTTGCCCTTTTGATGGCAGTGCCAGGCAAGACACCCTTATCGGTTCCTAACCGTGTCACAGGTATTTGAAAACCTATTTTAAAAGCAAGGTTTTTAGAACCGATAAGAACTGGAACCACACTCTAAAAGCGCAACCACACTTTAAAACGTTAAATTAGCAAACCGATCAGTTCAAACCGAACCGATAATTGAATTTCCACACAGACTTTAAATTTTCTACTTACGGTTTACCAGATAGAGCTTTTAACCAAATGCGGTAAAATAAATATTTTTGCCGGTTCAAATGAACCGAAAATACTCGCTTGAACCGAGAAATGAACCGATGTGAAGGAGCTGATCGCCGGAGCGACTGTTCAGTGAAGCGGAGTAAAGAATCTGACAGTTTCATTTGAAACTGGCCAGATAGAGCTTTGGTATAGCGCCCTCACGCTGTGGAACTCCAGACTCTCTGGAGTTAACTCTTTCCTCTCTGGGGCAGTTCAGCTGCAGTGGCTGACTGCATATAGTCATAATATAGCAAGACTTCATGGTGTTTGAAGCCTTGGTTCCATCTGAGGTCTTCTGTTGTGTGATAGTGGGGGTGAACATTCTACCAGTAGAACTGAGCAGAGATTTGAATTCTTGTATTCCATACATAGTAAACATTCCATCTCTTGAATTCAAACCCCAAACAAGGATCTTGAATTGCTTTTTTGGATACTTTGCAGTTTAATATCTTTACAGCTGTTCAGCAGATTTAAGTGAAATTCCACATGCATAGTCTCAGGAGATAGATCTCTTGATGTGCCAAGTTTCAGTCTGATCGGGTATGCAGATTGCAAGATCCAAATGGTGAAAAAAGTTTAAAAATAGCAGTTTTTTGTTGTTTTTTTGTCACTGTCTAGCGCCCAGACGGTTTGGGATTTTGGTCTGAAATTTTCAGGGTAGAAAGGGCTTGGCCCACAGCTGTGCTTTTTCCTGGTTTGGTGAAAAAATATTAATCCATTCCAACAGGGAACAGACATTCAACCTGTTGAACAAGGAGTGTAGCCTCAGCCCAAGGACCATTCTATTAGAGCCACAGCTATGCATCTACTATCTACTGCTGGACTGTTGTAAGCATGGAAAATTATGGTAGTCACGGGGGCACAGACAGAAGCTGGCTTGAGAAGCTATTGGAGTGCCTCTGCCAAAGACCGGAAAAAGTGGAGCGGAATCCTGGCACACATCAGAAAGGAAAATCAGCAGATGGAATCTTCAAGCAAGAATCAAGAAATGGAGCCTACACACAAGAAACAGAAGCCAGAGCCTGAAAATGAGTTCACTGACAATGAAGTGCTTTGGGAGTTGGATTTTTATTTCTGTTGTTATTTTAACTGCCCCCCTCTCCAAAAAAAAAAGTAGTGCATCGTGCAGTTCCAAGCGATTTTGTTTTTTTGATCATCCTAAACAGTGTAGTTAGGGACTGTTGTTTCTCTTTTTGTAAGACATTTTCTAGTCTTTATTTAAATAAATGTTACAACATTTTACAAATGCAAACTACTTGTCAGTGTAATCTTTTCCTAATTATATTAGGCCTCGTGCCTTACCACGCACCTAGGCGTGCGGTTATCACAGAACAACCAACACGATGTCGTGTCTTACTGCTTACGTATTCATTGTTCTGCTAACTGTATTCACTGCTGCCTTTACTATTCATGCTGCTTTCTGTCCTTCCTGGGGTGCTGCTGCTGGGTCCTAATGCTGCTCCATTCTGCTCTCTTTCTTCTGTGTCATTGGTTCTTATGGCTTCACTCCTTAGCTTAGTTTAGCAGAAGCTAAATGTTTTTTTTTACTCACCCCTCCTTCTCTTGGACTTCTCTCACAACTTGTTCAGGAGTCCGGTGGTGGTTGAGCACTGCGGTTGATGGAATGTTGCCTGTCTGAGTGCTGGCATCATCTTTTGGGTGGGTCTTTCTTTTTTCTCCCCTGAGAGATGCCAGTGTGCAGGTGGGCTCTGCCTGCCATCCGCAGTCATGTTTGTTATCTGCTTGTCCTGCCACCTGGCTTCCACTAGGTGGCAGGCATACAGCAGGACACTTTGCCCCCCCCCCCACTGGGTGGAGGAGAGCTTACCCTGGGATGTTCCATACTCCTTTTCCCATCCATGGCAGAGGGTAGTAAACATTCAGCACATCAACAAAGAGGACCTCTCTTGCAGGCAACATAATTGTGTTCCATAAAGGACTCGAATTCATGAACAGAAGAGTGAATGGTGGTGAAAAGTCAGGAACAGGGAGATGACAAAAAAAGTCTTTTTTGGCCTAATGGCATTTTTCTACTCTTAGAATGTCCTACGGTCCTAGTAGCTATGGAAAACAAAGAGTTGAATGTTTATTGGATTTTTATTTCATGATATACTTACAGGATGGCCTGTTAAGCCCAGGAGTTTGTTTAGAATGGGGCCCTGCCCACAGTGGGTAACATTTACGTAGGCAGTGATATGTGACTACAGTTTGCAGTGCATATTGCACAAGACTGCTGACTTATAAAAGATATTGCATGTTAGTTTTAACACACTGTATATGATATCCGTTTCGAAGCCTTTTCTATAGTGTTGCTTTCCCAGAGCTGCTCCCGTTAAATCCAAATAAAAAAGAAAATGTGTGGGAGCATCCTGTAGACTGTTGCATTACAGTCACTTGTGTTTATATTCCAAAATTGAAGGTTGCAGAGCCAAACTCCCAGATCAGCAGGAGCTCTGTAAACTGGATGGGATTGCAGTTTCTCCAGTCAGAGCATGTTCCAGAACATAAAGACAAGCAAATACCATGCCCTTTTGAATTGTGAAATAGTCATGTTTCGAGGTAAAGATTATTTACACATCAGCATTCATTTGAAAAGAAAAGATAATTTTGTTGCCATCTCTTTAGCTTTGTTTCTAATCGGTCTTTCGCAACTGTTAGGAGAATAAATATTATATATAAGATAATACATCTGCAGATGTGTATTATGATTTTTTTCTTCACACACCCGAGATGTTTGATGCCAGTTAAACCCAGAGAGCGAAGCTCAGGGGACTTAAAAAGGCATCACACACTGAGGGGGTGGTGGGGGGAGAATGACGCACATCTGCATGTGGCTTATCCATACCTCTCGACCCTTTGTCCCCCAGATGTGAAACATTGCCTCTCCAAATGTGGAACAAACGAGTAAAATGTAGAACACTTAATCAAATCTTTACCTAGGAAGCTCAGAACGCTGTTAACATGTTTGCAGTTATGCTCAGAAAGTCTCTTATTAATTGAATAATATATTTTTTGCATCATTTACTAAAGATTTTTGCTTTAAAATGTTGACACTGAATGTGGAACAAGTCCTCACAATGTGGAACAGGGAGCTTGTGTGAAGTTAAATGAGGAACGTTCCTCGGAATGTGGTACAGTTGAGAGCTATGGGCTTATCTTATATAATTTGCTGGTTTCCAGTGCTTAACAACAGAGTCTTGACAGCCTCTGCAAAGGCATGAAAGCATTCATCTGTTGATTGGGGAGCTAAATCAGAGACATTTGCTGTATTATGGTAAATGCTGGTTCTCCTATGAGTAGAGACTGTAAGGTTTCATTTTATTCAAGTCTGCAGTGGCTTGCATGTCTTCACCTTAGTGTGACGTTAAATGTTACCTCTGTTTATGTCACTGGTATAGGTCTTGGTGGTAGACTGATGTGTTAAAAGCATGTTTTTGAGTGTGTGTGTGCTTTTTATGGTTCAAGAATGAATAATGAGGCTGACTGAATGAGTGTCTAGAGACCTGTGAGGGGATTCTTTATAATCGTGAGGTTGTAAGTCCTATTGTAAATTTTGGCTTTTTGTGGACATGGTTTGCAGGTTGATAAACACAATGCTACCAGTAATTATATTGAAACTATATATGCAGTATAAGCTTATATTAGATATAAATTATTGTGTGTGTATTATTTTTATATGTACAGCACAGTCCAGGTTCGTTGAAACAGCATGGAGAAATATGGTATATGGTTAAAATAGCGCAACCACAATAGCGCGAGTAATTATAGCACGAACATATTGGCACATGATAAAACAGCGCGATTGCAATATGTTGTGGTAAATATTAACATGATGCTGCCATCTAGCTTCCAGTGTGGGAACCCATAAATATACAGTAAATACCGCACCTCCCCATTTGACCATCAGTACTGCTGGAAATGTCAGAGAAAGTTTGCTTTGTGAGAAGCCAGAAAGGCGGTGAACTCACGCTTCTGAATGGGTTTCTCTACCGGCAAGAAAGAGAAAGACCTGCAAAGGCATGCTACAAGTGCCTTGAATATGACAAAGGCCATGGCATTGCTAGGCTTCACCTTAATGGGGATGTTGTTTTAAAGAGAACATAATCGTGTCCCAGATCCTGCCATGGTTTCTGTTAAGGAAGAAGTGGCAGGAATGAAAGAATGGGCAGCAACAAGTACTGAGATGACACACCAGATTGTTGCAGGTGCAGTTGTTAAATTATGCCCCTCTGTAGCATCCCAGCTACCAGCAATGTCCTTGATAAACATACAGAACGGCGAACTCGCTGTGCTGCTGCCTGCCCTCCGCCAGAGTCCTGTGATGCAGCATCGCTTATCCTTATGCCTGAGCTGTGTGTAACCCAGAAAAATGAGAAATTCTTGTTATATGATTCAGGTCCCTCCCAAGACAGGATCCTAATTTTCTCAACATCACAGGACTTGCAACA
The DNA here is from genome assembly GCA_016271365.2 of Neoceratodus forsteri. Lineage (NCBI taxonomy): Eukaryota > Metazoa > Chordata > Ceratodontiformes > Ceratodontidae > Neoceratodus > Neoceratodus forsteri. The sequence continues at coordinate 1,524,089,120 of CM057452.1, forward strand.
CTTGAAAAACAGTGAACACTGGTTTGCTGACGGCACATTCAAGTGCTGCCCTCACATATTTCAACAACTTTACACCATTCATGCCATCCATAATAACTCAGTTGTCCCCGTGATGTACATACTCATGGCAAACCGAACCGTGGCCTCATATGGCTGTGTGTTCACAGAGCTTCTCAACCTTTGCCCTGCCTTGCGACCCAATACCATTATGCTGGACTTTGAACAACCTGCTATCAAAGCTTCTAAAACTGCCTTTCCTAGTGCCAAAATCAAGGGGTGCTTTTTCCACATGTGCCAGTCACATTGGTGAAAGGTGCAAGAACACAGGGCAATCTGTGCTCAGTACATATCAGACCTGAGTTTTGACTTACACTTGCGTCTCCTGCCTGCATTGGCATATGTCCCCCCCCACAAGATGTAATTTTATCATTTGACGAGATAAACACCACAAAACTTTTCCAAACTAATGGTGACTTGCATCTATCATGGACTATTTCGAAGACGCATGGTTGGGGCACCCCTTGGCAAGAGGGGGACTCAAGAGACCGATGTTCGACACCAGTATATGGAACTGTTTTGATGCTGTTGAGCATGGCATACCTTGAACCACTAACTCAGTGGAAGCCTGGCACCGCAAATTTAATAATTTTGTCGGTGCAAACCACCCCTCAGTTTGGAAGTTCCTGCAATGCCTTAAAGAGGAGCAACATTTCAGCACAGTGTTGATTGAGCAGCTCATTGCAGGAACTGCTGCAGCAGAAACAAAGGACTACAAGGATACGGCTAAGCGCATTGCAGTAATTGTTTCTGAATATGATTGAATATCTCCGTGGCATAGCTTATAACTTTCAATTACAGGCATGAACGAATAAAATTGATTGCTCCACCATTAACTGTTGTGCTTCACACCTGTGTGCTTTCCACTTTTTAATTAATTTGTAGAAGTAAAGTTTACCTGCAACCAGAAACTGTGTTGTCATTCTTACGAGGGACTGTGTGAAACATTATGGGCAAACAGGAAGGAATGTAATGTGAGGCGGATGGGGGGAGAAGGGGGAAGCATTTGGTTGTAGGACATTAATTTGTGTGCACTAGACATCAGTCTCCCAAATATCTGGCATTTGCACAATGGAAGATGTACGAGTAAGTAAAATATTTAAAATAAATATGCTGCACATCGCTATTGTTGCTCACGCTGAATTGCTGTAGTGCTAATGTTGAGATGCGCAATCATGTAGACGACATAATGATGCGCGCTATTAAGGATGCACGATATTGACACTAAACCGAGAAATATGTAGAGAAATACAGCATTCATCATTACACTCAGGATTTGACCACTCCCCCCCCAACAACATACTGTACATTGTAACACAGCAAACCCATACACGTATGCAACCTTATCGCACCACTTCTGACTTTGTTCTCCGCTCAAACTACTACAGGCCACATCACCCTATAGGAAAGCTACCCACACAGTGTGGGCCCTGAGGCAGGATTCTGCCATTCTTTCCATCTGGCTCTTGTTTGATATGACCAGTGGAGGAGTGCTGCTTCTCCTGGCATCCCTGCTGGCCACTCCTTCAGAGCGCCAGTGCTCACCACACCACCACCTCGACCCCGCACCCATCTTCTGACCTTTCCAGGGTAACCCAACATATTCCTGTGTTAAGAGAGTCCTTCTCCTTAGAGGGGTAAGTGCCAGCAGGTGCAACTACGTATCCCTGGAGGCTGACGCTTGGTTGGTCTGGGCTGTCCGGAGCTTCATGGCGGTGCAGGCCAGGTGCTCATCATCTGGTCATCAGGGGGCCCATTTTCACATTTTCTTGGCCTTTCCCATACAGTAGCCTGCGTAAGGATGGTGTCCTGAGGTGGGGATGTACAGGAGGGTGTGTCAGGGCTTCACGCCCCCCAAGCTTATCCCCAGTCTTCCTTCAGGAGCCTAGGCTTGACCCCCCCCCCCAGGAGGGAAGCGTTCAATGAATGCTTGTGAATCCCCTCCCTACCGGTCTCCGCTCCTGGTACCTGAACTCAGGGAGTGAACCTGGGTTGCCAGCATGCTGAGTGAACCCCTTCTCTCTGTGCCACAACGCTGGCATAACCCCCCCCCCATCTCTGTCAGCCTCTCACAGTGCTAGTGTAATGGTGGGGGTGGTAGTTATATGGTCACATGCAGCTTCCAATGGTCTTCACAGGTGGTTCTATGACAGCAAGAAGGCTGCAGCCCTTCTCTTGGAATCTAAGAGTGCTGCTTCCACAATGCTCTCAAGACTCTGAAGAAAACTCGAGTCTCACACATGGGAGTGCAGTATGCTCCATGGGCACCACTTGGCCGGGCATCCTTATTGACATTTTGAGCAATTCTTTGTTTGACCGTAACCTCTTTCCTACCGCAAAAGCTGAGATGATGTTCATTTGTGTGAGACCAGTGTAGAAGATCCAACTCACCACCTCAGGACCAGGTGCTTTTACCATGGCTGACTTCATAATGTCCCAATTAAAATATAATTGATAGTCGCGCTCATTGAGAGAGAGAATTTGCATTTATTAGCACTATATTGTAGTTTTGTTTACTAATTTGTTGTATATTGCCATTAATAAGTGTCCAGTCATGAACAAAGCTCCCTGATAGAATGTGTAATAAGTGCTGCTTTTAATGATTCTTCTAAGAGGTGATGGTAATTTTTTCACTTCTTGCCCCCGTTTTCCTCAGAACACCTTGTTCTGCAAGGTCCTTTCTTTGCCTTGCTTTTCATTGTAAACCAATGAAGTTTTTGTTACTTGGCCATTTGAGAGGTACGTGTAACTCACCAAGATATGCAGCAATTCAGGGTCCCAGCCTGGCCTGCCCATTCACAGAACCCAGCCCTACTAGAGGGACTCGCATTGGCCATTCCTGATCTTGGAACTCCTTATGGATGAATACCTCCATGTGGAGCCCAGGATGGTTGTACAGAGTACTGTGCTTAAATGCCACCAAAGCAGCTGCCAGCACAGTGGAGTTGAAGACTACCCTGTCCATGAGGAAAATAAACAGACCTCTCTATACCTGAGAAGAGAAAGGGCAGCTTGGAAAGCAAGTTATGGTCTGGCAAGCTGTCTGTTCACTGAAAAAAAAAAAAGCTGAATATCATAAATAAAAGATTTTCATCACTTGAAGAACAGATGGTAACGATGGAAATATAAAAACACATTGGAATTGGTTTCAAACCCTGTGTATGCTTTAGCTTGGTGCTGATGCTCTGTGATGCCTAATCTTAACACCAGGGAGGGGAGGTACTGTGACATTATTTGGGAAGAATTGGAAAATACAGGATATGAAATGCAGAAACATTAGAATCCTTGAGGTCTCAATAATATTAGTGAGTGGGCATGATCTCATGGACATGGAGAATGATCTTATGCCCGACATATACTGGAGATTTATGGGGTGGTCTGAGCATGCTAAGCTTCCCTCTAACAAACCCTCAGTCTTGGTCTGTAATCAGGCAAACTTGCTTATCAAACCAGGTGGCATCCTCGGGACTTCTGTTTAATGAATGCTGATAAAGTAGTGACAAAAATGGGACCTAGTAATCCATTTTACAAACCAGTCAGACTCCTTATAGTTTCTGAGGTTATCAAAAATGCACAACCTCTCTTCTTTTTTCCCTCCTTCTCTATTTTCTCCCTCTGTCCTTCCCATCTTCCTTGCCTTTTTCTCTTCTTTCTTTCCTTGCACACTTTTCTCTTATCTTCACCTCTCCATTATCGAACATTGTTTATATTACCACATTTATCACTGTTTGTAATTTACTGAATGACTTGCCATAGCCTGCCCTAGCATGTATTTCATACATGGTTGCTATTTCTGATTCTGTAATACCATATTAATTGTAACTATTCTGCTTTCCCCTTATAACCTGTCTAGGTTTGTGTTTTATTATCAGTATGTGTATATAAGGCTTCTCCAATATGTTTACCTTAAATACTGTGTTTAAGTGATATTTTATACCTTATCTGGAGGATATTCTTCTGTTGTATACGATGTGTGCTTTCTTATATACTCAAATTTCAATAAAAAGATAGAGTGAATAAAAATGCACAACCTCATCTGGGGCAATTTCTTGCTTTGAATCCCGTTCTGTTGAACCTCACTACAGAGGTACAGTATTAATTCTTTATTTTTCAAAGTGGCAGATCATTATTGGGTCATAAATCTATTTTTAGGATGCAGTTTATGCCAGAGAACTTGCAAATCTGTCTAAATTGAACTATGAGAAATGAAAAAGATGATCTGTCAGACAGAAAGCAATTTAACATGTACAGTAACTGGTCTGTGTTTACTTTTAAAAAAAGAATTATCTATTTTTTTTTAATTATTTTCTGCAGTTACCTTCTTTTAGTTTTAAAAACTCTGTTCTTACAATAGTTTGGCATGAATAAGATACCTAAATCCTCTTTGCTTTTCATGAACTCCAGACTGCATACATAGCAGGGTTTATTTGTGCTTGATAAATAGCCTTGATCCTTGCCGACCCCCTTAGGAACACCCATTAGGAAAAGCCGCACTTATCCCCGTTACTATAATTAGTGTTCCATGAGGCAAGTGAGTTCTTGCATAAAACTGCTAAAATGTTGCCCATGTCACCTGCTTGTCATCACCTCATTAATCTGACTACTGAGTTCAGAAAACTGCCCTTTTCACAGTGTGTGGCTAATAGGGACATTTTCTTTTTTCAAAACTTGTGTAGATTTGCTCATTCCTAGCTTTCCATTTGTATACAGATCATCACTGTGTTACACACTTAGTTGGCTAACTAGATGCTAGTATCTTATACCAGCAATTTATCCAGGAAGACTCTTTTTTTTTTTTTTTTAATTTTCTGTTTATTGCTTTTATGTAAAATAAAAACAGATATACACGATAGCCTCATGCAAGAGGAACAAAGTTATATAGGAAAACACTTCATATAACAGAAGATATCTCTTGCTTCTGGTACAGTAGGAGGGGGGGAATAAAACAAATTAATAAGCACACATATGCTTTAAGTCCATTAAAGTCCCTAGATAATGCCAGCCGCTTCATGGCTAAGGTTCAAGTCTTTAAAGGGAGCAAAGCTAGATATTAAACCTGCACTATGTGAAAGTGCCATAAACCTTAATAATCCAGTGAGTTATCACCATTAACTAGGTACCCCCTAATTCCAACCGTATCAGCCCCTGGCCACACTTTCCTAAAAAAGGAAGCATAATGGAAGTAACTTTTATTAAGTCTGGGCAAAAATTCTAACATATAAAATTAGAATAGTGAGCCAGTTTATCTTAAGTTAATATGTCTCCATGAGTAGTAGGGTAACACTTATAACGAAGTGAAAAGAAAGAAAATATCTTTAAGTCTCCCTCTACCCTTGTCCCAGGCTGATTTCTAACACATTATAAAACCCATTCAAAATCCCAGGTCCTGTACTTCCATTAATAGGCAAATAGTCAAATAGTATTCGTGCAGAGAAAAAGGATAAATCAAAGTCACTCAATCCTCTTCAGAGTCAGAGCCTGTTGGATCTGCATTCTTTGGTGGCTGAACCTGAAATTCCTTCTCCGTCTTCTCGACCCACCGCCTGCATCTTGAGGGTCGCTGAATTGCCACATCTTCCCACCGTAGTAATCTCGAGGCTACCGCAACATGAAGGAGTGAATTCATACCCAAGCGTCAAGTCTCTGCTCAACTCCATCAAACTGTTTACGCCGAGCACGGGTCTGAAAGGACAGATCAGAAACAATTTCACATCTCGATCGTGGACATATAATGGTAGCTGCCAAGGCTGTTCGATCAATACATCTCGAACCTCAGGTCTGGAAGCTTGCAGATTATAGTGCACGGCAAATTGGGGTCCGAGGGTTGGATTCTAGGCTTAATGCGTAAATGCTTGCCGTAGGTCTATCCACCAAATTACTCAGGAATTTGCAGATTCTTCAGCTAGCCAGGATTTCAGATATGAAAGTAGATCAGCCCCTCAGATCCCTCAGGAAGGCCTACTATCTCATACGTTCCTGCCGCATGGCGTTTTCCAGTGCTTCTACCCTGCCCCTCAATTGCTGATTCTCCTTTACTAGCTGTGTCGCGGTGGCTTGCGCCGACAGGGATCTCTTGTCCGCTTGTGCAATTGATGAGGTCAGTTCTTTGATCGCTGCATCCTGAGTCTCCAACTTCTGCAGCATTTTTTCTATTTTATTGTCCATTGCCCTCACAGAGTCCAGGATAGTCTGCCAAGGTGGTTCTTTAGCAGCCGAAATAGGGCGATCTAATGACTCCATTCCCCTGCTCGGCGTCTCACACGTTCCCACAGGCCGCTGTACTCCAGAAGTAGAGGGCTGGTTGTTTTTAGTGCGCCCCATAGCGAATTTGGTATCGATGCAAAGCTGAGATCGAGGGGACTTTGATAGATTCTCTCTCGCTTCAATTTAGAGCCTTTAGTTAGAGTTTTAGTGGCAAAAGGAGCTGAAACTTCGCGGAGCTGTTGAGGGCACGTCCTGCTCCGAAGCCGGCTCTCTGGCGCCCCCCATCCAGGAAGACTCTTGATGGCTAACTGTGTGCTGTACAGAATACAGTATCAAGAACTATCTTTCCCCTAACAGTTGCACAACAGAAATGTATTTCCAACCCTGTGAGAGGCAGGACATAAAACTGGTAATTATGCTATTTGTAGGTTATTACAGCATTTGAAAGTACTCAAGGACATGTTGATAATGGGGGTCACCAGCAATTATACTTCAGTTTTGCATGTTTTTGTTAGTTTATTGATGGACCTATGCCACTTACAAAATGTTTTAAATGTTTGAATCTATATTCAGTTTAGGGTCCTGTCTGCACTTCCCTACATTTGCATAAGCAAAACAGTGGCGAGGTACTCCAGACTTGATGCTAAAGATGGTTTGGCCATAGCTCGTCTGCATGCAGAGGTATCACTTTCTATGTCCCCTTGTCTTTTTTTAACTAAATGTTTATTTCTTTCACAAGTGTACTACAGGCTTAAAAGTATAAGTAAAAATTGTCAGGTTTTCATATATTTTAGTTGCATTCAGTAAAATGTTCCAAACCATTTCCACTCATTTAGTCAAGAATGCCTTTTTGAGCATACCCCCACCCCACCCCTACCCCATTTACACTGCATATCAGTTAGTCCACACTTGGAGGGAATCAGAGAACTTATTTCCACATGACAATTAACATTTGAATCATTGAGTTTAACTGTAACTGCAGAGGTTACAGAGCTGGGGCTGAACAAAAACAACTTGTACTGAGGTCCCATCCAGGAACTAAGTACCTCACCTTCACAGTGTATTCTGTCACCCGGAACTGGCATCAGAACCAGAACTGTGCAGTTTCCCTTATGCTAAGTTCGGTGATTGCTGAACACATTTCCTTTCTATCAATTCAACACCAGATGCTGATGACAAGGTTAAAAAAAAAAAAACAGCAGTATGAGATCTTAGTTCAGAAGCATATTATAAATCAAATCTGAAATGTGTTGGCAAAGAACCCAAGTAGTTTCATTATGAAATATTATCATGCTAAGCTTACTAAAACATAAATTGTATATAAAAAGCTTGTCTACTTTTTCTTTGTAAAATAATTTTCCAAAAAGATTATAACAAAGTCAGTTTTCCTGTTGACCCAGATAAGCAGTGTGCAGTTTTTTATTATACTAAGCACGGTGGTTTCTGGACGTTTCCTTTCTATCAATTCAAGATTTTCATTATACGTAACAGAAAACACCTTTGTTCTGACATGTAACTAATTGTCCTAATAAATTTGTTATTGTAAATATTTCTATTACAGGCAGTTATTCAAAATTATATCTAAAATATCTTGTTGCAGAGCTGTATTTGTTCCTATTGCATAGCTTCAGCTCATTTATTGCAAAACTGTAATCATCCCTATTTCAGTACCTCTACTCATGTGTTGCAAAGCTTCCCCAAGGAAAGTAGTCTTCCATGGCCATATGGCCTGTGACTACTAAGGGTCTGTCCACATTGCACTGAAAATCTGTAACGTTTTGGAAGTGTTACAGACTGAAAACTTTACAGTGTAGCCACACTACCACTGAAAACGGCTTGAAAACATTATAGGATTTACTGGTGTAGTGTGGACAGGGTCAAACAGAGTTTTGAAGACATTACATAAACCGTTGTTGAAAACACCTACTATCAGTTTTCAACAACGGTTTTGAAAACACTTTCTGTAACGTTACCAGTGTGTAAACGCAAACCGTTACGGTAACGGTTTGGACCCTCTGTAACATTACAGAGGGATTTTTCTGGTGTAGTGTGGACAGGGCCTAATAAATTACATCTGAGACTATTTTTGCGACAGGCAAAAGAGCGTGGCCACTACTGCACCAGTCTGTGGACTCTGTCAGAGGGGCTGGGCTGTACCCACTGGACATTCAGCAGCCTCTACTTAGGAACATGTCAGAAGTGTCTTCTTCAGGATGAAGACTCTGGGATGTTACAGCCTTAACTAGAGAGGATCTTTCAAAAAGGCACCACTCTCATTATAGTTGCCTGACTTGTTGCTGTTTTTCTACTAGTCAGAGTGGTTCCAATAAGTGTGAGGCCGGTGGGTGCTATGTGCGACGCAGTTGGGTGCTGTGTGCGAAGCCAGTGGTTGATAAGTGTGAAAATGTGGTCAGAAATATTTTATATGATATTCGGCAAGCTTACTTTTGCTTGGGTAATGCTTGTATTTATTAGTAAAATCCAAATTGCTTCTGGGCCTTGTTGGGCTATCAAGGTCCCTCTGTCCTGTGGCTTAGCTTGGATTGGTCCAGGTCCCTGGGAATTGGCTTTCCCAATATCTTTCAAACTGTCAGCTCCATATTACTTACTGCTATGCCTTATTTGCTCTAAGGTCTTAGTTTTAGCTGAAATGCTTTCACTTAACCTGCCTGCGCCCAGGCCCAAATCATGGGGAAACATTCCCCTGGTATCAATTCAGCCCCAAGCCAAATCCACATTGAATTCCAGGGGATCAGACCTGAGCCCCATTCTCCCAGGTGGTGACACAGCAAATTGCTGTCATGCCAATGGGGCAGCCGTCTGGAGCATGTCTGATGACAAAAAAAAAAAGGGCAGACTGAATGGGCCAAGCAGTCCTAATCTGCCATCAGTTTCTATGTTTTCTATAATTCATCCATGCCACCTGCGGGATGTTTTCATTGGTTTAGGCCCAGCCCCCCACCCCAAGCCAACTACTGACAGCCACCCTGAACTTCAGCCAGTCCCAGTCCCACCCCCTTGTCCCTTAGACCTACTCCATTCAATGTCTCTCAGTGATCCAAAAAACACTATAGCCTGTTATGTCTGATCCTGGTATTTAAATGAGGTGGTCAGATTAAGTGAGCACAACTCATGGAATAAAACTTTAAGCTTCATCTGGAGTTTTTGTTCATTTGTTGTTTGAATGTTGAGGGTTGAGAAAGCCAGCACATAAGGACTGTCCATCTCTATTTAAATGACACTCCTCCTGGATGTGCCACTGTTGCAATAGTGTTTTTCCTGTCCGGGCTGAATATGTATGTTCTGTGAGGGACAGAAAAGGACTTAACTGCTACTGGGCTTGTTTAGGTTTCAGGGTTCTTATTAGCAGTAGGAGTGTCACAATATCAGGTTTTTGAGTATCACAGTGTTTATATTAAAAAAATGTCACAATCATATTGATTATCGTAATAATCTGTAGCATTTCATTGTGGGGAAAAATAGTAAAAATCTGATTTGAGAATGGGGGGGATCAGGAATCTTGATTGCACCTGAGAGACAAATGCTACCAGAGCTGCACAGATGAGAAATTCAGGATGGTTTATCACAGTATATCACGATATATCATGTTGCATGACAATCCGTAACATAGTTTGTACAAGAATAAATTATCAGCCATGGGAATGATCATGATACTGTATATCCCTAATTAGTGACATGGCTGGGAGTTTAGAGATACAACCCATGACTGAGAAGAACCCCTACCCTAGGTGGATGTATTTGTATAGCACTCCCACCAGAGACAAAGTGAGGCAAGATGCATGAGTCACTCCTAGGATGGGGGTGAGGGGCCGAGGCATTCAAAATCATATGCAGATGTTTGGCATGATGTTCAGATTGTGGTTTGAGATTCAAACTTTGTGGGTTCTGATCTAAATCAAGTAAACCTAACTATGAACTGCCAAGCATTGCTGTTAGTGTACAGTATAACCTGACCTCAGCTGACCAGCCACGTGAATCAGTTAGAGTTGACAAGACGGTAGCTTTGGTAATTCTAGTATCAAAAGCAATAGCAGTTAAACTCTTGTAATTCTTTTGTTGATGAATGTAATATTTTGAAAGTAGAGAGACTGGCAGCACTAGAAGCCAAAGCTCTTATTTTATCCTCAGATCAATTGTGGAGTAGGAGGTGGATTTTCTCTTACTTCTTTGCCAGGGCTCCTCAGACCTGACGGATCTTCTTGGTGAGAGGTTAATTCAGTCTGAGAACTGTCGTGCACTACTCAATTCATGTCAAATGTTAAAGATTTTTAGTATAATATCCACTTTGTTTAATCAATTTTTTTTCTATCTCTATAGCTTTTTGTCCTCTGGTACTGTCCACCTGGTCCTCTGGCTCAGGGGTGGGGGTGGGGGGCGTAACATCCTTGGTGATCACTCCAGCTTTGTCCTTCGCTAGCCCTCACCTATCTAGTTAATAAGAAGGAATCCATGATGCAGGTCTCTTCCACCTCCCCTGATGGTGAGCCATGCTAATTGCTGGCCTCTTACGTCACAGCCCATGTCTGTGCAGGCACCACCCCTTGCGAGGGAGCAGGCTCCCTGGACAACTGTGATTGACTGCTGTGAAGACAGAACTCATCCATCTTTCTCCCCAGTATGCCTGGGCTTCAGTCACCAGAACTAACCAGCCCTTTCTGTCATGCTCCTAGTTCGCTAGTCCACTCTCGAACCCGGGTCACACTTCCATGGTGCCATCGAGAGGCCCCTGTTTAATCTTTTTTTCCCTCCCTATAATCTGTTTATGTTCCTTGGCAGCATCAGGCTTGGTTCCCCTCTGTTCCTGCCCCATCATCGCCCACTGTCCACCATCTCCCAGGCTTACCTGCTCAGTGAGTACCTCCATGGATTGTCCCCCGTGGTGGGGTCAGGAGGGGCAGGGTCATCCCCCCCCGTACCTGAATCCAGTTCTGCTGACAAGTCCCCAGACAATGTGGAAAGTGAAGGTGCAGTGTGTGGACATCACTAATACCCGCCACACCGTAGTTTTCTCCTGGATTTTCTTTACACCCTCCCAGCCATGGCATACTCAGGTGAATGCATGTGCGTGGAGGCATGCATGCATGCCACGTACACAACTCCCTCCCTCCCTCCACCCCGACTTATTTCTGCCTCATGGGCTACCACCAGGTCTGCACCTGGTGGCAGCCAAAAGCCAAGATGGCCAACTACCCCGATCCTAGAGAAGAGAGCTGCCAGGTGGTTGCTCAGTCCTCTCCCAGTCCCCCACTCCCATCTGCCCCAGGCAACCCATGCTCATTTCTGATAATGGGTCATTGGTGTAGCTGGCAGTAACATAGAAACATAGAATTTGATGGCAGATAAGGACCGCTTGGCCCACCCAGTCTGCCCACTTCCCTACCTAATGGATAAGCTGCAGATCCTAGTTAACCAGCAGCCTACTTCTTCCTACCCCAACCCCCTAGAATTGCCTTATGACTGTCCCATGCATGCTTGAATTCCACCACTGTTTTGACTCCACAACCTCCTCCAGAAGGCCATTCCATGCATCCACAACCCCTCTGTGAAAAATACTTCCTTAAATTACCCTGAGCCCCCCCATCTTCAAATTGTGCCTCCTTGTTCTTGCACACCTCTTTTTGAAAGATGCTACCCTTGGACTTTGTTGATTCCCTTGAGGTACTTGAAAGTTTCTATCATGTCCCCTCCCTCTCCTTTCCTCAAGGCTATACATATTAGCTCCTTAAGTCTCTCTTCATATGTCTTCCGGTGCAGACCCTGCACCATTTTAGTGCCCTCCTCTGGACAGCTTCCATTCTGTCTATGTCTTTCGGAGATTGGTTCTCCAGAACTGCAGCGTACTCAGATGTGGTCTCACCAGCTGTCTGTACAGAGGGATAATAACTTCCTGTTTTCTACTGGTGATGCCTCTCCCTATGCATCCCAGTATCCCCCCAGCCCTCCTTGCTGCCCTCTCACATTGCTTGCCCACCTTTAGGTCATCTGATATGACTACCCCAGGTCACTTTCCATTTTTGTTGTTGTTAGTATCTCACCCCCATTGTGTACTCTTCCCCTGGGTTTTTGTTTCCCAGGTGCATTACCTTGCACTTCTTAGCATTGAATCTAAGCTACCATACATTTGACCATTCCTCTAACCTTGCCAAGTCCCTTCTCATCCTTTCCACCCCACCTTGTGCATCAACTCTGTTGCAGATCTTTGTGTCATCTGCAAAGAGACATACTTTTCCTTCCAGTCCCTCTGCAATGTACGCTTATAAAGACATTGAAGAGGACCGTCCTAATACTGAACCTCAGGTACCCCTAGTAACCCCCCTTTCTTCAGAGTGGACTCCATTTACTATTACTCTCTGTGTCCTATTCTCCAGCCAATTCTTTACCCAGGTTGTCATCTTGGGACCCACTCCCAGGCTGGCTAACTTGTATATTAATCTTTTGTGTGGGACTGTGTCAAATGCCTTGCTAAAGTCTAGGTAGGCCATGTCCACAGCCCCTCCCTGATCTACTACTTTGGTCACCCAGTCAAAGAAATCTATCAGATTTGTCTGGCATGACCTTCCCGCTGTGAATCCATGCTGCCTTGGGTCCTGTGCCCCTCTGGCCTTTAGATACTCGACAGTTCTTTCCTTCAGAAGTGATTCCATCATTTTCCCTACCACTGAGGTTAAACTAACAGGTCTGTAGTTTCCTGCTTCTGCCTTGCTCCCACTTTTGTGAAGGGGAATCACATCTGCCCTCCTCCAGTCCTCAGGTACCGCCATCCTCCATGATTTGTTAAAGAGGGTAGTCAGTGGTGTCACTAGTTCTACCCTAGTTCTTTTAGAATTCTGGGATGAATCCCATCAGGCCCCATTGCTTTGTCCACCTTCAGTTTTAAGAGTTCTTTCAGAACCCTTTCTTCTGTAAATGGGCTGGTATCAACTTCTGTATCCGGAGTGCTTCTACTGTTTGTTTTAGGTACCTCCCCCTCTTCCTTTGTAAATACTGAGCAAAAATATTTGTTTAGTATCTCTGCCTTTTCACAGTCACCCTCTGCCCAAACTCCCTTCCCTTTATTAAGCCTCATTATCCCTCCCTTGGTCTTCCTTCGCTCCTTGATGTACCTATAAAAGGTTTTATCCCCCTTCTTAACTGAGTTGTAAGGTGTTATATGCCTTAGCCCTCTACATCACTGGGCTGCTTAGTCTTCTTTTAACTTTAATTTGTTTTCTTTATGGTATAACTTTTTATATAGAGCATTGCAGAGGTGTGACAGTGTTGTGGCCAATGCAGCGGATATTTTAATGGGCACTGTGACGTGGACAGCCTGAGTGCTGTATCATTTTTTTTAATGTAAAATGTATTACTGTCTCTGCTGAGAAATCTGGTACTCTTGAAATGACCTCACTCCCCCCACCAGGTTTCAGCTGAAAGATGAAAGCCATGAGAAAATGCTGAAACAGCATGTGAGATCATACACACACACCAGGTGTTACGTGGAAAGCCTGAAGCTAATTACAGGGTGGAAGAAGCTTGAGTTGAGCATATCCATTTTATGACGTTTCCAGAGGAAGAAAAGCAGGTTGTGATGTATTAGTGTGAAAATCATAAAGATGCTTTCATGTCCTGAAAGGGGAAAGCTTATCATGAGATCAAAGAAATGTCATTTGGAGGACATGAGTCATGCTGAGGACTGCAGAATTTAATTCATGAAAAAATATCCATTTTTTTTATTAGATATATTTTTTTCATATATTCTGACAGAGGAGGAGCTAGGTGACCTCACCCAAAAAGGGGTTGGCAAATACAGTTTGCTTTAAGGAATATTCTGATTATTTCAGACACACTTTTATCTAGACTCTGACAGTGAAACATCTGTGAACACTTTAAACAGGTATTTAGAAAGATAGACAAAATCTAGATATTGTTGTAGGAATTTGCACTGTTTAAACCTTGTTCTTTAAAAAGATTTGTATGTCTTGCGATATAACAGTTCTGTATTTTGTGTTTTACATATTTTTATCTATTTAAGTAAAACTCTTTTTTAGAACTTACTTGGTCTGTCTTTGATTTCTTTCCTGTTGTAAGTGGAGTGTATATGGTTACAGCAGACACTGTGCATAAGCTTGAATGGTGGTACCAAACTGGAAAGGTAAGAATAATCTGAAGTCTTTAAGTTTTTAAGGGTTCATTTTCTGTATACCTGATTAGGTGCCCGTAGGCAAAGATATCTGGCCCCCCGAAGACACAAATATCTGAGCATGTGCATTGGGTATGCTAACAGGAGGTTCACAGTTTGAATCCCTCCAGAACTTGAGACCAAAGGTTGATTCAAACCAACAAAACAGACAAGAGGGTTACCTTGTTCTGTTAAACTGTTTACAAGACTGCGCTCGGAGGTTGGCACTTTGGGAGTAGAGGGCCTGACTTGTCGAGTGGGTTTGTGACAGGCACGTCCCTCAGCCACCAATTAATGCTGAAGCTGCTATTAACTGCAGTTTCAGAGCGAACACCGCACTTGAAAGAAATCTGCCACTGTAATCAGGGGCAGTTTCGTCATTGCAGCAGCAGTCCCCCATCCCGCCTAACCAGGCACACAGCAGGACAACAAATTTAAATGTTAGCTCCCTCCCATTGCTGCTGCCTGCCCCGTACTCTCCATTCTCCATTCCCTGCCGACATCAGGGTGCTCAATCCCCATGTGAGCATGTATTCCCCCCTCCCCCATTAATGTGGCACACTGGGAGCCCACCCCAGTGTGCCAAAATCCATTTTGTTACTATTTCACCTGTAAAAAAGAAAACAGTCCCATGACTTTTTTTTCTTCAAACCTGAAAAAATTAAAATAGAAATGGTCCCTCGTTGTTCCCATCGCCCCCAACCCGCACTCCTCCCTTTGCACTCTGTGCACCCCTCACCCATACTTGCCTCCGGAGTCGGTAGCAGCGATCTTCTGTAGACTGGGAACACGTCTGCACTCTTCAAAGACCAACCGGGAACTGAAGAAATAGCGGTAAGTCTTATAATGGCAGTCAGTGGGGGGTTTTCAATTTAGGTTGATATATCAGCCAGTTTTTGGAGTTTTGGTACCAAATTTTCAACTTGGGGTTCTTGGGACCCCACATCATGAACACTGGCACTGTCATTTTGTTTCTTGGTCCTAAAAGGTGATTTTGCAGTTGCTGCGCAGAATCGCCTTTCGGGACCAGTTAACGAAACGACAGTGCTACTGTTCATGAGGTGGGCTCCCAAAAAGACCTTGTTGCGAATTTGTTGAAAAAAACTCAAAAGGTTGACTGCGTTATGAGCGTCCATTGCACAGTTTCTATGTACACTCGTAACTTCATCAGTGTTTAATATTTTCACTCCAAATTTTCAACATTGCCATTTTTTCACACACACCCACCTTATGAACAGTACAGCTGTCATTTTTCGTGTCCTTCCGGAAATGTGTTTTTGCACCTATGGCGCAGAATGGCACGGTCACTGTGCAAAATCAACTTTCGCAACAGATTAACAAAATCACAGTGCCACTGTTCATGAGGGGAGGTCCCAAAAAAGGCCATGTTGAAAATTTGGTGAAATCATTCCAAAAAATGACTGCGTTACAAGCGTGTGTTGCAGTTTCTACACACACTCATAACTTCACCACGTTTTCATATTTTTACTACAGATTTTCAACATTGCCATTTCTATACACCTCCTCATGAACAGTTCAGCTGTCATTTTTCACATCCTGCCCAGAATGTGTTTTCCCACCTGTGGCACCAAATGGCACGCTCACTGTATGAAATCACCTTTTGGGATGGAGTGACAAAATGATACTGCCGCTGTTCATGAGGTGGGGTCTCAAGAAGCCCATGTTGAAAATGTGGACCAAAAATACCAACACACACTCTGGGGATTCCAACCATGACGCCCACCCTGTACAAACTGACAGGCGTCAAGGTTGTGACTTGGAATTGTTGGCCATAATGCTCATGCCATTCCACCTGCATCCGCATCCTGCAGTCACTGACAGGCATTGAGGTGTGCCTTGGGGTCTTCAGCCCTAATGTAACGTTTACCCCATTCTCGTATACTGCACCCAGCTCAGTTTATTTCCTTATGGAATGGGGTGAGTATAATGGCCGAAGACCTCAAGGCACTAATGATACCTGGCGGTGTCTGCAGGAGTGAGTGGTGGAATGGTGTGAGTATGCTAAGTGTGTAAGCACACTTTCAACCTTGTCAGCCTCTGCAGGGTGGGGCTGGGGGTTGGCATTACTTCAGTATTACACTGCCATTCCTATTATGTATCTCTCTAACTCCTGCACTACCCACTGCCAATACCAACAAGTAGACATTTGGCATTGGCAAATGCTTGTTTAAAATTGAAACTCTGAACAAGTTGATGGCAAGATGTTTTCTCCATTGAGTAAAATAATCTGGTGTAGCTGTTACAGGCTAAGGATCAAAGGATTTCCTGTCTGTGTTAAAATATTATCTGCACTGTAATATTTGGGCAAAAGAGATTGGTAAGTACAAAGAGTACACATTAGGTCTACTTCAAAGGGTGCACTTGCTACATTTCCTGCTGTTGTAACTAATATTTGGGCCTGATTTTCTTGTGATTTTCTTTCCATCAGAAAATGAGGAAATCTTGTTCCATGCATCAGTTTATTACTGTGTTTTTAACAGTTTCTGATATTGTTTTTTAACTTACTGTGCTTTACACCAGCAGCCATCCCTCCAAAGCCCCCCCCACCTCCACGGATGGACCCAAGACCATCCCACTATAGTGCCCCCTGGATTACCCTCCAGGGCGGAGCCACCGGAGCCCACCCCCATGGATCTGTGCCTGGGTTGCAGTGGGTATCCCAAGTCCGTCACGGGTCAGAGGGCATCATTGGGCTCACCAGGAAAATGTTTCTTAAGTTTTTTTACGAGGGTATGCTAATTGGACACCGTGGTGCAACCTCGCCATGCGTCCAGCACGCCCTCCCTGGTACGAGCCAGGGCTCCATCACCGGACATCCTGTGCTCACCCGGGAGCCCTGGTTCTGGAGACACTCTAGCCTCCTCCCTTGGAGGTGGAGAGTGTGCGACGGCCACTCAATCCACCTCCGCCTCGGCCAGCCCTCAAACGACCCGAGTCTGTTCCTGAACCCAGGCCACCCTAGTCACAGCGGTAAATCTTCCCACTGTGCTGGTGGATGGCTACAGTTTCTGATTTTAAAAAAAAGTTTACCCAACAGCTAGCTGCAAGACTGTCACTGTCCCCATTCCTTTTCTACATCCTGCTTATTGGGCCTTAAGTACAGGTGAGTGACACAGCAGAATGCCTTGCATTCCCAAATTCAGGTTATCTGGGAGGGAGTTGCAAAAGGGGCAGATAGAGATGCAAATGCATTTTATAGCTGTGTTTGCCCAGTTGCACCAGAACTCAGAAGCCCTAATTTTGTTTTCCCTGATAGGGCTGTGTAGCCGGCGAGTCAGGTGACAAGGCTGTTAGTTCTGTCACTTCTTCTGTCCAATATCAGCTTCCCCTGGTCCTTCAGGCTAAGTCGCCATGGACCTCCCCGAATGTGGGGCCAGAGGGAGGGCCACCCTGCACAAAGTGCACACATTCAGAAGTGCCCAGGGACCAAGCGATGACACGGGTCAGGAGGGAGTGGTTGGGGCTTCATGTAACCCACCTGGCTCTTTTTCCATTTTCTCCCCTTTCCCTTACTGCAACAACACATGGGTATGTGTGTGTTTGAGGCATGTACCGTGGAACTTCAGCTCCTCCCTTCCAGTAGCTCACACTTGCAGTACCACCAGGCCTCCAAAAGTTGGTAGTTAGAGGCCGAGATGGCTGCCTACCCCATCCTGGGAGAGAACAGCAGTTCCCTGAATGCTTGATCCCACCTCTCCGCCAATCCCCAGTGAACCAAGTCTGTTCCAGAACCCAGATCACCAGCATGGCGGCAAGTAAGGCACAACAATTTCCATGATGTGTGGCCATAAGGTTTCCAAAAATAGTGCGTGTGTCAACTGCTAGACTAGCCGAGGCATTAAATAGGCTGAAAAAGATTAGCAGTTTTATGCGTGAATATACTAAACAACTGTGAAGATGCATAGCACTTGGCACAAATTGATTAGCAAAATTTTAATATATAGTTTTATTCTTGTTGTCTGCTGTGCCATGAAGTCACTCAAAAAATGGTCCGCAGTTAGTTGCTACACATTCCTGGCAATGGTTAGCATTACCCCGTTTTGCAGAGAGTTTTGCTACACGATACCAGCTATTACCTGCTGTCTGATAGATGGTCAAGTGATGCAGACAGACGTCCACTTGAAAATACAGGTAGAGTGAGCCAGTTTGAAAATCCTGCCCATCAGCTCTTCAGAAGGACTTATTGCAATTCATTCAAATAAATCTCAGCATTCATCTGGGATTGTCATTAGATGGTCTGGGGGCAGTCTCTAGCTTTTATACTAGGCAAGGCAGGTTTATTTTATATATTGTCCTATCCAAAGGCTCAGGGTGCTTTACAGACAGAATCGGTAAGTACAACTGACATGAAATACAGTACAAAACCCATATTTATTACTTTGCAGTACTTTAAAGTAGCACATTTGAAATGAAAACATTTGAGACTCCTTAAAGTTAAGTACACAGTCATCCGCGTACACGTATTGAGGGACTGAGTTCCATGTAATCCATGTGAGGAATGAGAATGACCTTCATGCCAGCCATCAATGTTTTGCCTTTTGAACCATCAACATTGGGTATCGCACCCCCTCCCCTCCAGTCTTATCAAACAGCTTCCATTCAACAATTCTTTAACATTTCTGGGATAGTCTTTGCAGAGTTTCATAATGAATGTAAGAATTTAGGAAAGAAAGACCACTAGTCCATCAAATTAATCCCCCCCCCCCAAACTCGGTGCTAATACCCTGTTGTCCCCTCTTCTTCAAGATTCTGATCTTTTTGATGCTTGAAGGTAGCAACAGTGTTGATTGACACCCTTGTTCTGGAAACCTATTCCACATGTCCATCAATTATTCTGTGAAGAAGTTCTTCCTGAAATTTCCCTTTACTCTTCCTCCTTTGCACAAAATGAGTAGAGGTTGAACTCAGCATTTCTCCTTGTCCCCATATCCTTGTACATATGGGAGAGCTGTGTTCAGTCTGGTGTTATCCCTTTCAGATACATGAATGCTGTTGTTTTGTCACCTTTAAGGCTCTTCTTTTACTGTGGAGAACAGTCCCAGTTCTTCCAGTCTGTCCTCATGGCCCACTTTTTCTAAGCCTTCAGCCAGCGTGTTCACTTCTCTGCATAGTCTCAATTCTGGCAGTATCTTTCCTCAGTACTAATACGCTGTACTGTCTCAAGATGGGTTCAGTACAGGAGCACTACACAATCCCTTGATTGGCTTATGAAGTTTCTCTTGATGCACACCATGATTTTATTTGATTTGCTAGCTGCTGCCCCAGGCTGTTGACCCCATTTAAAATTGTTGCAGATTATTACCCCCAGGTCCCCTTTCCGCCAAGTTTCAGTAATCCCTGTGTTGTTTGGGTAGAATTTTGCAGCCCTTGTCTTCTTACCTAGATGCATCACTTTGCCTGCTTCAACAACATAGTTCATTTGCCATTTTTTTGCCCATTTCCTGAGCAAATCCAGGTTGCTATGTATTTCATTAACCTCCTTCGATGGAACTGGCCTTCTGATTTTTGTTTCATGACTGAACGTGACAGCCCGGCTGCTGCTGCCCAACTACAGATCGCTCTTGAATACAGTGACACTTGCCTATTAAAGGAAAGCTGTACAAATTACAGTCTCCTGACCACTGCAAGGCTTACCCCCCGCCCCGGTTTAACTTTCTATAGTAAATGTGGCATTTTTCTCTCACCGCAACATACTTTATTTTAACTCAGAAAAGTCCGCTACCCAGAAGTATGGTGAATGCGGGGGGGGAGGGGGGGCTCCATTAACTGTAAAGGTGCAGCACTGCACCGCTCGCTTCAATACATTTGTAAAAACACTGCTTTTACCATAGAAAGCTAAAACGAGGGGTAATCCTTGCAGGGGCGGGACTAGACTGTAATTTGTACAGCTTTCCTTGAAGGACACAGCGTATCAAGGACATTGCCATATTGAGGATACTTCTTTTACTCCTAACTGCAGTTTCTTTAGAAATGTGTAACCTGCGGTGATTTAAGGAAAAATTATTATTAAGGATAGACTCTTCAGTCCTGTAGGGTACTTAATAGACAACTTCTACTGTATATTGATCAGTGTTGGCCCCAGAACAGAATCTTTCAGGACTCCACTGATCATTTCTTCCAAGTGGATAGATTACCATGTATTATAACCCTTTGTTTCCTGTCCTGCAGTCAGTTTCTAGTCCATTGCATTATGCAACAGGTTGCGTCTAGGTTCTCCGTTTTATTAACTAATTTCTTGGGTGACACAGTGTCAAGGCTTTGCTGAAGTCCATGTACACAACATCTGCAGGTGTTCTCTCATGCTGCTGCATGCTGGGTCTGGCCTTTCTGCAATTTTTTTTTATTCTGTTTGCCTCTCCCAGGCACTGGAGCTCTCTCGGGCCTATCCACTCACCTATGCTGCTCTACCGCCCACAGTGAGCCCTGTCATCTTCAAGGGCATTACGTTCTCCCCAAGCCCCGAGGAGGATGAAGGGCCTGAGGAGTCTGAAAGGGCAGTGGCAGGTATCCAGTGTTGGGCGTGTGGTGGTTTGGCACTGGGATGGCCGTCGCCTATTTGGGCTGGTTGGGCTTTTGTATGCAGGTTTTACACCCCAGATGTGGGACGTGCAATGCTGTCAGCCTGCGATGTGGGTGCTCCCACTCACGTCAGAAGGCAGCCGCCTAGCGTCTTCCCCAGTTCTGAGCCCCTGTGCGCTGCACTGCCGCCAGTCTCCACCGGGGGCCGCTGCTGCGCTGGGCTACCCCTGGATCCCTCCCTGAGAGAGGAGAGCAGTCCTCCAGATGCTCGATCCTCTCTCTCTCCCCTGCCGACCCCCGTCAGTCTGGGCTCGTTCCCGAACCCGAGTCGCCGGCGTGGCGCGAGGTGTGGCGTCCGGCGCCTCAGCCCTCAGCGCCACCGGGCCGGGTTTGCCTTTCTGTATTTTCGACTGTCACAATGGTCCTGTGCTGAGAAGTTGTCCATCTTTGATACTTCTATTGTCAGTCCCCTTGCTGTACTGTCTGCGACTGGACCGCCAGTGGGCCTCATCCCAAGGAAAAAACCCAAAGCCTTTTACATTTTGTATACCATCCAGCTGGACTAGACAGATTCTTTAGGAAGATTATAATTAAGGCTTGCACAGAATGAGTAGGGGTTGGCTTCTGGCTGATGTGCTCGGTGCGTGGTCATACTTCTTGCGCTCGATTGGTCCGCCTACTCCATAGACTTCTGTTAGACTTTACACTACTGAAGCTGGTCGGGGATTGTGACTTTTTGAACCTAAATTACCTAAAAAGAGCTGTTTTACTGCTTTATTGTGTTAATGCTAAAATTCCTGTTGTATTTTGAAATGTTTCTGTGATTACAGCCTTTTGGTGGGATTTGTAGTGGGCCAGACGCTAAGGCGCCAACCCCCCGCCTTTTGTGGTGTAAATTTTAATCACACTAACTGCAGAATCACTTGATTGCTGCATTTTTTACTTAATTGACTGTGCCTTCCTCTGTCTCCTTCCAGTCCAGCCGCCCTTGCCCTCAAACACCCAGTGAGCGCCGGGCTACGCTCCGCCAGCGGGCGGTCGGCGACCGCAAGGCCGCCCAGGGGACCAGGAGGCGGGAGAGACAGCCAGGAAGATGCAGAGAGCTGACCAATCGGAGGCGCGCTATCTGAGCCTTGCGCCCGATTGGTCTGCCTACTCCATAGACTTCTGTTAGACTTTACAGTACTGAAGCTGTTGGGATTGTGACTTTTGAACCTAAATTACCTAAAAGAGCTGTTTTACTGCTTTATTGTGTTAATGCTAAAATTCCTGTTGTATTTTGAAATGTTTCTGTGATTACAGCCTTTTGGTGGGATTTGTAGTGGGCCAGGCGCTAGGCGACCACCCGCCTTTTGTGGTGTAAATTTTAATCACACTAACTGCAGAATCACTTGATTGCTGCATTTTTACTAATCGACTGTGCCTTCTCTGTCTCCTTCAGTCCAGCCGCCCTTGCCCTCAAACACCCAGTGAGCGCGGGGCTGTGCCCGCCAGCGGGCGGTCGGCAGCACGCAAGGCCGCCCAGGGACCAGGAGCCGGGAGAGACAGCCAGGAAGGTACGGGAAAGCCGCGACCAATCGGAGGGCGAGCGCTATCTGAGCCTTGCGCCCGATTGGTCCGCCTACTCCATAGACTTCTGTTAGACTTTACACTACTGAAGCTGGTCGGGGATTGTGACTTTTTGAACCTAAATTACCTAAAAAGAGCTGTTTTACTGCTTTATTGTGTTAATGCTAAAATTCCTGTTGTATTTTGAAATGTTTCTGTGATTACAGCCTTTTGGTGGGATTTGTAGTGGGCCAGACGCTAAGGCGCCGACCCCCGCCTTTTGTGGTGTAAATTTTAATCACACTAACTGCAGAATCACTTGATTGCTGCATTTTTTACTTAATTGACTGTGCCTTCCTCTGTCTCCTTCCAGTCCAGCCCCTTGCCCTCAAGCACCCAGTGAGCGCGGGGCTACGCTCCGCCAGCGGTCGGCGACGCAAAGGCTGCTGGGGACCAGGAGGCCGGGAGGAACAACAAGGAAGATGCGGGAAAGCCGTGACTAATCGGAGGCGGCGCTATCTGAGCCTTGCGCCCGATTGGTCTGCCTACTCCATAGACTTCTGTTAGACTTTACACTACTGAAGCTGGTCGGGATTGTGACTTTTGAACCTAAATTACCTAAAAAGAGCTGTTTTACTGCTTTATTGTGTTAATGCTAAAATTCCTGTTGTATTTTGAAATGTTTCTGTGATTACAGCCTTTTGGTGGGATTTGTAGTGGGCCAGACGCTAAGGCGCCGAACCCCCCCCCCCGCCTTTTGTGGTGTAAATTTTAATCACACTAACTGCAGAATCACTTGATTGCTGCATTTTTAACTTAACTGACTGTGCCTTCCTCTGTCTCCTTCCAGTCCAGCTGCCCTTGCCCTCAAACACCCAGTGAGCGCCGGGGCTACGCTCCGCCAGCGGGCGGTCGGCGACTGCAAGGCCGCCCAGGAGGCCGGGAGAGACAGCCAGGAAGGTACGGGAAAGCCGCAAAATTTTTGCCCCCCCTCCCCTCTTGGGTGTTTCTTTTATACGCATCTTCCCACCGATTTTCTTACCTCTGCCCACAGCAAAATTTTTATCCAATAAACTGCCAGCGGCCCTGCGGTGGCATCTGCTCAGCAGTCCTCCCCCTGTCCTCATTGTAACTAACCCCTAGGTACCGCATCAAAATGGGGAAGCTCCTCTTACTGTTTCTCTCTCTGTCATCTATGGTTTTCTTTGAGGATGATGCCATACCAATCCATGCCTTGCTGAATTATGCAGCTCGCCAGCCTAACCTCCCTGTGACACCTCCAGTGGATGCCGCTCGGTTCCTCACATATGCCCTACCACTGCTTCACCACAATCAGTGGGGTAACCCCCAAAAAGGGTCACAACCTGTCATGTACTCTTTACGCTCAATGCTCCATTACTGGATCTACAGTGCCCCCTTATACCTTTCCACCAAATTAGCACTCTGCGATAGGTTACTAAGCCGTAATACACAGTGGATCATCTCAAAGCATCAGCCACCGAGCAGGAAAAGAAGGCCCATTGACTGTTCCTTCCTCCTATCCTTCGAAGCCCTCACAAAACTTTTATTCTTTCTGCTAATCTGTATTGGTAATGTTGAAATCAATCCAGGACCTCCAGAGGGTATCACCTCCCCAGCAGATCTAGCCTCCATTAAAGGATTAAGCTTCCTTCATATTAATGCTTGCAGCCTCCTGAAAAAGCTTTCATTAATACAAGCCTGGGCAACCCACACCATGCCAGACTTCCTGGTAATACCTGAGACATGGCTCAAACCTACAACAACAGATAGGGAGGTAAATCTACCCAACTACCAAATATTCAGAACAGACCGCCTATCAAGGGCGGGGAGTAGCTATTTATGTTAAATCGAATATATCTGCATCTTGCCTTAGTACAACATCGTTGCCCAAAGAGTTCGAATGTTTATCCCTTAAAATAGCTATCCCCAACATAGCAGCTTTTCAACTAGTTGGCTGCTATAGGCCTCCCTCTGCTGATCATAAGCTCCTAACCCACCTGGGGAACATAATCAAACTTGGCCCTGAAGATACTATTATCTTAGGTGATCTGAATTTAAACTGGCTCTCAAGACAGCTGCACCCTAGTATCCTTTTGTGATACATATGGGTTTTATCAACTAATAAATGAACCGACAAGAATCAATTTAAAAAACAGAAGTAACAGTACCCTACTTGACATCATGCTGGCAAACAAACCCCATCTGTTCTCACATGCTGGGGTACTATTCAGTGACATAAGTGATCACTGTCTTATTGCAGGAATAAGATCATCTGGCAAACCAGCTAACCCAGCAAAATTCCTCCTGAGAAGATCTAAAAAAAACTTCAACATCGAGGGATAGCTCCATGATCTATGCCACTCTGCACACTGGCAGGAGTTCTACCTTGCAGACTCTGTGGAATTAGCACTTCAGGTGTTAAACAGCATAATTATAGGTGCCCTCAATACTCATGCACCAATCACTAGTGTTAGAACGAAAAACAAATCTTGCCGCTGGTTTTCAGCCGACCTTAAATCTGCACTGGTTCAGAGAGATAAGCTATGGAAAATGGCAAGGAAGACGAAGATCCAAATGACTGGGTGCTGTTCAGAAAAGCCAGAAATAGCTGCACCAAAAAGTAAGGGATGCTAAGGCTGCTTTCTACTCGGCTGAACTGGATGCCTCTTACCAGCCCTGCTAAATTCTGGGCACCATCAAGGGGATCTTAGGGCAGGACTCTAGCACTTCTCTGCCACCTCAAGTGCACCTTAATAAGGCTACTATCTCCGACAAACAAGAAATACTAAATGCATTCAACACTCACTTCTAGCAGCTGGCCTTGCTTTCGATTCCTCTCCAGCTAATCATCTGCGGTCACAACTTAAATCCCAGTCTAATGAGGCTCATAGGGCTAATTCTTCATTCTCATTTAAACCAATTTTACTGAAGCAAGTAGAGGACCTATTACTGCACTTGGACACTAAAAAAAGCGCAGGTGCAGACTCTCTTGACCCCTGTTTTCTAAAAACTGCATTACACGTGCTTGCAGTTCCCCTTAACACATCTTTTCAATCTCTCCTTAGCCTCTGGTTCTATTCCTTCGCTGTGGAAGACAGCACAAGTGTTTCCCCTCCTAAAATCAGGGGACCCCATGGACCTCAACAATTACAGGCCCATTTCCATCCTGCCAGTGCTTTCCAAAATGCTAGAAAAATTAGTGAGCATCCAATTAAGAGACTACCTCGATGTTAATAATCTCCTGAACCCTGCTCAATCTGGGTTTAGGACCAGGCATAGCACCATTTCTGCATTGGCTAAAGTCACAAATGACTGGCAAACTGAGCTAGACAAAAAGAACAACGTCTGTGCTGTATTTCTTGACCTAAGCAAAGCCTTCGACACTGTGGATCATGAGCTGTTACTCTCTTCACTGCAATCCATAGGCCTAGATCCACCCTCTCTCAAGTGGTTCAGATGTTACCTCACTGATAGAATGCAACAGGTGAAAATGAAGGCAACCTTTCCTCATCAAACCACTCCTAAGAGGTACCTCAAGGATCTATTCTGGGCCTATCCTTTTTGCCATCTACATTAACAATATTGACTCTAACCTCACAAAGCCAATGTTCACCTCTGCAGATGACACTGTCTTATATGTTAGTAACCCATCACCTTCAAAGGCCTGTGAAATACTACAATCAGAGTTCTCCTTTTGCAGTACCAACTACTTGATAAAAACTCCTCCTTAATGCAAAGAAGACAAAAGCTATGTTCTTCTCCACTAATTACTATACCAACACCTTCTCACCAAGCAGTCTTCCCCAACTATCCACCATTCTTGGAGAAAGCCTTGATTATGTTGACAAATTCAAATATTTAGGGGTATGGATTGACAACAGACTTGATTATACTCAGCATATTGAAGAACTTCTGAAAAAACTTCGCCAGAGGCTCAGCCTTTTCTTCAGAATCAAACATTATTTAACCAGGGATTCAAGACAGAGAATAATCCAGGCCTCATTTCTATCACTTATCGACTATCCGGATTTCCTCTATGGCCACTGTACTATTTCATATTTAAGTAAACTGGATACCTTGTATCATAGAGCTCTAAGGTTCATCACAGATCTTCCATTCAACACTCATCACTGCTCTCTCTATGCTGCAGTTGGTTGGACATCCTTACACCTTAGAAGGAATAAAATGCTGCACTATGGATATACAAGGCCCTGTCCAACAAACTTCCATCCTATATTTTAGATTGCTTTACTCTGGCCTCAGCTAGGTCATATGCCCTAAGAAGCAACAACTTCATCATTTTGAAACTACCAAAAGTCTGCACCTGACATGGGAGATCTGCAATCAGTTACTCCCTAGCATTGGCATGGAATTCTCTGCAGAAGACCCTAAAGCTGACCACCTATATACCTCTATCATCCTTTAAAAAGCTCTACACAAGTCTCTTCCCAGAGAAATGCAATTGCTTTCATAAAGCCTAGTCCTATCACATTCTTTAACCCCCCTACCAAATCCTCCACTGCTACCCTGACACTTACTTCTACCCCACTTAATCATTACTAGTAGATTTAGTCCCTATCCATAACTCCCACCAACCCGCCTATGTCATTTTTCATTTCGAGGCTGCTTCTAACATTTTATTAGGCTTCAATCATAATTGTCTGGTCTAGCATGCTTTGGAGCCATTAATCCCTGGCTACCTTGTTTGTAAATATGTTTATATTTTTGTATCTGTTTATATAGAAGTGTTTTTGTATATGTCTGCTTTTGTACCCTTATTTTGTTCTTCGACCTATCAGGTCCATCTTGTAAATGAGCTTTGCTCAATGATGTCCGCCTGAATAAATAAAGATTTTGATTGATTGATACTTCGTACTTGGAATTTGGTATAGTGACTGCTGGACAGCAGGAAGGGTGACCAAGATGGACACTAAGTCCCTTCCATAACCACAATACAAAGTTACTAAAATAATGGTTGTGGAGGTAAACTAATATGAATAACTACTACATAAAGGGTGCAAATCTCAAAAATAACCAAATAATTGAACCTAAGTGTGATATGGATGGAAACAATGTGGACAAAGAGTTTCAGCTAGTGTGGAGTTGCTAGAGGGTCAGTAATTTGGTATCTGTAGAATTTGGAAGGTGGCGGGTGGGACCAGATCTGAAAGACAGATGGTTTGGAGGTGAGTGGCAATCACACAGTATTGTGTTTCTCTGCTATTAATGAAAGGGGAAAGTGTTGCAAGTTCATTATTTATCTGTTATGATTGTCATAAGATTGTTAAGATTGTCATAAGAGTGTTGCTAAGAGCAGAAGCAATGTGGGACACCCTATAATGTGTTGAATTGTTGAATTATATCATATAGTACCATTTTGGCAGGTTTCTACAATCTTAAATGACATTTTTACTATTGCTATTTGCACAGGCATAGGCAGCAATCCAGCTCCACGTGTACTTTTGGAGTTATCTAATATTGTGGGGGCTCCTTGTTTTGCTGTACCAACTAGGAGTGTGTGAAAAATATCCTGCCTGAAATTTGTGTCTACTGACAGATGTGTTTGCCTGTCCCTGAGTTATACCATATTGTATGATCTTACTTCGAGAAGGTTCCTGCAGTAGGTCATAACATGTAGGACTGCACCCCCTGGCATCAGGACTGCACGGCAAACTTTTGCTAGCAATGTCTGGTGGGGACCGCCCACCTGACATCACGTGATGGACATTAGCATGCCCCTATGTAGTGGGCGGTCCACATGCCCGCCTTCCAGTTCTTTCCTGCCGTCGACTTGTGCAAAGAACTTCGTGGTAAACATTGCTCAGTCAATCGCCATTTTCTACTTATTTTACCAGTTTTCCAGTCCGATTTTCGATTCTTTTATGTCTTCTCCACTTCTGACTTCAAAGACCAAGAAGTGTGAGAAGTGCGGCGCACAGATCCCTCACAAGGATGGCCATTGTCACTGCCTCTTCTGCCTAGGCCCGAACCACGACACCATGGCCTGCCCTGACTGCAAGTTCTTCAATCAGGCCACATGCAAACGCAGGCTTTGGAGGCCCATTTACTGAAGTCCAGAATGGCCAATCTTGAAAAAGAAATGCAGAAATTGAGGGATACCACTTCTTCCCCTTCTTTGGAGTCTAAACAGAAGAAAAAGAAGGACAAAGAGAAGCACATGGAATGAAATTAATGCAATAAAAATAAAATAAAAAAAAAGAGAGGTAGTAAACTGAGAAGTTCAGTAGGCACAGTAGACGAGCAAGGAGAGAAGGAATGCATAATCCAGAACATAGACGACTTTATGCTTTTTCCCTGATGTAAGGACCGCTGGTGGTCCAGTCACAAGGGCGTAGGTCAAAAGGTTCAACAGTGGGTGCATTGGTGGTGTGATAATGTTTCATTAATTACCCCAGTGCCCTACATGTTGTAATGTTTCTTTAGTTTTGCTATCACTCAAATCTCCTTTATTAAGTTCTCTATTGTAATTCATTAAGCTGCCTTCTATAGCTTGAATCATCAACCTATATTATATTCTACTTATTTTTTATATTATGTGTTTAGAAAAATGCAGTTTCATGTACTGATCACCATCTGTTTTATATGCTTATTACTGTGATGTGATAGTTTACTTAACTTTGTTAATTACCTTTCAGCCATACATAATGTTATTTCTTGCTTGGCCTACTGTTATTTTAACCTTCTTTTCGTTTGATTAGTTTGTCCAAAACTGCATACTGTATGCTTTTCAGTCGCCCACCTTGTGTACTGAACCTCCTCAATACTCTTCTGTACTTACATTTGTTCTTATTGCAACACGTTCATCTGGATCATGTTAGTAGTAGTTTTAGTAGTACAGTATTTTTTTTTTATCTTTATTTATCCACCCCCATCTCTCTAGGCTCCGCATCATCAGGAGCACCCATGAAGTCTGCCCCCGCTCCAGCCACCTTACCTGAGTCCTCTGGTCTACCCCCATGGAGCCACGCTTCTTCCCCTTGGGCGGGGATGAGGTGGGGCGGGCCTACACTGCGGACGCTTATGGTTTCATCGGGGACCCAATGGCCAGGTAAGGTGGGAGCAATTAGGGGTCTGCTTCAGTGCTTCATCTTCCCAGAGCCTGGAGAGTTTTTTTCCCGTGTTCTGGGGGAGTGGCATGCACCCAGATGTTATTGCATCACCGCAGATGTCGCCACTCCCCATCCCCTTGAAGTCAACTCCGTGCTTGCCGTGCCTCCGACTTCTGCCAGAAGCCAGTCAAGCGCCGAGCGCAAACCCCTTTTCCTTCCAGGAGAGGAGAGCTGTCCTCTCGATGCTTGATCCTCTCCCTCCGCTGCCTACCCCTGACGGCCCGGGCTTGTTCCTGAACCTGGGTCGCCGGCATGGTGCGAGGTTGTACAGTAGTTTTATTTGTTTGTGTTGCCCTTCTCCAGAGGCCCAGGACACCATTATAATACAACTAAAACAACACATCTAATCAATTACTGTTTATTGCATTGCTATTGTTAACTAACAATAGCAATGCAATAAAAAGTAATAGCTCTTAAAAAAACACAAAACATAGTTTAATACCAGTTAACAACCCATTGATATAGTACTCCTGTCTTCTTTACATGGTTTTCTCCATTTTCACAAACTCAGACCCACCATTGTACCTATTTTGGCCCTTGTTCAGTCTACCACATTCCAGTTTATATTCATCACTATAGGGACTCTAAATTCCACTTGTGCTGCTACTTTATTGAACCTCAGACTGCTTCCCTATACAAGACCCTTGGTATCCTTCATGTTGCTGGGCAAGGAGCCTGTCACCTCACTTCTCCCCCTGCTCCTCCATAACTGCTACTTCTTCTGACATCACTCTATCCTTCTCTTCCCCTTTCAACTACCAGCTGTCCCCTCCCAACTCCCCCTTTTTAAATCCTGGTTTTCACCAGGACTGGTTCTCACTTCATACCCATCCTTGGTTCCTTCCTAAGGTAGTGCCTGCATTTAACCTGTATCAGACTATTCAACTTTCTGAGTTTTCCTTTCTCTACAGAATGCCAGAGAGGTTATCCTGCATTCTTGGGATGTCCAGAGAGCATCATGCATTTACTTGGATTGCACCAAAGGCTGTAGAAGTCCTTGCAGATTTTTTTTTTCAATTGCCCGCAGGACAGTGGGCACCCTTGTTTCTAAGCAGTGTCTTTTCAAAAGGCTGACATCCTGCATTTCTTTCTGTTACAAGAATTATGGTAAAGAGCTTGCAGGTCCTGCCCACTGATGTAACACCTGTCATATGGCCACTTTGTGGCTTGCTTCCATTCTGTTTTAGCAGCTGATATACTGTATGTACTGTTACCACATGGTGTAGAAACCATACTTTCAATAAACATTATAGTTTGGATCTGGTCTCCTGAAGATGGCTTGACTTCATCCTTGCTGTCCATCAAGACTTAGTCGCTTAGAGAGCCAAGTGTCTTCCTCGCTGGCCTTCCTCCCGCTCTGCAGTATTGAACTGCTTGGGACTCATTACGTATGAGTGGCTCTATAGAGGAAAATGGCCTTGAAGTTACCAGTAACAGAACTTCAAGAGAATCTTCTCCATAGTGTCACAGCTCAGCCGCCCACCTGCCCCTTTTATGTTTTCAGGTGGAATACTGACGAAGACTTGCTGGTAGCCACACATTTGTTCTTTTCATTTTTATGCCACTATGTGGGTTCTTTTTCCCTGGTTCTCTTGTAAGCTTGGTTGGGGTTTTGTTCTCTTTTTTCTATCAGCATTGAACAACTCCAAGTTTATTTCTGACAGAAAACTGAGAAGGTATGGGAGATGCCCATGTTATTATATAGGTCCTGTCGATGTACATCATTGTGGGTAGCCCCTGCTAGGCAAATTATTCTGAGTGGTGCTGACATCGACTGCTTACAGTTCAATATGTGTGCCTCTATGGAGGGTATCCTTTCAAAGAGCTACTGTTATTGGTAAGTAACTAGAGATTCACTTGCCAATGTGGAGTGTGGATCTCTGGTGTTAATGGATACCTCCAAAGTCCACAGTTTAAAGTATGTGACAGCATTCAGTAATCCATACCACTTTGCTTTAGATGTTTCATCGGGTGCAGCATGACAAGTTGTATTGTGATCTTGGGGTAATCCACTGGAATCCGAAATATTAATTTAAACTTAAATGATGCTTTACAGAATACTATCAGGAAAACAACCAATATACTTTTTTAATGTTTCTGTTTATGCTTCCTCTTCCTGACTAGTTCCCCTTTCCTTGGGTCGGGCTCAGCCACATTTCCTGTCTCTGGTGCTTGCCTCCCTCCAGCTTACAACCCCACAGACTCAACAGTGTGGCAGGGCCTGGTCAAGCCAGACTCACACCTCACA
Organism: Neoceratodus forsteri; assembly: GCA_016271365.2. Taxonomy (NCBI): domain Eukaryota; kingdom Metazoa; phylum Chordata; order Ceratodontiformes; family Ceratodontidae; genus Neoceratodus; species Neoceratodus forsteri. The sequence continues at coordinate 1,524,121,047 of CM057452.1, forward strand.
CTTCCCACTTCCTCTTGATTGTGGAGGCAAGAGTAACCTGGGGGTGGAGAGAGTGGCAAATGGCAGGGGTAGGGGCCTGAGTGCACTGGAGACCAGCCCACTCAAGCCAGGACTTTTCCTTGTGCTGACGTGCCCCATCCCTCGAGATGTCACCGCGCTTGGGGCTTCATGCTCGAGCACCCCATGCATGACTGAGCAGAGCCTAGTCGGTCTACCCCCCCACCATACCTCTGCTGCACTGCCACCCATTGTCACCCAGGTGGTAATGTTGTAGGGGATGCATCTACCCTCCCTCTCCAGAGAAAGAAAGTATCTTCTGGGGTTCTCAGTCTTCCTTCCTCAGCCGACTACCAGCACCCAAGGCTCACTTCCATCCTTAGTCATCAGTCTCACGAGTGGCAGCACTACCACCATGCCATTTGGCCATCCATCCAATGTACATTTTTTACACATTGAGTCAATTAGACCATACACTTTTAGAGATGTAGCCCAGAGAGAGAGTACTTGGATATGCTCTGCAAAACAAATGCTCTTTCACCTGTTATGCACTCTTAAAGTTAAATACTTCGCCTCCAACAGTTCAAATAACAGGCAAACTTTACTTGTTCAAAAACAGTCTGCACAAAAGCTCGTATTTGTGTTACATAATTGTAGCGCATTATACTGTACTGTATGTATTTCACTTGCTGTATGTGTATTTTTGTATGCAGTATCCTTTACCCAATCACAAGCTTCTTGGCAAAGCAAACCAGTATGGTATACATGGACTGACACGAGGTGGATTACTAAGTGGCTTGGGGGCAGAAACAGACAGTACTGGCTGATGGACACTCACCCCAAGTGGAGAGGAGTACTCCGTGACATCTCTCAGGGATTGGTGCTGGCACAGAGATTGGATTTCTTTTTTTGGGGGGTCCGCCCCCTTCTTGATCGTCAGACCCGTCCGCCCGCCACCCCCATGCCCAGGCTTACCCCCCTGGACGGGACTTCCCACTCCCAATGAACATTGTAGGCAAGCCCTGGATTACCCCTCAGGTTGGGGCCATGAGAGAGGGAACTTTCTCTGGCGGATATCAAGGCAGTGGGCGCGAGAGGAATGGGCTGGTTTTCGTGCCTGGGGAGGCATTTTATGGTGCTTTTGTTGTTTCAGGATGGGGACATGCAATGATGTCCAGCATCCACCCCGCCCGACGGCATTGCTGCCAGTCGCTGAGGTGCCCCAGCCTCTGCCAGGGATCCGTCAAACGGCAGACACTTACCCCCGAGAAGGAGAGCAATCTTTAGATGCTCAATCTTCTCCCTGCCGGCCCTCTGACTCCAGAGATTGATTTCTGTTCAGGTGCTGATGCCCCAGGTTTGGATACGAACTCTGAGCATCAGAGGGCCGATGGGGGAGAAAGATTGAGTGTCATAGGGACTGCTCTCCTCCAGAGGGGAGAGCGACCAGCGCTGAGCTGTCAGGGAGGTGTGCCAGATGTCACGCATAGCGTATTACATCATGGTATGTCATGTCTCACCTTCCGGGGAGCCCACTCTTATCTAAAAATCATTACCAGCTCTGTCCATGACATCCCCCCCCCTTCAGCTACACGCTGCCACCTTGATGCTTGGCTGGCGACTGTGCGAGAGTTTCCATTGGTGCGGTCCGGTCCATCTCCCGGTGGTGGTCCTGCCAGGATCCTTGTTCAGTCATCCGTGGGGGCCATGCCTGCCTGACAGCCCTGCCCAGAGGGGGTAAGCCTGGGTGGATCAAGCAGTGGGTGGAGGTCCAGGGAGTTGGGGGCTGATCTGTCAGAGGTCCAGTGACCCAAAAAGCATACTAAATTAAAATAGAAATAAAAAAAATATGAAAGCTGGGGTCTCCAGCAAGCTGCCTAATTTCATAGATAGCAGTAAGCGAGCCTGGGTGCTGGACTGTCTTGAGGAGGGGGACAAATTTCAGGAGGACCTGAACAAGCTGTGTGATTAGTCTGCCTCTTAGAGCCTCACATGCATTGTAGCCAAATGTAAGGTGCTACACGTGGGGAGTCAAAATAGAGGTAGGGCCTACACATTGTGTGGGGCTTCTTTCAAGGAGGAAAAGCACCTGCTGGTTGCAATAGACAAGGAACTGAAGCAGGGACAAGCTGTGCATAGCTGCTGTCACAAGAGCCAGCAGAATGATTGGGCCCATCAAAATGGTGATAGCAGAGCAGGAGAAGTAATTCTGTCTCTTTACGAGGCCCTGGTTTGTCTTCCCCTGTAGTACTGCATGCAGGTTTGGTCTCCTTAATTCAAATGGACATGAGTCTGTCTTCCCCTGTAGTACTGCATACAGGTTTGGTCTCCTTAATTCAAATGGACATGAGTCTGTCTTCCCCTGTAGTATTGCATGCAGGTTTGGTCTCCTTAATTCAAATGGACACGAGTCTGTCTTCCCCTGTAGTACTGCAGCAGGTTTGGTCTCCTTAATTCAGATGGACATGAGTCAGTTGAGAGGGTGCGATAGAGGGCCACTGATATGATCAGAGGTATAGGAGACAAAAGCTATAAGGAGAGGCTGGTAGCCCTTTATGTATTCTTCCTGTATAAAAGGATGCTGAGAAGGGGACAGGATCTCAGTCTCACATCCTCAAGGGTATCTGCAAGACTGGACAGTTGTAGATGTTTGATCTGGTGTCCTGCAGTGGGACCTAAGGAAACACACTGAAGCTCTGGGGTAGTTAATGCAGGAGGAGTGGCTTTAGGATGCACTTTTTCCCCAGAGGGTAATGAACTGATGGAACAGCTTACAAGTGAAGATGGTGGACATGATGACAGTACAGGCCTTTAAGCAGCTCCCCTAGCTGAGCTAGGTGGTGATTCCTGTACACTTTAACCTGATTGCCCATTTCCCTCTCTTTATTACATCACTTCATCATGCCAGATTTCTAACTCTGACAGAAAAGACCTCACAGAGTTAGTTGTGCAAGGCAGACCCTTGCTGATCAATAATTAGACCCTCATGCCCAAGTCCTTGACCGTTTGAACTTTGCTCACATCTTCAGGCCAGCCAGGGAGGGGACATTAACAACACAGTGTGTTCAGATACAGTTTATTTTTGTTGGCAACACAGCAGTTGACCTGAACACAGTTTGTGTGTGTTATATTAAAGAGCTCTCATCCATCACTCAAAACTAAAATGCCCCAAGTTCAACAAAAAGTTGCCAGGGAAGACAGAGCAGGTCATCGTTATCACCCCCCCACAAAGTTACAGTGAGGGTGTTGTCATGTTTGGGGAATGGGGAGAAAGTGTTGAATATTTTGACATAGATTTTCTAACTCTGAACACCAAGAATTTGTTAGTCTATGTTTAATACATTTTCTGCATATTATTACATTCATTTACATGGGAACAGGACCCCTCCCCCAGCAGTTAGTCTGCTCTGGATGTGTAATCCTTTGCAGAAGTCATAATCCTAGGTTTGTGATATGATCTTTTCCACAGCAACAAACTGTGATGTCACAAATAGGATTATGATTTCAACAAAGGATTTAAGCAGCAAAAGCAGATCAACGCCAGAGGATACAGATCCGGTTTCTGTGTAAATTAACCTAGAAATGAAGAACATGGAAGAGAACAGTTGAAAATAATAAAAATATTAGATGAATTTGTTCTTAATATTATGTTTTCAAAAGTTTAGCAAAAGTGTCACCCTCATGTTAGGTTGCTAGTCTTGCCTTTCGGGTTTATTAATACTTTGTTGGTACCCCACACGAATAGTAAACCCTTGCATTGAAACTGCTAGCACTAAACACCTACTGTACATCTTTTGGTCCTCCCAGAAGAAACAATTGTAAAGTTGATCTTGCAGTATTAATTCTAAGAGACAGATATTAAGTGTCATCATTAAGCTAGAGCTAATCCATGCTTAAAACGCATGGCAGTGCCAACAGCTATTTTCCAATTATGGTTTTGATTTTCAACAGTGGTAAACATAAAAAAAAAATCTTTCTTAACCATGTTAACAAAATTCATTAAAAATACTGCAGCTGGCAAATAGAGTCCAGAACATATTCTGAATGAATAGCCCACAAAGAGATTAATCTTTGATCTGTGTTATTTGGATAGGGTACTACAGTTGTGCAGCTGATTTTAGTAAGAATGTATCCTGGCCAATAAGTAAGAGAAGGTGTGAATAAACAGACGCTGCCTTTTCGCTGTTTATTTACCTTAAATTGAAACAGTTTACAACATATTGCGTTTGGTTGTTTGTTTACCTGAAGAACTTGATTTGATTACATTTGAGTGTCTATTTCATTGCCTAGGATATTGCCCTTTGCGTATCTGATAAACAAGTGACACTAATGTGGGTCAGAAGACAGCAGTATGTTCTGGTTCTTCACTGTCTGCGTCCCTATACAGTATAATCATGCAGCGTACAAAAACGTTTATTGATTGCATTGTTGAATGTCCAACTGCAAACAGACCTACAAAAACACTTGCCACTTCTGATTTTAATTCTTTTCCTCCAGCTTGTCTTTGACCTCTGTTCAAAACCCACATGACTGTGCTTTTGTTATTTCTGGAAACTCATTCTCGTGGCAGAACTGTGATGAAAGACCTAGGCCTGGCATGGCTACACTACCATTTTGAATGCCCTCATGAGCACACAGACCACCGGATCCACAACTAGTTTTTCTCTGGACTTTGCTGTATCTTTCTCATCACTGGGACTTTGGAAGATTCCAGTCTCAGCCCCCAGCAGTGTGAAGGCATGCAGGGCATTGCTAAAAGTGGAAGTAGCGGCTGTTCCACTGGGATTCTTGACATTCTAAACCCCCCAGATTGGCACATCACAGCTGGCCAGTTCACGAGACGCCAGCCAGTGTGGGGAAGGGGGTTAAAAATAAAACCCTGATGAGGCTCCCTGGGGGCTGCTTGGGGAGGATGACCCCTGCGACACTGATCATATTTTCATGCTCCCACCAGGACAGGCAGTCAGACAGTGTTGTCAGTTACTGACATAGAATGCTACAAAGTGTTATTCACTGTGTGTGGGAAATTTAACAAGCTTCTTATACCACAGTGAGAAAACATGCAGTTTCGTTCTGCAGCTTGAAGCACAGCAAGCTGCAGGACGGGACAGTACTAAATAAGTGACAGAAGCATCATGTTGCTGACATGCTGTAGCAGCAGGTTTTGTTTTTTGTTTTTGTACATAGAACAGGAAAAATAAATTCCTCTGGGATAATTTTTCTCTTGCATTGGTGTCAGTTTCTAAACATGTTGCAAATAAAGGGTGTATTACTAAGCGGGCACTCTGAAGTCCTATAACTGCAAGTATTATGTCCGTTATGGAAAGATAGGTTGTGTAAGTATTGCATGATTACTTTGTAATTAAACATCTGAATCAAAGGAAATTAGTCTTTGAAAATGGAGGATACAGTTCAGGTAAAAAAAGGTAGGAATTTGTATAGTGTGTATCTCATGGTTATTGTATTTGTGAACATGTAATGTGTATGTTGTCTTTTGCTTTGTATAACAGGGACGCGTTCAAAACTGGAGTCTTCTCCAATGTGCTTTCTTGGCAGATAATTATGATAATAAAAATAGAAATTCATGAGTAGTTACACATTGGTGAGGTGAGACTGCAACTCGAAAGAAAATTAAATTCAGATATGTTGCTGTCACAAATTATGAATTTGTAATTATTTACAAGTTCACAGTGTACCTTGTTTGAACCCTGGATTTACTTCTGTTTGTAGCTAATTCTGAGTCACCCCTGAACACGGGATTTTCAGTTCCATGTGAGCCTACCTGGTCACCAAAAACAAACAAATAAATAAATAAACAATGCCATCAGATGTAATGTCATGCCACATTTGCTTTGCAGGCCCCTTTTTTTTGCAAGTTGTAGGACAAGTTTGCCTTGTTAATGGCAAAGACAACTAAATATCTCTTTTGGGTAGGAGGGTTTTGGAAGGGTGGACATTTGTTGTTTTATAAAGCAAGAACAAGCCCCCACCCCTAAAAATGTGGCATTAATTTTTTAAAATAACACAAGAGCATGAACTTTTGTATTATTGCCATTTTTTAATCATGTATTTATTGCCCCCTAAACTTCCTTGATACCTACTATCTGACCTTAACAGTGGCTACCCCACCCAGCCCCATTACTTTTACTTTGGCCTACATCCCCAAAACATTCCTCCTGTAGCAGGGCCAGAGGGGGGTGGAACTACCCACTGAGCTACAAGGTACCAAACTTGGGATGGCTAGGATGTGGGGCCCAAGTGAAGTGCCAGGAACGATTAACCTTTATATCTAGAGGTATGCTGATGACATATTTTCACGTCAGAGGCAAGCAACTGACAGCCACCTGTAGTGAACCATCATAGCTTTACCTATTCCAGTATTACAGACTCCATCCCCTTCACAACTGGCAGAATGATCAATCTTTGTGTGCAGCAGAAGGGCCATGATTACATCTAGGGATGATCAGAAATGTGGCCCACATAATGTGGGGAAATGCTTCCCTTGTTGTTCAGAATACGATATCTTGTTTCATGTTGAACAGGGCACAGTCAAGGCAGCAGTTCATGTTAAAACATTTGTGTGAGTTGGCTTCATTATGCCCTTCTTTTCAGTCCCCAGTGTTGATCCATCCATTTACATAGCACCACATCTCATTTTGTGTTCACCATGTTAGCACTTGAAGTTTGGAGCCTGAAGTTAGCCCTTGAGTACCCCCCGCCCAGTCCCATAAGGTCAGGGAGTAGTGTCTGTTGCATGCTTGTCCATCTTTAGTCACAAGACGAGCGATATCAAACAGTGGGTGTTAAAAAAACGCCAGAGAAACCTGATGAAAACCTTGCATAGTCAAATTTCAATAATTATTTTAAATCTTGAAAATGCTAACACACATAAAATGGGGGACAAGCTGTAATTGTGAAAGGCAGGAGAAAAGGGGTGCATTAAATGGAATAAAAAGGTTTAGATGTAGGGTTGTTGTTGCCGAAGCATGGACTGCTGCTTCAGTAAATGGAATGGGACAGATGCATGTCCAGACGGCCTTCTTTACATCCAGAGATGGTAGGTTCATTCTGGTGGCCATACTGGAGCTAGCCCCATAAAGTTTCATACGTCTCTGAGACAAGCAGATAGAAAGTCACTCCATGTAGACTGCTCATGCCAGGTAACAACTGCAAACAAGGACAAAAAAATGGCACCGAGCATCAGGAGTTACTGAATAGCACAAAACTTTATTGAAGTGCTCTAAAATACGTAGAGTGTGAATTTTAATTTAAAAAGTGGCTAATACATAAATAGCAGTCATACCTTCTATACAGTGGTGCTGTACAAAGAGAACTGCTGGCAACTCGACCAGTTTTGCTTGGAGCGTTCTCAGGTGGCACTTTCGAACAGCCTTCTTTACATACGAACATACAGAAATGGCAGCAGATTAGGCTTTAAGTCTGCTTGAGATACAGCTCACAGTACAGCCACTGCTGCTGCCCCTCCCTTTCCTCCCCCCCCAAGTTTTTCCACCCTGAGTTCCCCTTCTGGTCACTTCCTTCCCCCTCCTGTACCTTGCCCATGTACTTATCTTGTCCCTTCTTAAAACTTACTACTGATTCCATTGAAATCACCTCCTTAGGTAGCGCATTCCAAGGCTCCACCTAATGTTTCCTCATTTCTCTCCTGTATTCCCCCCCTCCACCACCAGTTTTAGGCTGTGGCCCCTCGTGGTCCCTTCCCCCTTCAGTCTGAATAAACCTTCAGTGTTTACTCTGTTGATGCCCTTCAAGTATTTAAAGGTCTCAATCATATCCCCTCCGTCCCTTCTGTCTTCCAGGGAGTACATGTTCAGTTCCCGAAGTATCTCCACATAGGGCTTCTCCCCAATTTTGTGGATCATCTTAGAAGCCCTCCTCTAGACTCTCTCCAGGAGCATGATGTCCTCCTTGAAAGCAGCAGTGCAACGGAAAAGGTTATTCCAAAAAGCTAATTTTCTGCTGTGGTTATAAAAAATATTGGCAGAACTGTTGATTTGGGTTTTCTGGATGCTTCCTAAGCTGTGTACTGTACAGTTGCATTTTCGTCTGGACACTTACCCTCCATGGGTCCTCAATATTATTTCTATGTAAAAATGAGGCAGCCATCTTCTTCTTCTTTTTTTTTTAAGAGAAATAATTATTTTAAAACTTTCAGAACATTCTTAAATGATAATGGAAACTGAAAATGTTACCACCAAACTAAACGGGAAGACATCTAGCATAAATTAGAAAGAAAAAAGGTGGGTTCAAATTTGAACCCATTTTCGTTGCACTGCTGCTTTAAGTAAGGATGCCAGAACTGTACACAGTACTTCAAGTGCGGCCTCACTAAGGATTTGTACAGTGGCAGGATAACCTCCTCCTTCCTCGAAATGATCCCCCTAGCAATGCACCTCAGCATTCTGTTTGCCTTTGCCACTGCTTTTCTGCACTGATCTGAGTGATTCATTTTGCCAGAGATCACACTCCTAGATCTTTATCCTCCTCCGAGACTGTCAACTGCACCCACCCCAAATGGCAGCTGTACCCTAGGTTCCTAGGCCCTAAATGCAGTACACTACACTTCCGCGCATTAAAACCAAGCTGCCATGGTTCTGACCACTGTTCAAGTCTTTCCAGGTCTTTCTGGAGAGTCCTCCACCACTCCTCACTGTCCACCACTCCCAGTTTGGAGTTCATGGTGAACAGGCTCATTTTGCTCATAACTCCCACCGCACTGTCCGCAATGAAAGCATTAAATAATAGTGGAGCCAGTACAGATCCTTGCAGGACCCACTAATGACTCCTTTGGGTGTCGAAAGCTCCCACTGAACACCACCACTGTTGCCTGTTGCTCAGCCAGTTTCCAGACCACTTCTCCATCTTTACCCCAACCCCCAGGTTCCTCAGCTTGCCCAGCAGCCTCCCATGTGGCACCGAGTCAAGGGCCTTGCTGAAGTCCAGGCACAAGACATCAACTGGCGGCCCACCATCATGAGACCTTGTCCCCCAATCAAACAATGTGACCAGGTTAGTTTTGACAAGATCTCCCCTGGACGAATCCGTGTTACCGGACATCTTGAAGGCCATTTACTTCCAGGAACTTCACCGGTCTTTCCTTCAAGATGGTCTCCGATAGTTTCCCCACTATTGACATGAGGCTGACTGGCCTGTAATTTCCAGGTTTGCCCTTAGGACTACTCTTATGGAGGGGCACAATGGGTGCCATCCTCCAGTCCAGTGGTACACATCCTGATAGGAGGGAGGAAATGAATAATTCCATCAGAGGTGCTGCCAGGACATCCACCAGTTCCTTCAGGACTCTGGGGTGGATCTCGTCCGGGCCCAGAGCCTTGTCTGTCCTCAAGGACTTAAGGCCCTCCCATACCCTCTTCACCGGGATCTCTCCATCTGTTAGTGTCCCCCCATTCCCAACCCCGGCTTTACCTCCCCCAATTGGCCCATCCTTTTCCCTTGTAAAGACTGAGCAGAAGTACTCATTTAGTACTTCAGTCTGCCCAACTCCCTCCTCTGCCCACCCACCTTCATTTTTTAACCTGGTGATTTGACCCCTACACTTTCTTCTGTCCTTGATGCATCTAAAAATTCCTTCTCTCTCTCTCTCCTTGATCCCCTGTGACATCCTTAGTTCTTTGGAATCCTTGGCTGCCCTTACCACCCTGCTCACCTCCCTCGATTTCATATAGTACTCCTCCCGGTCCTCCTCCCCACAAGTTCTCTTGTACTTTCGGAAGGTTAGCCTTTTCTCCCTTACAATCTCCTGCACTTCCTTGGTCCACCACTTAGGTTTCCCTGATTTTGCTTTCTTGCAGTGGGTCCTTGTGAATGTTTTTGTGGCTTCTAATAGGCTCAACTTCAATACTGCCCACCTGCATTCCGTGTCCATATCTGGGCTGAGCCTGTCTAGGTGTCCCTCAAGGATGGCTATCATCCTCCTGAAATCTGCTCCCACAAAGTCCACTGCCTTTGTACTTGTTTGAATTCCCCATCCCAAGTCCAGGGAGAACCATACTGTAGAGTAGTCACTCCCTGCCAGCAGGCCCTCTACTACCACATCTTTTACAGTATCTGGTCACCATCTGCCAGAACCAACTCCAAGATGCTTCCTTCTCTGGTCGGCTCTACCACCAGTTGTGACAGAAATGCATCTTTAATGTGTGCATTATCCTTGTTCTTTAGCAGTAGCTGATGACATAGTGTACCAGTCCACCCCTGGCAGGTTGAAGTCTCCCACCACCACCGTCCTGTCCCTGCCATAGTGGGTTATTAGGTTATCCACCAGTTCCCTGTCGTGTTCCTCAGACTGTGTTGGTGGCCTATATACTACCCCCAGATTGACCCTCTAGCCCTTAGTATCCTTTAAGGTGACCCACAAGATCTCCACATTCCCATCCTCACCCTCTTCTCTGCTGCACTCTATCCCCACCCTTACAAATAATGCCACCCCACCTCCTTTGCCAATTTTCCTGTCCCTCCTAAACATTTTGTACCCTGGTATTATTAAGTCCCAGTTGAGGTACTGAGTGGTGTGGAGGGGTTGTGGGATAACAGATGGACCAGACACCGAACTTCAGGTTCAACACACAATCTCTGTGTGATGTTCATGCAAAATACAGGAAATAAGCTTCTGCAATGTCCTATTCCTTCTTTAGTACATCAGTTTGCAGCAACAGACTGTATGTCCTTTCTCTGCACTTAGCCAGCACCTACTGATGCTGATCTCTGATCTAAACATTTTTAGTAAAAACCCTTCATCCCTATGTGGGCCTTGCTTGCTTGGGCAGTTGGGGCTCAAAAAGAAAAATAAAACATGATCTAGACAAAGAACCTCAATGCAGAATCACTGAAAAAAGACTTAACCCAACGGGCATTGGCAACAAATCAAGTTTCAGAGACATACAACAACATACATACTTCCATAATGCAAAGCATCATGGGACATATGCAAATCACCATGACATTTCAGACTTGTTCAGTTTACAGCAATTTACATGCATTTTATATAGCACAACTAACTTAATTTCTATAATAGTCACTTAGTACTTTTTACCATTATCAAAAACACCTAGTGCCATAATATTTTCAACATTTACAGGTTTCATAAACACAAGGTATATACATCAAGGTATTCTATGACATAGTGCTATTACATACTAAATCCAACAATGATAAACACAACCTGTTTTACATACGTTTGGAGGTCTCCAAAATAACCTCCCTGTACGATGACCTGAGAGAGAGAAAAGGAAAATTAAAGAGGACACTATAGCATAGTCAAGAAAGGGAAGGGGGTGCCCATAAGTGGCCAACCTTATGGACTAAAAATAGTAAAGGATAGATTAGGCTTAGAAATAGGAGAACTGTTGCAACAGATTTAAGAAAAGGTCAGTCCTCAAGAGTGACAGGAGCTCCCTGTCACGGATGGCCCATGTCTCCATAATTGCAGCCACGTCCACCCCTCCTCCGCCATCAATGCCTATAGCTTGGGTACCTTATTTATTTATTTTTGAGTTTTGGTGACTGGGTAAGTCCACTGAGACAATACAGTCCCTTTTTCAGGGTCGACCCGGGGCTTATTACCCACGCTTCTCGCATTTGTGGAGACCACCTTCCAACCTGCCCCCTATCCTTCTTAGCCTTCCCTTTCTCCAAACTGTTACCCCTGTGTGAGTTTTTCTCATCCTCCAAATTTCCAATAGGGGGGAGAGGCGCTGGCCCTCCCAAACTTTGCGTTCCTACCTGCCCCGCAAGTCTAAGCCCCCCCCCCACAGCTAGTTTAACTCATACTTACTAGCAATAAACGTTCTCAGTTTCTTCCTTAGAACTACTTTTCCCGCCATTCTCAGATGTGGTCTGTCCTTGGCGAATAGATCCTTGTTATCCCATGTTACCCCCCCAGCCTCCCACCAGTCCAAACCCCATATCTAGGCACCATTCTCCTAACCACTTGTTAAAGTCCCTTATTCTCTGCTTTTTGTCTGTACTTGCCCTTGGCACCAGCGAGACTTCAGAATGTCACAGTATTCCCTTCAGTTTTACATATTCTGGCCAGTTTCCTAAATCTTGCTTGTACCTCCTGCATGCTGTTTCCTTCCAAGTCGTTTGTGCTGAAGTGCACCACTATGTGGGGGTTCCCCCCATGTTTCCCCACTATAGAGTGGACTATGTGCTTGGCCCTGTGTGCAGTCATGCCAGGCATGCACTCAAACCAGCTAGAGCTCCCCCCCCCCACTTGATATCCTTAATTATGGAATCGCCCAGATTGATAACCTGGCTACTTTCTTTTTGCCTGCTCACTATGGTTTCCTCTCCATTCCGCTCATTGTTATGTTTATCCACCTCTCTCCCCCCGACTCTGTCTCCCCTCTCTTCAGGTTCCTCATGCCCTACTCTTCCTCCCGGGATAACGTCAGTCCTCTTTGCAGAGATGTTTTGCATTTCTCTCATATCACTAATTACAGTACTGTCCCCAAGGGAACCCCTTATCCGCCTCCCAGTTACCGCCTCCCCCATTGTCACTCCTCCTTGGTCTTCCCTGCCCTATCATCCGCTCCTCTGTCCCTCTCCTTCCCCCTCTTCTCCTCTTCTCCCTGACAACTGTCACTAGTTTCCCCTGCCGTGGCCCCCTGAGTTACCTTTTCTATCCCCTCCTTTGTCTCCTCTCACTCTCATCTTTCCCCTCAGTTCTTCCCTTTTCCCACCCTCCAACTCCCCCTCTCTTCCTCCCCCTACTATTTGTGACATCAGTGCCCTCTGCTCCCTCATGATTTCCCGTGTCCTTTAAATTTTGTAAAGGTGTATACTTATTTGTCAAGTTAACCCTGCCTCCATTTACAAACTTGTTTCCCACACTAGCTGTTTCTTGTTGTTTCCTGTGCAGTACCACCATGCTCCACCCTCTCTTCCTACCCACCTCCTGCCATCTCCTATTCCTCCAGCAGTCTGATCTGTTTCCCACCCCTGTATTCTCCTCTGCATACCTTGCGCTCGTCCAATCACCCCATCTCCATCAATTTGTAACCCCTATACCATATCCCTCTCCCTTACCTCCTCCCATGCCCTGCCTCTCCATCTTCCCCCTCAGCCAATAAATTTCAGTTTCTAGGTGCATCAATCTATAGCACAGCAACCCCCCCATTCTCCACAGTGTGTCCATGTAGACTGCTGCTCCACATCCGTTGCACCCCATTATCCTTCTTGGTCCCATTCTCTCACCGAGAGCACACAGACCCTGCCCTGCCCCCCCACACCCACCCTCCACTTCTGCCCTGATAACCCGTCTCAGAATGTAGCCTAGCTTACTGCCCTTTACCTTTGGATCATGCTCCCATAGTAAGGCTTCTTTCTTGTCCGTTTCTTGCTTTCCTGCCCCTTCCCTGTCCACTGTTAGCTTAGCCCCAGTGGCTAATCTTTAGTTGGGTCTGCCAGTGTTTTATTTTTTAATAAGCAGTACCTTTAGGAATGTCCTAGAATTTATTTAAACCCTCCCTATTTCTCCTGTATTAGGCCCTTTGTTAGCAGCACATTTGATAAATAATACCGGCCAGAACAGCACAAATGTGTGCCCCCCGACTCGAAGCAGTGGCAGTATGCAAGAGCGACATGTCAGTAACAGTTCTAGCAATAAGTCTTACTCTCCAATACATTCTCCAGAACCTTATCTAGATAATGGCATTACTCGACAGATCCTTAGATAACTCTCAACAGTTAAACCAGTTAAAGCATTTCCTCGAACCCCACAACAGCGACTCTTTAGTAACAGTTCTTTAGATAATTCATATTACCTAATACATTCCCCAGAACTTAATCTACTCTATCTAATGGCAAAATGCAAGTGATATTTTAGTAACAGTCCATGAGATAAGTCCCAATAGTTAGAACATTTCTCCTGAACCCCACAACAGTACAGTTTTCTCTCCCCTTCTCTAAATAATGGCAACAGCACCTGGAGGTTAGCTTCATTCTGGTGCCCATACTAGGCCTAGCCCATAAAACATCGTACCTCTCAGGGGCTCAGTCTTACATTCCCTATTTTTGATCCCCCCAAATCTGTCTGTTCCACAGTAAGCAAATGTTAAAACAGAAGACATACCAACACTATATATTGAGTGCAAGGTCATTTCCATCAGTGTCCTTCATAAGACTGCAGTAGTACAGCAGTATGTTTCAGGCATCCTAAGTTAAAATATATTCTGATAATACTATAAAAACAATTTTGCCAAGTGAAAATGGAATTGAACAGACAATAACTTGTTGCTTGTATAACTGAGGCTGCTCTTCACCTCAGGAAACACCTCGATGCTTACAAAATTTCAGTGTAAATCACAGGGCATTTACCAAGCAGTAATCCACGTTTCGTGTTACTTTCTCCTCAAATCCTTTTTTGCATCAGCGAGATTCTAGCACCTCAGGATCAGTTTCTTTCACACATCCTCTTGTGGTGAAGTATTCCTTTAAAGAGCAGCTGACTGTTCTTTGTTCTCAGGCAGGCAACTCCCACTAATGGGGCTGCCTGTCTGGGCTGGGGGGCTTGAATTTGTCAGTATTTGAATTTTCTTTAAATAGTGCATCAGGAAATGCTGACTTTTAAATCCACGCTTGTAAGTTCTGTAAATGAGCCAGAGGCCGCCAAACACTGTGGTCTCCATCTGCCCCCGAAAAAAAAAACAGCAGTTTGATGAAATGAAGTAGGGAATATGGCTGCAGGTGCATAGAGAATGTAATCTGGCCTGCATTTTTCCTGCACTTACCCTCCTTGATTTACATTTGTATCTCCTTCCTTCCACTAGCAGCCTGTAGCTGGGCTTTCTCCTGTGGATTTAGTATCTGGAGATCTATAACTTTGATCTTGGGCCTTTGCTTGACTGTACATTATAATTGTTTGATATTATCTTGTGTATTGAAATTGTTCTTAGTGTTGTAGTTTGTTTAGCATGCACACTACTTAATGTGTTCTTTTTTAATTGGCTCTTATTACTGTATTTCTTTATTATCTGGCCCTCCAGTTTACCTCTGTAAGGTGTTACACTGTTGCACTCTCCTGGGTCAGACCAGGACTAGATCAGGGAGTTGGAACTGTCATGCAAATCAAAGGAAAGAAATTTATGGGGTGACGAAGTATAGTTTGGTAACAAAACCATCTAAAACCTATCAGCGGCAATTCTTTTACATTCAGAGAATTGTAAATCTGTGAAATTCTTTTCCTGTCAGTATTTAAAATTCTGACAGCATTAGTACTTTTAAATTAAGACTCGATATTGAGGAGGGAAATGTTTTGGACTATTGCCACTGAGATAGTTGGAAGGTGGACTGGATTGGCAGTGGCCTTTATTCACCCTTAAAACCAAATAACCACAGTATTACTTAGGAAATTAGTTGTGTAGTGTACCTACCTGGTAAACAAAAACTAAACAAATAAATATGGATTGGGGAGATGGGCTGCCTAAAGATAAGACTTGTAACTTTGCAGGTCAGTCTACAGGTGCAGTATGTGACTCGTATGTAAAGGTATAATATACTAGCCACAAACCTGTAGACTGACCCACAGAGCTATGAATCTTATCTTAGGCAGCCCGCCTCCCCAGTATATATGTGCCTGCCGCCCTGTTCCCTACTTCGCGTCATGAAACATCTGCATAAAGCCCATGGAGAGCAGCAGCACACAGTGTAGGAATGGGGTTCAGACTCGGGGCAGACACTCCTTTAAGGAATGCCAGAATCTGCACACCTTAATACCAAATAATAAAAGCAATAACAAACAGTAATTCAAGGACAATCAGATTTACTGATTACACAGATAGTGCCCAAAGGGTCACGAAGATACATACGAAGTACCTCTCCAAACAGTGTAAAAGTGTGAAGTGCAAATGCAAGATTTATGGTAAAATACTGGGCCAGATCTCAACTCCTGCTTGCTCCGGTGCTTCTGCTTGGGACTGAATCATCCATAAATTTGTCTAGCCCCACATTACTGTTTGTCATTACTTTTTTTTACCTGGTAGTAGGGTCTGCAGACTCCTGTGTTCCTCATGAAACTACTGCTTTGGGGGGCAGACAGGGCTGTAACATGCAGCAGCTCTTCAGCTTGTTTATGGAAGTTCCGAGCAAGGTAAATATTTCCTAGCAGACTATTTAAAAAAATTATAATACGAACTCCTCGGGCAGGCAGCTCCTTGGTGCGAGTTAGACGAAACAGAAGGAGACAACTGACTCCTGATCTTTAGTGTCGGTACCTGACAGTGAGAGATATACCCTCACCGCATAGTTACACCGCAAACAAAAAACAAGTGCCCACTGGGCTCTGATTTCAAAAAGTTTAAAAATGTATTGCATATTTAAACAAATAGAGAGTATTTACAAATTGCCAAATTCCAGAGTAAAAATGAGGCCGGCTGACCACCACCCCTACATTTTGATTCTCGCTGACACTTCAACTGGGGGTAAATCTTTTATTTTTTTTTTTATCTAAATGAAACTGCAACTGTTTTTTGCTCCTGTGTTATTGTTTTGTTTTGTTATGTCTTCCTGTCAGTTTATTTCTTAAAAAAAAAAACAATTAGAGCAAACCCCTTAAAGTAAAGTCGCAAGATTAAATACCGGGCTTCACAGCCTGAACCCCTGGGGCAGCGATAGCCCTTCTGTGCCAAGACTGAAAATTTTGATACACTCTGTAAGGTTTTGGAAGGGATCGTAACTCTGGCTGATCTGCCAGCCAGCCGATACCTTCCCACTTCCTAGTCTGCCTGCTCTGCCCCCGCGCTCTTCCGTATCGTGATGTTTAGCCAGGGAGAGCTCGGGGACGCGTGCAGTACAAGTATATGGGGCTACTTTTCTCAACGATTTTGCACACTTTAGACTGCATATTAGGAAAAATGAAAGCCACCTCTTGACTAATAAGGTTCCTATTAGCTCAGCCAGAGTTACGATCCCTTCCAAAACCTTACAGAGCATTTTAAAATTTTCAGTCTTGGCACAGAAGGGCTATCGCTGCCCCAGGGTACCAGGCAATCAGACTTCTGCGGCAGCATTTTCTGATTTCTGCGGCATGATTTATTCATTTCTCTGGCAGAATGCAGTCCTGTCATTGGCTAAATATGATGTGATGTCATCAAAGACATCATATGCTGAACATAGAGGAGGGGCTTCGGATAAACGAGCTGGGAAAAGAAAGCCTGACACTATGAAAAAACAGTATACTTATATGAAAATTCACCAAAAACAATGAATTCTGCGGCACTATATTTACTCTGCGGCATGATGCAAATTCTGCGGCAATTCCACAACCGCAGAATTCCAGGGGCCTTGATTATATATCAAACACAGTACAGGTCACAGGAAAACAGACAGTTTACAGTGACCAACAGTGAAACCAGTCAGTTGTCAGCAAACAAGATGTTGTTTGGAGTGTTGCTAAATGTTAAAGAAAAAAAGAAAAAAGGGGTGAAGGGGAGGAGCCCAAATGCAGTGTACTAAAGGAGAGTGTAATATCAGTATAGCAGTAGGGATCGGAGGGAGGTGACTAGCTTGGAGGGAGAGGGAGTGGGTGCTAGGTGTGTGGGGGAGGCAGGAGGGCCTACTAGGGAGAGAGGGAAGGCTGAGGGGCAGGGGATGGAAGTAGTGATGGGGGGTGGAAAGGTGGTGCTAGCGATGGCAGGCACATCGAGATATAAAACCAGACTACTTTTTGCTTGGCTGCATCTCAGGAACCCCCAACTTAAGATTACCACCGGGGGCAGCTCTGGGATGGGGAGAAACCTGGGGGAATGTTCATGAAGGGGCTTAGGAACCAAACAGTAACAAAATAAAAAAAAAAAGAGCAAATGTTGCAGGATCGAGAAACAAATCCCGCTACGCCGATGCTCTGCCACCCACCACTGCCTGTGACTCTACCCAGTGAGCCATGGCAGCTGCTCAGCAGAGTGCCTCTCAGCAGAGCCTTTATTCTCTGCTTCCCTGTGTCCCTACACCCAACAGCTCTTTTTGCACGGTTATAGCTACAGGGATAGCGTTAAACTGCACCTGCGCTATGGTATCCCTGTATAGCTATATTTTTACACACTATTGTTACAGCGTGGTTATTGCTTCACTATTTTTCCCACGCTATTTTGACCCAGTACCTGTGCAGATTATTTGTAAAATTAAAAAGCGCCCTGTCCCATCGGACTTAAAATTGGCCAGTGCTGATCCAGTAGTACATTGTAGGAATTTAGGAACTTTTGATTCTGAATCAGATTTCTGTTCTGATTCTGAAAGGGACCATGGAATTAGATTTGAAATCCTAAATCTTGAATCCCTATGTAAAAACATGTATTAGTCATTAATTTCAGAATTAAGATCTTAGGGCTGCAGTTCCAAATATCCGAATTCTGAAAATCCGAGCAACTCTACTGTCCATTTCTTTTGTTCCTCTACCTGTCTTTCTTTTGTGTTCATATATAGTGTATGGTGGGGCGTTGTTGTGTATGGAAAGCCATAAACTTAAAAAAGTCATTCTGCTGCATTAGTGACATAGCTACTACAGCAGAACGACTTCTCGTTCTGCTGTAATAGCTGCGTCACAATACAGGTGTTCCCATTGGCGCACCGCTCATAGGTCGAATGGCATCAGCGGTTGTAGGGTTGCAGGCGTCTGCGAGAGAGGGAGAGCCTTACCATTGGTAAGTTAACTTTTTTCTCTCTCTCTCTCTATTTCTGTTCCCCAGGTAGTGAAACACCATATATTATATAGAAGAGTGCATGGAGAACAGTTCACAACAAGGCTGTGCTTCTACCGAGGGTTTACCCTGACGACATAGTGACCTCAAGAGTGAAGCCTCCTTCCCCTTGTTTATTACTGCAGCATATTCCCTACTTGAAGTCATAAGGCTCTGTTGTGACATCACAGTCTGTTACCATGGGAAACACTGTGATGTCACATTCAGAGTATTATGATATCAATAGGGAATGAGCAAATAGGAGCTGATGAACTCTGAACAAGCAAAAATCCTGTTTCAAACCCCAGGAAATCTTACTATAGTCTGACAAATGCAGTATGGTCTCACCATAGGACTGCCCCAGAGCTGAAATGGTTAATAGAACCTGTGCTAATGATGGAATGTTAGGCTCAAGCTTGGTTTTCAGATCACTGTCCCTGGTTGTACCTCTGCAACCATCAGATTCTTTACTCCGTTTGCCTCAGTAAGACGTATCCGGAGAGCTCTCTTTCACTTCATCTGAAGAAGTTTATTTCTCAGCCAAATTTAAAGTCTTTGTTATTTTATTCGATTTTTGAAGCACTGTCCCTGGTTCACAGGTAGATTTAGTTAGATAGTGTCAAATAGGTAAGTTTTAGCAGTCCCTTTCCTGCTCTCCCTAACCGAGAGGGAACCGAACCTTTATTTGGTATTTTAACTGTCTAATTTTAGCATTTTTACCGTCCGGTAAGGCGGTTTAGTTAAATTTAGTTCTTGTTTTTTAAACCGAGGTTTATTTCGGTTCTAACCAACCGATAAATGTCACAGCCTAAGAAACGAACGGGCCCCACAGGTTTCCAACATTGTTCAGAGTGTGGGGAACCATTCGCTTAAGCAGATCCTCATTTAATTTGTATTATTTGTTTGGGGTTTGACCACCTCAAGGAGGATTGTGAGATTTGTAAGAATTTCCCTTAGTCGACGCTTGATAGGCTACTTAAATGACTGCAGGAGAAAACCACTGAACCGGTAGCAGACATTCATAAGGAACCAGGAGACCAGCCTTCTGACAAGAGTGACTCCTCCACTACCAGAAAAAGATTTGCCGAACCGGCCGCTAGCCCAGTTCATTCTGGCAAAACAAAGAAGAAAGAGAAACACTCAGCGGTTGAACTGCAACCGAAGGCATTGGTTCCAACTGCTTAGGAGATGGCGAACGCGATTCGCATTATTCAGTCCCTACAAACCAACCCGGTTCCGGTTGAAAAAGAGACCGTGGTTGGTTTCTGCAGGTCCTGCTTCGGTTCCCGGTTCAGAGGAACTTGAAAGGGACATTGAAACGGGGGATGATGATGATGACGACGATGACAATGATGACTGTGGGGAACCGATTGAACCGGACAACGACTATGGGGAACCGATTGAACCAGATAGCTCCCAGATCCTCACAGACCTGAGCCCCCTGATAAGGGAACTGATGATTATATATCTCATTTTCAATTTATTAGACAGGTGGCTCTGTCCTTGGACCTCCCCACTCAGGAATCTACTGATGAGGTGGAGGAGCAAGATTACAGAGAAATGATGGATGTGCCTAACTCAAAAAGAGTCCAGTTGCCCATCCACAAGTCCTTACAGAAACAGGTATTGAAAATACTGCATACACCCACTTCCATTCCAACCCTGGAAAGAAAGGTGGATAAGAAGTACTGGGTAGCTAAGGGTGAGGCAGAATTTTTGTTTGGCCACGCTAGCCATGAAGGAGTGGTACAGGCTGCAGCCTGTGATAAGGCTGGCATTCCTTTATCCTCACATCCTCCTGACAAAGACTCCAGAAGGATGGATTCTATTGCCAAAAAACAGTATCTTGGGTCTTCTCTTGCTATTAGACAGGCTTCTTATATGGCCTGTGTGGCAAGGTATCAAAGAACTTTATGGGACACTGTTTTGGAGATCACAAAGTCAGTGTCAGTTCCTATTGCAGTGGATTTGGCGGAGGCTGCAAAGAGGGGCATAGAGGCATCTAAGGTGCAATTTAGAATGGCAGTAGACACTAATGATACTGCTGCCAGGTAGATGGCCTCTTCTGTATCTTTATGCAGGTTTGCATGGCTCAGGACAACTAACCTGACACAGGACACTCAGTCCAAAGCAATGGACTTTCCCTGTGAGCCTCTGTCTCTGATTGGTCAGCAGACAGAGGCTTACAAGAAAAAAATGGACAATTACAAGACAGCTTACCAAAGTACTGCTGCAAAAGAGAAATCCTCTACACCCCATAAGCAGCAAGCCAGGGGTTTCAGAGGTAGGCCCTATAGGCCATTCTTTCAGCCCCAAGCTTTTCCTCAGTATCAGCAGTACCAGCACCAGAGGGTCTACTTCAGAGGCAGGGGCAGAAGGGGTGGTAATCGGATAGCCCCTAGCACTCAGCCAGCTTCACAACCTAAGCAGACCCCCTGAGGAGTCTGCTCGAGTTGCCTCCCCAGTACCAGTACGGGGCAGGTTGGCCCATTACCTTCAGGAATGGAAATCCCTCACTACAGACAAGTGGATCCTGGAGGTAATGGGCCAAGGCCTGGCCCTCAGCTTCAAACTAAAACCAAGGCTGAGGGCAAGAGTTTTTCGACCCTCATCCCTAGCAGAAAACCTGTTGCTGGAGAGGGAGGTATTGAACCTACTTGCTCTAGAGGCAGTAGAGCCAGTTCCTCTGCAACAGAGGGGCAAAGGCCTCTATTCAAGGTACTTTCTCACTATCAGGAAAACGGGAGTGGTAACCCATACTGGATCTCAGATATCTGAACAAGCATTTACTGAAACCAAAATTCAAAATGGTCACTCTGGCTACAATTCTGCCCATTTTAAAGCAAGGGAGTGGTTTGCATCCCTAGATCTCAAGGATGCTTACTTCCACATCCCAATAAGGCAGTCACACAGAAAATTTCTCAGATTCAAGCTGCCCTCAGGCCATTACCAGTTCAAGGCAATGCCTTTCGGTCTCACTTCTGCTCTAAGAGTGTTCACAAAATGCTTGGCCGTGGTTGTGGCACACCTAAGGAGATTAGGAGTGGCAGTATTTCCCTACCTGGACGATAGGTTACTGGTAGGGAAAAATCCTCACCACACCAAACAGTCCCTGGCACTTGCACAGGATCTCCTTCATTCCCTGGGATTCCTAATAAATCAGAAAAAGTCAGTGCTGCAACCAGTGCAGCTCCTAGAGTTTATAGGGGCTCAACTGGATTCAGTAAAAGGAAAAACTTTCCTTCCACAGGAAAGAGCAAGCAACTTGGTGCAGTTGGCAAGCTCCTTTCAACCCGGCAGTCTCAGGTCAGCCACGCATTTTCTGCAGCTGCTGGGCCAAATGGCAGCATCAACAGCTGCAGTGCTAGGAGCAAGGTTTCAAATGAGAGACATTCAATATCATTTGAAATAGTACTGGCTCCAAAAGAAGGATTCCCTGTTAAAGCTGATCCCAGTGACCCAAACACTTGTACGGGCTCTGCAGTGGTGGCTAGAAGAAGAGAATTTCAGGCAAGGGGTTCCCTTCCTGCAGGTACAACCCTCTAGGGTGCTTACCACGGATGCATCCCTCCTAGGTTGGGGAGCACACTTAAAGGAGCATACCGTCTACGGTTCGTGGTCCAAGCAAAAATCCCTGCTTCACATCAGTCTGCTGGAACTCAGGGCAGTCTTGTTAGCATTGCAGGCATTTGCTAGCATGCTTCAGTGGCAAGTGGTACAGGTCTGGACGGACAACATTACCACAATGTCCTATATCAACAAACAGGGAGGCACAATGTCCACTCCTCTGTGCACAGAGGCTATGTCAATATGGACCCTGGCCTATTCACTAAATATCAAGTTGTCAGCTGTTCATTTGCTGGGGAAGGACAATGTCCTGGCAGATGCACTAAGCAGAATACATCAGGGCCACCACGAATGGTCCCTGAACAGTCGTGTGTTACAAGTAGTTGTCGAAAGGTGGGGGACTCCAGAGATAGATCTCTTTGCCTCACCAGAAAACCACCAGATACCAAGGTATTGTTGCAGACCACCAGTGGCAGGGTCAGTGCCACTGGATGCCCTAGTCCTGGATTGGTCGGGGAAGTTTCTGTATGCATTCCCTCCATTTCCATTACTACTAAGGGTTCTGATCAAGCTCGGATCCCAGCCTGCCACAGTGATCCTAACTGCTCCAGATTGGGCCAGGCAATCTTGTTACTCCATGGTACTGGACATGTCAATAGCCAAACCGATCAGCCTTCCCACGAGGCACAACCTACTGACCTCATCCCAGGGCAGGATCCTGTACCCGGACCTTCGGTCTCTCAGGCTCAAGTCCTGGCTCTTGAGGACCTAGAGTATGCAAATTTACACCTCTCAGAGAGTGTTGTGCAGATACTCAGGTTTTCTAGACAACTTTCTACCAGAAAGATTTATTCTTCCAAGTGGAAAAGATTTTCTATCTGGTGCAAAAATAGAAAGCTGAACCACACAATTAGGCAGGACTGCTGTGGTTCTGGACTACCTTACTCACCTGCATTCTCTAGGTTTATTGCCTTCCACACAAGCTGCACTTGGCTGCAGTGTCAGTTTACCTATCAGCAGGCAAGTCATAATCCCTGGCCTCTAATCCAGTGTTTAGGAGATTCTTCAAGGGATTGATGCATTTGCACCCACCCCACAGAACCCCCACTCCAATATGGGATCTCAGTATTTGCATAGCATAGCTTATGCAGCTACCTTTCGAACCTATGGCAACAGCTGATCTTAAGTATGTGACTTGGAAGACTGTGTTTTTGGTTGCCATTTCTTCTGCCAGAAGGATCAGTGAACTCCAGACTTTGTCCATGGAGCCTGATTATGTGGCGTTCCATAGGGATAAAGTGGTCCTTAGGACTAGTAATAAATTCCTTCCAAAGGTGGTTTCAGATTTTCATATTAATCAGTCCATCACACTTCCAGTTTTCTTTACTGATCATTCTACTTCAGGAGAACGTAGGCTACATAGCTCTTGTTAAGAGGGCTATCAGCTACTACTTGGAGCATACAAAAAGTCATAGAGGGGATAAGACCCAACTTTTTCTGACTGATGGGGAAGCTGGGAAATGCAAACCTGCCACAGAAAGGTCCATAGCAAGATGAATTGTGGCATGTATTCAGTTCTGTTATAGCAAGGTGGGTATACAGCCCTCTCAAGGGCACATGGCCCACTGTACCAGGGGGGACAGCAGCATCTATAGCAGCTTCAAGAGATATCCCTCTGCTGGAAATCTGTAAAGCAGCTACCTGGAAAACAGTCCATACATTCACTAAACACTATTGTCTGGACACACAAGCCAGGAGTGATGTCAGGGTTGGTACAGCAGTTTTGCAGAGCCTGTTTCCTAAATAAGTCCTCTTCCCACCTTCAAAGGCACTGCTTGGGTAGTTTGCATTTGTCAGAATACAGTAAGATTTCCTGGGGTTTGAAAAAAACATTACTTACCATAGTAATCTTGTTTCTTCTAAGGGAATCTTACTGTATTCTGAGCTCCTGCCCTTCCTCCCCTGCTAGGACCTTCAGGACCCTGCACACTGCTGTTTGTTATGTTGGAAAACTGTGGGTACCTAGTAGTTTGTTGAGCATCTGCTGACTTGAGTCTTAGTGATGCCCTTATTTGGGGGTATTTGTTCTTACCCTGTTAGGGGTATTTAGCTCTAGTTAAGTAAGCTTAGAGGTTTTAGCTTCTGCATACTTTGTTAGAATCTGACTTTTGCAGGAGGTGCAACCAGGGACAGTGATTTGAAAACTGAGCTCGAGCCTAACATTCCATCATTAGCATAGGTTCTATTATCCATTTTGGCTCCGGGGCAGTCCTATGGTGAGACCATAGTAAGATTCCCTTAGAAGAAACAAGATTACTATGGTAAGTAATGTTTTCTTTCATCCGTATGACCTCAGGAATAAATAATAGGCTGAAGAAATATAGTGGAGCTGATGTGAAATGCTGTATAAGCTGAATTGTGTTCAAATATTAGGCTTTTCAGAGTTCTCCTGGAGGCATCAGCTGCACTTTAATTATTGGTGCACACTTTAAGGTGAAGGCCTGGGAATTGATTATTCTGAAATACTGTATGAGATTTTTATACTTACAGATTTCTCTAATTGCTGAGACGGCTCTGGACCTTATACTTACTGAGAAGAAAATGCACTACTTAGCAATTCTTGCTTTATCCATCAATTATTTTAATGTTCCAATCTTTTACTTCAAGCCTCGGCTACAGTACTTCCATGAAACTAACTGCATTACTGTGTCTGTGGTGCTCGTCTGATCTGTATTTTTCACGATTATAACAGCAGATTCCAGACTTCATTGCTGATTCAGAGAGTAAGATGAATAAAGCTGATTCTAGGGGATATCTGTGTTTTTATATCAGGCTTTTCAGGCAACAGAAATATTTCTGGATTGCAAAAAACAGTGGACACCGCTGGAAATGAGCTTCAGCTCAATGACTGTATTACATCATTTTAATAAACGTAAATATATGTATAGACCTAATAAAAATATGCTTGATATTTTGTGAGTAATCCATGACTCTATGATTGAGTGGTAAAACCTTGAGTGATGACAAGTGGGTTATAGATCACAAGTAAAATATCAGGCACATTTTTATTAGACCCATGTGATATATGCTTTATACTTTGGAATGGATTGTGTAGTAATATAGTGGGATGTGCTACTGTTTCAGTGGAGTTACGGTTAAAGTTCTGTGAAAAGAGCTGTCCGAGTACAATCAAGTCTTGGAATAAAATGGTGTCAGTCTTCAGTTTTGAGGGACCTATAGTGAAAATATTTGCTTTGTCTTCTGTCTAGAGTGAGAACATCATGATAGACTCACTGTAGGTCCCTGGCAAACAAAAGTAACTTCATATGTTTAACTTTTATGCTACACTGACATTGTGTGTGTGTGTGTGTGTGTTTTCATTTTTTAAAGGGGAAAGAAAAATCCTACTCTACCATTGGGGCACACATATTACATCCCTGTGCATTATTACCTATTGACCGCATTCCTGCTTTCCCCATCTGTGTTAATCTTGCACTCATTTAATAAGTGCAGTACCACACTTCAGGGTGTGAGGGTCACTGTCTGATAAATGTGCTTTTTGTTAGAAGTGACTTGACTTTGCCTCATGCCTCACAACACTCTTGAGGCATGCATATGTCAAGAGTGTGACTGCACACCCTGTTGTGTGTTCTCATTTACATATATAACTTACAGTTTTAGACAAATTTCTTCTGCCTGGAGTTGCTCCTGCCCAAGTAAGTAACTGGAAAAAAAGAAAAAAATAGAAACCACACTTAAGCATGTCCATGTATTTTTAACTTTCTAGGGGAGTTTTACAGTTGCTAACATGTGTTTGTCCAGCATACATTAAGTCCTGGGAAGACAATTTCTCTGTTTCAGTCTAATTTTGACTCTGCCTAACAGTATACCTCTAAATCTGTGTTTGCATTGGTTCTAAATGGTAGCCTTTTCAGTCTATTAGTAATAAACTTCTTTTCTGTATTTCTGTTTCTTTTTTTGCATTTTTGTAACATGACAAATAATGACAAGGATACATAAGCATATGAATTATTCCAGTATTATTATTATTAAAAATGGTGCATTAAGGGTATTCCTCCTCTGACTATTCAGTCTGTAGCCCCAACCACTAACTTGAATGTTGCCACTCCCCCCCTTTTTTTTTTTACAGCAGCAGTGCAACAGTGAGGATATTCTGAGCATGCTAAATGGGTTAAAGTTAATGTTTATGGTAAAATGCTGTATTTAGTGCACAATAAAACTAGTGCAGACTTTTGACCCAGTATTAGAAGTGGCTGGATGTCAAGGGGCCGGGTGGTAAATGTTTTTCTTTATCCCATGCAAAATAGGGTAAAGAATCAAAATGCAACCTATTAAGTATGCACTGCAACTTGTAAAAATAGTGCAGTATCAGATGGCAGCACAATCCCGATAATTCTCATTTGTTGCACTGCTAGTGACTTGTGTAACAAGTTCAGCGCAATTTGCACAGACAGATGACACGCTCATTAAAGGGGAGATAAACATTGTCAGATATCTCAATTTCTCGAAAGCCTTTGAGATGATCTTTCAAATGAGGCATTGGGCTTACTGTTAGATGTCAAGAGTCCTGAGATAAAAATAACTACGTCATCTGCAAATTAGATCAAGGAAGCAGCCGTTTATTTCATAGAATGTTGAAACAGAAAGTGATGTCACCAAGGGGCAGTCTGCAGTTGACAACATACAGCTTGCTCGTCGGTGACATCACTTTCTGTTTCTAAATCCCATGAAATGACTGCTGACTTAATTTAATTTACAGAGATATATTTATTTCTCTGGATTGCTTATATCTACAGGTAAGCCGAAGACCTCATTTGAAAGATTATTTCATGGGTATTGTGAATGGCCCAGCAAAGTTTACTTTCCCTTTAAAAGCTGATCTGCAGTAAGTTTTAGTAGCATGAAAAGAAGTTAACTTTGTTCTCGCTGTGGCAGCTGGGGGCTCCAAAGGCATTTGTAGTTTTTAATTTGCAGAGGTGGGCCGGACTGGAAATCATTGAGACAATTTAAGAACATTCAAAAGAATTACAGCGGTACAAAGAGCTTTGTCAAGTACCAGTAGTTAGTATCTGGAACACTTGTAAAGATAATTATGTAGGTTCCTTTCTTTCTGACGTTAAACATGTGACTTTCATCAGTCATTACCATTAAGTGCACGTGCAGTACAGTAAGACATTTTCTGCTGTAGGGCATAAATGGTTAGGGTATTATACTGACTTGATTCTGTTGTGACAATGGGAATTGTATTCTACAAATAAACATTTCCAGCATGATATGCTAGTGTGCAGCAAGTCCTGGTGAATTAACAGCGTCACAGTGTGCTGCAACAGGGGAGATATCAGCAGTGTTGGAATTACAGGGGGGGGGCTTGCCAGGGTTCGGCCCCACTAGTTCTGAAGTGAGTCCCGGTAGCTCAGGCATCACTGCTATTGATTTTTATTATGAGAAGGGGGGCTGAATAGGCCTCCTAGCTCCCAAATTTCATAAAGTACAATTCCAGCACTGGAGACATATGTTCTTTGGTTAAATTAGACCTCTTGCTCCCTGGGCCTATGATAAGGGAACACATTGTGGATGTCATGCATTTACTTGCCGGGTGGAATGGTCTACTTAGCATTGCTAGGCAATACCCCCCACAGCCAGGTTGTGAGCAGCAGCTGGCACTGGCCTTGTAAAAGACACTTGACATATGTCCCCTGTAGATGAGGTGCTGTATCTGGAGAGATCGGGTGGGGTATAAGGAGATTAAAATAGGAAAATGGGGAAAACATTTAGGATGACTTGACATGTACTGTATGTGTCTCATGTTTGGGAGTACTGATGTCCTTGTCAGTCACTCCCCTAGCTGAGGTATAACACACATGCAAGGTAGACCTGATTGGTTGCTAGCCATGTGTCACTTGAAATTGGTGTTTTAAATATGTTACATGTCTGTGATTCCTTAGACCTGCCCCCTGACGAAGACCCTGTGCTGGGTTGAAGCACTGGGGATGTAGGGCGCGTGTTTCTGGGCACTTCTTGCCACCATAAATATTTGCACTGGCAGTTGTCAGTTTGGTACCTTTTGTTCACGAGTGCTGAGTCCTCTTCATTGTATTGCAAACTTGGGCTGGCAGCCCCTCTCAGCACCACTTAGCCGTTCCTGAGCACACCTTTTCCACAGTTACAGTAGTTCATAAGTACTGCTTTAGGGAAGGAAGAAGACCATAATTCTATCAAATTCCTGCCTCCAACCAGCTCAGTGGGAGTACCCTATCCCATCACCCCATTTTCTTCAAAGTACTTGTCAAGTCTGAGCCCTGCAGGTGATTACATTCTCTGCTGACAGCACCTGTGCTGGAATTCCATTCCAAGTGTCCGCCACACATTTTGTAAAGTAATTATTCACAGATGTTTCAGTTGAATCTCCTTCCTTTCATTGACATAATGCATCCACTTGTTCTTTCATATTTATGCATCCTGAAAAGCTATAGTACATTTTGTTTTCTGATGGCGTCATCCCTTTCACAATCATAATGACACCTAGGCAACTGACACTATTAGTATTATTAAACAATTGCTAACATGTAACCATTCTAAGAAGCTGGCCAAGGACATTCATTATTGTGGCTTCTAGAGCTCTTCTCTTACACTTAACAGTGCCACAAGACTCGGTTAGAGCCATATGGCTCACAGGAGTTTCCTAGATTAAATATTTTACTGTTGAAGGGTTTGAAAGAAGGGCCCTCTGATGAAAAGGCAGTGCGACCTCGAAACTCTTGGGCTGTAGGGCCACTTTTGTCCTGAGTGGTTTCATGGTGCTTGTACACGTCTGTGAATTTGGTGTTTGAACATCCCGACAATCCAATAAACACTGAGGGGTTTGCATTTACCACCAGATTCTCTCTTGCATTTTCATTCCACATGGTGAGTGCACAATCTGACTTGTTAGTTCAGGTATGGTGTAGCTGACCCCCTACTTATACATTAGATTCCTGCACCTGCATGGCTCCTATAGTGCTTTCTGGTCCCATATAGAGGTAACCAGTGGCTTATCTCCCACGGACGGGACCTCAAAGAGAGACCAGGCGTTCGAGGAGAACATCTCACTCGACACGCCCTAGATAGCAGTGGGAGGAACCAGTGTGGAGAGTGCAGGCCAGACCGCCCTAGTTGGGCATGTTGGGATGAGGGAATTTCAAGTGACTTGCTAAGGATCACACAGTATGGTAGGACTTGAACATGTGATATTCTCCTTCCAAGCTCAGTGCTGGGACCACTGAACTACACTGGCTTTCCTAAATGTTTACTTCCATCAGTTTGTATTTTAGGAAATCAGTCCACTCATTCATTGCTTTCAAAAAGTACCAAGGAACATAGGAAATACTAGACAAAAAAAAAGGGACCATGGGTCCATCATGCACACAACCAGACGGAAGCTCATCTCCCAGACCTTGGAGTCAATAACATCATGCGCATTTCCTGCCATCCAGGCAGATGCAGCATTCAGTATCATGTGAAATACCAGTAACCAGTGTTTAATGGGAAGGGCTACTTGAACATTTTATGTACACTGGCACCAGGGAGAGGAAGACCACCAGCAATGGAAGCCTCTGGGAACTCGAGGCGAAGTGATCCATCGTTTCCTCTTGCTGTATCCAGTAATGTTATTCTCCATGTCAAACTGATACAACATTAGTTAAAAGATTCAACACTCCTCACTTAAGCACTTGATTCGGGAGCTTCCTCCATAGATGCACACTCTGAATGAGACAATGCTTCGTTATGTTACCCCTAATTCTGGTCTCTCTTTGAGTGGGGGATATGCCATATGGTTACTTTTGCTTTGAGCAAGCTGAAAGATTTCCTCCCATCCTCCCTAAGATTTTAAAAACTAACATCAAAGCTCCTGTTAGCCTTCTTAATTTCAGGGAAGAATACATAGCCTGTCTAGATATTTACAATAGCATAATTTCCCTACCCCCTTCATCATTTCAGTTGTTATCTGCTAGGCCCTTTTGAATGCTGCAATGTCCTGTTTGTACTGTGGCAACCAGAATTGCGCAAAGTACTCCAAATGAATCATAGCAATTGCTATATCTTGGAGGTCTAATGGATTTAGATTGGAAGCGGCTTCTTCATTACATTATTATCGATTCAATTATTTATTAACCTTCATTTTGTTTGTGTATGATTGCTGCTTAATGGATGGCATAGCTGATTAACTCATTGTTAATAGTTGTGTTGGGTTTTGCATTGGTTGTGACATTTGACTTTCATACAGACTGTATCCCAAACAGCTGTACAGTACAGGAGAGGGAGGGTAGAGAATGTTGCTTTTATGAAATGGGAAATGGATTTTGGTGATCCTGATTGGTCGTTAGCTGTGTGTTCGAAGAGTCTAATGTATGGCTAAAAACTAGTCCTCACAAGCTGGACACAGGACATCTTAGAAGACCATTAGCCATCTCCTCAGAATTTTAAAAGGCACAAGCCGCCAGTCCCTCCACCACTACCACTTAGCGAGATTGCACAATTCATTCACTAACAACAGCTGCCTGTTAGCCTGCCTGTTACCCTGTCTGCCAAAACACAGATCAACCAAAAACAGAGACAAAACTAAAATTAATTATTTTAACTGTTTTATCTGTTTATACATGCTTGTGAAATTGTGATTGGTCCCCTGCCCACCAGCTCGGGATGTCTGCTAGCTTCATTTATGTGTACAAGTGTATCAGGTGTCAGCTGTTGTCTGCAGTGGCTTTCACCATATTAGAAACATCTCCTGGATCAAGCACTTTCTTAAACCGACTGACCTAGCAACACTGGTGCATGTTTTCAGTCGTGTCAAGACTGGATTACTGTAACACTCTATACATCAGGTTATCTGCAGAGTTGTCGTGTTACTTGCAGCTAATCCAGATCGTGACAGCCTGGCTGGTTGCTGGACCTCTCGGTTTGAGCATATCATGCTGGTCCTCCGTGCTCTGCATTGGTTGCCACTGCGGTGGCACATCACCTTAAAGGCCCTGCATGGTCTGAGTCCGGGTTACCGGAAAGACTTCCTGACACCATACGCTCCTGGCCGACCTCCAGTTGGCTGAGGCAGACCTCTTGTCAGTACTAAGATCTTATTTAAAATTCCTCTAGAGACAGGGCATTTGGAATAGTTGTCCCAATTCTTTGGAATGCCCTTTTCCCAGAGATGAGCAGTGCTCCTTGACTGGCCATGTTTAAATCACATTTGAAAATTCATTTCTTTATACTGAGTTTCAGGCCTGATGCTGCTGCTGTGTAAACTATTTATTTTCTTGTTGATACTTATTTTATTTTAATTGCCTTTTTATTGAATTGCTGTGTATACGATGAGGCGCCCAGAGCCCCTGGGATTAGGCACCATACAAATAACATTGCCTTGCCTTGCCTCGTACAACCCTGCTACCACGAGTAGTCCTTGTTTAATCTTTTCACAGTGAACTTGCTGTAACAAAAACTAAGCAGTGAACATGATGTTGGTTTTCTTAATCTTTTTCAAATTTCTCACGTTTCAAAGATTGCTGCTGAGACTGTGTCTCCAGTTCAGTGAGGGCATGTTTTCTCCCATCTATCCATTCGCTGTGTGTCTCCATGACACAGAAGCCTAATTTCTCCACCACAAAACTTAAATATGCAAGCACACTGACTTACATGAAAAATATATTTATTGTTACTGAGATTAATGCCAAATATGAGGGGAGTGGGCTGGGAACCTGTGGCAACCAAAGCAGGTCACTTAGAGCTACGGAGACACAGAAGGACAAAAGTCCTAATCTCACAAAAAACATTAAATTAAATATAGGTGAAGGAACTATTTTGCTGCAGAATGCATAAAAGATTTTACTGTTATATTATTTGATCAGTTTTAATTTTTATATGCACGTTTAATACCCAGCCCCATTTTATAAGCGTGATAAGACACTCGGAGGGTGTGCATTGGACGACCTAGTGTATGACCAGGGGCTGAAAGCACTTGGCCTGCAGCTTCATGCCTCATCGTGCTCCCTTGCTGTGCATTAGAAATGTCTAAGGCACAGCCCCCCACGTGGCTTATTGCTTACATACTTCAGGTTCACAGAGAGATTCCAAAAGCACATGGAGAGAAATTAGAGATTTAAACACAGAACGTCTTTCCTAATTCTGTGCATAGTCCGCTAAATACACAGTAACAGCACACACACACCTGATGACGCATGAGCTGTGTTATGGACTGCTGCTCCCCATTGCAGGTGAACATGGCTACTGTTCAGTCAGCTGACTGAATGCACGGAGTTAGAAAAGGTGCACTGCAGTTTGGGGGAGGGGACGACAAATCACTAGCTGGGATTGGGCTATTCATTGAAGCCAGGTTGGGTATTTGGGGGGTCATTGCAGTGATGCTGTTGGCGACTGGCACAGTTTGAAGAGAATGGAGGTTGTTACAGAATCGGTGTATGGGAGAATGGGGAAGAGCAGGAGATGACTGGTGGGGGGGGGGGACCATGTAGCTAGCTCTGAACACCTAGGGAGAACTTAAGGGGTTTCTTTCTACTCCCTCCACCCCCACCCCTATTTTTGTGCTGAACAATGAATATAGACTATCTGGGGTGCTGAGTACGAATACGTACCAAGTATTCAAAAAAGGTACCCCGACAGCCTTAGATTTGGTGACCATGCAAAGCAAAGTTGATGACCGCTAGTGGGGAGTGCAGAATGGTGATATGATGGTATAGAGATGGAGAATACAGTGCTTACAACTCTACTGTTAGTGTCATCATGCTGTTGCACAGTTTTACGTGTGTCATAAAAAAATCTTAGTGCAGTCGAGCTCTAGTGTCAAAATGTTCAATTTTGGAACACTGTATCTGAGGGAAAATGGAGAAGAAAAAGAACATTTGTAACTACAACTAGACAATAAATAGGAAATCATCCCTAACAAGGCTGCAGTTCCATCAAAGGAGTTTGGAGACAGCAAGAATCAGTACAGCAACCTTTGACTGGCTTATGATGTCACCAGAATCTGCAATGGAAGGACAAGCCTACTTACTGATGGTTTCCTGTCTGCTGGCATCACAAGCAGTCGCAGTACCGCTGTACGGACAGGCTAGCTGAGCAACACGTTGTCTGAGCCCATGAGCCGAAAGGTTTCTGCTGCATTATTTAAGCAATAAATTGGTTGGTGGTAGTCTTCATAAGGCCTGCTAATACTTCACATATTGCACTGGTGTGGGCGGTGCAGAGTTCTTGGTTCTCTGCCAGTGGAGCAGTATATCCTAGAGGATAGAGCAAGGAGCTGTGAACAAGCTTGGTACAGTCACCCTGGTAAGCGGGCCTTGTGCCCAGTGGGCCATACCAGGTTACCAAAGAACAAAAATTAAAAAAGAAATAAAAAAAGTGCAGAGATGTCTTGTAGTGTTGTGAACTGATCTGTTTCAGTGCAGTGGTGGGGAGCTGAAATGTGGCAGTAGTTAGCCCTGTGTGGATGCTCCCGACCACCTGCAGTGATGTGCTTGCAATGTTGGTTGCCAGCAGAGAGACATAAAACACAGCGGGTAGTGGCAGCCAGGCTGTCTATACCACCACAGCTCCTGCAAATTACTCTAAAGCTCCTATGTGTGGATTCACTGAAAATGACTCCAGTACTGCACTCCCAAACATAGCAGATGCAGTGGAGCCAAGTCTGTGTGTGTGTGTGTGTGTAAACACACCTTTTGTTAGATAATGCCTGCAGCCTGGAAAGACACCCAGCTCCCACTCTTAAGGACATTGGCTTCCTACCAGTGGAAATGCAGCAGCTGTAAAATGTAAAAAAAAAAAAAAAAAAATACATGTCGTGGTTCTTATAAAAGAGACAAAAAAAAAAAACTCGGTTGAACAGCTTCCCTGTTGCCACAGCTAGAATGGGATTTTGCAGCACTTTAAATCTGCAAGTTGTGTTTTGAGACACAGACTACTAATGAAAGGTCTTCACTACAGTAGAAACATAGAACATAGAAACAGAATTTGTCGGCGGATAAGGACTGCTTGATCCACCCAGTCTGCCAATTTCCCTACCTACTGCATATACTCCAGATCCTATTTGATCTGCAGCTTACCCTCTCTTCCCTAACACTAGGGTTGCCTTCTGTCTATCCCACGCATTCTTGAATTATCCTACTGTTTTGGCCCCCACCACCTCCACAGGGAAGCTGTTCCATGCATCTACCACCCTTTCTGTGAAAAAATACTTCCTCATGTTCCCCGAGTATCCCTCCCCCAGCCTCATATTGTGACACCTTGTTCTTACCCATCTTTTTGTTATGAAAGATGCTGTCCTTTCGTACCTTGTTTTCCCCTCGAGGTACTTGAAAGTCTCCGTCATATGCCTCCCTCCTTTCCTCCAGGGAATACATATTGAGTTCTTTTAGTCTCTCCTGAGATGGCTTCTGGTGCAGTCCTTGCACCATTTTTGTTGCCCTTCTCTGGACTGTTTCCACTCTGTC
Source organism: Neoceratodus forsteri (assembly GCA_016271365.2). NCBI lineage: Eukaryota > Metazoa > Chordata > Ceratodontiformes > Ceratodontidae > Neoceratodus > Neoceratodus forsteri. The sequence goes on from CM057452.1 coordinate 1,524,155,821, forward strand.
TATGTCGTTTTGGAGATGTGGCCTCCTGAACTGGACACAGTATTCCCAATGAGGTCTCATCAATTGTCTGTACAGTGGCATCACCACCTATTGTTTTGTACTGGTGATACCCCTCCCTGTGCACCCCAGCATCCCTCTGGCTCTCCTCATAGCCTTCTCACATTACCTGGTTACCTTTAGGTCATCTGTTTTGATTACCCCAGGTCCCTTTCCATCTTGCTTGTCGTCATTACCTCCCCCCATCGTATATTCCTCCCCTGGATTTCTGTGCCCCAAGTGCGTGATTTTGCACTTCTTGGCATTGAATCCAAGCTGACACACTCTTGACCACTCCTCCAGCTTGCCCAGGTCTCTTCTCATTTTTTCCACACACACACACACACACACACACACGGACTGTCAACCCTATTGCAGATCTTAGTCTTGTCTGCAAAGAGGAATAGCTTCCATTCCAGCCCCTCCGCAATGTTGCTTACGGAAATCTTGAAGAGGACTAGTCCCAGCACTGATCCCTGTGCACCCCACTGGTTGCCTCCCTCTCCTCGGATTGAACTCCGTTTATCACCACCCTCTGTGTTCTGACCCAGTTTACCACCTTGGGTTCCACCTCTAGACTGCCCAACGTTTTAACTAGCCTCCAGTGTGGGGTGGGTGTCGGAGGCCTTACTAAAATCTAGGTAGGCCATGTTGCCGCCCCCCTCCCTGATCAACTACCCTGGTCACCCAGTCAAATCTATCAGATTTGTTTGACAAGACAAAAAAATAAATAAAAAGACCTTCCTGTTGTGAATCCATGTTGCCTCAAGTCTTATGCCCCCATTGGATTCAAGATATACCACAATCCAAAGATATACCGCAGTAGGATCCGTAAAAAAGTATTTTTGTTATTAGAACAACTGAAAACGTTTAATGGCTAGTGCTGTTATCATTTTTTTCTCTTAGCAAATTAATCTCACCTGGACCAGTTGCACAAAAACCTGTAAAGCTCTAAAGGGTTTCTGCTATTGTAGCTTAAAACATGGGGACTGTTCATTTTATTGCTTTCATTTGAGCCTCTCCTACCAATATAGAAACATGGAAACATAGAATTTGACTGCAGATAAGGACTGCTTGGCCCACCTAGTCTGCCCATTTCCCCTACCTGATGGATAAGCTGCAGATTCTAGTTAATCAACAGCTTATTTCCTCCTACCCCCCACTAGGATTTCCTTATGTCTATCCCATGCATTCTTAATTCTCCCACTGTTCCGGACTCCACAACCTCCTCAGGAAGGTTGTTCCATGCATCCATAACCCTCTCTGTGAAAAAATACTTTCTAACATTACATTATATGTGACACAAAACAAGCATACATTAAAATACTTGAAAGTTTTATTATGCTAAAAGAAAATATTCAGCATGGAGATGTCTGCGGAGAGAAATGTGCAGCGTATAGTTTGCTTAAATGACTTGTATCCTGTAGTAAATCCTCCGCACTTTCTCCAGCTCTCAGCATGGAACGACCCTGAGAAGTCCCCAGTGGGGAATAAGCAGTATTAGAATTGCATTTTATGAGCTTGGGGGGGGGAGCTATGAGGATCCTGTCTTAACACTAAGCTCCCTTCCCATTATAAGTCAGTGGCAGTAATGCCTGAACTAACAGGGCTCACTTCAGAGCTTGGGGGGGGGGCCCTAACAAGCCCCCCCCCCCCCAGTAATTCCAACACTGGGAATAAGTGGAGCTTGTATTTTAAATTATTAGAAAAGTATAATCACAAACTCACCTGTTACATTTTTAAGAATGTGTGTGCTTAAAGACCATGTCCTCAATTAAAAACATACTTATTCCAGCTTCAAAAAAGTTTTAATTTGTTCTTTATAATTTAGCAGACATGAAAAAATCTTGATGGGGAAATTGTGTTGTGCTATTAAATACATACATATGTATATATAAAAAATTGACTGCCTAGAAAGAACCTTGCTTACTTCACAAAGATGACCTCATTTAAACGTGCAGATACAATATCAGCAGCAGTCTCCCGAGCTCTGTACTGGGACAATGCAAGGTTTTCTGTACATCAGGCGAAAAGCAGCTTTGTGAACAATACTTCCACTATGGTGGGGGAAGCCTCACTGCATCAGGTTCCCCAATGTGAGGCTGGCAGGTAAAGGCAGGCCTGGCTTAAGCCCTGGGAAAATGTCACTGCTGAATGTCTTTTATTGAATGGAAGAGAAATCTGAGAAGATGCAGCAGTACAGTCCAGCTTTGTGCATTTTTCCACAGATAACTCACTTACTTCTTGTCAAACTAAATGTATTTGTGTGTTTACTTTCGAAAGGATTTACCAGGAAAGGCTTACTGAACTGAAAACAGGCTGTTTCCAGTGATGTCCTAGGGAAAGGGTGCAGAGTGCAGGGCAGACAGTGAGAACAATACAATAATAAGCAGTTTAATAATAATGATTTTGTGTATAATTTCACATTTCTTAGGCTGATTTTGTTGTCCAGGGATGATATTGTAACTTGCAAATCTTGAAAATCTCAGATTCACATACAGTGTTGTTATTTAAGTCCCATTTACACTGCCCTATTTGTAGCGCATCAGCCCATGCGCAGAGGTTTATGTGTTGCAAATACTGCTGTGTAGACACTTTTCAGAGTGTCTTATGTGCCGTTCGGATCGGTTTTTTGATCTGACTCAGTTGAGGGATCAGTATTGGAGCGAGCGCATTAAATGGGTGTTTACTCACCTGGTAAAGGTGATTGTGTTGGTTGACATCCATGGCACTCCAGACATTACCTCATGGGTTTTAGCCCACCTGATAGGCTAGTGATGCACATGACCTTAGGATCAAATTTCTAGTCCCCAGGTCCCAGAAGCCTCTGCTGTCCAGTTCGAATCTTCCATAGCTGAAAATAAGGTTAGTAATACTACAGTATGGTCTTAGTTGCCAAACACACACTCTGAGATGCCTTCTGAATGTGGCCAGAAAGGCCCCTTTTTTATTCACCTATTGATACAATGCTAATACTCGGCCTCCTAATGGCCGACAGCAGCCATCCTGGATTACTTCAAGCAGAAAAAAAATATTTACACCTTGTAATGTCCCTCTGTTCCCCTTTCTATTGACACAGATATCCTTCTAGTCACTCCGATTGCTCTGCAGGAGGGCCGTAGAGTGCCATGGATGTCAACCAACACAATCACCTTAACCAGGTGAGTAAACACCCATTGTGTTGGGTTGACCATCCATGGCACTCCTGACATTACCTCATGGGTTGATAATCAGCAGTACTGTACCCAAACGGGCGGGACAGGGTGATCTAGGAGTGAGCAGAGGAGGAGCTGGCTGCCGAGAGAACCTGAGTAGCAAATGGAGTCTGCAGCTGGTACTAGCAGTCTAACCTATAGTGTCTTGCAAAGGTATGGATGGAGGTTCAAGTGGCGGCCCTACAGATGTCGTCTGTAGACACATTAGCCCTCTCTGCCCAGGAGGTGGACACTGCCCTGGTAGAATGAGTTCTAATACCCTCTGGGGATGTTAGATTCTTAGCTTTGTAAGCTTCTAGAATGGTTCTCTTGAGTCAGCTCGCTATCGTGGTCTTGGATGCTGCCCTACCCTGTCGCTGCCCCTTTGACACAATGAACAATCTTTTGGTCTTACGTATCGGCTTGGTTCTAGATATGTATGTGGCTAGTGTGCCTCCTACGTCTAAGTGATGAGGGATCATCATGTTCCCTGGTGATCTGTCGGAGAGGGTAGGCAACTCGATGGGTTGCTCCATATGGAAACGGGAGGCGACTTTGGGTTGGAAGGCCAGGACTGGCCGTAGGTGTACCCCTTGTGGGGTGAACACGTTGTAAGGTTCCTTACAGGAGATAGCTCCCAGTTCGCTAATCCACCGAGCGGAGCAAATGGCCACGAGGAAGCAGGCTTTTAGTCCTGCCCAAAACAAGTCCCCCTGACTCAGTGGCTCGAAAGGCACTGTATTTAGTGAGTCAAGGACTAGGGTCAAATCCCAAGGGGCGATCAGAGTCCGGACTCTGGGGCATAGCACTTCTACTGCTCTGAGGAAATGTATAGCATCTGGGTGAGCTCCCGGGCTATGTTGACCTATGGGACTGATGGCGGCGCCAGTAGCAGACAGTTGTACTCAGAGAGATGAATGAGATAAGCCCTCATCTACATCCTGCTGTAAGTACAGCAGAATGGTGGACATGTCGACCTGTTCTGGCTCCATACCTTTGTCTTTGCACCATGTGTAAAGATAGACCACTGCCTGCCATAAGTGGAGGTAGTAGAGGGCCTTCTAGACTGTAGCAACGTGGATATCACTGACGCGTGGTACCCGGCTCTCAACAGTCTCTGCCTCTCGGGAGCCAGGCTGTTAGTTTCAGGGTCCCTGGTGCAGGGTGGACTATGGGTCCCTGTGATAGCATGTCTGGGAGTCTGCGCCTGTCCAATGCCATGGCTACCACTGCTGAGAACCAGTGGCCAGTAGGGTGCTACCAGTACAATGGTTCTCTGAGATTGTCGAATTTGATCTAACACCTGTGGAAGGAGGGGGATGGGAGGAAATACATACGATCGATCCAGAGCCCAAGTCTGAGACAGGGCATCGGTCCCTTGGGAGTGACGTTCCCTGTATCTAGAGAAGAACCTCCTCACTTAAGTGTTCTCCACCGTCGCCATGAGGTCCGTGGAAATGGGACCCCAGATCTCCTGTATCAGTTGGAACAAATCCGGATGTAGTTGCCACTCTCCTGGGTGCACCTGTTGATGGCTGAGCCAATACGCTTGTATGTTGAGCCTTCCTGCTAGATGGACCACGCCAGTGTGCCTGAGATTGGTCTGGACCCAGGTCAATACACCTCGCCACCTCTCTCTGCATGGCTCTGCTCCTGGTGCCCCCGTTTGGTGATGTAGGCCACCATAACTTGATTGTCGGAGCGAATTAGGACCGACTGACCAGAGATAGTCAATTGAAAAGATCTGAGGGCATGGTAGACTGCCCTCATTTCCAGTACATTGATAGACAGTCTGGCTTCTGGGGTGGTTCACCAGCCCTGTGCCGATAGGGAGCCCAAGCATGCTCCCCATCCCAGGAGACTTGCATCCATCTCAGTGGTGACATCTTAGCTGGCCTCTAATGGAACCCCTCATATGAATGACCGACTCGCAGTCCACCAGAGTAGGGAGCACCGTACTGGGTCCAGTAGGGGTATCCTGACCCTCAGGTTCTGCTCGTCCGGAGATCCCTGGGTCAGCATGTAGTTCTGCAGTGGTCTCATGTGCCATCTAGTCCATGGGACTAGATCGATACATGACGCCATGCAGCCTGATATCTGGGCTATTTGCCCAATGGTCGAAAGGTTGTTGACCTTCAGCTGGTGAGCTAAGGCCCTCACGGTTTCTACCTTCTTCTGGGATGGCCTGGCCCACCCCTGGGATGTGTTTCTCTCTGCCCCTAGGTGTTCTAGTTGTTGCATGGGCACCAGGTAGCTTTTGGCCTGATTCGCCACCCAGCCATGTTCTTAGAGTGCCCGTAGTGCCATCTGGGTGACCCTGTGTGAGTGTTCTTTGGAACAAGCTCAGATCAGCCAGTCGTCCAGGTACAGGAAGATGTCCACGCCCTGCTCTCTCAATCTGGCAACTAGAACTACGGACACCTTGGTGAACACTCTTGGTGCTGAGGTAAGACTGAAGGGCAATGCCTGGTATTGAAAATGCTGCCCTAGGATGTGAAAGCGGAGGGTATTGCCTGTGGCTTGGCCTGATCGGGACATGCAGATACGCATCCTTCAGATCTATTGAAGTCAGGTAGTCACCTACCCGAATGCTGCGGAGAGTCGATCTTAATGTCTCCATCTTGAACCTCTGGATAACCACGTACTTGTTGAGGTGCTTGAGATCTAGGATGGGGCGGAGTTCCCCTGTCTTTTTTGGCACGAGAAAGAAAATGGAGTACACTCCCTGTTCTTGTTCATGCGGAGGTACCAGTTGGATGCCCTGTTTTGCATCAAGGCCTGCAATATTTGTTGGACCTGATGAGCGGATACTTTTCTTTTTGGAATGGGGGAGCTTACGAATCTGTGTGGTATGGAAGAGCGGGACAACTCTATAGAATACCCCTGGGACACCACCTCTAGTACCCATCTGTCTGATGTTGTACCCAGCCACCTGTGTTGGAACATCATTAATCTTTTGCCCACTGGTGGGCAAGGAGCCTGCACCAGGGTCCGGGAAGGGGAGAATTTGTAGTTATTGTTGTTTGTTCCTGTTCCCTCTTCCTCTGCCTCTGAACTTGGAACCTTGGCCTCAGAAAGTGGAGGCTTGGTAACCGGAGTTGAAAGTGTTACAAGCCCCTCCGTGAGTTCCTCCACCCTGAAAGGAATTGTTCTGGTAATAGTTATCTCTTCGTGGCTGTTGTGATATTTCCCCCCTGAAATCTCTGTCTGTTTGAGGGGAGATAGGTAGGTCTGCCCTTATTCTTGTGGAGATCCTTCCCTTCCTCCTTCTACTTTAGGTACTCCTGTAGGTCTTCCCCAAAGACATGCTTGCCCTTCATAGGTAAGCTCTGTAGCAAGGCTTTGGACTCATATCTGCTTCCCACAGTTTGAGCCACAGCGCTCTTCTGGCACAGTTCGTTAGGGCCTTGGCCCTGGCGTTTAATTTTAGAGTGTCTACTGCCATGTCCACCAAGTATTTTGCAGCATCAAGCATGCATTCCAACAGTTCAGACTCCCTGGTCTTGGGGGTCCGCCTTGTCCAGAAGCTCCTCGAGCCATCGAATATGGGCACGAGCGGTGTAGACTCCGGTCATGGAGGCTTTGGCTGCTGTGCCCTCTATTTCAAATAACTTCTTTAACACGTCCTCCACCTTTTTGTCTGTGGGGTCTTTTAGGGATATGGTACCACAGGGCAGAACTGTCTTTTTACTGAGTGCTGCCACCTGGGGGTCAATAGTGGTGGCTGTGCACCAAGTGCCAGCCTTGTCCACCTGAACGGGGTACATGCGGTCTAGATTTCTTTTGCCCGACATCCTACTAGGTTCTGTAGACTCCCACTCTTTAATGAATATGTCATCAATTGCCAGACAGACTGGAAAGGTCTCCTTGGTGGTCTTCTTCTGCTGGATCATGGGGTCGAGTTTCGATTCAGGTTGGCCCTCCTCAAGCTCGAATCCCATAGTGGTCTTGATTATCCTCATCAGGCCTGGGATCAGGTCAGAAGAGCACAACTTGGATGTGAGAGTTGGCACGGACTGCATTTCCATCTCTTCTTCATCAGATGGGACGCCCTCCCCATCGTCGGAGAGTTCTTTATCGCCCGCATCCTCTCCTATGTCTGGTACCGGTGTGCCTGGAGGTGGTTCGACTGTGTCTGGATAGGTCCCCAATGTTCCACCAGGATTCTCTGGTTCTGGTTGTGGTTTCGGAGTCTGTGGTACCTTGGGCTGGGTCATGGCCTCCAGCCTCTCATGATCTTCAACATAAAGTTCTGCTGGCTGTCCATCATGGCCACCATTGCCTGTTGGTTCTGCAAGAGGATGGCCACCAGATCCATCTAATTAGCTCTTCTGGGCCCTGGAGTGTCGGATCCCATCCCTGGAGATTGCTCCAGAGACAGGTCATCCTCATCATGGAGGCATGCAGGGCATTGAAGTCCTGTGTTATGGGGCATCAAAGTGGCACTACAAGTGGTGCATTTCCTCACCTTCACGATCTGTGGAGAGAGGAAAGACAAAACTGGAGGATCGTTAGGAACGGAGCCATACTGGACTTCCAGATGAAAAGAATTGGATGCCCCAAAAATCGGCAGGTAGTACCTCTGCCTACTATACCCCTAACATGATCATATGAATGAAAGACAACCCCTTGAGGGGCGACCTCACATGCCAGAACTCGTCTCCCCAAGCGCACGGCTAGATTGCTGTAGGCCTAAAGGACAGGCTCATGGTGATCTGCAGAAGGGAGGTTCAGTCGCATATAAAATGGTGGACCTCATTCTTAAAATGATGGACAGACTCTGGCCCAGTCATATGTGCGGAGGGGTGTGCCCCTCCCTCGCCTGAAGGCTGCTATAGATAGGGGCCCTTAGGCAGAGGGGGGGGGGGGTTAGAAGGCGGTGAAGTAGCGGTGAGATCTGACCAGGCCGGCTGCTAAGAGAGGGGCCTAGGCCTGAATGTAGTGAGGGCCCAACTAGTCCGGCCACTGTGAGAGGGACCTAGGCCTGATGTAGTAGATGCCAAAGAAATGGACTGTGCTCTACCCTTACGGTGCCTCATGGTCTCCGCTTGGGAGGGGATACCACTGATGCCCATGAAACAACTCATGAATTTTGTCCTGCGAAGAATCCCAATTCCTACGTCTTGGCCCAAGCTGCAAAGTTTCCCAGCCTGAGAAGCAGAAGGGCTTCGAGGAATTACCCCTTCCCTACCCGAAAATGTGTCCGAGAAGCCAGAAGCTAAAGCTGTTCTGGTCGAGCTGGACCCCTATCAATCTTTTCTGTCTCTCTCTCGATCCTGTGCTGATACCAGTGAGATCTTACTTCGAGACACAGCTCTTGCAGCAGGTTACACCATTAGGACTGAAGCCGCCAGGCGCCAGGACCCCACGGAAAAATTCTAGCTAGCTAACTACAGCGGGGACCGCCCCCGACGTCGGTCCCGCCTCCGACGTCAGGCGTGGTACAAAAGGGGGCGGTCCCGCCAGATTCCCCAGTTCTTTTCCCGCCGTCGACTTAGCTACCTGACCCCTTCGGTTACTAGTCTAGCGACGCGTGAATAGTTCTTTTTCGATAAAATTTTCAAAATCTTCAGACCTCTTCAAGCAAGATCTTGATGTCATCACCAACCCGGGCCATCCTTGATGCGCTTGTGGAAAGCAGATCCCGTTCAAGGACCCCACCCGACCTCGTCGGTGCCTAGGCCCAGACCACGATACCCGGCCTGTCCTTCTTGCCAAGGGTTCAACAGCCGCATCAGGATCCGGCGCCAGAGGGCTTTGCAGGCGTTTCTTCTGGAGGAACAACTGAAGACCATGTCCTCCAAGGGGAAAGCTCCAGGGTCCACAAGCGCGGAGAAGAGAAGGGAGAAGGCCCTTCCAGGTCCCTTCTAGGGTTCGAGTCCTCAGAGTCTGTTCCGAATCTCCCCGCTGCAAATCAAGAAACCTTCATCTCAGGAGAAACTGCCCAGGCCTTCCTCCCTTCCAGGGCCTTGGCGTAAGTCCAGGGAACGACACCATCACCACCGCAAGTCGGGTTCCGCTCCTCGGTACCCGACGTCAGGTCTTCGTCGGTGCCTCCACGCAAGACGTTGGAGCTCACGCCTTTAAAAAGGCCTGTAGCCCAGACGCCGGCTCGACAGCCGTCAGCCCTTCTTCCTGGAACCGCCGTTGCCGCCCGACGACCGACGCCGCCATTACATCCCAGCGGACGCCGTGGGGACCGACGCCGGCCCCTCCTGAAAAGAAGGCCCTGTTGCCTCCGACCGACATCGGTCAGGAGCCTCTATCGGAGGAGGACCTAGAGCAGCCCGAGGACCAGACGGGCGACCCCGGTCCCGTAGGTACTCCCAGGGATCCCTTGCCATTACCAGAGCCCCCTGTGGAGCTGACGCTGGGACCCGACGACCGCCCACCGGCACCCGGGCCGTCGTCGGGCCTCTCTCTAGTGGAGGTGAAAGATCTGTTCACCTACTGGTGGGATACCATTAAAAAAGACATGGTCCCCCCTCCTCCTACTCCTCCTCCTCCTCCTCCTCCTATCTGTTCCCTGCCCCCCCGCCATCGGTTGGCAGGTCGGTTCCTCCTCCCCAGGAGCCTAGGAACCTCCCAGGGGAGACCTGATAAACGGACCTCCGCGAAATCCTCTTCTGGATCACCCAGCCCCAAGAGATCCAGGAGACGCCGACGTCGCTTCAACGGAGGACACGGATCAGACTACTCCACCTCTAGATCCCCATCTCCACTCTCCATCCTTCTCCGGACCCACGTGAGATGCCTAGATCTCCTCCGATGATCCCTCGTTCCTTGATATTATGAGACATATACAAGAGAACATGGGATGGGATGCTGAAGACTTAGACCCCGAAGAGTGCGACTCGCCAAATATCTTGCAAAAGGACCCCAAGCCTGTGGTGGTACCACCCTTGGTTGACACTTTCTGACGCCACCAAGGCTGCGTGGAAGCATCCACACTCGCTCGCGAGACCGAAGAAAGCTGATCGCTTGTACAAGGCTCCTAAGGACGACCAGTACTTGACGCAGCATCCTCAGGCCGATTCTCTGGTCATCACAGCCTCACATGACCGGTCACAGAGGCCACAACATTTGAGCACCCTGCCACGGACCCAGAGTCCAAACAACTGGACGTGGTAGGCGTAGCGATGCTTCCGCTACCTGCGCCATCAGATCCCTGGAACTATTTAACCCACATGGTTCAGTTCCAGAACGCTTGTGGGAACAGGGTCTGGAAGCGGCTGAAAAGATGCCGAAGGTGAGCAGAAGGAGGAGATGCTTCCAGCTCCTCCGTCGGGTTCAGACATGGGGACCCAAGTGCTAAGAGCTGCATGACTCAGCGGACTCATCGCCCGAGCAGCAGCTTCTGGCGCTTGCCTCGGAGACACTCTTGTGCGTGCCTCCGGTTTTACCCCGGATGTCCAAAAGAACATCTTGGACGCCTTTTGAGGGAGAAGTATTGTTTGGTAATCCTACAGAAAAGATCCTTACCAAACTCCAAGAGGCTCGGGATCGGTAAGGTCGGTTCAGGCCATGTATCGACTCTAAGCTTGGTTCCTTCTAGGAACCAAAGCCGCTGTGGCGAGGACGCAGGAGGCAACAGACCCACCCGCTGCACCTCAGAGGGGCTCTGGTTGTGAGAGCCCAGGGCAAACACCGCCAGCCGAGGCCACGTCTCCCAGGCAGGCCCAGCCAGCGGTCCATCTGCCGCCACAGCCTGACTCCTTGCCGGCCGCCCCTCAGGATCAACGGGAGTTTATAGTTGGGGGTCGCATTGCGAACTTCCTGCCGGGATGGCAGGCCATTACCACCGACAGGTGGGTTCTTCAGTTGGTCAGTCTAGGCCACTTTATAGAATTCGCAGGAAAGCCACCTCAGGCCTCCTTTGCTCTCCCGGTATCAGGGTCAGCACAAAGCCTTGATCTGGCAAGAAGTACTCGGCTCTACGAAGGGCGATAGAGTACGTCCCAGAGAACCAGAGAGGACTAGGATACTATTCCACTTCTTCCTGGTTCCCAAGAAAACAGGGGACCTCCGTCCAATCTTGGACCTCAGCGACCTCAATGTGTCGGTCACTTACAAGAGATTCCGCATGGTGACCCTTCCAGGTCTTATCCCCATGCTCAAACAGGATGCCTTTTAGCATCTCTAGACATGCAGGATGCCTACCTGCACATCCCTATGGCTCAGGCGCACAGGAGGTTCCTGCGCTCGATGCTCGACCACCACCTTCAGTTCCAAGCCCTTCCTTTCGGACTGTCTTCCGCACCGAGGTCTTTACCAAGTGCATGGCAGTCGTGGCAGCGTCTCCTGAGGAGACAGGGCCACTCACGTGTTCCCGTGCCTGGACGACTGGCTTCTCATGGCCGCCACAGAGACATTGCTTCTTGCAATCAAGAGCACCCAGGATCTGTTCGATCCCGGGCATCCTCATAAATTACGAGAAGTCTCTCCTGGTACCGTCGCAGAAACTGCAGTTCATAGGAGCAGTTCTGGACACTGTTTGGGGAAGAGCCTTTCTTCCGGCCGACAGAGCGGAGCGCATCAGATCCCTCATAAGGGACCTATCACTAAGCAAGGTTGTACCTGCCAGGTCGGTCCTTTGCTTTCTGGACACATGGCTGCGGCTATTCCTACTGTCCCTTCGCAAGACTCACATGCGCATTACTCAGTGGATGCTCAAAGTGCAATGGGACCAAAGGCAAGACCACTTGCAGCATCCGGTCAGACTCACGAATTCAGTGATTCAAGACTGGCAGTGGTGGCTAACCCCAGGGTCGCTCTCATCAGGTGTCCTGCTTCATTGCGCCGCCCTCGAGGTCACCCTCACCACAGACGCTCCGGTCTTGGGTGGGGGCACACCTGGACGGGTAAAGTCCCAGGCATGTGGACCCAGATGGAAGCTCACCTTCACATCAACGTGCTGGAAATGAGAGCGGTCCTCTATGCCCTGCAGGCCTTTCAGTCAGTTATCCCACCGTGTACTCTTCACTTCAGACAGACAACACGGCGGTGATGTATTACCTCAACAAACAAGGAGGCGCACACTTACCCCTTTGCAGGAGGCCATGAGAGTGGGATTGGGTAATCAGACACGGGCGCGAATCTGATCACTGTGCACGTTCCCGGAGTGGACAACACGGTTGCAGACGGCCTGAGTCGTTCTCAGGCCAGAGTCCACGAATGGGAACTCCTTCAGGAGGTAGCAGAGGATCTGTTTCTTCGATGGGGAACTCCAGATCTAGACTTGTTCGCCTCCCCATCCAACGCAAAACTGCCCAATTTTTGCTCGCTAGATCCAGGGCCTGGTGTTTTCTGGCGAGACTCGTTATTCCTCTCCTGGGCCAACAGATTCCTCTACGCTTTCCCTCCTTTCCCGTTGATCCAGAGAGTTCTTCTCAAACTGCGAGGAGCACGCATAATGATCCTAGTGGCCCCATTTTGCCCAGACAGATTTGGTTCCCTTTGTTGATTCAACTATCTCGAACCCCGCCTCCTGCGTCACAGCTCCCACTTACTGTCTCAGGAGAAGGGTTCACTTGTCCACCGGACTCACGCTCTTGAACCTGCATGCTTGGCTCCTAGAGACATAGCCATTTTGCGTCACGGGGTCTCGCAAGAGGTTGCAGAAGTCCTTTCTGCAGCCAGAAAGCCGCAACGATGCTCGTGACGCGCCATGAAATGGCGCGTTTTTAGTGTATGGTCGCGAGCACGACCTTTCCCCTTTAGGGTTGGTCCTGTGGAGTAATATGAGAATATTTGTTTCCTCTTCATTCGGTCTAGCTTACTCTCTATTAAAGTGCACCTCTGTGCCATTTCGGCTTACCACCTCCCGGTGGGAAATCATACAGTGGCTCAGGTGGACGCCTCTCGGGAATTTCTTAGGGGAGTGTTGCACCTTAGGCCTCCTATTAGAGACCCTGTGCCTCCATGGGATTTGCTTTTTGTCCTTGAACAGCTCACGCTTCCCCCCTTTGAACCTGCCGCGGATTGCGAGCTACGTTTTCTGTCGTGGAAAACGTTGTTTTTAGTTGCTGTTACCTCGGCAAGAAGAATTTCTGAACTTCACGCTCTCATGTGCAAAGAGCCTTATTTAGTTTTCCACCGGGACAGAGTATCCCTGAGGACGAACCCTAAATTCTTGCCTAAGGTGGTTTCTTCACTCACTCTGAACCAGGATATCGACCTTCCGGTCTACTTCCTGAACTACTCTAATAGAGGAGAGGCTCTGCTCCATACCCTGGATGTTCACCGAGCCTGAGGTTTTACTCTCAACAGAACTCAGTCCTTTCGTAGTTCTGAGCAGCTTTTCATTTCCTTCTCTGAGAGAATGATGGGCCAATCAGTATCCAAACAGTCCCTTTCTCACTGGCTTGTCCAGTGTATTTCTACTGTTATGGTATCAAAAAAGCCCTCCCAGTACAGTCCGGGGTCATTCCACTAGAGGGTGGCTACTTCCTTTGCAGCGCTCAAAAATGTTTCCACCTCTGCTATATGCGCTGCAGCTACTTGGAGTTCTGTGCATACCTTTATCAGGCATTATAGTTTGACACGCCTGCTAAGGGCTGGTTTTGGTTTGGTCGCATTTCAGGGTCTCCTGTCCTAGGTTCAGGACCTGGTTTTTATCCTTTAATTTCCTCCTCCCGGATTTTCTGACAGCGTTACTGCTTGGGAATCAGTCCTAATGGTGTAACCTGCTGCAAGAGCTGTGTCTCAGGTAAGATAGTACAGTTACGTAAGAACTTACCGTAACAGTAGATCTTCGAGAACAGCTCTTGCAGCAGTGTACCTTCCCGCCCACCTTCCCCCTTGGAGGAAGCATGGCTCAGTCTTTCTGAGCAGGAATTGTTATCTTTCTGTCTTCTGACGGCGAATCCTAGGTCTCCCATTTTTGATGTCAGCCTGTGGCAAGAAGTCTCCGGCGGGAGAACTGGGGAATCTGGCGGGACCGCCTCCTTTTGTACCACGCCTGACGTCGGAGGCGGGACCGACTTCGGGGGCGGTCCCCGCTGTAGTTAGCTAGCTAGAATTTTTCCGTGGGGTCCTGGCGCCTGGCGGCTTCAGTCCTAATGGTGTAACCTGCTGCAAGAGCTGTTCTCGAAGATCTACTGTTACGGTAAGTTCTTACGTAACTGTACTTTCTCCCAGTGCCGTTAGGGGAGAGAGCGGTCATTGGGTATTAAACTTCCACGAAAAACACCACCAAACCAACAAGTACTTCTGCTGGACCTGGAGCAGTCCAGCCCCATAAATTGTTGCGATTGTAATCAATTCACAATTCGTTGCTCTTGTACTGCAGATTCACTCAGTAATACTAATGTAGGCAGGCTCAGATGAATTCTAAACAATAAGACTAACTTTCTGTGGAAACCACAGGCCTACCTTTGCTAGTACAATACAGGGACTCCTGGAGAGCTTGTAGCCTGATCAGATGCATGATTTGAACTGGAGAGCAGAGGCTTCTGGGACCTGGGGACTAGAAATTTGATCCTAAGGTCACGTACATCACTAGCCTATCACGTGCGCTAAAACCCATGAGGTAATGTCTGGAGTGCCATGGATGGTCAACCCAACACAATGATGGTGTAGACGCTCCGATAAAAAGGCTGTCTCCCTCAACTCCTCTGTGAATTTACAGCCCCCTCTCAGAGCGACCTGCAGTGCTGTGAGGGCAGGCTGTGTAAACATCAATGCGGCAAATTCAGCAGGGCAGATTTTTGAGCGCTGCTGCCATGTAAGCACAGCTTTTGACTTGTAATTGCTTCATTTGCTACTTGGTTCCTGTGCTATGATAACTGCTTGTTGCACTTAGGCCTGTAAATCCCTCTGCACCCCCCCCCTCCGCCCCGAGTTGCAACAGGAAACAAGTCTTCCAGGGCGCTGCTGGTTAACCTGGAAAAATAGGTTTTAATAAATACCGATACAGACTCACCAAACCAAAGAGTTGGCTGCCACATCCAGGCGAAAGCAAGAAACCACACTTCAAGACTTCTTGATAAAGCGTCAATGTGACATGAAACGTCGACATATTACGTGGTTTAGAGATGTCGTGCTTTCATTTGGATGTGGCAGCTGAGCCTTTTATTTGGCGATTTTGTTGGGTTTTGTTACTGATTCTGTCCCATGGTGTCCTAAGCTGCCCCTTCTGTGTGTTTTCTGATAACAGACTGTTCAAAGATTAGGAAACTGTTGAAATGATACAGGTATCATTTAAGTTAAGGCTCAAAAGGCAACAAGACGGTATAGGAAGGGGTTTGGGAGGCTACCAGAGATGGGGTTAATGCTAGTATGTGAACTGTTGAGGAGTACAGAGGTCAAAACAGGTACAGATATAGGTGGTATGGTGTTGGAGAGGTAGGGGCAAGAGTGGTGGGGAAGGGAAGAATTAACCAGAATAAATCAGAGCCTTAAGAGACTGCTTGAGAAGGCAGTCGGTCCAGAGAGGTGTGAGAGCAGGGAAGGGAGAGAGAGAGGGAGCAGAAGTCACAGTTATATAGTGCAGGGTTTTAAATAATTGATTAGCAGTTTTTTTCTTGGGACAATGCTAACTGTACAGAAAGTATTTATATAAGTTTTCTAGAAGTGTTATGTTTGTTAAACACAATTAGGCAAGTGCTATTCATTTTCACAATGTTTTAGCACTTTTATGAGCAAAACGCTAATCAGTTTTTGGAGTTAAATAAATCCCTGTAGTGAGTGTGAGGAGGTGAGGCAGAAACAGAGGAAGGAGGAGGTGAAGTAGCTGAAAGAGATCTAGGTCAGTATTTGGATATAACAACGAGTTCCTGACATACAGAGAGGGGGAGAAGAGCTTTGTTCTGATAAAGTGCCCCCAGTTTAAGGAGGAGTTTCATGTGAATGGCATACACATGGCAGAGGCCTAGGGGACGTGTCAAGCCATATTCTCAGGCATTTGAAAGAGGGAACCACCTTAAGCAGGGAGTCAGCCAGGGTCATACAGACCTGGGGAGCCAGTAAGTTTTGCAAGGTGTTGGCTGGTACCTGTAGTATATAGCCACAGGTTTCGGCATGGGGAGGGAGGGGGTATAGGGATATATCCTCCTTCTGTAGTCTTGGGTGTAGGCTGGGGCACTAGCACTGTTGATATAACAAAGTTAAAAAAAGTGGATGCATAAGGTAATAGTCGGCATTTCAAATCTTATGTCAATGAGAAACATCCATCCTCCTTTGTCATGCCGACCGTAGAAATAAGTGCCATTCAAGCAGGAGAAATAAAGTGTTTGGGAAGTAAAAGTTATAATAGCAGAAGCCATTAAGTGTTTCTGTTGTACTTGCTGATTGCCTTAAGTGTTTACTGTGTCTATTCCTGTCTGTCAGGCATGTGGCACTAAAGGATCTATTTTGGTGCACGCGTTGAATGCATGGCTTTAGTTTCTTTTCTGGATGTTAAGCAGTCAGACTGGTGTCATGGACGTAAGTGATCTCCTGGGGGTTTGCACATGGCACTTACAGCAGGGCCCTGGAGTTTCCTGCTAGTCACTTTGTAATACAGTGAGTTTATTATTTTGAATGCCTTTCAACTATACTATACTTGCACACTCAATTTTGGATTTAACTGAAATTTTTCCACCAGGCGGGTATACAGAGCTGCAACTGGAAATCCCATTTACAGATGTGACGGGGTAGGGATGGGATTACAGTAGGGAAGTAAGCACGTAAGCTTAAGGAGGCAGTATAGTGTAGTGGTTAAGGGCACTGAGCTGCAAACTTGGAAACCTAGGTTTGAATCCCATCAGCCCCCACTTGCATACTGTGTGACCCTGAGCAAGTCACTTAACCTCCTTGTGCTCCCAGGTCGCACCGGGAAACAAGTTCTGGCTTAGTGTGCTTTTCCTGGTGAATCAATTTCCCCTTTCACTTTCCCCTATATGCAGCAATCATGTATGCATACAGAACAGTAAGTTTAATTATGCTTTTGTATGTTCCATATATGAAACAGTTTGAGAAGTCAGAGTGCTTAGTGGTTTGGAACATGACTCTTCCTTTTGATTTTATATACAGTTTTCCTTTTGTCATTTCAGTGCTTAAAATGTAACTGACTGGTATTGTTCTTATGGTTTTTACCTGATGTATTCTCCTGAGTCATACCTGAAAATAGGCATTGACTTATCTAGTGTACCTTAATTAGTGAACATAAACTAATAAATAAATTAATAAACAATAAATAAAAAGCAGAGAGAGAGAGAGAGAGATCTAACCACATTTTGCTTATAGCATATCTGCAGGTTATTATGTTTGCTGCGGTGGGCGCATCAGCCCCTTGTTCAGTTTCTGACACCATGGAAGGGTAAGAGTAGGTGACATGCTTCAGCTGGTTGGGGTTTCCCTAGACCTTCAGCTCCGAGCCTGATGTTTGTGCAAAGGGTGACAATCCCCAAATTAATGTTTCATGTGAAGTGCTAATGAGCTAGGGTTGAGATTTTCTACAGTTTTGTAGCACGGTTGTTTCGTAGACTTTGCAAGCAAATAAAAGTATCCCATCTGCAGCACTGTTCAAACAGCTGTGGATTGCTGAGTGATTCAGGGCTTTTGTAAACCCAGCTCTGATCTTAAGGCCAGCAGTATAAACAGTTTATGCAATGTATCACGTTGTTAATGTAATGCTGTTGTTGTTTTACTTTTGTTAGTATCCTTCATATAGGCATAGGGGAATACTGGTAAATAAAAAAGGGAGGGGGAGGTTGCCAGTGACCAGTAGGGTCTGCCAGGACAGAATAGGTGGGAAAACGACTGGGTGGGTCAAATGGTCCTTATCTGCTGACAAATTCTGTGTTTCTATATTTGTGTCTGTTACATGAAAAACTTGTCATTAAAGACTGAAATTGCCACCGGTGTCTCATTATGTATAATAGGATGCTACAGACCCCCATCAGCTGGACTACAGTTGTTAAAACATCTCGAAAACATCCTGGCTTCGGCATCTTCAGAGTGTATCATACTAGGGGACTTCCTAACAAGCTCAACCCTAATAACAGTACTCTCTTGGATATCATTTTAGTTGACAAACCTCATTTATTTTCCCATGCTGGCGTCTTTTTCTTTGATATTAGCAACCATTGCTTCATCGCGTGTGTAAGATCAACTCTTAAATTCACAACTGTACCAAAATTCTCCTTTAAAAGGTGCATATGCAACTTTGATCTCCATGGGTATATATCAGACCTAAGAGACTCCATGCAATGGCAGGACTTCTATCTAGCCAAGTCGCTGACTACGGCTTATGATATTTTCTCAGAAATTGTGCTAGGGGCTCTCAACAAGTATGCTCACATAGTAAAAGTTCGTGCCAGAAATAAATCCTGTTGGTGGTTTACAGAAGACCTGAAAGATGCTTTACGGAGTAGGGATGTACTCTGGAGAACAGCTAGGAAAACTAATTTAATAAATGACTGGAATTCTTTCCGGAGGGTGAGGAACCTCTGCACCAAAATGGTCAGAGAAGCCAAAGCTAATTTCTACCGCTCTCAGTTGGAGAGCTCCTCAAGAAATGCCTCCAAATTCTGGAAGACTATCAAAGACATTGAAGGTCACACCACTGTAAATTCCCTACCTACTAAATTATTGATCGACAATACTGTCACCTCCGACAGACCGCCTATCCTCGATGCTCTCAATATTCGTTTTGCCACTGCAGGGCTGGCCTTTGACTCCTCTCCCACGAATATCTTCCACCAACAACTCAGATTGGATACACAAGAAAAACCCATCCCCAGTCCATCCTTCTCTCTGCAGCCTACCTCCCTGAAAGAAGTCGAAGATCTTCTCCTTCAGCTGGACACTAGGAAAGTGTGGGCCGATCTCATTGACCTGCACTTTAAAGGTCGGCTACCGTGTCCTCAGTAGTCCTAATTACTCATGTCTTCAACTTATCCTTGTCCCAGGGTGATTCCAATGCTCATAGGAAAATGCACTTGTCCTTTGTTTAAGTCAGAAGATCCTAGTGACCTCAATAACTACAGGCCAATCTCCCTACTTCCAATCCTGTCAAAGATGCTGGAGAAAATAGTGAACTCCCAGCTTCAGAAGTACCTGGAATCAGAAAAATTGCTCAACCCAGTACAGTCCGGTTTTAGAGCACAGCACAGTACAATCTCTGCTCTAGCCAAGGTGACAAATGACTGGCAGCTTGAATTAGACAAAAAAAAAAAATTGTGCAGTTTTCTTGGACCTAAGCAAGGTGTTCGATACCGTTGATCACAGACTGCTTCTGTCGTCCCTCCAGAACATTGGTTTGGATTCCCTATCCCTTAAATAGTTCTCCAACTACCTCTCAGGATGACTTCAACAAGTAA
This sequence comes from Neoceratodus forsteri, assembly GCA_016271365.2. Lineage (NCBI taxonomy): Eukaryota > Metazoa > Chordata > Ceratodontiformes > Ceratodontidae > Neoceratodus > Neoceratodus forsteri. The sequence goes on from CM057452.1 coordinate 1,524,175,355, forward strand.
ACGAGAAGGAAGTTTCTCCACCAAAACTCCTATTGAGGGTGTACCACAAGGTTCCATTCTTGGTCCCTTGCTCTTCACCATTTATATTAACAACGATGCCCCCATCAAAGAAGCACAAATACACCTATTCGCGGATGATACGGTACTCTTTGCTAGTAGCCCCACACCTGAAGTGGCCCGTAAAGCCCTTCAAAATGAATTTAATCTGCTGCAACATCAGCTTATAAACCAGAAACTGCTCTTAAATGAAAAAACAAAGCAATGTTCCTCTCCCCTTCAAAATGCACATAAATCCTGCAATTGCTGGGACACTCCCGCAGATCACTACCATTCTAGGTGAGCAGTTGGACTGCGTACCAGAGTTCAAGTACCTGGGGGTCTGGTTAGACCATAGACTTACTTTCACAGATCACTTAGAAGAACTGGCAAAGAAACCTAGACAAAGACTTGGTCTGTTCTTTAGGATTGATAATCTCCTCACAAGAGACGCTAAACTGAAACTGGTTCAAACTACCTTTCTTTCCCTATTGGATTACGCAGGCTTTCTATATAGTCAGGGACCTGCAGGTACCCTAGCCAAACTCGATACGCTTTATCACAGAGCCATAAGATTTATCAAGGGTCTTCCATACTCAACCAACCACTGTGCATTGTACACGGCAGTGGGATGGTCATCCCTTGCTTACAGACAGCAAAAAAATGCTGCGGTTTGGACATACAACGCTATCTCAAATAAACTGCCCCAGTATATCTCTGTCTGTTTACCTTTGTGCACCCTGGGGAAGTATGCCCTGAGAAGCACCTCATATATCTACCTTTATGTTTACAAAGCAAAATCTCGCATTGGTGGAGCAGCCATCAGCTTTGTGCTCCCTCAACTGTGGAACAAGCTGCAAAAAACTTTGAAATTAACTCACCCCATCAGCCTAACAGCTTTTAAATCTCTATATCTACATCATAATAAGGAGTCCTGTGCCTGTCTACCCTAAATAGTGACTCCTATAAGTCCAAGCACACTCTAATTACTACTGTTAAAAGACTGATCACATCTATAATCGACTCTTCCCTCTCCCTTTTTCTACCCCCATAGCTGTCCCTTCCACATTCCTTTGACCCTGGTTCCAGCTCTAAATTCTCCATACCGTATCACTGTATATCTTTTTATATTGGGTTTTATTTGTGTTCAGTGCATCTGATATGTATATTTCTTTACTTTTATGAAAAATCGTGTCCTACCCAAAACTAGCTGTATCTTCTGTTCCAAACATATACTACTGTCAATGCTACCTGCTGATACTTTGTATATACTGTATTATTGTATCTCATGTTATTTGTATTATTACTATTTTCTTGTGTGTTGCATCCCATGTATATTGTCCCTTGTTCCTTGTTAACAAACCCAGGTCCACCTCGAAAATGAACTTGCTCAACAGTGATCGCCTGGTTAAATAAAGACTTTGATTAATTGATTGACATGTTCCTAAAGTATTATACAAAGCAGGTCTACAGTTGTAAATACGATTCTGTATCCTAATCGTACGTACCTCAATAAAAATAAAGTTTTGCCAGCCCGGTAGCACTGAGGGTTGAGGCGCTCAATGCCACACCTCGCTCCACGCTGGCGACCTGGGTTCAGGAGCGGACTCGGGCCGTCGGGGGTTGGCCGGGGAGAGAAGGATCGAGCGCCCAATGGCTTTCTCCCCTTCTCCGGGGAGGACTAGGGAGTTTGCCTCGCCACTTTACTGCCACCTCCTGGGGAACTTGGAGGTGCTGGCGTGGTCGGGACAACATAGGGGCTGACGCTGGCAGAGGACAGGAGCGGACGCACATCTCAGCATGCATCGGCTCAATGGTTCTCATTGCACGCCGACGTCAAAAGGGACTGGAACAGCAGAAAAACAGCCCCAGACGGTCCTGGCGATGATCTCCCACTACGCCCCATAGTGTGAGGGCAGACTCCGTTATGTGCACACGCTCCACTGAGGTACAAGGAAGGTAAGTCTGGGGCCTTCCTTGCCCCACCCTGGGGGTTAACCAGGAAAACCAAAAGTTAATTAGGAGCACAGATGTGCACTCTAGGGGCAGACTGCTCTACACCTGGGGTGGAGACTTGGGGATCCAAGAGAGAGGAGGGTCTGGGGGAGAGATAGGTGGATAAACAGAGAGAGAGAGAAAAAAAAATAAAGCTTTATGACGGTATAGGGAAGAAACATTTTAGACGATAAAAGTCTATAGCACAAACAAAAGCATCAGTGTAACCTTTATCCAGTTGTATTCAATTCCTGAAGTAATAAATTTGTTTTTGCAGTCTGTAAAAGTTCCTGCTCTTTAGCCATGCCTACCACAGTAAAACTAAGCATTTTGTCTCAGTACTGTTTGCCTTCAGAAGCGTCTACTAGCAGAACTGTCTTGATACAGCCACAGCAAAAATCCAGTTTGCAGAATCAAAATTTACCTTTGGGGGAGGCTTTTAAAAGTCACTGTAGTAGTGATCATATGTATTGATGCAATGAATTACTTAAACAGTTACAAACAAAACTATTTTTCAAATGAGTTAAAGATTTAAAATATTCTAATGTTGACTCTAAATAACAGTAAAAAACAAACAAACTATGATAACATTTTATGCCGACAAATAGATACTGCTGGTGGAGGGATGTGAAGATTTGAAAGGGTTATATCATTCATACGTGAATGGAGCTTCTTGATTGGCTAATACTTTGCAGTTATCAGCTTAACTGTAGGGTGTTTACTTTCAGTGGAGGAGAGTGCCTAGTATCCTGCTTTGATTCATCATCCTTCCTAATAAATTTGAGGCTTGTGAAAGTACTGTAGGTCTGCTGCTTGTGACTGGCCCAGATATAGTGGTGCAGGAATAGTAGCTGCCAAAGTTGGATGCTACCTTTTTTATTTTGTTTGGGATTTCGGGTGCCATTGAAAATTGATGACATCCGACCATGGATCCGATTCCCTGGGATCCCATTTATGAATTTGATTGAAACCATAGGATCCTGTTAGATTGGAGGAATCCGATGGTTGGATCCCAACTATCCAAACCTTGAATGCAAAACTCTAACCTTGGATCCATAAATTTGACCACATATCCCGCAAATCTGACTGAAACATAGAACCACAGAATTTGACAGCAGATAGGGACTGCTTGGCCAACCCAGTCTGCCCATTTTCCCTACCTACTGTAATATCGTAGACCCTACGTGATCTCCGGCATAGCCCTTCCTTCCCTAATGACTAAGGTTCCCTTATGCCTATCCCATGTTGTCTTGAATCCTGCCACTGCTATCGCCCCCACCACCTCCGCTGAAAGGCTGTTCCAGGCATCCATCGTCCTCTCTGTGAAGAAATACTTCTTTACGTTTCCCCTAAGCCTACCCCCGTCCAGCTTCATAGCATTGTTCTTGTTCTTCAGCATCTTTTTTTTCTGAAAAATGCTTCCCTCTTGTCCCTTATTTATACCCATGAGGTATTTAAAAGTTTCTATCATATCTCCCCTTTCCCTTCTTTCCTCCAGGGTGTACATACTGAGATCCTTTAGTCTCTCTTCATATGGTCTCTGGTGCAGATCCTGCACCATTTTAGTTGCCCTCCTCTGGACTGCCTCTACTCTATGTCTTTCCAGAGATGTGGTCTACAGAACCAGACACAGTACTCCAGGTGAGGTCTCACCAGTGATCTGTATAGCAGTAACACCACCTCTTTGTTTCTGCTGGTGATAACCCTCCCTATGCACTCTAGCATCCCACTGGCTCTCTCCACGGCCTTGTCACACTGTTTGGCCACCTTTAAGTCATCAGATATGATTACCCCCGGTCTCTTTCCTGTTTGGTAGTTGTTAGTACCACGCCCCCCATCTTGTACTCTGCCCCTGAATTTCTATGCCCTAAGTGCATGATTTTGCACTTTTTCGCATTGAAACTTAGTTGCCACATTTATGACCACTCCTCAAGCTTTCCTAGATCCCTGTTCATCCCCTCCCCCCACCCCTGGAGCATCTAACCTATTGAAGATTTTAGTGTCATCTGCAAAAAGGCACACCTTCCCTTCTAGTCCCTCTGCAATGTCACTAATAAATACATTAAAGAGGACTGGCCCCAGTACTGATCCTTGTGGCACCCCGCTGGTCACCCTCCCTTCCTCGGAGTGAACTCCATTTACAGTACCACCACCCTGTGATGCCTATTCCCCAACCAATTCCTTACCCAGTGTACCACTTTTGGCCCCACTCCCAGGCTGCCCAGCTTGTTTACTAGTCTCCTGTGTGGAACGGTGTTGAAGGCCTTACTAAAATCTAGGTAGGCCACATCCAGTACACCACCATGATCAAAAATCATAATGTTGGTCAGATAGTTCCACTGTCCATCTTGGAGTCCAACTTCTGTCAGTCAGAGGAGACTCAGACACCAAAACGTGCCATTCGAGCACCATTGCCCAGACATGACCTAGGAGAAACCTTGTATTAATTGCATAATGCCCCTTGTTCTTAACAAGCCAGAGATTGACACAAAACAGCTGGCCATGTATCGAAGGATAAGTCTGGGAACTGATCATTCTGAATTGAGATGTTTTTGTCTCTGATCATCAAAACAATGTAAACTTTGAGGTGCAGACATAATCTGTCATTAATACTTTACACATCTGCAAAATACTCTGTGCCTGTTTAAAATTCATTTTTTGTCCCTTCCTAGCCTGAAGCTAAAGGTGTGGGATCCAACTAGGTTGAAAGCAAGGACCTCAAGTCTTTGAATAAAAGATGCATCCTCTAATAAACATACTGTAGTTAGGGTTAGAAAATCAGAGACAGTTGTGAATGGCTTTTAGTCCTTAAAAATATTCCAGCTGTTTACTGCCTTGTAATCACAGCTGTGCAGCAGTGTTGGAAAGCCACTGTTCTGAAATTGAGATGGATTTGTAAGAGTGACAGATGTTTGCATTACAGTGACATAGCCGCTGATTGGTTTCATGGCATGACATGCCGCCATCTGGGAAACCTGGATTCTAGAATGGCTTTAGACTCGGACACCAAGGGCTGTTGGATACTTCAGGGGGTATGCAGTTAATCAGATTCATAAGTCTTAAGAAAAGGAAAGCTTGCTCCAAGGAGCTGAGTGATGGGGGATCGCTGTGGCATGTGGATGACTCCAGTTCACACTCTGAGCCTGGGCTGTCAGGAGTAGAAGTCGGCAGGGATGGTTCAGAGTGTCCTTCTGGATACTCTCCCCCGGGGCAGGACTCATTGCACCACTGTTATAGCCAGTTTTGGAATTACTTTTTATGAACTTTGGGAGTGGTGGGGGCCCGTAAAGACCCTATCTTTAAAATGAGACCCCCCCTTCCCATTATAAGTCAATGGCAGTGATATGTGAGCTGCTGGGGCTCACTTTAGAGCTCTGGGGGCCGAGCCCCGGCAAGCCCCCTTGTAATTCCAACACTGGTTATAGTGGCTTCTGATGGTGGAGGTGCCTTTGATGGTGTAGATAACCATACACCATCGGGTCCCCACCCCCCTCCAGGCATGTATGGGAGGTGGGAGGGGGATGGAGAGTACTGTAAATGTGAAAATGCTGCACCAGCACGCTGGATGACTGCCTTCAAGGCCCCCAGGCCATCTAACCCCTCAAGTGCATCACAGAGGCTTCTTCAGCAGATGTCCCAGGTGTTTTACTGCCCTTCCCTCATGATTAGGATGGCACTTGGTGGCAGGGAGAGGTGCGTCTGGTGGGTTTTATGGCCTGAAGGAGTGAGGTGCTGTCAGAAGGGCAAGTGTGGAGAAAAACAAATAGTTATAAGTGGCTGGACCCATTGTTATCATTTACAGGCCTACATTCCTACTAAAAGAGAGACTGCTTGATTTCCTGGAGGCCATTTGGGGGGGGGGTCATGCCAAATGAATCTGATGGATTTCTTTGACTGGATGAAGCCAGTGAAATAGACCAGGGGAAGGTGGTGGCTGTAGCCAGGGAAAAAGACCAGGGGAAGGTGGTGGCTGTAGCCAGGGAAATAGACCAGGGGAAGGTGGTGGATGTAGCCAGGGAAATAGACCAGTGGAAGGTGGTGGATGTAGCCAGGAAATAGACCAGTGGAAGGTGGTGGATGTAGCCAGGGAAATAGACCAGGGGAAGGTGGTGGATGTAGCCAGGGAAATAGACCAGGGGAAGGTGGTGGATGTAGCCAGGGAAATAGACCAGGGAAGGTGGTGGATGTAGCCAGGGAAATAGACCAGGGGAAGGTGGTGGATGTAGCCAGGAAATAGACCAGGGAAGGTGGTGGATGTAGCCAGGGAAATAGACCAGGGGAAGGTGGTGGATGTAGCCAGGGAAATAGACCAGGGAAGGTGGTGGCTGTAGCCAGGAAATAGACCAGGGAAGGTGGTGGCTGTAGCCAGGGAAATAGACCAGGGGAAGGTGGTGGCTGTAGCCAGGGAAATAGACCAGGGGAAGGTGGTGGCTGTAGCCAGGGAAATAGACCAGGGGAAGGTGGTGGCTGTAGCCAGGAAATAGACCAGGAGAAGGTGGTGGCTGTAGCCAGGGAAATAGACCAGGGGAAGGTGGTGGCTGTAGCCAGGGAAATAGACCAGGGGAAGGTGGTGGCTGTAGCCAGGGAAATAGACCAGGGGAAGGTGGTGGCTGTAGCCAGGGAAATAGACCAGGGGAAGGTGGTGGCTGTAGCCAGAGAAATAGACCAGGAGAAGGTGGTGGCTGTAGCCAGGGAAATAGACCAGGGGAAGGTGGTGGCTGTAGCCAGGGAAATAGACCAGGGGAAGGTGGTGGCTGTAGCCAGGGAAATAGACCAGGGGAAGGTGGTGGATGTAGCCAGGGAAATAGACCAGGGGAAGGTGGTGGATGTAGCCAGGGAAATAGACCAGGCGAAGGTGGTGGCTGTAGCCAGGGAAATAGACCAGGGGAAGGTGGTGGCTGTAGCCAGGGAAATAGACCAGGGGAAGGTGGTGGCTGTAGCCAGGGAAATAGACCAGGGGAAGGTGGTGGACGTAGCCAGGGAAATAGACCAGGGGAAGGTGGTGGACGTAGCCAGGGAAATAGACCAGGGGAAGGTGGTGGACGTAGCCAGGGAAATAGACCAGGGGAAGGTGGTGGACGTAGCCAGGAAATAGACCAGGGAAGGTGGTGGACGTGACAGAGAAATAGACCAGGGAAGGTGGTGGGCGTAGCCAGGGAAATAGACCAGGGGAAGGTGGTGGACGTAGCCAGGGAAATAGACCAGGGGAAGGTGGTGGACGTAGTCAGTGAAATAGACCAGGGGAAGGTGGTGGACTTAGCCAGGGAAATAGACCAGGGGAAGGTGGTGGACGTAGCCAGGGAAATAGACCAGGGGAAGGTGGTGGATGTAGCCAGGGAAGTAGAGCAGGGGAAGGTGGTGGACGTAGCCAGGGAAGTAGACCAGGGGAAGGTGGTGGATGTAGCCAGGGAGGTAGAGCAGGGGAAGGTGGTGGATGTAGCCAGGGAAATAGACCAGGGGAAGGTGGTGGATGTAGCCAGGGAAATAGACCAGGGGAAGGTGGTGGATGTAGCCAGAGAAATTGACCAGGGGAAGGTGGTGGCTGTAACCAGGGAAATAGACCAGGGGAAGGTGGTGGATGTAGCCAGGGAAATAGACCAGGCGAAGGTGGTTGCTGTAGTCAGGGAAATAGACCAGGGGAAGGTGGTGGATGTAGCCAGGGAAATAGACCAGGGGAAGGTGGTGGATGTAGCCAGGGAACTAGACCAGGGGAAGGTGGTGGCTGTAGCCAGGGAAATAGACCAGGGGAAGGTGGTGGATGTAGCCTATCTAGAAAGGCCTTAGACACTGTGCTGCACAGAAGGCTGATTAAGAAGTTTACCAGTTTGGGAGTTGGGGCCAAAATGGTAAATTGGGTTAGCAACCTGCTAGCTAGATAGGAGGCAGAGGGTAATGGTAAATGGAACACAGTCTTAAGGACGGGGGTGGGCTGGTCAGCAGGGTACCACAGGGTTCAGTGCTGGGACCAGTCCTTTTCAATATCTTCATGGGGACATTGCAGTGGAGCTGGAGCTGGAGGGTAAAGTATTTTTGCAGATAATACCAAGATCTGTAATAGGGTGGACAACCAGGAGGGAGTGAAGACAATGTGCAGGGATCTAAGGAAACTAAAGGAGTGGTTGAAGGCATGGCAGTTGGGGTTCAGTGCCAGGAAATGTTAAATCATTCACCTAGGGCACAGGAACACCACTGCTGAGTATAGGATGGGAGGACGTGTTGGCAGTCATGAAGCAGGAAAAGGACCTCTGGGGTATTATTTCAGAAGACCTCAAGGTGGCAGCACAGTGCGACAAGGCCATGGGCAGGGTAGTGGGATTCTGGGGTGCATAGGGAAGGGCATCACCAACAGAAGGAGGGAGGTGATGCTGCCACTGTACTAGTCTCTGATATGCCCTGATCTAGAATACTGTGTCCAGTTTTGGAGACTGCACCTCAGGAAAGACAGACAGGGTGGAGAACTTCAGAGAAGGGCAACCAAGATGGTGCGGGAGTAACAAGGGAAGCCTTCTGAGGAGAGACTGAGGGATCTCATTAGGTGCACTCTGGAGGACAGGAGAGTGAGGTGTGACATCAAGTACCTCACAGGGTTGAACAGGTTGCAGGGAGGGAGCCTCTTCCAAAATAGGACGAGCTCCAGGACTAGTGGGCATGCAGTGCAACTGGAGGGGAAAATTTCAGGATGGATGTGAGGAAATACTTTTTCACAGAAAGGGGGGTAGAAGCATATAACAGACTGTTTGTTGAAGTTAGGGGAAGGTCCCCAGAGAACAGTTAGGGTCTGCGGAGGTACAATAGACAGGGAACACTTGGGCAGACTGGGTAGGCCTAGCAGTTGTTTTCTGCGTATAGTTTTCTTTGTTTCCACTTTGGCCCTTTTGCAAGGGTGTAGTTCTTGAAACTCCTACAGTTGATCACAAATGCTGTGGACACAAACTGTTGCTCTACAAATAAACGCGTTGTGAAAATACATTCTGTATCACTCGCTAGCAAAATGCAAAAATGTGGCTCTTTCTGGCAAATGATGTAAAATATGGTGGCACAGACCTTATGAAAATTGGGTCAAGAGATGGGCTCAAGATTGTTAAACAATGGCATTTATATTCAATAAGATTTGTTTTTACCAGCTACTATGTCTGTACAATGAACATGTGTGTTCGTTTTTATTACTACTTCTGTGTCCATTGTACCAGTGTGTGTGTCGTTTCTGCTCTGTAAATCAAATGACCTCTCTAACCTCATTTCCTTTTTCTGTGTGTTATTTATGTTTTCTTGTTGTTGTAACCTGCATCTGTCAACTGTTACATTGAATCACTGGTAACAACAACAACGACAAAAAGAACTGGATTTGTTAGGAGCACCAGCAATCATCTTGATCTTTTGGGACTGAACTTCCATCTGAGTCTGCTGGGCCTCTGTGTCATTCCTGCTGATACATCCTTTTCAGTCCTAGTAAGGTTCCAGTAAGGTTTCTAGTTACTCGCACACTACAGAATTTTAGCAAGTGCTGAAAACCATGCAGGTCTGTCATGTTCATAGTAACAAAAGACTGCAATATCGATGGCCTTCATGTGTGCGTTTCCCCGGCTACTTCAGAATGTCTTTGAAGGTTTTGTGGAGATTAATTGCTAGTTGAAGGGCCAGGTTTTATGTCCTCAGTGATGCCTGGCACCGTACTGGTGACCTGAGCCATGAATTTGGGAAGGCTTGAAACAGAAGAAAGGACTGGAAAGGGTAGTGGTGAAAGTAGCGCCCCACTGTAAATACTGCATGTACTGTGGGCCGTAAAGGGGACAGGGAATTAGTGTTAATTCGCAGCTACTTATAATGTTCCAATTTTCAGAAATGTTATTTATTGTATGCCTCCAAATGATCCACTCATTGTAGATGGATGAAACTTGATGTGGAAAACCATACTGACAACACACAGCAAGTGGATAATATGGCGGTGTTCATTGCAATTAGGGATTCATGATGTGACCGACATTGTATACCACAGGTCATGGCAGTCACCAAGTGGAGGGCACTCAAACCAAAAAAAGGTTGCTTGCCATTTAGGTTGTGCATAAAGACCGTTATTTATACAAACCGTGTATGTTTTTCCATCCTCATCTCACAGAGTACAGAGTCAGTCCACAGTGGAATCATGGGGGCCAAGGCAGAGGCAACAATGTGGTGTGTCACCAAATGTAGCTGAATCCAACAAGCAACAGTAAAAGAGGCTCAACGGTGTCAAACGTGCTCCCACATACTGTAATCCTGAAGTGCGCACATGTGCTGAACTGGACACTACAATGTCAGTAATGGAGAAAAGCTGGTAATGGAGAGCTGATAAAGCCGCCACCAAACTCCGGATCGGAATGCCTCCCACTTGTAAATGTCAAACAGTAACATTCTGTACAGTTCTCTTCATGAAATCAGGTCTCTGGAGTTTTGACTGCGTCACTGCATGTTAGAATTCTGGGTGCTGCTCCGATAGGTCAACAGCTAATGCTCAAAGTGCTGTACATGTATGTAGTGACATAGTTAAAACACTCCATATTCCTGCTTTCTTGAAGAGAGTTTCACACAAGGTTGGCCCTAACAAAACACTACATATACAGTTTTCCAAATCCACTTTTCTTGAGGTACAGGTAAATATTATCATTACGTTTATTTAAAATCAGGAAGATGTAACAAAACCCATCAAGCCTTTAGTTTGTTTCCAAGGGTGTTTTAGTGGCAGTTTCAGTATGGATCATATGGGGATTGAATAGGATTTGGAACATTACAAGACACTGCAAATAAAAATGTCTTGTCCCCTTTAATCAGGATGCCCCAAGGTACACATTGGAGCAGACAGTACAGGTGAATAGGATTTAAAAGAAAATTCCATTATTAATTATGTAGTAAAGTTATTTCTCAAAGTGTGTCTTTATTTGCTGACAAATTAAAAATCTTGTTTTTCCTTCTGAGTGATGTAACAGCTGCCCACACTAAAGGAAAGAGGCACTGACACATGTTGAGTGACAGATATTCCATGATTTGCCAGATGCTCAAGAAATTACCTGCCTTGTGCCGTTCAGATGCCGGGCAGGAGACCATGCCGGATGTCACTCAGCTCTTAGACTTGATGGGGAAGAAACCCCCACCCCCGCAATCACTCAGACAAGCAGGCAAATGCACCCAATGTTGCTGTGCTTCTGAAGAACCAGCACAGGGGCATACTTCAGAGCCCCTCTTGCTCTGCCCCATTGACTTTACCAGGTTCTTTTTACGTCTGTTTTCTAGGGCAGAGGAGCCCAATCATGAGATGTACTAGCCCTGAAGTATGTATGGCAGTGCATACTGGGGCTAGCACTAGTAATGGCTGTGCTCCCATGACCCTGAAAATGTTATTAATTTTTAATTCCATTATTTATAATGCTTGGCCAGGAAATGCACACTAAGGCGTGACTGTTCATTTTAGGGTGCATTCTGGGAGGTGGGTCGCATGGACTGGCTCTGTTGACAGGGGAATGTTGGCCAGGATACTACGGAAACTCTTTTACTCTTATAAGTGCTGTGGTATTTTTTTTAACTTCCCCCCCTGGACAGTCACCAGAGGTGGGCAGCAGTTACCTGAATGTAATGTCTCATCCGAAGGATGGCATCTCAGTAGTCTCCCCCACCTTCCCCAGGTGTTGCACTACAGTGTCAGGATTGGGTCTTAGCCCAAGATCCTGACGCAGGATTACAACCCATGATATTCCACTCTTCCAGCCCCAGAGGCAGGTGTACGACCTACTGAGATACTGACACTGCAGATGGACGTACAAAAATTAACCAGTCGCTTTTCCCTACATACCTCAGTAAAAAGAGATCCCAGCTGTACTGGTCCTTGGAACACAGGAGTTGCCGGATAGTTTGATATATTTTACTGGACCAGCATATGTCTCATACAAAGATGTATAGGTATAGTACACAGGTTTTTGGGGCAACACAGGTCCCTTCATCAGGTGCAGTAGCAGTCTGGATGGAAGATGCTGACTTTATACTTAACAGTTTACATTATACTGTGTACTTTACACAGTTATGCTTATTTTTTCTGCACCCTTCTCATTTCCAGTTTATTTTTTTTCTTTCTGTTTCACCTCCCCTGCACTAACGTATTTCAGGTAATCACCCCGTCCATGTTCCTGTCATGAAACCTTTCAAATTAGCACTTCCATGCACCTACTGTTCCATCTATGTACAGGATACATGTTGCTCCAATAAAAGTTATCAAAAAACAAATTTTGTGACCCCACATGCCTTTTAACTTTTTTGTTTCTTAAAATTACTAGATTCCTGAAATAAATGTAATTCCTTGTGGTCTACTGTTGGGAGGGGGTGGGAGTATGGTGGGGTGGGGTAGAAGTGTAGATTTACACACCTGTCATGCATGGGGACCCCTGTCTCCCGTGCGCCTCTGCAGCCCCTTCTCCAGCAACCCGTGTAGCTAGCACTGGTACTCCTGGCACAGCCTCTTTCAAATATGATCTGTTTACACTAACAGTACTTGGGCAACCAAAAGGCTGTCGTGTCAGTGCAGAGTGTGCTAGATCATTTAAAATAGTGTGCCTTAAGTATTTTAACATGTTTGTATTCTAGTATTGCACTGCATCGCAGTTTAAGCATCCATGATATGTAGAATTGTGGGTCACATTTTGTTTTAAAATAACCTCTTTCCATGGCAACTGGTTGTAAACCATTACCTAGGTGAATATGTCACTTACACCTTTTAAAAGTGGGAAGCTACTTTACATAAAAGAAAAAGTCCTGAATGTCACCCTTTTATTATTATTATGAATAGAAACTGAGGTTGCCTTTTGCATGGCCACACGTTATTGCAGTATTACAACTGCCAACTCTGGTATGGCCACAGTTTCTGCCACAGTCTTTGTTGAGATGAAGGGCCACATCGTGATTTTATTTGTATGACTTTGGGTATGGACACACACACACACACTCACCAATGTGACCAGCGGCACTGCCTCTCTTTAAACCAAGAGCACATCCAGACTCTCCTTTCACTTTTGAGATACTCTGTGGTATCTGTAAAATTATGCTCAAACTGCAAAACCAGATTTGGAGATTTGTTTTTATAAACAGTTACCTATTTGTGCTTCCTGAAAGTACAAGCAAAAAAAAAAAAAAAAAAACGTTAGCATGCTTACCCACAAAGTAGATGTCTGGTCATTTCAAGGGGGTTTTTGCCCCATGGATTCAAACAGAAGCATGTGGTTATAAACTCAGCTACATGTTAAGGCATCCCCATATAACTGGATATTAAGGGTTCTAAACTAATCTAGTGGTTAAGCACTGCACTCGCCAGGTCACCCCATGCCTGAATTCTAACTGAATCTCTGTTTAAAAGTACTGTCTATTAATTCTTGGAAGTGATTGCTTTATCTGTGAACTGATTTTTTTCTGATTGGCCAGTACGCTTTGAAAGTGTGATTTTAATTTAAGATTCAGTTTTAAGGGGGTCTCAAATAAGAAAGGGTTTTTTTAAATGCCATAAAATATTTGGGTAATAATGGAACAGAAAAACCATGCATTACAACATACTTAATTCACATTTTTTAAGTTACTGGTTTGGAAGTCCGTACAGTCCAGGCTTGTTTTCTGGTTCTTAATTGATTTACTGACATTGATAGTAGTAATAATAATCATAATACTAGCATGAGTACAGCAGTGATGACATGGAACTCACCACACAGTTACATGCACTCACTCCAGCTGCGTAATGTGATTTTCTAATAAAGGGTAGATGTGAAGGATGTTATTGCCAGTAAACCAGTTCACGTATTTTGTTGCATGTAACGAGTAAGAAGAAAACTTGAAATTAACAATGGCCAGGGTTACTATGCTTGGTAAGTCAGGCTATGGCTTACCACATTTTGACCATGTCCGTTAATCGCTTGTTTACTTTGGAGCCATAGTCCTCCGCTTATGATGACACTAGGTTGTTGGGCAAATGATGCTCATGATGTCACCAGGACAGCATTATGAATTGTGTAGACTGTAGACAAGCAACACAAGTAAATGAACAAAGGCCCTGTTTCCAAGCAAATGGCCCTGGTAATGAAACAGAAGAGAAATGATGAAATATAGATGGAATTGTTTCTGAATACCATGTTTTAAGAGTTTACCTGGAGGAGTTTAGGAGTTCTTTAAGTCATTTGTTATGTTCTTCTGAGTGCAGATGGGCAAGTCAGGCAGAATCTAACTACAGCCAAGGGTCTTGAGTCAATTGTAGGAACTAAAACGTTCCCAAAAATGCATATGCAAGTCCCTCATGAGTTAAGTAACTACCACTGCACTAATTGGGCGCTGTCTGGACAGAAAAGAAAAACACTTGTGCTCATCACAGCTAGCTTGTCTCTAATTTGGCTCTTGATTGCTTAAGGATGTCAAGTCGAGTCAGAGCCAGCTGTTGGACTCTAGAGAGGCTCGAGCCACTCACAGTGTGCTCAACCAGTCTGTAATCATGAACTATACTACTGATTTTGATGACCGAGTTTTGAGTTTCCACTGTCTTTCACGATCTCCCACTGCTAGTGTAGTATATATCACAAAGTATTAAATGATTAAATATCAAATCTGTGTTCTGCTTTGAGCGACACACTGATCTCCAGTCCTTGACTTGAAAGGCCTGTTTTTTAAATAGCCAAGTCACTTGTAAGTCCAAAAATAACAACTACAAAACTAAGCCTTTCCCTGAATACAACAGCTGTAATTCATATAGTCCATGTTAGTGCATTTTATGTTGTAATTACTGTACCTGGATTAATGTGCAACTCTCCATGATATTGGGCAGCCCTTATTTTAAAGCAGCAGTGCATGTTAGCACTGAAAATGTTGACCAGTACCATGTTATTCTATTTTAGATGGTTCTGTCTTTTGTACTTGATATAATAATAAAACTAGTGCTCCTTTTCTATGTGGTTCAAATCAGGTTTTCATCAGTATTCTTGGCTGTTCTTGTGTACCTGTTGTCCTGTAAGGTCTGTTGCATTCTAGCTCATTATAGCCACAAGAAAAGTGATTTTAAACAATGGTTGTTCAAAAACAACAGATGAAATCCTGGTCTGAGCCACACTGAAATGAATACTCCTTTTATTATTTCAACTGCTGAAAAAAAAATGTGGCAAAGCAGACTCCAAAATTGATGGAAAGGGTATCATACAAGTAAGCAATAAGACATGATGGGGTGTGCATTGAACAGATGTTACCACACGCCCAGGGGCATGGTGAGGCACGAGACCACAGGCCAAGTGCCTTCAGCCCCTGGAAGTGCAATAATATCTGTTAAGTGCACATCCTAGAATGTCTTATTGCGCTTATAAAATGATATGATTTTTTTTTTTTACTTTAAATCATGTTTAAATGTTCAAAAAAAAAACACATTTGCTCATGCTAATTTATCATAAAATAGTTCTTCCACCTATAACATAATGACATCATTATGGATGTGCTTTACAAGGTTTGCCCTGCCAGCATGATGTAGAAATAGTACCCTCCTCCATTTATTTGTGTGGTGTATTTTTTGGGGGAGGACTGGGATGGACAGGAGAGAGAGAGAAAGAAAGAGTACTGTGCTATTTACCTCGCAGAATGGGAGAATACAGTTAATACTTTTTAATTTACATTTTAACTGCAAAAAATGTGTAGAGCTGTTATTTGCTATCCAAAGAAAATGCAAAATATGTTTACTGGAGGATGTTTAGTGATGGATTGTTTCCTCGCTAAAAAAGAGAAAAAAATGGCGGAATTTGAAAACTCAGTGTTCTAACCACACATTTTTTTTTTTCAGATACAGTCCTGCTTTTGAGGACTTGTTTTTACCTGTGCATCGAACAGATTTGATGCACAGGTAAAAAAAACAATCAAATCGAAGGATTTACTCTTCTCATTTTATAGTCGGAGATAATGCGCATTCTAAAATAGAATAAAGTGGCATAGGTCAAAGGTTTTCACCGCTGTCATACACCGTTGCTCGAAAAACTGAGCTCCCACTACGTCCTGCTTGTGTTGCATCTGAAGTCCAGTAATAGAGTAACAAGGACAAGTCTTGGATCAGTGCTGTTCTTTCAAGTAGACTGCTGAAAAATACACAGACATGCACATGCACACGCACACACACCAAGAAACCCATTCACCCCCAGTCTTACAGTTGTCGTTTGTTTTGTTGAATTTTGTTGACCCGGTAAGCCCACTGGGCCTAGAAGTCCCTTTTTCAGGGGCGACCGGGGGGGGGGGATACAGATGTAAACAACTGAAATTGAACAAGATTAAGCTGTTGGTGGTATTTTTTTAATGACTGAGGGAAGTTTGGCCAGGACACCAGGGAAATTCCCCTACTCTGTGGTAGGGTCCCCTTACATCCTGGCACTCTGCCAAGATGGCCGTCCATGGAGGAGCTGTGGAGGACATGGAAGTATTGGAGGCAGAGGAGATGGTCTCCTCCCCCTGTCTCTGTATTGAGAGAGGCCACAACTACTGACAATATGATCTTAATGCCTGCTGAAAAGATTTCTTCTGTGGCTTTGAATATTTCCCCTGCTACTTCTGTGGATCACTGCAAGAAGAGTTCAGCACAAGATATTTCCTCTGCTCCCCTGGTTCTACCTACAATGACTACTGGCTCCACTTCAACGATTTCTAGTGAGTCTCTCCCTTCTACTTCACAGGATGTGGATTTATTACTCCAACTTGAAGAACAATGATATTTTTCGGCTAGACAGCGATTGTTGGCTTTAAAGAATCGGCCTGTTTCGTTGCCTGCATCTCCCCCCCATGACTCAGCGTCTACAAATGTGGGTTCTGACACCTCCGTGCCGACTCTGACATTTCTGCATTCCTCACCTGCTTCAGCGGTTTCTCCTCACTCCCGAACACCCACACGGACTGCTACCATCACTCTGCTTTCATCAGGTATGACGAAAACTTCTTCTCCCTACTTTATCTACTCCATTACCTCCATCTGAAATGCCTAATGTACCGTTACCGGCAGAATGGTCTGTGGAATTGGCTTTCGAGGCCGTGGGGTGGGAGAAGGATCCAGCTGTTGGGACCTGGCGTTCTGGCTCCTCTCCAATACAGACACGGTTACCTGAGGCGACACCCTTTGTTGCCCCTCCAGTTTCACAAGTGCCAACTGATTCTTTCGACCTCTCACTGCCTGATGAACTTCTTCTAACTCAAAATCCAACGTTACAGTTTGGACCTTCTACCTCTGCGCATGTTTGCCATCAGCCTTCCCAGTACCCTGGGTCTTGCTCTACTCCTGCTGTTTCCACCTTTTCTTCATCTGTTACTGCTCCCAAATCTTATGCTGCATGTTTTCAACCTCCTGTGCAGCAAGCCAAGAGACACAATGCTGTCCGATTGCAGTACTTGGGGGGGGTCTGTCTGAACTGCCAGATCGTTTTTTTGTTGGTCGCACCCTTCTGAAGGACTCAATGAAGTTTGCTGGTTTTGAAATACATGCTTTGATACATGTTTCTTCCGAGACCCATTTTGACATTAGTTTTAAAATTCTGACTGGTTTGGAAAAGTTTTGGAAATGATTTCATGAGCTTAAAACTTCTCCCTTATGGGCCCCCTTTATTGCCATTCCTTTAACTAAGCCCACACAAAAGAATGTAACCATTTTGTTTCGTAATGAGGGCATGAGTTTGAATGATATCACTGTGTGGTTAAAACAGAGATGTACTTTACTGTCTGATCCTGAGGCTGTTTTCAATTCAGAAAATCTCTGGACTGGTGGGTGGAAAGCTAGGGTTATGCTTCGGACCTCTGATACTGGGATTCAACACCTGCCGAATAGTTTTATGCTAGGGAAAGACAGGGTGGTACTTTTATACCCTGGCCAGCCGAAAGCATGCTACAAATGTGGTTCTAGTAACCATATAAGTAGCATCTGTGATAAGGTCAATCATGCTGTCTGTGGCAACATTGGACATACGGGTTCCCCAATGTTGGATGAACCCCTCTCGTCCTTTGTGATGAATTAGGGCATACCTTTCAGACTTGCACCTGGGCAGGTCATAATTCTCCGACTGTTGCTGATGGGGAGGAATAACGCTTACGCATTACAGTTGCACAGCGCTCCAGACTGAATAATAATACCCTTTCTGTGCCCCAGCGTAATCCTTCCCCCCCCAATCTCCTGTGCTTGTGGCTGATGCTCCTTCTTTGATACAGGAACAGTCTGCTCCTGTTCCATCTTCACATTTGCCTATACCTACTGTGACTCACCCTCCTCCTGCCACTACTCGTGCTGTTTCTGCCCCAGAAGGTGTGCCTCCTCCTGTCTTCCCTGACACTTCAGTGATTTCCATGGAGACCCCCCCCCAAACCTTTCACTAGAGTGACACGAGGGTCGAAGAAAGGGACTTCACCTTCCTCTAAGGCTCTGAAATCCACCACTGTGACCCATGACAATAAATTTGAGTTACTACGCAACCCTCAGGATAACACGGACTCGGAAACTTCCTCTGTCCTGTCTTCCCATCCTGAGATGACTACAGACACAGAAGTAGCCATTGACAACATAGGTTCTCAAAAACGGAAAGCTAGGGCGAAATTGAAACATAGGGAAGGTACCCCTAGGAAAGGTAGACCCAGGTGATTACCATTTTTTATTGCTTCTGGTTCGTTTCTCACCATTTCACCATGTCTTCTAGTTTCTCAGTACATACTGTTCATGTTAACAGTATTAAGAAACACACAAATAGAGATGCAGTTTTTTCCTTTTTGTCCAGCTTAACAGCTGGCCTCATCCTTTTACAGGATGTACGGTTCCACTCCCTTCCTGAGACTTACAAGGCCAAACGTGCCTGGATCTCTGGACTTTCTTATTGGTCCTTTGGACAAGACACTTGTTCAGGTTTGGGTGTCCTGTTTAGTATGCCTGATGTTACTGTCATTAGAATGCTGGACTTATACCCTGGCCGACTTCTTTTATTGGATGTTTTGAAACTTATACAACCTTATTTGTACACGTCTATGAATGTTGTTTTTGGGGGTGACTTTAACTGTGGTTTGTCCACTAAGGATAAGACTTCTACCTCTAAAACTACCAAACTGTTTTGTGACACAAATTTTCTCAGACAGTTGCTTCAGTCTACTAAATTACAGGATGCATATTTATCCTTTACAGGTCAGCATACTCCCACTTTTCTTAAAGGCCCCCTTGAGACCCGTATTGATTTTTTCTTTATCTCCTCCCATCTCCATCTTTCTGCTGCTGTCATTCAGGTTGCAGAATTTTCAGACCACAATTTATTGTCCATTTCTTTTGGCCCTTCCCTGAAACCATGTTTTGGTCCTGGTATCTGGAAAATGAACACCTCCGTTTTAACTGATTCACATCTGTTATGTCAATTGACTGACTATATACGAAATCGGAAATCTGTATTTTTTTTTATATGATGTTCCATGGTTTTGGTGGCAGGAGACAAAATATAGACTTCAAACTTTATTTAAACGTTATAGTAAACATTATCATGGCTCTTTATATTTTCATTACCATAAAACCAGACAACACCTACAGAAACTACTTTCTTTGTCTCATATAACAGGTCATGATTTCTCTGCCCAAATTAGTAATGTTAGACAGCGCCTGATGGACTATCACTCCCTGAAAGCTACCGCCGTCCAACACCAACAGCATTTTGGGACCTCTGGTACCAGTGACATTGTCTGCCCATATGCTACCATTAGGAAAAGGGTAGATTGTAAAACCTTCGATACACTGTTAGATGATAACCTCTCTGAACTTACTGCTATTACTGACATAAGACATTATGTTACTTGTTATACGGAATGGTTGTTCGGTCCTATGCCTCCTCCCTCCACTGCTTTTTCGGATTATCTTTCCTTCATACAACTTCCGGATATTCCCTCCTCAGTTTTTGACATGTTGGATTGTGAAATACATGCCCAAGAAATTGAAGCGGTAATCACGTCTTTACGCCCGGGAGTGACACCAGGCCTGGATGGTCTCCCTAATGAGTGTTATAAAATACTTTCTACTGACCTTAGTTTTGAATTGGCTACAGTGTATAATTCCATATTAACTTATGACAATCTCCCTTTGGATTTTAACATGGGTTGCTTATTTTACTTATACAAGAAAGGTGATAGGAGATTACTTTCCAATTGGAGACATCTGTGGCTTTTAAACACTGATTTCAAGATATTGACCAAGATCCTGGCACTTAGACTTTCCAAATTAGCTGTCTATGTGGTCTCCGCTGCACAATCGAGCAGCGTCCCCTGGGAGATGCATACAGGACCATATTATTTTACTTTGAGAATTGATTGAACATGGTAATTCCAACGCTTTACAGGTTTCATTTTTTTCCCTAGACCAACAACGGGCCTTTGATTCTGTACGTCATGATTTTTTATGGTCTACTTTACATCATTATAAAGTCCCTGACTGCACTCTTGCCAGACTTCAACTGCTCTACCGATCTGCCACTGTTGTCCCCCTGGTTAATGGATGGAAAGGTCCTATGCTTCCTCTATACAGGGGGGTTAGACAGGGCTGCCCCCTCAGCCCGCTTCTGTATGTTTTCTTTTTGGACCCACTTCTCCGTTCCATTAATGCGGCTTCAACAATTCAGCCGCTTCCCTCCACTCTTCATTCCATTATTGCTTATACAGACGATATGAGTCTAATGGTGGCAAATGCTGCTTCAGTACGTTCTGCGTTACAGCATTGTGCTAGGTTTGGGACTGTGTCCGGTGCAACACTTAATCTTAACAAATGCATTGGTCAAAAACTAGGTTCTTCATCCTTAGGTGAGCTTGAGTTTGTTGACCTCACGGTTAGTGATGACCCTATTCGAATTTTGGGCATTTTATATGGAAATAGCCCATTGGACATCCTTAATTGGACATCCAAACTGGACTATGCTCAATCTCTGGTTTCTCTCTGGAACTCATGGAAGATGTGTAAGAAAAAGAGAATTTATATGATTAAAACTTATTTACTCCCTATATTCCTTTTTCTGGCATATGTTTTCCCTCCCCCAAGACAACTTGAGACTAGAGTACGTAGTCTCTTTTTTCAGGCTCTATGGGGAAGCCGCCTTAACCCAATTAAACACCCGATCACATATCTACCCATTCGGGATGGCAGTCTTGCCATGGTTCAACCTATATTTTTTTATACTAGTATTGTTTTATTTGCTAATGTTAGGCCTCTTCTGGTTAACTGGGATAGGGGGTGGGAGCCTTGGTTGCTTAAATCCTGTGGCCCTTGGTTTCACAAATGGGAACTCGATACATTGACGGTTTTGACACATTCCCCCCAGATTCCTGCTTATGTTAGAGATACTTTTTTTCATCTGAAACAGTGGCAGGTAACTAGTTGTATTATGGTGACTATTTCTAGAAAAGCTTTATATAGATATTTAGTGGATCGGGTTTGTTTAGATGTTGTAGTTTTTCCCAAATGCCCAGGCCCATATCTCACTGCTCTACACACTTTACTTCGTAATCCTAGGATTCCCCAGAAGATGTGGGACCTTCACTGGCTAAGTTGCCATGAACGTATTAATGTAAAGCATAATCATAAACATAAAACATTATTAGATAGGCTTTGTTCTAGACCTGGATGCCAGCAACAGGATGAAACTATATCACACCTTTTCTTTTTTTGTTCTTATATTACTGATTTTTGGACTTTATTGGCTGCCAGATGGCGAGAACCTTTGTTCACTACAATAACTTATGAGATGCTTATGTATGGTTTTTTCCAGCTTCTTGGACACATTGGAATGTGGACACTTTGAATTTGCTTTTTGTGGTTATCAAATGGCACATATGGAATGCTCGATGTCTTTTTACTTTACAACACCAGGATGTATCTCTTGTTACTTTATTTCAAAGGATTGAACATGATTTGAAGGACATATATTTTTCAGAAGCGAAGGTTTTGCCGTCAGCAACCCTGTTGGAATTATGGACCCTGTTACCTTGGATTACTGATTCAGATTTTCCTGTTACATTAATTTTTTGTTGTGCATTATCTGTATTTTTATTATGTTTTTTTTTTGTTTTTCTGTTAAGCTGATTTTTTTCAATAAAAACTTCCCCTACTCTTTTCGATAAGTGCCATGGGATCTTTAACATAGAAACATAGAAGTTGACGGCAGGTAAGGACCGCAAGGCCCATCCAGTCTGCCCATTTCTTTTTCTACCTTATAAATGTGCCATCGGCCTTTGCTCTGTCAGTGGCCTATCTATTCATAGTCATTTGTATTGCTCCCATATGCCTATCCCATGCCTGTTTGAAGCCCTGCACTGTATTCATAGCCACCACTTCTTGTGGTGAGCCATTCCATCCATCCACCACCCTTTTGTGAAAAAGAATTTCCTCACATTCACCCTTAATCGCCCCTCTAATCTCTATGCTGTGTCCTCTTGTCCTGCTATTTTTCTTATATTTAAACATGTTAGAGTCTTTCACCTTGTTAATGCCCTTAAGGTGTTTGAATGCCTCGATCATATCACCTCTCTCCCTCCTTTGCTCAAGGGTATACATATTGAGCTCTGTTAAACTGTCCTCATATGTCTTCTGATGCAGTCCCTGCACCATTTTGGTTGCCTTTCTCTGGACTGCCTCAATTTGGTTAATGTCCTTGTGAAGGTGTGGCCTCCAATACTGCACGCAGTACTCCAGATGGGGCCTAACCAGTGTCTTGTAAAGAGGGATTATTACCTCCCTCTTACGACTTGTGATACCCCTACTAATACACCCTAACACCCCCTAGCCTTACCTACTGCTTTAGAGGTCTGCTTGGATGATTTCAGGTCATCAGTGATGATGATGCCCAAGTCTCTTTCTTCCTTTGTGACTGCTAGCAACTCCCTCGCAGACTATAGGTGGCTTCTAGGTTTCTCTTCCTATGTGCATGATTTTGCACTTCTTTGCATTAAATCCCAGTTGCCACTCTTCTGACCATTTTGCTAGTTTATCCAGATCTCTTCTTATTCTGCCCACCCCATCTGGATCATCTGCTCTGTTGCAGATCTTGGTGTCATCTGCAAACAGACAAGCCTTACCCTCTAGTCCATCTGCAAGGTCACTAATGAAGATGTTGAAGAGGACTGACCCCAGAACTGATCCCTGAGGTACCCCAGTTGTGACTTGCATCTCGTCTGACTGTATACCATTTACCACCACTCTCTGTTTTCTGCCCGTCAACCAGTTTGCCACCCAGTTGACCAACTTCTGACCCACCCTGAGTCTACCCAGCTTATTTATCAATCTTCTATGTGGAACAGTGTCAAAAGCTTTGCTGAAGTCAAGGTAGACGACATCAACTGCTCCCCCTTGGTCCACCACTCTGGTTACCCAGTCAAAGAAATCTATAAGATTAGTTTGACAGGACCTTCTTTGTAAACCCATGCTGTCTTGGATCCTGTGCCCCTATGGATTCCAGGTGTTGCACTATCCTTTCCTTAAGGAGTGCCTCCATAATCTTGCCCACTACTGAGGTAAGACTGACTGGTCTGTAGTTCCCGCCTCCTCCCTGCTACCACTCTTGTGGGCGAGATCACATGAGCCCTTCTCCAGTCTTCTGGGACCTCTCCTGTGCTCAGAGACTCACTAAACAGTTCTGCTAATGGCTCTGCTAGTTCCACCTTTAGCTCCTTAAGTACCCTGGGATATATGCCATCAGGTCCCATTGCCTTATCTACCTTGAGCTTGCAAGCTCTTGTAGGACCCTTTCTTTTGTGAAGGAGTAGTGCTCACCCCCGTGTCCATGATGCTGAGCTGTGGGCCCTGTCCTAACTTCTCTTCAGTAAATACTGAGCAAAAGTATCTATTTAGGATAGATGCCTTTACAGGGTCCTCCTCCTCACATGCTCCCTTTTCTCCATTAAGCTTAGCAATACCCCCTCTGGACTTTCTCCTTTCACTAATGTATCTATGGAAAGTCTTGTCACCTTCTTTTACTGTTCGTGCTAGTGTTTCCTCAGTTTGGGACTTTGCTTGCCTTACTGCCTTCCCTGCTTCCCTTAGGGCAGTTTGGTATGCCTCTCTATCTTCATCCCACTGTGTTCCCTTATATTTCCTGAAGGCCAGCCTTTTGGCTCTGACCTTTTCTGCTACTGTATTTGAGAACCAAAGTGGTTTCCTTCTTCTTTTGCACTTCCTTTTCTGTCTAACACAATGGGATGTTGCTTCAAGTATTGCATCCTTAATGCTTGCCCACTTTGCCTGTACCCCCTCACCTGTGTTTCTTTTTGCCAGGGCTAGCTTAACTCTGTTGGCCATCTTATCAAAGTCAGCTCCTCTGAAGTCCCATATTTTTGCCTTGGAATGGGATGATTTAGATGTAGTAGCCAAATTGAACCATACCATGTGATGGTCACTGGCCCCCAGGTGACCTTCCTCCTGGAGATCTGTGATCCCTTCCTTGTTAGTCAGTACTAGATCTAGGATAGCCCTGTCTCTTGTGGGTTGCTGTACCAGTTGTTTGAGGTCCTCCCCCTGCAGGGAATCTACTATGTGTCTAGTTCTGACAGATGTTCCTGCTGGTATTGACCAATCTGTATCCGGCATGTTGAAGTCTCCCATTATCAGAACCTCCCCTTTAGCTGTCATGTTTTGTATATCTTCTAACAGTAATGTGTCGATGTCCTCCCCCTGGTCTGGGGGCCTGTAGACAACCCCAGTTCTTATGGCTGTCCCATTTCCTGTTTCCAGGGTGACCCACAGTTCTTCTGGCTCCTTATGTGTATTCTGAATTTCTCTAGCTTTGATATTTTCATTGACATATACTCCTCCCCCCTTTTTTGCACCTCGGTCTCTTCTGAACAATACATAGCCAGGTACTGAAGTCTCCCAAGTGTGGTTACTGGTAAACCATGTCTCACTAATTGCTACTATGTCCAGTTTAGCCTCTGACATTATTGCCTGCAGGTCTGGGATCTGATTTCCCAGGCTGTGAGCATTTGTGTACATGATTTTCCATTGGCCAGATTTTGGTGTGTTAGTTGTTGGGTGAGGTTTGGCATTACCCCTGTGCGTCGTATGGGGAGACAAACCTTTTTTCTTACCTGGTGATGCAAATGAACTGCAAACATGCTGAATCCCTTGTTTGAACCACTAGCTGAGGGGAGGGTGTTCTTCCCATTCGACGTATGGGGTGCTGCACCCCTCTCCCCATTTGCTAGTTTAAATATTCTGCAAAGACGTCAAACTTCTGCCCCAATGCACTGACTCCCTCCTTAGTCAGATGCAGTCCATCAAATTTAAAGAACTTTCGCTCCCAGAACTGTTGCCAGTTCCCTACAAATCTGTGTCCTTTTTCCTGGCACCAGCCCTTGAGCCACGGGTTTAGCTCCCCTATCTCCCCTTCTCTGACCTTCCGTCCATCTGCTCCCCTCTCCCAGACTGGCAGGATCTCAGAAAGGAGATGCGGCGAAATAGATGATAGTTTGTCACCCAGCCTGGTCAGGTGTTCCTTGGTCTCCACAACTGACTGGCTGGCGAGATCATTAGTCCCTATGTGTACTAGGACATCAGTGTTTTCTCCTGCTTTGTGAACAATTTTAGCAATGCGGTCAGTGTCTCTCCATGCTGATGTACCTGGGAGACATCTGACCATTGCCCCTGGCCGGAGATGGGTATCAACTCCCCGAATCATGGAGTCTCCTATGATCAGAAGTTTTTTGGATTTCCTTTTTGCTTTTTCACATCCATCTGACCTACCACCAATCCAGGCAGATGGGACCTCGGTCTAACATGTCATCTGAAAGACGGCTCCTCAGAAGTGCAGCATCCCCCTCATGCTGCACTACAGTGTCAGTACTGGGTAGTGTCAGTACTTGGTAGACCTGCTGCTTAAAAATTCAAATCACTCTGAAAGGAAAGACAGATCACTCTTGGAGTGGAAAGTCCAGAAATAATAACTGCTAATTTGAACCTTACTGTGAATATCTAACATTTACTATGCCTTTGGTCCATGTTAGAACATGTTGTTGCAATTACAGTACCAGCATAGATGTAGAACTCTTCTTGATATCAGCTTGTAGTGCCTCTCAACTTTTCATCATCCAGGTGTGATACAGGTAAGCAATAATCCGCAACAGGGTATGGTGTTATTGGGGAATAATCAACACCTCAGGTGCATTATGAGGCACAAGGTCTCAGGCCAAGTGTCCTCACAGCACCTAGGGTGTTGATTAATCCCCAATAACACCATATTCTGGAGTTGGTTATTGCACTTATAACATGGGTTGTAATAGAACAGGAATATAATTGAGAAAAACTCTTTTATTACACTTCAGATCCATGAAATGGTACTGTATCCTGCCACCTGACCAAAGTAGTCCTGCACAAATAATGCATAGCACGCTGATATTATAAGAGAAATGGTAGAAATGTGCTATTAGGTTAATTTTTTGCTATTTCTTCTTCGCAACATAAGTGTGACTATGACCTGTGCAGTATACAAGGCAAGATAAGTACTGTGACCCACGCCTTCTACTGTGCTGCCTTGACAGAGAGACACAGACACAGATGGGAGATTGCTGCAACTTTTGAATTGTATGTCCCAGTCCCACTGCGTCATTCTCTGAACTTTAACATGGGGTACACAACTATGGTGAGGAGAAAGGCTGCGGGGGACACTTGCCAGAAACTTCGGTTGACAGAGAGTGACAGCAAGCACCACACCGGCCGGCTGCAAAACTGATGAGGGACAACACTTGCTGGACATTATTATATGACTGTGTGCCCCCCCGCCCCCACGATTGCCACGATAATGGCAAATTTCATTGTCCCCCCCCCAACCGTGGTTGGGGAGAGAAACAGACAATACTGTGTGGAGGCACAGCTCCCCGTACTCCAGAGTCTGGAAACTGCCTCTTCTCTGTTCGCTTCCCCCCTCTATGATCCCTGCTCACTATGTGACAGACACTGGCAGCCAAACATACAGAAAGAGAGCGAGATGAGAGATCACACATTCCCACTTATACCTTGCCATTAAATTGCATAGCCGGTCACTGTGGCAGCACCTTGCTCTCGCTGTGCCACTCCCTCTGTCTCTCGACACTCTCTCTCTAGTGTGCAGTGCTGACAGTCCCACTTTCAGCTGCTTTCCTACCCAGAAAGAACAGCAACCCCACCGGACATTAGTTCATGCTTCAAGCCAATGACTAAACTGGACAACTGCTACTTGCTCACCTGCAGGTCAGAGTGCCCTGGTGTCCCGGTCATTGTGTCCACCTGCTGTGCTGCCCATGTCTCCCGCTCCCTGTCTTGGCTGCTTGGGGGGGCGCAACACAGGTACAGCCTCACTGCTTTGCACTCACTCCCTCCCTCCCTACATATACACTGCTCCTGTCCCGCCTCACCAAATTTAAGTGGCTGCCTTACACTGTCCCTGTCTGCGGCACAGAACGAGCCCCGACGGCACTGTGCTGGAGTCGCTCCGCAAAACTGTGGATTAAATAGGGTATTTAATCCATGGCATGCAGAGCGACTCCACGAATTGGATTGCTCGTTTTCTCCAACCCATGTTATAATGTCCCTCAAAAGGGGGTGGGGGGGGTGACAGCATATGGGATACATAATATATCGATACATGGATGCTGACATCAGAAAAAGGCCTACTGGCCCATTCTGACTGCCAAGACCACTGATTTATGGTGATTAAAATAATGAAATTCCATTTTCGTGACTTGCAGTTCTGGGAATTGCACCGGTGATTGCAAGTCCAATGTCTGGATTTTACTGGGATTCTACTGTCACTCTTTTAGTATGTGTACCTATACAGTACATCATCAGAATAAAAGCAGGCTTAGTACAGGAAATTAAATGAAAATAGTACAGGAAGCAAATATAAGAAAAATATAAGTTATGCAGATTTACTGATCTGGTCTAAAATGCCAAATTCCTTGAAATTCTTTGTTTTTACCAGTGTGCAGGCAGTCCAGATTCTGGAATTGTAGTGAGTAAAAACTGAAAATCAGCGGCCTTGTCAACTGCCCTTTCACAGATCCCATAGGATCAAATTCTAGGGCTAAAAGCTCCGATTGCTGTAGGGATGTGTGCCTTTTTATGAACGAGTTTTGTTGCCGATTGTGAAACATAGTTTACTGTGACTGTTGTTTAAAATACTTGGGCCCTGTTGACTAAACTGTTTCCTGTTCTGTGCCTCTGACAAAAATCTTTTGTGACTAGAACCCTTAATGATGAATGTGTGGTAAAGTCTGGAACAGCTCCTTGCAATGAGGGGCAGTCAAGAGAGCTGTTAAAAGTGCTGTCAGTCTGCTTTGAGTTTAAGATTTAAATTGTAAGTCAGTCATAGACAATAATCACAATTAGTTTATCTGTACCGGGGGTATGCCTTACACAGTAGGGACTGGGTTTGCCTGACACAGTAGGACTGGGTATGTCTGACACAGTGGGGACTGGGTTTGCCTGACACAGTAGGGACTGGGTTTGCCTGACACAGTAGGGACTGGGTATGTCTGACACAGTAGGGACTGGGTTTGCCTGACACAGTAGGGACTGGGTATGTCTGACACAGTAGGGACTGGGAATGCCTGACACAGTAGGGACTGGGTATGCCTGACATAGTAGGGACTGGGAATGAACACTATACTTGCTCTACTAAAAGCATGCAAAAAAAGATTTGTATCTTAAATTGAACAGAGATTTAAGAATTTTATTAAAAAACTGACATGGATTGTATAAAGAAGAGTTATTCATTCATTCCTGTAATTATACCAGAAATACTGCAACACGTACTAGTGCTTAAGGAACTACAGTCAGCACTCGTTTATCTCCCTCTCACTTATCCATCACACTTGTTTTTCCATCTCTGTGGCTGACCTGCCTTTTGCTGTTTGTGATAGCATCCACACTCAGACATCCGTCTAAGACAGTGGGAATGGATGAGGTCAGACATCCGAGTGCTGTCAGTAAGAAAAGAGAGTTCCTGTTGAGTATCAACTTTTTTTTTAAACTTTGCATATATTGTAAAAAAAACAGTGCATAAATTGCATTTCCTTTGGGCTACTAAAATGAACTTTACAACATTACTATCTGAAGCCCATTCAATATTTGAAACATTTACAAGAAGTGCACATCTTACAGGTATTTAAATCACGTGTAGCTTGATCAATTGAATGAATTTTACCATGCATAACAGCTAAATTTTGAAAGGCATAATTAAGCAATTAGCCATGGCAAGATGTGTATTATTGGTGCATTATAAGGGATAAACAGCATACCTCTGCTAGAGAAATGCTGTTATTCCACAATTACATTTTAGTTCAGTTCGGGTCAGTTTAGTTTATTTGATCCACAGATTTGTTATTACAAAGTGAAAAAACATACGAACATATGAAGCAGCCAGCAGAAGAAGGCTATTTGGTGTATCAAGTCTGCTCGTATTGCAGGGTTCACAGCTTGAGCTAATGTCCCTGCCCTCCATCCCCACTCTTCCCATCCTCCCTTGAGCCTTACCTTCTTCCTATGCCTGTCCCAGCCTCTCTTAAAGCTGCCCACTGTCTTCAACAAGATGGCCTCTTCTGGCAGTGCATTCCAAGTGTCCACCACCATCTCTGTGAAGAAGTGCTTCTTGACCTCCCTCCTAAACCTCCCACCCTCCAGCTTAAGACTGTGCCCACTCGTGTTATTGTTGCCACTCAGCTTAAAGAGACTCTCCTTATCAATCTTATTTATCCCTTTCAAGTACTGGAAGGTCCCAATTATGTCTGTCTCTCTCTCTCTCTCTCTCTCTGTCTCTCTCTCTCTCTCCCCCCTGTCTTCCTGGGAGTACATGTTCAGTGCCCTCAACCACTCCTCATATGCCTTACCCTGCTGACCCACTGTCATCTTTGTAGCCCTCCTCTGGACCTTCTCCAGCAGGTTAATGTCCTTTCTGAGGTGTGGGCACCAGTACTGAACTCCATACTCTAGATGCAGCCTTGCCAGTGACATGTACAAAAGCAGTATAACCTCCTGTCTCCTGCTACTGATCCCCCTAGCTATGCATCCCAGCATCTTGTTTGCCTTTGCTGCTGCTTTCTTGCACTGCGTGTAGTGCTTCATGTCACTAGTGATCATCACTCCCAGCTCTCTCGACTGTCCTACATTGCAAGGGGCAGTTCCAACCTTTACCACACATTCATTATTAAGGGCTCTAATCACACAACATATACAGTAGAAAAAGTGCAATACCAGTACTAACATATAGGCATCATTACAAACACAGAAAGTGCATAATAAGACACATCAGTAAGCCATGATCACCCCATCATAGATAATACATTACTCAATTCATTAATCTGTATTATACTGATGGTTTTGACATCAGGACTACACACCAGAGAGAACTCTTGAGAGTTTCTCACTCTAGGAGTAAGTGCCCTCAGATAACCAATCACTGCATTAATAACGTCTCAGATTCAGAGGTTGTGAGTCTGTGGTTAGGTTATCCATGGACTAATGAGAATTTGCCAAAAATTTAGCCAAGAAAATATTTCTTTGAACAGTAAACCTTGGTCAAATCAAAATGACATGTTACAGAACATCTTAAACATTTGTACCACAGCTACAGCTTACATATATAGTATTTATTATATTTGTAGATATCTTGCTCTTACAAAATTACTGTCATATAACTCAAATCTATAATATGTAAAAACCTAACCTGATGTCTGATTTTTAAAACTGAGTAACGAGATTCAGAAAGTTGTGTACTTCTATCCGGTACAAGACTTATCCATCATTTGTTTTGTGTATATATATATATATATATATATATATATATATATATGTATATCACAGTGCTGAAATTTTACCTTTAGATTGCATTTATGATCATTTCCAGAGTTGCCTTTTACATTTTTAATCCTAATGCTTTCCCATGGTGTAGTGGCAGTTTTGGACAAGGCACTGTTTTGTCCCATTTGTTTTTCTGCAGTGCAGGGTTCCCCTATTTAAGGGTGTGTTGCTGCTGTTGTCCATTCTTGAGTTCCGCATGGTTGCTGTGCAGTCAGGGTTGCCGTTGAGTCTGCAGCCATTAGTGGTGTCATTTGCAGTTTGGAGCATCGTGTGTGAAGGGCAAATGTCATTGGTTACATGGGATTGACAGCCGTTGGAGTTTGTGGCATGAGTGTGGCGAGCATGTCATCTAAAGAGAGAGTTCCAGCATAAGTGGACATGGCCATTGGCATCTGAGGAGAGAGAGCTGCAGTGTCAAGAGACCTAGCTGTTGCATCTGAGGAGAGAGAGCTGCAGTGTCAAGAGACCTAGCTGTTGCATCTGAGGAGAGAGAGCTGCAGTGTCAAGAGACCTAGCTGTTGCATCTGAGGAGAGAGAGAGCTGCAGTGTCAAGAGACCTAGCTGTTGCATCTGAGGAGAGAGCTGCAGTGTCAAGAGACCTAGCTGTTGCATCTGAGGAGAGAGAGCTGCAGTGTCAAGAGACCTAGCTGTTGCATCTGAGGAGAGAGCTGCAGTGTCAAGAGACCTAGCTGTTGCATCTGAGGAGAGAGAGCTGCAGTGTCAAGAGACCCAGCTGTTGCATCTGAGGAGAGAGAGCTGCAGTGTCAAGATACCTAGCTGTTGCATCTGAGGAGAGAGCTGCAGTGTCGAGGGACTTGATTGATTGGTGAGAGATGGGGAAATTCTTGGTTGATGTGAGGCTACACTTACTGGATTTTTTTGTTTGGTGTGTATTGTTGTTTTTTGTTAGTGGGGGAGTATTTTGAGAATGTTGTAGGAAATGACTTAATTGGCAAGGGAATTTGTGTAATTGGTGTGATACCTTTTATTAATTGATGTGATAAGTGGCTTAATTGGGTGCTACTTTGTTTTGGCTTCTGAGATGTGTCAACGTATAATTTTCTTGGCAGATAATGACCACTTGGCCCACACACAGTCTGCCCTCCTCTTTTTCCCCTGCCTGTACTTTATAGCGCAGAAACTCTCTGATCTCTAGCTAATCCACCCCGTTTCCCAGCTAAGATTTCCTTGTGTCTATCCCATGCATACTTGAAGCCCACCACTGTTTTTGCCCCCCCACCTCTGCTGGAAGACGTTCCACGTATCCAGCACTCTTTCAGTGAAGCAGTACTTCTTACATCCCTCCTAAATTTCCCTCTTCCAGTTTCGTTGCATGTCCCCTTGTTCTCGTTGACCTTCTCCTCTGAAGAATACTACCTTCCTGTACCTTGTTCAACTCCGTGAGGTATTTATAGGTATTTATAGTTCTATCATATTCCCCTCTCCCTCCTCTCTTCCAGGGTGTACATATTGACATCCCTTAGCCTCTTCTCATAGGGCTTCTGATGCAGCCCCTGCACCATTTTTAGTTTCCTTCCTCTGGACGGCCTCCACCCTGTGTCCTTTTTGAGACATGGTCTCCAGAACTTTACACAAGACTCCAGATGGGGTCTCTTCACTGATCTATACAGTGGCAACACCATCTTCCTCCTCCTGCTAGTGATACTGCTCCCTATGGGCTCCAGCATCCCACTGGCCCTACATACTGCATTGTCACACTGCCATCCGACTGGCCTTACCTATTGCCTTGTTGCAGTGCCATCCCACTGGCCCTACCTACTGCCTTGTTGCACTGCGGTCATCAGCTATGATTGCTGCCAGTTCTCTTTCCTGTTTGGTGACCATTAATACCTCTCCCCTTATAAGTTACTCTGCTTCTAGATTTCTGTGCCCTAGGTGCATGATTCAGCACTTTTTCATGTTGAAACCCAGCTGCCATACCCTTGACCACTCCAAGTTTTCCCAGGTCTCTACATATTCTGTCTACTCCCTCTGGGGTGTCCACACTATTGGAGATTTTGGTGTCATCTGCAGAGAGGTATACCTTCCCATCCAGCTGTTCTACAATATCACTTTTATTTTTCCCAACTTTCTTGCTGCACTCCTACCTTCCTGAAATCTTTCAGAAGCGGACACTCTGGATCTGGGTCCTGATCCTGCCCATCTGAAACCCCCCTTCTCACACCTCGGGGCAGGGACCCCTCCAACTGCTCTTGCTGCCACCCGGCCCCCTGGCTTTGAGTCCCTTGAGGCAGGACCGCCAGATTGCTCCTCCTGGCACTCTAATGTTTAAGTCCAGTCTGGTGGCGTGAGGCAGTGGAGAGCACAGGAGTGAGCGGTAGGACACAACATTGGCCGTGGTGGACTGATCCTCCTCGACCCTCCGTCACCTATCAGGAGGCAGAGGGATTTTCTCTTTCTTTCTGTTATGCCCTCACCCAACCCCCCAGGCGGAGCCCCGACGTGTCATTTTTTTATTTTAGCTTTTGTTGACCGGGTAAGTGCACTAGACAAATCCTGCCTATTTTCAGGCATGACCCGGGGGAGGGGGATACAGATGAATGCCAACTGACATTGAACCAGATTAAGCTGTTGGTGGTATTTTTAGTGAATGAGGGAAATTTGGCCAGGACACCGGGGAAATTCCCCTACTCTTTTCGATAAGTGCCATGGGATCTTTAACATCCACCTGAACTACCACCAATCCAGGCAGATGGGACCTCGGTTTAACGTCTCATCCGAAAGACGGCACCTCAGAAATGCAGCACCTCTCTCATGCTGCATTACAGTGTCAGTACTGGGATATTAACCCAAGTGCCAGATGTGGGAACTGAACCCACAGCCCTCTGATCTCCCGGCCTCAGAGGCGAGTGTGCTACCTACTGAGCCACTGACACTGACCCTCATGACACCAGGGAATGTCCTGTCGTGGCTCTGCAGCCCTCTACACGAGCCCTAAGCGTGTCAGTACCTCCAGTCTTGCAATATCACTTACAAAGACAGTAAATAGGAAAGGGCCCAGTACTGAGCCATGAGATACCCTGCTGGCCACTCTTCCCTCCCTCAAATGAATTCCATTTACCACCACCCTCCGTCACCTATCCATCAACCAAATTCATACCCATTTACCACCCTAGGGCCCACCCCAAACTTCTCAGTTTCCTAATGAGCCTTCTGTGTGGTATGGTGTTGGAATGCTTTTCCGAAGTCTACGTAGGCCATGTCCATCATTACACCCTGATCTATTTCCCTGCTCACCCAGTTGAAGATGTCTATCAGGTTCATCTGACACAACCCCCCAGTGAATCCATGCTGCCTCAAGTCTTGTAACCTGCTAGATGCAAGATACCCCACAGTCATTTACTTCAAAAGTGATTCCATTAGCTTCACCACCCCTGAGATCAGACTTACCAGCCTATAGATGCCAGCCGCTCCCTGTTACTGCTTTTATAAAGTGGGACTATGTCCTCTGGAACCACATCTGTTTCCAGTGAGTTTTTGAATAGGGCTATCAGAGGTGCAGCCAGTATCTCCCTGAGTTCTTGCAAAACCCTTGCGTGCACCCCATCTGGCCCCATAGTTTTGTGTACTTTCACATTTGTTAGTTCTTTCAGTACTCTTTCCTCTGTAAATGGACTTGCTCTACCTCCCTGCCCCCTGCTGTGCCTGCCTCCCCGTCCCCCATGAGTGTTTTCTATTTCCAGTGGTTTACACACCTTTAATTGAAGAGGTACTGTATACAACTTTAATTGGTTCAGTTGCAGAGGTACCCAGGGAAATACACAATAATGGCTCCTATGTGGGCAAATTTCCATCCAAGCATTGTATAATCATCAGAGTAAGAGTACAGTATACAATAGAGAGTGACAGCATTAAAGTGTACATAAAATACCAGTAGCCCCATGTAGAATCTTGGTAGTGGAGAGTTTTAGGTGTGCAAAAAGACCATTTGTAAAGTGTAATGTTTTTGTCGACATGACAAACACTGCACAGTCCAGTGGTGTCAGATCAGATAGTAAGTAATCAAGGGCCTTGCCGTGGGCATAGTCATGCAGAAATGAAAGCCAGTGATAGGTCTGGCTTTGGGAGGGGCCTAACCAGTCGAGACAGTCATTCTGGACGCAGTGGGGAGTAGAGATTGGAGTATAGGGTGAGCCTGCACTGTTTAATGTATAGAGGATCAAATGATTGCAGAAGGAACACACACACAAAGGACGGTAGATAACATCACAGTAATCAGTTGAGAGTAATGAAGTGAGACACAACCTGCTCTCTGGCACAGAGCACTGCTTTGATCTGTGGAGCACAATATTTAGGAGCCAGAGCGAGTAAGATATGGTCAACATGTTTGTTGATGGACAGGGAGTATCCAGCCAAACCCCTAGATATTTGAACTGGTTGATCTGTTCAGTAACAGCACCTTCTAGAGTTCTGATTATGGGGGTGGGGGAACAAGTGTCTTTTTAAAGGGTTTTGGGACCAGAGACTTGATTTTTACTTCAGCTTCATATAAGTTGATTCAGGGCTGGCAAACCAGGCTGCATTATATGTTTAAATTCTGTATAAAAGACAAAGTGTTGATTAGTTATAGTCACTTTGTCAGCCACTTGCAGATCTTCCTTGGCACCAGCAGCAGTACTAGTTAGTCTGAAAAAAAATGTCATCCTATCTTTTTTTTTTAGCAGTAATGTATTCCTAATAAACTTAGATTCTTCACTGGGGTATTTTGAATTCATTCAGCTATTTTTAAGACAGTGTTTCATTACAAACTATGTAATTTGCGTGGATCTACAATAAAGATGGCAGCCCCCACCATCTTTTTAAAAATCTTCCACCTGGAGGTCAAACTTAACTGTGCACACTGTATTCATAATACATATATGTCAGCATGTTGCTGGCAAATGTTTCTTTTCTTTTTTTTTTTTACTTAGTATTTTTCTATGTCTGCTGTCCCTCAACCTCCACTCCTTCAGTCCCCCAAGGAGTATCACCCTCCCAACCCTACCGACACTCAGGGTCTGCCCCTAGAGTACCACACTCGCAGCCGTTGGGGCCCTTGATGGCCCAGATTACCCCCCGGACGGGGCGAGGAGAGATCCCACCTTACTTCCCCTCTTTTCCCCTGCAGCGAGCTGTACAGCAAGGTCTGCCTTGTTCGGTCGGTGGGTGGTGAGACTTCTCCGGAGGATGTCATCTAGGTAGGCTAGAGGGCTTTTTTCCTCCGAGATGTATTTCTCCGATGCTGGCGTGCAAGGAGGGGGCAAGGCTGCCAGCGTGCGTGGAGATGCACGTTGAAGCTGGTCCTCTGCCAGCGTCTACGCCTTGTGTCAGGCACTCCTCAACCGCACCGACCACCCTAAGCATCTCCCAACAGGTGGCAGTATCGCGGCGGAGAGCGTGTTCCCCCCTCCCTGAAGAAAGAGAGCAGCCATTGGGCGCTCAATCCTTCTCCCTCCCGGCCAAGCCCCGTCGACCTGAGCTCACTTCCGAACCTGGGTTGCCGGTGTGGTACAAGGTGTGGCATCCAGCGCCTCAACCCACAGCGCCAGTGGGCTGGCTCGGCAAATGTTTCTGATTGCCAATAGCACAGCACCACCTTGACCTGCTTACATCCATGATGGTGGATCTGGCAAAGGAGCAGGCACTTGTAAAAATTTTGAAATCCTCTTTCCTGATTCAGGAATGAAATAACACAAAAAGGGAATGAGATACATTGATGTTTTGGTTGGCTCTAACTGCCAGCTAAAGTATTGAAATTTTGGTTAACTAGTACTGCTACTTTAAGTTTATTGATTTAGTTTGCTTTAGCAGGAAGTGAGTTGGGTCATTCATTCCATTGTAAGTCCAAGTCTTTGGAAGAGAGGGAACACTTAACTCAGTAAACAGGGCTGCAGTGCTGCAGTACATTTACAAGTGATGAGCACGGGGAACACAGTGAAGGTGGTCACTTCTCTCAGGTATTTCAGGAGCCCACGCTTAATTTAAAACTTGGACAGTGACATTTCAAACAAGCAGTTTGACCGTTCAGTTAATAATGAAGTCATTGTTTTACACCCAGTAGTCTGCTTTTTTCATTTTTTTCTGTCAGTACTTTACGCTGCTGCACTGCTGACCTGGCCCCAGCCTGGATCGGTCCCCCAGACCCACAACCCAGGTCCTCTTGGGCTTACCTGCTGCTGTTGCCAGTCATGCTCTGCCAGAGGACCCTGGGGAGCCTAGTCCTCAGTGTAGGGCTTGTTGGGGGACTGGGCTGCCAGCCTGCCATCTTCGGGAGTATTCCTCCATGCTTTTTTTCCCTGGGCCTGTAGCGTGTGCAGTGATACACTGTGCACACTCCGCCTCCGCAGAGACACCCACCCAGCATCAAGCGGGCGGGGACCCCTTCCCTGGCATCCCGCTGTGCTGCCACCCAGATCCTCTACATGGCATCGGCTGAGCACTCCCCCCCCACCCAAGGGAGGAGAACTGTCCTTAGGATGCTCAATCCTCCCTCCCTCCCCGGCCAGCCCCAGAGCAATCTGAGTGTTCCCAGACCCAGGTCACCAGCATGGCAGGAGGTGAGGTGCCCACCATTTCAGCCCTCCATGCCACTGGCCCAGCAGTAGTCTGCTTTTTCATAATAATACTTTACAATCAGAATAATAAATTGCCCCTTTTTATAGGGATAAGTAACTGAGCATCCCTTAGAGTTGACTTTCCAAGCGTAACAGATTCAGCAGGACTGCATCCTACACTGCATGCTTACCTGCGGTATAAAGTGGAGAAACTACTGTAGTTGTCCCTTGAAGAAGAAAATGATACTTTTTTACCAGAAGGCTTTAGTTTTGTGCTTGTTGTCAAAGATAATGGTTTGCTAAAAATTCTGATTGGCACCTTGACCAGGGACAAATACATTTTTATATTTTTTAAAACAAGGCAGACCATGGAGCTGCCACTCGCAACGCTGGCAACCCAAGTTTGAAAGCAGGTCCGAGTCAGTGGGGGCTGGCCGGGGGGAGGAGGATCAATCATCCCCGGAGACGCTGTCCTCCTCCTCCAGGGAGGAGTGTTTTTGAGCTCCACTACAACACTGCCACCTGGGTGACCACAGGTGGCCATACAAACCGAGCTGCAATGGGTGGGCGGGAGCCTCTTGACTGAGGATGCTAGCATGCATGCGTTCCTCCTGGTGGGGGACAGGAACGTGGAGCCTTCGACCCCAGGATGATGCCACCTCACTCCTTGCTGGACCTGCACTGCTAACTGAACTGCTGACCGGTGTCAGAGCTTAACTCCTTATGGGCCTGGGGAACCCGGGAGTCTCTGCCATAGGGGGGGCAAACCGTGGGACACTGTCAGCTCGGAGGTAAGTGCCAGGGACAGTGGGTGACGGCGCTGGTGGGGGGGAGAGTGGCTGATGGGGGCTGAGTGAGTGTGGGAGATAAAGTACAGTAAATTTAAAAAAAACACAAAAAAATAAGGCAGACCAAAGTAAACATCTGCTACAAAATAATATTAATGCCGGTTATGTTTGCACTACAAAGCCAAGGCTTGTTTTCCATGTTTTGCTGCTAAGGATTATCAGCTCAGTGTGGAAAATAATCTTTGGAAATGACCTATGTGGCTGAACTAACACACCTACGATA
Source organism: Neoceratodus forsteri (assembly GCA_016271365.2). Lineage (NCBI taxonomy): Eukaryota > Metazoa > Chordata > Ceratodontiformes > Ceratodontidae > Neoceratodus > Neoceratodus forsteri. Next base: position 1,524,213,842 of record CM057452.1, read on the forward strand.
TAAAATTTCTGTTGAGAACAGTGTGGGATTGAAGTCTTCATACACCCCTTGTTCAGTTTCACTTGAACAGAAATACTTTGTAATATTACCTCGGTGGTGACAGCTACTCTAATTATAGACTAAGAAAATCTGTAAACTAATATTACCTTTGAGGATGTGTTACATTGTGTAATGTCTGTTGCCATTGTGTTTCAGGCATTTGACAAACAATCTTTTCATTTTCTGCTTCCTTTGCAATTTTCCTTCCATTTTGCAGCTAACGGTTGTAGCTGACACGCTGAAAACCAGAAATGCTGTCCTGGCTGTGCCATAGCTTTTAAAACCACAAATAAATTGTTTGTGGTCAGCTTCCAATCACTTGAAGAAAACCTGTACTATGTAATCTAAAAAGCTATGTATGTCTCAATGTGACGAGGTACCTTCGGAAACGAGCCTGTGGCTCAAAGGTTGTAAACTGATTCTCACAAATAAAAATAAAAAAATAAATAAAATCACAACTAAGCATGCATAGGCTTTGTTTGGTGTCCTGAAAATAAGAAATTGCATGTCTGGGTTTTTATGACTTCTTCAGTACTTCAGATTCGTACAAGGTGTTAGCCAGCTAATTGGGATCAGCCCAAAGTTCAGTAGTCATTGATCAAAGTGGGCAGTGCAAAGATAGGACAGGAGAAGTAATCGCAAATCAAGGTTTAACCTAGATGCACTTTAATAAGCATTAGTGACCCATAACACCGTGACACACTGATTTCTAATCTAAACAGACTTGGTGGTATATTTTGGACTAATAAAGATCAGGGTTAAAGATTAGAACGTAGCCCCCCCCCCCACGCACCCCTTCCCCCGCGGGTTGAATCTCTTTTTCTCCTTATTTCCATTTGGCTTGTAGTACAGGCGAATAATATGGACATGTATATTTTGTAACAGTAGTGATTTTAAAATTTAATGAATTATTTAGAAATACAAATCCGTCTGAAGGAATGATGTTTCACTCTTGTCATTTTTGTATTTGAAACTCATTGAATATTATTGTGATTGCTCTGTAGCGGATCCTAGCACCTGTCAATCAGACAAAATCACCAATGGCAAGTGTAAGAGGGGAATAAATTGAACGTCATGAAGTTACCAGCTTTTCCACGCCTCCTGACGAAGAGACAGCGAGCCTCAAAGTGCTGGGGCTTGAGTTGGTGCTGTAATGTGCTATATGGTACCAAACTGCCCCTAAGTCCACCTTAGCCAGACTGGAGATACTTTTCTACTCATTCTGCCATTTTGCTCTTGATTGCCCGCCCTCCACCCAGCACTGCTCCCTTTATTGGACACTTAACGTTCCCTTGCTTCATGATCGTCATTTATCCCACTGTGTGCGAGTCTCATGGCCAAGTTCTGGTCCCATTCCCTACAACCCTACCTTGCCTCGGCCCTGTCAGCCCAGACCAGTCCAGCATACTGCAGTAGAAATTCCAACACCCATCTCCTGGCAACACTGTGCATGTCCTCCTCTGCAGGTCAGGCAGCCTTCGGATATAGAATACCTAAACTATGGAACTCCCTCCCTGCTGATATCCGGCACATTCCCCCTCCCAATCAACTTATCAAGGTGCACGTCTCCTCCCCATGTGCCTGCAACATCCCATAATTGCGTTTGCCCTACTCTATTGGTACCTTTTCGGGCCATAGACTAGCCATCAGCTCCCATTACACCCGAGGCCTTGTTTGTTTTTGTAAAATGGTATAGGAAAATCCTGTAATCTGATTGGCTGTCATTTATTAATCAGTTATGTTCCACGCATAGAGATTAACAAGTGCTGTCAAATGTGGAACTGATTACTACTAGAATCAGTGAGCCAATAGAATGTTGAAATTTCAATTGGTAGCCATTGTTTTTTTGCCCACTAACTGTAAACATCACATTTACTTGCCATGGCTAGCTCTCAAGCCATAAATTTTTACATTAGCATAACAGAGAATGAGCTAGAAGACCTCTTTAGACTAAGTGAAGATGAAGAAAATCCCTCAACAGTGCCCAAAGCATCCCAGAGCACACAAGAGGTTCAAAATGCAACAGTGAGTACAGTAAATTTAAAATAGAATGTCACAACGGGAGCCTGTTCTGGCAGACATCTGACTTTAACAACGTCTGAATTAAATGCAATTGTGGATTCAAAAAACGAGCCAGACACAAAGAAATCCACAGTTTGGGCTATGAAAGTATTTAATGACTGGCAAGCTGTAAGAGGTGCTAAAATAGACTTAAAAATGGCCAGTAAAACTCTCTCAAATGAGACATTCAGATCCTTTTATGCTAAAGTCCGTAACACCAACGGACAAGAGTACTCTATCAGCAGCTTTTGTTGTTTATGCTCATCTCTAAATAGACACCTGAACTGCCTAGAAATTGGCAGAAAGATAAACATTATCACTGACACGGATTTTACCAGTAGCAACAATGTGTTTGTGGCAGTTACCAAGAGGTACAGAAATGCCCAAAAGGATACATCCAAGCACCATCCTGCCATTTCACACAGTGACCTGATCAAGTTAAAGAAAAGTGCTGCCCTGAGCCTGGAGACCATACCTGGTCTACTCCGCAAAGTCTGGTTTGATGTCCAGATGTACATGGCCAGGCGCGGTAGGGAGGGTTTCAGACAGCTGATGCCCAACAGCTTTGATTTTAAGTTTGATGACAACAGGCACGAGTATGCAACCCTGGGTTTTAATGAAGTGACCAAGAATCACAAAGACCCCATCGAGCAGAACAAAGAAAACCTCAGAGGATTTATCTACTCTGAGCCTGGATCGGAGACATGTCCAGTTGCAAGTTTGAGAAAATATTTGCAAAGACTCCCTCAGGATGCCCCCGCTTTTTACTGTCACCCTCGTAAATTTCCTCAAGCTTTTCTAGACACACAGTCTGAATTGTATACAAAAGCACCTATTGGCTTAAATTACATCTCATCCATAATGACAAAAATAAGCAAGGAAGCTGTGCTTTCTTAAGTGTACACCAACCACAGTATTTGTGCGACGGTGGTCCAGCTACTTTCTGATGCCGGTCTGGAGAGCGGCGAAGTAATGGCAGTTATGGAGCATCACTGCGAGTCGAGTCTGCAGGCTTACTGGCGGCCTGCATCGACAGACCAGAAGCGCTGGAGTTACATCCTGGGACAGGCAGAAGAAGAGACCAAGCTAGTGTGTACAGAAAAAAACTTTGTTTCAAAGTCCTGAAAGAAACGTCAGCACAGTGCCCTCTAGCTCCAACTCTGGCCAAGCAAATATTATCTCTGAGCCCCCATCTTCCACAGACTCGGTCAGCGTGACTTCTGGTAATCAGCTGGTGACAGCGCAGCAGGGACTGTTCATCTTCAATGGTGCAATGACATTTATGGAGCAGTAAGCTTTTTACAGCCTGAGCAAGTAATTTTTTATTTTGCAGTCACCAGTTATTGAGCGCATCTTGAGAGTGAATGCATTTTATTTATTTGACCCCTCCAGTATATGCTTCTCCCCCCCACCCCATTATTAATGGGATTTTTTTTTTGCGTATGAATATTTGAAAAATTAAAATGAATTTTATGTATGTTACATATGTTTTTATCATTTTTTTACAGTGAAACAACGGTAGTGACATTTTATAAGCGCAATAAAACACTCTAGGTGTGTGCCTGGTTCCATGCACACCCTGTCATGTCTTATTGCTTACATTACTCACCTCTGTCTCGTTACCCTACTCAATGTGCACGTGTAAGGATTGCAGCGAGTGTTCTTCCTGGTATTGTATTTATTGTATTACCACGCTCCAGTGTTAGTGTGTCGTCTGTATGTATACTTTTGTATCCCTCTTCCCCCTACCCCCAGAGCACACCTGGAATCAGCTCAGTGTGCCTTCCTGGTAAAACTTTGAAATAAATAAATAAATAAATGTATTTTCATTTTTGCAGTATTTTGTGTGCACTGGCAACCTTTTCTTTCCTCGTCTTCCACACAGTCTGTTTACTGGTGGGGTTGGGGTTGGGGGAGGAATCACAAGGTTCTTGTCTTGGGATCATTTTCTTGGTCTTCGTAAATGACCTTCCCCCCTGTGTTGACACCTGCCATCTACACTTGTATGTAGATGATACTGTTCTGTATACCTCTGGCCTCATGTCTTTGGTTATTGAACATAATTTACAAAGTGATTTTACTAACTTACAAAACTAGTTCTCCGATAATCAGCTTGTACTAAATCGAAAGAAAACGGTTGCCTTGCTTTGTGGGTCCAAACACTGGCTGAGTAACTCTGAACCCTCAAGTGTTGTATCCTGTGGCACTGCTGTGTTAGGTAAAGTGTCACAAAATTAGTATCTTGGTCTGTTACTGGACCAAAAAGTAAACTTTACTGCTCATAAAGAAACAGTTGTTACTAAGTGCTTTGCTAAATTAGGATCTCTTTATAGACTGCAGGGAAGTCTCTTCCTTTATGCGAGGAAACATATTGTGCAGTAAATGATCCTACTAACTTTGGACTGTGGTAATGTTTCATATGTGGCTTCCCCAGATTTTTCTCTCTAAACTTGACCGTTTCTATAATGCCCTTTGCACATTTGTCTTAATTTGGCTCCCCAACTTTGGAACAATCTGCCCCCCCCCACCCCCCATCAACCTGCTCCCCCAATCTCCATATATTCAAACTGAAAATTAAGTAACATTTCATTTTATGTACTTTTCTCAAATTAATTGGCATCCTCTTCTACCTTGTATGCTCAGTTTGATGCTAACTGATGTTTTGTCACTGCTGTCAATTTTATTTATACTTGTTTTTCTCCCCATCTCATCTACCCTTCCCTTCCCCAAGTCACATTCAAGGCAGTTTTTGAATTGGAAGCTTGATTGATTCAAATTAAAGAAGCTGTGTAGTGGTTGGAGCACCGCTTGGGAACCAGGCGATCACAGGTTCAAACCCTGCTAGAGACAAATACTCACACTATGACTCTGAGCATGTCACTTAATCTCCCAATGCTGCAATTCCCCCAGCTGTGGAAATGGGTAGAAGCAGGACCTCATTGGAAAAGAGGTATTGCATTTCAGCTGGGCCATCCATGAGTAAACAAACTGTAACAAAACAAGTTCATTTGTTCTGCTGATTGGTTTAGCCATATCACATTTTCATTATCCAGCAGCATTCAACTTTAAATTTACCTAGGTAGTTAGTTTTATCTCATGTCCATTTTTTTTTTAAGTAGTTCACATTGACAGTTACTTGTCCAACCGTCTTCTTTCAAAATCCTCTGACTGTCCCCTTCTAACCTCACAACTGACTTGTTTATGCCAACGCAGTCTTCTGAGTTAGTAAGCACTGTGGTGTCGTAACAAGTGCAGTATGAAGTCAGATGGTCCTGATTAAATCTTTTTTATACAGACTCCAAATGGGCAAGTTCCAGACATGGCATTCTAATAATAAAATGGTCTTAAACTCAAAAACAAACCAAAACGATCCATGTTGTCTGGCTCTAGTTCTAAACTCTTGAGTAAACTCTAGTCAGCTAAACGTCTGTTGTGTAGACGGGCCCCTACTGGATACTGATAGTCATTGTAAAGTACTTAGGGATTACTTTCGACCCCACTTTGGCTTTTTCTAACAATGACCAGGATATCGAAAGGCATTTTGCCAGCATTAAAAGGGTTAATGCCTCACTAACAGTGATTAGCTCCCCTAAAGCAGGGGCCTCACTGACTGTGCCACATATAAAAGCACTAACCCATTAGCGAACAGTGCTCAAGTATACCAGGGTGCCTATGCAAGTCACATGAATGAGCCATGCATACAGGAGCTGTGGCATACTCGGTAGGCTGGGGAGGCATTAAGCATCTGTTAGTGGTGTGCTATTTAATGCCATGGAAAACCTGTCACTGCATGTGCCACCCCTCCCATTGCTGTTCTGATCTTTGTATTATCCCTGCCCTGGCTGTCTAATGGTCCCCCAACCCCCTGATTGCTCTCCACTGTGTTATACAGATATCTGTGTTTGTCTAGTGGCCCCATCCCACATCACCAGTCCAGTCTGTTATACAGATATTCCTGATAGTCTGGTGGTCCCCCTACCTCTGATCACCATACCAATCTGTTTTTCAGACATCCCTAGTAGTGCTCTGGTCCCCAACCCCCAAGCGCCACACATATCTTTCTAATCTCCCAACCCTTGTAGTAGGCAATTAGGATCGGGTTGTGGAGGTGTTTTTATTTTATTTTAATTTAAAGTTTGGGGGCAGGACAGGTCACATAGCCAAAGCTCATTTCCAGGTGTGTCTGTGAGCACAGGACGGTTAAGTGACTTGCTCAGGATCACTTAATATGTAAGTGAAGATTGTAGGAATCAAACCCAGATCTGCTGGATGTGGATGGACGTGTACCAAGCTCATTCACAGCTCATTGCTCTAACCTCTGGACTGTAAAACAAACAAACAAAATATATAAATAACTTGGCAAAGACAAACTGCAACACCTGAGAAAGGCAAGTGAAATTTTACAAATGTGCTGTCTAGTAAATTGCAGTAGTTGAAGAGCTCATGTTAATAAAGTTATATACTGAAGTGGATAGCTGCTCTTTCAAACGTTCCCCATATCAACATGCAGTATATAAACGAACTAAGCGACAATACAGAGATAGTTACGGCCTGATCCACAACATGCTATGCACCCCCGTTCATGTGCATAGGGTAGCCACTGATCCGCAGAAGCTGCTAGCCATGCATCCACAGTGTGCTGTAGCACCCCCCCCCCGCAGATAATGACCAGACTGATTTGCAGAGCTGTGCAGATGGTTTAGTCGTGGCCCTCCAGGTGGGGTGTGGCCACTGCACCACGACCCCAGGCAAGAGTTGCATGCTGTTGAGGTGGCAGGATGGGCATGTAGGCTACAGGAGAGGGATCCCAGACATAAGGCCTATAGGCCCCAACCTTTGTAGCATCCTTGGATAAAAGTGGGCCCAAAGGTGGTCCCCCAGCAAATAGCCCCAGCCTTCCAATAAGACATGTAGGGCTGTTAGGCATGCCGCCCGGGTTCAGTTTTTGTTTAAACGTTTACATTTCTGTATGGGGATATGACCATCCTGGTGAATTGTCCTATCCTACAACCCTCTTGGTGAAGCATAAGAGATATGCAAAGCACTGTGAGCTTGTTACCTGCACCTCTACTGGTTGTTTCAACTGCCTGTGAACTTGTAAGTTTACATATCTCCAAATAAAACATTTAAATCAAGTACAGCTTCACCTTCTTGAGATTGCTGTTGTGTTTTGAGACTCTTGTGGTTTGTGAGGTTGCACCCAGTCCTCCATAGTGCTCGTGATGCTCTGTTTAATTCATATCCCACAATCCTCTTCTCTGCACAGAACTGAGAGGTACTCTACAGCTGACCTTGACAATGGTTTGTATGCCCGGAGTCTGGCCCAGCTCCACATACCCCTCCTATGCACATGTAAAGCTCTAAACTTGCAGAAAGTAGGTGGCACTGTGGATGCCATCCAGTGCAAACTGTCATCTGGGTACAGGGCTGAGAAGGGGAGATTATTTAAAAATTGGCTACCGGGAAAAGCACTCTGAGCCAAGGCTCATTTCCAGGTGTGACCCAGGGAAGGGGAGTACAGAAGGAACAAAGTTACAAAACATGAGAATGCAGTTACACAGGCAGTATGACAGATAAGTAGCAGTGTGGTGACCAAATATATTAGCAGCATGGAATAATACATTATGGTATGTGGACAGTCATGAGTGAACACAATCAAGCGTGCAGAGTCAGGTAGGGTAGGTAACAGTACTAGTGGGGTCCAAAAACAGATATCTATCAGAGTCACAAATAGCCTCGATTGATTGCCGCCAGGGGTGTTGCTGAGCAGCTAGAGAGGAAGCAGCAAAGAACTCGAGCTCCGAGGAGAAACTTAATTTAATAATCTTAAATTGTTATATTTTTTGGTTTGAACAGTCTGAAAGTCTTAGTAAAGGATCCCAGTGTACAGTACTGGCAAGGTGAGAAAGTCTCCTCAGGGAGTGAATGCACCTCCAGTCGATTTGTTTTGCGCCTAAAGGACAGCAACATGACAGCAGGCCTACACAGCATGGCAAAACCGCAGACTCATGGGACTCGCCCGTGAGGGAGGCCTCCCTCACTACCATTCAAACTACCTTGCACCAACTGATTAAAACAGTCCGAGACTTGGATAGGAAATCTGATACGCTGACACCTAGAGTTTGTGCTTTAGAAACCAGACTGGCTCTATGTGAACAGATAGTCCAGTGTTCCAAAGCTTCAGTAATAAGGCTGCTGATGTGATGGCAAAGCTTATTAAAGGGCGTGCACTCCTGCGACATTGATTGGAGACTGTAAAGAATCAAGTCCAGGAAAAAAATCTCTGGACCGTGGGGCTAACCGAAGCTGTGAAGGAGGAGGAGGATTGTCTTAATTTGCCAGAACATTGCTGCCTGTTATCCTGGGTTTCTCTGAAGATGATCCCCCATTCTCTATGAAAAAAGCCTACCACATCACGCCCAGACTGGCAGTAGCAGACTTCTCCACACCACGTATATTCATGATGCTATGTGCGGGGATTGGTGATTGTGACTTGGTACTGCCTACTGCTCAAAGGTGTAGAACTATTAAGTGTGGGGACAGCACTTTACAGCTGTTTCTTGGTCTTTCTTATAGCACTTGACAGAAATGCAAAGCATTTGGAATTCGGAGCCATCTTTGACAGTTGAAAAATGCAGCACCAGCTCTTGTTGCTGGTTAAACTTTGGCTCTTATGGAATGGAAACCAGTTTTGGTTTAATGATCCCAGAGAAGCGGACAAGATGGTCTGCCAAACTGAAGCCGAGCTGGCTGAAGGACTGGAAGGTGAGGACTCCTTGGATGGGGAGTGAAGACTGGAGAATCCATGATGGACTGTGAGTTTGGACTTGGGTTGGGGAGGGTCTCTTTGCACATACTGTAGTAAGGGTGAATTATTTTCCCAATACTTACATGCTAGGGATTAGGAATTTTCATATTATAGTGGGTATTTGTAGGAACCAGTTCTGAGCATTAATAGCAGCAGGTTGGCGGTTCCCGCCTCCTTCTCCTTGATGGTTCCTGATACTGTCATAGGATAGAAACATAGAAATTGTCAGAAGATAAGGACCGCTAGGCCTATCCAGTCTGCCCATTTGCCCTACACTGGTATGCAGCTTCTGATCCTATCTGGTCAAGGGCCTCTACCCTCTCCATCCCTCCTCTAAGGTTCCCTTATGTCTGTCCCAGGCATGTTTAAATCCCTCCACTGTCCTTGCTCCCACCACCTCCCATGGCAGGCTATTCCATGGATCCATTACCCTCTCCGTGAAGAGGAACCTCTTCACATTGCTCCTTTCTAATTTCATACCATGCCCCCTTGTTCTTGTACTCTTACTATACTGGAAGATGTCTCCCCCTGCACCTTTTTTATGCCCTTAAGATACTTGAATGTTTCCATTATGTCACCCTGGTTCCTCCAGCGAGTACAATATTGAGGTCCTTTACTCTCTCCTCATATGTTTTCTGGTGCAAGCCCTGTACCATCTTTGTTGCCCTTCTCTGGACCGCCTCCATCCTGTCGATGTCCGTACGAAGGTGTGGCCTCCAGAACTGCACACCGTACTCCAGGTGAGGCCTTACCAATGTTTTAAATGACATCACCACCTCCCGCTTTCTGCTTCTGATGCCTCAGTCCATGCACCACAGCATGCCACTGGCTTTCCCTGCCGCCTTTGTACTGTGGACACCTTTAGATTGTCTGATATGATAACCCCAAGGTCCCTTTCTTCTTTGGTGCTGGTCAACAACTCCTCCCCCCCATCCTGTAGCTTTTCCCAGGGTTACCTCTTCCCAGGTACATTATTTTGCATTTCTTTGAATTGAACCTCAGTTGCCACACCTCAGACCATTTTTCAAGTTTCCCCCAGTCACTCCTCATTTGCTCCACCCTATCTGGTTTATCCACCGTGTTGCAGATCTTGATGCCATCTGCAAACAGGCAGACCTTCCCTTCAGCCCTTCTGCAATGTCACTAATGAAGACATTAAACAGGACTGGTCCCAGGACTGATCCCTGAGGTACCCTAATGGTTACCCCCCCTCACCGGATTCCATTTACCACAACCCCATGCCCAGACTACCCATTTTGTTAACCAGCCTTTTATGTGGGACAGTGTCGAAGGCCTTGCTGAAATTCAGGTAGGCGACGTCCACCTCCCCCCCCCCCGATTTACTCCTTCATCACCCAGTCAAACAGATCTATCAGATTCGTCTGACACAACCTTCCTGCTGTGAATCCATGCTGTCTTGGATCCTGGGCATCGATGGATTCTAAGTATGCCACTATTCTTTCTTTAAGCAGTGCCTCCATGATCTTACCTACTACAGAGCTGAGGCTGACTGGTCTGTAGTTACCTGCCTCCTCCCTACTACCACTTTTGTGAAGAGGGACTACATGTGCTCTCTTCCAGCCCTCTGGAACCACCCCCGTGCTGAGTGAGTCAGTGAACATGGCTGCCAGAGGTGCTGCAAACTCCCTTCGCAGCTCCTTTAGTATCCTTGGGTGTATGTCATCTGGCCCCATTGCTTTGTCCACCTTTAGTTTTGTGAGCACCTCAAGGACTCTTCCCTCTGTGAATGGAGTTGTGTTTACCTCCCCCCTCCCTTCATGTCTGTTACCCAGCTGTGATCCCTTACCCTCCCCTTCTTCAGTGAATATTGAACAGAAGTATTTGTTCAGTATCTCTGCCTTCTGCAGGTCACCCTCCTTACACTGTCCTGTATCTTGTCAGAGCCTTACATCCCCCCCCCCCCCGGTTTTCCTTCTTTCGCTGATGTACCTGAAGGAAGTCTTGTCTCCTTTCCTCACTGTCTGCGCCAGTCATACCTCGGTCTGTGCCTTTGCTCTCCTAACAGCCTTCCCCACTTCCTTTAGATTCTTTAGGTATACCTCCCTGTCTTCTTCCCTTTGAGTCGCTTTGTATTTCCTGAAACTTGCCCTTTTGGCCCTCACCCTGTCTCCCACCTCTCTAGAGAACCATAGCGGTTTCCTCCTTTTCTTGCCTTTGCTTACCATCCTTATGCACTGGTTGGTCACCTCCTGTATAGCTCCCTTCAGGTGTTCCTACTGCTCCTCAACCCCCCCCCATCTCCCTCCTTGCCAGGGCCTGTTTGATACACCTCCCCATTTTAGCAAAATCCACCCCCGTGAAATCTAAGACCCTTGCCTTAGTGTGACTAGACTGTGTCTCTGTCCCCATGTTAGACCACATTGTGGTGGTCGCTGGATCCCAGCTGACCCTCCACCTTGACGTCTTTGATTCAATTGCATTGTATTTGATCACATGATCGTGTGGTCTCTTCACATGGTGCCATGCCCCAAGCTTTTTGCTACCTTTATCACCTCCCAATTGGACTCAGTACAGACTGTTTCAGACTGTTTACAGCTTTAAAGATCAGTGTGTGAAGCTATTTGTTCAGTTGTGCTGGTTATATTTATGTGCCATTTGAGTCGCTGATAATGTTACTTGGAGCTGCAGAATCATTTGCATTGTGCAATACTATGGCACAATGAATCTACACATTGTGTTGTAGCTGGGGCTGTGATTTTAATGGCATGTTTGTTCATGGTTTGACTAATTTCTTCATGGGAGTTGGGGGAAACTAGTATTTTTTAAGGGTTATATCTTGATGCACTGGGGAAATCACAAGACCATAGTGTTATTTTGGTAGTCGGGCATATAGGAAGAAACTCGTACTACTTCAGATTCCCCTTTGTCCTTCCTTGGTAATGTCTCAAAAAAGCATCAGAGTGACATGAAACGTTGACGTTAATCCACATGTGTGGGTGGCGGGTGCTACCGGTTTCTGGATATGTGCAATAAATGCAATGTTTTTATTATCTCCTAACGGTGGAGTTTTTTCGGTGCCTTTGTGTGTAGTGGTTTTATTAATTTTATGTTTCCTTGTTTGCATGCAATTGAATAAACTTGTAGCTGTGGTATTGTTTATGTAGGCATTTGTACCTATGCTGTAACTCTTGCAGGGGTGTCCTATTTCATTCCTTTATAAGTACCCTTAACTGGGTTGGATATACTTGCTTTGTTATCCTCCAATACATTTAATGTTTGTCTGTTTTTTGTCTGCAAAATCAAAAAAACATAATTTACAACAACAACCAAAAAAAACTCAATTAAAGGGGGGCAGGAGGAGGGTCAGAGGAGAGAGGATGAGAAGTCAAGAAGGAGGTTAACAGGGACAGAAGGGTTCAGGAAAAATCTTAGCTGATGTGTAAAGGCAAGGAGTGAGGGCAGAGGCAGAGGGGTGAAGGTAACAGGTTCCAAAGGAAAAGGAGGTGCTAAGAGAAAGCATATTGTCCAGCACAGGAGTGAGGGCGGGGAATGGAGAAGGTGCAGAAATGCCGGGAGTGGAGAGAGAGAGTAAGAAGAGGAGAAATGAGTGAGGACAGGTAGGAAGGAAGGGACCCAAACCAGTATTTAGCACTGAAGGAGGCACAGTGGGACTGGCAATGTGATGGCGGTGGGAGGATGGAGAGTGAGGAATAATGGGAGCAGTGATGAGTGTGGAAGGGAGAGTTGGTAGCGAAACAACAGACGACACTGCAGAGGGTATCCACTCTGGCAAGGGAGGAGGAGGAGGCAGTGCCATAGACCACATCTGCGTAGTCGAAGACTAGGAGAACCATTTTGGTTACCAGCTCACAGTGGACCTGGAGGGAGAGGCAGTCCCTTATTCCAGTTCAAGGCACCAAGTTTAGGATGGAGTTTGGCATGGATGGTGTTGATGTGGGATTGCTACGAATACTGTGTATTCTGGTTTCATTATGCATTAGGCCCTTAGATACATACTGCAGCTCCAATTTTTGGTGACAAGACTTGGCAGGGATCAATTTATATACAGAGTATTTTAAAAACAGGCATGCCCTAGTGTGACGGACATGTGACCAAAGTAATATATTAATTTATTTTTGTTAATCTTCTTTGTAAATATAGTCATGCTTGTGTTGTAAGTTGTTTGCAAAAATGGGCAAAATACATGGCTTATGATGTCACATGACCAGACACATTGGCTAAAGTTGATCAAGGGAATGTTTCCTCGGAAACATTCAACCACAGATCCTGTAAGGAAGATTGGAGAGTTCCAGTTTGAACACCTCAGTCTGCTTAAAAGGCAAGAAGCGTGGGGTTGCACACCTTGGACATTCTTCAAAACAGAATCATAAAAGTAGACAGAGCAGGGGTAGGTGTGGGTGAGCCAACTGGTCTGGATGAGGGCGTCCATCCATCCACACACACATACACGCACATACACACACACACACACACACAGGCATACCCATTTGAAGGGGGGCAGTGGAGGACTGTCACTCAAAGGTGTTGAGACCCTCCCCACAGGCGTAAGAAATAAATTGAGGTGCTGTAAGAAAGCACTTCCAATTGGACTTGGAACATCTGAAGACCAGGTGCCCTGCCATACAAAGACTAGCTGACTGGTAAACTAGCACAGTAATGGACAGTGCAATTCTGTAGCTAGGGCAGGTGAAGGATTTTAGGTGAGAGTAGCTCAGAATTCTGCTGTACACCAACTGTCTGTTAAACTTTTTTTATTTTCTGCTTTTTAGTAAATCTGCATCCTTTGTGTTTTCCTGTAAATACATCTTGTTGTAAATACTTGTAGTCCTTTAGTAAAGAATTATATTTTTATAGAATCAGTGACTGCTTGTTTTATTTAAAAGGGTAATTCTACTGTTTCTGCTGGACTCTGTTTGCAGTCCGTCTCTGAAGGTGCACTTTACCCACAGGTATTGTGTTGACCTTCTTGACCTTGTGCAAAGGAGGAGGTAAGAAACCGTTTTCTCTGGGTCCTGTTGGTAAAAACCGACGGTGGTGGCAGTGAACTTGAAGTCCCTGGTGAGGTATTTTCGTCACACCTAGCACAAGAACTAACGCTAGTTCACTTAGTCCATTTCAGCTATGTTTAATGGTCATTCATTTAACAGGAAGTTAAATTACCTAACCTGGGCTCGAAGTTTGCACTGGCTTAGTAGCCAAATTTTGGTAGACTTTGTATTGTGCTAGTATAATTGTCCTTTAGAAACATAGAAATTGTAAGCAGATGAGGACCACTAGGCCCATCCAGTCTGCCCGTAGGCCCTATACATTGTATGTGGCCACTGATCCTATGTGATCAATGGCTTTTCATCACTCCCTCCCCTCCCCTATCAATCTTCCCTTCTGCTTGTCTCAGGTATGCTTAAACCCCTCCACTGTGCTTGTCCCCACTACCTCCTGTGGCAGACTATTCCAAGTGTCGACTACCCTTTCTGTGTAGAAAAACTTCCTCACATTACTTCATAATCTACCCCTTTCCAACTTCATATTGTGCCCCCTTGTTCTAGTACTTTTTCTACATTGGAAAAAGTCCCCCATGTGCACCTTGTTTATGCCCATGAGGTACTTGAAAGTTTTAGTCATGTCCCCCCGCTCTCTCCTCTCCACCAGTGAGTAGATATTGAGGTCCCTTAGTCTCTTCTCAAATGTTTTGTGGTGCAAGCCCTGCACCATCTTTGTTGCCCTTCTCTAGATAGTCTCCACCTTATCTATGTCCTTGCGCAGGTGTGGCCTCCGGAACTGCACGCAGTACTCCAGGTGAGGCCTTACCAATGTTTTATACAATGGCATCACCACCTCCCACCTCCTGTTAGTGATACCCCTGCCTATGCACCCCAGCATGCCACTGGCCCTCCCTGCCACCTTTGTGCACTGCTTTGATCCCTTAAGGTCATCAGAGATGATAACCCCTAGGTCCCTTTCCTCTTTGGTGACAGACAGCGCCCCCCCCGCCTTTTCACTAGCCCTGCTGTCTTCTATGGGAGACAGTAACATTTTGGTAAGAACACTCTTGTTACTGAAAAAATATTTGGGCCAGTGGATTTTCCCCATTCACTAACCCTGCTGGCTAGTAGCTGCAAACCTTAATTTCATCCCCTGCTAACTTTAAATGATGCTTTTTTTATATGATCTCTTCCTCTCTGAACTAAAATAAATATCAGAATGCAGGTGCCCACTAAGCAGAGGGCAAAACCATAAAAATCTCCTCCCTGCAGCAGAGGCACCCATGCAAACCAGCTTTCTCCTCCCTTGTCCCACACATGCAAAAGGTACAGTAGACATCCAGATATCTAAATGGCAGTCATGAGCATCAGGGACTCTCTAAATCCAGTTCTCTGAAATTTCACCCTAGAAGGCAAAACCTAATGTTTGTTTTTCTTTTCCAATCCCAGTGTCAGGACTCCCCTCCTTCCAACCCCCCACCCTTTTAGACACTGGGTGACCAACCCTGGTGTGTTTTATTTAACAAAAAAAAATGTTTTACAATGTTTGTGGCCACAGGATGCCTGACCTGGGTAGCTCATCCTCCCACCCCTGCAGATGTAATTTAATTCCTCCTTCACCCACCCTCTGCCACCCATGCCGCTCTCCACCGTCTCCCCACACCAGCAAGTAAACCCGTCCCTCACCCACTGTGGAACCCCCCCCACACACACACACTCAGCCCACACCTGAAAGATTAACCCCCTCCCCATCCTCATTCACTCTCTGGCTATTGTCCTCCCCTCCTTGTCCACCTCATTACATACTTTCTGACTGGTCCCACGCCAGGCGACTTAACAGCCCTCCCTCCACCTCAGCAGGTTGCCGTTTTCTGCTCTGCTGTCCACTCTACTGGTCCCAAATGCAAAAAAATGTAAAAAGTGTAGGAAACCTTAATCCTGAGAAAACACTATTGTGCATGCATCTGTTTTTTTGGTTTTTTTTTTTTATAAGAACACAAAGGCTTTAATTTTGTGTTCCCTTATTTCAAGGCCTAATTCAAAACCCCAAATTACGTGCTTGTCTTTGTCTTATGCTCTCTGCCTTCCTGCTTAACTCTGTCACAGAAAAGGCACTACACCACAAACGTTTTCTGTGATACACTTGAGTGTATGCAATTTCTCTACCTAAATTACTTTCACACCAGTTATCATATAAAATAAAACATGATGAGATGGGTAACTCAGATTTATTATTGCACACCATCGTGTGGGATACCTTTATCAACCCCTTGAGCTTCATTCTTGTGGTACATTTGATATCCCACACCTCGGATGTGTGTGTAAAAAAAAAAAATCATTATATGCACCTCCATGCATTGTTATATTTTAAACATTAATTACATATTTTGTTAAGAAAACAAATTAAAGGCTTCATTAGAGCCGTTTGTCATGACTATGCGAATCGTAACGTATACTCTTGTTTTTGTGCTATAGTACTTTTAGATTTTTTCATGAATAATTTTAACTTGATAAAAGTTAAATTGATTGGTTGTTTATTTTTCATTGTGTGGTAGCCAACACATGCGCTCTGTAATATAATGCACTCATTTTTCATATATTTTCCATTGTGTTACGTTTGCAGGCAGAAGAAATAGAATGGGCACTCACTTGCTGTTGGCTGCATCAATAACTTGCAGGATGATGCTTGTAAGGTGCAGAGACATCTTTTTATTCTTTAAAGTGCTGAACTGCTCACAGGCATATAGACAGGCAGCCTCTTTGTTTTTTTGTTTTTTTCCCCCAGCTCTCTTTATGCCCCCTCAGCGTCAGCTTACCTGAACTCTCTCTGGCAGGGACGCTCAGTTCAGCCTGTTCCCGCCTGCCTGAAGCCCCTAGAGTCTGCTCAGGCATGGGCTCTTCTCCCCCTCGCACCACCTAGCCGCCTGACTCCCCTGGCTCTGAGCCCTTCAGGGTAGGACTACTGACTCCTCCTGGCATGCTATCTACAATCCAATTGAGCAACCAGGGGGGTGGAGGAAGTGTCCGAGATGGAGCTGGGAGGCCCAACATTGGGCATGGGGGGGGGTTGACCTCTGGTCCCTGCCATCGCCTGTCAGGTGCCAGAGTTTTTCCTTTTTCTGTCCCCCCATTGGGCCGGCTGTGCAATCCACTCCAGCACGTGTGCACTCCCATGCACGCCCACAGGAGTGCCGCCGAGGCCCATCCCCTTGCCTGGATCCCAACTGCTGCCAAACCCCCAGTCTCTACTGGGAGTCACCAGACAGCGGGATCAACATCTCCCCTCCCTCCCTCCCAGGAAAGGACAGCATTCAGTCTTTTCCTCCCCTGCCGACCCCCAATGACCCGGGTCCGCTCCTGAACCCGGGACACTGGCGTGGCGCGAGGTGTGATGTCCAGCGCCTCAACCCTCCATGCCACTGAGACGGGACAGGCAGTCTCTTCACAAAGCCGTTCTCACTATGACACATTGAGTTGCTGCTAGCTAGAGCCTGCCTCTTTGTCTGTGAGCACTTGAGCAGTCTAAGGAATAAAAAGATGTTGCTGTTCCTTACAAGCATTGTCCTGTGAGTTATTGCTACAGCCAACAGCAAATTATGCCCATTCTATTTCTTTTGACTGTATCTTGTTCTGTGAGTGTCAGCATCACTGTCTTATCCGGTGCATTGGCTTCCTCCATTGCATGTACATTTGGCAGTATTTTAAACACTGTAGCACTCGATGGTTTTTAATCCTTGTGAAAGAATTCACAAATTACTTTTTATTAATAGTTAAAACATTAACCAGCATATTGATTCTAACTTTATCTATTTTCAGCATGCATTTAATGTAACCTTTCTAGTACTGTAGTGGAAATGTTCTCAGCATGCAGTCTTGAGCTGACATCTAGGGGTGAACACTCCTCTGCTGCTGATAATTGAAAGTGTCTGGGGTCCCACAACTCAAGAGGACCTGCTGCGGGGGTAACAGTACTGCAAGAGATGGCCCCACCAATTGCATAGAGCTGAAAGGAGAATGAATGCTCCAGTGGGAAAAAGTGGAAACTAGGACACAGACCAGAAAATGAAATATGTTTTTTATATATAAAAATGCAGTTTATGTGCACACAAATCTTTGCTGTGTATCAGATAACTTTTTTTCCTGTTGTGCAAGCTCTCCGTATGCTGTAGTAGTTACCACTCTGTGACTGATGCACTCTAGAAGCAATTTTCCCACTAAAATGTTTTGATCTGGAAATAATTTGTTTTGACTGAAGATCATTTTATGGCTCTAGCTGGAAAATTAGAACCAGGATCTTTGGTTCCTGAGGATTGACTGCTTTCTTTAATGTTGTTTGTAACCATCCAGACCCTTGGGTTATGCAATCTCTCGACCAGCAAAGGAACGTACTACAGAGGTTTCCATAGTTCATTAGCATTATTAGTGTGGGTATCCTCCCATTTCCTCTTCATTTGTTTTGTCCCACAACAGAGGAATTGCAGTATTCTGTAAACAGTAAGGGAAAAAAAACATTCGTTTTAGAAGGTGTCAGTTTCCACATGATCCCTAGATCCTATAGCTGAAGGGGCGAACTGCTAGGTTTTTTTTTCTCTTTCAATCTGTTTCTATTTGTTTACTTACACAGTGAAACTTGGGGTCAGGAATACTGTATGAATTGTTTGTTTTTGATGAGACCTTGTGGCGGTGAGTCCTCTTCACATACAAAAGTGAACTGTTATGGTACCTTGACCAGATATGCATTAGGTAAAACATCCTGGAAACAAGTTTTTGCCCTGTAACCCCACCACTTATCCACTCCACAGGGCATGCTTCTGTGGAGCGAGCAAGTGTTTTGCCTATCGGGGTTAACTGTGGGGCACGTGAAACCAACCACTCCTTTAAAACTCCCCTGCTTCTCCTCCTGTGTATGTGAGATGCCTCTGTGTCACACATACTAGATGAACAGGTGCACATCGACACGAGGCCACTCTGTAAGGGACCATATATTACTTCCCTCACAAAACCCACCTCACCCTGGGCCAGCAGGAAGCGACTTTGCATCAGAAGGAGATGCCTGTCCTCCCCAATGCAGATAGTGTCCAAGCTGGATGCCAGAGCCCTGCTTTGCAGATTGACACCAAACGTCCCAGGCTCGAGGCGTCTATCCAGGTCGGCTGGATGGCAAGCGGCAGTGCTACCAACTGTGCTAGCTGGCCAGTCGTGTCTTTCTTCTTGCAGCTCTTTCTTTTCTCTTTCTTGTTGTATGTTGTCTGTTTTATTTCTGGTCTCAAATATCACCGGGGGCTGAAGAACACTTCTTTCTCCTTTGCTACCATGCCCACGCATGTGATGCCACATTTGAGTAAGGCTCTTCAGGCTATGGAGGGAGCACTAGCAGTGTTTTATAACAAAAGATGCCCCTTCAAAACAATGTCCCTGCTTCTAATGGTATCCCGTTAGCTTGTTTACACAATATGAAAACAGTTTCTATTTGTAGATTTTGCCCGTGGAAGAGTAAGTTTTACGTTTTAAACTGGTAGGGAATTTGGAGCTTCCTGATTGACAGAAGGTTTTTATCTATTGACTTACCAAAGTACGACTGTTGGGTACAGCAAGCTGTGCCAACCGGGATACATCACCTAAGAAAATCAGTGTGCCAAAGCCTTGTGATTTTGCATAGAGTTACAGTGATTAGAATGCAGAGACTGACCTACTGGATGTATTACAATATGTCAAGAACTGCCTTTGTTACTACGTGAACACCGTGGCTTCTGAAATTCCTGTTTCTGTGCGTGGTTAACAAGACCTATGCCCACAACATAAAGGGTGTAAATAGCCAAGCCACCCTAACATCATTGAGGCAGTTGCATACGCTGCATTACATGCAGCTGCCATGCTAGCTGTAGAGAATTCTTGATAACCTTTGCCCTTCTGAGGCTCCTCAGTTAAAGGCATACTGGTGTTAATTAGCTTCTCTGACGTAATCTTCTATTATGTTTTAAATGTATATGTTAAACCAATGAGAATTATCTCTGCTTTTTCTATATAATCTGGTGTTAATAGTATGGGATATTTGAAAAAACTGCCACAAAGCTTCTGAAGAAGGACCTGGTTGGTTCGAAAGCTAAAGCACTTTGTTTTTTTCTGTAACATCCATGTTGGTCCAATAAAAGGTATCAAATCATTTGTTTCTGGATCTGTTTTTAAAAGGACCAATACGGCACCTACAACATTTTTTTTGCATGCTAGACCTTGTAATTCAGTCGGAGTTTTCTGCTTTGAGTGGTCAGCCATTCTTTTTCACCACTGAAAAAATACAAACTCTCAAAATGACCTACCAGTGAATCAGCCACCAAGCAGTCAGTTTTACTGTTCTGCTTTTATGTTTTCTGTCCATCTCTCTCTCTCTCTGGTCGCATTGCACAGGAAAGAAAGTAAAGCATGTACCCCTCTCCTAATAGTGTTTATTATTTTTCACCACTTTGGAGCTCCCTGCCCTCCCCCTCCATTTACAGTCTTTTACTTAGATTAAAACTATAAACAGCATTCCATTCCACCCATCTACACAAAGCTCCCCTATAAGTGATAAAAACTGAAGTAAATCGTTGTGTCTCTGTTTATTTATTAAAAGCCCTGGCAATGTCTGTGATCTGTTTCAGTTAGTTCAGTGCCAAGTGCTGTCTGTGGCTGCAGTTCCCAGAAGAACTCCCTCACACCCGTATAGCAGTGAATACAAGTATGCGAATGCCTCTGGGAGTTGTAGTCACAAATAGCACTCTGCGTTGTACTAACTGAAACAGACTGTGGACATTGCTACAGCTTATAAATAAATAGAGACCCAAAGATTTCATTCAGATTTCATCAGTAAGTACTTGGTGGGGGATGGGGGGGCTTGTAGGGTGGGTTTGTGTATTTGGGTGGAATGAAATACTATTTATATTTTTAAAATTAAAAACATACTGCAAATCGGGAGGAGGCAAACATTTATTGTGACCTTGTAGGGGAAGGTGTGTGTAGACGGGTAGAGTGGGATACTGTCAACATTAAAACAGACTTAAAACCAGGGAAGGGGAGAGAGTGACCACAAAATGAACTAAGCTTATCTTAAATGATGGCTAGTCCTTGGGGCAGATAAACTTACCCACACGTGCACCCTGTATGAACAAACTAACTGGCTTACCCTCAGAGACAGGGTCAAATTACAAACCTGCTTACTAAGTAAAAAAGCCTAACTAGGCCTGCCCCCCCATCCAACTGGCTTACCCGCAACATAACACACACGGCATGGTTAAAGGTACACTATGCGTCCCCTTCAGGAGGACATCTTTTGGCCAGCACTCGTTTGATTAAAGGGCTCCCCTCTGGAGGCAGTATAGCGCAGTGGTTTAAGGCTCTGAGCTGCAAATCTGGTGACATCCAACAGACCAGACTGGGGTTTGAATCTCATAGCCCCCACTTGCATACTGTGTGACCCTGAGCAAGTCACTTAACTTCCTTGTGCTCCCAGGTCGCACCTGGGAACAAGCTTCAAGCTTAGTGTGCCTTTCCTGGTTAAACAATTTCCCCTTTCCCTTTCCTAAATGAGCTCCCAGTCGAAGTAAACAGCATAAAGAACTTCCTTACCTTTAAGCGTGACCTGAAGCAATCCCTAATCAATACTAGAACTTGTGAATGCAGGCATGCATACAGCACTTACACCCCTCAGAAAGGCACTCACTGTCTGCATATGTACCCCACTGTGGGAAATTAGACTCTCTAACTCCTCCTGATATGCTATAAATCCCCCGTAGTCTAGTTCATACTCTTACTTATGTTCCTTCCTGCCCCCTCTCTGCTTGCCTTAGCTCCAATAATTCAATTCCATCTCTGTGACTCTTATCCTGTTCTTACCCCCTCATTTCCTCTCCCCCCCAGCTGTCTCACCACTCTAACCTGCCCTTACCTCATACTCACCTTCACTTTCCTTCAACGATTCACCTGTTACTCTCCTAGCTCCAATTTTTCCAACCCATCTCCGGGACTGGACCCATTGATCTCCTGCTCCCACACCCTTCTCTGTCTTCCCTATACCCACAGCTATTTAGTAGAATAAGGACCTGAAATAAGTGACAATGCCTGGTCCCAAGGCAGCTATTTATACCTCTCAAACTTGTAATTTTGCAACTGCTTGTAATCAACTACTTAGCAACTGTCTTGTCCAGCTAGAATTCCTATGTTAGATACCTGTATTTCTATGTGAACTGTGCCATTGTAACTGTTTTATTGTCTCATGATGTGGAACCTTTGTAAATGAGCTTCTAGCTCAAAGGTTATTTCCGCTGCGTTAAATAAATAAATGCTGTATCATAACGTCCCCTAGTGGTGCTCACAGGTGGAAGGACTGCGTCACACAACTTAGATAAGGCCCCCGGATCAGACAGGAGATGTACAAGGGTGCTCAGGGAGCTGGTAGCAGAACTAGCTAAACCCCTGGTAGGGCTGTTCAGTCGCTCATTACAGACGGGTAGTTCCAAAGGATGGGAGGGTGGCAGATGTGGTTCTGCTCCACAAAGGGGGGGAGGGGGCATGGAGCAAGCGGGAACTAGAGACCTGTCAGTCTTACCTCCATTGTAGGGAAACTGCTGGAGTCACTGGTCAAAGAGGACCTAGTAGTCTACTTCCAGGATAGTAAACAGTATGGGTTCATGGCAGAGAGGTCTTGTCAGACTAAATAGATTTTTGTTTTTTTGACTGGGTGACGAGGACATTGGATGGGGGCCATGCTGTGGATTTATTCTGTCTCAGTTTCAGCAAGGCCTTTGACTCAGTGCCTCACAGGTGATTGCTGAAAAAGATGGAGGATCTGGGGCAGCTAGGAACATAACAGGATGGGTGGGAAACTGGCTAAGGGGGAGAAAGTAGAGGGTCATGGTAAATGGGGTCAAATTGGATGAGAGGGAGGTCACAAGTGGAGTGCCACAGGGATCTATCCTGGGGTCGGTCCCCTTCAGTATGTTCATCAGTGACATTGGAGAAGGAATCCAAGGCAGGCTGTGTCTCTTCACAGATGACACAAAGCTCTGTGAGAGGGTAGACCGTGATGAAGGAATTAAGGAAATGCAGAGTGACCTGCATAAACCGGAGAGGTGGTCTTAAGTCTGGCAGTTGAAATTAAGCACCACAAAATGCACTGTGATGCACCTAGGGAGCAAGAACACCAGGATGGGGTATTGCATGGAAGGGGTTAAGTTGAGCACTATGATTGAGGAAAGGGACCCAGGAGTCATCATTAGCAACACCCTCAAACAATCAAGTCAATGAAATGAGGCATTTAGTAAGGCAAATAGAATGCTAGGCTGTATCGTGAGGGGTATTGACAGTAGAAGAAAAGAGGTAATATTACCTCTCTGTAGATCAGTGGTAAGGCCACATCTGGGGCACTGCGTTTAGTTCTGAAGCCCTAACCTCAGGAAGGATAAGGACAGGGTGGATGTGGTGCAGTGAAGGGCAACCAGAATGATACAGAGTCAGCAAGGCAGATCATACGAGGATAGGCTGAAGGTGATAAATATGTACTTGCTTGAGACCAGATGGGAGAAGGGCAATGTGACAGAGACCTTCAAATTCTGGAAAGGATCTTTCAGATGAGACATTAAACCGAGGTCCCGTCTGACTGTTCTGGTGGTTGTTCAGGTGGACGTTAAAAGATCCCATGGCACTTCTCGAAAAAGAGTAGGAGAGTTTCCTCGGTGCCCTGGCCAAATTTCCTCCATTCATTAAAAATACCACCAACAGCTTAATCTGGTTCAGTTTCAGTTGGTTACCATCTGTAGCTCACCACCCCCCCCCGGTTGCCCCTGAAAAAGGGACTTCTAGTCTCAGTGGGCCTACCCGGTCAACAAAATTCAATAAAAATAAATCATAATATAATAAATAAGGTGAACTGCAAGGAGTTATTTAGCCTAAGCTTAAGTTCAAGGTCACAGGGGTATGAGTGGAAACTGAAAGGAGGTAGGTTTAAAAGGGATATGAGGAAGTATTATTTTACAGAGAGGGTGGTGGAACCAAGGAGCAGTCTGTCAGCTGAGGTGGTAGGTGCCTAAACTATAAGTGGTTTCAAGCATAGTTGGGCCAGAGTGAAGGGATAGTGGCTACTCAGGGCAGTAGTAGCAGGGAGGAGATTGTGGGGAGTCTAGTGAGGGCTAATACCCTGGATGACAGTCAGGTCCCGAGGATAGTTGAGGAACCATGGACAGACTGGATGGACCATCGGTGTTTTTCTGCTGGCATTGTCTATGTTTCTAGCTTTTTAGTTGAATTTTTTTTTTTTGTTAAATATTCCTTACAGTACCCATTCTATAAACGGAATAAAATACTTCAGGGGTGTGGATCATGAAGGGATAACTGCACTTTCACAGGCTAAAGGCATTTGGCTTACTGCCATGTGCCTCACCATATCACTGGGTGTGAAATCATCCTAGTACACCCCACACCCTGTTGTAAGTTTCTTTTTCTTTCAGGAATACCACCCTCATAGAAGCCTACTGCTTCAGTTTTCTTGCTAAGTTGAAGAGTTTTGTCCCAGCTGATGTGCCCCACATTGCTCAGTGGCAAAGCAGAAGCATCTGGCACGTAAAGGGAGGGTATACTCCAATTATTGGGTGCTCCTCCCAGACTAGCATATTGGAATCTACTTTGTAGACTGCTTTCTCCAGTAGTGCTTCACTTAGGGACTGAAAAGTTACCGTGTTCTAACCAGCTTAGAGCCATTTAAGGTGTTGGCTTGTTTCAAGGAAGGAAGGAAACGGCTGCTGTTTTGATGCAGTATTCCAGGTTTCAGCAGAGGTCCAGAGCTGCAGTTCCATTGAAAGTTGACTCGGTCAGAGGCCAGGCATAAGCCCCATGTCTTTGGTATGCCTGCCTGCATTCTCTGACCAGATGAGTTTTCTAAATTCTGTATTTGCTGCAGGGTTCCTATTAGTTGAGCAGTGGCTATCATTTTTTATCAGAGGTTGCTTAAACATCTGTAAAAATATGTTAAAACGAGCCCCATAGACTTGTATGGGGCACTGCCCCATGCTTTCCCTGGTTACACATCACAAAACGTCGGAGCACGAGGGTGGAGCAAGCAAACCAGGAAGTGGAAGGGATCGGGTAGCCAGTGGTTCAGCCAGAGTTACGATCCCTTACTGGACAGTAGTAAATGTTATAATTATGCACAGACGGAATATTGCCACCTCAGGGAAATGGACTATGAAGCCCAACACGGAATGTCACAACTTAACTTTAAACCCATGCAATAAAAATACTTTACACAGCTAATTTGGTGTTTGAGTTTGCTGCATGCCTGCTGTTTTCTCCTCGAGTGCTAACCTTAGCGTATGCCCTTTTACACTCGGCTGATGACGTAGGAGTATCACTAATGATTACCTAAAGGTCTGTCTCCTCCATTGTGTGGCTTACTCTGATATCTCTAATTTAGTACTCCATTTTGGGGTTCTTTTTATCAATTTACTTAACTTTGTATATTTATGAACTGAACTGGAGCTGCCAGACCCTGCACCATTTTTTCAGCCTCTCTAGGAATCTTTTTGTATCTTTTACTCCCTCTTCCATGTTTACCCTGACACATATCTTAATCTTGTCTGTGAACAAGCTAATCTTTCCCTGTGTGCTCTTTCCAATGTCAAAGATGAACACATTGAAAAGTACCAGTCTCAGAACCGAGCGCTGAGGCAACCTGCTAGTCACCCTCCTGACTTCTGAGTGAACTCCATTCACCAGCATCATCTGTATCTTGTTGCCCAACCAGTAGTTAATCCAGTTTGATACATTACCACCCATACCTAGGTCCCTCAGGTTCTTCACTACCCTCCTGTGTGGCACTGAATTAAAGGCCTTGCTGAAGTCCAAGTGTAGGATGGCTACAGCCTAGCC
Organism: Neoceratodus forsteri; assembly: GCA_016271365.2. Lineage (NCBI taxonomy): Eukaryota > Metazoa > Chordata > Ceratodontiformes > Ceratodontidae > Neoceratodus > Neoceratodus forsteri. Next base: position 1,524,239,609 of record CM057452.1, read on the forward strand.
CCTGTCAACTGTCTGTGATACACAGTTGAAGAAATCGATGAGACGCGCCTGCAAGTAAGTTATAAAGCCTTCCATCCCTGAGGCTCAGGGCACCATACAGAGTATTACAGACAGTGGCAATAAAAATCAGTACTAGCATGTATAAAACACAGAAATAAAACAGTGTATTACAATGGTCAGGGAACTAAACTAGGAGGAACCATTTAGTCCCGAAAGCCTCCCTAAATAAATATGTCTCCATCACACAGCTGTGTTGCTTCATGTCTAGTAGTTCATTCTTCTCAAGGAAATCTACCATCCTCTTCTCAATAAGGAGTCTTTAATTTAACCCCACTATAGAGGTCAGACCACAGGTGTATGGGTATCTGTGTCCCCAGTTTTATGAAGAGGGACAGCGTCTTCCACTTTCCAATCACCTGGGACCACTCCAGATGTTGGGTTTGCAAATCACTTCCTTCTCTATCCATTCCTGGCCAAAAATATGATCATGGGGATATGGCGCTCCAGAAAGAACCAGGGTTGGATCAGGCAGATAAGTTGGTGCAGTCTAGGGACACAAGTTGCAAAAATTCATATTACTTTTAACCTCCTTTCCTTTTTGTCTGCTTAACAAAGTTGGGGTAGAGGTGCTTTTTCCTGTTGTCAGGGCCAGGTCCTTACATACTGGCTAATTTCAATATAATCTGAAACCATTTTGTTATATAATATATTTATTCCGAATAGTCCAGCTGAGAAGAACTTTCTCATTTGCAGTGGTATTTTCTCACTCTTGGCTCCTACTTTTAGGAATCCTACAGCTGGTAGGACTGAAATAATCACAGTGAGCTGGAGTCATTTGCCCCACGCCACATGATGAGCCAGCAGCAGGATCTCCTGGCTTACAGTTCTTTAACTCCTAGACCACACAGCTAGAGAATTAAAGATTGTATTGGGAACAATTTATATTCCGTATTGAAGCTCAGATGTTTGTTGCTAACTGTTGGAATGGCTGCAAATATACTCTAAGAAAGGAAAATGAAGGCATTAATATATGTCTTTGTGTAATGTGTTTTGTCAGTTTAGGTCGTCTAATCTGATTTCCATTTACTGACGTTTTTTGAGCGAGCTAGATGATGGAACAGTTTGTGATTTTTATCAAAAGAAAATGTTTGCATAGACTGCTTCCACTTAATAAATAAATAGCCAGGTAACCAGACAGGTTTCACAGGTGAGCCCAGCTGTGCCACTGTTATGATATGGTATCCTTTTCACCTTATAAAAGCAGCCATTGCACTCTGTTATCTTTAAATAATTAAAGGGTGTCGAAAGACATGATCACGACTTGTACAGATAAGCATAATCAATGGAATTATTGCATTAACCATACAGGTCGTATTCATTAAAATTGCTCATTATCATGAAGCAGGCATAACTGGGTAAACTCCTCCTTCAGAAACAATGGATTAATCCTTTCTTGATTAATCTGAGTACATTAGGAGGGTGTGTGGTGGAGTTAGGCTGCACCCTCGGCTGTGACTGATGGACCACTTTTCTATCTCCTTATTTCTGAGCTACCAGAACTTCTGTTGTGCAACAGGTAACACTTTTCTCTTTGCTTTTCTTCTTTTTCCCCTCTACCCTAGGTTGGCCACTTAGCGTAGCTCTTTACTGTCCCTACTAAACTTCCTACTAGTTCTCTCCTTTCATTCTTTTTCCATTTCCAGCCATCCAGTCCCTGGAATGATGCCAAACACCCGGAGAGGTGTTGTGTAAAGTACATAAGTGCATTTTGTGTACAAAAAGCATGAAAGCTATTTTAGATAGCAGAAATGAATACAATTAATAAAACCCTTTTAAAGAAAAAAGGACTCAGAAGCCATATAAAACAATAAATATTTCATGATTAATACAGTTATAAGAAATCCTTAAGATATTTTCATAAATTCACACTATAAACCTGTTACTATATAAGGTTCTATGTATAAAAGAGCTTAGTCACTGTGTATCAGAGATATAGAAAGTCAATATCTATGGATATATACACTGTACCTTTAACTGAACCAGGAAGTTCTCTGACTCAGTCCCTTCCCCCCTTGGTTTTGAGCCATGTCCAGACATGTAAGGGCTCAGTCAGGTGACCCTACCAAAAAGATATAAAAACCTTTGCACAGAGTTTACTTCAGTCTAGCTGAGTTCAGTCTTGAGAGTGAAGGAGAGAGGTGCTACTGCAGACAAGTTGTTGAATGTAGATGAAAAGGGTCTTAGGGTCCAGGACTGTATTGTGTGAGAAACTACTGATGTTAAGTAGTGATTTTTTTTGCAATTTTTTTGTTTTCATTTATTATTTTCGAACTTTTGAAAAATAAATATCACACCAAGGTGTGTTTTAAACCTGTAAATTTGCCTCGTCTGAAGGTTATTCCCTCACGGTGTGACAAGGTATCAGGCAAGATGAACAGATTTCTCACATGGACAAATGCTACTTTCTTTTTTTATAATTGCGCTTAAATATTTTGCTAGGGCTCCTAGAAATATCAGGTCACTTGAATTACAAATAGTAAATGCAATATGTCGTTCAGAGGTAGGAGACTACCATTTATTATCTTGTATTTCTTCTAAACAGTTAATTTAAAAGTGGGTGTGGAAGAAAAAAGAAAACATTTGAAGATAATTAGAAAGGCATTTGTATGGCTCATATTTTGGATTTCTTTTGTAGGACCACTGATTTTCTATTTTCAAAAATGGGCAATTTCATTTTACATCATTTTAAAATCTGTTTTTTTTTCTGTTTTCCCCCAAAACTGAATGCAGATCAGCATGTATTGCACTAAAACTGTAGTGCAAACGGGGGTTTTGCACAGATCAGGTGCCAGGTGTAGTAAGTGTGATATAAACAGTTTTTTATATGAAAAGTTGGTTCTAGAAGGTGTTAAATTTGTTTTTTCTATTTCTGTGGCGTAAGATGGCCCTACTTTCGGCATTATGATCACACTGTAAATGCAGTGAAATACCAATTTTTGGCTGCTGGTATTCTGATTTGAATACCATATTTATTTATTTGCTTTTGGTAACCAGTTAAGTGCACTAGGCAAGAGACCTGCCTATTTTAAAGCATGACCCGGGAGAGTACAATACATAAACCAGAGAATTAGCACAAAAACAAGTATAGTTCATTAGCAGTAACAGGCATCCGAGAGGGACAGACAATAATTTGAATAAGTTAAGCAAGCAAGCACAAGTTACAAATTATATAACAAAGGTTGAATTACACAGAGAAGAACAGGTATAACGAGAAGCAGTGGCCATCCACATAGGGGTGGGTAGGACCAGTGAACTGTCAGGCAATTCTGTACAGCTAGGTATCATAGCAACTAGGTGGAGCTGAAGTAAGGATGAGTAGTAGGAATACTGGGATACTTAGGTACAGTGGCAGGAGTCGGGTGCATGAAGGTGGGAAAAAAGTGCTGATTTAAGGGTGGAGTTGGTTAAGGAGCTCTTTAAATAGGCTGGTAAGGAGTTCCAGAATTTAGGGGCAAAATGAGAGAAGGCTTGCTCTCCCATCTTGGTCGAGCAGAGAGGGACAGAGAACAGAAGTTAATTAGATGACCTTAGTGAGCGGGAGTATGTCACAGGGGTGAGCATAGCACCTATGCTGCCTGGGCGGGGGGTCCGGTTCATGGAGTCAATAAAGTAACCCAGCGAGAAGGAGCGCTGAGATGGGGGGGCAGCCAGCTCAAAGTGGAGTAAAGGTGGCAGTGATGAGTTAGTCGAGAGACAGGGTGAATCTACAGATGTTGTTATATGAGATGTCCCACTTGTGAAGGATTCCCGCGTTGGCCTGGGTGAAAGTTGGGAGAGCGTACAGAAGCCGGGGAAGCAGTACCCCACATGCCATGGAGATTCTGGCAGCAGGGGTTAGGGAGTGGCGCACACGGTAAGCTGCTCTTAGTTTGGCATTGACAGATTTACATACATCGTTGATATGTGCAGAGGAATCAAGAACTAGATCAAGGGTAACTCCAAGGTATTTGAAGGAGTCGGTAGCCGTCACTTTAGACCCATCGCAGCTAAGCACATGAAGCTTAGTAGACTCAGCAGTGACTTTTCTAGCAGACCCAAACAGCATGGCCTGGGTCTTAGGTTAAAAATTAGTGAGTTGGAGGAGAGCCAGTGCTGGATCTGCTTGAATGCGGAGGACAGGTGGACATTAATGTCCAAGACAGAACGAGAGGCAACGTAGAGAACCAGATCGTCGGCATACATGATGGAGCGACAGTGGGGAAGAGAGGAGGGGATGTCATTAGTGAATATAAAAAAAAGTAATGGTGCCAGGATGGAACCTTGCTGGTTACCACAGGAGATGGGAGCTGGGGATGAAAGGGTTTTGCCAAAAGAGGTGGATTGGGTTTGGTTGGTTAGGTAGCTGCCGAACCAGGATAGGGTGGGTTCGGAAGTGCCTAAAAGATGTAGTTTGCTTAGGAGAAGAGGATGATTAACCAGATCAAATGCCTTAGTGAGGTCTATGAACACGGCCCCAGTGAGTAGTCCTTTTTCCATACTGGACTTATTGTCATTGGTGAGTAAGGTGAGGGCGGTGGTGGTACTATGTCCAGCCCTAAAACCGTGTTGAACAGGAGACTGAAGATTAAGGTTCATTAGGTGAGCAGAGACCTGGAGGTGAATAAGTTTCTCTAAGATGTTACTGAGGGTTGGTAGCAAGGCTATGGGACGATAATTAGATAGGACTTTGGGGTCCCCTTTCCTAATCCTGGCTGTTTTCCATGCTGAAGGCACAGTGGAGGTGCAGATAGACAAATTAATCAGCCTAGTGATAGGGGGTAACAAGGAGATGGGCTCCTAGTCTAAGTATCCGCAGTTCAATACCATCAGGCCCAGGGCTTCCATGCAGGGGAGATAGACTGAAGAAGCCTGAGAACATCCAACTGGGTAATATTGGAGAGGATAAGAGGTGGAGTAGTAGGCAAGAGGGGGATGGGGCCACTGGATGCCAAGGGAAGGAGTTTAGGGGCCTCAGTAAAGAGGGAGTTGAGAGCATTCGCTATGGTACGGGGATTGTTGCACAGAGAATCGTCAGTTAGCATCTCCGTGGGAGTGAGAGGTTTGGAGTTCGCCAGGATCTCGTTTATCTGACTCCAGTACTTCTTTGGGTCAGAGGCCGTAGACCGGAGGAGACTCCAGTAGTAGCTGCTCTTGGCAGCTCAGACTTCTTTGTTGCAGGTGTTTCGTAGAGTCTGATAGGCAACAAAGTCAGTATGAATAGAGGAGGATTTCCATTTAGACCAAAGCCTGTCACGCTGTTTGAGTAATTGAAGGAGAGGCCGCTTTAGCCACTTGGTCACCTTTTCTCTGACCCTCCGCGATGAAACTGGGATATGTTTAAACTGTTAGGCTAGCAGAGTGGCATTAAAGTAGACAGTGGCCAGGTTGATGTCATTAGTGTGGAATAAGGGAGACCAGTCAGTATGTTTCAGATCACTTAGGAATGCAGAGATGTCCAATGCAGAAAAGTTAGCGAAGGACAGAACTTTTGGAGGAGTAGTGAAAACCGAGGCACCCCTAACACAGTAGACAGGGCAGTGATCACTAATGGCGTCAGGTAGAATCCCCGAGGAGGAATAGCAGTCCTTGCGATTGGTGAGTATCCAATCTATCATCGAACGACAGAGGTTGTTGTGGGTTAACAGCGTGTGGGAAGAGATAAGTTGGCCTAGGTTGGCCTTACTGATAATGGAAGCAAGAGAGGCGGAGTTGAGACCCAGCCAGTCAAGATTGAAATCTCCCAGACAGATCACCTTGTTGTTTTTTGTTAGGATAGGAATCAGACCAGTAAGTTCCTCCAGTCCAAGTTTACTATTTCTTGGGGGTGAGTACACCTCAAATATATGCATCTTCTTGGCACCCCCTAGGAGCAGGAGACAATGCAGTACCTCACAATTGATCAGGCAAGGAGTTGGCAGCAGTGCGACATTCAAGTGAGGCTTGTAATATAGTGCTAGGCCACCCCCTCTTTTGGAGGATGCCCGGTCAGCGCGATACATGTTATAGCCACGTAGGGCACAGCTGTTGGTCAGGACCGTAGGTTTTAATCAAGTTTCAGATAGAACAAGGATGTCAGGGTTATTTAATTGCACCCAAGCTTCCAGCTCAGAGAGATTAGGAGGTAGACTGGATGTTTAGGTGAGCAAATGATAGAGAGAAGCTTGAAGAAGCTGGTGAGAGGCAAGGGAGTGGGTTTGGTTAGGATAGAGCGAGGGGCCAGGATTGGTTTCAATATCGCCGACTAATGTGAGAGTTAGGGTAGTGACCCAAAGAAATGCAAGGACTAGAGCATAAGAGACAGTGGTTGGGGAGGTAATCCTCCGGAGCACCAGATGCCTAATAAGGGAGCCAAGGAGTTTGTAGCTAAGGTAAACTAGAGGTGGAGGTGAGGCGGAACCTTCGGCTATCAGGTTAGAGTAAACGAAGTTGCATGTGGACTCCTTAGCGAGGGGAGGTAGGCCAACCGCAAGGGATAGGGAGCTGAGGGCAGGTACTGCAAGGAGCGACAGCCCAAGGAGATGCAAAGCTAACCTAGACAACATTGTGGACATAGAGTACAGGGGGTTCTGACTGCAAGGTAGTAGCAACCAAGGGGGGAGAAAGAGAGAATTTGAGCCAGGTAAGGGAGTAGTGGAAAACAGCAGGGAGGACTACTGGAAAATGCAGGTAAAACCACCATAGACTGGGGTAAAGGGAAAGAAATGTGAGCATAGGCTATTACAGTTAAAGGCTGACCCCTAGTGGAGATAGGTGATAACCTGCAGATGAGAATACTCACAGATAGAGTATAGAACTCACAGAGAATTGCACAATACACAAGACCTATATGAGTACACACAGCTAAGGGTGGGAGGGTATTGGGGGGCAGGCGGGGAGCAGCCGCACAGCGGCTGCAGGGAGGTAATGCCCTGAGCAGAGTCTGAGCAGCCCGAGGCTAAGGATCCAGCAAATCGCTGTTCTGCGTTTTGGAGGGGTGTACAGCCTGCAGTCCAAAGGAATCTCCCTCACGCTCCCACTTTCAGGTAGGAGAGAGCATGGGTCAGTGCCTCTTGGGCGCCACAAATTCTTACTTGTAGGTCCGAATCAGGTATTTTCATTCCAGCAGGGCAGAAAACAACAAATTTCATTTAGGCAGGGCTGAAAACAGGTATTTTCGTTTTGCAGGGTGAAAAGCAGGAAAATTCCATTTGGCTGGGCTAAATGCTGGTAATTTAGTTTACAGCAGGATAAAAATGGATAACTTAATGTCTACATGGCTTAAAACAGTTACATTCATTTTCTGCAGGTATAGTTGTGTAAATAAGGTCCCTCCTGTTACTCAAGCAAGCACACTTAGCACAGATTCGGTAAAGGCTGCAGAACAAAGCCATGGAGAAAAGGCACCAAACTTGAAATCAGGGCAGACGCTGTCCTTTCGCACTACCTGGGGATTACACGGTGGGAGGTCTCACTGCAGCTCTGTGGGCAGGAATGCCCCTGAGAAATTGGGAGTGCTGGGGATTACATGGCGGGAGGTCCCACTGCAGCTCCGTGGGGAGGAATGCCCCTGAGAAATTGGGAGTGCTGGGGATTACACGGCGGGAGGTCCCACTGCAGCTCCGTGGGCAGGAATGCCCCTGAGAAATTGGGAGTGCTGGGGATTACACGGCGGGAGGTCCCACTGCAGCTCCGTGGGGAGGAATGCCCCTGAGAAATTGGGAGTGCTGGGGATTACACGGCGGAGGTCCCACTGCAGCTCCGGGGCAGGAATGCCCTGAGAAATTGGGAGTGCTGGGGATTACACGGCGGGAGCTCCCACTGCAGCTCCGTGGGCAGGAATGCCCCTGAGAAATTGGGAGTGCTGGGGATTACACTGCGGGAGGTTCCACTGCAGCTCCGTGGGCAGGAATGCCCCTAATTAAAATGTACAGTGATTGGCTGTGCCCCATGTTAATGCCCTTTTGGTGCTACTTACAGAAAGAGTTGCGGGAATGCTTAGGAGAAGGGGTAGAACTCACAGCAGAAATGGTGCTGCAGTCGATCTTCCCAGTACACAGTCCATTGTGGCATAAAATTTTGCTACCATTATTTTTATTAGCAGCTAAAAAACAATCACACGTAAGTGGATGTCCACCTCTGTCCCCACAGTTTCGGACTGGAGGCAAATTGTCCAGAATATATACAGGCTTGAAGGCTTGATGGCAGGAATTCATGTTAGACTTACGCTCTTCAGAGTTAAATGGCAGAGATGGATATACTACATGGCACAAATAGATGCTGTCTTTTTACCTCGAAATGAGTGGCCTCTGGAGGGCTGATGGAGTGTCTTCCCGCCAGGGGTGAATTCTTTAGAGCTTAGCTAGGGCTGTGGATGGGTCAGAGGCTCATTTGAATATTACATTTATGGATATAATGACATTTCTGTGAATGTATAACTTGAAATTAATGCTTTATTGTCAATTAAGGGCTAAAACTATCAGTTATTTCAGAGTTGGTGACCTTTTTAGCTAATGGAAGCATGTCAAAACATATTAAAATGTTGATATTATTACAGCTGGTTTATCCTGTTCTCCGTATGTCTGTGTCCTGCTTCATTTAATACAAATTATGTTTAAAAAAAATGTACAGTGATATTGCTGCAACATATTGTAGGTGTGTATATATATATATATATATATATATATATATCAGGGGTGTAGCCAGGAATCTTAAACTTGTACTCAAAACTGATGCACTGTTGCCCCCCCCCATTATGTAAACATAAACCAAAATATGTGCTGCCACGTCACACCAACAATAGACCCGCCCCACCCCTGTTTGCCATGTCTGAGTTCAAGTAATCAGTTTCTTTCTGTAATCTTCCTTCCTTTGTTTTTCTGCCTGCCTGGTAAGTTGTTCTTGTTTGTGTATTGGGCTGGTGGCATCATTGCCCCATAGCAAACAACATAGGCAAAAGGGCTCTGTGTGACACACACAATGTGACTCACAATATCCTTGCTTTCCTCTTTTTGTTGCCCCCGCCTGATTTTTTTTTTTTACTGTACTCTGCTGAGTACAGTGCGTATACCTGCCGACACCACTGATATATATATATATATATATATATATATATATATGACAGGCTCTCGCTGTAACAAACAGTTTTGGGGCCATCATGGACATTTTTATAGTGTGCTGTTTGTTATGTAAGTTATGCGCCCCCACCACCACACACACACTGCCAGGGGTCAAGAAATCATTTCAGTATTTGTTCCTTTCTTCCTCTCTCGCAAATGGAGCAGAGGAAGCTCCAAGGCAGCCACAGTCACAGTCCCACCCCCACCCCCACTCCAAAACAGAACCCAGAAGTGCTGTTCCATGTGCCATTTACTGGACAGTGTAGGGTGCTGGAAGCTGAGTGTGAGCTTGGAGTGAGGGGTGGGGGGGCTGCCACAGAAAAATATAGCAGCCACTCTTTAACAGTCATGGCCCCCATAACAGAATCCAAAAGAGAGTCCAGTGTGAGGGCACGAAGTGAAAGTGCATTGCGGACTGGCATTGTCAGAGCTCTGGATCTGGGCTGAAAGTCATTGGGCATGAGAGACACAGACTACAGTATGTAACTTAATTGTAACTAAACTTGTAAAGCGACTGATTGTGGTTTCTCCCAGGAGCAGCCTGAACGGCTATCTGATACTGTAATGATGTCTCTCGTGAGAAACAAACAGCATTTGTACTGTAAGGCAAATGTTTACTCTAGTGAGGTACATTATAGCACGTGAGTACTGTAGACTGTATTATGTACTGTATATGGAGGCAATGTGCTCTGGAAGTCAGAGCACTGGCATGGGAACTGAAGATCACAGGTTGAAACTCTGCTACAGCGAACTACTCACTGTCTTGGGCAAGTCTCATACTGGTACTGTAGTCCACCCAGCTGCAGAAATGGGTAGAGGAAGGACCCCACTGGAAACGAGATGTTACATCTTATCTGGACTATCCTGGGAAAAATGTTGTTCTGTGTTAAACCCTGATTTCTGTTACCATGTTGTCACTGGAAAAATGATGAATGGGTAAATGTGCCTTTCATCCAGGGTCACTAACATGCAGTTGTCTCTGTGAGAGCTTTTGCCTAATTACCTCTGTAGAACCATGCCTGAAGATTCCATTCACAGAGAGAGCCAGAAAACTGATCAGTTCTCAGTGCCCACGTGTTAGGGAGAGACGTGCGCCCATGCAGCTCCCTTTCAGAAACCCAGATTTTCAAAATTATCGTTTTCTTAATTTTTCAGTAACTCCACCGATCGGAACTGTTTGTTTTCTACAGACAGCAGATAACATTTTTGCTTAGTTCCTCCTTTAGTGAATTGTTTTTACGTGGGAGGTGTTTGTGAGTGTGTTTTACTTTGTGGGGGTGTTTTTCACTTTTAGTCACTTTGAATCTGTGGCATTTGGTTTTGTGATTATGTTGCACTGTTTCTGTTAGTGCAACGTGGGCAGCTGTTTTTTTCATGCAAAGCACAGTGTTTTCCTCGCAGTTGCTTCATTTTGCGTGCGCAGTTCGAAATTTTGTGCAGCTGCAGCAGTTTGGTTTGTGTGACACGAAGTTTGCGTTTCTGTCAGTTTGTGAACTATTTGGCCGTTTGAATGATGCAAGGCGTACACCGGCATCAGTTGTTTTGCATGCTGTGGACAGATGAGCTATGGTGAGAGGCAGTGCAGTCATTTCTCTATTGATGCAGCATCTCTCGCGTGTTTTGGACAGTAGATTGGCGCTTACCTTTTGTTCTATAGTACAGTTGGTACTGAATTTGATACCACGGCTTTTTGCAGAGCATTTTCTTTTAAGATATGCAGAGTTGCTGCAAGAGTACAAGGCAGTATCCTTGCAGTATGTTTTGCCCATTCTGCATCAGTAATTCAAGACACTGAATTTTCGTTTCCCAGTGCCCAGGCCTCTGATGGCATGGAAGTAGGTATATCAGTGTTATCAAAAGGTAACGGCAGAAAAGAGTTACACAGGTTCTGCTAGACTTTACTGAATGAGACTTTTGATGTGGACCAATGCTCAGACTCCTGATTTTTGACCAGACCCCTCCAACTCCAGGGGCCCACCTCAGGCACATCACAGTGTACCTGAGCATGAAGGTGATACTCCCCCTCAATTTTCAACCTCTCCTGATGTTGAGGGGCTTGGTTCTATCCCATAGCCTCTAAATGAGAACAGTGCAGATGGTACTCCCATTCCTGATCGTGGGCCGCAGACTCCTCCTGAAGATTACCCAGATGAGGAGGTAGGAGAATAGATAGAGAGTTCAATTGTGTCCTATTTGCTTGCTAGACAGCTCATGGTCTTTCTGATAGAAGATCCTTGTAAGACATTACAGTTGGCAGAGAAGCAGGAGACTGCTCCCATAAAGGGGAATCCTGTTTGGTCTATTCAGGGAATGCTTCCACATATTTTCCCGAGTCAGAACATTTTTGACCCATAGCCTATGCAGGAATTGAAAAATTAGGACAAAAGGAAAAAGTTTGCCAAAAGACAGGCTAGCTGTTTTCCTTCCAGGGAGGCTAGTTTGCAAAAAATGGGAAACTTCTCCTGTGATGAGGCCACTACGGTATTTCAAAACTATTTAAACCCACAGCTATTCCTGTTGATGGGTCGGCTGTGCTTTCAAGCGGCAATGATAAAAGACTGGATGCAGCTTGTTGCTGGACCTGTTCAGCTACTGATTTAGCCATCAAGGCTGCTTCCGGCTACAGTGCTGGTTTCCAGAGCCCTTTGCAGATGGATGACTACCTTGTCTTGGGATCTCCCCAAGACTTTGAAAGCAAAACACCTCATTCTACTCATGTATTTAGCATCCTGATTCATAGGCAGTGCTTTACAGAGCTGATTCAACTGTCGGCGCATGGCTCAGCTGCATTGGAAAAGTCCCCTGAGCCTTGGTGAATCTGAAGAATGGCGTTTCTCGGGATTTGAATGATTTGTGCAATACAGCATTGGCCTTACCCTAACTTTGCCGCTCACTCTCCTAAAGCCAATCCTGCATTGCATGATCCTTGAAACTAGCACAACACCATGCCACAGATTCACCAAGGCTCAGAAACAGTTCTCCTAGCATTTCATTTCCTTACTTTTGTTACATTTTGTGCTTAAACCCTAACTGATGCACAAACAGTTTTTTTCCCCAGTGAATGTCTATCTGAATCTATCGGTCTGTCTCTTTGTCTGTCTATCTGTCTGTCACATGAATGGAACTTTTTCTAAGTAGAAGTGGTTAGCAGTTATTTCCCAGCATACCACAGCGATGAAAGCTGTACAGCCTTACAGTTAAAGCCCTATACAATGCAATTAAAGCTATATACCACAGGAACAAAATGAACATGCAGCACCAGTAAACACAATTAAAATTATTAATTAGTCCGATTAACACACCTAAAATAAAAGCAAAGCAATAAAACAGCTAACCCCTTGAAAGTATAAATGTCAAATGACACAGGCCTGACAGCAGCAAAATATGTAACAAAATGTCCACATTACTAGACCTACAAGACCCTTCTCCAAACTAAAACAACGTAAACTACAGCCTTACAGTTACCTAAAATTCCCTCTCTGTCTCTCAACAACCGTCATGTCCCTCAATGCTCCATCTCTGTCTGTTTAGATGCCATGCCCTCTGTGCTGCTACTGCAGGCTCCCAGGTGCTCCATAGGTGGTGACCATCTCTGCTCCTGACAGCAAATGCCATGCCAGAGAACATTCAGACTGCCGTCTCCATGTTACAGACCCGCTGAAACTGAGACCACACATTTTTTAATTTGTTTTTTTATTTACCGGGTAGGTGCAGTACATAGTAAAATGCTTATTTCTAGGGACATGGATATGTTGTTCAATCCACACTTACTGGCAGGTTCCTTGCCGCTTTAACTCTTGCCGGAAGGTATTCAAGCTGGCTCCTCCCACCCACCCGGGTGGTAAAACTCTCGGCTCCGCCCCATGACGCCAGATCTTCCTTACCGCTTGGAAGCTCAGGTTCCCTCCTTTGCGCTCTGCGTTTTAGGCCTGGATCCAAACTCTTTGGTTAACCCGAAACGAATTTTAAAATTTACAAGACTTCTGTCTTTATCTTCCCTCATGGCTGCGATGGACAAATCGACTCCCGGATTTCGTCCCGGACTGATCCGCACTCCACATGCATTTACTGCCTGGGGCTTGACCACAATTCGCAGGCCTGCGACTTGTACAAGTCTTTTTCGGTTACAGTCTTAGAGGATTGCGCTGCCAGATTGCAACTTGGACGCCCCGAGAAACGTTATCCTCCGGTCAAGTCGAAGGAGGCTCATTGTGCGGTGTCCGCAGCTGCGGGCTCGGCTTTACAGCTCGAACAGATGATCGCCCTCGAGGAGGAAGCGGCCCAGGCTGCAGCATCATCTTCCTCGGTCGCAGCATTTATCCCGCTCTCTTTGGGCTCCTCCTACATGGCTTCGTTTAAGGAGCTTTGTCAATCCCTCTCCACCAAGGGAGAGGGGCCTTCAGGATATTCCTCTCGGTCCAAAAAGAAGGACTCTAAGGGTAAGTCCCACCGTCGACGTTCATGGGAGTGGGAGTGGGAGAGGTCCCCTTCCCCGGATAGTCAACACTCGACTTCAGTCGAGGTTGTGGCTAAGGCCGCTGGCTTCACAGTGTCCCCGTCAGGTCAGCCGGCCGAGACACCCGTCGACGCAGTCAAGATTTGTCTCGACCCGTCGGACGGGCTGTCGACTGGAGAAGCCGACAACCCTTCTTCACCGGTTCCCCCGGTGGAAACCGAGGACTTGCCTGTGCCTCCTGTGCCGGAGTCCTCGGTTAAGGTCCCTGAACCAAGGGAGGAGCAGGTTTCCCCCACCCCCTCTCAGACCCACCCTCGGAAACACCGAAGGTCTCGGTCTCTATCTCGGACCTCGTCCAGGTCCAGCCGATCCCTCTGACATCGGCGGTCTCAGTCTCGGCACCGTGGAAAGCGGCGGCGCCACTCATCCTCGTCATTGTCCTCTTCAGAGGATAGGCTCTGGTGCAAATTGCGTCAGTGCTACGAGGATCTAATGTGGCAGCAGCTCCTTTTGACCAGGAATAAGGTGACTCTGTCGCCTTCCCCGGCCATTAAGTGGCTGTCACCAGAGTGGCCGGAACAACCCCTCGTTGTAGTCTAGAAGCCGAAGCTGGCACCGGTTGTTCAGCCGAAACCGGCTGCGCCACCCATTGTGGTGGAACCCCTGCCTCCACAACCTAAAACTGGGGCCCTGACCAAGGATTCTCGGTCGGGTCAGGGCTTGCCCCATCGGTTGTCGGTCACCCTCACTCCCGATCGACCTTGGCAGATGGAGGGTGGCTCAGGCACTCGGCTGCTGTTCGCAGACTCCTCGGAGTCTGACGACGACTCCTCCTTGTTCTCCAGGCCACTTGACCTGGAGTCCACCGGGGGTCAGTCGGTGGACGAGAGCCCATCCTCGTTCCTTGGAATGCTTCGACTCATCTCAGAGTCCACTGGGATGAAGCTCAAATCCGTTTCAAAATGGACCAAGTATCCCCTCATGAAGATATTGGACCAAGGGGATTCCCCCACGGAGGCCTTTCCGGTGGCCGAAGCCATTGTTGGCCGGTCCCTTGAGCTATGGCAGCAGCCAGCTTCTTGTCCAGCACCTTCGGCCAGGATGGCTTGAAAGTATGCGGTTCCCACTGGTTCACTCTCCAGTTTCTAGGAGGGCTAGTGACCGACAACGTTTTCCGGCGTTCTGGGAACGCTCAGGATGTGGACAAGCCACCTGATAAGGAGTCCAAGAAACTGGACTACTCCGGGCAGAAAGTCTATGCTGCTTCCTCCCTAGGCCTTCATCAGGCCAGCTCGGCCATTCTGATGGCACACTTTTCACATGCCATTTTGGGCTCCCTGGATGAGGTGATTCCTCATCTCCTGGCTGACCTTCAGATGACGGTCAAGCAGGTGCGGGATCAGGGAAAGGAGGTGGCCAGACAGCAGCTCCAACTTTCCTTGGACATCGCTGACTCATATGCCCGGTCAGTAGCGGCCACAGTGGCCATGCGCTGCAGAGCTTGGCTGCAGATCTCCACTTTTACAGTGGACACCCAGCACAAGCTGGCAGAGGTTCCCTTCTTGGGTACCGACTTGTTCGGTCCCGGGGTGGAGGGTCATCTGCAACGGATCAAGAAGTCCAATGCCACCTTGGACTCAGTCACGTCTGCCCAGAAGGACAAAGGCCGCCAGCAGCAGCGTAAGCCCTTTCGGCCTTCAGCCCCTGCAGCACGTCCGGCCCAGCAACACCAGCATCAGGGCCAGCAGGCTCGCACTTGGCACCCCAAAACCAAGCCTGCTGCTTCCTCCAGCAGGAAGCCGGGAGGGAAAGGTCCAGGAGGCTCCTCGGCCAGTCCTTCCTCCAAACCTGCCCAGTGACGGGTTGAGGGGTGTCACTCCTCCCCGGGTTCCTCCCATGGGGGAACGGCTCTGCCACTTCCTTTCCGCCTGGTCTGATATCACCATGGACCGCTGGGTGCTGGAAGTGGTAGGAAAGGGTCTGCCTCTGGAATTGAGCAGTCCCCACCCTGATCAGAACCCGTCGCCCACAGGGGAGCTCTGAGTCACCCAGCTCTCTCTGTCGGCTCATCGCAGACATTGCTCTCCTCCAGAAGGAGGTGATCCAGGAGGTGCGGATCCTCCATCAGACCCAGGGTTTGTGTCCAGGTACTTCCTGGTCCCAAAACGGACGGGGGCTGGCGCCCCATTCTAGACCTACACGACCTGAACAAGTTCCTAAGGTCTCGAACCTTCAGGATGGTCACTCTGGCTCAGATCATTCCATCCTTGGAACGAGACATGTGGTTCTGTTCTCTGGACCTCCAGGACGCGTTCTTTCACATCCCAATCCGTCCATCCCACCAGCGATTCCTCCACTTCAGAGCGGAGGAATCCCTTTACGAGTTCCAGGCCATGCCCTTTGGCCTCTCTCCAGCTCCCAGGGTCTTCACCAAATGCATGGCAGTGGTGACAGCATTCCTGCGGGGCCAAAGGGTCCATGTGTACCCTTACCTGGACGACTGGCTGGATTGCAGCCCCCTCCAAGCTGGAGGTGGAGTGGTCCAGGGATCTGGCCCTCCACGTCTGCTCTCAGATTGGCCTCCTCATCAACGAGGCCAAATCAGAACTCGTGCCAACACAGGTGATTCATTTCATCAGGGCAGAGCTCCACTCTCTTCGAGCCAGAGCGTGGCTCCCGGCGGACAGGGCCGAGGTTCTTTCCTCCTTTGCCCAATCATTTCTGGTTGGGCAATTGCACCCTGCCCAGGACTTCCTGCGCCGCCTGGGCCTCATGGTGACCTGCACCAGCGTGGTAAGTTGGGCCCGTTGGCACATGCGTTGCCTGAAATGGGGACTGGCCCGCCAATGGTCACAGTGCTCCGGTCCTCTGGACCAGCCAGTGACAGTGACCCAGGAGATGTGGAACGGCATCCAGTGGTGGCTTGTTCCAGCTCATCTGCAGGAGGGTATCCCATTTGTCCGCCCAGAGCAGATGGTCACTCTGACAACCGATGCCTCTCTGATGGGTTGGGGTGCCCATCTGGGGGAGCTCAGAGCCCACGGCCTCTGGTCCCCTCAGGAGTCTCGATGCCACATCAACCTGCTGGATCTTCGAGCAGTCCGACTAGCCCTCACCGCCTTCGCTCCATTTGTACGGGGTCAAGTGGTCCAGGTCCAGACGGACAATACCACGACCATGTACTACCTAAACCACCAGGGTGGGACGCGCTCCTTGCCTCTGTGCAAGGAAGCTCTCCGCACTTGGTCTCTCGTGAGCAGTCTGGAGGCAGATCTCCTAGCCATTCATGTGGCAGGAGCCTCCAACACTCTGGCTGATGTCCTAAGCCGGATAGGTGCTGCATCTCACGAGTGGTCTCTCTTGCCGGAGGTAGTACAAGATCTATTCTCCCACTGGGGCACACCTCAGGTGGACCTGTTTGCTTCAAGGGGGAATGCGAAGCTGAGGCTGTTTCATGCCCGCCCCCCTCAACAGGGCTCGCTGCAGGGGGATGCCTTCTCGAGGCCGTGGACCCCGGGTCTCTTCTACACCTTCTCCCCATTTCTCTTGATCCACAAGGTGCTTCTCAAGGTGAAGAGGGACAAGGCACAGGTGATTCTGGTAGCCCCAGACTGGCCCCGCCAGTTCTGGTATCCAGATCTCCTCAGCCTCAGCTTCAGGCTCCCGAGGCGGCTTCCAGCCCGCCCGGACCTGATCTCAGTCAACAAGGGGAAGATACTCCACCCAGACCTTCAATCCCTGCACTTGACGGCCTGGTTACTGAGCGTCTAGAGTTCCAGGCCTTGAGTCTTTCCGACGAGGTCCTCAACGTTGTTGAGGCATCCCATAAGGAGTCGACCAGAAAATGCTGTCTTCAAATGGAAGAGATTCTTCATTTGGTGTCAGGATAAGGGGTTGGACCCTTCCTTCTGTTCCTTGGCCAGCATTCTGGACTACCTGTGGTCCCTTTCTCAGCTAGGGCTTGGGTCGACTACCCTTAAGGTGCACCTAGCAGCCATCTCTGCTTACCGGGCATGGGCCGGGAAGCAGTCAGTGACACAGGAGAAGGTGGTCGGGTGCTTTTCCAAAGGCCTTGATCACATATCCCCTCCGGTGCGAGAACCTCCACCTCCGTGGGATCTACTGCTGGTATTGGCTAAGCTCATGGGCTAGCCATTCGAACCGATGCACAGGTGTGACATCTCTCACCTGTCGTGGAAGACCGCCTTCTTGGTGGCTATCACATCAGCCAGAAGGATGGGAGAGCTCCAGGCACTTTCCATCGAGACTCCTTATCTGGTCTTCCACAGGGACAAGGTTGTCCTGCGCCCCCACCTGAAATTCCTTTTGAAGGTGGTGTCGGAGTTTCACCTTAACCAGGTGTTGACTCTGCCAGTGTTCTACTCCAATCACACCTCGGAGGCCGAATATAGGCTCCATACTTTGGACTCTAGAAGAGCGCTCTCTTATTACAAGGAGCGGATGGCTGAAGTTCGGGAGAGGTTCGCCAGCTGTTTGTCACCTACGCTGAAGCCGCACCTGGCAGACCTGCAGCCAAGCGGACGATAGGCAGGTGGGTCACCTCCTGCATAGATCTCTGTTACAGGTTGGCGGGCATGGAGCCTCCCAGAGGGATAAGAGCTCATTCTACCCACCATACCGCTGCATCGGTGGCTGCTTCCAGGGACGTCCCTATCCAGGAAATCTGCAGGGCTGCTACCTGGAAGTCAGCACACACCTTCATTACCCCTACCACATCGACCTCGAGTCATGCAGGGATGCTGGTTTTGGGACCTCGGTTTTCCAATCCTTATTTCCCAAGTAGGGGTTGCGCGCCTTGCCTCCCTCCTCCTGGAGAACTGCTAGGAGTCTGCCAGACAGTGTGGATGACCAACATATCCATGTCCCTAGAAATACAGGTTACTCACCTGTAACAGGAGTTCTAGGAATGGTATATGTTGTTCATCCACACAACCCACCCTACCTCCCCGGCTTTGACGCGCAACCTGGCTTCCAGCGGGCTAGATCTGGCGTCATGGGGTGGAGCCGAGAGTTTTACCACCCGGGTGGGTGGGAGGAGCCAGCCTGAAGACCTTCTGGCAAGATTTAAAGCGGCAAGGAACCTGCCAGTAAGTGTGGATGAACAACATATACCATTCCTAGAACTCCTGTTACAGGTGAGTAATCTGTATTTTTCAGAGACAGCCCTTTAGAATACATTCAAGGACACACTGGAGATCTGAAACAAAATTTAGTGGATATATAGTGCATGAAGTGCTGATCCCGACCACATTCTCCATGTCATTTCTGACTACCATGCTGACTGCCGGCACTAAAGGATGGACTCATGCTGATATGATTCCTTTTATAAGAGGACCACTACACTACAGAAACACAAAGGAACAAAAAAACTGTATCATATGAAAATGCCACTAGTCTACGGAAAAACAATGGGACAAAAACAAAATCCAAGAATGTGTGGCAGAAGGCGGCTCAGTGTTCCATGAACAGAGCCACAGCGAAAACACAGAGACACAGAAGTTGAGCTGGGCTCAAATGCTCTGAAGTAGAAGAATTATGTTGAATTGGGCCCTAAAGTAGTAAACTGGGTCAGAAACTGGTTGAGTGACAGGACACAGAGGGTGGTGGTAAATGGCGTTCAATTTGAGGAGAGGGGGGTAACCAGTGGAGTGCCACAGGGATTCGTGCTGGGGCCAGTCCTCTTTAATGTCTTCATAAGCAACATTGCAGAGGGGTTTGAGGTGAAGATATGCCTCTTTGCAGATGATGCTAAGATCTGCAACAGAGTCGACACTCCAAAGGGAGGGGGTTGGAAAAATGAGAAAGGACCTAAACATGCTTGAGAGTGTGGCAGCTGAGATTCAATGCAAAGAAGTGTAAAACCATGCACTTGGGCGCGAAATCCAAGGGAGGAGTACAAGTTTGGGGGGATGACTGCCACCAGTTAAGAAAGGGACCTGAGGGTAATCCTATCTGATGACCTAAAGGTAACCAAACATTGTGAGAAGGCTGTGGGGAGAGCCAGTGGGATGCTAGGGTGCATAGGGAGAGGTATCACCAGCAGAAAAAAGGAGGTGGTTATGCCACTGTACAGATCCCTAATGAGACATCATCTGGAGTACTGTGTCCAGTTCTGGAGGCCACATCTCCCGAAGGACATAGAAAAAATAGAGGCTGTCCACAGAAGGGCAACAAAAATGGTGTAAGGACTGCACCAAAATTCATATGAGGAAAGACTAGAGGACCTCAGTATGTATTCCTTGGAGGAGAAGAGGGAGGGGGGGGATGATATGATAGAGACATTCAGGTACATCAGGGGTATAAACAAGGTGCAGAAGGGTAGCATCTTTCAGAAAAGAAGGTGTACAAGAACAAGGGGGCATGATATGAGGTTGGGGGGTAGGCTCAGGGGCAACGTGAGGAAGTACTTTTTCACAGAAAGAATAGTGGATGCTTGGAACAGCCTCCCTGCGAAGGTGATGGGGGCAAACACAGTAGGGGAATTCAAGAATGCATGGGATAGACATAAGAGTACTCTAGCAATAGGGAAGAGAGGGTAAGCCTCAGATCAGCTAGGGTCTGTAGTATTGCATTAGGTAGGGAAAAGGGGCAGACTAGGTGGGCCATAAGGTCCTTATCTGCTGTCACCTTCTGTGTACCTGTGTAATTACTGCCACATTCTTGGCATGGTTAAGAAGTCATTTATTCTGGTCTGGTGGCGCTGAGGGTTGAGGCGCTGGACGCCACACCTCGCACCACGCCGGCGACCCGGGTTCAGGAACAAGCCTGGGCAGCTGGGGGTCGGGGGGGGCGGAAGAGATTGAGTATCCGGAGGACTGCTCTCTCTTCCCCGGGAGGGTTGGGGAGGCGACCCGCTCAAAGCGACCTCTGGCAGGGGCTGGAGGTTGCCAAAAGTATCGTTATTAGCGTATGCGGGGTGGAGCCACAGCAGTATGTTGCTGTGGCCGGGCTCCACAGGGGCGTAACTGGCAAGAAACCCCCCCCCCCCCGACAGGGGGGGTGAAAGCGCCCCTACCACCCATGAACCACACTCCTGCATTCTGGCAATGGCTCTCCTCGCCCTGTCTCCTCCCCGGCCCAGTGCTCAACCCTATAGAAAGAGTGCCCTGGAAGGGGGCGTCTGGGGAGAGCTCAGGCCACGCAAGGAGGTAGAGTCCATGTGGTGGGCGGTCACTGGAGAGAGAGAGTTCGGAGGACAAGAAGAGGTGTAAAATAGAATTGAAAAGTCATTTATTGCACAAAATATATGGGAGTAGCACCCTTTGTTTGGCAGTATACAGGGGGATGCTACTCGTTATGTTTTGTGCACAATAAATGGCTTCCTAACCATTCCAAGATTGTGGAGGTAATTTTTCTGCTTTAGTATGTTTGAGCCCAGCTGCTCTACTTCTGTGACAAAATCAAAATGTAAAACAAAACCTGGAAATGTTTACAAATGCGATCAAATCTTAAAGGCACCATTCTCCTATAGTATATAAAATAAATGTTGGGTAAGTGTGGCATATGGGGAAATGTACCATCTTGGGGGTCTAATGAAGTTATAATGCCCTTTGGGATCATGGCATTATTACTGCATTAGTAGTAATAGTAGCACTCTATTTTTCGACAGGATAAGAACTTTTAGGACCAAGTTGGCCCTATTTCAAAGTTGTCCTGTCCTTAGGCCTCTTCAATGGTATATTGCTCCAGACACCACACTTACCTATCATTTGATATAGTAAAGCTTTCAATACAATTCTCCACAGAAGGCTGCTAAACAAACTAGGGAGTCTGGGTGTTGGGTACAAGACACTGAGATGGGTGGGGAACTGGCTGGAAAATAGAACTCGGAGGGTGGTGGTAAATGGTATAAGTTCTGTAGAGGGGAAGGTGACAAGCGGAGTTCCCCAAGAATCAGTACTAGGCCCAGTCCTCTTTAATGTCTTCCTCAGTGACATTGTTGAGGGTCTGGAGGGAACGTTTCCCTGTTTGCAGATGACACAAAGCTCTGCAACAGAGTGGACACAGCAGACGGGGTTGATAAAATGAAAAGATACCTAAAAAGGTTGGAAGACTGGTCTAAGGAGTGGCAGCTGGGGTTCAGTGCTAAAAAATGCAAGATCACGCATATGGGTAACAACAACCCAGGGGCAGTTTACAACCTAGGGGAGAGGAAATTTCAAGTTCCAGACAGGAGTGGGATCTGGGAGTTATCATCTCGGATGTCCTGAAGGTGGCCAATCAATGCAACAAGGCAGCAGCAAAAGCTAGCAGGATGTTGGGCTGCACAGGTAGGGGAATAACCAGCAGATGGAGGGAAGTGATACTCCCACTGTATAGACAACGTGTGAGGCCTCAAGTTGAATACTGCATCCAATTCTGGAGACCCCCATCTTCAGAAAGACATAAACAGGGTGGAGGCTGTGCAGAGAAGGGCAACCAAAATGGTGAGTGACTAAACAACAGACCATATGGAAACAGATTGAGGGAGTTAAATATGTATTCACTTGAGGAAAGGAGGGACATGATTGAAACATACAAATACCTCTTGGGGAGAAACAGAGTGCAAGTAAATACAATTTTCCAAAGAAAAAAGTACTCCAGAACTAGGGGCCACAATATGAAGCTGGGGGGGGGGGCTCAGGGGGAATGTGAGGAAATATTTTTTTTACAGAGAGGGTGGTGGATAAATGGAATGGACTGCCAGCTGAGGTGGTGGGGGGGGAAACGGTTACAGACTTCTAGAGGGTATGGGACAGACACAGCGGGAGCTTAAGAATGCAACATGTGAGAACATTAAACTAATTGGAGTCTTAAGGGTGCACAAAAGGCACTAAAACGGGCAGATGTGGTGGGCCTATGTGCCCTTATCTGCCATCAGCTTCTGTGTTTCTATATGTATCCTCAAACATTTTATCTGAGGCTGGCCCAGTGGCATGGTGGGTTGAGGCGCTGGATGCCACACCACCACCCACGTTGGCGATGTGTTCGGAATTGACTCAGATTACTCAGGGGCCAGCCACATGAGGAGGATTGAGTGTCTGACAACAGCTCTCCTCCTTTGGGGTGGGGGGATCCAAGGGTCCAGCTACTCGACTGCCATCTGGCAGAGTCTGATGGTAGTGACAGTGCATGGGAAGGCTGCTGGCTACGCGTTGTTGCACACACAATGTTCTGGGGGACCACGGGGAGGGAAAGCCTTGACTCGCTCAACATCCCCTGGACTCCCCACACGACACTATTGTCAGGCCACCTATGAGTGGTTAACCTGTATCCCCAAGCTAGGTCGGTGATGGGGCCGGGGGGAGCCCCCAAGTCAGGGGAAGACAAAACGGCAGCAAAAATGTCTGTCTATCTCTGAAACAACATGCTGTCTGTTGGGATAAGGGATGAATAGTGATACATGAGAAGGATTATGGTCAACAGTTTATCCTTGAAAACTGATCAGCCCCAACCCTAACCCTGCTGGCCGCTCTACCACAAAATAGATAGCTCATTGATCCCACAGTGATCAGATTTCTCCACTCCCCAGACTTTAAAAGGGGTGCAGTATTTTGTTGACTATAGGGAGCAGTAGTGACCTCCCATAAATTGCTTGTTCTAGGTTTGCCAGTCCCAGCCATTTACTACAGCCATAAAGAAAAGGAGGTGACCCATTGTATCAAACTGTCTTAACATTTATTTATTTTAATTTTTCATAGAGGCTTTTCTCCCTTGCCATATCTGTTCTGCCAGGGATATACCCTGTGCAGACCTGTATCACTGATCTCCCCTGACCCCGGCAACCCACTGGTTATCCCCCCCCCCGGCTTGCCCTCTATGGCATAGGCTTGGTGGGGGGTGTTCTCTCCCCCGAGGTAGTCCACTATCTGGAATAGGATCCAGTGCTGGCACACAATAGGACCCAGGAGCCCAGACCATTATTTGGACAGATACATTTATTTTCCCATTTTTTCTTTGTCCCTCCCCAGCACGAGTGCAGGCTGTGTAATGGCCTCACACTCATGTACGTAGCACATCCCCTGGAGCAGGAGCTTACTCTCTGACCCAGCTGCAGAGGCTGCTGCAGTGCCGGAGCTCGGTGCCAACCCTCCTCTGCTGAGGTACTTTGCCGCCCAATAGCTACCTCAGCCTGGCCTGCCTACCGCCTTGGTGACTCAGGTTCACTCCCGAACTCAGGTCATCTGCACGATGTTGGGCATTGGGGCAACAATGTCTAACATTTGTAACACTCACACAGCGGAGGGTGTGAGGAACATTTTGTTTGGCACTGATGATAAAATACCTCTAAACATAAAACAGAAATGATTGAGAAGAAAATCACACCACATCACAAGGGATGTGGTTTACCATTTCCAGTCTATGATGGTATATCATAGCCCCGTTTCATTGTGCTTGTAAACATTGCATATGGTGAAAGCGTGAGCAAGTCATCTGGTAAAAATTGGAGCTTTATGTCCTTTCAAGGCTCCCATCCATTGAACTGGTGGCTTTTAATAATAATAATAACAATAATTTTATTTATAAGGTGCCTTTCAATTGCCAAGGCGCAGTACATAAATAACAGATTGAAACAATAAAAATCATTAAAAATACTGCTGGATCAAAACAGTCATATCAATCACTATTCTAAAAATGCAGTTTCCTACAAAAAAGTCTTCAAACCTCTCTTGAAGCCCTCCACAGAAGTGCACTCCCGAAACCGACGGGGTAGAGAGTTCCAAAGGGTGGGGGCCACGTACGCAAAAGCCCGAGCGCCCGAAGATTTCAAATTCACCCTTGGAACCTCTAGCAACCTCTAATGCAGCTGTCTCTATTTTCTTTAAAATACGAAGCGTGCAGGAGAATCCCCCAACCCCCCCAACATATTTCCATATAGTTGCGGTAACCTGGAAGTAGTGCAGTAACACTAAGCACTGCCACAAATGAGTGCTGGATCATTTCTGCATGTATAAAAATGACTATTGGATTACACTAGATCTTGACCGAGTATATACTGTAGATGGTAACAGTACACTTATAAACTGTCAAGTATTGTGCTGGGGTATGCAGCCTTGAAGCTCGCATTCCAGTTCTCATGTAGACATTAGCCAACATTGTTGTGTTGCTGCGAATGGCTCACAGCTTTGTTCCAGTGCTATGAAGAACTGTTAGTTTATTCCACATGGAAAGTAGAAATTCAGACAACATTTTGGAAGGAATAAGTACTGTCATGCAGAAAATGAGTCGGTTTAACAACTGGTTATGCCTCCCTCCACAGACACTTCACACTCACTCACACTCAACCTCTCGGCACTGAAATGCATAGCATTGGCTGTTACAAAGCAGATCACATGGTCATCAGGTGCAGCACATTCTTAATATAAAGAATAACAACATTTGCAAATGCTAAGCGACAGGTTTCAAGTTGAGCAATATTTCCATGAGGTTAGTTTGTTTAATTGTTTACTTGTCCAGAAATAGCTGTGATACAGCGTGGAACGTTGCTGTCTCCTTGTGAAACGAGAAATTTTAGCTGTATGAAATGTAGTGCTGTGTCTGATGTGCAGCACTTCAGAGTATAGCTTCAGTATTTGTTGCCAAATTGTAGTGAACGTATTCGATTTTTCCCCCGTATACATCGATGATGCCCCCCACCCCGAATAGCCCTTACATCCATAATCTCCTCTCCTTCCCCCGGTCACCTCCCCCTGACGTACAGGTCCCACGCCACAGGCTCCTATCTCCTGCATCCCATATGATACCTCCTGTGCAGCGTGTCCAGATTCGGCTACGGTGAGGGACCTACTCTTGGAGTACACGTACACCAGGAGGGTCGGGACCTGACTTTTTTTTGTTGCCTGGGTAAGTACACTGGAGCTGCAGCTTCTTTTATTCACATGACCTGGGATTATAGATCACAACAAAAATACAACTACAATAAAAACCATGCAGAGGTTGAAATTAAGTTTTGCATCCACTAGCCAGCAGGGCCAGTGACTGGGAAAATCTACTAGCCTCACAGACGTTTCCACTGGCCCAGCTGTTTTACTTATTGAAATGTTACCTTCTCCAGTACAAGCTCATAGGGCTAGTTAGAAGAAATTCTTACTAGCCCGATACAAAATCTACCAGCATTTGGCTAGTGGGCCAGTGCCGTTTTCGACCCCTGCCATGTATACAACTGACCTGATGACAGGGCTCACAAGGAGCCATCATTAGCAGTGGTCAGGCTTTTCCCCCCCTTGAAAGCCTACCCACCACCTGACAGCTGGATGTCTGCATCACAGCGACGGCCTGTGGGGGAGCTTTGGAAGTCACCAGGGTTACTGTGCCATCCAGCGTTGCAATTACACTTTATGAGCTTTTGGGAGCTAGGGGGACTGCATAAGGGCCCTGTCTTTAAATCAAGCCCTGTTTCCCATTATTAGCCAATGACAGTGATGCGTGAGCTATCTGGCATCACTGTGGAGCAAGGGGGGCCGAGCCGTGGCAAGCCCCCCTATAATTCCAACACTGATTGCTGTCATGCATTTACCGCCCCCATCACAGGTGACAGCTATGCAGTGCTCCCACTGTCACCTTTTCCCTGGGATTGGGAGTTGAGGACACAATGGGAATCCAGGTCTCGCACATGTCAGTGCATTGTGCTACAGCTGACAACACGGTGCCAAGCTTAGGATCCATTCAGAGTCTGACAACAGTATGCATTCAGTTAGGTGAGCTCGGTCTTGCTTGTGGAAGTGCTTGTGTGGATTACTAACAGGATTATTATCTTTTTTTTTCTGGTTTGTTATCATGCTGTTATTCACTAGATCTGTGTAGAAAGTAAACTTTCAATGAGGGTCTTCAATGTCATGGCATACTGTAGTTGAAAAACCTAGTATTTAAAACTGATTTATCTTTCCAGCACTTTTCATCCAGTTAATGCTAATTATTGAAATATTTGTCCATAAATGAGCACTTTTTGTCTTGCAATAGACCTACTCTCAACTATTTCATACCATGGAGGGAAACAAATGCAGCAATCACTGGTCCCGTAGACGACACACAGGTATTTCATACTTAAAAATGACATTTATGAACATACAGAGTTGCCAGCAGAAAAAGGCCATATGGTCTGTGTAGTCTGTGTGTCGCGGAATCCATGAACTTGCGTTCCCGTGACACTCCCACTCCTTGACTCCTTAACGCTGTCCCACCTTCTTTTAAACACCCCAACCATTCTCTGATAGACTACCTTCTCTTCCGGAAGCTCATTCTATCCTGCACCACCCTCTCTATAAAGGAGAACCTCCTGACCTCTGTCCTGAACCTTCCAACTGCCAGTTTGCAGCTGTGCCTCCTAGTGTTCTTGTTCTTACTGAATCTACAGATCCGCAAGCTCCACTAAGTTTATACCTTTGAGGTACTTGAAGGTCTCAGTCATGTCCCCTCTCCCCCTTCACTTCCCTAGTTAGTGCATGTTTAGGTTTTCTAGTTTTTCCTCATCCAGGAGACCATGTTGACCCTGGATCATCTTTGTAGCCCTTCTCTGTGCTGAATCCAGTTGGTGTATGTCCTTCATTAAGTAGGGACTCCAGGACTGCAAAAAACCCACTAGTGACCTCCCTCAACCCTGACGGCTTCCCACACTACCCTTTGGGTCCTCCCCCAGCCAGTTTACCACCCTCTTGGTCAAGTTTTGTTTACCCGCACCCAGGTCTTCCAACTTTTTGATCAACCTCATATGGGGGACAGAGTCAAAGGCCTTACTGAAGACCAGGTACATCATGGCTGCTGCCTGGCCCCTGTCCACTGCCTTTGTAACCCTGTCAAAGCAGCTAATCAGATTTGTTTGGCATGAACTCCTTAACACAAATCTGTGCTGCCTTTTGTCCCATTTGTCTCAAGGAACTTGACCAGTGATTTTTTGGGGATGGTTTTCATCAGCTTGCCAACTGTCGATGTCAGACTGACTGGTCTGTAGTTCCCTGGCTTGTCCCTTGTCCTGCTCTTGTACAGTGGCACATCAGTGGTCCTCCACTCTCATGGCACTACTCCTGTGTCTAGCAAGGAGTTGAACAGATCGGTCAGGGGGAAACTGCCACCATCTCGCTCAGTACCCTAGGGTACATGCCATCTGGCCCAGGGGGGTTTTCCCACCTTGAGGGCCCTGATCCCCTTGAGGACCCTGTCCTCCATAATCACCTCTTCCCTCATCCTTCCTCTCTCCTCTCCTCTCTCCCTGACCCCATGTTTTCCTATGGAACTGGTCCATCCTCCTCTCCCCCCCCCCTTTCCTTCTCCTGCTCGTTCGTAGATACAGAGCAGAAGAATTCAGGACTCATAGCTGACTACCACACCTACAGGACTCAGAGAAGTGACTGTAAAAAGCGGATCAGGCTAGCAAAGAGCACATACTGTAAGAGCTTCTGCTGGAAGCATCAGGTGACCCCAGGAAATTCTGGATACATGTTAAACCATTCCTAGGCACAAAGAAATCTCAACTGGCTGAGGAAATGATCCTTAAAGGAGTCAACTGCAACAACCCTGAGACCACTGCAGAAGCATTCAATAAGCAATTCTCTGACCTGTCCAGCTTTACATCTGTCTTCCTCCAGGGGCAGCCTATTTCTCCACCCACTCCAGCCAACTCTACACCATTTCACCCTCCTTTCTACTTTAAGGCGATATCCAAACAGATGTTCTGGGTCTGCTAAATACCATTTCGGACAACACTAGCATAGGCTAGGACGGTATTGAATCCAAACTTCTTAAACTGGCCGCACCATTTATTGCCCAGCCTTCAGCAAGGATCTTCATCCTCTCTCTTTGCAATGAAGTTGTCCCAAATATCTGTAAGATGGCTAGAATCACACCGGTATACAAGAAAGGTGATAATAGGGAAATAACTAATTATCGACCGACAGCTGTACTATCAGTACTGTGCAAAATAATGGAAAAGCTAGTTTCAGCCCAGGTCACTGAATACATGACAAAGTATAACCTTCTCTCGCCTATTCAATATGGCTTTTGCAAAGGTCATAGTACCTCCACGGCATTGCTCCACCTTGTAAATGACATTCTAACAGCTGTTGACAATGGCCACCTCATGGGGGGGCAGTTTTTATCGATCTCACAAAGGCGTTTGACCTTGTTGATCATTCTCTTCTTCTAGATAGCCTCCTAGCCCTTGGTTTCTCTAACCATGGTGGACTGGTTCCGTAGCTATCTGTGTAATAGAACTCAGTTTGTTAGATTCACTTCTGCTGTGTCCAGCCCGACAACTATTAACCTAGGTGTTCCCCAGGGATCAATACTAGGACCCCTTCTCTTCTCTATTTTTTATTAATAACATCGCGTCAAATATCCCCGAATGCTCAGCTATCCTGTACGCGGATGACCTGATCTTATACTCTAGCAATAAAAATATACGCCATATCAACCTGACCTTCACTACTGCTTTTAAATCTATTCAGTCATGGCTTTTCCAACACAAATTAATCCTTAATGCTGATAAAACGCTTACAATGTTGTTTGACTCTACATTTAAATTAAATAATAACAGGGACCTTTTTAAAGTCTCAGGTCAGGGTGGGATGATTCTTGAATCAGTTTGATCTTTTAAGTATCTATATCTATATTATAAGTATCTATCCTTGATGAGAATCTTAACTTTGATAAGCATATAATGACTACCTGTAAATCAGTTAATGCTAAAATTGGTGTAGCCTACAAAACCAGCTACATCCTTACGCAGTCAGCCAGACTAGCTACAGCCCGTGGGATCTTACTCCCATCCGTATCTTATGGGGTAGTCACCTATCTCAATGCATCCTCAACTCTCCTAAGGAAGTGGGATACAACTTATAACGGCATATGTAGGTATGCCTCGGCCTCTCCCAGGTCAAAACACCATTGTCTGCTCTATGCGGATCTGAACTGACTGCCCCAGTCAGATGCTCGTGCTCTCACTCTTGGCTCACTGACTGATAATGTCGTTAGAACCAGCATCCCAGTCTTGCTGGCCTCCCTACTTACTCCGCTGCCCTCCTCTCATGGTCTCCGCTCATCTGATAAAGCGCTGCTGACAATACCAAGATGTAAATCTAACAAAGGCACCCATGCCTTTTCTCACTTAGTGGCCAAACTCTGGAACTCCCTGCCTCTTGAGGTTCGCCTAGCCCCATATCATGCCCAGTTTAAAAGAAAATATTGTTCCTTCCTCTTTAGCCAGGTCTCCTGTACCTGCTTCAAACCTCCCCTGAATCCTGTTTATCGGACTCCCTCTCTCTCACTTCCCCCCAAAAAAACAAAAAAAACTACTCTCTGGTTAGCCCATTTAGTCAGATCAATAAGCACTTATATTGTCTTCTTGTATCTGTTTCAAGATGCTCTCATCCTCAGCTGTCTGCTTGAAAGAATGAGTACTAGTCACGAGGTGTCTGCTGCTATTATGCCTATTCTGTCACGTATGCTTACAATCTGTGAAATCTCTGTCCTTGTCGATTCCCTGAATTCAAAATGTATGTATTCTGCTATCCTTACCTATTATCAATCACGCCTGCAAATCGTGTAATCTTGATTTGCTATTGTATTTATGTTGATTTCCCTGAATTGCAAAATGTATGTATTTGCAAAATGTGTGTATTCCTCAATTATTCCTACCCACTGTAATCTCCCGGGACGTGCCTGAAAATAGTCATGTCTTGGCAATGGTGCTTACCCGGTTAACAAAAACTAAATAAATTATCAATTTTATAGCTCTACCTTTTCTCAGTTGTCTTCCATCCACTCAGCCCCCTTTTCAGCTTCACAGTACCCTCTTTCATGTACCTTTTTTCCCTGATGTATCGAAAAAAGGTCTTGTCTCCCTCCTTAACCTCTTCGTTATATTTAGCTCCATCTCTGCCTTGGCTTGCTTTATCACTCTGCTTGCTGTTTTTACATTTTCCAAGTAACTGACCCTGTCCTCTTCCCTCTGGGACTTACTACATTTTTTGTTTGAAACCCCTTTTTTCTCTCACTCCCTTGCCAACCTCTCCCGTAAACCAAAGTAGTTTACTGTGTTTATGCTTTTTTCCCTTCTATTTTTAACAGGTTGCTTTGACTGCTAGGGCTCCCTTATGAAGCAAGGATCATTTTTCGTCCACACCCATGTCCGCCCTGAGATTTGCCAGATACTCTTCCAGTTTAACCCCCATTTTATTGAAATCAGCCCTTCTGAAGTCTAGAACATGTGTTTTAGTGCTCAGTACCTCCCGTCCCTTAGCAATATGGAAACACATTGACTGGTGGTCAGTACTTCCCAGGGGCTCTGCAACCCTGATGCCTCTGACCTGAGCACAGTTTGTCAGCACTAACTCTAAGATGGCCTGGTGCCTAGTCAGAGCCAGCATTCCCTCAGTTAGGAATCCATCCTGGACTGCATCTAGGAGCATTTGGTTCCTACTGCAGTTGATCTGGGGGATGCTTCAGCCCACATCGGCAGGTTGAAGTCCCCCACTGTAACCCCCACTTTCTCTGCAACATTCCTGATGCCCTAAGTGTCAGTCTGTGGTTTCATTCTAATTAGGTGACAGATACACCACTCCCACTATTATTTTCCTCTCTGTCTCTGTTTGGATCTGCACCCATATTGACTCATTGCCCTCTTTCTCCATATCCTCCCTTTTGACAGTTATCCCTTCTTTAATGTAAAGTACCACCCCTTTCTCTATCCTTACTGTGGAGGGTGAATCTCAGAACAGAGAGATCTTACTTCAAGGGGGCTCTTGAAGCAGGCAGTAACCATAAGGACTGAGCCACCAGATACTAGGACTACACGGAAAACTTCTAGCTAGCAGTATTTGGTGGGGGACTGCCCCTGATGTCAGCACGCAGATGTCCAACCTATGGTATAAAAGGGTGGCCCCCCAGCCCATCCCCAGTTCATTTCCTGCTGTCGACCCACGCAGATTAGACCTCCATGGACTCCTGCTTCTAGTTGACCGCCATTTTCATCACATTTCTTTTTTTTTTTTTTTATTTTTCATCTTTATCCTCCTTCCCTACCCCCGGTGCCCCCTCCTTCCATCCGCTCATGTCCCCCGACACCCACCTTAGGGATCTGCCCCTAAAGTGCCCTTCCTCCTCTCCCTGGCACATTGGGGTCTGTCCTTGTAGGTGGTCCGGGTAGACTTAGGGCGGACTTCATCTAGGCCAGCCGGAGATGTTTTTCCGGTTTTCTCCCCTTACGCCCACGCCCTGGGGCGCGTGCGCTTTGGGACGTATGTCCCGGTGGCTACGTGCTGACGCACGCCAGCCCTCATGCGCCGCGACGTCCCCCCTCCCTGGCTCCGACAAGCGAAGCCGCCTCCATCCCTTCCTACTGTCGGTGCTTCCACCGGCTATGGAGGGATGCAGAATCGAGCTCTTGGTCACCCACCCCTGAGGGAGGAGAGCATCCGCTGGGACGCCGATCCTCCCTCCCCACCGACCCCGGCTGCCCGAGTCCGCTCGAACTCCGGCGCCGGGCGTAGCACGAGGTGTGTATGCTCACGCCTCAACCCTCAGCGCCACCGGGCCGGCTTCATCACATTTCAACCGCAATTCATTTTCACAGTTTAACATCTTCCTTCCTTCCTTCCTTCCTTCCTTCCTTTCTTTCTTTCTTTCTTTCTTTCTTTCTTTCTTTCTTTCTTTCTTTCTTCAAGTTCCTATATGTCTTCTTCTCCAGTAAAGTCTTCTGACCGGTGAACGAAGTGTGCTTGCAGCAAGCTGATCCTCGCTAAGGACTGCCACTCCTCATGCCTGCTCTGCCTAGACCCTAACCACGACTGTGAAGCCTGCCAACACTGCCGGGAGTTTAACAAGGCCACACGGAGACGCTGCTCAAAGACCCTTCAGGCTTTCCTTCTGCAGCAGAAGTTAGCGTCGATGGAGAAGGAGCTCCAGAGCAAAAGCTCTTCATCCTCCCCAGCCTCCAGGGCATCTACTTCTTCTTCTTATTCTTCTCCTCACAAAGACAAGAAGTCACTCAGGAAGCACAAGTACTGGGACAAGGATAGAAATCAGCCCAAGTCAGATTCCCATTCCAGGTCACTGCACAAGTTGGTGGCCACTTCTGGATTGTCTTCCAGTGGGAGATCAGTCCCTCTTTCACCAGCAGCTCTCACTCCTTCCGGGTTGCCCATGTCTTCATCTCCTGCCCTCATCACTATTTAGGACGAAGGCTCTTCTGGGCTTTGGATGTTGTCCCCAGCCCCAAAGCCCATGAAGCTCAGGCTGCTTTTCCTAGCGGTTCCTAAGCCAGGTGGCTCGACTGACTCTTTGGACAGTGGGTCTTGGCCCACCGCCCCTCCGGTCTTGGTGTTGCCTACATCATTCCCACATTCAGGGACTGACGCTTCTATGCGACGCCTGGAGCATGTGCTCTCCTCTCCCTCACTGGTGACACTATTGTCTCCGACGGAGGCTTCCTCCCCTGTGCTGGCTGTTTCACCTGGCCAGCATCAGCCTCCTTATCCTCAGTTGCTGCCGACCACACCGGCATCGACCCTGGCAGCGCCTTCACCACAACCAGTTAAGCCCCAGCCTTCGCTGACTGCTCCTTTGGGAAAGTCGCAACCAGTGCCTGCTGAACTGATGCCAGACCCTTCAAGACCGACGCTGGCTAGCCCTTCACCACAAGAGCCATCATCTGGTCACTCGGTTCCTCAGAGACTGACGCCAGAGCCTGTGAAGCCTCAGGGACCTGACACTGGGGGATCCTATACCTTCCCGCCCAATGCTGCCTCCCCTACCACTGCCTTTGGATTACACTGCCTTATTCATGGCTTGGTGGGAGTTCAAGCAGAACAAGGAAACCAGGAAGAGGCATCCTACCCCACCTCCAAGGGAACCTTCTGCCTCACTGGTCTGGGCTCTCCCTAGTACTCCCTGGTCTCCCAGCGACAAGGAGGACTGGCGCAAGAAGGATCACCATCCATTGATGCCAGTCCCGGACTCTGAGCCATTCAGAGGGGATTTGGAGGAGGAGGAGGAGGAGGAGGAGGACTCTAGGTTACCCTCTGAAGCTAAGGAACCTAGGGATACCCCCAGATCCCCTCCTGATGATCAGACGTCATGAGGCACTTTCATTCCCTCATGGGCTGGGACTCAAAGGAACTGGACCCAGAGTGCTGACGCCTGGCAACCTTCCTCTGTAAAAGGACACTCTGCCTATGGCTATACCTCCTCTTATTGACTCCTTTGAGGATGTTAACAGGACCACCTGGAATCACCCATCTTCCACCCCAGCCCTACCTAAAAAGGCAGATAGGCTTTACTCCGCCCCCAGGGACAAGCCTTTTTATGGGGAGCATCACATGGCTGACTCAGTGGTTATGAACGCTGCTCATGACCATACTAAAAGGCCCAGGCACCTCAGCACACCCTCCAGACAAGGAATCTAGACAGGTGGACTTCTGGGTAAGAAAGTCTATGCCTCGGCCACTTTGGCCGTTCAGTCATTGAACCTCCTAGCCCATATAGTCCAGTACCAGAATGCCCTGTGGGACAAAGCTCTGGAATTGGTGTAAACCCTTCCGGAGGACTCTACCAAATCTCAATTGACCCAACTTCTGAAGTCAGGGTCGGACGTCGGAAAGCATATCCTAAGGGCGTCCTACGATACTGCAGATGTAGCAGGACAGGCGGCAGCTACTGGCATCTTGTATTCACTGCCATTCTTGGCTCAAGGTTTCTGGCTTTGCACCTGATGTGCACACCAGAATCCTTAACACTCCCTTTAGGGAGTCTGTTCTCTTTGGCGAGAATGTCCAGAACATTATCTCCTGCCTGCAAGAATCTGGCCAGGCCCTAAAGTCAGTACATTCTTTGTACCGTTCTCAGCCAAAAACCCTGCAGCGTCAGCCCTTACAGAGGAACCAGCATCAGCAGTCTCAGGAACAGCAGCGTAAGGCCCCCTCCCAGGCAACATGAGCCTCAGCCTCTAGAGTCTCCCCTGCCACCCTGCCCATTCCAGGTTCTTCAGCATGACTTCTTGCCTGGCCTCCCTCCCCCAGCTGAAGCCTTGGGGGAGGCAGTGGGGGGGGTCACTTCTCCCTTTACCTGGACAGTTGGTGCAGAATTGCCTCTGATCAGTGGGTGCTTCAACTATTAGAAAAGGGACATACTCTCGAATTTCAAGAGAATACCCCCAGGCAACCCTCCCTTGCACTCCCACTATCCTCCAAATCATATTGCCCTTATCCAGGAGGAGATCCAGGCACTTCTGAACAAAAAGACTGTAGAATCTCTTCCTTTAAGTCAAAGGGGAAAGGGTTTCTCTTCTCATTTCTTCCTTGTCCCACAGAAGACCGGCGATCTGAGAAGAATTCTGGATCTCAGCCACCTGAATCGGTTTATAGAATACAAACGCTTCAGGCTGGTTACCCTTCAGGGTCTTCTCCCCCTTCTTCATCAAGGAGATTGGCTGTGCTCCCTGGATATGAAAGATGCCTACCTCCACATCCAGGTCTTTCGGGCCCACAGGAGGCTCCTATGCTTTTGCTTCCAGGCAAATCACTACCAGTTCAGAGCCCTACCCTTTGGCCTTTCCTCAGCACCTCGAGTCTTCACCAAGTGCCTGGCAGTAGTGGCTGCAGCCCTCAGGAGACCGGTTACTTATGTGTTTTGCTACCTGGATGATTGGCTCCTCACAGCCCCCTCCAGAAACCAGCTACTCCAGACAATGGAAATCACTTTGTTTGTTTCAGACACTGGGTATTACCCTGAACCTGCCCAAGTCCTCCCTCTGACCAAGTCAAAGTTCACAGGAGTCATTTTGGATTCAGCTTAGGGCAAGGCCTTCCTGCCTCAAGACAGAGCAGATCGCTTGAGAGCACAAGCCCAGTTGCTGTCTTTGTCACGCTAAGACACAGCCAGTTTGTTCCTCAGGCTCTTCAGGCACATGGCGGCAGCCATAGTCACTGTTCCACTTGTCCACTTGCACATGTGGGTACCTCAATGGACCCTACATGTTCAGTGGGACCAGTGCATTGACGATTTGGACAGGGGATTTTTTTTTTTTTTGAAATTACTGTTTATCCGCCTTCCTGCCTGCCATCCCCGACCCTTCAGGAGCCTCAAGGTAGACATCCCTCTGCCCTCCACCCTGCCCGTATGACCCCACAGGAACACCATTGAGCTTCGGATTACCCCCTGAGCGGGGTTGGGGCAGAGCCCCCTTACCCCAACAGTCAACTTTTGTAGGTCTGGGGGCCATCGGGCAGGCGAGGGCACATCGAGGGCACGTCTCCGGAGGCTCTATCTTCCCGGCGATGGCAGGCATATTTCTGCTTTTCTCCCACCCCCTACAGCGTAGGACCCATGACTTCAAGGCGCAGAGCGCCGACGTCACGCTGTATGTCGGCAGCCCTTCCCCTTAACATTGGGGACTTGCAGTACCCCGAGCCTCTGCTCAGGGTCAGACAAGTGTTCGGGCTGTAGCCTTAGCCCTCCCCGGAGTAGGCGAGCTGTCATGGGACGCTCAAGCCTCACTCCCCCCGGCCAGCCCACCAGCGACCCAAGTCCGCTCCCGAACCCGGGTCGCGGGCGTGGAGTGGACAGGGGATTTTAGTATCCAATCCAGTGTGGCAAACGCTGTCTTGGTGGATGAACCCTGACAATCTCCTCAGTGGGGTTCCTTTCTGTGCGGAATCTCCCAGTCAGATTCTCACCACAAACGCGTCCTGTTTGGGCTGGAGTGTGCACTTGGCAGACCATCAGACCCAAGGGAGCTGGTCTCAGCAAGAGCAGCATCTCCACATCAGTGTGCTCAAGATGTGAGCAATCCTTCTTGCCTTTCAGGCCTTTCAAACTCATCTTCACCCCGGGTCCTCTCCTGATTCAGACAGACAACATGTCGGTAGTCCATTATCTCAACAAGCGGGAAACTCACTTGTACTCCCTGTGCAGGGAAGCCATGAGAGTTTGGCATTGGGCCATAGAACATGGCCTGGTTCTAATGGCACTTCATGTTCCAGGCATCCAAAACGTCCTGTCAGACAGTCTAAAGCCGGTCCAGGTCGAACACGCATGAGTGGGAGCTCCTATCCTCCGTGGTCGAGGACCTCTTCGACAGGTGGGTTCATCCAGAGTTGGACCTCATTGCATCCCCACTCAAAGCAAAACTGCCCAATTTCTGCTTGCTAGATCCAGGGCCTGGTGTTTTCTGTCGAGACGCATTGTCCCTCTCTTGGACAGGGAGGTTTATGTATGCCTTTCCACTCCTGCAGAGAGTTCTTCTCAAGCTGCAATCAGAGAGGGCGGAGATGATTTTGATAGCTCCCTACTGGCCAAGACAGATATGGTTACCATTGTTGTAACAGCTGGCAGTGGAACCTCCGCTACCCCTGCCCCTTTGCTCCGACCTGTTCTCACAGGACCAGGGCACTCTGATTCACCCGGACATCAAGTCTCTTCATCGCCATGCATGGCTCCTTCAGACTTAGCCATCACACACTTTGGGGTCTCCTCTAGGGTGTTCTGGTGGCTGTCAAGAAGCCTACAAGAGAGTCACATACGACACGAAGTAGAAGCAATTCTCCTTCTGGGCTACCACCTGGCATTTGGATCTCTTCACTTGCCCAGTGAATCTTATCTTGGAGTACCTTCTTTCCCTGTCAGACTCTAATTTGGGTTACTCCTCTATCAAAGTGCACCTTTCTGCCATCTCTGCGTACCATGCACCCATTGATGGCAAAAATATTGCCCAACTGGATCTATACCGCACCTTCTTGTGGGGCATTCTTCATTTGAAACCTCCCATTAGGGACCCAGTCCCGCCATGGGATTTGTTGATTATTTTGGAGAAGCTCACTCTTTCTCCCTTTGAACCTGCCACAAGCTGTGAGCTGCACTTTCCTTCATGCAGAGCATTGTTTTTAGTTGCCATTACTTCAGCTCTGATGATTTCTGAGCTTCAGGCTCTGTTGTATAAAGAGCCTTACTTGGGTTTCCACAAAGACAGAGTATCTTTTGCGGACAAATCCTAAATTTTTGCCGAAGGTGGTGTCTGAGTTTACTTTGAATCAATGCATCCACCTGCCTGTTTATTTTCCTGAGTATTCGAATCAGGGGGAGGCTTTACTTCATACTCTAGATGTCCATCGGGTGCTTCATTTTTATCTGGACCATACCTGCTCTTTCCGAAAATCTGACCAGTTGTTTCTTTCTTTTGCCCCCAGGAAAGAAGAGGCTCCTGTTTCCAAACCGTGTTTATCTAAGTGGTTAGTTAACTGCATTGTTTATTGCTACCACAAGTACAAGCCTTTGCCAGGCCAGGTCAAAGGTAATTCTACCAGGGGTATGGCTGCCTTGGCTGCCTCCTTCAGAAATGTGTCTGCTGCAGACATTTGCGCAGTCGCCACTTGGAGTTCTGTCTATACTTTTGTTAAACATTACAGTTTGGACATTGTCTCCAGGCGTAGAGCCGGCATCAATCTTGCAGTCCTCCAGGGCCTGTCATAAAGGTCCCTATGGCTACTGTTGTCCTTCTCCCAGTTGACTGAATCTATTCCTCTACTGCTTGGGATTCATTCCTTATGGTTATTGCCTACTGCAAGAGCCCCCTCGAAGTAAAATAGTACAGTTAAACAGAAGAACGTACCGTAACAGTAGATCTTCGACAGGAGTTCCCCCTGATTGCTGTTTCTCCATTGCAGCTTTTCTGCTTTCATCATTTAAGAGGAACCTCATCGGTTCTCCAGTTTCTGTACATGCTAGGGTCTCCGGTGGGAGAACTGAGGATGGGCTGGAGGACCGCCCCTGTTATATCACAGGTCAGATGTCGGCGTGCCGACGTTGGGGATGGTTACCCACTGAATACTGCTAGCTAGAAGCTTTCTGTGTGGTCCTAGCGCCTGGCGGCTCAGTCCTTATGGTTATTATCTGCTGCAAGAGCTCTTCTCGAAGATCTACTGTTACGGTAAGTTCTTGCGTAATTGTACTATCCCTGTCATGGTTTGGGGTTGCTAAGGTCTCGGTGACTGCCATCAAGTCCACTTGGCCCTCCATTTTCATGGCCTGGACTCTAGGTCATCCATCTTGTTCTTTTCCCCAGACTACTAGCAGTGATGGACAGTAACCTCCACCAGTCATGTTCCTCCACCCACCCCCTTCCTTTTGTAATTTAGTAATTAATTAGCAATAGTAATTTAGTTATCAAAAAAATCACTTAGCAAAGCAAATGTTACAGATGTGGTAATCGTTTAGTAATTGCAGCATACAACTAGCTTTTAAAAAATGAGTGCACCATGGCATTAAGAGGTCTTGCTTCTATTTAAAGTAAAACTCAACCCACCATTCTAAGTAAATGTAAACAACCCTCTCAGTCTCACACCAGATAACATTGTTTTTGTACTGTCTGTAGCATAGATTTGTATTTTCTTTAGTTAGGATTGATCCATATCTTTGTTTTAAAGGAAAACCTGGGATAATGCAAAAAGGGCAGCAGCTGCTGCGGAAACACCCGATTAGGACTTTTAGTGTTAAAAGAAATTTTTTCATTACCTTTCATGTTTGTTATTTCCATTCAAAAAACCTGAGCTGACTGTCGTATCAGCCGAGCCGCCCATGGCCACCTCGTGTACAACAGGCAGCTTCTGGCACATGCAATATGCTTATGAGGGCTACCAACTAATTTCAGAGTTGGTAACCCCATTAGCATACTCCACATGCTGGAAGCTGGCTGGTGTGCTCAAGATGGCCGTGGGTGGCTTGGCTGACATGACAGGTGGAGCAGGTCTTTCAAACTGAAATAACATATGTGAAAGATAATTAAAACAAAAATGTTTAACATTAAAAGCCCTAATCAGGCATTTCTTCGGCAGCTGCTGCCCTGTTTTCATTATCGCAGGTTTTCCTTAACTGTTTATTTATAGTAAATGCCCTTGCTCTACTTTTGTTTCTGGGTCATTTAACTCATTGCACCATTGAAGTCCAAATCATCCATTGATTCTCCTGATACAAAATGGCCGGCCAGGGTATAATGAGACAAGCACTTTGGCCAGTTCATATGTACCATATGTCATTGTTAATGTGCATATTGATCAGAGGGCACGGCATGCCGTCTTTTGTTCTGTGAAGTTAGATGAGAAAGCATGGATTTTCTAGACAAAAAATACATGAAAAATATGTAGGGGTGATTATGTCAGTTCAATTAAAACAGTGTTATTAAACCCATTACAAATTGAAGCAACAGGCTACGCAATCTTGTGTGCGACAGAATTTTCATTACTAGCAGAGGAATGCTGTAAGTGTATCTGCTTTGAGGGAGGCTTCTTTCATAGAACCAAACTTTTGGAATTGTAAGTCGTTGGTGTCTGGACCACCTTCTCCACTCAGCTGTGACTATACCCGAGTTTCAGTCTGTCTGTCCTACATCCCAGCTTCCCTGCCAGAATGTTATTCCTACTAATGGTTTGGTGGGCATGCTCTTTAGTTTTGCTTTCACCCATCAGCTCAAACTGCTGTGTATGCTTCACCTTGTCAGTCTCTTTTTAAAGTGAATTTCTGATGTACTTGCTATAAAGGTATTGGGCTTCATAGCCCAATATCTTATACTGTAGCTGTGTGAGCTCACCTCTGCAAACATTTTAATTTAAAGGCTCATAATTTTAGCTGGGGATGGGATCATAACTGGTGCCGAACCCTCCCAGCTTCCTGGTGCCCTCGCTCCGCCCCCACGCTCTCTGAAACTGTGACATGTGGCCAGGGAGAGCACAGGGGTGAGCCCCATACCAGTCTATGGGGACTATTTTTAAAGCGTTTTTGTAGTCATTTTTACCAGTCCTAGAGTAAAATTAAAGCAGTTGCTTAACTAATAAAGCAGTCGCTTAACTAGTAGGGACCCTACTAGTTAAGCGACTGCTTTAATTTTACTCTAGGCTGGTAAAAATTACCACAAAATGGCTTTAAAAATAGCTCCCATAGACGTGTATGGGGCTCGCTTCCACACTCTTTCTGGCCACAGGTCACAGCTTAAGAGGGCGCGGGGGCGGAGTTGGGGCAGAGCGGGGGCACCAGGAAGCTGGAAGGGATCGGCTGGCCGAGGGTTCGGCACCAGTTACGATCCCTTCCCCTGCTAAAATTACTAACTTTTAAATTACAATTTTTGCAGGGGTGAGCTCAGGACAATATAAGGTATTGGGCTATGAAGCCCAATACCTTATAATGGAAACTTCCTTTAATATTTAGAACACTGTGATTGTGTTCCCCCAGCCCTTCTCTTAGCTAAACCATTTGAGTACATCCGGTCTTTAATCATAACTTGTGCCTGGGTTGCCCCCTAGTTTTCAGCCAAAATCTGACAGACAGACATACTTGGAATTTAAGCGTACTGTGATTTCATTGTCACTTCATTGTTATTTAATTCAGGTATTTATCTGCTCTCTGACCAGCCCCCATCTAGCTGCACCCCCAGCCCCAGCCCCAATCCACCCACCTCTTCCAGATGCTTATTCTGACAGCATTTCCATGACTTTCTCCATGTTGCAGGGCCCTCGTGGCTGTGTAAATAGAACCCCTCAAGAAGTTACTCCAGAGACCAGCATCTGGTGGAGGTGGGTGCCATGATTGATAGTGCATGGCTGGGGGGGGGACATCATCTGGCTGCAGCTGGGTTTTTCCCTCCATTTTGTTCCTTGTCATCAGGTGGCATGCCTCACATGCACACAGCATGCTTCTGCCGAGAGAACAAGCTCCCCAGTCCCTCCAGCCAGAGCTGCTGCAGTGCCGGAATGTGCCGACTCCAAAGTCCCTGTCCAGCCTGGTTGCCTGAGCACTGACTCCTGGGCTCACTTTCAGACTTGAGCCATCAGCATGGAAGCATGATGTGCTTCCATTGGGTCATCAGACGGACTCTGGCTGTCACATCACAATATTTTTCTCTGTATCTTTGGAGTCTGTGAAGTTAGCAGTCTGTTGTAGGCACATTCAGAGATGCACATGATCACATGATGCTTTTTATATACTTAGCTTGGTTTGCAGCTCTAATACACAGGTTGCCTAGTATAACACTGTCTACACATACTGTACATTACCGCAGGATGTTGGAGTCCAACACTGTCAAAAGTGTAGTGTTTTCAAAACAGTTGTTTCAAACCTCTTGTTCTAATCTGTATGGAGCAAGTCAAAAACTAGTCTAACCAGTGTCAAGACGATATATGGTAATACCAGTCCCCCCCCATTAAGTTCAACATGTCACAGTCTCACATAGTTGCACACAGTAGAGATATAGGAGGTAAAATGACGAAGGCATTCCATTTGTGATTGTTCCGGAACAAGACCTAGGGCTGAATACTCAGTATGGTGGTGGTGCAAAAAGGGGTGCTTTTCACTTGCACCGAAACCTCTCTACACAACTGGGTACATGTTGCAGAGATGAGGATACTGTACCGTGTGGGATATATGCACAGGCAGCTGATCCCAGCCAGATCTGTTCCACGTCCCTTACCCTCCCTGGTAATAAAGGACCCTGGTGACACCTTAAACAATTCCCCCAGATCTAATTTGCCTTTGTGGTCCAGTGATTCCACTTCCCTAATGCCAGCATTATCCTTTGCTTTGTGGTCCAGTGCCTCCCCCCTCCAGTGGAGCATGACATGCAGGCCATTGGGTGCTGAGTGTGCCCCAGGTAGGTGGTAGGCAGGTGGGGCACAACTGCGTACACCCCAGTTACGTGGTAGCTGCAGCCCCCTTTCTAGATCACCCACAATGACTGGTGGACATTTGTGAAGGAGTTGCCATCCTCAGTCGCTCAGTGAAATTGCAAAACACTGGCCAGTGCAAAGTGGTCTTTACAGCCACTCATTGCTGGCCAATGTGACCGAGAATTGAGCCCTAGGCATTTTAGTGATTGCAAATTGAATCCAGCTCATTCATCTTTATAAAGAAATCTCCCCTTTCAGTCTGTAAAAACATTAATCCTTTCCATACGGAAGGCTTCTGTCACCATATCTATCCAGTTATCTACAGTTGTGATCTGATTTGTCACCCATTCCCTTGATATTGCTTTCTTCACAACTACTGTCCAACTCGGCAACAAGAAGCTGATTCTCTCTGCTTCTCATCTGCGTGGGAACATCCCCTAACAAAAGTTCTGCTGGGGAGAGGGAAACCACTCTTCAGTCAGTAACTGAGATAATCCTTCATTTCTTGCCAAAACGCTACCAGTGTAGGGCATTCCCAGAAAACATTCTGATTCTATCGCTGCACA
Source organism: Neoceratodus forsteri (assembly GCA_016271365.2). NCBI lineage: Eukaryota > Metazoa > Chordata > Ceratodontiformes > Ceratodontidae > Neoceratodus > Neoceratodus forsteri. The sequence continues at coordinate 1,524,282,402 of CM057452.1, forward strand.
GTCACTCCAGCAAAAAGGGTTAAACCTAGAGCTATAGTTTACTTGTGTTGTATTGCTGTAAAGAACCTAATATTTTCCAAGAGAATTCACAACAGGATAAAGGATTATCTTGTGCTTGATACCTCCAATTGTATATCCAGATATTTTAGGTCCCTGTGTTACCCATTGTGGTTCTGTGCTCAGGCCAAAGGGAGAAAAGAACAACCCAATCAAGGTTCTGTATTGAACAGGAAGAAAGGGAAGTATGTTTCATTCACTCTCGCAGAGATTTTTGGATCATTTTGCAAAGTATTGATCATAAGTAAAATTGCTAGGGAATTTCTGACTGGCAGTAGAGAAGACTTCTTGATCCAATGAGGTCCCAAAACAAAGGTTTTGCAGGATATGGTTGCTAGAGACACCAAGTGCTGTACTAAGCACAGAATGTTCAGGACAATAGTCTCACATTTCTTTTTTTACTTATTATTTGTCTACACCTCCACAGTCCCCCAGCCTCCACTCCTTCGGGCCTCAGGGAGCACCATCCCTACCCAACCCTACCGACCGTCAGGGTCTGCCCCTAGAGTGCCACACTCACTTTTTGCCTCGGGGCCCTTTGATGGCCCGGATTATACCCCGGGTGGGGTAAGGAGAGATCCCCCTCTTACCTTTCTCTTATCCCTGAGAGTGAGCTGCACATTGAGGTCTGCCCTGTTCAGTCAGCGGGAGTTGAGGATGTCTCTGGAGGTCATCATCTAGGAGAGTTGGAAGGACGTTTTTTCCTCCATGTATAGATCCCCAACGTTGGTGTGCAATGAGGAGCAAGGCTGCCGGCACGCACGGAGACACACGTCAACTCCAGTCCTCTGCCAGCATCTACCCTTACGTCAGGGTGTCCCTCAGCTGCACCGACAACCCTGAGTTCCCCCAATAGGTGGCGGTATCGCCGCGGAGAGCGCAATTCCCCCCTCCACCCCGGAGAAGGAGAGCAGCCATTGGGCGCTCGATCCTTCTCCCTCCCGGCCGACCCCCGTCAGTCTCACATTTCTGAATGCATTCCCACCTCCCGCAGCGGACAACAGTCTCAGAAAGTGAAACATACATAGGTAACCATGGAAGTTAGTGCAGCAAACTGATGGTCATGGCTTTCTGTTTTTTCCTTAAACCTTTACATGTTTTACAAACTGGGGTATTGCATTTTTTCCTTGAGAATGGAGTCCCTTATTTGTGGGACATGAAGCCAGTGTTGCAGACACAACCATAACAAAACATTATGCCATGTTATATTTTCCAAATTGCACAAGTTTCCCCCCAATATTAGCAACAGTTTTCAAATAGCTCTCCACTTAAATACGTTTTCCAAACCTCAAGCTAACCTGTGCAGTTTGGCAAACTATAACCGCCATCAAAGGATAGCACTGGGGAGTTTAGTCTGTGTTACTTAGGGAAATAAAACTGAATGTGAAGAAACATAATTTCATTCCATAAATTGAGCAGCACTGACTGTGCTGTTTGCAGTTTTTTGTCAGATGCTGAATACTGTATAAGGTGATAAGGTCCCGCTTTGTATACTACTTTAAAGATGGTATAATGCTAACCATACGGTTTTGTGATGCTTACAGAAGGTTATTATAATTGTTGTAGAGACGAGAAAAAATGTTAGCAGGTGCTTGAGAACAGCAGCCAGGCCTCTGAGGTTTGTTACTGGATGGATGTAGCAGTGCTTGTGCCCCTTTGAGACTGGTATGCGGTGGCACATGGTGTGGTGTTTGGCATATACTCGGAGTCTATATAAGCTAATATGTTGCCATTTTGCTTACAGTCCAAATTTTCAAGATGTAAGAAAACCTTCACAGGAATTGGGACTTGTAGAAAGAAATAAGCATTGGTACATTTGCTTGGCTGTCTTAAAAAGTTGACAAAGTAGCTGTTGTACATATGTATATGTTTTTATATGCCCTTAATTTTTCTTTTTGTGTTATATCACAGTGTCCCCTGGAAGAAGCCATGTAAAGAATGGCAAAACGTTGGGGGAACATGTTGTAAAATGAAGACTGACCTTAAAGTATTTGGACGTTTCCTTGCCTAAAGCGGTCCATCCTATACTGTTCCAGACAATAAGACAACAGTTACTATCAGTGGGTATGATAAATACCCTAACAGCATGAGTACCAGCATCCCAGAAAGTTACAGGATATGCCTGGCATCCATGTCTTTGATGTCCCTGCCATCCTCCTGTTGCCTTTCATTCACTGCTGCCTCTGACTCCAGATTTTGCACCTAACAGCTGACACTCTTAGGGTTGGAATAGACGTAGACTTGCTCATTATACACAGTCTTTGGGTCACACTGTACTCTATTGCCATGAGCATATAGGTATCATAGGTGGTTACAAGTTTAATAGAGCTATTTGCCCATTCCAGCTGGCCCAAAGATTTTATGTCTGATATCCCTGAATACCATGGGATGAGCAAAATTTATTGAGTTCATTTTTGAAGTCAGTCATGTTCCTGCTTCCCACAATATCAAGTGGTAGATAGTTCCAAAATGATACCACCCTCTGGTTAAACTATGTGGCTCTCTTCTTGCTATGAGAATTTTCGCCCCTTAACTGTAGACTATGGGATCTAGTATCATAGTTAGAGTCCATCACCCTTAGACCCAAGCAGTCCCACAGATCAAGGTTTTCTAGTGCCCCAAAAACTAAACATAGATCTTCCTGTAGTCTTTCTATATTGAAGAGAGAACAAACCTAGCTCTTTCAGTGTGTTTTCATAACTAAGATCTTTCATGTTTTTAATCATCCTAGTTGCCCAGCGTTGTTCACTCTCCAAGATTTTAATTTCCGTTTTAGCACAGACTCCCATCTGCAGCCACCCCACCAGGCACCCGACGTATCCCTTCATCGTGGAGGGTCCCTCTCTTCCAAAGGGGAAGAGCCTTACCACTAACTGCATATCCTGGGGTGCTATGGAGTCGGCTGGACTGCCTCTAGGGCCTGCTGTGGCAAGGGCTGGCACTCATCATCTGGTCGGGTGGAGAGAACCTTTTTTCCTCTTTTCTGTCCTGCCCACAGCAGTTCTGGGCTATGCATGAGCACGGCGACCCTGGGCGGGGACATACAGGGGGCATGTTTGAGGCATCACGTCCCCAAGCACATTGCCCAATACACCCACGGTTGCCAAGGCCCGACCCCGAGAGGGATCATCCAGTGGATGCTCTGGAATTCTTCCTGCCAGTCTCTGCTCCTGGGACCCAGGCTTGGGCGCGAGCCCAGATCGCCAGCGTGCCGAGCAAACCCCTTTGCTCGGCACCACAGAGCCGGCTCATGGTAAGGCTTTCTCTGCCGAAAGTGGCTCCCCTTCTGGGTCAGTTCGAAGGACCTCCAGGATCCAGTCTAAAACAAATAGGTAGGGTGAATCTCTGTCCATACCTTCTGGGAAGCCCAGCAATTCCCAGGTTACAATTTCTTGTCTGGTTCTCTAAGTGTTCAAGTCTCACTAGTAAAATGTGTGAGTTCCATAATGAGTTGTGTGGCTAAGTTTGTGGCTTTACTGGCATAAGCTGCTACACCTGTCATGGTTATGGAAAGCACATCAGTTTTCCGCCTCAGCCAAATTCAGCCATCCCACAGCCAGATCCAGATTTTTCAAAGTTGTTGAATGCCAGTGCTCGGGTAGGTGCAACTATGGTTAAGTATTTGGGGGGACATGGTTCAACCAAACCTTTCACGATGATGCCAGTGTCATTGTCTATTTTGCAGGGTCTAAAAAGTTGAGGAGGACTAGTCCCTCAACCCCCCAGTTGGTTGCACCCACGTTCTCAGCACCTTGAACGAGTTGCCACCAACCTCCCCTACTACATCAGGGCCTGCAGGCTGTCCTGGTTTTTTGGAAGCTTCACTTTTCTGCTTGGAATTGGCTGTTTTTTCCTAGTAGTTAAATGGGAAATGTTGAGAGAACTTTTGCATCAAGATTTCCAGGTGGTGGAACGCCTTTATAACAATCAGTGGAGGAAGAAGAAGACAGAGGTGTTGCAGCTGTCATATCATTTTTAAGAGGTGGTGGAACTGAGTTCCTGTGGGCTCCTGCCCAATTTAACCCTTGTTTTTTTCCGACTGTATCTTGGGTCTGGCCCATGTTTCCTCAAGTAGTCCAACAAGTATTGCTCAAGGGAGCTCAAAAAAACAAAGTCTCAAATTGAGCTTTTAAGGTTATAGTTTACTATTTTGTCAGGAGCTCCAGAGGAATATGCCTACCCTGCTTGAGTGCTTGGCCATTCCCCCCCCCCACACACACACACTTTTAACATAGCTTTGTGTTACGTACTATAATATGAAGTTAATTACAAATGAAGGAAAAAATTGGAATTTGATTGTATCTAGAACTGTTCATACAGTCTACATCCCAAAGCACTTAACTGTCCACGATGGTGAGGGGAGAGAATGTTATTACCATACATACACAGGGAGATTCCAACAGCACAGAGATACACAGTAGTACATTGGAGAGAGAGCTTACCCAGCAGGGAACAACAGAGAGGTTAAATGACTTCCTCGGGGTTAAACAGGGGGTACGTGGCAGTTGTTGGATTAATACCTAGGTCTGGGTGGGGGGGTTGGCTTATGGTCTATCCAGCTGTTGCTCAGTTGGCTTTACATGGAGGGCCTTTTTGACCTCAAGAAAACATGAGGCACGCTTGTGCCACCAAGCTCTGCCACATTAAACGTGCATGTGCAGTTCAGTACTGACAGTTTTGAAGTGAATCACACTGGTGGACAGGATAGTTTCAGATGAACAGTAATGCAGTGGATTATCTCATTTCATTATTTTCAAGGGAGATGGGCTAACAGCCTCCATTAGGGTATGGATTATCTAATCTCTGTTACTGCAATTTATTTTTATTGGTACCGCTTACCATTTTTTAGCATGCTAGCATTTTTTTTTTTAAGTATACAACTAATAAAATAAAAATGGCCATCAAGCAAGCCTTGCTCGGGTTTGTCATGGTACTCCTTCTGCTTTTCTATGAGGAGGAGCTGCTGATTACCTCTTACCCTGCAGCCCTCAGCTCCTTTATAAGTACCTCCTACTGCACACCCCACTTGCATTCTTTTTTTTTTTTTATCTGGTTTTACCCCTTCCCCCTGCCGTCAATGCAGGGATATACCCTGATCAGGCAGATTCATTGTTATTCAGATGGCAGGGGAGTTTTTACTTCTCCATTGGCTTCCCTGGTCCCTCCTTCCTCACCATGACATAAGCGATACCACGTTTGTCCTCGTTTGCACACATCATCCCTGTGGTGACAGCAAGCTCCCTGGCCCAGCCACCATCCGTCCCTGTGGCACACTGCCGTGAGGCAGCCACCCAAGCCTGGCCAGCCTCCTGACAGCGGTGACCTGAATTCACTCCTGAATTTGGAACACCCTGCAGGGCATGGGCGTCCCTGACCACTTGAATTCTAATTGAAGTGCCAGTGCAGCCTCGACATTACTGCTGCAGAGTCTGGTGGTTTAAACCACCTCTTGGAACAGCTGTAGCCAAGATAAAAACAAAAACTGGTGTCACTTTTTAGGTGGTTTGCATGAGTTAAATGCATGCCTTAATACTGTATACTGCATTTTAATGCCATAGGGCTTGATTTGTAAAATAATATTCCAGACCTGTGTCACTTCAAATTTAGGCCTAGGTAGTCGGCCCGTCGGCGCAGCGGTTGGATTTCCGCTTGCGACCGGTGACCAGTTCAGAGACGGACCCGGTCACCGAAGAGGCCAGTCGGGAGAGAAGGATTGAGCGTCCTTTGGACAGCTCTCCTTCTCTGGGGGGAGGGCAGGGTAGCACTCGGCATACGAGCGGCACCTAGCGGAGGCTGGGTGGCCGCACCACGTCAATGCTCATCAGCACATCAGGATGGGGTGGACGCAGGTCGTCATTGCACGTCCCCATCCTGCTTAAAGGGGTTAAAAATCCTGAACCTCACCGTCTTAATGGCGCTCTGCCCCTGGGTGCCCTGATTAGCCTCCGGAGCCGATCCTCCGACTAGATACAGATCCGCGGCCCGATAGGGGGTCGGAGTCATGCCCCGCTTGGGGTAAGCTTGTACAACCGAGGGATGTGTCATATCCGTGAGGTGGGGACAGCAGGGGTCCGTGACCAGAGCAAATAATTCCAACAGGAGTAGTAGGGGCAAAAAAGAGATAATAAAAAAAAATAAAAATTTAGGCCTAGGTAGATAGATACACAATGAATTCCGTTGGTATGCACATACTTGGGAATGGCCGAATTTGTGCATACAACTGAAATTGCATCCAAGCAGATTCCATTAAGTCCATAGCGGGTATAGTGAGACTCGATCATGGGGAAACAGTGAGGATGTTTGTATAAGCTTTACTCATTCATTAATGCTTTGTAAACCATTAAAAGCTTTGTAAACTGTTTAAAAGTGTTAAAAAATATTAAATAATACAAATACAACAAACTTTTTTTAAGTCTTGTATTAGTTAAGCACTTATGCCCCTTAATCTTGTTTTATAAAGTATATTGTGGAACTTTATTTATTAATTTTTTTACATATTAAGATGTTTAAGTTTGTTAGGAAACAGTAACAAATTCCATCACACAGTGGACCACATTACATTGACACTACAAGAGCCATAACAAAAATAATATTTTACAGATGCAAATGCAGTGCATATTAATTAATATAGTCAGTTCAAACCATATTCAAAATAAAAAGGGAATTAAAGGGTGCAATACGGTAGTAGTGAGCACACTTTCATAAATAATGCAAAGAAAAGTCCATTGGGTGTTCCGAAGAAGATCTTCTGAATAATTGGGTTTCGGGGGAGTCGGAGGTTGCAGGCCTAAACAGGGTATATCCCTGGGATCAAGGTGTATCCTGGGACGACACAGGTGACCGGGAGAAGGACTTCTACAGTATAAGGGGAAAAAAGTGGTGTTAAGACACTGGTTAGAGGATTTAATCCATAGTACACAGAATAAAGCACTCAAGAAGCACTTAGATTAGAAAGCCTATCATCTATCATATGAAAGTGTATAAAGATTTATGGAGAGTCCTGATGAATTCCTTCTCCAGCAGTACAAATCCTTGAATATCCTTGACTGTTTGCTCCTTAAGACTTGCAAAGTGACATCCTTGTGATATGTTGGTGTCGAACAGACTAAAAGCACTTTCATTATATTTGAGGATTTGCGTACCTTTGCGCAGCTTGTTATCGCAATTGTATCTTAAAAGACCAGTTACTTTTCGAATCTGACCACTTTTGACTCTGTAGTCTTACTAGCGGCAGTCCCCCCCAACACCAGAGCATGAGGGGAGATCTGGAGGTGAGGCATCAGGAAGTGAGAGGTTAGTCCAGCAAGTGGTGGACTGAAATGGGGATGAAAGGATAGAAAGGAGAAGGGCCGTAGTGTGACACAAATGTGCAAAAAAGAAGAAAAAAACTATTCTGATTGGCTAAAAACGTCATGATACAGTATGGATGAACATGGATTTGAACTTCATTTACAGTCTTGCATGTCCATTAAGATTGATTTTATTATAGTTTTAAAATGCTTCTTTATGAACAGAAAAGTTAGCCCTGCTCTGACTGTCTTAGTGAACAGGCCGTAGGACCATGCAGTTTTTAATGTTGCTTGGGCCAATATAGAAAGCATTACATTTGATAAAGTGATTACTGGGCCGGCCCACCAGCGCAGCAGCAGCGCTACTGCTTGCGACACCGATGACCAGGGTTCGGGAATAAGCCCAGGGAGTCTGAGGGCCGGCTGGGGAGGAGGCTGAGTGTCCCAGGGACTGCTCCCCTTCTCCAGGGAGGGAGGGGGGTTGCGGCTCGGTGCTTGGCCAACCCCAGGGAAGCCTGAGGGATGGCAAGCATCAGCTACGTTGCTGGGGAAATGAGTGTGGCAGATGTTGGCGGTGATGCATTGATGTTGAGGAACATGCCATGCTCGCAAGAAAACAGAAAATGGTTCACTAGGCACTGGGTAGATGGAGCATCCGGTGTGGACCCCAGAAGCTCCCACCTGCCTGCCCTGAAGCTGGACCCAACACAGACAAGAAGTTTGGGGTGTACAGGCCCCACTTTGTCCCAGCCTGGGGGGAAGAATCACAGCTACATGGGGCTCCAGCAGAGCTCCAGGTAGGTGAAGGAAGCAGGGCAGACATCATAGGCGCCTCCCGAAGGTGCGGTGCTTGGGGGTCGGGGAGGAAAAACAGAAAGTAAAAAAAAAAAGTGATTACTGGACTTTGTTGGGCCTTTGCAGATGCATGTCCTGAGTACTCCTGTACTCTGGGTTCCTCAAACCAAATGTTGAACGTTACTTGGAAAGGTGTTTGCCGTGAACTGATGTATATGCCTAAAGAATACACAGCCCATACTGTGTGTTCTTTTAAGTTCAACTGTTACCTGTATGTAAATACTGCATTTTTTCAGTTTTCATGTTGTAACTGTGGTAAAAACGCTAACGGCATATTTGCAGATAACAGCTGAAGTACAGTACCTCAAGTAAGCATTTGGGGAGATAGAATTAGACTACCAGACATCTTTGATAAAGCTTACTGAAATCTGGCACTGTAAATTGGGGCAGGCTCCAGTTTATTCTATGCAGGTACTTCAGTGGAAAGTTTCTTGTAGGTTTTGAATGCTTTAACTGAAATGACAAGCATTAAAGGGGTCTCAAATGTAACTTTGAGGATGACGTCAATTATTTCTCTCTCCACTTAATGCTTGAATTAACCCTTATGCTACCATACTGAACATCCCTCTGTTTATCATACAGCACTGAAAAGTATGTCATGAGAAGTACCTCTTTTCTGCTACTTTATGTTACTCAAGGTTTTTCTGGCCTTACACGCTTGTCCAGGTTACTCAGTGTGACAGCCCAGTCTCAGCAACACTCAACTTCCTCTGGTTCCCCCACAAATTGCCCTTCATGGCAGGGCTTTTCAGGACAGGGGCTTCCCCACCCCACCTCTGACTTAGGAATGTCCAGTGAGGAGGTTGGGTGTTGCCGTATGGGACTCAAGTGTGCCACATTCTAATGGAGACAGTGGACAGGGGTGTTGTTCCGCTATATTTCCATGCAGTGTGAGCTCTGACTTGTGCCCGTATGGTAACCCCCAGAAATGTGATGTGCTTGCACTGACCATTGGGCCTATGGCTGCTTTTTTCTTTCACTAATATTATATTCAGGAGAGTTGTCGAGTTAGAAAAACCCTTCATGCATCTTTGTAGACACTACGGTTCCAGTTATTATCTAACATGGCCTGATTCATGTTGTAGCAGCCTGAAAAATTATTAGAATAATTACAGATTAATTATTCAGATATATCTTATAGTTACACTGAAAGAGAAACGCCATGCAATTTCAAAACACGAGTGGAACAAATAACCCCAGAGTACTGCATTAGCATGTCAACTTCAACCTAAAGGGTTAAATTAAAAGTACTCCTAAAAAAATAGCAATTATAGGTATATCAGAGTTTTCATTTTTAGCTTTTAAAGGGGCATTGTCAACCCCCCCCGTAGGCCTCAAAGTGTGCCTCATTCCCTCCAGTAGCCGTCTGTAGGTGGCAGCAGAAAATATCCCCTTCCCTCCTGTAGACATCTGTAGTTGGCAGCAAATCACTCACAATCCCTCCAGGAGACAATTGTGGATGTGTCCAGTGTGATTGTATATATGTTATTGCTTATTTTAAAGAGAAGGGCCTTTTAGCTTTGTGTTGATGGGTTAACAAGTCGATATGGCTTACGGCTAATAGACTTGTATATTCCTATGATTTAGCCAGCCAATTAGCTTGCTTATTTAAGTATTTCTAGGGATACTTCACTACCTGCTTATCATGTATGGATACAAATCCATTGTGTAAAACTGCTTCCCGCTAGCCACCTGTCTCTGCTACTGTTACAACCTGCCCCCCGATTTACTATGATTACAGCTCCTTTCTGAGCTTGGGCTGAAATACTAACCTCAGTCCCCTCTTTCCTCCCAGGCTGTTTTAGCCCTTGATTGGGCACTCTGCTGCGGGCCAGTTCCTCGGCAGCCCTGACTACACTGCCGCCCAACCAGACTCCTGCTGCAAGGTACGGTCCCACTGGCTCAGCTCCTCAACAGCTCACTTGCCAGAGGACTTGCTGCATTATTTAAAAATTTGTGCCTTCTGCCCTTCTCTTAGTTCCACTGCGGGCTAGCATTCTAGGCTGCTATCAGTAACCTGCTGTGCCCTATAGTAGCCTGCTTGCTAAATTTAAACTTGGTGCTCTTTTGCCTGTGCCTAGCTCAGCTAGATTTATTCTGTTTTCTAAATAGATTCCTCCACCGGCACTGTGCGCCAGCTTACCATCCGCCCTATTTGGACTCTGTATTATATAGCTGTCAAGGGTCACGTGACATCCTCTTGCTGTACTTACTAACAGCCCAATCCCCCATCTGCAGCTTATATTTGCTGTCCACTAGAGGTGCCTGCTTCTATTCAATCCCTGAAAGCTTTCTGTAACCACTGTATCGTGCAGACTATCCCTACCATATTTTTCTCCTCAGTTGTCAGGCCATAATGTGCTCTTTTATGGCTTCCCTCATCCCTCCATCTCCTATTCAATATCTCACTCTCCTCATCTTCCTACTTGTTTATATCTGTAGCCCTCAAATGTCTTACCCAGAATACCCACCAGAAAATTCATCTGTAATTTATACAGTACAAAACTTGTATACAACCCTATTGAGCACAAGTACCACAGCTCCCTATCACTGCAATGCAACTCACTCATCGGTAATACTTTGTGCCTCTCATACTTCTACCCCCTCCTTTTCCGCTACACTGACCTCCCTAACTATTCAGGTCTCCTGTATATCCCATCATTCTACACTATATACCTCATCCTCCATGAAGCCTTAGTAAAAAAAAAACAAAGCTTCATTATATAATTATCACTCCCCTCCTCTCAACAGCCGGGGTTATAAACCCTAACCCTGGCCCCCCTCACACCACCACTATGCTCCCAACTCCACCATGCTCTGACACCCTCCCTTGCAAGCTCACCCTCCCACATGGCCTCAAGATACTCCACCTCAACATAAGGAGCCTTCTACCAAAACTTGTCCTGCTACAACCCCTCATTCAAACACTTGTCCCAGACCTCATCATACTGTCTAAACCTGGCTGAGCAACAAGATTCAAGATCCTTCCCTATCCATTCCAGGATATAATATCACCAGGCAAGACAGGACTGGTAAGGGAGGAGGCGTAGCAGTATATACGGCCTCTAATATTCACTTCATCACCATCCTAAATTCCTTGGTTTCTGCAGCTTATGAAGCTCTTGCCCTAAGACTTGCCCTTCCACAGTCAATCCCTATATACATTGCAGGGATTTACTGCCATCCAAGACTACCGTCCTGTACTGCTACAAATCTCCTCATAGAACTCTCTACACTCTCCTCTAAAGCAGAGTTGTATCTTCTAGGTGACTCTAGCCTAAATTGGCCTGATGCCTCCCTAAGTAACTCATGAAATATCATCTCTGCCCTCAACTTACTGCAACTAATTACAGAATCAACTTATCTCAACCCCAAAACTAGCAATCACTCACTCATTAACTGGGCCCTCACCACTCATAAACACAGTGTCATTGATTCCGGCCTCCTCCCTGACTCAGTAAGTGATCACCACATGATCTACCTGGTCCGCAAAATACATCGACCAAAAGTGCCCTATAAATTAATCGTAACCCGCACATACATTTCCCTCGACCTCTCTCAACTTCACCGGGATCTGCACCAAACTGACTGGTCCCCTTGCTACGCATCCCGCTCAGTAAATGATGCCTTGGACTTCTTCCAAACTCGTTTTCTTGAAACCTGGAATAAACATGCCCCTTTTAAACGCAAAAGGATACATGGTAACCATCTCCCCTGGATCACACCTGAGCTGTTGGCATGTATGTGTGCACGCGACCATCTATGGAAGACGTACATGTCCACACAATCCCAAGCTGACCATGTCCAGTACTGAGCCTTAAGAAACTCCTGCTCTAAAGCAACCCGCCTTGCTGAATTGGAATACTTTTGCTCTACCTTTGAAACCAACCTAAATACTCCCTCCAAATTTTGGAAAGTGGTGCACTCCCTCTTCTCACCCCTGCAACAAAACCACAAACCCGCTGTAATTAATGTACATGGTGCACTAACGTCCGACCACACTCTTGTGGCAACAGCATTCAAACAATACTTTACCTCCTGCACCTCTGCCTCTTGCTTCCCTCCCTCCCACCCTGTCATTAATAACACCTCCTCAAATCCAAAATGCTCAAATTACTTCTCCTTTGCCCCAGTTACTTTCACTGACACTGTAAATGCACTGCTAGCACTCATATCATCTAAAGGTTCCTCCCCTGATGGCCTTGACCCAAAGCTCCTATTCCTATCTGCTTATGCTATAGCTTCTCCTCTCTCTGCGCTACTAAATCTCTTCTTCTCAACGGACACAGTCCTGCTCTCCTGGAAACACGCAGTAGTTTTCCTCTACATAAGGGAGGTGATCCCTCCTCCCGGGAAACTACAGGCCCATATCTCTCCTCCCAATACTAGCCAAGCTTCAGGAACACCTAGTTCTTTCCCAGCTTTCCTCCTTCCTCTCTGACTCTACCTTTTTTGCCCCTTACCAATCTGGTTTCAGAAAAAAATCACTCCACCACCACTTCCCTGCTCAGGCTCACTAACTCTATACTCACAAGTATGGATGATGGACAGATAACCTCAGCTATCTTTGTCAACCTCGTGAAGGCTTTCAACACTGTCTCCCACCCCCTCCTGCTAAGCAGCCTGGCTTCGGCCGGCTTGTCTGTCTCAGCCTGTAGATGGTTCAGCTCCTATCTACTAGGTAGGTCCCAGTCAGTCAAAATTGGGGATTCCACCCCAACCCCCACCCCTGATAAATACAGGTTTGCCTCAAGGTTCAGTCCTTGGCCCCTTGCTTTTCTCCATTTTCCTAAACGACTTCCCATCAGTTTATACCTCCGCCTCTGTTCATATGTACTCTAACAATACAGTCCTTTTCTTGTCTGGTACCTCTCCCTCTGATGTCGCTTCCAAACTACAGATGGACTTTGATTAAGTTCAGCTCTGGCTAAGCTCCCATTAGCTTTTCTTAAATGCCAAGAAAACAGTCTCCATGACCTTTGGCACTAGGCAGAGACTCTCTAGGCTACCTAAACTGCCCTCTTTCCACACCCTAGATGGTACTACCTTAGATGACACTACCTCTTTCAGGTATCTTGGGGTCTGGCTTGACCAGCACCTCAACTTTTCTGGACACATAGACTCCATCCTAAAAAAACTGCACCCCAAACCAGGCGCTCTATACAGAAACTGAAGCTGCCTACCCCTACAGGCTAGGCATGATCTAATTCAGAAAATGATACTTCCCATATTCGACTACTGTGACATAGTCTTTCGTGCTGCCCCACCATCTTCTCTAACCAGACTGGACACCCTCTTTAATGCCTTCTGTCGCTTCGCCCTTGACGCTCCTCCACTCACTGACCACTGCTCCCTCTATCACTCTCTTGGCTGTCCCTCTCTGGCTAACAGGTGTCTGGTTCACTGTATGAAATTCACTTCTAAATTCTGGTTTAATTCCCTACCCTCTTACTTATCTGCTACTATAGCCCCACGCCCACAAGCATCCCTTTCCCTCCGGTCTTGCGACTCGTGCACCTGGGTTATTCCACTCTGTTCCACTTCTATAGGCCAATCTGCCTTTTCTCATAGAGTTCCAAAATTATGGAAAAACTCTGCCTTCTCAAATCAGGCACTCCTCCTCCCATTGGTCTATCTCAACCTCCCTCAGTAATTTCCTCAATCCCGCCTGCAACTGCTCCTACCCTCCCTCGCACTCTCCCCTCCTGTCCTAGAGAAATTTTTTAGTGTTTTGCTCTTAAATGAAGTATAGCCTTAAGCTAGTTTATTAAAAGTTGTCTTTCTGTACCTTAAGATTATAAGTTACATGCACTTGTGTACATAGCATGTAAGTTGTCGTCAGTATTTTGCACTGTCTAGGTAAGTGCTTCCTAATACTTTCTCCATGCCAAGCCATCCTATTTGTTAAAACTCAATTGTTCCACATGAACTTGTTTCTTTTAATAATTTAATAATTTAAGCATTTACCTGTTTGTAAATTTATGTTGTTGTATCTTACTACAGCCTGTGGTGCATTCACCTATGTCTCATGTATTTCATTAATGCTGACTTTTGTGATGTGTCTATGTACTCCTATTTATCTTTCCCCCAGAATGCTCTGTGAGATAAGCAATTGTATATTGTTCAGTGTGCCTTTCCTGGTGAAACTTTTCAATACATAAATAAAATAAACATAATTTGGTGTTGATATGTTACATGTTTTCCACAAAAAAGGGGGTTTACCTTGCTTTTTGTATTGGAAAAAAAATCAGTTTGGGGGATATTTTGGCTAGTATAAAGAAGAAAAAAATGAATTGTTTAGAACTGATTGCATACCACCATTAGAAAAGTAATTTTGTGCTGAACAACTTTGCCACTCATACTTTGTGTGTAGCAGTTACAGGTCATGAGATATTCGCATTTGTTTATGGTAGGATTGACTTTTGTCTATCAAGCCTCGCAAAAGCACCTTGAATAAAAAGGGTAAAAGGCTGGCCTGGTGGCGGTGGAGGTTGAGGCGCTGGTCACTACACCTCGCGCCACGCTGGTGACCCTGGTTCGGGAACGAGCCTGGGCCGACAGGGGTTGGCAGGGAGGGTACAGGCATGTACTGACGCCCTTATGTCAGTAGGGATGGGGGGATGGGAGAAACAAGAGGAGAAAGGAGCCTGGCAGGTTCAGTGATGGCCACGCGTCCCTGAGGGCTGCCCCCGGTGTCTTGATTGGGTCTTGGGGGGAGGGAGAGTCTGGCACCCTCCTCCCTGGCCCCACCATGGGGGGCAATCCACGGGGGAATTTCCAGGGTCGGCAGAGTGGAGACGCACGGGACCACAGAAGTGAGTTCCTCCATGAGGAGGACTACAGCCACCTGCCAAGGCTCAAGTTGGAAAAAATATATAACAGAAAAAATTAAAAAGGATAAAAATACATGTTTTGTATTAGAAATCTAGCTTTTTTACGCTGGCCTGGTGGCGCTGAGGGTTGAGGTGCTGGACACCACACCCTGTGCCATGCCAGCAACCTGGGGTTGGGAGCGACCTTGAGTGCTGGAGGGTCATCTGGGGGAGAGGACAGAGTGTCCCAGGGACTGCTCACCTCCTCCGGGGGGGTGGGAAGGGACTACCATGGATGTACTGGCTCCTGGCAGTGGCTGGGGGTCGGTACATGCCGAGGTTAGCTGTGGGATCGGTGTGGGCTGATGTCGGATGTGCTGTGCATGGCAGCATCCTTCACATCATTGCATGCCCATGCCGTGGGGGGACCACGTACAGAAAAAGCCTCTGTGCGCACAGTGAAGGCGGATCCAGTGTCGTCACGTCAGACGTACCTAAGTCTGCTCCCCAGGTGTCCGCTCCCTTGCCTTCCTTGGTGTGTAGGGTAAGTACCCACTGCGATGTGGCTGGGGGGGCAGATATAGGGGTCGGAGTGCTCTGGCTGCAGCTGGTGTTGGGGCCGAGGAGACAGCTGGATGGGGGGAACCATAGGTACAAGCCCCCCAGCTAAGGAGAATGAACAAAAAAAGAAATCTTGCTTTTTTTTCCATATACAGTTTACCTCTGCGCTGCAGACCCGACAGAGCTGTCCACCCCAGAGTTCCCCATGAGATTCCCCTCATTGGCAGGGCCAGGACAAGGAGTGCTAGCATCCCCGTGGGTCCAGATCTGGTGTTGGGGTGGACTCACCAAGCGATCAGGCCATCACAGGTCCTGCTGAGTCCCAGAATTTTCCACTATTTTCTCCCGCACCCACGTCTGTGCAATGGACGGGGAGGCTGTCTCCATCTCTACAGAGGCAGCCAATCACATTGGATGTGGGCCAACCCCCCCTTACGTAGCTGGGTGCCTGTGTTGACCCCCAGCCACCGCTAAGTGTCAGCTGACAGCATGCAGTGCAAGTCCCCCCACTCCGAGGAAGGAGAGCAGTCCGCCGGATGATCTATCCTTCCTCCCCGGTCGACTCCTGAACGACCCAAGTTAGTTCCTGAACCCGGTTCGCCAGCGTGGCACGAGGTAAGGCGAGAAATCTTGTTTTTTAGTACAGAATTACTTTACTACCTGCTTATCATGTATGGATACATAATTCGGTGTAGATATGTTACTTGCCCCCAAAAAAATGGTTTATGTTGCTTTTTTTATTTACAAAATCTGTTTTCGTGATATTTCAGCTATTATAAAAATTCTTAGCTTGTTTCGACACTAGGATGCCCACTCCCGATTACGGATGATCTTTCCCTTTTTCAGCTGACCTCGGGTTGCCCAATCCCGGGTTAGCATTGATCCCCCACTAGTCTGGCACACTGGGAGCCCACCCCAGTGTGCCAAACTTTATTTTTCATAGTATTTAACCTGTAAAGAAAGAAAACTGTCCCTCAGGGTCTTTTTCTGTTTTTTTTTTAACCTAAAGAAAAAGAAAGCGGTCCCTCATTGTCTTTGCTACCCCCACCCTCCCTCTGCGTACCCCACCTCACCGAACCCCCCCTCATCCGGAGCTGTGATCTTTTGTGAACTGGGAACATGTCTGCACACTTCAAAAGCCGACCGCAAAGTGAAGAAAAGCACGGTAAGCCCTATAATGACAATCAGTGGTGGGTTTCAACTTAGGTTGGTATCGCAGCCATTTTTGAGAGTTTTGGTCCCAAATTTTCAACATGGGGTTCTTGGGACGCCACATCATGAATACTGACACTGTCATTTCATTTTAGGTCCCAAAACATGATTTTGCAGTTGCTGTGCAGAATCACCTTTGGGACAAAAGCGAAATGACGGTGCCTGTTCATGAGGTGGGGTCCCAAAAACCATGTTGCAAGTTGGTGAAAAACTCGAAGTCTGCTTTTCGGCGTGTGTTGCGCGGTTTGTATGCGCTCGTAACTTCACTAATTTTTAATATTTTCACTCCAAATTTCCAACATTGCCATTTTGTTACACCTCCTTATGAGCAGTACAGCTGTTATTTTTTGCATCCTGCCCGAAATGTGTTTTAATGGCGAAGTCGCTGTGCAAAATCAGTTTTTCAGACAGATTAATGAAATCACAGTGTCACTGTTCATGAGGGGAGGTCCCAAAAAGGCCATGTTGAAAATTTGGTGAACAAACTCCAATGTGTTAAGCAGTTTCTACGCATGCTCTTAACTTCGCCACTTTTTCATATTTTCGCTCCGATTTTCAACGTTGCCATTTTTTCACACCTCCTCATGAACAGCACAGGTGTCATTTTTCACATCCTGCCCAAAATGTCTTTTCGCACCTGTTGTGCCGAATGGCGCATTTGCTGTGAGAAATCACCTTTTGGAATTGAGTAACGAAATGATAGTGCCATTGTTCATGAGGTGGGGTCCCAAAAAGCCCATGTTGAAAATTTGGAGTGAAAATACAAAAAAACACCCGGGGTGTTAGGGTTTCCAACCATACTGCCCCACCTTGTACAGACTGACAGGCATCGGTGTTATGGCTTGGGATCATCGGCCATAATGCTCACGCCATTCCACCCCCATCCTGGAGCCACTGACAGGCATTGAGGTGTGCCTTGGGGTCTTTGGCCCTAACGTTCACCCCATTCTCCTATACTGCACCCATCTCAGCTTATTTCCTTATGAAATGGGGTGAGCGTAAGGGCCGAAAACCGCAAGGCACACCATGACATCTGTCCGTGTCTGCAGGGTGGGGTGAGGTGGAATGGCATGAGCATGATGGCTGACGACTCAAAGGCACACCCCCAATGCCTGTCAGTCTAAGCAGGGTGGAGGTGGGGGTTTGGCATTAGTTCAGTACTTAACTGCCATTCCTATTATGCATCTCTCTAACTCCTGCAGTATCAATGCCAATACCAGCAAGCAAACATTCAGCATTGACAAATGCTTGTTAGTGAATGGGGGAAATTTGGCCAGGACATGGGGAAATTCCCCTACTCTTTTTGAGAACTGCCATGGGATCTTTAACATCCACCTGAACTACCACCAGAATAGGCAGATGGGACCTCGGTTTAACGTCTCATCTGAAAGACGGCACCTCAGGGGTGCAGCACCCCCCTTATGCTGCACTACAGTGTCAGTATTGGAATTTAACCTAAGTGCCTGGTGTGGGGATAGAACCCACAGCCTTCAGATCTTCTCAGAGGCAAGTTGTTTAGAAAGGCCCAGGATGCAGTGTTAAAGAGTGCAAAGGGCAGAAGGGCTGGATCTCTCAGACAGCTGCTGTTGAGAGGATGAGTTAAAAAACACAATTGTTCACATTCTGTAGAGACTGATGTAGCTGGTTGTCTGATTCTGATTTTGTTTTTGTAAGTGAACACAGGCAGCCCACCATACTGGTGTTACCACAAAAAAACATGTTTACATTCCTTGAACAACTCCCACTGCATCTTCCCTAGATTAAGGAACAAGCCCAACACAGTCTAGCCTTTCATGATGCAGTGGGGGTGCTAGTCGAGCGGTGTCCTTCATTAATCTCAGACTGGCCATTATATGTTGTTAAGACCAGACCTGGGTTTAAGTCTCACAACCTCCACTTACATACTGTGTGACTCTGAGCAAGTCACTTAACTGCCCAGTGCTCCCAGGTCGCCCTGAAAATAGGCACTTGTGCCTAGTGGGCCTTACCTGGTTACCAAAGACTAAAAATACCACGCAAAGGCTGACTCGGTGGTGCTAAGGGTTGAGGCACTGGACATCACACCTCTTGCCACTCCAGCGACCCAGGTTCGGGAGCAGACTGGAGTCATCGGGGGACGGACAGGGAGCAGTAGGATCGAGCATCCACTAGACTGCTCTCCTCTCCTGGGGAGGGGTGGGGTACGCTCTGCGCAGCTCCAGTGGCTCCGGGGGGTGCAGCAGCTTGCGCAAGCCACACTTGCGGTATGGGGGCTGTGGCAGGTGTCTTGACATTGGTGCAGGAGTGTGCCATCATGAGCAGATGCCATTGCACGTCCGTGCCCTCGAGACACAGCAAGGAAAACCCCCGGCTCGCAGGGAGGTGATGGTGGCCTCGAGAGAGCAGGGCCCACATGCCCAACATTGGACTTTCCCCGACTTGCTGTACCAAGACCTCAGCTGACTGGGTTGTCAGAAAGGTCACCCAGGTAGGTGGAGGTGGCCCCGCCCCGGGGGTGTAGATCCGGGGGGCCGGCTGAGGTCCGTGGAAGTGGGCGAGGTTTCTGTGTCCTCGATTTCCTGGTCAGGGATGTTTCAGGTGGGCAGTAGATGCCCTGGTCAGGTGGGACACACCTGAGAGATGCTCTGGGTTGCCAGCGATAAATAAAGTTGACAAAAAAAAATTACCATGCAAAATCGAGCCCCATTCACTTAAATGTGGCACGCCCCTGCTCCCTTGCAGGACGTCATAGTGCGGGGGCATATTCATGCAGGAGGAAGTAAAGGAATGTGCTGGCTAGTGTTTTCTGGGCAAAAATACAATCGCAAATTTCTGAATACAGGCACTGCATTGACTGTTACAAACGAGACGGGATGACTATCGCAACCTTTGGGTATCCAGTAGGGTGAGTTAGTTTCTAAGACTATGTGACAAAATCACTTTAGGCATGCATTTCAGTTCCATTAAGCAAAGAGGCAGGTAAAACAATCAGCAATATCAGTGAATTTTAGAGAAAGTAAGCAATCATAAAATGTGGATTTTTCATTAGAAATAATATGATGCAAAAAGGACTGATGGTGTCCCTTTAAGGAAAGATCTGTATATAGAAAAAAAGTAAGTACAGCTATAATTCTGTTTAACTTTTTCTTGATAGATCACTCTTAAAGATGGTGCAATGGTCAAAATGTTGATTTTTAACTATTTTCTAGTTTTGGTGCATGTTTATTTGAACCCTGTGATTTTATGTAGCAAAATGTATTAACTGGTTCACCAAACCAAGAATGCAGACAGGCTGGCCCAGTGGCGCTGAGGGTTGAAGCGCTGGATGCCACACCTCGCGCCACACTGGTGACCCGGGTTCAGGAACGGACTCGGGTCGCGGGTGGCAGCAGGGAAGGGAGAAGATCGAGCATCCGATGGACTGCTCTTCTCTCCCGGGGAGGGTTTCAGGGATCTCCTGGCGCTGCAGTGGTCTCTGGTGGAGACCAGTGGCAACGCCAGTGCACAGGACATAGGAGAGGGTAGGACATAGGCAGGCTTCTGCGGCAGAGGTGTGGAAGATGGCTGCGCTGGAGCCATTGCATGCCGCATCCTGGGGGAAACCTAAGGAAGAAAGCCCTGCCCCCCTGGATAGGCGATGGCACCTCCAATGCCCCGCCGCAACACGCCCAATGTTGGGCTCACCCTTGCTAGCTCTCCCGATCCCCTGATCTGCCTAGTCCTGATGAATGGGGTCCTCACCGGGGTGGGTAGACAGGGGAGTGTCTGTCTCCTCTGTCCCAGCAGGGTGGCTTCAGGCGGGCAGTATGCAGCAAGAGTAGATGCCAGAGAGAGTTCCAGGCGGTGCGGCGATAAATAGTTAAAAAAAAAAAAAAGAATGCAGGCTGACCATGTCATAGCCCTCGCAAATGCAGACCTTAATAAAAAATTGATATTGAAGGCACAAGTAATTTTCACATACTGTACAAAGCAATGTGAGAAGACTTTATACTGGATCTTTTGGCCAGCTTTGCATTATATCTTATCTGACAAATGGTATGCATCGGTTCAGTTGCTCACGCAGGGTCAGTGCAGATTGTCTGAGTTGGCTTGTGCACACCCGAACACTGGGGCAGGGTATCATGTTTTCACAGTAAATGGCAGGGAGGTTAATCCAAAGCTATTGCTGCCCACTCAATATACCAGAGCGATACAATTTCCAGTTGCTGTGCTCCTGCCAGTAAGGAAAATAGTCCCCGTGCGCAGCTACAGAACTTTGCATGTCCCTGAGCTGCTAGCAGTGGTACGAGATGGGGTTAGAATAGGATTATTTGATGCACTGGCAGCTGGAGCTCCAAAAATACAGCCCTTAGGAGAAATATTTTGCCTGGTGTAGACACCAAATATAAGCAGTAAAACAAAAGGAAAAAATCCATTTTTTATTATTACTGTATTAGCGATGTAAAAGTAAATTCAAGGGCTTAGTTATGTGAGAAAGCTAGGTGGACACACATAGTCAAAGACACAGGTTTGGAAGTGAAATTAGGTGTCTTATCCCTAGGGTAGTAGAGGCTTGGGTGTGCTTCAGAGGTGAGGTGATCCAACTCTGGCAGTGGAAGAATGCTGTCTGGAGAAGTTGGGTTCCTCATTGCTCAGTTTATGCTAAATGCTTGCCATCCGGACTGATTTAAAGCACTGGAAGCTTTTACATACCTTTATAGTGGCATTGGCCTTTTTTGTGGCTTCTGCCAAGTAGGTCTCCAGTGTAATAACCGGAGGCAGCTGCTCACACAGGCAGGTCTGATGAGTTCCGACAAAGCCACACAGTAAATCTATGTGACAGAATGCAGGAGCATGGGCATCCACAGTTATGACTACTGATTAGAGGCAATTAAAGGCATTCATTTCTAACTACCTCCTGTAGCTAAACAGTCTTTAACCCCTGGGAGTCTGCAAATTTATGGTACCAGCAAAACAGCATTTGTACCACTGTATAGTTATGAACATTGTTTCTCTGTGGAGAATGGTTTGCCTTATGGGATGTCTGCCTTATTGCTTCTTGTTGTTGTGTAAACCGAATGCAGTTGAGCGAGCCCATCAGACAGTGATTGAGATGCCGCATGCAGTGCTGACAGCCGAATTTGGGGAACAGGCCTGGGCTGTCATGGGCTGCGGGGGGAGGAGGATCGACTATACCAGTGGATGCTCTCCTCCAGGGAGGGCAGAGAGTATGCTGTTATGCCTTACATCTAGCTATGTGTCCACAGGTAGCGATGCAGGTAAGAGCTGCTTGAGGAGGGCAGGGATTCTGAGTGATGTTCATGCTCCCAGGCACATGCATGTGTGCCGCCAAGAAGTTATTCACCGGCGATGTCTCTATGGGATAGGATTGAAAATGGCAAAAATCCTTGGCCATGTAGGATGAAGCTGTGTTCCACAGGCCCGATATCACCAACCGCTGCAGTGGCGTCTGTGGTACAAAGAAGCCGGGAGTCAAGACATAGGGTTCAGGAGGTGGGGTAAGTTGTTGGGGAAGGTGGGTAATGGGATGGGGGAGGAGTTAGCAGAAGAGGACAGGCCAGAGACATAGGGAGCATAAAGAGATATAATGCAGTTTATAACGCGATATAGTAACACAATGCAGTTTATAACATGATATAGTAACAAAGTGCAGTTTATAACACGGTATAGTAACAAAGTGCAGTTTATAACACAGTATAGTAAAGGGCCTGAGTTCACGATTGGCAGCGGAGTAGTAGTTCAGGGCCATTACACACTGAATAGGGCTTTTCTTCTTCAAAGTCACAATGGTTGGAATGGATAAACATAGAAACATAGAAGTTGACGGCAGATAAGGACCGCAAGGCCCATCCAGTCTGCCCATTTCTTTTTCTACCTTATAAATGTGCCATCGGCCTTTGCTCTGTCAGTGGCCTATCTATTCATAGTCATTTGTATTGCTCCCTTATGCCTATCCCATGCCTGTTTGAAGCCCTGCACTGTATTCATAGCCACCACTTCTTGTGATAAGCCATTCCATGCATCCACCACCCTTTCTGTGAAAAAGAATTTCCTTACATTCCCCCTTAATCGGCCTCCCTCTAATCTCATGCTGTGTCCTCTTGTCCTGCTATTTTTCTTATATTTAAACATGTTAGACTCTTTCACCTTGTTAATGCCCTTAAGGTGTTTGAATGCCTCGATCATATCACCTCTCTCCCTCCTTTGCTCAAGGGTATACATATTGAGCTCCATTAATCTGTCCTCATATGTCTTCTGATGCAGTCCCTGCACCATTTTGGTTGCCCTTCTCTGGACTGCCTCAATTTGGTTAATGTCCTTGTGAAGGTGTGGCCTCCAATACTACACGCAGTACTCCAGATGGGGCCTAACCAGTGTCTTGTAAAGAGTCCCTCTTACGACTTGTGATACCCCTACTAATACACCCTAACACCCCGCTAGCCTTACCTACTGCTTTAGAGGTCTGCTTGGATGATTTCAGGTCATCAGTGATGATGATGCCCAAGTCCCTTTCTTCCTTTGTGACTGCTAGCAACTCCCCTCCCAGCCTATAGGTGGCTTCAGGGTTTCTCTTCCCTATGTGCATGATTTTGCATTTCTTTGCATTAAATCCCAGTTGCCACTCTTCTGACCATTTTGCTAGTTTATCCAGATCTCTTCTCATTCTGCCCACCCCATTTGGATCATCTACTCTGTTGCAGATCTTGGTGTCATCTGCAAACAGACAAGTCTTACCCTCTAGTCCATCTGCAAGGTCACTAATGAAGATGTTGAAGAGGACTGGCCCCAGAACTGATCCCCGAGGTACCCCACTTGTGACTTGCATCTCTTCTGACTGTATACCATTTACCACCACTCTCTGTTTTCTGCCCGTCAACCAGTTTGCCACCCAGTTGACCAACTTCTGACCCACCCCGAGCCTACCCAGCTTATTTATCAATCTTCTATGTGGAACAGTGTCAAAGCTTTGCTGAAGTCAAGGTAGGCGACATCAACTGCTCCCCCTTGGTCCTACCACTCTGGTTACCCAGTCAAAGAAATCTATGAGATTAGTTTGACAGGACCTTCCTTTGTAAACCCATGCTGTCTTGGATCCTGTGCCCCTATGGATTCCAGGTGTTGCACTATCCTTTCCTTAAGGAATGCCTCCATAATCTTGCCCACTACTGAGGTAAGACTGACTGGTCTGTAGTTCCCCACCTCCTCCCTGCTACCACTCTTGTGGAGCGGGATCACATGAGCCCTTCTCCAGTTTTCTGGGACCTCTCCTGTGCTCAGAGACTCACTAAACAGTTCTGCTAATGGCTCTGCTAGTTCCACCTTTAGCTCCTTAAGTACCCTGGGATGTATGCCATCAGGTCCCATTGCCTTATCCACCCCTGGAGCTTAGCAAGCTCTTGTAGGACCCCTTTCTTTTTGAAGGGAGTAGTGCTCACCTCCCTCCCCCTGTGTCCATGGTGCTGAGCTGTGGGCCCTACCTTCTCTTCAGTAAATACTGAGCAAAAGTATCTATTTAGGATAGATGCCTTTACAGGGTCCTCCTCCTCACATGCCCCCTTTTCTCCATTAAGCTTAGCAATACCCCCTCTGGACTTTCTCCTTTCACTAATGTATCTATAGAAAGTCTTGTCACCTTCTTGTACTGTCTGTGCTAGTGTTTCCTCAGTTTGGGACTTTGCCTGCCTTACTGCCTTCCCTGCTTCCCTTAGGGCAGTTTGGTATGCTTCTTCTCTGCCTAATATCTCTCTCTCTCTCTCTCTCTCTCTTCAGATTCACATTATATTCTGTTTATGGTATATGGGCCAGCCTCACAGCACAGTGGCCAGTGTATAATCTTTCCATGCTGGCTGTTTGGGTTTGCACATTGAACCTAGAATGCTGCTGACACTGCAGGAGGATGGATGCTCTTTTCTTCCTGGTAGGGCAGGTGAGAACCTTTGCTACAGCACTGCTCCCTGCTGGTCCAGGAAGCATGGCACTGGTAGGTGGCCGGATGGTGCTGTCGGAGATCACGGATGGACAGGGCTCTGACCAAGGAGGAAGGTGGGTGTGGAGGAGATGAATTGGTGGAAACAGGGGCGTGGCCCAAGTGGATAATTTTGCTATGACTCCTATATTCACCAAAGCTGCTCCATCTCCTCCCTAAACTCAAAATCGCTGCATCAGCCACAGAGGTCTGGGATGGGTTGAGCACCACTGTGGAGACACAGAGGAGTGTCAGGAGATGCCCCAAGAGGGCAAAATGAACACGTTGGATGTAAGTGAACTTGGAGAGGACAGAGATCCTGGACACCCCAAGGAGGAGGAGGAGGAGGGGGTACAAAAAATATTTAATGATTCACCAGTTTCAGGGCAGGATTAAGGATGGCACAACTTTGGATGGGAGGCTTTATTTCTGAAAATGTAATATTTGACTTTTACAGAAAAACCCACAGTAGGTGAACCAAGTGACTTTATTGCTTTAGGGGACTTTAGGCAGTACAGTGCAGCCGGGAAGAAACCATAATGTAATTCACTGTTTTTTGTATTTGAATATACTCTGAGCTTGCTATTTGTCTGGAGCCTGTGCTGGGTAGGATTCCTTTCAAAGGAGTTCATATACTGTAACACGGTAACTTTCTCTGTAAATTTCATACTGTGAAGAATTCAAAATCGATTAATTATATCCCTGCGAAGTACAGGTAAGGGCCATAAAGAACAGGCTGTGTGCGGTTGTAGACGGCTGCTGCTTCATTTATTGTTTCCCTGGAGCCGCAATCATTTTCCACCCCTTTCTGTCTCGAACTGTTCAGTCATGCCAAGTATTACACGGCATTGTCTACAGCAGGCCGTGCTTAGGCAGCTGTGACTTTCACCTCTGAGGCTTGCTTGACCTAATTTTCAGGAAATAAATCATAATTCATTTTTGTTCCTTTGCTTTGTTGGGATTTACAGTTGAAATTCTGCTTATCCAGATGTTTTACTGGGTCTATTATTGCAAAGATACACGGCAGGCAAACCATAGTTAAAATGGGATGAGCCTGCTTACCCAGGCATGGGTAACTTGTGCTGAGCATACATAGTTGGCCATGCTGCCCCTTTCCCCATGCTAGCACCAGGATCAGGGAAATGAATAGATTAATTGTCCCTGCTCCTCTTGGAGACACCAGTACCAAGGTAAGATTTTTTAAAGTAATGGGGCCCTATCGATTCTTTCTTCTGTACCCCCGCCCCGTGATATTAGAGTTGGAATCTACAGCATATACCCCACTGCTGATCGCCCCAATTTCAAATGGATTGGCAATGTACAAATAGAAGGTTGCAAGTTAGTCACACAATAAAAGGTTTTCTGAATGCTGACCTCTAAGGAAGTGGGCCCTCTGACAGTGCAGGCCCTACTGTAACTGTATCTCTTGTACCACCCTGGCATGACCATTCCACTGTTTCTAGATACGGCTTAAGATTTCACAGGATATTAATTTCAACTGACTTCCTGTGATATAGTCAGATATGTCAGGGTTCACATATAAAGTTTTTTTGGGGGGGGGTGGCACTGGTTACAGTCAAGAAAGGGGTACCCAATTTACACTAACCCCTCGAGATTTACATTGGCCTCATGCTATAATGGAGATAGGTGACATAGGTCAAATACGAGCCAAGTGGGATCTCCCGTAATGGCCCGCTTTTCCTAAAATTGATAACCCACAATATTATTTTTAATACAATATATGTCTAATTTCATCTTGAATGTTTGCAAACTAGAACTGCCCACAACATCAAGCGGAAAGGAATTCCAGATGCTAAGAATATGCTGAGTAAACCAAGAAAATCTTTTCTGGTCCTACATATCTCCCCTTTTAATTGTAAACAATGTGATCTGGTGTCATAGATCATATCCCTCAATGCTATCCCAAGCCACTCCCATAGGTCATCGTTAAAAACTGCACTGTAGACCTAACACAGGTCTTCCTGTAGCTTTCTATATTCCAAGGAATATAAACCTAAATCCTTGAGTCTGTCTAAGAAACTAAAGTCACGGACATTTGCAGTTAGTCTAGTAGCCCTGTGTTGTACACCTTCCATGAGATTTACCTCAGTTCTTCCACTAAGTGACCACAGTTGAACACAATATTCAAGATGAGGCCTCACCAGTGTCGTCAAGGTACAGGTCAGGAAACATAGGAAAACCAGGAGCAGTTTCAAAATTCGCAAATAGCATTTTATTTTTTCCAATAACGGTAAAATAAAAAATCATTTTTTCCACTATAACTATTTACAAAGGCAGTACAAACACAGAAAACAAAGTCCTTCATCTAAGGATATTTCTAATTCCAAGTTTCAGTCTTGCTGTCTCACTCTCCTTGTCTATCTAGCAAAATCCTTGCTGCTCTCTTTATAAGTCTTTGTCTGGGAACTCGTTAAGAGAACCTGCTTCTCACAGAATGTTCTTGTAAGTTTACAGAATGTTCTTGTCAGTTTCGTTCCTTGCAGGTGCAGCAAAACAGTACATAGTGAAACCACTATGGTCTCTTGTTTACAGCTATGCAAAAGGCTTAAAAACTGCATCTCGGGTTAACCCCTTGAGTTCCAGATAGCTTTTTGCAATCATTTCAACAGTATAACTACATACAGTTTTAAACAAAGGGATCCCAGTATCAGTGACATTTCCACATAAAGATTCACATATATTTTTATACCCGCAGATATGCAGGGGGAGAAAAGACAGGAATAGCAAGGGAGGGCAGCAAGATAGCAAAAGGTGGAGAATTATGAAACTGTCAGAGTGATCAGTTCCTAGGCCTCACAAGAAAATTTGGTTGCGCAACCAGACGGAGAAGAGACAGAAAAAGAGAGGATAGAACAGACCCTTGCGTTTAAATTCTTTCTGTATAACAAATGGGACAGGGCCTTATTCAACCCTGTCACAACCAGTAACTTGTACAGTACTGGTCAGAATTGTATTAGCTCTTTAACTATGGTACTGCACTGCTTTTTAAACTCCAAATTACTGGTAATATGTATTCCCAGATCCTTCTGTTCTTCACAGACCTTCAAAATCTTTCCATTTACAAAATATTCATACCTAGCATTTTTTCTACCCAAGTACATAACACCGCATTTGTCCAACTGAAGCTCATCAGTCTGTTGTACTATTTTATCCAATGCCTCCTGCAGTTTTTCAGCTGATTCCCTTGACCTTACTACAGTACTCACTTTAATATCATCAGCGAATTTGGATATTCATGCATCTTCAAATCCAGATATACATGTCACATATAATTTAAACAAGCAGGGACCCAATATAGACCCTTGCGGAATTCCAGTGGTAACATTGGCCCATTCAGAAACGTGACCGTGTACATAGACAGATCGCTTTCTACCATCCAACCAAGATGCCACCCATCTCACTGCCCTACTGTTTAATCCCATATTGGCTACTGTTTGAACTAATTTAGCATGGAGGACTTTATTGAACACCTTGCTCAGCTCAAGAAATACAATGTCAGCTGATTCACACTAATCTAATACCTTACTAACATTCTTATAAATACAATCTTAGCTGATTCACCCCTGATCTAATACCTTACTAACACTGATAATTGGAACAAAAACAAAAAACAATAAGGCCTCCCGCTTCCTTTCCCTTTAGAATTGCTCCTTGGTGTCCAGTGGCATGCTTACTGTACCAATCCCTTAATTTCCCCTGTATCCATTGGCATCCACCTTCTCACACCATTATAGATTGAGGGGGCATGCCTGACCTATCAGTGTGCTGCTTTCCTCTGCGCGCAAGATACTCTTATTCTGTGAAGTGTCTCGTGCTCAACTGCCATAGAAACGGGCACATTTGTGTAAGATTTAAAAAATAAAAAAAAAGATACATTATTGCTCAAGCTCAATAAATAATATTTTAATACAGCTGTTGAGACCACTCTTACAGCTGTAAGAGTGGTCTCCTTTACATTCATAGGGTAGCAGAACTGCTCACCTTCTGTTTGCCGTTTTCATACCCTAATTATGCACGTGAGACCCTCTTACAACCTAAGAGTGGTCCTAGCAGCAACATACATAATTTCTTATTAGTGTCCAGTGGCAATTCCTCCCTCTCCCCATCTGCAAAAGTCCTCCCTGGTTTTCAGTTGCACCACCTCCCTTTCCTCACCCCCACAGAAGTTTTCCGTTTTGTCCAGTGGCACCCCCACACCCCTGAGAACTCCAACCCCACCACCCTGGTTCCTGACAGCAGCCGGCACAAACCTTCTGCTCATCTTCTCAGCTAGCCGGTTGACTCATACAGCTGCAGTATCAGTATACCAGCAGGTTCGCGTCCACACCCGTAACGCTTTCAAACTGTTTAAACTCTGATCATACCAGGATTTTAGCACAGTTTCCAACACGGTTTGAAAACAAACACGCTTACCTTATTAGTGTGGATGGACGTCAGTACCATGTTGTAGCCTCTGCTGCCAATGTAGTCCTGCAAGGAGCCATAATTCACTACTCCCTCAAGTCAACATGGATCGGATCGGAAACTGGTTTTGCCTTTCAGGTCTGGACGTGATTGGTAACCATGCTGTAGCGTGGTAGGACAAGTGAGGACACACAAGCATGGTATGTTTTAAAACGTTTTGAAAAACGTTATAGCTGAATCATGTTCAGTGTGGACAGAGCCTAAATGAGCAGGAATATAGCACGCACTGGGTCAGGACTCTCATGTGTTTAACGAAACACCAGCAGTCGAAACTCAAGGTGCAGTGAGTGAAGCACCAGGGCCCCCAGCTGCTGTTAAGATGCAACTTTATGTCTGGCTGTTCGTTCATTGCAGCACTTATTTAATTAAATCTCACTGCGCCCAGGATCTTGGCAGCTGGTGTTTTGTTAAGCAAACGTGAGTCCTGACCCGGAGTGTGCTACGTTCCTGCTCATTTGTGTACTTGTTTGGGACTACTAACCCCAGTAACATCACCAGTAAGTGTGGGCCCTTCCTATCCTAGCACTTTGCACTATGCCCTGGGACAGTAAAAAAGCATTAAAATCAAACACTGCTGTATATCTAAACATTCTTGGAAGATTTGGCTACCACTGCAGTTAAATTAATTTCAAATTTTATTTATTCGGGCATACAGGCACATGCAGGGCTTGTATTGTTACGAGCCCTGATTCAAAAGCAACATATTTGATCATTTTCAAAACATTCTAAATTACCATATTCCCTGGGAGTCCCTATCAGAGCTCTGAGCAATCCTGTGTAAAATTTGGGTCATTAGTGGTGGTGGGAGGCTTCCAGGGGTGGTTGAGTTTCAGGTCAGTTATACTGCAATTCAAACCAGATTGCGTGTTATTATCTCAAATCCTTCCTGCAGCTACTGTTAGTGTAATGGAGAGTCTTTCCCTTGCCCGCTGTCTCATAGAGTACAAGTCTTGAGGGCTGCTGGGGGAATTTAAATGATGCTAGTACCAGAAATACATCACAATTTACATCATCAAACCATGTGCGTTCCTATTACCCTGGGAGGCATGCGCTGATAGCTTCTGGTAGAATGCTGGTATTATACAAGCTCTCACTGTAATATATTCTGAGGGATGACACACTTTTCGGATTTGTCTACAGACTACAAATGAGCAATTATACCTACTGTCTCTCCCAAGGACTCCCATACAAATGAGGTGCTGCGTTTCCTGTTGCTACCCTACTCAGAACAGGTTTTAAATAAATAAATCTGCAGAGCCCAATTGCCCGTCATTTTAACATCTAATTGAATTTCAGGCAGTTATTTTCTTTATTACATATGAACATACGAAGAAGCCATCAGAAGAAGGCCATTTGGTCTATCAAGTCTGCTTGTGTTGCAGGGTCCACAGCTTGAGCTACTGTAACTGCCCCCTCTTCCCTCTCCCCTCTCCTCCCATCCCCCCTACCCCATGACCCTTACCCTCCCCACACCTGTCCCAACCTCTCCCAAAGCTACCTACTGTCTTCAACGAGATTACTCTTCTGGCAGTGCATTCCAAGTGTCCTCCACCCTCTCTGTGAAGAAGTGCTTCCTGACCTCCCTCCTAAACCTTCCACCCTCCAGCTTAAGACTGTGCCCCCTCGTGTTATGGTTGCCACTCAGCTTAAAGAGACTCTCCTTATCAACCTTATTTATCCCTTTCAAGTACTTGAAGGTCCCAATCATGTTTCTCTCTCTCTCTCTCTCTCTCTCCCTCTCTCTCTCTCTCTCTCTCTCTCCTCTCTCTCTCTCTCTCTCTCTCTCTCTCTCCTGTCTTCCAGGGAGTAAATGTTCAGTGCCCTCAACCTCCTCTTGTATGCCTTACCCTGCTGACCAGCTATCACCCTTGTAGCCCTTCTCTGGACCTTCTCCAGCAGGTTAATGTCCTTTTTGAGGTGTGGGCACCAGTACTGAACTCCATACTCTAGATGTGGCCCTACCAGTGACCTGTACAAAGGATAATATTAATAATAATATTAATTAATACTTAATAACAAAGATGTGTGTAAAAATAAATGCTTGTACTTTGCAGTTTGTTCTGATGCTGTTTAGGAGCTGACATCATAATCCTCTGCATATGGATGTGCAGTTCGTTGCTCTGAACTGGTTGTGGTGTCACATGGAGTGGATTATGGACTCAGCACCTGAATAGCATCGGGGGAAAAAAATCAGCTTTGAAGGACAAGGCTCTTGCTCTGTTGCACATATCGTAATAAAATTGCTTGAAAGTCACCTTTATTTTTAAATACTGGGTAAATGTGATCTGCTGGTTGTTACTTGATATTAGTAACATAGTAATTTACGGTTGGAAGGGACCTCCCCTCCCATTTCATAAAAGGGGAAACAATAAATATGCTGGGCAGGGCTGTCGATTGCCCAGTGGGTACTGGGCCATGCTCCCCTGTTGGTGACCTGGGTTTAATAGTGGATCTGGGTGGAGCGACTGAGGGAGCTGTGGTAGCACTGCCTCTCTGCAGCACCCCCTGCTGGGGAAGGATGACACTGGGCTAAGCCACTGCATCAACCCCAGCTGTGGGCTGAGGAGCTTCTCTCATCTGCAGAGGTTCTTTGCATGTGTGCAAGGCCTCAACGGGCACTGCTCAGCATCTATGTGAGGTGGGTGGGACTTAAAGGGACAGGGAGAAAACAAACAAAAACCATTGTTTTCCTTCAGGATATCTGCTGCATAAGGCCATACCTTGGGAACTTTATGCTGTCAGCATGAGAACCCCTTGAAAAGGGGTGGCCATCCACAATGACATGCAGTATCAACGTGTATGTAATGTGGGCGGCCATAACCCCTCAGTCCTTTCTCCCACCTTCGATCATCCTCATCGGACCTGCTGAAGGAAACATCATCAACCAAGCTGTTGCCATTTGCTATGTTACTTTTATTTAGTTTTTGAGACATCTCTGTATGCTGCTAAAGTCGGAAGAACCTTTATTTTGATATTGTAAGTGTGGATATAAAATTTACAAGTAAGATACACGCAGTTTGTGTGTGCTCTTTGGGCCTGTCTCTCAATGTGAGAACTTGTAAGATTTGCCATTGCTTTAACCAGGCTACAAGGTGACGCTGTAAGAACGCTCTAGAAAATTTCCTTGCCTTAAAAGCGCTAAAAGCCATGGAGAAGGAAGAGAGCTCAAAATCTGCTTCTCCCTTGTCGTCGGATGAGAAACTGTCATCAAAGTCTAAGGTTAAGGACAAGGAAAGGTAATTGTCTTGGGCCTCCTCCTAGTCCTGCCATAAGTATAAGCATAAGGACAGTGATAAGTCCCTTCAGCCCACTTCCACCAGAGGTCACGGTAGAGGCATCTTTTGCAGGCCAGCTACCCAGGATAACCATCAGCAAGGCCATGGAAGAGGTGGTAGTTCCCTCGTGGGATCTCTCCCCCGGCGCATATGCAAAAGCACCCAAAGGAATCAGTTCCAGTGGCTCGGCTCCCCCCTGGTTTTACCTGACTGTCTTCTGACTCTCCCTCCACCTCAGCTGTTGCTTCCAGGGGTGGTTATGGGGGCAAGATCTCCCTGCATCTGAAACAGTGGCAGGAGATCACTACGGATGAGTGGGGTCTGGAGATAATTGCAGGGGGACATGCTCTGGATCTGATACAGATCCCTCCAGATCATCCTGTGCCTCCTTTCTTTTATCCTCTGGGACATTTGTCCCCTCTGAAGGAAGAAGTTCAGACTTTGTTTCAAATATTTGTCATAGAACCTGTTCCTCCTCAGGAAAGAAACAAAGGGTTCTATTCCAGACACTTTCTAGTCCCGAAATGGACAGGGGATCTGCATCCTACGTCAAGGATTTTAACCTGTACATCGAATGCAAACTGTTTTGAATGATATCCCTGCAGGCTGTGATTCCCCTGCTGCAAACAGGACTAGCTCTGTGCTCTGGCCATGAAGGATGCATACCTTCATATAAAGATCAGGAAACCCACAGACAATACCTCCGCTTTATGCTGGAGGGCGAACAACATCAGTTCAAGATGTTGCCCTTTGTCTTGTGCTGTGCGCCATGAATCTTTACAAAATGCTTGGCAAGTTGCAGTGGACCTTCACAAGGAAAGCCTGTATGTTTTCCCATATCTGGATGATTGGCTTCTAAAGGTCGGCTCCAGAGAGGCTGTGCTTCACACCCTGTCTCAGATACGTCATTTGTTCAATTTGGGGGTGTCACAGTAAATGTGCCAAAATCTGTGACTCCGCATCAGAGATTACAGTACATAGGGGTGGTCCAGGATACAGAGAAGGGATTTGCTTTCCTGGCACAGGACAGGGCAGACACTTTGATAGCTCAGGCACACTTGGTATACAGGAACCACTAAATTTCTTCACAAACAAAGTTATGTTTCCTGGGCCTCATGGCTGTGGCCATACTGACTGTGCCACTGGCACGTCCTCATATGAGGATTCCTTAGTGGACACTCAGGGTCCAGTGGGATCAGTTGACAGATGAGCTGTAGGAAATGGTTCTCGTCATGCCTCCATCTTCGCAGAGTGCTGTTATGGTGGATGGATCACAACAATCTACTGAAGGGCATTCCATTCTTTGTACCAGCTCCTGTACAGATCCTCACCAAGGATGCCTCATGTTCGGTTGGGGTACTTATCTCGGTCCTTACCAGACACATTGGTCATGGACTAAGATGGAGACCGAGCTGCATAAAAATGTCCTGGAAATACAGGCTGTCCTGTACATCTGTCAGGTTTTTCAGACTCACCTCTGCCCTGGTCCTCAGCTAATGCAGGTAGACATCAGTATGATTCATTGCAGTAACATACAAGGGGCACTCCTATCCTCTTTGCAGGAAGCAGTATGAGTATGGTACTGTACTGGGCTCTGTCTCATGACCTTCAGCTGCCAGCTGTGTTTCTCCCAGGTCTCCAAAACATCTTGGTAGATAGGTTAAGCGTGTTCCATTCGGTGGTTCACGAATCGGAATGGCTGATCTCCATGGTAAACGGCCTTTTCGCAAGATGGGTTCATCCAAAGCTGGACCTTTTTGCATCCCCACAGAACAGAAAACTGACATATTTCTGTTTGCTCACTCCAGGGTCGGGAGTTTTTTGGCGAGACACATTGTCTCTCTCTTGGAAAGGAAATTCCTATACACATTTCCTCCAGTTCCTCTAATACAAAGGGTTCTGCTCAAGCTGTGGGTGGAGAGTGTCACTTTCATCTTCATTGCTCCATTCCGGCCTCTCCAGATTTGGTTTCCACTCCTTCAGCATCTGATGGTGGAGTCTCCTGTCTCTCTGCCTCTTTGTTGGGGACTATTGTTACAAGGCAAGGGGTCCCTGGTCCATCTGGGCCTGAAGTCTCTGCATCTTTCATGCATGGCTCCTGAAAACATAGCCATTGTACATTTTAGGATGTCTCCTAAAGTTTGCATCAGCGTGTTGTTTTAAAACAAAACAAAATGGTAAGTTAAATGCATGCTGAAAACAGAATATAGAGTTAGAACTGATGCTTCAGCCATAGGTCTTCTTCAGGAATTGTCTAAATCAGAGAAAAGCAAAGTTAGTGGAGAGGTAAGGGGAAAGAAGGGATATGTATGTGAGGGAAGAAAATAGGGTCGGCTCTAGGGGAAAAGTGATACTAGGCAAGCTAAGACTAGAAGCTGGAAAACAAAAAAGGTGATCATGGGTATGTCAAGGCATAGTAGGAGTGAATGGGCTGAGGAGTCTTCAAGTGGGACTAAGTAACGGGCCTAGTAAGAAGGCTGAAAGGTGACAAATATAGGTGAAGGCAATAGAGACAGAGATATCTGTGGAAAATGAAAATAGATGTACACACATGGCTAGAATGCCCATGTGAACATGCCACCTCCACACACACACACACACACACACACACACACTGAATGGAAGTCTGTAGAGGCATGTTCACACATGTAGATGTACCATGCATACATGCAAGCAAAGCCATGATGGAGGTGGGGTTAAAAAGGACAGAAGGTGGCTGAAAGAGTTTAGTATGTCATTTAAACCACAGGGCTGCTGGGAGTCTAGGTGGATGATCATAGAAACATAGAAACATAGAAGTTGACGGCAGATAAGGACCTCAAGGCCCATCCAGTCTGCCCATTTCTTTTTCTACCTTATAAATGTGCCATCGGCCTTTGCTCTGTCAGTGGCCTATCTATTCATAGTCATTTGTATTGCTCCCTTATGCCTATCCCATGCCTGTTTGAAGCCCTGCACTGTATTCATAGCCACCACTTCTTGTGGTAAGCCATTCCATGCATCCACCACCCTTTCTGTGAAAAGAATTTCCTCACATTCACCTTAATCGGGCTCCCTCTAATCTCATGCTGTGTCCTCTTGTCCTGCTATTTTTCTTATATTTAAACATGTTAGACTCTTTCATCTTGTTTATGCCCTTAAGGTGTTTGAATGCCTCGATCATATCACCTCGCCCTCCTTTGCTCAAGGGTATACATATTGAGCTCCATTAATCTGTCCTCATATGTCTTCTGATGCAGTCCCTGCACCATTTTGGCTGCCCTTCTGGACGGGCTCAGTTTGGTTAATGTCCTTGTGAAGGTGTGGCCTCCAATACTGCACGAGTACTCCAGATGGGGCCTAACCAGTGTCTTGTACAGAGGATTAATACCTCCTCTTACGACTTGTGATACCCCTACTAATACACCCTAACACCCCCTAGCCTTACCTACTGCTTTAGAGGTCTGCTTGGATGATTTTAGGTAATCAGTGATGATGATGCCCAAGTCTCTTTCTTCCTTTGTGACTGCTAGCAACTCCCTCCCAGCCTATAGGTGGCTTCAGGTTTCTCTTCCCTATGTGCATGATTTTGCACTTCTTTGCATTAAATCCCAGTTGCCACTCTTCTGACCATTCTGCTAGTTTATCCAGATCTCTTCTCATTCTGCCCACCCCATCTGGATCATCTACTCTGTCGCAGATCTTGGTGTCATCTGCAAACAGACAAGCCTTACCCTCTAGTCCATCTGCAAGGTCACTAATGAAGATGTTGAAGAGGACTGGCCCCAGGACTGATCCCTGAGGTACCCCACTTGTGACTTGCATCTCTTCTGACTGTATACCATTTACCACCACTCTCTGTTTTCTGCCCGTCAACCAGTTTGACACCCAGTTGACCAACTTCTGACCCACCCCGAGCCTACCCAGCTTATTTATCAATCTTCTATGTGGAACAGTGTCAAAAGCTTTGCTGAAGTCAAGGTAGGCGACATCAACTGCTCCCCCTTGGTCCACCACTCTGGTTACCCAGTCAAAGAAATCTATGAGACTAGTTTGACAGGACCTTCCTTTTGTAAACCCATGCTGTCTTGGATCCTGTGCCCCTATGGATTCCAGGTGTTGCACTATCCTTTCCTTAAGGAGTGCCTCCATAATCTTGCCCACTACTGAGGTAAGACTGCCCAGTCTGTAGTTCCCCGCCTCCTCCCTGCTACCACTCTTGTGGAGCGGGATCACATGAGCCCTTCTCCAGTCTTCTGGGACCTCTCCTGTGCTCAGAGACTCACTAAACAATTCTGCTAATGGCTCTGCTAGTTCCTCCTTTAGCTCCTTAAGTACCCTGGGATGTATGCCATCAGGTCCCATTGCCTTATCCACCCTGAGCTTAGCAAGCTCTTATAGGACCCTGTCTTTTGTGAAGATCACTTGGTTTCTGTGTTTTTTTTCTTTGTTCAGCATCCCGGAAACCCTGCTGAAAGACACAAACAGAAAGATCATTGGATATTATGGTCCCTGGAGGTAAAGTGGGATACAATGGGTTTATCAGTGTCTCCATTCCTGACTGCCCTGTAATGTTCCCTGAATCAGTCAGCCAGGCGTCTGCCAGTTTCTCCAATATATAGTAGAAAGCTGCACACTTCCTGCAAAGAATACAATATCACATTACTGGAGGTGCCTGAGAATTCCTCAGTGATGTGAAAAACACCTGTGGGACCTTGAATTTCAGTGGCACTAGATATAAATTTGCAGGTGTAACAGCCAGCTCTCATCCCAGGAATTCTTCAGTATGCTTGTACATATGCAGTATGCCAGCTGCAGGGTTTTAAATAAGCTGAAAAAATTGATTAGCAGTTTGACGCGTGAATGTACTACTAATCAGTTGTGACAATGCATAGCACTTGGCACAGACTGATTAGCAAAATTTTAAAAAATTATATAGTTTTGTTAATGATTAATTAATTTATTAATTGGGGCTGGCAGTATAGCTTAGAGGTTAGAGGAACGAGGTGTGAACAAGCTTGATACATCCAGCAGACCAGACCTGAGTTTGATTCTCACAACCTCCACTTGCATACTGTGTGACTCTGAGCAAGTCACTTAACTGCCCAGTGCTCCCAGGTCGCCCCTGAAAACAGGCACTTGGGCCTAGTGGGCCTTACCCGGTTACCAAAAGACTAAAATAAAAAATAAAAAAAATGTTCTGTACTGTGTCATGGACTCACTCAAAAAATGGTTAGCAGTCTAGGGCTAAGCATTTCTGAAAATGGTTAGCATTACCCCCTGTTTTGCTTAGCATTTTGCGATGCTATACGAGCTATCTAAAACCCTGCAGCTGGGTTCAGCTGCCTCAGAGGAGTAGTCTTGCTCAATGCTAATGATTTTTGGCATCAGCCAGTCAGAGAGCAGGAGAGGAAGTGCAGCCTGTAGCTAGAGTGGGAGGTCAGTCAGACTCATTTCTCCGCTGATTAGACAACATTGCCCTGGAGTCCTCTCTTCACAACTTTGCTTGAAAAAGTTCATTTCTTTTTAAGTCAATAAAATATTTATTTTAGTACTGCCTTTAGTGTTTTTTTGGAGTATTTTTCGTGATTTTAGCATTTTTTAGTTCCTTCAGTTCCCAGGAACCGCAAAGTTTCTTTACCTCAGCAGTTCCTACTGCAGTTCCCGCTCTTTTTTTGAAGAAAAATGTTAGTGCTTTGAACTAAATAAAGTACTTTTTATTTATTTTACTTTATTTCATTCGCGGTTCCCTATTTTAAACTGCAAACCATTTTTAGCACTTTTGCAGTCTTCTATACATGGTTTCATAGCGCTTGGGAGCTGACCAAATTTTTTTAATTTTTCCCTTTTGGAACATATTTCTGAGGTCTTCTGATGAATTGACATGTCAGATAGACCTAAAAAGAAAACTGGGTTAAAAATTGCATTGTGCTAAAATAGTGGCCAAGGCAGACAGCCACAATCTGTGTTTAACTTGTTTGGGTCTAGACCATAACTGTAAACGTTGCTCTAAATTTTGTTCTAAAACAGTTAAAAAAGAGCCAAAAGATTGGAAATTATGGCTTCTCAATCTGCCCCCCCTCCAAATAAAAACATTGAAGAGGGGTCATCTTCTCATAAATCTAAAGAAAAGTCCAGTAAGGACCCCCTAGAAAATAAGCCTGATAAAAATAATTCTTACCAAACCAACAAGTCATAATGAGCAGGTTCCTGACTCAGTACCTGCAAAAAAGAAGCAAAAGAAAAACATATCACTGCCCTTCCTGCTGAAAAGCAAAGGGAGACGTCAGTGGCACAAAAAGATTCACCCTCTGATGAAGAAATGGCTAAGGCTTGGCATTTCTACCAGACTATACAGGCTATAAGCAATCTCTTTAATGCCTCATCCTGACCGTACTATCCCTCACACTTCAGACCCTGGGCTTGTCCAGGGTTTTTACTATGAGGGTGATGTTGACCAACCAGAGGGTGAACCTTTAGAACCTGATGTATCCCCTGACCAAGAGTTTGGCTTGTCCTTTAATGGCCAGGAGGCTTTTTCCTCTCACTATACTTTTATTCAGCATATGGTGGACACTCTGGATCTCACTATCCAAGAGACTACTGTCCAGGAGGAGGAAGATTTTTAGATATGATGGGTCTCCTTCCCTCTAAAATGTTGCTTTTGCCCATGCATAAATCACTTTGTAGAACAACTTTTAAAATACTTGAGAATCCCACTTCCACCTCTGGACTGGACAAGAAAATTGGAAAAAAGTATCAATTGGGGAGAAATAATGCTAAATTTCTCTATATGCACCCTGACCACGAGGGGGTGGTGCAGGTTGCTGCTTGGGACAAAGCTAAAGTGCCTCTATATTCACAGCCCCCTGAAAAAGAATCCAGAAGGTTGGATTTGATGGGTAAAAACTCTTACACAACAGCTTCTCTGCTGCTTCGCCTATCTACTTATGTGGCCTATGCAGCTCAATATAAAAAAGCCCTTTGGAACTCTGTGCTCGCTATCGGCCAACAAGCCCCAGACAAAGTGGCCCAGGACCTGCAGACACTGTAAAAATGGCCCTAGAGGCTACAAAGTACCAGTTTCACCTGGCAGTGGACACTAATGACACTGCTTCCAGAGCCATGGTCCAGGCCCATCTCTCTTAGGCGCTATGCCTGGCTAAGGGCAACCAGCCTCTCACAGGACACTCAGCCTAAAGCTATGGATTTCCCCTATGAGCATAATTCTCTGTTTAGTGACAGAACAGAAGCTTACATTAAAAATGTGTGGAATACAAAACCACCTACCAAAGTAATGCTGCAAAAGAAAAAGCCTCTTACTTCCCAGAGATCCCAGAGCAGAGGGAACAGAGGCAGAGGTTATTACCCCAGGGCCTTCTACCCTATGGCAGTGCCCATGTCACTGGATTACTCTCAGGTGAGAGGTTTCTTCAGGG
The DNA here is from genome assembly GCA_016271365.2 of Neoceratodus forsteri. Lineage (NCBI taxonomy): Eukaryota > Metazoa > Chordata > Ceratodontiformes > Ceratodontidae > Neoceratodus > Neoceratodus forsteri. The sequence goes on from CM057452.1 coordinate 1,524,322,311, forward strand.
GGAAGAGGAAGAAGAGGTCAGAGGCGGGCTGGTCCCTTGCCTCCCTCAAGTACTCAGTATAAGCAAATCTCCTGACTGCAAAAGCCAGGTCGCCTCCCCTCCCTCAGTAGGAGGAAGGCTGACCCACTACCTCTGTCACTGGCACCTCATCACCACAGACAAGTGGGTGCTCAAGGTAGTGGGTCAGGGGCTTACCTTGCAGTTCAGGAAATTTCCCACTCAACAGGGTCAGAAGTCACTCAAATCTCTAACTCCTACAGATCCAGAACAAATTATTTGATACCTTTTATTGGACCAACAAGGATGTTACAAAAAGAACAACGTGTTTTAGCTTTCAGACCAACAAGTCCTTCGTCCGAAAAGCGTAATGAGAGTTATTTTGAAAATCCCATATTATTAACACTTAGATCATGCAGAAAAGAACAGAAATCATTTTCATTGGTTTAAAACAGGCCTTCAGAAATAATTAAAGTGACACTGGAGAGCTTGCATATCTAGAGTGATTTCAGCTGAACCAAACTTAAAGTTCAAAGGTATCAAACCATTTGTTCTGGATTTGTTCTTACTAGGACCAATACGGCATTAAACATTTTGTTTAACTCCTATAGAGAAACTACTGTTGGAGTTAGAAGTAAAGACCCTTCTGTCTGCAAAAGCAGTGGAAAGAGTTCCCTTTCCCCAGTGGGGAAAGGGCCTCTACTCCAGGTATTTCCTGACCCAGAAAAAACTGGGGGACTGGTGACCCATTTTAGACCTTGGGTACCTGAACAAACATCTGCTCAATCCCAAATTCAAGATGGCCAGCCTGGCTGTGGTGATTCCATTCCTGCAAAAAGGAGGGGACTGGCTAGTGTCCCTAGACCTGAAGCAAGCCTATTTTCACATTCCAATCAGGCAGTCCCACAGAAAATTTCTCAGGTTGCCGGCCTGGTGGTGCTGAGGGTTGAGGCGCTGGATGCCTTACCTTGTGCTACGTCGGCGACCCGGGTTCGGGAATTACCTTGGGTTGTCGGGATGCCAGCATGGGGGTGGAGGGAGGAGCGGGATTGAGCAAGCTGTGAGGCTGCTCTCCTCTCCCAGGGGTGGTGGGGGTGGGTTGTTGTGACCTTCTGTAGTTCCGTCCCCACTGGGTGGAGGGGAGGTCTGGTCCGGTGGAGTAACATAGGTGGGAGGGGGCGGCAGTACAGGTGGCTGGAAGGGGCTGAGCTGCCTTCCGGTGCGTGCACCTCCACGTGCACGTACGGCCTTGTGTCGGGGCCCGTGGGGGGAATACAGGGAGAAAACCTGAAAAGCCCATCAAAATCTATATTAAAAAAAGAAAAGAAAATTCCTCAGGTTCAGACTGCCTTCAGGCTATTATTAGTTTGCAACACTGCCCTTCGGCCTTTCTTCAGCTCCCAGGGTCTTCACAAAGTGCCTGGCTGTAGTGGCAGCCCATCTCAGGAGACAACAAGTATCTGTCTTCCTCTACCTGGATGATTGGCTAATAGTGGGCAAGTCTCCACAGGAGTTCAGAAACTCTCTCAGCCCAACTCAGAGCACCCTGGAGTCCTTAGGCTTCCTAATCAGTTCTCAGAAATCCCACTATGATCCAGTTCAGTTACTGGAATTCATCGGGGCAGAACTGGACACACAAAAGGGGAAAGGTCCTGCTCCCTCTCGACAAGGCACACAGCCTTCAGAATTTAGCAAATTCTTTTGTTCTGTGCCAGCTAAGACCAGCCAGAAACTTCCGGAGGCTTCTAGGCCACATGGCTTCGACCACAGCTGTGATACCAGGTGCTAGATTTCAAATGAGGGACATTCAGTATCACCTAAGGGCTCACTGCTCCCAGAAAAAAAGATTCTATGTCAGAACTCATTCCAGTCACAAGGACTCAGCTGCAAGCCCTAGACTGGTGGAAAGACTTAGAAAATCTCAGAGAAGGGGTCCCCTTCCAGAAAAGGGAGCTTTCCAGAGTACTCACTACAGATGCCTCCCTTTTGAGATGGAGGCACACCTGGCAGGTCAGTCCATAAGCAGGACATGGTCCCCCAAGGAGTCCACTTACCACTTAACCCTCCTCGAGCTCAGAGCTGTTTTATTTGGCAACGAAAGCCTTTGCCCCTCATCTAGAAGGTCAGTCTGTCCAGATCAGAACAGACAACACCAAGCAATGTTTTACATCAACAAGCAGGGGGCACAAGGTCCACAAAGCTTTGCTCAGAGGCCATAAATATTTGGTCTCTGGCCTACTCCCTGGAAATATATCATTATGCCATTTTATTTATTTATTGAAGTGTTTCACTGGGAAAAGCACACTGAACAACAAGTTGCTCGTCTCCTGGTGCGTCCTGGGGGAGAGGGTGTAGGGCAATACATATATACATACATACATACAGACATATATAAATATAGTTAGGCAAAACATTTATACAGTGGAGCAATGGCACTGTGAACAGTGTTGGATTACAGGGGATAACAAAAATATAATGTAATAATAGCACATATACATATGGACGAACAAACAAGACAGTACAGTAAATACAGTTGAACTATGCATGGTAAAATAAATGCTGAACTACAGAGGATAACAAAGAATAAGACAGTAGTTAATTACATTTGCAACAACCCAGTAGACGGTAAGTACTAAGGATAGAACGCTAATGGGACTATAGCATAGAGACAGCCAGCAGGGGTGTAGAGGAGGGAGCTTATCCGCAGGAGCAGTTTACTGTGAGGAAGTTTTGGAGAGCTATGGAAAGTGAGTAAGGTGAGGAGAAGAGGCGAATCTTGGGGAGTGAGTTCCATTATTTCGAGAACCTATGCGAGAAGGCCAGCAGATGCTCTGAGCCGCATCAGTCAGGGCCTAAGTGCCTCATCCCTGAAAGTTCATCTAGCAACCATTTTGGCTTATATTTCTGCTGAGAAGGAAAAGTCTATAATTTCTCATTCCATCTTTGAGAACTTTTTTCAAGGGCCTGTCACACCTTCAACCCCCACTTAGGGAACCTATCCCTGCTTGGGACTTGAACCTCTGCAAAGCCAAACTCAAGAAGACACCTTTTGAGCCTATGGCTACAGCAGAACTATCATACATCACTTGGAAAACTGTCTTTTTGGTGGCAATCACCTCAGCCAGAAGGATTTCAGAGCAGCAGGCACTCTGCCTAGAACCCAACAACATTATCTCCCACAAGGATAAGGTAGTTCTCAGAACAAATAGGAAATTCCTCTCCAAGGTGGTGTCAGAATTCCACCTGAACCAGTCCATAACACTCCCTGTCTTTTTCACAGATCAATCCACTCCTGGTGAGCGAAAGTTACATAGTCTGGATGTGAAAAGGGCACTGACCTACTACTTGGAACACACCAAACATAGAAACATAGACTTTGACGGCAGATAAGGACCCCTTGGCCCACCCACTCTGCTCATTTCCCTACCTATTGGATAAGCTGCAGATCCCAGTTAACTAACATACTGTTTCTTCCTAGCCCCTACCAGAATTGCCTTATGTCTGTCCCATGCATTCTTCAATTCACCCACTGTTTTTTGACCCCACAACCTCCTCAAGCAGCTCAGGACTTCACATACTCAGCTCTTCCACACATATGGTGAGGTAGGAAAGGGCAGGCCTGCCTCTAAGAGAACTTTCTGTCGCTGGATGATCTCTTGCATTCAGTTCCGTAACAGTAAGGCTGGCAAGCAGCCACCTTGAAGCCTCAGAGCCCACTCTACTAGGGGCACTGCAGCTTCAGTGGCAGCTGCAAGGGACATCCCCTTGCTAGATATCTGCAAAGCAGCTACCTGAGAGACCGTACACACTTTCACAAAACACTACTGTTTGGATGTACAGTCCAGGTCAGATACCAGATGTGGCACAGCAGTCCTGCAGAACCTGTTTCCAAAGTAGGTTCTGTACCCGCCTCCCATCTGCACTGCTTTGTAGTCTGCATATGTACAAGCATATTGAAGAATTCCTGGGCGGGAAGAACTAATTACTCACCGCAGTAATATAGTTTCTTCCAAGGTATTCTTCAGTATGCTTGACCTCCCACCCATCCTCCCCTGCATAACCTGACTGAGTAGTCCTGCAGTCCGTACTTTAGACACATTTTTAACTGTTTGAGAGCTTTAAAGTTATTGTTTTAAAATGTTTATGTATTGTTCTTGTTCCTGTAGTTTAATAGTTTCTCATAAGTACTGTTCGGACCTTTTGTCCTTTAACTTCTAAATGAATCTGACTGACCTCCCATTCTAGTTACAGGCAGCACTTCGTCTCCTGCTCTCTGATCAGGTGATGCCAAAAATCATTAGCATTGACTCCACCTCCGGTGTAGCTGAACTCAGCTGGCATACTGCATATGTACAAGCATACTGAAGAATACCTTTGAAGAAACAATATTACTATGGTGAGTAATTTTTTCTTCTGCAAGCTTTGGTACCTGGTAGGAATGAATTGTTAGGAATATGTAGGCTGTGTTGTACCAGGAAATTCCACAGGTTTGGTGGTCTGCAATAGGAGGCAGTTGGTGGCTCTGTAAAGGAAGCTTTGATATTAGGGTCAGTTTGCAGATTAGGGAAGCTCCTGGTGATGGTCCTGTGAGTAGAAGGGGCATAAGAATGGAAAGGAAGCACTAGTGGAATGCATCATTGTTGTTGCATGAGAGTATCCCTCCTGAGAGGGTCAAGGTTATGGGGCATATTACTGACCCAGGAGAGTACTCTGTCCACTGTGCTTTGTAGGTATCCCCTGTTAATAAAAAACTGTGCATTATTTGAGCCTGCTCAGCAAAATCATCATCTTCACTGCATAACCTGTGAAGTTTAAGGAACTACAAATATGGCAAACCATTCTTAAAATGTTTTGGATGGAAGGAGCTATGGCGGAGAAAGCTGTGCGAGTCAGTGGGTTTGTAATAAGCCGGTATCTTCAGACCAGTGTTGTGCACCGACAGTATGATATCTAAAAAAATCAGTGTGGAGGAGAATTCTTGGACGGTGTACTGAAGGGAAGGATGGGCTATGGTAAACTTGTCCAAGAAGATTTGGAGGGCTTCCCTGGAGCAGGAGGTGGCCCCTACACAATCATATATGTAGCATTTGTAGAGGTCAGGAGTAGTCCCTGTGAAGGAGAGATAGAGTTGTTCCTCAACCCAACCAAGAGATTTGAAAAGCTGGGACCTATCCTGGTACACATGGCAACTCCACTGAGCTGCTGAAAAAAACTTATTAAAAGAACACGCATTAAGTTTAAGAACAAGTTCAGCCAATCGGGTTAATGTATGTGTGGGTGGCTGCTGGAGTTCCGGTTTATTCAAAAAATGCTGCAGCACCATCAGGCCAGCATGTGGGAGATCACTATGTAAAGAGATTTGATATCTATAGTAAAGATGAGCTGATGGGAGCCACTGAATCTGGACCTGTCAAATAACTGAAGAGCAGGGTTGGTGTCTTTATTGTAAAAGGGCAGGGATTCAATGAGTGGTCTCATGAGGCTGTACAAAAATGCTGAGATGTGAGATGTGGGGCAGAAGCAGGCAGACACAACAGGGTGTCCAGGGGTACCTGTTTTGTGGATTTTAGGAAGAAGATAGAACCTGGTTGACTGAGGGTGTTGCACTATGAGACTTCTAGCAGAGGCAGGGTGTTGATTGTTTTCAGTAGCAGAGGTAATGGTGACAGTAAACTCTGCCTGATTGTTGGTAGTGGGGTCCAGTGGAAGAGAAGAGTAAAAAATGGTATCAGAGAGTTGCTGTGTGGCTTCAGTGATGTATAGCTCCTTTTGCCAGACCACAGCAGCTCCCCATTTATCAGCTGGTTTAATAACAATGTCATTTCTGCCTTGCAGAGATCTGAGGGCTGATAGTTCACCAGCTCTATGGAGTAGACATGTTTCATCTCGGCTCCGCACTTCGGAGGAACATTTTACTTACTATTTGTCTTACAAACTTATCGCATCAACTAGTAAATACTGGTACTCGACAGTTTATTTCAAGAGGAGCAGTTTGGTGTGCGGTGAGATCATGGGCAGAATAAATAAAAGTGGTCAGACTGGCACTAAACCTCAGCCACTGTCACAGATGCAGGCCCAAGCACCCGCACTTGAATCTACTGGAACAGAATTACCGTGGAAGGCTCTACAATTGTCAATGCAGGCCATTGACAATAAGGTGGAGACTATTTTGAGCCGAATCGGGGAGCAGGATATAAAAATCGAGGTTGCTTCATAATCTGCGGCGGCAGCTGAAACGTAAGCCATCCAAGCCCTTTCGGCATCTAGTAAACTTATTCAGGAAAATTCCCACTTCAGATATAGATTGGAGGCACTGGAAAATGCTCAGCGTGCCTCCAGTGTCAGAATCATAGGCCTACTGGAGCGTCAAGAAGATGCTGATCTCCTTTCGTTGTTGAAGGATTGGCTCCTGTGGGCTCTGCATCTTGGTCTGGACCTTGCTACCTCTTTTATCCAGGCATATCATCTTCCTCCCACTGGCTATGTAAATGTCCCCTGATGTTGCTGCATTGACCATGTTCTGACTGTTGCCCTTACTTATACCTGTTCTTATTGTTTGCCTGTTGTACCTGAATGTATCTTTGTAATCTCCCGAGTCGCACCTGAAAATAGGCACTTGGTTGTCTAGTGTGCTTACCTGGTAAACAAAAGCAAATAAATAAAAATATCACATTACTCTTCGGTCAGTGGAAGCACAGTGGGACTTACCTCGAACTGTACTGTTGGTATTGAGTGGGGTTGCCTGTCGGGATTGGATGCTTCAAGCGGCCCGAATTGCGAAACATTTGAACAATGATGGAAGTACTGTGAATCTGTTTCCCGATCTGTCTTTTGCCACTCGGGCCTGCTGGAAAAAAATTGATGGAGTCAGGGCAATGCTGAAAAGACTTGCAGTGGCTCACTCTTTGCTAATGCCGTCCTGGCTTCGTGTTTTCTATGGGGGCCGCACCTATCAGTTCACAGACCCGGTAGAAGCTGGGAAGTGGGTAGAGAAAATTCAGCAGGAATTTGAGGTGGCCCATGGCTCTGTTCCAGATCATGGACATGTGCTAGATGATCTCAGCTCAGGAGAGGAGGACACTGGTACATGAGAGATGTAAAGGACTGAATGAATAAAGGAGCATTCATAGACTTGACTTTTTTTCTATAATTCACATGTGGCAGTCTACATTTCGAAGACTTTTTTCTTGATTGGACAGTTATGCCCTGCTTACTGTTTAAATTTTAATGCTTATTGAATTATTACTCACTGAACAACTGTACAAGTTCCTCGATTGAACGTAATATAGTTATATCACTAGTTGTTTTGGTTTTTTTTATTTTATTGCTGTGCTTCTGGAGGATGACGTCATGGCTGAACACTAAAAATATATGGTTACTTTAATGTTTGGGAAGGGGTTATATCAACTTATCTATGTTGAGTGTAATACATGTTTGGATTGTCCTTATCTTTGGATGAACCCCTATTCCATGTTGGATGCAGCTATTCTGTTTTTGATAGAATATGGAATATGGCCATTTTTATACCCCCCATATCCGTGACCTAGTTTGTTTTGACTGATTATACTTGCTCCATTTGATGGATCCTGTGCTGTATGTGATGTCTGGCAAATGGCTGTAACTTGATATTGTATTTTGTTTGCAAAATGCAATAAATATAAAGTTTTAAAAATAAAATCGAAACTAGTGGTGTCTTTCATACATTGGTTCAGAAAATCTAAAGCAGCAAAACGTCCTGGAGGTGGGGTCCATGCACTGCTTCGTGGATTGATGTAATTGATTATTCTAGTAATGCTGTCATCATCATCTTTTGCACCGCTGTCCACCGTAATTGTAATCTTATGAAGTGTACTGTATTGTATTAATGCCCAGGACCACCTTGAAAATGAGCTTGCTCAATGGTGTTTATGCCTGGTTAAATAAAGTGATTGATTGATTGATTGATCATCTGCAGGAAGAGACGTTTCATTAGAAAAATAAGCTGTTAAGGCGTACTCTGCAATAGAAGCGCTACAGATCAACTTGAACCTGAGGTACGTTGAGATGTCTAGGTGTGGGCACAAAAGAGAGACCCTTGCTGAGAAGAGATTGCTCATCTTGTGTCAGGGAAAGACCTGGAGGAATACAAAATACTAAACTGTTAGGTTGTGTCAGACTGGAGGGCTCATGTTGGTTGCTGATCTGATGGGAGAGAGGCTGGAGTTTGGCAGATTTGGTGTCTCTGAGGAACTGAAAAAGAGTGGCGTTAAATTGTTGGATGCAGTGTTTAATAAAAGGAAGGTTGTGAGGGGCTGTGTGTTGCAGGAAATCCTTTTATCTCTGGATAGTTTTGTCCATGGTGATCAACTGTTCCTTAGTGGAGAAAATGGTATTAGTGATAAGTTTTCTAGAGAAAGTATTTAAAAGCTTATTAATGGAGGAAACATGTACCAAAGACCCAAAGGAACAAGGGTGGAATTTCAAACGGAAACTTTGAGGAATAATTCTTTGGTGGCAACATGTGGAAAGAATCTGTAAGTGACTGCAGAGTTTAGTCTTGGAGCAAATGGCAGAAAATAATTCAACAGAAGGTTCAGAAATATGAGAAGGGAGTATATACAGAGAGGAAATGAAGGAGCATTGTAGAGATTTGAGAAGAGATTTCAATGTAGGCCTAGTGGGTTGCAGCAGTTGTGGCACACAGAATTTAGGAACACAAAAACAAGGTGCTACATCAGTGTATGGTCTGAAAACAAAACAAAATGGTAATATTAAATGCACGCTAAAAATAGAAAATAGAGGTAGAATCAATGCTTTGACCATAGGTCATCTTCAGGAATTATGTAAAAGAGATAAAAACAAAGTTAGTGGAGAGGTAAGGGGAAATAAGGGACATACGTATGAGGAAAGAAAACACGGGAGTATCTAGGAGAAAAAGTGATAATAGGCAAGCTATGACTAGAAACTTGAAAACAAAAAGATGATGATGAGTATGAAAAGGCATGGTAGGAGTGAATGGGCTGAGGAGTCTTCAAGTGGGGACTAATTAACAGGGCCTAGTAAGAAGATGAAAAGTACCAAATGTGGGGAAAGGAGATAGAGTTGCTGATGTCCTGCTTGTGGTTAGGAAGCCTTCTATCAGACATATTAATTCCCTGATATGGAAGTGCTTCATTTTGTGGTCTGCTTCCCAGAATATAGACCCTTTTAGATGTCCTATGAATTCTGTGTTGGAGTACCTGCTTTCCCTGTCTGACTCTGGCCTGCGGTATTCTTCTATTAAGGTGCATTTGGCTGCTGTATCAGCATTCCATGTCCCTATTGATGGTCATACAATTGCCCAATTAGAGGTGTCCAATACATTTCTGAGAGGTAGTCTTCATATGAAGCTCCCTGTCTGTAATCCAGTCCCACCCTGGGATTTGAATTTCATTTAAGAGAAATTGACATTGGCTCCTTTTGAGCCTGAAGTGAACTGTGGCTTACGGAAAACATTATTTTTAGTTGCTATGACCTTTGTTTGAAGGATTTCCGAGCTTTAGGCTCTGATATGTGAACCTCCTTATTTGATTTTTCATAAGGACAGTCTCTTTGGTTACAAATCCTAATTTTCTACTGCAGATGGTATCAGAATTTACACTGAACCAAATGATACTCCATCCTGTTTATTATCCTGAGCTTGCCAGCCAGGGTGAGGTGCTGCTCCGTACTTTAGGTGTACATAGACAACTGAGATATTAATTTCGATCGCACCGAGTACTGCAGAAAGTCCTCTCAGCTTTTTATCTCATTCATCCCAGGAAAGGGGGAGCTCCTGTATCTGTGGCTGACACGTTGTATTGTGTTCTGTTATAGGAAGTACATTAATGAACTTCCTGGTGCTGTTCGTGGTCACTCCACAAGGGGTATGGCCACTGCTGTTGCTTAATTCAAAAGTGTCCCTGCTGCTGAAATACGTGCTGCAGTTACATGGAGCACTGTTCACATTTTCACAAAACTTTACAGTCTGGACATCGTCTCTTGTAGACATGCTGGTTTGGGGCTTGCTGTGGGCCTGCTGTCCTGATCACATATCAGACTGAGCCATACTCCCTGTTGCTTTGTACTGCTTGGGAGTCATTCCAAAGGTGTGGCCTAATGGAGGAGATATCCTCGCTAAAGATAAAACAGTTACATAAGAACTTACTGTAACAGTAGATCTTCAAGAGGATCTCCTCCATTAGGCCATACCGTACCCTCCCTCCGTCACCCATTCTACAACCTGAGTGTTATATCAGATGCTGTGCCTATAGCTTTACTCCATGCATCATACTTTTCCCAGTCCCCTGCCTCTTCTTGTATGCCTGGTACTGGTATACACTCCTGGTTCCTCACAGTTATACGCCTTCCAAGGCTGATCTCTGGCAGGAAACTGAAGAGTGATGGGGCCGCCCACGTTATATATCTGCGTCGATGCTGCAAATCATTGAGGGTGGACCCCTGGCTATCAGAAGCTTTCCGAGTGGCCCTGGTGCTGATGGCTTGTAGTTCCAAAGGTGTGGCCCAATGCAGGAGATTCTCTCGAAGATCTGCTGTTATGGTGAGTTCTTACATAACTGTTCTTTCCTTGACTGCCTGTGTGGTGGCTGCTTGTACTCTTGGGGCCCACTATGTGTGTTTCCCCACCGGTTCCAGCAGTGGGGGGAGCGGCTGTCGGGGCTGAGAGGTTGCAGGAAGCAAAGGTGGACTGTCAAGCACGGACTGTCAAGCAAAGGTGGTGACCAGAGGGCAAACGGTTTTATGACAAAAAAAATTAAATACGTATGCTGTGCAAGCACGTAATAACTTAGTGGATTTCCTAATGCTAACTGTGAGTTTGGCTTTTATTTACTGGTGAACAGAGCACCTCCTTAATGCTGAGGGGGACAACGCTGAAAAAGGATTTGAGGCAAGATTTTGACAGGGGCATTAGGGTGTGGTATGGACTACTAGAAGTACAGCTGTATGCTGTAAGCATGCAGTGCTTTCATAAATTCCTAGGAGATACCATTACTTCAGGTTACTAGTGTGTGGATAACAGGGGAACAGGCTGACTGACCACTGCTCTGTGTCCACCTCTTATATTTACCTATAGGAGCAGTCAGCAGGGTCTGAACCTTGCACGAACCCAGTGGCTGGTGGGTTTTGTGTTAGGCCTGTAAAACTCTAGCCCTGCTGGCAAGTATCATAGTATCATAAGTCAGGTTTGAGACAATAGCTTTCGCCAAAGAGTCTCGTTGATTATGTGTTGCAGGTGTTGGCATTTCATTGAGTACACCGGGCCGGCAGAATGTCTTTGGTGCCAGCTGATTTTCCCAGCTACAAGCCTTGCTGGCTGCAAAACTTAATTTTCAACCCATGAGACAGTGTAGTGGGTTTTAAGACTAAGATGACTGGTAACATACAGGGGTAGGGCATTTCAGATCATTACTTTTATCATAACTGCTGTAACTAGCTACCTACTGTCATCCTGTATTTCTTGTACTGGTTTTATCCATTGTCTCGGAAGCCAATAGGACAGTTGTGTACTTGCCTGTAACTAATACCTGACCTGTGCACATGCTCTTGGTAATTATAAATCCTGTGTATTCACTGTATTGAAAATGGCCCATTCTAATATTTGTAATTGTAATTAAGTCCAGGTCACTCCTGAAAAAGAAAAAGTTTGTCTCAGTCAGCTTACCCAGTTACCAAAATCCAGTAAATAAATAAAAAAAAACATGAAGGTTAATTTGATGGTCCTCATAAGATCCTAATGTGTCTCATTACACCTACTATATGAATGTCTGAAATCTGATGTAAAGAGCTTCCTTTGACCCTCACCCCCCTCTTGGTTATTGCTGACCAGAGATTGCAAGGCTTCTTCAGGCCTCACTGGCAGACGCTAGCTTGTATTTTTGAGTAGTTTGAATCTGATAAAGTATTTTTTATTGTTTCAATCCGAGAGGAATTGGAAAGCTTTTATGTGGTAACTAATCCCTTATCAGCAATCTGTGACAGATGTGAAAAACAGCTAGCTTTAATGACTCGCTCTCCGATTGTCGTTTGTGGGCATTTTGGGTCGTGGTGGGTTTTAGTTTCCTGAAGCTTGACATTAAGCTGCCTTTATGTACAAAAATCACATGTAGGATTTCCATACTAAAACAACAGTTTGTTTTCTGTTCAAGAGCTTCAAACGATAAAGTTATTTCCTGCTGTGATTTTATGTGGGAAACATTGCCACTCCCACCTGTCTTTAATGCTTGTTTTTTTTTGTACTGCCACATCTGGACTGCATTGGATGTGCATTACTTTTGCAACTTGGCAAAGTGAAAACAAAACTTTACTTCAAAAGTGAATTTATAGAGCCATTAGTGCAGATTTTTTTATTTCTGTAACTCTGGCCAGTTCATTTGTGTTTAGTGTTCACATTTTGTGCCATTACCCGTGATGAGCATTTTCTGCCGCCCAGTAAGCTTGGGGCTTGGAAAATGCCCACCTGGTATTCCAAGACTGCCAATGTTTATGTCTGACTGTATGTGGACTTTAGGAAGTAGTCCAGTGGATGGCTGCAGTTACCTCTGTGCTTGAGTAGATTTCCACCTAAATGAACACCGTCCTATCATCTGTTCGTCTGAATAACAGAAGCACCAGCATTTTTTTATAAATGTTGTGTCCTAGCATGGCTGATGGTGCTGGGGTAGTACAGCATACAGACATGCAGAAATCCTGGGTTTGTTGCCTGAGCCTGGCTCCTGGCACTGGGTCAGAGGACTCTAGGGTGTTGTTTTGAGGCAGTGTTGTGTCCTAGCATGGCTGATGGTGCTGGGGTAGTACAGCGTACAGGCATGCAGAAATCCTGGGTTTGTTGCCTGAGCCTGGCTCCTGGCACTGGGTCAGGAGGACTCTAGGGTGTTGTTTTGAGGCAGTGTTGTGTCCTAGCATGGCTGATGGTGCTGGGGTAGTACAGCGTACGGCATGCAGAAATCCTGGGTTTGTTGCCTGAGCCTGGCTCCTGGCATTGTTTCAGAAGACTCTAGGGTGTTGTTTTGAGGCAGTGTTGTGTCCTAGCATGGCTGATGGTGCTGGGGTAGTACAGCGTACAGGCATGCAGAAATCCTCGGTTTGTGGCCTGAGTCTGGCTCCTGGCACTGGGTCAGAGGACTCTAGGGTGTTGTTTTGAGGCAGTGTTGTGTCCTAGCATGGCTGATGGTGCTGGGGTAGTACAGCGTACAGGCATGCAGAAATCCTGGGTTTGTTGCCTGAGCCTGGCTCCTGGCACTGGGTCAGAGGACTCTAGGGTGTTGTTTTGAGGCAGTGTTGTGTCCTAGCATGGCTGATGGTGCTGGGGTAGTACAGCGTACAGCATGCAGAAATCCTGGGTTTGTTGTCTGAGCCTGGCTCCTGGCACTGGGTCAGAGGACTCTAGGGTGTTGTTTTGAGGCAGTGTTGTGTCCTAGCACGGCTGATGGTGCTGGGGTAGTACAGTGTACAGGCATGCAGAAATCCTGGGTTTGTTGCCTGAGCCTGGCTCCTGGCACTGGGTCAGAGGACTCTAGGGTGTTGTTTTGAGACAGTGTTGTGTCCTAGCATGGCTGATGGTGCCGGGGTAGTACAGCGTACAGGCATGCAGAAATCCTGGGTTTGTTGCCTGAGCCTGGCTCCTGGCACTGGGTCAGAGGTCTCTAGGATGTTGTTTTGTTGTGTTGTTGTGTCCTAGCATGGCTGATGGTGCTGGGGTAGTACAGTGTACAGGCATGCAGAAATCCTGGGTTTGTTGCCTGAGTCTGGCTCCTGGCACTGGGTCAGAGGACTCTAGGGTGTTGTTTTGAAGCAGTGTTGTGTTGTAGCATGGCTGATGGTGCCGGGGTAGTACAGCGTACAGACATGCAGAAATCCTGAGTTTGTTGCCTGAGCCTGGCTCCTGGCACTGGGTCAGAGGACTCTATGGTGTTGTTTTGAGGCAGTGTTGTGTCCTAGCATGGCTGATGGTGCCGGGGTAGTACAGCGTACAGGCATGCAGAAATCATGGGTTTGTTGCCTGAGCCTGGCTCCTGGCACTAGGTCAGAGTATTCTAGGGTGTGGTTTTGAGGCAGTGTATTCAGAATGTGGAGGGAGGGGAGGGTTATGACCATGTCACAGTACAAATGCCTCGATTGATGGGGCTGGGAGCAACGTTGGATATTGTGAGTGATGACAAAATGTCCTACCCTCTCCTAAAGGTAGTGTGAGGTGGTGCTGCATGTGGGAGGTGTGACGGATAAGACTAGGGGAAAATGCCTTAGAGGATGGGCATCATGAAGCCCCCCCCCACACACACACACACCTCCTAATGGCTCAGTGATATCCTCTGTCAGGGCCCATGCCTCATTTCTGGATATTAAGGGGTCATTCAGAGACCCAATGTTGGGGGTGGGGTGGGGAGTGAAGCTGCAGGTGTGTGTTCAGCACAGGAGGTGGGAAGTTGAAGGGCCCGGTATGTTCACTTGCTGGTGTTGTGGTGGGACATAGGCACATGTTACTCTCCTACGTGGAATAATATCCATTGACTTCAGTAGTTTATATTTTATATCACATAAAAATGGGTGCTGTCAAATACAGCATTTACTGCAGCACTACTCTCCTACTGCCTCTGCTGCATTCAGACTGGGTGTGATGGTCTAAATCAGAGCAACACAGAAGGAGCAGCACAAAAGATAATGCACTTGGTACCTCCCATAGAAGCATAAAAAGTTCATGTCCAAAAAAACAGAGAAGGGCACACTTGTTTGGTAACGCAGAGTGCCACGGTTGTGGTCACAGTGCCTTTCAGAACTGCTACTTCAATGCCTGAATAACTCAATTTTCAGCAAAGCCAGTCTCTGGTCTCATGATGTGTTGATTGCACCCCTGTGTGCTGGTCTGAATGCAGGAGGGGTGATCGAAAGTTGGAATGTGGGGTGCTGGTGCTGCCTATGTTGCATTTTACTGCACATTGTCCTAAAATTGTTTTGAAAAGTTGTGTAATAACCAGGCCTTCCCGAACATTTGAATCGCAGTGGTTTAGTTGATGTTGCAGTCATTCTCTTATATGTCTAATGAAAAAATTGTGTATTTTTGTAGTGACGTATTTAATACTGTTTGAATTGCCAGTTGTGGTTCATGCTTTTTTCTTGCTGTGTTTGTAACCATTGATTGGTTATTGTGCAGCACCTTGGTTTCAGAAAGGCGTATTTAACTCTTTAGTCTGAGGCTGCCACTTTGAGTAAGGTTGAGCATCTAGCGCTTTGATTCATATATGAGTTCCAGGAGTGAAAATCTATCATCTGTCTGTCTGTCTATCACATCAGTGAAATCAAATGGGAGATTATTCCGTAAAGGACAGTATTAGATACACAAATGGGCGGATGAGGGTGGGCACCTCCAGTTCCCACAAAGATAAACAGTTAAAAATTGAGCTGATGGGACTGCTGCTTTTAAACAACTATATAGTAAGTAAACACTTTGGGTTTATTTTGGTTTTTTAAACTTCCACCTGTTGTGATGACTTTAGGTCTAAGGGGCACACTGTTCCATGGAAAAGGAGCCACACATACTGTACGCTGAAGTTGAGCTTCCTCTTCCTCTTTAAAGCCTTGGGGCTGTATATTTTACCACATTTTTTTCTTAGATCTAAGATACAGTAGTAGCAGTTACTTCTGAATCAGAATAAGCCAACACAAATAGCTGGGTGTCTTGCCATTCTCAGTAACTCAAAGAAGTGAGCCAATCAGATTATCTCATCAGGAGCCAGTAGTCAGCCTTGTCAGTTGCTCTAACATTTCACTGTGATGAATGCTGTAAAAACATCATAAAACAGTCCAGAACAGTCCACAAAAAGATTATTTATCAGAACATTCAACTGTTCAAGACATGGTGGTGTACCACGGGCTGCATGATCTCCATTGGCAGTTACAGGAAGTAGTAGTTAACACTGGGTAACCAGTATTGTTCCATTTTCTAGCGAGAAGCATGTTTTGGATCTGTTACGCATTCTCCACTTACTACTGACCTTGCTGACAACCACATTCATATGCTTCTCATAAGTGAAGTGAGAGTAAAGCTATTAAATCCATACATGAGAGAGTAGCGAGTCGCCTATAGGCTATAGTATAAATGTCAAAGAGAGCCTTGTCTTGATGTTTACCTTAGGGTCAAAAAGTCCTGTTTTCATTAAAGACTAGCTGATGTGACCTTCAGCATGATTTTATAGGAAGTCCGATGGCTGTTAAACAGAAGTGGCCTTGGCATCAGTTCTGCTTTAGTTGATAAATTTGTCATCAGCACAAAGAAAAGTCTTTAAACTTTGACAAGTATATCTAATGAGATTTTAAGGAGGGATGAAAGAAGCGGGCCTAATGTTGACCTTTGTGGGGCACCAGTTATGACAGACCTAAATTCAGCTTGTTCCCCCCATTATGCATACTAAATGGGTTAAACCATTCATCAGAAAGCACGTTTGCAGTGCCTACCTTCCATGCAGCCTCCCACGCCGCTCTTTCTTCTGCTCCACTCTGCCAGTGCCAAGGCACATCCAAATAAACCCGCCTAGTGCTGATGCAAGCTACGCTCGAGGGTGGCCATGAGCTGGGGGGGTCGGTGTTGAAGTTGACATTAGTGATGACGTGTGGATAGCTACGTCACTTCCTGTAGTTGCTATGCCTTCAAGATAAACAGGAAGTGCTGGCAATTGCTGAATTTAGCAGGAACTTCCCATTTAAATTGCAGGAATCATGGGAGCGCAGCAGTGGATCATGCAACGCGAACGTATTACCTTGTTGCAAGTTGTGCTACCTGTCCACACGTTAGCTTACAAAGCTTCTTCCACTCATCATCCCCAACACAACTGCAGCTCCAGGAGTGGATTCCGAAGTACTGTGATGTGATCAGATAAGTGTCCACATGGCAGCATTTGCACCACAGCAGTAACTCTGATCCAGTCGTTGTGGTTCAGATGTGGCAGTGTAAACGTGCCTTAAGATTCAGTTCAGTGAGCAAAGCATGCAGAGAGTTTTGTATCACATGTACATTTTAATGGGCTGTGGTGTCACAGCCCATCTCTTGTGATCACTCTGTGAGTTTTGCCCGAAATGAGAGGAACGATTTGGTGATGGTTGCTGCAAAGAAAGATTTCTCCTCTGGCACCATTGCAGCAGAGAGAAACAGGCCTTCAGCCCTATTTTGAGTGGTTGATTCTGTTCTCCATACAGAATACCTCACTTTTCCACCTGAGGTTTCTCTGGAGAGGTGTGAGGAATTTTAACAAGTTTTTCTTGACCAAGATCTCGGATATCATGGCTTTGATCTCCTTCTCTGATGTGAATGCCACTTCCAGGGTTAGAGACGTGGGGCTAATGGAACTCTCATCTGCCTAGGCTGATTTTTAACCGACTAACCTAATGTGTATTGGACTCATCCCAATACACTTCTTAAAAAGGGGTGTACCAGGCTAGCTCCTATACCAGCCGAGATTGTGAACGCTTGTTTAACTAAGGGTATATTTCTGACATTCCTGAAGTAGGCAATGGTGAGGCCGCCCTGATGAAACCTTCACTAGCTCATCTTATCTCACCAATTTCTAATTTCCCTTTTCCGGGAAAGGAGAAGGTGCACAACTGAGAGAGTACCTGGAGCGTTGTAATCTCTATGAGCCATTTCAATGTGGGTTATATTCTTGGCACATCAGGAAAACTGCCATAACGTGGGTGTTTAAAGATCTCTGGAGAAGTGACTGTTTTGGTTTTTTTTTTGGCTTCTTCTCGTTCTGACAGTGGCATTTGCCATGGTGGATTGTCAGGGACTAATTGACTGCCTTAGGGAGTCATGTGGCATTTCTGGCACTGTTGGAAAGGTTCTTGTCCTTCCTTGGCAATCACAAGCAGGCAGCTGTCAAGTGGAAGTTTAGATCTTCCCATCTAGTTGACTATGGTGTCCCTCAAGGCTCAACCTTATCCTCATTGTTATTCCCTGTGTATATGCTGTAGCTGTGAGTGTTGGTCCAAAGATATGGGCTGAATTCTCAGTATTACGCTAATGATACTCAGCTTTATCTTCTATTTGCACCCGGTCAGGGTGAGGCGATGAAGGTACTAGAGGACTGTTAAGCAGAAGTCAGGAATTGGATGGCTGCCTGCTGGGTCATCCAGCTTGTTTTTGGTTAGCTGTGGAGGGCAGCTACAGCTTACATGTCATTGATGGGGTAGGGCTTGAGGCTAGACGGAAGGTTCACAGCCTGGGTGTCCTTTCTGATGGTCACTTGATGCTTGGTTTTCAGTTGTCTTTTGTCATAAAGGCCAATTTTTATCATCTGAGGAATATCTCCAGATTACGTCCTTATCGTGACCTGGACAATCTGAGAACAGTAAATGTAGGTTTTTGTTATCTCATGCTTACTGTAACATGCTTTACTAAGCTTTCTGGCAAGTCAGATCCATTGCCTTCAGCTTCTCCAAAATGCAGCGGCCCATTTGGTGCCTGGCACCAGTAGATCAGAGCACATGACTCCAGTACTCTGGGCCCTGCATTGGTTTATGATAAAGTGGTGGATAGAGATCAAGGTATTACTTCTAGTTTCTAAAGCCTTCAATTGATTGATTTCTCAGTATGTCTCTGACCTCCTTGCCACTCAGCAGGATACTAGGACTCTGTACTCCACTGATCAGCTGTTGTCATTAATTACGTCGTCTAAGTTAACATTGCCTACAGGGTAGTGACCAGGGGGGTGCAAGAGCTGCGGTTGCAATACGGCCCACACTGTCTGGGGGCCCACTGCCTCAGAGGACAACCTTAAGAATATTTTTTATCACAGACAAACTTGCAGTTTTCTATTTCTGAATTGGTTATCCATTGGATTTTGCGTCTGTCACCGATGGCATCAGAAGATTCTTACTCCAGTTTCACGTGGTGGGGGGTACAGACCATAGAAGCAGTGTGGCCCATTACTCAAAACATCTAATCTTTAGAGGACCCAGACTGAACATTATTTCCTTTAGTGAGCCACAGACTAAAGGTATAATGTATACGTCTCAAGATAATGTGTAAGTAAATCACTCTGCTATTTTTTATAACTGCTATGTACCTGCCTTGTTTTAACCTGTATAACTGTGGCCAGCAGGCTTTAAATAAAGCTGAGTGTAAAAAAAAAAAAAAAAAACAAAGGAAAACATCTACTCTTAGGGCTGGATAGTCAAACTGCGCCATTCATAGGTGCAAGCCCTTGAGCTGCGCAAAATAGTTGCGCAGGGGTGTGTCCTGGGCGACATTCAAAGGAGTTGCGGCTGTTAGGCAACTCGCTGAATATCACCCAGCCACAGCCACTGTGCATGGCGCAGTGGAACTTGTGCCACCGCAAGTTGACGGAGGGAGCATTCAACTTGGTGGCGAGAGTACCATTGCGCCATGCGCAAAATCACGATATTCAAAAGGTGACATGCAAATGGGGCTATAATTCATGCAAGGCGCAGGGGGGTCCATTTGCATGGGATTATGTCCCCATTTGCATGCCATTAGCATGTAGGTGCGCCGATCCCTGAGGACTTGCACCTGGCGCCCTGCCAGGCAGCAGCCGTCGGGGACCGACGCCCCCAGCAACCCGATCGCGGGCATAGTGTACTCCCCCCACCACCACCAGCCCAATCTCGGGCATCAATGTGGCTCCCCACCCTCCTTCCGTACATATCCCTGGTGGTCCAGTGGACGAAATGCCCAATCGCTGGGCGGTATGTATAATAATCCCACCCCTCCGTACATATCCCTGGTGGTCAGTGGACCAAATGCCCGATCGCGGGCGGTATGTATATAATTCCCCCCCTTCTAACATCCCTGGTGGTCCAGTGGACGAAATGCCCGATCGCGGGTGGTATGTGTGATAAAACCACTCCCCGAACATAGCCCTGGTGGCTAGTGTCCCCCACCCTACCCACCCACCCACGAAGCCCCACCACCCGCTCCCCGGCAGCGGTGGGCGGCAGCATCCACCGCCTGCCGTCCCGCCTCCCGCCGACTGACTGCCCGGTAGCACGCTTGACAGGAGCAAGAGCCACGGGCGTAGCCATAACAGAGATGACAGTCCAGATTTGTGAATGTCATTCACAAATCTGGACTGTCATGTAGTATAGGCTGCACGCCCATTGGCTCTTGCTCTGCACCAATGGGCTGCAGCAGCCCTACCGGCAGTCAGTCGGCGGGCAGCGGGCGCAGGCGGGTGGATGCTGCCGCCCGCCGGCCGCCGGGGAGCGGGTCAGGGGCTTCGGGTGGGTAGGGTGGGGACACTAGCCACCAGGGCTATGTCTGGGGGTGGTTTTTATCACACACCATCCACGATCGGGCATTTCAGTCCACTGGACCACCAGGGATGTAATGGGAGGTGGGAATTATTATACATACCGCCTGATCGGGCATTTTGGTCCACTGGACCACCAGGGATGTGAACGGGAGGGGTGGAATTATTATACATACCGCCTATATCGGGCATTTCGTCCACTGACCACCAGGGATATGAACGGAGGGGGAGACATTGATGCCCGGATCGGGCTGGTGGGGGGAGTACACTATGCCCTGCGATCGGGCTGGGGGGGGCACAGGGCCTGGGTGAGGGCCAGCCACAGGTGGCAGCTGCTGTGTTGCGCCCTGCAATACAGCAGCTCACCTGTGGGTGGCCCCTCGACTTAAGCCTTTTTTGGCTCAAAGTCCTGCAGGCGCAGGTTGGGGTTGCGCTCAGACAATCCTGCACAGCCCGCCGAATATCGGGCTGTGCAGTTTATGCATGTTTCCTCCCCCTCCAGTTCAGCATGCATTCATTTGCATTGCGCTGTTGCTCAGCATGTTTTCTGTGGCGCAACTGCCTCCTGCTGAATATCGCAGAATGGAGCAAGTTTGGACTTGCGCAGGTGCAACCCTATTGCGCATGGCGCAACCCTTTTGAATATCTGGCCCTGAGTGTTTATGTCACCAGGAGGAGCAGGAACAGTTCCTTGATCGTGGCACCAGCAAGGGATTGGGAGCAGCATGGACAAAATATGGATGCTTAGCAGCAGTGATATAAAAAAAAAACCTGACGCTATAACATTTTAAAATGCATGGATGGTTATTGCACATTCATTAGTGGGGGCAGTAGGGCCCAACGACATATTTTGCAGGGAGGCCCATACAGTTGTTGTCACAGCCCTGATCGCCTGGAGTTTTAATGTTTGCCATTTCAGGACTTAGATTGCGGAATGCTCTGTCCTGAAGTGTCTGCTGTACTTTCACTGTAGATAGCTGTAAATCATGCCTGTATACATCGCTTTCACAAGCCTTCCAGAATGCAGTGTCATCAATGATGGTGAAGTGTTAAACATTGTCTTTGTTTCTTTTTGTTTATATTTCTGTGTTCATTTTATGGACAATTTGCTTTTGTAAATGTTTTATACTGTACATTGCATTGAGTGTAGGAAAGGCACTATCTATCCAGTTATCTGTCTGTCTGTCCATCTATCCATTCAGTGTAGGCCTATCTTTAACATGGACATGACACATTGGCAAGTCTAGCTAAGCTCTGTTGCATGCCACTGCTTGCTGGCAGACAGTCAGAAGGTCCCATGATAACTTTATTGTGTTATGTACAAGGGTTATATGCATTTGCTCTGCCAAGAGTGCCTTAGGGAATGATGGCTGAGCCCCTTTCATTTTCTGTTGTGCTGAGAATTCCCATCGCTTCCTGGTAAGTACAGACTGACCTGCTTAGTCCCTCTGTGTGCACTCCCAGCACCCCCCCTTTGTTTCTGTCCAGTCTATAAATCCCACCTGCTCCCGTCCTCTGTGTTTGCTCACACCCTCCATTCCTGGCTGGGCCCCATAAATTCTACCTGCTCTCTCCATTTGTTATTCCACCCACCAACCCCATCACACAACAGTGCTGCCACAACTTGCAGTTTTCAAATGCCCAGAGGGCCTTGTCAGTAGCCACCGACAGTGGCATTCAGATGGCTGCATCAGAGCTTACTCCATTGCTGATGGCGATGACCTCCCTCGTGCTGCCAACAAGTCCACCCACTACCACAGCTGCCAGTAACCTCTCACCATCGGCAAACTCGTGGCTGTCAGAAACTCCCTAATGCTAGGGCCCACCGAGTGGTGCAGCAATAGCGCTACCACTCATGATGCTGACAAGCTGGGTCTGGGAGTGAGCTTGAGTCATCAGAGGGCTGGCTGGGGGAGCTGAGCGTCCATGGGAATGCTTTCCATCTGGGGAGGGAAGGTTGATGGTATCCGGTCTGCTGTTGCCATCTGGGTGACCACAGGTGACAGTCCAGGCGGGGGGGGGGAGCAGACGTGCTCTGACGCGCAGTGCACATGCATGTGTGGGCTCCCTCTATACCCCATAGGACACTGGGTCAAGAAAATGGAAAAACTGGAATGGCAGACACTGCAGGAGAGTGTCTGCTGCACACCGCGGGCCTTCCTCCACTGACTGTGGCGCTCCTCTCCAACTGCACCAACCAAGTCTCCATCACGGGGGACGGGACCCCTCCCGACAGCCCTGCCCTGGGGATGTAAGTCAGGGTGTTTGTAGGAGAGGCTGGTAAGCCCCGGTGAAGGCAGGTGAGGGGGCTGGGTGTGTGGATGGGACCAGTGGGAGCCACTTGACCTCGGAGGAACAAAGTACACTAAATGGAGAAAGAAAAAAAAAGAAATTCCCTCACGCTGTGACATGCCCACCCGCCACCCCAGCGCTGTGCCCAGTCCCGGCCCAAGAGAGGCTTGCAGAAAAATTACACTGCTGGCTCACTGCTGTTCCATTCTGTGTTCCAACTCAGGGGGGACTTTAGCTTTTGCTGTAGTGCCACTGTGCGGTTTTCAGGCCTGGCAGGGACTTCCAATTCTGTAGTAGTACTACTTTGCGGTCTCCTCTCTGGGCCTGGTGGACACTTCACATAATGTGGCATTGCTGCTATGCAGTCCCAGGGTTATTAAAATATCTGATGTGTGACCTAGGGCAAGTCACTGATATTTTCAGTGCTCCAGTCCACTGAACCACTGAACTGTGGAAATGGTTCAAGGCAGGACCCCACTGGAAAGAGCTGGGGGGGTAGATTCAGGATAGATGTGAAGAAGTACTTCTTCACAGAATGAGTGGTAGATTCCTGGAGCAGCCTTCCAACAGAGATGGTGGGGGTAAAAATAGTGGTGGGATTTAAGAATGCATGGGAGAGGCACAAGGAAACCTTAGTGGAAAGGCTGAGGGTGGAAGAAAGAGCTTGTAGATCAAGTATGGTATATGTAGGGAGAAATGGGCAGGCTGGTTAGGCCAAGTGGTCCTTATCTGCCATCAAATTCTGTTTCTAAATGAGATGTTCCATCTATACTAGACTGTGCTAGGTAAATGATGTAGTTATCTCCTTCTCTGACATCCTGCCGATCTGGGAGAGGGGGGCAGATGGACAGAAGGTCAGAGAAGGGGAGATAGGGGAGCTAAACATGTGGCTCAAGGGCTGGTGCCAGGAAAAGGACACACATTTGTAGGTATCTGGCAACAATTTTGGAAGCAAAAGTTCTTTAAATTCGATGGACTGCATCTGATTAAGGAAGGGGTCAGTGCACTAGGGCAGAAGTTTGATGTCTTTGCAGAATATTTAAACTAGTAAATGGGGAGAGAGGTGCAGCACTTGATACATCGAACAGGAAGAACACACCTCCCTCCTCAGCTAGTGATCAAACAGGAGTTCAGCATGTTTGTAGTTCATTGCATCACCAGGTAAGGTAAAAGGTCCGGCTCCCCTTACAATATGCAGGGGAAATGTCGGACCTCGCCCAACAACTAACACACTGAAATCTGCCCAATGGAAAATCATGTACACAAATGCTCGCAGTCTGGGAAACAAGATCCCAGACCTGCAGGCAACAATGACAGAGGCTAAACTTGACATAGTAGCCATTAGCAAGACATGGTTCACCACCACTTGGAGACTCCAGTACTCAGCTATGTACTGTTCAGAAGAGACTGAGGTGCACTGGGTGGGGGAGTGAGTGGCCCTTATGTCAATGAAAATATCAAAGCTACAGAAATTCAGAATACACATAAGGAGCCAGAAGAACTGTGGGTCACCCTGGAACCAGGAGATGACACAGCCATAAGAACTGGGGTTGTCTACAGGCTTCCAGACCAGAGGGAGGACATAGACACATTATTGTTTGAAGATATACAAAACATGGCAGCTAAAGGGGAGGTTCTGATAATGGGAGACTTCAACTTGCCAGATACAGATTGGTGAATACCAGAAGGAACATCCGCCAGAACTAGACACATAGTGGATTCCCTGCAGGGGAGGGCCTCAAACAGCTGGTACAATAACCCACAAGAGACAGGGCAATCCTAGATCTAGTACTGACTGACTGGGGAAAGAATCATAGATCTCCAGGTAGAAGGTCACCTGGGGGCCAGTGACCATCATATGGTATGGTTCAATTTGGCCACTAGAACTAAATCATCCCATTCCAAGGCAAAACTATGGGATTTTAGAGGAGTTGACTTTGATAAGATGGCCAACAGAGTTAAGCTAGCCCTGGCAAAAAGAAATACATGTGAGGGGGTACAGGCAAAGTGGGCAAGCATTAAGGATGCAATACTTGAAGCAACATCCCATTGTGTTAGGGAGAAAAGCAAGAGCAAAAGAAGGAGGAAACCACTTTGATTCTCAAAAGCAGTAGCAGAAAAGGTCAGAGCCAAAAGGCTGGCCTACAGGAAATGTAAGGGAATGCAGCGGGATGAAGATAGGGAGGCATACCAAACTTCCCTAAGGGAAGCAGGGAAAGCAGTAAGGCAGGCAAAGGCCCAGACCGAGGAAACACTAGCATGAACAGGGAAAGAATGGGACAAGACTTTCTTGAGATACATTAGTGAAAGGCGAAAGTCCAGGAGGGGTATTGCTAAGATCAAAGGGGATAAGGGAAGTGTGTGGAGGAAGACCAAGGAAAAGCATCTATCCTAAATAGATACTTCTGTTCAGTTTTTACTGAGGAGAAGGTAGGGCATGTTCCACAGCTCAGCACCATGGACACGGGGAAGGGGGGGAGGAGGTGTGCACAAGTCCCTTCACAAAAGAAAGGGTCCTGCAAGAGCTCAATAAGCTCAGGGTGGACAAGTCAATGGGACCTGATGGCATACATCCCAGGGTACTAAAGGAGCTAAGGGTGGAACTAGCGAAGCCATTATCAGAACTGTTTAGTGAGTCTCTGAGAACAGGAGAGGTCCCAGAAGACTGGAGAAGGGCTCATGTGATCCCACTGCACAAGAGTGGTAGCAGGGACAAGGCAGGGAACTACAGACCAGTCATGTCTTACCTCAGTATTGGGCAAGATTATGGAGGCACTCCTTAAGGAAAGGATAGTACAACACCTGGAATCCATAGGTGCACAGGATCCAAGACAGCATGTGTTTACAAAAGAAAGGTCTTGTCAAACTAATCTCATAGATTTCTTTGACTGGGTAACCAAAGTGGCGGACCAAGGGGGTGCAGTTGATGTCACCTACCATGACTTCGGCAAAGCTTTCAATACTGTTCCACTTAGAAGATTAATTAATAAACTGGGTAGGCTCGGGGTGGGTCAGAAGTTGGTCAACTGGATGGCAAACTGGTTGGTGGGCAGAAAACAGAGAGTGGTGGTAAAAGGTGTACAGTCAGAAGAGATGCAAGTCAAAAGTGGGGTACCTCAGAGATCAGTCCTGGGGCCAGTCCTCTGCAATATCTTCATCTGTGACATTTCCGAAGGACTGGAGGTTAAGGTTTGTCTGTTTGCAGATGACACCAAGATCTGCAACAGAGTAGATGATCCAGTTGGGTAGGCAGAATGAGAAGAGATCTGGATAAACTGGCAAAATTGTCGGAAGAGTGGCAACTGGGGTTTAATGCAAAGAAGTGCAAGATCCTGCACATAGGGAAGAGAAACCCTGAAGCCACCTATAGGTTTGGAGGGGAGTTGCTGGCAATCACAAGGGACGAAAGAGACTTGGGCATCATCATCACAGATGACCTGAAATCATCCAAGCAGACCACCAAAACAGTAGGTAAGGCTAGAAGGATATTGGGGTATATTAGTGAGGGGTATCACAAATTAAAGAGAGGTATAATCCCCTTTACAAGACACTGGTTAGGCCCATCTAGAGTACTAGTGCAGTACTGGGAGGCCGTACCCGCACAAGGACATTAACAAAATGGAGGCAGTCCCAGAAAAGGGCAACCAAAATGGTGCAGGGACTGCATCAGAAAACATATGAGGACAGATTAACGGAGCTCAATATGTACACCCTAGGGCAAAGGAGGGAGAGAGGTGATATAATCGAAGCATTCAAACATCTTAAGGGCATTAACAAGGTGAAAGAGTCTAACATGTTTCAATATAAGAAAAATAGCAGGAGAAGAGGACATACAGCAGCATGAGATTAGAGAGAGGCCGATTAAGGGGTAATGTGAGGAAGTTCTTTTTCACAGAAAGGGTGGTGGATGCATGGAACAGCCTACCTCAGGAAGTGGTGGATATGAATACAGTGCAGGGTTTCAAACAGGCACGGGATAGGCATAAGGGAGCAATACAGATGAGTATGAATAGATAGGCCATTGACAGAGTACAGGCCTATAACACATTCATAAGGCAGAAAAAATGGGCAGACTGGATGGGTCTTGAGATCCTTATCTGCCATCACCTTCTATGTTATTTACAGTATTTATTTTATTTTTGTTATTCATTTGAGTTTATCAGGGTAGGCGCACTAAGCCAAGGGCCCGTTTTCGGACACGACCCAGGCCACAGGGGCAACATACAAACACAGTGGAAGAAACATAATGTTTTATCAGTGAGGCTACACAAATAGTATTGCTTATGGGCATCTGAATGAAACCAACTAAGCTGCGTATAAAGCTAACAGAAGTGGGTGTGAAAACTTGACAGTAGTGTAAAAGGGCAAATGCTGTTCATACTGTGCATAGAAAACACACGCCAGTTCCTTTGCTGCTGCATGGTTGTAGATAATGGACCTGTAACCAGCAGGGGACGCGGGGACCCTCTGGCTAGCTCAACACATGTCTCAGTGGTCATTTAGTGTTTAAACCTAAATGTAAAACTCAGTTTCTGATTCACATATTTACAGATATGAGAGCTCATATTTACAGATGTAAGAGCTATGATCTGAAAAAGTCACATAGTGGAGTCTAAAACACAGCCCAAATATTTGAAGTTGGAGACTGATTCACTTGGGAGCCCTTGGGAATCATAAACGCATGAAGAAGAGTCAGAGAGTTTGTTTACTTAAAGAGGGTTTGTATCCAAACGTATCAGTTGTAATATTAAAGTCTAATAAATAATGTTAATAGTAAATTAATTAAAAAAGGATTTCGACCAGTTGGGTCTCATTGTCTGAAATGGCAGCAAAGTTAAGAAAAAAGTATTAAGATTTGTGTGCTGTGTGTGTACGTCAGTGTTTTTTATAAAATGGGTTGGAAAATCTGGGTAACTCAATTGGTGGAAACCAGTCACCTAACCATTGATCAGTTCTCCTACTTGTTCAGTGGTCATCCTGTTACCTGGCCTGCTCACATATCAATGTGCCAGGAATGATTGTAAAATGTAAACATTAGGCAGCCATTGTTTCTACCCAGTCTGCTTTCACATAATGTTGGTACCACAGTTTTTGCATTTACTGCTGCCTCTCACACCTCAAACTACAAATTGCCCCTCCCATTTGCACCTTGAAATGAGTACAAAGTTCTGCTTGCTGTAACAGTATATAAGTAGTTTGTGCATTTAGAGCCGCCACTTGCACTGGCTCCTGAAACTGCAAAGTCGGGGCCGCTACAATATAATGCAGCCTTTAAAATGATCAGCTCACCTGTAATCCCAGTCCAGAACCTCTCCCTATATCCCATCCTGTGTTCAGCAAACATTAAAAGAAGGTTAAAAAAGCACTCAGCAGGGACAGCCCAGTGATGCTGAGGGGTGAGGCACTGGACACTTCACGACATGCTGGTGACCTGGGCTCAGGAGCGAGTGTGGGTCACTGGGGGTCAGCAGGGAAGGTTGAGGATCAAATGTCAGACTGACTGCTCTCCTCTCCTCTCCCAGGGTGAGGGGACTGTTTGTCCCGTTCCTTGGCTGACAGCTGGTGGAGGCCGTGTGCCAGCATTGGAGATTGGGAAGCAAGGAGTGTGGCTACAAAGCACATGCATGTCTCCACACATGCGTGCTCATAGTGCTGCAACATGGAGGAAAACAGGAGTAAAACAAGGGTGACCATAGGCTCCATGAAGCCCTGCTTGCCAGCCCATGCCCTGCCCTGCTTCGTCACTGGATCGCCAAAGCCCTGATCTGGATTGCAAGTCCTAGGTGGGTGGATGATCGCCCTTCTATTCCCGTCCCTGCCACGGGGATCCATGGGAGAAGTGGGGCTTGGCGATTCTGGAGGAATGGCAGTGGGACGTGGGTGGCAGGGACAGGGCTGAACTAGCCACCTATAGTGCACCCCAGAGGGATAAAAAAATGTGTGTGTGTATATATATATATATATATATATATATATATATATATATGAAAGCACTCAACAAGAAAATGGAAGTGGGGAGGTGGGTGTTATGAGGGTTGGTATAATTTTAGTATCAGACAACAACGCAAGTATGGCACCTAAGTCAAAATCGAAAATGGCAAATAGTTCCAGCAAGTCCTAGCTGGTGGAAGGACTATTTCTCCAGTTTTACAACATTTAAAATAATTTCTTCATATTATTTTACACATATGAAAAACCCGTTTTGTAAGCGTAATTACCCACTTCAGGGGATGGGGTTATGGTGAATTTTAGCACTTCCTAGGTACTGGAGGGCACTTGGCCTTCAGCCTCGTGCCTCATAACATACTGGAGGCATGCTTTAATTCACCATAACCTGATGCCCTGTCATGGGTTACTGCTTTCATATGTAGTGCTTTGTGCATTAGTGCGGTGTGTATGCATGTGTGTACCTAGTGTTTTATGTATGTGTATGTCTGTGTGTAGTGTATGTGTGTGTATGTATCTGTGTATATAGTGTTATGTGTGTGTCTGTATGTAGTGCTGTGTATATGTGTGTCTATATGTAGTGTTGTGTGTCCTGTTCCTATGTAGTGCTGTGTGATGTATGTGAGTATGTCTGTCTGTATAGTTCCATGTTGTGTTTGGGTGTTTCATTGCTCTGTGTGTGTGTGTGTGTGTGTGTGTGTGTGTATATTTAGATATGTGTATATATATCAATCACAACTTACCATGAAGTTATGAGTGAACAAGCAGTTAGCTGCTTTAAAGAGCACCTATCTCAACATTTTTACATTTAAAAACCATTAAACAGGGAGCTCCCTTACCTCATTGGGAGCTCCTCCATGCTACTGTATTTACACTTTTTATTTTTCAACCCCCATAGGAAGGGAAAGAATTGTAAGTTGCCCCCGAGGGGCTGGCTACATGATCCCTTTCCACCTCCTGACTCTTCAGTCTGCCCATGCGCTCCAACATTTTGTGTTTTATGATGTAATTATAGGTCGAGCATGGGGGTGCACTCCATTCACTTGAATGGAGCATCTTTTTCACATGTTATTTCCCGATTTTAAATTGAATTTTGGTACCTATTATTTATTTATTTAAAAGTTTTACCAGGAAGGCACGCTGAGCAGAGTACTGCTCTATTCCAGGTGCGTCCTGGGGGAGGGGAACAGTGGAGAACAGACATGACATGTACACAGAATACAATTAATGCTAAAAAAGGGCAACATATATGCAAATAGTACAACTAGTCCTAACAGTGAGTAAACAGTGGATTGGCAGATGAGAATGGCAGGTTCATATAAGAGTACGTAACAACACACCCAGCACAGTAGCAAGGGTAAGCATAGCATAGTCAGCCAGGGTCACTAAACAGGACAAGGATAGTGACCTATGCTAACGTACGTGGATGGGCTCATCATAGCCACAGGTACAGGTGGTGGAGAAATGCGCATTTATGAGGGAGTTGAGGTGCTGAGTAGAGGACATGTGCCGGATGTCCATGGGGATGGAGTTCCACAATTTGGGCAAGCGATGTCAGAAGGCTGACTGGCCAGATGAGGAAGACATGTGTGGCACAACCAGGAGATGGGTGTCGAACTTCCTGAGTGAGTACACAGGAGGGGCATGCACTGTTAGGATGGAAGTGAGATACTTTAGCAAGGACTGGAACCAGAACTTGGCCGCAAGCCCGGCACAATGGGATTGTCTACGAGAGACCAGTAGAGAACACAGTGGTGAGTGGAGGGTGGGCAGTCCAGGGCGAAAGGGCAGAATGAGTGAAAGAGGGGTTCCAGTCTGGCTAGGGTGGATTTTGGAGCGGCACTGTAGACTACATCCCCGTAGTCAAAAATAGGGAGAATAATTTTCTGTACTGGTGTGCGGCGGGCTGACAGCGGAATGCAACCATGGTTGCAATACAGGGCACCAGCTTGGGGTGGAGCTTTCTGTGGATGGCATCAACATGTACAGAAAAGTCGAGGTGCTGGTCGAGCCAGACCCCGAGATATCTAAAGGAGGAGCAAGCCTCCAGAGTGGTCCCATCCAGGATGTTAAAGGAGGGGTGGTAGGGAGCCGAGAGAGTCTCTGCCTCGTGCTGAAGGTCATTGAGACTGTCTTCATGGCATTAAGAAAAAGCTGGTTTGCACGAAACCAGAGCTGAACATAACTGAAGGCCTGCTGTAACCTGGTCGACATGTCAGCAATTGAGGGGCCTGATGTATACAGTACTTTGTCGTCCGCCTACACATGTATGATGCCAGGGTTCAACTAACAAGGCTCTTGTTAGTTGAACCCTGGCATGAATAAGTACCAAAACCCAATTTAAAATCGGTAAATCACATTTGAAAAAAGATGCTCCATTCAGGTGAATGGAGGGCCCCCCCCCCGCACTTGACCTATAATTACATCACAAAATGTCTGAGTGCAGGGGTGGATCGGAGAGTCAGGAAGTCGAATGGGATCATGCACCCAGCCCCTTGGGGGCAAATTACGATCCCTTCGCTTTTTTTGGGGGTTGAAAAATAAAAAGTGAAAACAGCATGGAGGAGCTCCCAATGAGATAAGGGAGCTCCTTGTTTAATGTGTTTTACATTGGGATGGGTGCTCTATAATCCAGTTGTTCTGTGAATCTGGAGACCCAGGTTCTATTCCCTAAACCAGCACTTTCTGTGCAACAGTGGGGGGCAATAATGTACAAGGAGGTTGAACATTTATAAACTATTATATGTGTGCTTGACTTTTACATTTTACCTTTCCTTCTGAACATCTTAACTATTTTATGCCTTTCTTCTCTCTTATATTAAAACAATCTGTTTCTTCTGCTTTTATTGTATTGCCATTGACAAAGCAAGCCTGTTGGCTGTGGCCAACTCTTGTTTTAAGTAGTGGATGATGGGCCAAATCAAATGACTTTGTTACATCCAGTAACTGTCACAGCCCGTAACCTTGACTAGATTTTTGTTAATAAAATGACTA
The DNA here is from genome assembly GCA_016271365.2 of Neoceratodus forsteri. NCBI lineage: Eukaryota > Metazoa > Chordata > Ceratodontiformes > Ceratodontidae > Neoceratodus > Neoceratodus forsteri. The sequence goes on from CM057452.1 coordinate 1,524,353,816, forward strand.
AAAAGACCATCCTCATAATGAACAAACACAAAAAGCCCATCAAAATTCAAACATTGCTTGCTGTATTACGGCTTTTACCACCAAAATTCAGTTTGGAGTATGTCCATGTGAACATCTGAATATTTGGGTGGGCGGGAAAACCTCTGAATATGAACATCATCTTTTTTTTTTTTTTTTAAACTTCATTGAAAATGAACATCTGTTGTTTAATTGTAATTAGGTTCAGGGAGAAAGGAACAGTTTGAAGCAATAAACCAATTTCTGGAACCCTGTCCTTTGTAACTAGTTCAGTAGAGAATTGATACAGCTGCTTTCTTCTATAGGGGGTGTTAATTCTGGGAATGCGCAATACAAAGAAGGCTTTCTTTCTTTGCCTCCCCCCTCGTTTACTCTGTTTTCTTCCTGTTTTCTATACAACTTCTGGTATGGTTTAGTGGTAGAAAATGACTGGATATTCACATCATCTGGGATGCCAGTTAGGACCTCAAGAGGCTTCTGTGAACTGTTGAGACCAGGGTGCCATCCATATCAGACAACTTTCTTTGCACACGGAAACCTGCCATGCTACAGCCTTGGAAGCACTGTCTTAAAAAACAAGATTTCTGTGTCAGATAATTACATTTATAAGTCATTAATCTGAGACATCAGTATGTGTAAATATATATATATACACATAAATGTATTCTGTTTCTGATTGTAGAGTACTATTTGTAGGTTTGTCCCTCCCCTGCTTCCCCCCACCCCCAAAGTTGGTGGCCATCATGACTGCTCCCTTCCTCCAGCTGAAGGATGGGAAAGCAATTGCTTTTGAAGACGAATGGGCTTGCAAACAATAAATTTCACTTGGAAGGCACTTTGGCATACGGCTTGTATGAAGAGTGCTATTAAAAAAAAAAACACAGATTTCCTCCCTTCTCCCCAGGAAATGTTGGATCAGTTTCCCATAGCCACAAGATAGAGCACACTAAATACTGGGTTTTAACTACTGCAGTCTTCCTTCTGCATGAACTAGGCAGAAATGAATGAAGAACTGCAAGTCCCTCTTTCAATAATCTGCACAAGTAAAATCCCCCCAAAAAGATCTGAAAAGTTCATAGTAGTTAGCTGCCATTTACGTGTGTGTTGCCTAATAAAAAACGTAAGGTCCTCTTTTTACACTTAGATTACTAGAGACTGAATGACACCTTCTTTAGTTGTTTAATGAGAGTCCGACAGAGTATTTGGGGTTTGCCTGCTTACCTCTGGAGATAAGGCCAGGCACTGCTATCTGTTTGGCTGAAAATGCTGGATGTGTTTAGGGTTCTTTTGCTGTTGTGTAAACTATAGCGTAAGAGTGGTTTGTGTTCTAATGATTTGCGCCATTGTACCTGACCACTCTCCATCTGTTTTTAGACATTCTAACCTGATCTGCAGGGTCTGGGAAAAATGATGAAGCATGACATGGGGGAGGGGAGAGTCATCTTCCAATGAATAAAGAAGCTCTTATCATTGCCTGGCCACTTGCTGGTGTCCAACATATCAGTGTGAGACAGAACACCTATAAAAGATGCGTGCATCTGTTGGGATCCAGGGAAGGGAAACAAGTCCAAAGATTTGCATTCATTTTATGCAGTTTGTCACGGTATATGTGTGAGTTTTAGAGACTTGGGCCAGAATGTTCAAAAGTGGACATTTGCGTGGCATATCTAGATGCGCCGCTCAAAACATTGCGCTGGTGCAACAAAATGCTATATTTAAACAAGATGCGCGATCCCACGTGATTGAGCATCCTGTCTGAATATAGCAACCATTGTAGGCAACACAAATGGGGGTGGCTGAAAATGCGCTGGCGCATCCTGGGGGATGGGCTTAATACTGCCAAAGGGGGATATGCCACGCACCAGATGGCGATATTCAGCCAGGATATGCAAATGGGCCCGTTAGGCATGCAAGACGCAACCGGGCCATTTGCATGCCCATTATGAGCCCATTTGCATGCTTGCGCCCGGCAGGCCTGCCCCCCCCCAGCCCCGTGTTCCAATGGCTGTGTATAAAACATTAAACCCCCTCCTTGATGTGCAGTGCAACCCCCTCCAGCCTTGATCACCGATGGCCATGTATACAAAAGTAAACCTCCTCCCCGATGTACAGTGCAACCCCACCCAGCCCCGATCCCCAATAGCCTTGTATAATAATTCAAACCCCTCTTTCTGTAGTGCAGCGTGGCTCCAACCCCTAGCCATGTACCCTGAACCTCGATTGATATTAGAATGCGAACACCTCAGTCCAATAGCCCCATTCGTAATAAAGTCACATTGTGTATATTTTCCATAGTGTAATGACCCCCACACCCCTGGTAGGCATAACCCCCCCACACACCCCAAAACTCGACCTTGTTAGCACTGAAAGCAGGCCTCTTCGTTCAGAAGACAAAGAAGTCAAAGCTGATCTGGACTACATCTCCAATGTAAAGATGATGCACTCATTGGCTGTCGCCAATGAGCGACTCATCTGTACAGTACAGATCGCAGTCCCGATCAGTCGGTGGCTGGCTGTGGCAGGGCGAGGAGGGCTGTGCCAGTTGCCTGAATGGGTCGGGTTGTGTTTGTGGGGGGTGCGGGTTATGCCTACCAGGTGGGGGGCCACTACACCATGGAAAATATACAACACGGGACTTTATTACGAATGGGGCTATTGGACCGGGGTGCTCGCATTCTGATATTGATCGGGCTTCGGGGTAGGGTAAAGGCTTGGGGTGGGGGGGTCAGCTTCACTATGGCTGGGGGCATCACCTACATTGGTGGATCAGGAATGGGGTGGGCACAGCACAGTGGGTGGAGGGTGTCTTGCTGTTTCAAATGGGGCGTTGAAGCAGGGATGGGGTGGGCACTGCACAGAGGGTGGTGGGGTGTTACTGGTGAGTACTTGGCACAGTGAATTGGGGCATGAAGTGATGGCACTGTACAGTGGGAGGAGTTGTGGTTTTTTTGGTGCAGTGTATCATGGCACGGGGCTTGGTGCGGGGGTGCCACTGGGCTGCAGGGGCTGGCGGCTGCTGTGATGCTGTGTGCAGTACAGCAGCCTGCCTGTGGGTGGCCAGAAGTTAGGCATGGTTTTTCCATGCCTAACTTTGCACCCCCTCATCTTCTGCACTTGGGCGGCCCATCTCTTCTGAATATCCCATTGTCCGGGATATTCATGGGCAAGCCCCCTCAACTTGGGCCGCATACATTAACTTTGGGCTGTGGCCCATCTCAACTGGGGCACCCCATCTCCCTCCTTTGAATATGGGAGTTTGGAGCAACTTGTGAGATGAGTGGCTCATCTCCATTTGTTCCAGAGATGCACCGCTCATCTCTTTTGAACACGGGGGGGCCTTGATTTACATCATTATGATTGTTGACTCTTTCATATTATTTTCTTTATCCCCATTTTCCCCTAATTTCCTACCCATCCTGACCATGGTGAGCAGGGTACCCACAGCGGCACCTTCAGCCAAGCAAGCAGGTTACGGCAGCTGCACAGTCTGCACCAGTGCTGCTTTGTGGCCGTCAAGCCTTGTGTGTGCATGCCCAGTAGCAGGCTGTGCTGTGGCACCTCAGGATCTGTGCATCTCTCCTCTGGCTAGGCTTAAACTCGGGTTAGGCTGAAAGATGAGCAATGGAGAAGAAACCATTCTATTTCTGGATCAGAGGAGAATTCACCCATATCAGTAGAAACTCAGATGTCCTGCTCAGCAAGAGGAGACAGGGGCTTTGATGTAAATTCCCTGCGTTGTCCAAGGTTCAGAAAGTTTTGGGACAAAGTCAGGTAGTTTGGAGCCATGTATAATAACTCAACATAACGAGATGTTTTGGACTCTCCGAGCCAACCCCCTACTGTTAAAAGTGATTTATTTTTTTACTGATAATGTTCAGTGGCTGTGGAACACCAATTACTCACTGTAGGGGTCGTCTGCAGGAGCCACCATTGAGTAATAAATGTCTTTGCTGCTATACCCCAACTGAAACAAATTACATTATCATACAGAAGTTGGCCTTTTTACTCGCAGGAAAAGTGCACGTTTATAATAATGCATACTTGTTCAGTCTGTAATGCACGCTATTAAAAATCCATAAAACATACTAATTAATCAGTTATGGCATTATCAGCTGAACTTTCTAAGTTTGCCTACTTCAACCTCAAAACCATACTTTTATAAAACTTTACGAAACATTTTACATTCCAGACCCCCACCACACACACACACCCACACACGTTCATGCCCACACGGGCAAGTTCATTTTAAAATAAATTATGGAAATGCAGCCTACAACCCATGGTGGGTTTTTTTTTGTTTGTTTGTTTGACAGACTCGCCTCTGAAGCACACCAAAAATCCACTCTATATATAAGTAGTGTGTGATGACTGAAACAAAAAAAGTTCCTGCACCAAATCAACTTTCAGAACTCCCATCCAGCCTTTGCATAAACAATAGAAGGTGCATTGTCAGATGTATATTAAACTGAAATTAACTAAAATGCTGCAGGTGTGAAACTGCGGACAGCCTCGGCTCAGACACACACTTAAAATGCATGCCATGTGGTCAGTGAAACGGATAAGATTCCTGCACAAAACGAACTTCAAAACTCCCACCGAAGCAGCCTTTCCCCAACATACAGTAGACAAAAAAATGTATTTTCTCTAGTGGGAAACATCCTCTCAACTGGCTCGCTGGTGCAGTGGTAGGGCTGCTGCTTGTGGCATCAGCAACCCAGGACTGGGAGTGAACCATGCGCATCGGAGGGTCGGCCAGGGGAGGAGGCTTACTCGTCTATAGAACTGCGGCCCTTCTCCAGGGAAGGAAAGATGTAGAGCCTGACACTGGCCTAGCCAGTAGCGGCAGCTAGGGACACGGCATCTGGGACCGCATGATGCTAGGAGAGGTGGTGCGGTGGCCACTGATGTCCTGCACGTGGGAGTGCGCGCAGGAATGTCCTGTGTAGCATTGCTTTCCAGCTTCACCTAAGGGAGTCAGTGGGGGGAGAGACACTGAGCAGTGCTTAGATGGAGGGGTCCAACCCTCGCAGGCTCCATGACCCTCACTGGCACATTGCATGTGTCTGATGGTAGTGTGGGGAGGCTGATGACTCCCACCACATGTAAGCCGTGGAGGATGAGCCAGATGGAGCTAATCCCCTGAGAAGCGGGGTGACATGGCTGGGGGTTGAACCTAGGATGGCAAGGCCTGCATGGGAGGGGAGAAAAAGACTAACAAAAAAAATCCTTTAAAAAGTAGAAACGAAAGCTAGTACTTGCAACACTAAATAACAGCAGACATCCGTAGCTCATCTTACTGCATGAACTTGCTGCAGCCATGTTTGTCTCGAATCACATGATGTCACAGTCATGTTGTCACACTCAACTCTCTGCTAAAAATGTACCTCTTCTGCTTTCTCCCTTAAGTCTCTTCTTCATGACTTTTCTGCTCCTACCTGCAACTGTCCATAACCCTTTACCTTTTGACTTACCAACCCATATTGCCCTGGCCGTTTGGCCCCCATATCCCCCAGCTATGCCTGTATAATTTCCCCCCTGCCTATCAGAACTCTGTTTTTATGTGCTACATGAACCTGTTGCACTGATTTGCCTTACAGTGTTTATAACTGTAATCCTTTCACATACTGTATTGCCGTATATAACTTTTAGTTTTGTAGTGCTGTGAATACTATTTTTTTTCTCCTTTTGAACCATCCCCCTTACCCCCAGGATGCATCATGAAACGAGATGTTATCGGCTCAGTATGTCTTTCCCGGTGAAACTTTTCAAATAAATAAATTAAAACAAATACCTCTAATTGCCAGATCCCTTTAAATTGACAATGCTAACTGAACACTTTATTGAGCGATTAGCTTCCTCAGTGCTGGAAACTTTTAAAATTTCCTGATAAACGTGAATACAAAGCACTTCTGACTATCCAGATTATTGTATCAAACAAACAGTAGAAAAGACCGTTCTACTCAAAAGACTGTGCCATCTTGGGGTGGGGAGGGGGGTCTAATGAAGTCATGACTCCACAAGCCCAGCTACATAATATTAAACCTCCTCAGTAACATTATTTTTTGTACACTACGCCTTTCCATTACTTGTTCCACGTATACCTGGATTCCTTCAACGTAGTCACATGGAAGCAGCTTCACTGAGTATGTGCTCTTACCTCAGTGCTCCAGATCTTTCTTTTTGCTTGGAAAATGAGGTCACTTTTATTTTATTTCCCTTAAAAGGACACTGTCAGCTTTTAGCTGTTATTTCTAGTCCCTTTTAAAAATGATAAAAAGAAATACACCTCTTACAATAGATACTTCTGAAACGTCAGTGAATGGATGATATGTTCGAATCTCTGGTCGCATTCAGGGGACCCCAATCCATTTGATTGCTGCATGCGCGTCCAATGTAAACATGGCTCCATTTCTGCAAGTAGTGTTTAACAAAATAGCAGAACTTTCTGCGGGACAGATTATATTGGGGTGGGATTTCAACTCAGTTCCGTCCATAAGGATGGACCGTTCCTCTCCACGTGCATGTACAGATCAGAAGGACACTAAAATGCTGAATGCTCTTAGTTTAGAGCTAGGCCTGATAGGCATTTGGAGGCAGTTACATATTGGGGAGAAAGATGTTTCCTTTTTTTCGCCCACCCATCATACATACTCATGAATAGATCTTTTTTATACCAGCCAGACAGACTCATATACAATTGTTAAAGCTGGTATCCATAACATTACTGTCTCAGACCATGCTCCTATTTCGGTACAATTGTCCCTTGGAAGTAGAGACAAACAGTCTATTTGGAAATTAAATGTCTCCCTGCTCAACGATAAGCAATTTGTTGAGCGTATAACAAAAACATTTACAGACCTTACGTCTTCCACCGCCCCCCCAAATAACATCTCACCTATTGTTGTAGGACACTATGAAGGCGGTTGTTAGAAGAGAATTTATTAGCTATGCCTCAGCTAAAAAAACATGTTGTCCAGCTGACTCACAGTAAACTACTAGCAAAAGTTTCTGACCCGGAAAAAAAACATAAAGAAAATCCTAAAACAACAGGACTATATGCAGACTGAAGGGGAACTTAAGGCTTTAGAAGACAAGAAAGCAGAGGGAAGGTTAAGGTATGCGAATCACAAATATGATGTGGGGGAGAAGGCGGCTAGACTGCTAGCCTTTAGAGTGAGGAAAACTCAAGCAGAGATGCATGCTCCCTTTTTAAAAGACAGGCAATCACGAAATGAAATATGGACATGGCCAAAAGACATTGCAGCCCAATTCCAACAGTTCTACCAAGATCTTTAAGAGAGGGAAGGGGACAATGAAGATATTATTTCAGCTACTACTAAATTCTTGGCTATTATAAACCTTCCCAAGCTGCCAGATCAAGATAGTCAGTTACTTGACACTCCTATAACAGAATCTGAGGTTCAAAAGGTGATCAAACTGTTGCCATCAGGGAAATCTCTGGGCCCGGATGGTTTCAGCACTGAGATATACAAGAAGCTTAGTAAAACTTTAGCACCCATCCTAACAAAAGTACTTAATGCCTGCATAGAGGGAGAAAAATTGCCAGATTCTTGGAATGAGGCATTAATTACAGTTATTCCGAAGCCTGGCAAACATAGACATAAATGTGAATCATTCAGACCAATATCACTACTGAATCAGGACCTTAAGATTTTAATGAAAATTTTGGCAAATCGGTTAAGAAACTACCTGGCCCAGTTAGTACACCTGTACCAAACCAGATTCATTCATCAGAGGCACCTTTTAGATAATGTTAGATAACTTCTTAACGTACTAAGGTACAAACCCCCCGCAGGCACGGCACAAATGGCAATTTTCCTCTGTGCCAAAAAGGCATTTGACCGCCTTAACTGGTCTTACGTGTTGCGAATAATGGAACATATGGGAATACGGTGCAGCTTCTTAAAATGAGTATCCCTGTGTTATCAGAAGCCCTGAGCCAGGGTCAGGGTTAATGGCTCTGTCTCAGAGAAAGTAGATATTAGTAGGGGTACAGGACAGGGGTACCCACTGTCCCCCATCCTTTTTGCCTTAAGTATGAAGCCTCTTGCCAAAGCTGTGAGAGAAGCCATAGATATAACAGGGATTAAAGTGGGTCAAACGCAGGCAAAAATATCACTTTATGCAGATGACATCCTTGTATACCTTGAAGACCCTAAGAGATCTCTTCCTCCACTACTTAAGCTACTGAAGGAGTTTGGTGAAATATTAGGATTCAAGGTGAATATGGAGAAATCTGAGGTGTTAAAAGTGGGTGGCATTTTTACCCCTCAGATAAAAAATCAAATCCCCTTCCGGTGGCTTAAGCAGAACGTTCGATACTTGGGGATCAATATTCCCCACCAACTAGCTAATCTATACCAGTATAATTATGAGGAGCTAAAAAAGAATGTATATGCAGATATAAACAGATGGAATAAGTTACTCTTGACCCTTTCGAATAGAATAGAGACAATTAAAATGAATGTTTTACCCTAGTACCTTTTCTTGTTCTCCACACTTCCCCTTCGAATTCCTAAATTGGCTTGGAGAGACCTTAAAAAAGAACGTTCTAGATTTATTTGGGCAGGTCGGCAACCGAGGATTAGGTGGGCCTTGCTAACTGAACATAGGGGGAGAGGGGGTATGAGTTTACCAGACTTGCAACATTACTATAAAGCATCCCAGCTCCTTATTATTTTACAAATGCTGGCTTCGGAGGTAAGGGGAGGCTGGTATAATATGGAAAAGGAGGCCTATACTCAATGTCCCCTTCATTTGCTACTGTGGGTAATCCTCCCTAAAGATATTTAAAAATGTCAAACTGTTGGACAAGGCACTCAGTGGCAGTTTGGCTGGAAACCCGTAAGTGGTGGGAGATGGTGACACCATTGTGGCAGTATACACCCTTACAGTTCTTGCCTCACTTTCGCGTTGTCCTACATGACCCCTGTTTTATTTGATGGTCTCAACGTGTACTAAGAACGCTCACTCAATTCATATCAGGTGAGGTAATCAAGGTTTATGCTACCCTAAGAGAGAAGTTCCAACTGCCTCATTCAGATTTTTTCCAATACTTGCAGTGTCGTCATTACATCCAGACAGTGGTGGGGATCTCAGCTTTAACACAATCTCCCTGCCCCCACCCCCACCCGGTTAACTTTATTTACACTAGAGGTCGATTGGGAGATAGCCGAAAATATATTTCATTTATATATAAGACATTGCAAGAAGAGGTGTGAAGCGTTGTCATACAAAGTATAAAGAACAAATGGCAGGAGGAGGCTTTGGTTGAGATAGAGGACTCAGATTGGCAGAGAATTTGGAGGGGGATTCATAGAATTCATAGAATTTCGATGGAAGGTCACTACAAGATATTTCATCACCCCAGCTATATCCCAACACTATGCCTCACACCCCTCAGCTCTATGTTGGAGAAAGTGCAGCCAGGTGGGTTCACATTTTCATATTTTCTGGAGTTACCCTATATACGGGAGTTTGGGGAAGTGACTCGGAACACCGCAGTTATCCTTCACATACAATCCTCCCTTACCTTTAGCAACATGGCATTGGGTTTACCACCTCCTGAAGTCACCTCAGCAGCAGAGAAATACCTATTTTATATTCTTATTGCAGCTGCCTTGAAGGTTATCACCCAACAGTAGCTTTCTGCTGACACATTAGTAATTTCAATTTGGTTTTCGATAATAGGTTCAATAAAGGATATGGAGGCTGTTACTGCCCGTCTGAATCTCTGTGTGGATACCTACAATTCCAGATGGCTCCATTACTTTGATTTTGTAGATGAAAATTGGGGTATAGCAGTTTTAGACCTGTTATTAACTGGTTAAGGGCTCTTTTCTATTTTTGTTAGCAAATGACACTACCCAGGTGCAATTTTCTTTTCTTTTTTTAAAAGTTTTAAAGTTCTTCATTTTTAATCTGTGTGTTTGAGAAAAAATAGTGGATATCCAAAGTTTGGATAATATACTCTAAATAGATAGAGGCAAGATAAAAACAATCATTTGTCAATGCCGAATGTTGGCGTGCTGGCATTGGCATTAGTAGTGCAGGAGTTTGAGAGATGCATAATAGGAATGGCAGTACAGTCTTGAACTGATGCCAACCCCCCCCCGCAGAGACTGACAGGCATTGGGTGTGCCTTTGGGTCGTCGGCCATAATGCTCACGCCATTTCACCTCACCCTACCCTTACGGTCACCCCATTCCATAAGGAAATACGCTGAGATGGGTGCAGTATAAGAGAATGGGGTGAACTTTGGAGCCAAAGACTCCAGGGCACACCTTGATGCCTGTCACTGGTTGCAGGGTGGGGGCGGAATGACGTGAGCATTACAGCTGGCAGTCCCAAGTCACAACGTCTGTCAGCCTGTCAGACCTTACAGGTGGGGCATGTTGGTATTTTCGCCCAAGTTTTTACATGGGTTTTGTGACCCCACCTCATGAACAGTGGCACTATCAGTTCGTTAGCTAAAAGGTGATTTTGCAGAGCGACTGCGCCATTTGATGCTACAAGTGCGAAAACACATTTCGGGCAGTATGTGAAAAATGACAGCTGTACTGTTCATGAGGAGGTTTAAAAAATGGCAATGTTGAAAATCTGGAGTAAAAATATGAAAAATTGGTGAAGTCACGAGAGTGCGTAGAAACTGCGCAACACATGCCCGTAACACAATTATTTTGGGGATTTTTTTAACCAGATTTTCAACATAGGCATTTTGGGACCTCCGCTCATGAACAGGGGCATTGTGATTTTGTTAATCTGTCCCAAAAGTTGATTTTCCACAGTGACCGCGCCATTGTTCGCCAGATGTGTGAAAACACATTTTGGGCAGGATGTGAAAAATGACAGCTGTACTGTTCATGAGGAGGTGTGAAAAAATGGCAATGTTGAAAATCTGGAGTGAAAATATTTAAAATTGTTGAAGTTATGAGCATGCGTGGAAAGTGCACAATGCACTCTTGTAACAGCCATTTTTTGGAATATTTTCACCAAATTTGCAACATAGGCTTTTTGGGACCCCACCTCATGAACAGTGGCACTGTCATTTCATTACTCGGTCCTGAAAGGTGATTCTGCGCACTGACTGCAAAATCACCTTTCGAGACCGAATAACAAGATGACAGTGCATGTGTTCATGAGGTGGGGTCTCAAGAACCCCATGTTGAAAATTTGGAGCCAAAATTAAAAAAAAATTGCTGAGTTATCCATCTGAGTTGACTCCCCCCCCATTGATGCCATTATGCAGCTTACTAGCATTTCTTCATTTTGCAGTTCGGCTTTCCGCGACGTGTTCCCGCTCCTCCGAAGATTGCAGGTAATGTGGTGAGGGTGGGGTGGGGAGGTGGTGCAGAGGGTGGGTGTGGGTTGGGGAGTCACGGACAATGAGGGACTTTTTTCTTTTTTCAGGTAAAATAAACGGACATTGTGAAACAGTTTTGGGCACATTAGGGTGGGCTCCCAGTGTGCCACACAAGGAGGTGGGGGAGGAGCGTGACACAGTGGCAGCTTTGTGTGGTGGTCGGCACACTGGTGGACCAGTGTGCCACACACAATGTGTGGGTGGGGGACATACCGACACGGGGATTGCACCCCTGAAGTCAGCTTTGTTTGGGGAGCCTGCCATCGCCATGTTTATTGAAATGTTTCACCAGGAAAGGCATGTACAGGAGGCATGTCATCTCTGCCGCTGCATGACGAGTTTGTCTCTGATTGCAGCAGCAGATTTCTTTCAAGTTGGTGGCACTTTACATAATTTTTGCGTCAGCGCTAGCATGCTGGCTAACTAGGGAATGAGGGACGCACCTAGTAAAGCATGCCCTGCATTTGCCAACACTGACACACCTCTCACTGTGCTACTACCACAAGATGTTGCTTCTGCATGCGCAAGACAACATAATGAGACAGACACTTTAATTTCAATTAACTAATAACAGGTTTTATTAATGCACTTCATCATCAAACATAATTATATTTGACTATTGGTGTGAAGGACTTTGCTGCTAAAACAATTCAAACACTAGGATGATAGGAGACATTCCTGGAAATGGTTGCTTTCTGGATTGCCAGATGACTAAGGACTGTCCTCTCCTGGGAATGATACTTGCAAAAGATCACAAGACTATGTCATAAACTGTATAATTGTCTTTTTTTATTGTCCTGCTACAGTATGTTTGAGTCTTAATGAAGCCTTTCCTCTATTGTGAGCTATATGTTTGTGTTCTTATACCTGTCTCAAATCATTTTTCATAATAAAATTTACACGTAAAAAAAAAACGAAAACAAAACCGAAATCGAAACCTGACCATACACGAGTTTACATGAGCTTTGTGGCCATCTAGCAGTGCATGCACGGGAGTAGGCAATGCACCCCGGAAAAGGGCAGGCGATAAATAATACATTTATTGCTAAAGCTGCTTTCGGTGCTTGTTTTCTGCTAAACAAACCCCGTCTGTACGATGCGCAGTGACATATCAATGTGTAGGTATCGTTTTTAAGGGGACTGAAAATATCAGCTAAAAGCTGACAGTGCCCCTTTAAAAGTATTATTTGATTTGCTTCGTTGGTTTGTTCAGATATGCTTTTAACTTTGTTTTAATATGCTTCCTGGGTTACTGGGTAGGCAGTAAACATCAGGAAAAACAATATCAAGATTGTTACCTGGCACACTGCCATCAACCAGACAGTTAAATGAGCACTGTGTGACAAATAGTACTTGATGCCAGTATTGTTGAATAGTTTTTCAACCGATGTGTAGTTGAAATTGTTGTTGTTATCAGTATGAAATTGTAACATTGTTACTGATGTGTTATGGTTGTCATTTATTATTATTATTCTAAAATGTGTAAGACAAATCCAGCTATGTGATTGGCTGAGAAGCACTCCAACCCATGTAATTATTAGCCCATAATTACATGGGTTGTAGTACCAGCCAGAAAGTCTGCTATCTCACATCAACATGTGCTAGAATATTCATCCACCCCCTGCGGTCAGCAATGAGGAAGTCACTTAAAAAATACAAACCCCATCTTTTTACTCCTGCCGTTGCCTGGCATGAATTCATCGTGCTTCTGTAGCAGCATTGCCTACAGGTCTGAATTTGGCAGTGAGAGACATTTTTGCAGAATCGGCAGCCCCAAATTCAGTGACTTTTTCCAGGTTGTCCCATGCATGGACGCTGGCTCAGCAGCAGGAAAACGGCAATTTATTCCAGTATGCCCTGCTCCTCTGTCAGAACCCGGAACAGTTGTTAGAAGCTGCTTTCTGTCAGAGCACAGAATGTTTGCTGGAAACAGCTCAGCAGAGCGATCAGAAGTCGGCTGAAGGGAAACGGATCAGAAGACTGAGGGGACTATTTTATTTATTTTAATTTAAACAATGTGCTAATATAGTTTTGTATATGAATTTAAGGGGTTTTGTTCCCTTTTTCAAATGTATTGTGCAGGACACATTTTATAAGTGCAGTAAAACACTCCAGGGATGTGTGATTATGGTCAGTAACCACACTTCTCTCTCAGGTGTTTAAAGGCACCCAATGCAAGTGCCTCATGCCTAACAACACCCCCGAGAGGTGCATGATTATTGACTTATAATCACACACCCTGTAGTGCTTTGTTGCATACTTATTTTTATATACGTCGTCATAAGTTATCTGGGACGTTATTTGAAATGAGCCTAGGCTCAGTGGCTAAGTAGACTGTAACCCATGACAGGCCATGGGTGTATGGGGGCATTAATGCACTCCCTGGGTATGTTGTAAGGCATGAGGCCGAAGGCCGAGTGACCTCCAGCCACCTGGGAAGTGCATTAATACCCCTATATACCCATGGCCTGGAGTGGGTTATTACGCTTATAAAATGAATCCTTTGTTAGGTGAAAAAATACTTGGAAGCTTCTTAAATTTCTTAAAATGTCTTTTATTTTAACTGTATACCTCCTCCTAAGAAAGTAGTTTCATTGAATAAAACTCATATTGTTTAACATTTGCAACATGTAATTAAAGTATATGTGTTTTCAAGTACATTTTTTTTAGTAAACATATTTTTCTCATCAAAATCATGTTTATAACAAACAGTGACATCACACGTCATTGCAAAAGTAAACAGGAAGATTTTTTTTTTTTTTTTACTCTTACTACAGCTGCAGCTGCAAACCGCGGAAGGAAAGTACTGTAACTCGTGCATTAACTACACTTTACTCAACTAAGTGCAGATTACAAATAACCTTCATCAGACTGTCGGTGAGCTGAAAGAACCTGTAACATTTATAAAAGCATTAACATTAATGAAATATTAAACTAGGTACCAAAGTATGATCTGTAGTGCTATGGGTGCAGTTTACAGCTGTTTTCATTTGTAACGGGTGTTAAAGTTGACGGGGCCAGAAATGATAAAAGTTTTAATATTAAACTGCCCAGGCATAACAGGAAAGACATAGAAGGATATTTATTTACTTGCATTTCTCGCTGCTTCTTTGTGGACTGTTGGTTCTTTGTCCTCAATGTTAACAAATGGCTTGATCTTAATGTGTGGTGTGCTTGTTGAACTTTTGCTTGCACTGCTCAAAGAGCTTACTATAGCGCTCCATTTCTTTCTATCTGCCATGCATTACTGGCACCCATACCTGAAAAGGGACATTAAATTACTGGAAGGGGTGCAGCGCAGAGCAACTAAGATGATCCAGGAACTGGGAGACTTACCATATGAGAGTACGCTGAAGGAGTTGAACATGTACTCCCTAGAGGAGAGGAGGGACAGAGGGGATATGATCGAGACATTCAAGTACATGAGATGGATAAACAAGGCTGGTATGGAGGGCTATTCAGGGTAAGGATGGGGAGGGACACTTGAGGCCATGACATTAGATTGAAGGGGAGAAGGTTCAGGGCGGAAATGAGGAGACACTTTTTTACAGAGAGGGTGGTGGCAGGGTGAAACGCATTACCAGCAGAGGTGGTAGCCTGTAAAACAGTGGGCTGCTTCAAAAGTACCACATTGGCTGCTTATCCAGGGCACATTGTGTATTTTTGTTTTTGGTAGAGGGACTCAGCATCTGGGGGGCATTTAGATAGGAATTTCTTGTATAGTTTCACCACGGTGGCAGTAAGGATTACTGGGGTCACTGAATAAGAATCCACAATGGCTTTCCTTGTTCTCTTCCAGCACTTTAGAATGGTTTTTCATTTGCTCATTGTATGACATAGTTAAATACTCAATACTGTCGTTGTCTGTTTTAATTATGAATGAGTTGGGCTTCAGTTCTCCTATGCCTTCCTTTCCTCGTCATGCTAGTGTGAGCTGCAGCTTGAACCAGACAGGGTGTACCAGTCCATGTGTGGTGTCTGGGGATAAAACAGATGACAGTCTTAGGATTTTTCTGGTCACTTTCACTGATTCTTGTATGATGGGCAGCTCTGTCCTTCCCCTCTTATCTGAACTGTTTGCATATTGATATGAAAATGTTCTTGGCAGAGTTAAAGATTGGATTGCTGGCAATGCTAATGGCTCTGCCTACCTCCAGACTATTTAGATGGTGATTTATTCCTGCCTGTAACCCTGTGAAGTTACTTATTGTTTTTTTTTTTTTTTGAACTCCTCACTGATGAGTGGAATTCCCTCAAAAGGGCTGCTAGTTCCACCCAATCTACCGTTTTGAAATCTATTGATTTATTCTTCTCAGTGAGCCAGTCATTAAACACACTGATTGCCATCTTGTGCTTTTTTAAGTATTTCATTCATCTTTTTTTTTTTTCTCACCGAGGTCTAGTTCGTTGCTTGTAAAGGCAATGTGTCTTCTTTTGGAAGTTTCTTGCCTTGCAAATCACAGCTTATTAGTTTCAGTGATGGCTCCGTGTTGTTAAATTTCACTGACGTCTGCGAGCTCACTTTCACTGGCGGCTGTCATTTTCTCAGTTTCAATGACTGGTCTGTGTAGCTGTCAATTGCATTGTAGTGACACTGCTTTTGAGTGTTTGTCTCTTTGGTGCTCTGTAATGATTTTTTTAATTTTGTCAGCTTTACTGTTTATTTTTTATTTAGTTTTTGTTGACCGGGTAAGTGCACTAGACAAATCCTGCCTGTTTTCAGGCACGACCCAGGGGAGGAGGATATAGATGAATGCCAACTGAGCTTGAACCAGATTAAGCAGTGGTGGTATTTTTTCATGAATGAGGGGAATTTGGCCAGGACACTGGGGAAATTCCCCTACTCTGCTGGCGCTCTGTGGCCAGCAGAGGGCTGAGAAAAATCCTTTGACATGGCAGAAGCTCTGCAAACTCAGGAGGAGATGGGCTTAGTGTGGACGCTCCCGCTAGCGAGCTTTACATGGATGAAGGTGGAAAAATGAGAATCAGGCAAAATCAGGTAGAAACAGACCTGAACAAGATACCGGTGACACCAGAGGTAATCGGTTCATTGCCGATTCGGGAGCATAATCCAGAGGCTGTGCAAATTTCAACTTGTGCCACAACGGAGCTGCAACCAGGGGAACTTAACTTTCGGGAACATAACACGGACGTTTTTCAGCGAAGCACGTTTCCGGATTCGAGAACGGAAGGTCCGACGGAGCAGTCCCACGTTATGCCGCAGGAAGTCCCCACTACATCGCAAATGTTAAAACACAGATTTAAGCTGGGAACTCAGGATTTGGTCGAAAATATAGACTGGTCAGAAGAAAATTCACTTCGAAGCGCTGGTTGGACACAGGACTCTTCAGGGACATGGTCGCCTGACCCTACATGGAAGCCAGTTTCTTTTCACCACAGCATGCCAACGCACTGGGCCCAGGTACTGATAATGTAGCTACTACTTCTGGTGATTTCAGTGCACATTTGAAAGACACAGAGGACACTTGTAGTCCCAGTGTTTTTGCAGGGAAGAAAAGTATAAGAATTTGTCTGCAGACAATAAACCTTGCAAGAAACTGAGGAAAATCCGCGTATTCCTATGGCAGACCTGTTCAAAAACAAACTGGAACAGGCTCCCAGAAGGAACGCGGTTCGTTTAAGATATAAAGGAGGTTTACAAACCCATCCTGACAGATACTATATATCTAATACTTTACTTAAAGGGTCCATGTCTTTTTTTCCATCAGATTTGTTCGCATTAATTCATGTTTCAGGGGAGGACTCTTTTGATATAAGTTTTAGGACTAACCAGAATTTGGAGAGATTTTGGGAAAAATATTCTTCCTTAAAAACTACCCCTTTATGGCTCCCATTTATAGCTATCCCTCTAACCAGCCACAGATACGGTACATTACCATTATGTTTAGGAATGAGGGGGTTAATGTCAGTGATATTTATCACTGGCTGCAGAAACGCTGTGACATTCTTGGGCCTCCTGAGGCCTTATTAGATCTGGAAGGCATTTGGACGGGGGGCTGGAAATTTAAAGTTAAACTTTTTCAAATAAACTCTGACATAATCCATATCCCAAATAGTTTCTTTTTAGGGAAAGATAGGGGGGATGTTTTTATAGTGGACAGCCTAGAGCCTGTTATAAATGTGGATCTCGCACACATATTAGTAGCTCTTGTGATGTAATGAAGTGCTGTCTTTGCGGGGGGTATGGACATTCGATGGATCTATGTCCAAACATCTTTCAGTGCAATTTATGCGTTTAAAAAGGACATGCCTTTCATCAATGTCCATGGGCAAAAGAAATAAGGCTGAAGGTTGGGATCATGACAATCTAGTCTTACAAGCACAAGATAAAAACAAGCTTTTGAAAAAATGTATTATTAATGAATAAATCACATACTGCACCAATAGCTCCCAAACCTCTGACTTAGAGGTGCATCTAGTGAACCCATAATGCCCCCCACACTTTTGAGACTGTTAAAACTCAAGAGTAACCAGATCCTCTTAAAACCACCACTAACTCATGCCCTATTCCGTCTCCAACATTTTCTTGCCTTTACAAGAAGACACGAGGGACTCAGATTTAGAGTCAGACACATCTCACAGGTCAGAGCAGATTACGGAAGATGAAGAAAGTAAAACAACAGAGTTAATGAAAGAAAAAAAGGAAAAAAGGTAAAAAAGAAAGCAAGTAATGGTCTAAAAGGGAATTAGTTGAAACAGTATTTACCTATGGCCTCTTTGCATCTACTATCTTTTAATGTTTGTAGCTTGAAAACATATAAAAAACAAATTTCTGTTTTTGCTTTTTTTGCAACACTTTCTGTGGATATTATTTTAATCCAGGAGAGTCGTCTTTCCTCATTAACTGAAGTAAATAATATCAAAAACAGATGGCATTGGGGTCCTTCATTTTGGTCTTTTGGGATAGAACCTGCAGATGGAATTGGTGTCTTATTTAAATCCACCAAATTTCATATTACAAGATTAATAGATGTATGCCCTGGTAGAGCTTTAATTTTGGATGGTTTTATAGGTGATTTTGTTTTTCGGCTTATTAATATCTACGCCCACAAACAAAATCTGCTAGAATTTCATTATTCAAGATATTAAACCATTTCTTTTCACTAAAAAGCATGTGATTTGGGGAGGATTTTAATTGTACTTTAGATGTTCCCTTAATTGGGACTACCCAAAGAAGAAAATATATTGTGACACCAATGCTTTAAAACAAATTCTTATAGATTCTAGCATGCAGGATGCCTTCCGTGCATTACACCCTAAAGGACCTGGTGCTACATATCATCGCTTTCATTTATGCCACAAGGATTGATATGTTTTTTTTCCAAACATTTACATTCTTTATATTTGTAAATCTGAACCTTCAGAATTTTCGACATAATATATCTTTTTGTTCTTTTAGTTTACACCTCTTACCACCTAAAATGTTTTCTAAATACAATAGATGGAGACTAAATATGTCTTTTTTTGAAACTCCTTCCTTAAACTCCCAGATAGACCTAATTTTTGCATATAGGGAATCGGTTTTTTGTGCTTATTCAGACCCTGTAGATTGGTGGATGGAAACTAAGCAAGAATTAAAACAATTTCTTCTTTCTTTTGGTAAAACTAGAGCCAATTCCAAGTATATACAATATTTACTTCTTCGTAACCAATTATATAAACTGATGTCCCTTTCTGAAAATGCACGAGATGTGCTTCCCCAAATTAAGGTTTTAAAAGAATTGATGAAGAAATATCAATATGATAGAGCTAAATCTTTAGAATTAGAGTTTAAATATGGTATTAAAAAACACACCGACTTCTGATCCCTTTGTGGCACGTGAAACAAAGGATAGAAAGCACGTTATGTCACAACTGGTTTCGCTTACAGGCAGATAATTACTAAAGACATGGATAAATTAACCATGATCCAGGAATATACTGAAGCCTCCTTCCAAGATAAACATCCACATGTCTGGCCTGATTTTTCTACTTTCACTGCTCCATTACCACAGTTATCTATTACTCAAAAAATTTCATTAATACAACCTATTTCTTCTCAAGAAGTAGAACAAGCCATAAAGCAATTAAGTAAAGGGACTTCTCCAGGATGGGATGGTATCCCTAATGAATTTTATAAACTTTTTGTGTCACACATGATTCATTTTTTACCAAAAGTATTTAATTTTCTGTTATTTTCAACAAAGGTATATTCTGATTTTTGTACCTCATTACTTTTCTTTTTACACAAATCTGGAGATAAAGCTATGCTGTCTAATTGGAGGCCCTTGAGTTTATTAAACAGTGATTATAAAATATTAACTAAAATTCTTAATAATAGATTAGTAACAATAGCTGAGAATTTAATTCACCCTGCTCAAACATGTGCCATTCCTCATAGAGCGTATCCAGCACAATTTATATTTATTAAGAGATTTTGACCTTAGTAACAAAGGACAAATATCAGGATATGTTGTTGCTTTAGACCAGGCTAAAGCTTTTGATAGGGTTAGACATGATTATTTATTCTTGGTATTGTTAAGATATGGTATCCCAAAACCATTTATTAATTGGATAGCTAATTTGTATAGAAGTGCTTGTTGCATTCCTATGGTGAATGGATATTTTGGTACAGAGATACCGATATCCATTGGAGTATGCATAAGGGTGTCCTTTGAGTCCACTTCTATAATGCTTTTGTTTTAGATCCTGTTATTAGGCAGATTATTTGGGACACAAATATTATTGGAATATCCCTCTTCTACCTTACCAAATGAGAAAATTACTGCTTATGCAGATGATATAACTTTACTACTAAAGGATGTGCCGTCTATAGTTAAAACATTACACATTTTTCTTCTTTTGAGGAATTATCTGGAGCTCAGCTTAATACACATAAGAGTTTCATTTTATTTTACATTCTGAACCATCGTACCTCTCTGATATTGCAGGTATTCCAATAGCTGACTCCTCATAAAATTTTAGGCATCTGGTTTGGAGCAGGAATCTAGCTACTTATAATTGGGAAAAACAATTATATATAGGAGAATTTAAAATTCATCGATGGAAGGGATGGAAATTTGGGAAAAAAGAGAGCAATCATAAAAAATTCCTGTTGCCAGTTTTCTTTATTTAAGTTATGTATTTCACCTCCTCCATTTAGAAACAAGATTATTAAGTATTTTTTTCAAATGTTATGGGGCAATAGGCTAAATCCAGTCAGTAGACATATAACTTATCTTCCCATTAATAAAGGAGGACTTAATATGATTAATCCCATTGTGTTTTATCATTCTTTGTTTTTCTTTAATTCATTTTCTTTTTTTTGGTCTGCCACTACTATGTCTTGGCAGATCTGGTCCAAATTCTTATGGTCTACATATTTGAAGAAATGGACATTATTACCCCCTAAACTATTATCATCACACGATTTGCCATCTTATGGTATAGGTACTTTTAAAAAATTACATCAGTGGAAGGTATCGTTTCCACTTTTGCTTACTCTGTCTAGAAACACTTTTTATAATTTCATTGTATTTGATGTACAAAAATGTGTTTTTCAATTTCCAGAATGTATACCCTCAAAACAAATCTTTGCTCTTAGGAAATTGACAGATTTTAGGATTCCCCCATATATATGGGATATTGTATGGCTTTCAATACAGGGTAGGTTAGGAGTCCGAGGAAATTTAAAATATAAACCTGTGACGGAAAGATTTTGTTTAAGACCAACCTGTATCAATTGCGAAGAAACTATGGTTCATTTTTTTGTTACATGTCCTTTTAGTAAAAACTTTTGGCAGGACGCTGCTATACATTGGAATCTTCCCTTTTTGGCTAATGCTACTCATCAGACCATAGTTTTAGGTAATTATACTGGGATAAGGCGGAAATATCATAGAAGTACCCTCAATGTTTTCTTTGCCTTTATTCAATATTATTTTTGGCAAGCACGTTGTCAATTTATCTTTCAGCAACAAACAATGTTATCTACTACTATGTTTGTACAAATTGAAAATGGTTTAGCTTCTGTAAAAGTTAGAGATATGAATAAGTTCTCCATCTTGAAAGTTAATTTTTTCTGGCAAAACTTTATACTGGTTTAAAAAAAAAAAGGGGGAAAAAAAGGGAATTTCATTTATTCTAAATGTTGCTTTGTTTGTTTATCTTAAAGATGAAATAGATGAAAAACTTAGAAAGTCTTTAATTTTATTGTTTGTACTCTTGCCTGTACTTTATTTTGTGTGATGTTATGTTTTTCTTTAATAAAACTACCCCTACTCTTTTCGATAAGTGCCATGGGATCTTTAACATCTACCTGAACTACCACCAATCCAGGCAGACGGGACCTCGGTTTAACGTTTCATCCGAAAGACGGCACCTCAGAAGTGCAGCACCCCTCTCATGCTGCACTACAGTGTCAGTACTGGGATATTAACTCAAGTGCCAGATGTGGGAACTGAACCCACAGCCCTCTGATCTCCTAGCTTCAGAGGCGAGTATGCTACTTACTGAGCCAAATATTGTGTTGGTAGGCACTTAAATATACATAATGCTCTTAGATTTTAACAGAGAATACATCAGTGTTCCCATCAGAAATCTGCTATTTGCCCCAAACACTGTTACTGCATATGTGGTGGTGGTGGGGGGGTCTGCTTCTTTGTAAATTAATACAGTGCCTAAAATAACACATCTTAATAGCCAGATGCTGCCATGAGCGGGGTAAAGAACAATATATATTGTGCTTGACATCGTACACCCTTAATCAGAGCAGTAGGCTTTGTTCCTCCACAAACAATAATGAGTGTAAACCATGTTGGGCAATCTTAAGAAGATTCTCAGTTCACTGTAGACAAATTGATGCCAGGAGTCAATGCTGCATATAGCAGTGCTACAAATATTAAAAAAACGGCATACTCTATATGTTCTCCCTTGAAACTGGGGCCCATCTTAAGAAGGGTATACTATTTTTATGAAGCTAGGTTATTGAGACCGCCAATTAAGTCAACATTTAACCTTAAACATTATTACAGGTTAAAGAACGTCAAACTGTATAAGCAATAAGACATGACAGGATGTGTGTTAGACAGCTCTAACGCACAGCTAGGGGGTGTAGTGAGACATGAAGCCACAGGCCAAGTGCGTCCAGCCTCCTAGCCATGCGTTAGAACTGTCTAACACACACCTCGAAGTGTCTTATAGCACTTACAAAATGGGTTTCTGTAATTTACATGAATGCAAAAATCAAAAGTTTTATGTTTCCATAAAAAAATATTAAAATATTTAGTGTGTTTTGATATAAAATAGTTCCTCCACCTGAAAGCGACTGCATTTTTTCCCCTCTTTGGCCTTTTGACCCACTGTGGCCACCGTAGTTGAAGGTAGTAGCTATGGAAACTAGTTCCCTACTGAACACCTACTCTTTGAGTCCCTCACCCACTCACACATCTTAAATGCCTGAAACACAGCAGCATGTTGTGTTTTTTTTTTTTGTATTTATATATTTTGTTCTGTTCCATTTGTTGTACCATAAGTTCCGGGCGAAGATGGCAAGGATTGAGCAAGCGCGTGCTTATGCTGAAGCAGGAACCGGTAACGCGGGGCAGCAGTGACTGCAGATATGTAATTTGAAATGTACATACCAGAGAAAGAAAGAAATAGTCATGTTTCTTTAGTGGAGCAACTGGCTGCAGCTTAAGTTGTTTCCGTGATCGTGTGAGGGTGAGCGAGCGGACAACTGTGGAGGCAGGGAGTGAGAGTGAGCGGCTGCGCTGTCACTGTTTTAAACAAAAAAAAGGCAGGAAATGGTAGCGCAGGGCAGCAGTGAATGCAGGTATGTTATTTGAAATGATAATACTAGAGAAAGAAAAAAAAATTCAGGTTTCTTTTGGTGGAGCAACTGGCTGCATCTTGAGTCGTTTCCTTGACTGTGTGAGGATGAGCGAGCGGACAACTGTGGAGGCAAGGAGTGGCTATGACCAGGTTCGCTGTCAGTGTTTAAACAAAAAAAAAAGAACTAGGAGTGACAAATATGTGACTATTTGAAATATTAATGAGGGTTGTGTACAATGGACACATATCTGAGAAGTAGTAAGATGGTGTGGTTTTGTATTTGTGCATGTGATGTGTGTCTCGCTAAGGACAAGAAAAAATGGCAGCTATTTCATATTTATTTATACTTTATAGTTATTGTTTTCTGTATAAACGTATGTTGTACAGGTACATTGCTCATACAGGGAAGAAATAAATTTTATTTATTTCGTTTTTGTTGACCGGGTAAGTGCACTAGACAAATCCTGCCTTTTTTCAGGCATGACCCGGGGAAGGGGGATACAGATGAATGCCAACTGACCTTGAACCAGATTAAGCTGTTGGTGGTATTTTTAGTGAATGAGGGAAATTTGGCCAGGACACCGGGGAAATTCCCCTACTCTTTCGATAAGTGCCATGGGATCTTTAACATCCACTTGAACTACCACCAATCCAGGCAGATGGGACCTCGGTTTAATGTCTCATCAGAAAGACGGCACCTCAGAAGTGCAGTACCCCTCTTATGCTGCACTACAGTGTCAGTACTGGGATATTAACCCAAGTGCCAGATGTGGGAACTGAACCCACAGCCCTCTGATCTCCCAGCTTCAGAGGCGAGTGTGCTACCTACTGAGCCAATGAACAGCTACAGCTTAGCTTAGCATTAGCTTAGCACAATTATTATGGAGTACACAAACAGCTTTACCCTGTAATCTGGTACAAAAGGATTTGGGGAAAGTCCAAAAGTCTAAAGATCATATAGATTAGGTCCAACAGTTCTTTATGGAAGCCAGCCTCTTCAAAGGCTAAAGGTGTATCTTTAGGTAGAATGTAGAAAGAGAAATACGCAATCCAGAGATTGCTATTTAAATCTGGTATCCAACAGGGAGAGAAAATATAAAGAAGGCAGACCTTCTCAATAACCCCACATCACCTCTACAGAGCTACAACCTAGAAATAGGTTAGCTCAATAATATGATATCCAAATTGTTAACTGTAATGCTTAAAACATTTAAACCAGCTTTTACTCTTATGTATTTGAATAGAAATATATCCAAACCAAAATTGCTATACTGTGAAATTATGATAGATGGCAGCATTAATGGGTCTGGACGAAAGGGAAAATAACAAGCACACTGCTCCCTTTCTCAAAGAAAAATTATACAGTCAAATATGTTACTCCCAATGGAGATAAATACTTCAGCAAAAAAAAACAACAGCTGCACTAAATGTCTAGTCCATTATGTTGAACTATGCCCAGTTCTAAAATCAGTCCTCGGAATCTGAATCCGAACAATTGGACTCCGGAGCGGGTGTGTGGCTGCTAAACTCCCCCTCGACCTTCTCTAGCCAGCGCCCTGTGTCTTGTGGGTGACTAAATTGCCAGGTTTTCCCCCCATAAATCACCCTAAGACAGGCGGCCAATAAGAAAGAGTGGATGCTCCCTAAGGCCCTCAATCGCTGTCTCACTGCATCAAAGGCCTTCCGGCAGGCTCGAGTTTGGAATGACAAGTCGGGAAACAATTTAATATCTGAGTCATTGATGTGCAGAGGGTAGACTGCTTGGGCTGTGGAAATCACTGCATCTTGAGTTTCCGAGCCAGTAGATCGCAAAAGAACTTTGTGAGGTTGGTTCGACGAGATTGATCTCACTCTGGGATTGATCCAATAAGCTTTAGTGAATGAAGCCCAATTAAATCCTTCTGGTAAGGACAAGTTTCTCGTAGCCAATTGATGAGATAAAGCAACAGTTTGGTACCTTCTACACCTTTGGGCAATCCGATGATTCTAATATTGCCTGAACGAATTTCATTTTTGATAGCCTCCATGTGGGACCGAAGTTGCTCATTTTCTTTTGTGAGCGTGGCGACGGTCATCAGAGTAGAGATAGACCATTTTTCAGCCGCTGCGACAGTCCCAGTTAATTTTTGTAGGGCTACATCGTGTGTTTCCAATTTCTGCAGGGTCTTCTCAATCTTAGCATCTATCACCCTTGTAGATTCCAAGATGGCATTCCAAGGTGGTTCCACTGAACCCTGAGCACCATTGCTACTGTGACCCACTGGCTCGGAGGCCTTGTTAGTGTTCGGCAGTTGGTGACCTCTTGCTGGTCCTTGCAGCTGCCCTTTCTGTGGGCCAATTTTCATAAAATTTTGATCAATCTGCTCCTGGAGTATAGCTACGCCAAGTTCTGGTATCTATTTTAGCATTTCAAGCAGTTTGACAGAGTTTTTAAATAGGATGTAGCACCACAAGGTGAGGAGCATTTAGAAAGAGCGTCCAGCCTGGAAGATGGCTCTCTGGCGCCCTGGCTATTTCATTTTTAAAACTTGGCTCAAGTATTTTGAACAGGGACTGTATCTTGCTTAGCTGGCCTAGGTTTTAGCTGTGCGTTAAACACTTCTAATGCAAGGCTAAGAACCAATCAAATTACTCAAAATCCTTTGCCCATTTTATAAAGTATAATAAAGTATATAGCTTTTATATTGCAGTGGGTAGATTGCTGAATGCTTTAGGTTAAGAAAAAACACAGAATCTGGGTAAAATCCAGTATCACCACAAAGTCCTTCCTCAGTTCTGCACCATAGAAGAAAGCTCAGTGTAGCACATAAGTGAAGCATGCAATCCAAGAGAAAGGTGTGTCAGTGTACAAAAAATTAACTATATGCCATGAGGCCTCACCATATTGACAGTACAGTTACGAAGTTTGGAGCAAATCAAACAAAGTACCATCCAGACATAGGTAATTAAGACTCCTGTACTGTCAAAACCACCACTTCTTAGTCACTGACCAACTAATCCCCTGACCTAGGCAAGACATTCAGAGCACTCATACCTCCAGTAGAAAGTTGTTGAACATTGCCACTGGGTTCACTTTAGTGTCACCGGTCTGTCGCTGGAATTCTGACTTGATCTTTTTCCACCATTTTAGCAGTGTCTTTGGGGTTGGAGAATTGATAAGTTTTATCACCATATATAATCTTTAAACGTGCTGGCACGAGCAAGATGTGGTGGACTCCTAGTTTTCTCAGTGTGTATTCCCATTGAAATCCTTCCTCCGTTGTCTTGTTTCGCAGCTGAGGTCAGTGAAAAGAAGAATTCTGCTGCCTTCCAATTAAGAGGGGTCTTTTTGCTTAGCTTTGGTCAAAAGACTGTCCCATTCAGGAACAGAGCTCAGTACTGCCAGTACTGTTCGAGGTTGTGGGGTGTTGGACTAGGAGCAAGAGCGGTAACCCAGTGGGGTGATCTGATAACATTTAAGTATAACAGGGGACATGGGGAGTTGGTAACATTCACAGAGCCATGCGTTGAGGAAAATTGACAAATTATCCCCTTCTGACCCTACCGGTAGCCCCAAAATACGGACATGTGTCTCCCTAATGGAGTTCTCCAGGTTTTCTAACCTTTTTCCCAGCAGTCCCATTTCTTTTGTTAGTCCTGTTGTGACAGTAAGTGCTCTATCAGCATTTTGTGTAGCTTTTAAGGTGTCCTCCATGAGTGTGCCAGTTTTACCATCGGCTTCATCTGCGACTGAAATTCTTCCATCTGTTTATCTATGCCTTGGATGGCTTTTAGCAGGGTGGCATTGGTGGGTTGTGACATATCCCCAACAGTTTAATGCGGCTGCATAGCCTTGCTGCTGCATGGCTACTGCTCCTTTGGCAGGGCTCCTTCACCACCTGCTCACGCCGATTTGTTAGTTCTGCCCATTCGCTTTTCCTTGTAGGATACTATATCATTTCGGTATTATTATATTCCACTTGACGTCCGCTTGCTGATTGTGATGATAGATGCTGAATCCAGGAACGTTGCAGTTAATTTTTTATAGATTTAGTCACAGTAACTGCAGAGCTTCTAAGACATGCTGTTTGTGGCTTGGCTGCTGGCCAGGACCCCCTGTAATGATTTTTTATTTGATAATGTCTTCTTGTGTAAGGTAGTTCATTTCTCTATTCTCACTGACCATACTGTCACTCGCCTCGTGGGTCTCCTTGTCAGTCTCGAGTCTCGCTTGCTTGTTTTCATTTTCAGCTATCGGAACTTTGCTTACTTCTACTTTCATGTTATTAGGTGAAGGATCAGTACTGAATTGTGTTCTGATCCAGGTTTTGGTACTCATCCCTTGAAAAAGATCAGAATTGGCCCTGAATTCTGCTATCATTTTGTCTCTTTATATTTTCTCTCTCTCTTAGGCCGCTTTTGAAAATCGCACCTTTTTTAGTGAGGAGAACATAAAGGAAGGGATTTTCAGACCACCCGCCGTGCCAGAAGTTGTCCGTTCTCCCCCTCAGGCTCCAACTGCAGGTACAGCTGTAAAACAGAGCGGAGACCCCCTCCATGGACTTCCAGCCACCAAGCTGTGTCTGCCTTGTTTAAATTTGGCACCTTTTCTGTCCAGAGATAAGAATTTCTGCAACTTGTATAACGTGACTGTGCTGTTTATTTATAGAGCAAATCACATAGCTGTAAATTAATTTTGCTCCTTAAAAAAATCCTTAACTGAATGGTTTTAAACTTTTTTATGGCTTTACTTGGAGACAGTGCATAGGAAGGGGAGGCCCCTGGTTGTCAGAGAATTCCCTGTGTCCCAGCCTTCTGTTGCTCACTCCCCTCCCAGAACATCTTCTTACACGTCCTAGCTTCTTTTTTATCTCCCACTTTCCCATTTGCACTTTATAGATCTCTACCACTTGAGGGCATTAGTTCTACAGCTCTTTCCCAACTCCCTCTACTAGAATCTAAACCTTACCTGGTTCACTCCATTTTCCTACACCCTGCTCTATGTTTTATAAAACCCTCTACCTACCCCCCTTGTTTCTCTATCTTCCATTCCTCCCCAGCTCTCCCCTTGCTTTCCTACATCTTTTATAGCCCCTTTCTATGTGCCCCCATTATCCCCAACCCCCTCCTCCACCTCTACTCTACTTTATCTGCCACCATGACCCATACATAGTCCCTGGACTCTGGGTCCAACAGTCCTTCCCCCTAGTTTCCATATAAAGCTGCCAACTTTCACCCCCCCCCCAGACCCTCAACAATTCCACATCTTACTACCCTATCAAAAATTCTCTGCTTTTGCCACCAAGATCCTGACAGCCTCACTTCTGCTCATATCTGGTGATACTGAGCGCCATCCCCGCCCAGTTCAGTCCTCTCTCTCTCTCATCAAATCTTGCAAATGGGTTAAAGATTGCACATCTAAACATCAGGAGCCTGTTACCCAAGCTCACTCTCCTTCAACCCATTGCCCTTGACCTCAGCCCTGATATCCTCGTTATATCTGAAACATGGCTAAATCCTAAAATTACTGATAAGTCGATCTCAATACCTGGCTATTCCGTCATCCATCAGGACCATTCCTCCAGAGGCAGTGGCACTGCCATGTATATAAACTCCTTCACTCAATTTACTCCTATACTCAAAACATCCCTCCCTAGAGCGCATGAGGTACTAATGATCAAGATCTTACTTCCTTTTTCCCTGCCTATTTTTATTGCTGCAGCGTATTGCTGCCCAAACCCATCCCCTCCTATGTTAAAGAACTATTAACCACCCTTCAATCTCACTCCTTCACTGGCGAACTTCACATTATGGGTGACTTTAACTTAAACTGGCTCGCCCCATCTCAAAGCAAAATCAAAAATGAAATAGCTGCTTTAAATCTGACACAACTAACTGGCGAACCTACACGCCTAAACCCCTCATCTCAAAACCATCCCCTTAATCGACTGGGCTCTTATCTCCCACCCTTATCGGATAATTACAGTCAGTATACTTCCGGGCTACATTAGTGACCACCACCACCTAATCTATTTTGTCTGCAAAATCCACCATCCCAAAGCCCCCCCGAAAACCTTAATACTACATTCCTACAAATCCTTGGACCTATCTCCAATATTAAAATGACCTCTACTCCTGTGATTGAACACCCATACATCATGCTACGTCAAATGACTTGGCTCTTCATTACTTCTATTCTAAAATCCTCTCTATCTGGGACTGCTAAGCCCCCCTAAAATGGACCCGCGTGCATGGCTCCCACCTACTCTGGGTCTCTGTCAAACTAATTGCTTGTCTACATGCCAGGGATCAGGCGTGGAAAACATACAAATCATCCTGCACCCCTCTTGCTTTCCAAACTTATCGTACTCTAAGAAATGCCTGTACTAGAGCAACTAGACTTGCAAACTTCAACAAAAACATTAACCACTCGTCCTAATTCTGGAAGGTGGTCAATTTCCTGCCCCCCCATCCCAACCTCCTGCACCAGTTCTCGTGGTGGAAAATGTCACCCTCTCTGACCTTCTCCCTGTAGCCTCTGATTTTAATACTTTCTTTGCCTCCTGCGCCTTCTCCCTGCTTTCTGCCCTACCTCCTACCTCTTCTCTACCACCCTCTAAACCCCCCCTCCCAAATCACCCATCTAGCCCCGCTTTCACCTTCACTCCTATCACCACTGCTAGCGCTCTTGAAGCCCTTCTTTCCCTTAACCCGTCTAAAGGCAAATGTCCCTCTGGTCTTGCTTCTGAAATCCTCTATCTGCTCCAGCTATTGCAACCCCACTTGCCTCTCTGCTAATCCTCTCCTTCTCACTTACCTCTCTATCATCAATCTGGAAACATGCCACTGTAATCCAGCTGCCTAAAGGTGATGATCCCACCTCCTCTGGCAACTACCAGCCCATCTCTTTACTACCCCTTCTTGCTAAGCTTCAAAAGCGCGCTTGGTTCTTTCCCAACTGTCCTACCTTGACTCATCCTCCTTTTTCTTACCTTACCAGTCTGGCTTTCGGAAAGGTCACTCCACCACCTCCTCCCTCCTTAGGCTCACTGACTCCATACTTATCAGCATGGATCAGGGACTTATCACTTAAGCAATCTTTGTCAAGCTAGCTAAGGCTTTTGACACTGCCTCCCATTCCCTTCTGCTTACCCATCTCTCTCTGCTGTCAGATGCTACTACCAGCTGGTTCCATTCTTACCTAGTCGGAAGAACACAGTCTGTTCGGATCTCCGACAAACCATCTCCCCCGCTCCCCATAACTACAGGGGTCCCCCAAGGCTCAGTGCTCAGCCTACTGTTATTTTCTATCTTCTTAAATGACCTTCCCTCTGCCTGTCTTACCATCCCCATCCATATGTATGGTGACAATACTGTCCTCTGTATATCTGGACCCTCCCCTGCTGATGTGGCATCTAGACTTCACGCTGATTTTGATAGCATTCAGCACTGGTTTTGCTCAAATCAGCTATTCCTGAATGCCAAGAAGACAGTCTCCATGACCTTTGGCACTAGGCAGAGACTCCCTTGGCTCACATCCCCACCCTCCTTTCACACCCTTGACAGGACGTTATTTATTGAGTGACTAAATACTCTCTCACCTAATTGTTGCCCCCTGGGTTGCACATAAACTGTTAGCACTTATAAATGTTAAACGTTAAATCAATCTGTCCCTTATAATCTGTCGGAGTGATTATGTTTGTTTTGTTGCTGTGTTCTATGAGTTTTGCACCGTTTATAACTTTGCCTGTAGCTGACTCAGTATCTCCTTGCTTTCTGATGTACACTGTATATCAAACTTTGTACCCTCTGAAAAATGTTAATTACTACACGAGTAAGTTTATACCGCATGATATGATGTTTATATCTGTTTTAACCCCTTCCCTTTATCCCTTTCCCTTCCTCCAGAATGTATCTGGAAACAAGCTTTTGCTCAGTATGCCTTTCCTGGTAAAACATTTTAAATAAATACATTTTAACTTTGACAGATGAGGCTTTACGAGACATAATAACAAGATTGGCAGAGCAACTGATAGTGTCACCTGACCGTTCATTAATGCTTAGTACACTATTTGACATTACTTAGACATTGTTTTCTTTTTGTAACATCTGTGTTGGTTCAATAAAAGGTATCATACTATTTGACCAGTGAATTTGTCAGATTTCATACTTATATTAATACCCAACTTATACTAGCCCAATAAATAAACTAGAACTTGAACTTAAAAAAAAAAAGGAAAGCGGGTGACGTATGAAGAAGCCTATTGGACATTCGATGGGGTGGGAGGGGGGTGGCCAGTTCTGATCCCATTACATCATAAACTGTCACGGATTACAGATGCTAAAGAAGTTGTCTGCCATCTAGAAATGCTGCCAGCTTTTTTATAATGTAATTTATTTTGTAAGGGTGGTGTGGGGGGAGGCTGCAGCGACACCTTCAATGAACAAAAATGAGCTATGGAAAATCTGTGTCAGGAAATTCCTTCCCAACACAGAGTCCTGTAATAGAACAATGTAAGAGCTCAACAGGGACCTAAAGTACATCATGTAGTCCTAAAATGGTCCTTGCCACCAGAGTGGAAATCTGAAACACCCACTTAGTCTGCAAAAAGGCCAGTGAAGGGGGAACCACCCATAGGCAACCCAGGTTTGGGAGCAGACTTGAGACATGGAACCAAAGTGGAGCGATAATGATGATGGCAGTGCTTTCGAACCCAATGAAGGCATGGTGTGGTATCAGGAGCATGGAGGCACCAGTAGCTGGCTGTGGAGCACCCTCCCCCATCCCAAAAGAAATTTCAATGACATTCAGGGTATTTGTGGTGCCATCTAGTGGGTGGAGGGAGGGAAGGAACAAACAGGACATAAAATCACCAGTCTACATTAAATAACAGGGCTGGTACGTAGGCCCATGCCACGGAGCCTGCCACCAGTCTGCCACTAAATCCAAGTACTTGTTGGGGGGGCAGAGGATGCCCCCTTCTTCAGAGTCCCATTGTGGGAGGAAAGCCACAGGGTAAGCAGCAGCTTAAGCGGAAAGGTTGATGGATGGTAGAAATGGGCAGGTGCTGGTCCCCAAGGAGGGCTGATGCGGGGCTTGCCATGGCATTAAAACCTATATACTGTAGGAATCAAAAGGCCAGTAAAGCTGTAACAAGAATAGAATGCAAGCTGGCCAAGTAGCACAGTGCTAGCACTTCCACTCGCTACTTTGGCGGCCAGGTGTGGGAATGGGCTTGGGATGCTGGGGGCCAGCTGAGGGAAGGAGAAAGGAGCATTCCAAGGACAGCTCTTTTTCTTCAGGGGAGTTCCATGCTCTGCTCTTCATCTGCCACCTGCTGGAAGCTGAGTGGTAGCAGAGTGGAGGCACATATAGGGGGAGAGGCTGCCACCATGCTGATAGTACTCTTAATCATGCATCATTCCATGTCAGCAGTCTGAGTGGGGACCGTGATGGAGAACTCCTGACCGGCAGGATGACTTCCAACTCTCTACAGGCTTCATGCCACTGACCAGGCACCTGCCTCCACACCCTATCCTGACCCAGTTGTGGAAATGAAACTCCCCAGGGACACTGCCTTCAGGGGCATTCCTCGGGGGAACAGGAGGCAAGGGTAAGCACCTGGAGAAAGTGGGTGATGGGGAGTACCAGATGGGGGCACATTGGCGGTGAAGTGGATAAACATGGGATTGCAAAAAATTTAAAAAAAAAGAATGCATACCAGTATTAGAAAAGCAATTTCTACTGGAAATCCAGGCATGCAGCTTGAAAGCAGTTCTCCTTTAACAGTGAGCAG
Organism: Neoceratodus forsteri; assembly: GCA_016271365.2. Taxonomy (NCBI): domain Eukaryota; kingdom Metazoa; phylum Chordata; order Ceratodontiformes; family Ceratodontidae; genus Neoceratodus; species Neoceratodus forsteri. The sequence continues at coordinate 1,524,386,825 of CM057452.1, forward strand.
CTCGTGCAGTTTCAGTTCTTCAGTGTGGGTCACAAGCTCTGACTTTGACTTGTAGCGTTTGGTATAGATTGTGGAGTGTTTAGCTGCCATTGATAGTGCTATGTTTAGTTAATGCCAGACCCAGTTAATGATTCAGTCTCTGTACAATGTGTTTGATGATGTTTTGGGGGTGTCATACACGTCTTTGTATTTGGTGTCAGTAGGAAAGGATAACACTAGTTTGGTGTATAATTGACAAATCTTTATACATTGGAATCTCACCAAGACACACACAATTATTCACATGTGAAAACATGGGTATCAATTTACATATGACTTTAAAGCTGAGAACTGGATATTAGTTTTTATATATCTTATGCCAATGATATTTTGGTGTGCTTATGACAGTTTTAGTTAACAGCTTTCAGTAATAAATTTAGTACTTTTGAAAGGTGAAAGATCGATGGCCCTGGGGGGGAAAAAACTGACAAAACCCTGACATAGTTGTGTGTAAGCACTGTTATACTTGGACTACAACAGAAATTGGTTTTATATAGCACCTATCTTACACATTATCTCAAAGCAATTTTTTTGCAGTTTATTTTCGTAGGATAGCCCAGTTGTGATGCACGATCTCATTTTCAGTGAGGTCCTGTTTTTTTAACCCTTTTTGCAGCTGTGTGGTCTGAAGCACAGATGATTAGTAATGCACAGGGTCACATGGGATATAAGTGGCTCTGCTGGGATTTGAACCTCTTAACTTTTTTTTCTTTGTTCCCAAGGCTGTGGTTTAGCCACTAGATCATGCTTTCTGTTATATACTGGTCGTGCAAGGACTACATGCTGACAGACGCAGCAGCCATTATCACGCCACATCATCAACACAAGGCTCTGGGCACTTGAAACACCTGTCTCCTTTACAGTACAGAAGCATTTGTAGGAGGCTATGCCTGCTGAGTCTGTCGCTCTTTTTATTCAGTAAGGACTGTAATGCTTTCTGTGTGTACCAAACACTTGAGAAGTAAATCTCCAGAGCCTAATGACTGTTAATGAACAAGCATTTCCTACTTGTTAGTTGGAACCCCTCAATCCTAAGCCTTACCGTGTGACCTCTAGTGCTACTGTGGAGGATTAGATCCCATAACCCTTCCTTATTTCCTCAGTATAGCCCTTCATTATTGTCTTCTGGAGAGTAATCACGTCACCTCTCCGTCTCCTCACCTGTAGCCATATATTTCTGTTGGCCTTCCCTGTACCATCTGTAGTTCCCTGTACCATCTGCAGTTCCCCTGTACCATTTGCAATTCCTTGTGCCATCTGCAGTTCCCTGTACCATCTGCAATTCCCTGTACCATCTGCAGTTCCTTGTACCATCTGCAGTTCATCCACTTCTGTCCAGCAGCATGGTAACTGGAACTGGACATGTTATTCCAGATGTGGCCTAACAGATGTTTTATTCAGTGGTGGTTTTACCTTTTTGGATGTGCTTGCGTTTCTTTTGATATTACCCAGAACACCATTTGTTGTTCATGGTATCTTCACACAATAATGTGCACGCCTTGTCTTTTGTCCCTAATGCTACCATGTCTCTGACCAACCCTCTTTACTGTCTGTTGCCTGTAGAATATGTGTATACTTTAGCCTTGGGGTTTTTGTTTACCTTACATTTACAAATTTTAAACTTTGTCAAAGTTCCACCTTCCTGTCCCATTCACAAAAATCTTTCTGAAGAAACCTTGCACCCAGCTCTTCCACTGCTCTAACAGTTTTATTGTCATCAGCAAAACTTTGTTACCCAGTAGCCTAGACCTACATTGAGGTCCTTGACAAGTTAATTGAAAAGTGTTGGACCCAATTCTGAACTGAGCACAACCCCAGTCCACACTGCTACCCATCCTGATACAGTACCTTGCCCTACATAAAGACTCTTTGTTTCCAATCAGTTAGGCAAGCCTCCTCCACCCATCTCTGATTTAAAATGATACTCCTGTTTCTTTTTTTTTTTTTTAATTTTTTTCATTAGTTTTCAAATTCATCTTTGGAAAACCGTATAAACAGCAGACACACATAGAAGCAGATTTCACAGCTTTACAATAAGATACGATACAGTGCTACCTAGGGTTATACAACATATAGGGGGAATAAGAATGTAAAAAACAGCACACCCATAAAATAGTCACATGAGGTGCTTCGCCATTATAATAGAGGACTCTGTCAACATGTTATCCCCAAATAATGTCACATGCCGAATCGTTGCAGCCATTTGGTCCCAAGAGTAAAGAGTAGTGTTTAACTATCATAATCTTATGAATCTACATTCTTTCCCCTGTGCAGAATTTGTCTTAGATACCCACCCAAAACTGAGTGGTACAACGTATTGCAAGCATATTGTCATAATAACCCTTTAGTAGCATACTAAAGACAGGAAAAAAAAATTTAAAGCATGTGTATTTGCAGAAGTGTTCATACCCAAAAGCAACAGGTTGACAAATAGGACAGAGATATTGAATCAGTCATTTATAATGGTCAAACAGTAGTCTCCATCTCAGCACAATCATATGGCTAAAACTAGCCACGTGGGGGGGCGCAAGGGAAAGGAGAGACTTAAGAGTGCAGCCTCGTGGTTGGCGCCATTTGGGGGAAAAAACACTTCTCTGCACAAGTCAGCATGAGACTAATACAGCATTTTAAATGCAAGTTAATATCAGACCACTACAGGTCAAATACACATGGAGAATATACCTCGCATGGGCATATATAGCCCACTTTCCCCAGTGTCACCATCCGCCACACTCCAGCCCTCCAAACATCCCTTACTCACAACGCTGTACATCAGAGAAACGGGTTACTCCAAGTCCACTTAAAGCTCTTCCTTACCTCAAAATCCAGGTTTGATTTTTGAGACCAGCTTCCCCGCCTCATGAGGGTCATTAAAGTGGCAGTGTTTGCCAGCATTCACTACTAGAAGTCCAGCAGGAAACTGTAAGGTGTGGAAAACCTCCAGAAACCAGAGAGTGTATTAAAGTGTGTCAGAAGCTTTCCTCCGGTCCCTGGTAGCAAAGCTCAAATCAGGAAACAAAGTTTAGAGCTAGGGCTGGCCCGCTAGCTCAACGGTGATGGTAACACTTGTGGTGCTAATGATCCAGGTTCAGAGGTCAACCAGGGAGAGAAGGACCGAGCATCTGTGGGACAGCTCTCCTGTTCCAGGGCAGGGAGGAGGGACCCGAAGCTTGGCATTTGCTTTGCCCCTAGCGGTGGCCGAGGAGGGGTTGGGGTCTTGAGACCACCAGACTAGGGAGTGGAGGAGCAGTGGATGTCAATGTGTTGTGCACAAGGAAACAGTAACTAATAAAAAGTGACTAAGGTTTGCAGGATGTCTTTTGGCTTATCAAAAGTAACATTTCATGACTCCTTAGGGTTTCTTATCCTTAGAAGTCACAACATGATAATCATAATTAGCCAAGAGACATCTTGTAGACCCCATTTATTTTTGGAGTGGAAGTCCTGGACAGTAATTGTGGAATCTGCTCACATGCACATGGTATCACCAGTGATATACACATAATTTAGAACTCCTTCCTGTTTTCTTGTCTATTTTCACTTTTTTTCTCAGCACAGTCCCATTTCAAAAGACCTTCAAGGAACTCCTGGACAAATTTCCACATACCAAGGTAATCACTGGATTGCTGCCATAGGTAGTAGAATAGGTAGGGAACCCCTCTAAATTAAAACATGTTTGCACAGCGTATGTTCTCATACCTGTTTTTGAAGTGGGGGTGGATAGGATGGACCTGGAGTCCCTTCCTTCCTTAAATTACTGTATTACTACTACAGTGGGGCCCAGCACTCAGTTCATGACGAAAGATACTCTGATACTACTGTCTCGATGTCCTCAGTGACCACTAGTTGTAATGCTTGATGTCACTGTTTTCAGTGTTATAGATGTACATTGTTGTCTGCAGGGTTGTTAATGAGTCAGCAGACACTTTGTATAGCAACACTGCTGCACACGTGTGTGCCTCCACAAGTCCTTTTGCCTTTGGGGTCTGGTAGTCAGGTGGCGCATTGCATGCAGACAGGGAAGAGCAAAGCGATGGCCTTGACTGTTCTCAACAGTTCTTCACTCAAGACACTGATTGATGGGCCGGCCCGGTGGTGCTGAGGGTTAAGGCACTAGATGCCTCACCTCACGCCACGCCGGCAACCTGGGTTCGGGAATGAGCCCAGGCTGCCAGGGGTCGGCAGGAGTGGGGAGGGATTGAGCATCCGTTGGACAGCTCTCACTTCCCGGGGAGGGTGTAGGATACAACATTGCTCCTGAGCGACCTCTGGCAGCAGTCAGTGGGGTGGCCAGGATTAGGCGACAGTGCCGCATGGCTCTGTGGGCAGAGCTCGGCAGATGCTGGTCGTCATTGCACATCTGAGCTCCGTGGAGAGGGGTAGAAAAGTGGAAAACTCAGGTGCCTGATAGGCGAAGGCGGGATGGTCCCCTCGCCCAAATTCCCAGCTCCGTTCCAGGCACTCCCTCCACCCCCTGGTCGCCTCATTAGACTTAGAGTGCCAGAGGAGTCTGCGGTCCCGCCTCGGGGGCTGAGAGCCAGGGGATTGGGCAGCCAGGTGCTGCGGTTGGGAGATGGGCCCTTGCCTGGGGTATAGGAGTCTGGGGGCTTCAGGCCAGGTGGAAACAGATCGTTCCGAGAGTCCACGCTGGAGAGAGTTCAGGTATGCCGGCGATGAGGGGGTAAAAAAAGATACTGATTGACATGACTAGACACGAGGAACCTGACACCGCTTGTATGATGTCAGAGCGACATACGACATGGTTGTATACTCGCACTCTGCTATACACGTACCTTGGAGTATTAAGGGACTCCGCAGCAGCCCCCTTGTGGATGTTTATCTGAGTAGAAAGGCAAGGCAAATTTTATTTGTATAGTGCCCTATCCAAGGGCTCAGAGCGCTTTACATAATAACGGTAAAAATAATAAAACAACCCCATGATAAATCATTCAGAACCACACATCTTGTGGGGTGTTATCACTTGCTGTATTCCAGCACACTTATTTACCTTCAGATTGAAAATCCAGTCTGTAATTTCACCTTGCCTTTTATTTATTTATTTATTTAGTTTTTGTTGACTGGGTAAGTGCACTAGACAAATCCTGCCTATTTTCAGGCATGACCCGGGGGAGAGGGATACAGATGAATGCCAACTGACCTTGAACCAGATTAAGCTGTTGGTGGTATTTTTCGTGAATGAGGGAAATTTGGCCAGGACACTGGGGAAATTCCCCTACTCTTTTCGATGAGTGCCATGGGATCTTTAACATCCACCTGAACTACCACCAATCCAGGCAGATGGGACCTCGGTTTAGCATCTCATCCGAAAGATGGCACCTCAGAAGTGCAGCACCCCCCTCACGCTGCACTACAGTGTCAGTACTGGGCTATTAACCCAAGTGCCAGATGTGGGAACTGAACCCACAGCCCTCTGATCTCCCGGCCTCAGAGGCGAGTGTGCTACCTACTGAGCCACTGGCACAGTATTAAATCCTTAGTCACCCTATGAGGGCAGTCAAGTCTGATATATATGTTAAGAGTGCTCCATACTCCGGCTGGGCAGCACCATAGCCAGAAGTCTGGATGGCACTTGTGAAGTTAGTACTCACCAGCTCCCCTTCTCACAGCTGTAGAAATGGGAACTGGTGAGGTGCTGACATCGCAGAGAGGGTCATCCAGACTTCTTAAATATGGTGCTGCTCAATCTGCATAAGGAACTCTCCAGGTGTGGGCAAGGTGCAGTTATCTCGGATTTGAAGGTACACACCACATTCAGTCTTGTTGTTATTGTACAGTTCGTTGATAGAAAACTTCCGCAGTGAAATCTGAAGTCAAAAGGAATCGGGATATTTACATTGACAACCCACAGGTGATCTGCCTAGTGATTCGAGTTGCACTTTGGATCTTTAAAAGTAAAGGTCAGAGCTTTTGTAAGCTGCCTCATTTACACCACTTGTGTGTGTTTTTTTGGCATTGAAACCTGAGTGACCCAGTCTGGGACAAGAAGGAACAGCTGGCAGCGGCTTGACTTTGCAAAGACGGGCTTAAGCCAGGAAAAAATTACACAAGCGATGGGCTAACAACAAATGACTTTCCATCAGTGCAAATTGTATGTGTTGGTTAATTATTTGGTGCAACAAAGAAAGCTCAAGGCATAACATTTCATCTTTCATCAAAAGGACAGCCTGGTGCCCTTAGGCGTATCATTGCTGTATGGGATATGGATTTATTGAAATGTCAGTGATAGAGGGATCATATTATTCAGGCCAACATCTTGCTGTCTTTCTCCTAAAATAGTGGGCATGTATGACTGACGAAAGGTTGGATTTTCAGAAACTCCAAGTTGTGAGTTGTGGAGCCCGTAAGTCTAGAGCTTTTGTTACGGTGGTTACTGCAGGAAGCCCCATTGTAGAAATCTGCACCACATATTTGGATTGATTTTTATTTTAGCACAATATGCAAGTGGGCCCTTCAAATATCAGTATCAAGAGGGTGTGAAATGTATCTGTCATGAAAGACAGGGCAGGGCGCAGGCTATAAGGGTATCTTTGTATGCCATTCATGTTTTCATTCTGGGTTAGTGGAAAGTTTGAAGTTGCTGTTTCTCTGCAGTGTGAATCCATTTATGATAGCTAGTTCCCTTGGAAGATTGGAGAAGTTACCGAGTGTCAGCATTCTCCTTTGGTGGGGTGGCACGATAGTACTTTCACTCACGTAGCCCCCTTTTTCTGGATCTTTTTTCCAGATGAATGATGCAAAATCGTACCCCTCTCACTTCAAAAATATCCTTATATATGCAATTTGAAATATTTTCACAGCTTGCTGGAATGAATTTAGACAAAAATCATAGCACAGCAACCACAATGGCCAGGCTCACAAATGTCCTGAGGCCGGACATGCCACTGGGGCTGTATCTGTGGGTCTGGCCAACGTTTTTGGTTTGTGGATCACACTTCTGATCCAGCAGCTGCATGCTTACACTTTTGATGCATCCACAGTTATCTGGATGGGTGATTGCCTGTGTAACAGAACAGATTAAACTTAATGGAGTCATGTCTGTTCTCAGTGCCTCTGTGCTGTAGCATGGGGGTGCTGTAGGGTCAATCTTTCGGCCTCTGTTGAGCTTCCTGTTCATCAACAAGCTCCAAAAGGTATGCTGCAAAAGTCATTTTGTATGTGGATGCTGTGGTACTGTATTTGAGTTAGAATGCAACTGAAGATGCAAACACCAACCTGGGGGGCAGATTTCATTGCACTAGAAAAATGGTTTGAGAACAAAGGCGTGTGCTCAGTGAAAAGAAAACCAAAGCTATGCTTTTCAGGTTGAGGGCCAAGCTTGCTAAAATCCCTAGTCCTTGACAAATACTGGCCAGTGATCATTCTCCAGCTGGAGTGACTAAAATTTACAAATATCTGGGCCGCCTTGCACCTTGATCAAAGCTTAACTTTTGGACCCCCATCTATCCAAAATCACCATAAATTTTCACTGCAGAGTAAGTGTACTCCACAGGTTAATAAATCCAGTGTCCAGGGTCACCACATAAGCAGTGACCCAGTCCAGTCTACTTCCTATGCTGAACTGTGGTTTGCTCGCCTGGGACACTGCTGTAGCTGAGGTTCAGTATTGCAGATACATCTTATATTTCTTTATTTAGCTTTTGTTAACTAGGTGGGTACATTAGACAAATAACTGCCTGTTTTCAGATACGTCCTGGGAGAATACAAAAGGAACAACATCACAGTTCATCAGGAATTACAGGTAAAGCAAGGCCATGATAAACTTACTGGTACAGTCAAGAATGATAAGACTACCAGAAGCAAACTAGAGCACAGTAAGTTGCGTAGCAGACAATAGGCAGTCACAAATAGTATTTATTTTTTTTATCTATTTAAATCTCAGATTACAAATACCTTTGAGCTTGAGGCAGCTCGTTTACAAAGGTTCCACGTCAAAGGAAAGGGTCACAATAAGGTAGGGAGTTATAGACAACATTCATGGTATCAACGGAGGTACAAGACAACATTCATGGTATCATCAGAGCACAGCAAGTCAACTGGTAAATAAGTGGGAACAGTGCTACACACTCAAGATTACAAGCAATCAGTAGGCAGTCACAAATAGCAGTTTGCCAGTCTAGAATGAGAACGGTTACGTAGCAGACAGTAGTCAGTCACAAATAGCAGTTTGCCAGCCTAGAATGAGAATGGTTATGTAGCAGACAGAAGGCAGTCACAAATAGTAATTTGCCAGCCTAGAATGAGAACAGTTATGTAGCAGACAGTAGGCAGTCACAAATAGCAGTTTGCCAGCCTAGAATGAGAATAGTTATGTAGCAGACAATAGGCAGTCACAAATAGCAGTTTGCCAGCCTAGAATGAGAACAGTTATGTAGCAGACAACAGGCAGTCACAAATAGTTTGCCAGCCTAGAATGAGAAGAGTTATGTAGCAGACAATAGGTAGTCACAAATAGCAGTTTGCCAGCCTAGAATGAGAAGTTATGTAGCAGGCAATAGGCAGTCACAAATAGCAGTTTGCCAACCTTGAATGCGAACAGTTATGTAGCAGACAGTAGGCAGTCACAAATAGCAGTTTGCCAGCCTAGAATGAGAACAGTTATGTATCAGGCAATATGCAGTCACAAATAGCAATTTGCCAGCCTAGAATGAGAACAGTTATGTAGCAGGCAATAGGCAGTCACAAATGGCAATTTGCCAGCCTAGAATGGGGACAATTACACTAGACAGTCAGTAATAGGCAGTAATAAATACCAGTTAGCCGGCCTTGAATGAGAAGCCTAATAGAGTGGTTTGCCTTGGGCACCAATCGAGACCACCACAGTGACTTGCAGAGTCAGCTAAACTGGCTTCCCCTGGAATCTTTGACCAGGCCCATTTACAGCTTGAGTTCATCAGGTTCGAATGAACCCCTTCTTTTGCTTTTTTTTTGTGGGTTTTTATGCTGATTGTCTAGCCCTTTAAATTCATTCTGAGTGCTAACTGTCTTGGGGTACGCATGTTTGCCCGGCGTGCCTTCCAGAACTTGGCAACCCCCCTTCCCCCATACCAGTGATCATCACATTAGCGTGAACCCATGCTATCTGCCGCAGCTCGACTCAGATCGAGCTTCGTGGCACAGGATAAGCAGTCCGTCATGAAGCAGCGAGTCAAAGGCCAACATGTTTGTTGGCTAGTTAGCACCTTTTTCCAGCCATTAAGGGACCAGATAAGCGCTGCTACTGTATTTAACAAAACAAACAAAAAAAGACATTTATCTAGCCCCCTGCTGGCTGCCATCACGTGCAAGAGTTCCGGCTAGTGTGTGTGCCTCAGTCAGTGTCCTCAGTCATCCAGCTCTGCTGCTGCCTGTGTGTGTTCACTGTGGACCATAAACTAAAGTAATCAGCCAGCCACAGGGTGATGGTCAGAGGTGGGATGCAGTCTGAATGGATTTGGGGGAGGTGGTGGTAACAGAGCCAGCCTACCTGCCAGAACGCAGCACTGGACATTTTTAGATGTAATAATGGCATTGGATCATGCAAAGGCCCTTGCAGCCATGTGGCCTAACTAGAACTAAGGACTGTGAGTTACGTCCGATTTAAAAAGCTACCAATGCCAGAACAGTAGTTTTGGGGTTAGATCATTTTGCAACTCTGAGGTTCTGTGTGTAGATGCCAATTTCATTGAGTAGATGGTGCTTAAAATAACAAGAACAACAAAAATAAAACACTGCAGTGTTGTGTGTGCTTCTGTGAAAAAAAATATCAACAGAAAAGAGAAACAAATACACAGTGACAGTGTCAGGTAGTTACTGTAGCTCAAAGTAAGGCGCAAAATTCACCGGAGAGCATATAGTACTCCAGACCAACGGCCTTTATGTAAAAATGTTTCCCTCCTTACATTAACAGCTTTCCAATATTTCTAAATTTGAGAAAATTGAAAAAACCCTATTGATGAAGAACTTTCGGCTGATAGGTTTATCAGCAGACATTCCTGGGGCTGTACTGAAATCACAGGTGGAACATCTCATCACTGCTGTTTTCTCTTTTGACTCCCCTTTAATTTTGGACTCCGTTTTTTTCGTCCACAATCACGAAATATGAAGGGGAATACAGGAGCCAGATACATTATTTGCACCTTTACGACTGTTCTACAACATAATGATATCCTTCAGCTTGCTCGACAGGGAAAGGTTTTCAATACGAGGGTAGAAATCTTCACCTGTACCCTGACTTAATGGAGAAGAAAATGCTTCTTGGCAGATGGAACAGTTTATCCAGGCTGGTGTTGCGGCTGTCCGACAAGCTCCATCAAAGCTCAAAGTCAGTTTCCCGGGGAAAGATTACTTTTTCCTGGATGTTGATGCAGCCTGTGAATTCTTTGGAAAAAAATGTGCCAGAACCTGCAGATTTGGGATCGGACCTAGATGATGAGGAAGATACAGACTCCACTCAATATGTACCTATGAACTGAACTTAACTTTTCCTTTAACTGTTGGGAATAAGGATATTCTTTGGTTATAATCCCTGGACACTCTATGGATTGATTGTGTTAGAATTAAATCATAGTTTAAAGTTCACCAGATGCTTTCACTAAAGTGATTTTTAGTTATATTCTTTTAGAGTGATGTTAAAGCTTGGAGCATGAAACAAAATGGAAATAAGATAATGTTCTGTTAATTGATAAGACTTCAATAATATTTACTTAAAAATCTATAAATCCTGGCCAGCCTGGTGGTGCTGAGGGTTGAGTCGCTGGACACCACACCTCGCGCCGCACCAGTGACCTGGGTTCGGGAACAGACTCGGACCACCGGGGGCTGGCAGGGAGAAGAAAGGATTGAGCGTCCCATGACTGCTCTCCTTCCTTCAGGGTGGGTGCTCTGCAGACGTGGGCATACACAGGGGGAAGAGCGCAGTGGGCGTCTGCACGTCTGTGCGTCAATGCCATTGCATGTCCAGCTCCTCAGTGGGTTGAATCTTGCAGGAAAAAGGAGGGGTGACCTTGGTAGCTGGCGGCCAGTCCTAACCCCTAAGTCGAGGCGTCTTCGCTGAGTCCATGCCGCAAGTCCCTATGGGGGTGGGGGTGCTGCCACTGGCCAGCCAATGTGATGGGACGTATAAATTCTTTTGTTTGAAGTCTGTAAATTACTTATTTTTGAAATGTCTCTCTTTTTAATGAAATGTCTTCTGTTAAATGTATCCTTTTTCTCTCTCTGAATTATAAAAATAAAGTATATAAAAAAATGTTTCCCTCACACTTTGCATGCAAAAAAGACATATTCTGGAAGAAGAACCCCCCCTCACCCGCAAAATTCCTGACAGTGAGCCTGCTGATTAAATCGGACTTTACTATCAGATGAGCCCCTCCTGCCTACTCAACCTTTTCAACCCCTCCCCAACACACACAAGCCAAAATTAAACCTAAGGTCACAGGATAAAAAGTTTGTCAGCATCCCGCTGCTAAAAGCAAAATGGGATCAGAAATCCGTTAGGTATATACTACAGTGAAGCAGGGAATGATGTACCAATGGAAATACGTAGCATTAGCTCCAGGAAACCGCTTATTTCCAGTTACAAAAACTACCTCTTCGCAAGACTACATTGCAATTGCTACAGCACTTCTCCTTGTCACTGGTTATGATCATGCATCTCGTATATCCATATTAGTATATTATGGTTGTCCCTTATGGTATATTGAAATCCATACATTGCATTTTCTTTTTGTAAGGTTAAAGAGAAACACTGGATACAAGGAAAAGGGCAGTTGTTGGTTCAGAAATGCCAAATTAGGGCTTTTACCACGAAAGTATGATTTTTACTTACCTATGACATGCTTTATTTCCATTTGTGAGACACCTGTTGACCCTCAGTGTCTCCAAGCTGCCTGCAGCCATCTCGCTCACACCAGGTGGCTTCTGGCATGCGGAGTATGCTAATAAGGGCTACCAGCGAATAGCATTGATTGGTTGCCCTCATTAGCATACCTTGTGTGCCAGAGGCCACTTGGTGTGTGCGAGATGGCCATGGGCAGCTTAGAGACATGATGGTTGGTGCTGGTCTTGCAAAAGGAAATAAGATATGTCAAAGATACTTAAATTTTCCTAATCAGACATTTCTGACCCAACTGCTACCCTTTCTCTAGTATCCAGTGTTTCCCTTTAAAGGTCATGTAACAGCGGTGGTGTAGTATCGTTCTGACATCAGAAGGAGATTATCACTGCGACGTTTTGTTCACAGAAATGAGGGTTCTCTGTTGTGGGGTGCTATTATGCCTAGTTAGACAACCATGGGAGCAGTCACAGGTGTTGACTATAATAGGGATTCCTGATTGATTGATTTATTTATTTATTTCTAAAGTTTTGCAGGAAAGACATAGTGATCTGTTAGCAGCTGATTTCCTTATGTGTCTGGACGGGGGCGGGGGAAAGTACGGTTCAATTACAAACGTACAGTATTCAGAATATTCAATAATCTGTAAATAAGTACAAGATGAGCAATTCACAGGCCACGTGTCTGACAAGGGAAATACACAATGCAGTCAGTGTAGAAGGAGAACAGTATACAAATGTGCAACGATGCAGTATTAAGGGGGATAATGACTGAAAACTGGGGGAGGAGGTGAGGGCGAGGCTGAAACAGCGATGGTGCAGGTTGGAGGGTATTGGACAAGTCAGTGGCCCAGTGTCGGGGGTAACTGCAGGAGTGAGTAGTGAAATCAAGGAGGAGAGATTTCAGAGCATGAAGGAAAGGAGTAGAGCAGATGGAAGTGGGGAAGAGAACCCCAGAGTTTAGGGAAGCAGAAAGAGAATGCAGCTTGACCAGCATATGATTTCACCGGGGGAGAACGAAAGAGTGAGAGTCAGAGTTGCAAAGGGAGCAAGAGGAATTGGGGTGAGGCAGAGAGAAGGGAGGCAAGGTAAGAAAGGAAGGAGCCAAGCTAGACTTTGGAGATAAAGGAGGCACAGTAGGCAATGTGCCTGGCATCAAAGGAGGGAGAGGGAGGTTCACAAAGAGCAATGCTGAGTTCCCAAGGGACTGTCCAGTCAAATTGACAGAAGGAGTGAAAAAGGAAGTCCAGTCTAACTAAGGTGTACTTGGGATCAGCACTGTAATTGCAAAGGCTATGCCTGTGGTTCGGTGAGCGGAGCAACAACGTCACTCCCTCATCAGGCCTTAAAAGGCCACTTCTCCTGGACTGTTCCAGGATTTGTTCCTTTGTTGCGGCTACAGGCCCCACTCTTCATCATTCCCTGCTGCTTCCTGCGGTTGCCTCCGGCCACTGGCCTCCTTCGTACCTCGCTCCTTTGATGGTGTTTTCTGCTGCTCATCCCGTACTTCTAACCTGCCGTTTGCCTGTTCCTTATGGAGCTGTTGTTCCGTTCCTGGCTGGCGCTTCAGGTACAACGTCATTCTCCGGGCACCTGCCCCCGTTTCACTCATCTCAGCTGGCAGCCTCTCCCGCCTGTCTGGCACTGTGTTTGCTGGTTCCCCAGTCCCCCCGCCCCGGTCCCTGTCTTGCCTCCTTCCATTCCTCACCTTTGCTTGGCTGTCTTATTTTGCAGGCTTCGCCTCCCCGTTGCTGATCCTTCCCTCTTTGCATGGCCTCGTCCTCTGGCTCCATGTGTCGGACCCCTATTTCCTTTCCGGACATCGAGACTGCAGCTGAGCATCAGTGCTCTTCCCTGAAAGCGGCTCCTGCTGCTCTGTTATCATTCCCCTCACCGACCCCTCCTCGTCCACTCCTGCCACTCACACCTCCATTAGTTGTGTGAAATAGCTTCTGCACTTTCGCAACAGCAATTGCCTTTCCTGATCCAGCACCTCTAACTCGGATTCCCATATTAGTCCTTACCAGCTGTCTGCTGTCCTCCAGCCTATCGATGATTTCTCCTCTATTTACCTTCCTATGGGCTCCTGTCCTGTCTAGAATTTGTTTCGGTCATCAGCAGACTGGCTCCCATCGCAGCACCACTGCTGTTTCTCTCTGTCCAGGCAGATCTGTCTGCATTCATTCCTTTCTGCAGCTTTCAGGTTCATTAAGTGTTTTCACTACTGGTGCATACTTCCTTGGTTCTCACTCTTTATCTTGCCTCACCTCTGCTGGTACTTGGCACCTGTGGTCCCTCGCCTCCACTCCTATCTCATCTCATCTTTTCTTTTAGAGGTGTTTCACTACCCCGCCATCATCGTACCGGTTTGTCTCTTCTCGTCCCCTGGCTCTACGTTTTGGACCACTTGCCTTATATCACCCTCTGCTTTGTGTCAACCTCCATTTGTTATCGAACCTCATCCTTAGTATACTCTACCTACCATTGTACTTAGTGCTTACTTGTACCGGCCTTCATGGCTTTCACCCTGTCATCGTACATCGTTCATTTCATAACTTCGGTACCAACCCTCCGCGCCGTACCTCAATCGTTTCATGTCTTTCGTTCTTGAACCTTCTGTCTTCCCATGGCTCTCTGTAGTTGTTCTTTCTTTAGGGCTCTCCATAGTCTGCCCACCCCCCACTTTTGCCACTCCATTCATACCCACCACCTCTCCACATACCATCTTCGCTGTTGGCATTTCCCTATCCTGCCATCACTGTACCTATTCATATTCTCCTCATACACTAGTCCTATGTTCTCGTCCCCTCCATTCGCATATCCTCCACTCCATGTCAAACCTCCATCGTTACCGAACTTCATCCTTTCCATACCCTACTTGACATCTTACCTACCCTTACCCGTACCGGTCTTCAAGGCCTCCCATATCTCACTTTCACTGAACCAACCTCCAAAGCTTCACTCCCATCATCGTACATCGTACATTTCATACCTCACTTTAACTGTTCCTGCCCTCTATGCTTCTCTCCATCATCATACATCATCTATTTCATATTTCACCTTAACTGTACCGGCTTTCTAGGCTCCATTTCATACTCATACATCGTCCATGTCATTCCTCACTTTAAACCATTCAGGCCTTCAAGGCTTCTCTCCATCATCGTACATCGTCCATGTCATACCTCACCTTAACCATTCTGGCCTTCAAGGCTTCTCTCCATCGTACATTGTCCATTTCATATTTCACCTTAATCGTACTGGCCTTCTAGGCTTCATTTCGTAATCATGCATCATCCATTTCATTCCTCACCCTAAACCGTTCAAGCCTTCAAGGCTTTCAATCCACCATCATTTATTGTTCATTTGTTCTCAACCATTCTGTCCTCCCGCTTTGACTTCTCCAATCATCATAGGCTGCGGGCTTTGCCCGGCCATCCTCATCTCTTCCCCTTCACATCCTTCGTTCCCTTAATGCAGTCCATGCCAACCTTCTAAGCGTCTCTCCATCAGTGAACCTCGTATATTCATCTCAATCCTCCACTCGTCCATTCCGACCACATGCTCTATCTCACTACTCTGTTGCTTCATACCTCCCCATTAGCTGCATGTCAGCCCAGCCATTCTCTTTTCTACCTTCATATGGTTTGACCCTACTCCTAATCTGGCTTTTCAGTGGACTTGGTTGGCATGCACTCCTGTGGTACTAATCACATCCAGCCTCCTCCTCCCTCATCAGGGTCTGACCTCTCTGTAGGTCTGCTCATTCACATCGACTACTCAGCATACCCCTCAAACAGGTCTCATACTACCTCTGACTCAGTCTGCTCTCCACTCGGAGACATGCCTTCCTGTCCATTGCTCCATGGCTAAGGCTAGCCTGTAGCCGACAGTCTTGCTCTACACCTACGAAGTCCACATCTAGAGCATACAAAGCTTGGAGCGGGGTCCTCCTCCCTGGCCCATAGTGAGAATGTCTTCACTCCAGGTGGACCTTCTGGATGTAGAATTTATGACTTCCAAGCTGTGAAGGGTGGGGCTATCATCATTAGGGCCCCTTAGGCTGCCCGAATGGGTTTGGAGGCACCCTCTAGGCTATTCTCCATCAAGACCACCTCTGGTTCACCTGGTCTGTTTTGTAGGCTCGTGTAGGCTGACTGAGTGCCTGAACAGTCTTTTCTCTCCTCCTCAGCGTTTGGGCATCTAGATGCAGAGACGTCGCTCACAACCCTCAACAGCATTCCTGTTAG
This sequence comes from Neoceratodus forsteri, assembly GCA_016271365.2. NCBI lineage: Eukaryota > Metazoa > Chordata > Ceratodontiformes > Ceratodontidae > Neoceratodus > Neoceratodus forsteri. The sequence goes on from CM057452.1 coordinate 1,524,402,940, forward strand.
AAGGACTGAGCAAGAGCGTCATCTAAACTGGAATTTTTCCTCTTCCCCCAATATCAACTCTAAATTGCAGTAGCTGAGCCGTCACTAACCAAAGCATCCTTCAGCCTGGAGGGAAGGCGACCTAGGCCTTGGATCCCCAGAGGTTTCCTCCTCAAAGGGTTTTTTTTTCTTCTCCTTTGTGCTGATGGCCATAATGTTAGTCAGGGTTAGTGCTTTCATTGGTTCCGTGGTTAGGTTCCGCTGTTGGATGGAGTCGGATGATGGCCACGGCTGTTCCGTCTCTCCTTAAAAAGTCTGCCCATCTGAATCTTGTCTGATTTTCCTTTCATTCATCGTCCTCATCATATCTTGTTCTTCTCCTGTCCTTTCCATCTATGTCTGTCACATTAATTTCTGGTCTTGATATATTCTGCTTTCTCACCTCTTCGATGCTGAATACCCTTTTGAGTATTCTTTTTGGGCTTTTTCCCTAAGCTACCTTTAGCCAAGGGAATCATTCCCGTGGCACCTATGGCGTGGAAGTCTCCTCTAGGGTTCCTCTCTGTCGTACCCCTATAGGATAGTATATCCCACGGATAAAGAGGCAAACGGCCACAATGTAGCCAAGTCACACAAGCATACATCATACCAAGTTGTGTAAGAACATTGAATTGAAAAGGCACTGCTTGTGGTTCAATGGGCGGCGCAACAACGTCACTCCCCCTATAAGGCCTTAAAAGGCTACTCCTTCTGGGCTGTTCCAGGATTTGTTTCTTTGTTGCCCCACCATCCTCCCCTCCTCCTCCAGCAGCACATCTCTCTCTTTCCCATGGGCTTCTTCCTAAGCTTCCTTTAGCCAAGGGAATCATTCCTGCGGCACCTATAGGGGTGGAACCCTCCTCTAGTGTTCCTCGCCATTGTATCCTTATGGGTGGTATATCCCACAGATAGAGAGGCAAACAGTCACAATGTATCTAAGTCACACAAGTATACATCATACCAAGTTGCGTAAGCATATCGAAACAATGTCAACATAGCTGAAGATGGGGAGTATCATCTTTAAAAAGGACAGGAAATGATTTCTACTTGGTAGCTGTTTATAATGTTCTCATTTATAGAAATATATCCATAAGCTTAAATTATCCGTATGTAACTGTACCTGAATAAAAAGTTAATGTGAAAAACAGTATTTTTCATTGTTGTGTTTTTATAGCCAGTATTCTGTTGCAGTTCTCTTCGCTGAACCAGTGATCTGGAGTTTTAATTATGTCACAGTGCGAGCAAGAACTCTACGCATGGTTCTGATAGGACAATAGCTCATGTTTAGCATTTTGTACTCAAAACATGGCATAGTAAACACTCCAAATTACAGGTTCCAAGAAGAGAACTGTGCAGAATGTTGTCCATAAAAAGGAAATAATTGAAAACACAGTTTTCAAATCAGTGTTTATTAAGGTAAAGTTAAATATGGCTCATTTGGAGGCAAGATTTTCATTTATCTTACTAGGAACATTACTAACTGCTGCCAATTAGCACACATTTCCTGTTCCCTTTAAGAGGATCTCTGCAGGCAGGGAGTGGGATGCTCCTCTTGTTCTTGTAAAGTGCACCAAACTTGGTGTAGAGTTCTGGTGGATGGTGTCTACATGTACAGAGAAATAAATGGAGGAAGGAGGAGACCTCTTCAATTGCTGCACCGTTAAGGGTATGGAAGGAGAGGAGAGGGATGAGTCTAACAAGCTTCTGCCTAGTGCCAAATGTCATAGAGACAATTTATGGCATTGAGAGACAACTGGGTTGCACAGAACCAATGATGTATATTGTAACAGTTCATTTGGAGCTGGGCCATGAGGTCGGGGGCAGTGGAGCCAGAGTTGAAGAGTACTGTGTCATCTGCACACATGTGAAGGGACGCGGAGGAGCAGGCAGTGGGGAGGTCATTCAGAACAATAAAGAAAAGAACTAGGCCAAGGACGGACCCACGGGGGACATGTAAGCAGGTTGGAAATGTTGGGGAGAAGGCATCTCTAATATAGACAGCTTGAGACCTGTCCTCAAGGTAGGAGTTGAACCACCCAGTTCAAGAGGCAGAGAGTGCTGCTGCCTTAATCTTGTCCAGAAGAGTGAGGTGGGCAAAAGTGCTGAAGGCTTTGGCCAAGTTGACAAAGATGACAGAGGTGACCAGACCTTGATCATGCCAGAGAAGATAGTGTCAGTGAGGTGATGGAAGAATGTGGCAGTGGAGTGGGACTTCCTGAAGCCTAACTGGAAAGGAGTGAAGAAAGAGGATGAGTCGAGGAAAGGGGAGAGTTGGGAGAGAACAGGGTATTCTTGAAGTTTAACCATGGTAGGGAGGAGAGAGATAGGGTCGTGGTTACTAGGGAAGGAGGGGTTGCCGCCCTTTTGGAAGGGGATGACTGTAACTAGAAGGAGAGGTTAAAGAGATAGGTGATAGGGAGGGCAGTGTGACATGAGCAGAAGGATTGGTCAAGTACATCAAGGCCCTCACCCTTTTGGGGGTTTAGAGCCAAGAGGGCCTTAAGTAAAGCAGTAGGAGTCGTGGGTGAAGAAGAAAGGGGGTGAAGAGAATAGAGGAGAGAAGGGAAGGGGAGGGGAAGAGGAAGAGAGGAGAGAGCAGGCACATAAGTTGAAAAAGAAGGCGATAGCAGCAAGGTCAGACACAGGAGAGTTGCCTACCTTATGAACATAGGAAAGTTGCCCTTCTTATGGGGGGGGCTGGGTAGGAGGGGAGAAGAGGGCATGGATTACCTTCCAGAACATTGAGGGATGGGTAAGGTTGTTCTGGAGTGTGGATGCAAAATGTTTGGACTTCACAAGCCTAGTAGCTCTAGTACAAGCATTATGAAGGGCCCAGTACTAGGTCCACCAGGCAAGGTCACATGTGTGGTGTCAAGCCAGCAACTCTGCTGAGATCCTTGAACCCTGGTTCTTCTAAGGTTGGCATAATGATCTCTGACAGCTATGAATTTGGAGGTGAAGAATTCGAGGGCATTGTTAACAGCTATAGAGATGGGGGACGATTCGGTAGCTGCCACACCAGTATGGAGGAAGGACAAAACTAGTGACTGGAAGGACCAGATCTGGATGAATTTGGGGGAAAGTTTGGTGCAGTGACTGTTGCACATACAGTAGACCAGCTAACCTCAGGTTTGAGGTGGGTTGCCCATATGGGCTCCTTACTGTCTCAGGGCCAGTGATCCTCCTTGGATATGGTTCTGCACAGCAACACTCTGGAGATTAGGGCTGTTCTGCATGGCCTACAGGCCTTCACCACCCTCTTTCCAGGTCATTAGCTGTTGATCCATATAGACAACATTTGAGTGATGTACTACAACCGTCAAGGTGGTGTCCACTCATATCCTTTCTGCAGGGTGGCGATGAGAGTCTGGCAGTGGGCCATGGAACACAATAAGTTCCTGTCAGCTGTCTTCCTGCCCATGACACTTGGTGCCCTTGCAGTTCTTCTCAGCCAGTCCTCTGCCATGAATGGAAGTTACTGGACACCATAGTGGGTGGCCTTTTCCTAAAGTGGGGTTGTCCAGTCATAAACCTTTTTGCATCTCCTGGAGCTTTTGGTGAGACGAGTTGTCCCTCTGTTGGAAGAGGATGTTCATGTACGCCTTCCCCCTGTTACCTCTGTTCTAGTAAAGCTGAGGGCTGAATTGGCCACCCTGATTCTGGGGTCTCCATTCCAGCCCAGACAAATCTGTTTTCCTCTGCTTCAGCAGTTGGCAGTGGGACCCCTGTCTCGCTCCCTCTAGGAGCAGAACTTCTGCTGCAGAAGCAGGGTGCTTTGGTGCATCTGGATCTTTGATTCCTGCACTTTCATATCTGGTTCTTGAGGATGTAGAGCTCAACTGCTTTGGGATTTCCCAGGTGATTGCAGCTGTTCAGCTAATGGCTTGGAAGCTGTGTACTCGGTACACATACTTACAAAAATAGAAATGTTTTATGGTATGGTGTGCTGCCTGTCATCTGGATCACTTTATGTGTCTAGTCAGTCTGATGATGGACTACCTCCTGTCCCTTACGGACTCAGGCCTCAGGTATTCCTCCATTAAGGGCCACTTGGCCATGGTGTTGGCTTGTCACATCCTCATTGACTGCGAGATGGTGGCCCAGCTTGAGGTTTCTCGCAGGTTCCTCAGAGGTATCCTAATTCTGACCCCCCACCCACCCTTTGTCTGCGATCTGGTTCTGATGTGGAACTTTAATTCGGTTCTGGGGACCATTACTGCACCTCCCTTTCAGCCTGCTGTAATTTGTGAGCTGCACTTCCTCTCTTGGAAGACACTGTTCCTAGTGGCTATGCCGTCTGCAAGATGCATGTCTGAGTTGCAGGCTCTGATTTCAGCTCCTCCTTTGCTTATATTTCACAAGAATAGGGTTTCCTTGTGTATCAGTCTTCACTTTCTGCCGAAGGCCATGTCTGAGCGAGCACTAGATCAGATAACTGACCTTCCGGTTTATTTCTTGACTCCCACGTGTAGTGGGGAACAACGACTGCATATGCTTGATGTTCCTTGGACATTGTATTAGTACCTGGATCATACTAGGGATTATAGAAAATCCTCTCAGCTATTTGTGCCTTTCACCCCCGGAGTGGTGGGCTCCACCATTTCAAAGCAGGGCCTTTCCAAATGGTTGGTCTGCTGCATTTTCTTTTGTTACCAGAAACTTGGTAAGCAGCTTCCTGTTCCTGTCCGTGCTCACTCCACCCATGAAGTTGATACTTCCGTGGCTTGTTTCCACAGTGTGTCAGCTGCTGACATATGTGCTGCTGTCACTTGGAGTTCTGGTCATACGTTTACTAAACATTACAGTCTGGATATTGTCATATAGACGTGCTGGATTTGGCCTTCCTGTCCTGCAAAGCCTCCTTACTCAGGGTTCTTGGATCCTTCCTTCCTTCCTACCTCAGTGCTTGGTACTGCTTGGGAATCATTCCATGATGTGGCTCGGTGGAAGGAGATATCCTTGAAGAAGACAGAAGATTTACTTTCTGTGACAGAAAATCTTTGAGAGAATCTCCTCCATTAAGCCACAACACTCCCACCCTCCCTTTCCCCCTTTTCGGGTAATGGGTCATTTTCCTGCTTGGTCCGGCATACTGGTTCTCCTCTCATGCTTCAATTTGGCATATTTACTCAAGTTTCCATATCCTCTCCTATGTGCTTGGTTTGGTCCTGGTTGCTTCAGTCTCTGCCAGTCCAATGATCCTCCAAGCTTGTCTCCAGGGGGAAACTGAGGCAGGATGGGCAGCCCACTTGTTACAGATGGCAATGGGGCATGTCAGCGTGGCTGGCCCAAGCTAGCAGAATGTTCTGGGTGGTCCTGATGCTGACGGCTGACAGTTCCATGTTGTGGCTCAATGGAGGAGATTCTCTCAAAGATCTACTGTTACAGTAAGTAACTACTCTTTTTTTGTTTTGTTTTTAGATTTCAAAAAGTAGATGTGGATGTGGGTATACCATACTTACCCCTTGTGTTCACTAAAGGACCCCTTGGAGTCCCAAAACAGACTGCAGAATATGTCTGTAAGCCACAAAGGGTCTAAAATCAAGCTACAACTGCAAACCGCATTGTGGAAACAGTCTGGCTTGAAGGGCTGTAAATCTTTTGAAAATCCAACCCTTGTACAGTATGTTTAACAGAGCCTGACCAGAATACTAAATAATGGCTTCTTACTCTTTCCTTTTCTGCTGCACATCAATCGAGTTGTGTCTGCTCAAAATCATTGACATGTTTAAGGCAGCAGTTCTTGCTTGTGTTTTTTTCACACTTATTTTCCCTCCAGTCACGGTCAGCAGGGGCCTCTCTCTCAGGCATCCTGCCGGTTCCTGCCCAGCCTGAAGTCCTCCTTGCCTGCACTTCTCTCCTGCTCCTCAGCACCCTCAGCTTAACCCTTCAAGGGTGGGGCCATCCCTCCCTTGGGCGCTTTTCTTAGTCAGTCTCCAGTGTGGGCGAGGACCCAGGTGGAGGAACCTGGGAGGTCAGGCAGGCCGGACCTGGCTGCGAGCATGAGGGCAGGTGCCGTCGCCTACCCATGCCGACCGGGATTTCCCTTGTTCTGGTGCTCACGTCCCCCCCCCCGCGTGGGCATGCCCCCGACGCAATGGCGCACGGCAACCCAGCCTTGCATCAGGTCATGCTACTTGCATGCTGCCCAGCATGCTGCAGTGCTCCCGGTCTCCACCAGGAGCCGCTGGCATGCCAGGACTCCCCGACCTCCACCCCCCCGTGAGGAGAGCTCAGCGGGCACTCAGTCCACACTGTCCATCTGCCGCACTTCGCCCAAGCTCGCCTCCCGAACTTGGTCACGCATAGCGTGAGTTGTGGCGTAAAGCACCTCAACCCTCAGTGCCACCGGGCTGGCTCCAGTTCTTGCTTGTTAGGCCTGTGTTTCTTAATCAGTGTGGCAGCGCTGTCATGAGGAAGCTAGAAGTTCAGTGCTCTCTGCTGACTGATATTAAATTTTTATAATGTTCCTGTACATAGAGTGGTTACTCTGTTCTGCCAAGTTTGATAAAGACCATGGAGTGTTTAGGGGAACTGAGAAAAAAAATATTTTAAACTTGAGCGTATTGGTTTCAATTTTAAGTCTGCCTGATGTAGCCAAAATGGTATTTTTGTTCTTACTGTAGTTAGGAACAGGTGGGCATGGCCCAAAGCAGAATTAAGACTAATAACCCTATATATTTACTTCCAGGTGACAAACTCAGTGGGATGCTGACTGCATGCATAGCTGTAATGCAGTACTAAAGATATTATAGGGGGCCATACCATGTCATAAAAACCACTTGCTTCCATTCCCCTCCAGTTTGAAATAGTTCTTGAAGGGGCCGTGCAGCCATAACTAATTGTAGCCACCCCAGGCTCTGGTCTTCCCCATCCTATGTGGCCCCCCCCCCTCACCCAGCACTGTACTATACTCTCTGATGTCTAGAGTTACCCCTCCCTTACCCAGCCCTGTGTCAAACTCCTAGGTGCTTAGTATTCCTCCCACACCCCACCCAGTATCAAATTCCCTGGTGTCTAGTGTACCCCTTCCCTCACCTAACCCTGTGTCAAACTCCCTGGTGTCTAGTGTACCCCCTTAACCATACCTGTGTCAAACTCCTTGGTGTATAGTGTACCCCCTTCCTCACCCAGCCCTATGACAGTTTACGCCTCCCTCATCCAGCTCTGTGCCAATTTACCAGGTGTCTAGTGTACCCCCTCCCTCACCCAGCACTGTGTCACTATCCCTAGTGTCTCGTAACAACTCCTCCCTCACCCAGCCCTGTATGAAGCTCTCTGGTGTCTGTTGTACCCCTTCACCCAGCTCTGTGCCAAACTTCATGGTGTCTAGTACCATCCCTCACCCAGCCCTGTGCCAAAATCACTGGCATCTAACTTTCCCCCTCCCTCACCCATCCCTGTGTCAAACTCCCTGGAGTCTAGTATACCCCCCCTCACCCTCCCCTGTGTCAAACTTTCTGGTGTCTAGTATACCTCTGTGCCAAACCCTCTGCTGTCTAGTGTATCTCCCTCACTCAGTGCATCTGCCAAACTCACTGGTGTCTATTGTACCTCCTTCGTACAGCCCTGTGTCAAACTCCCCAGAGTCTAGTGTACCCACCTCAACCAGCCCTGTGTTGAATTCCCTGGTGTCTAGTGTACATCCCTCCCTCACCTAGTCCTGTGCCAAACTCCTTGGTGTCTAGTGTATCCCTTTCACCCAGCTCTGTGTCAAACTCAGTTGCCTGTTGTACTCCCCCACACCCAGCTCTGTCAAAGTTCCTGGTGTCTAGTGCACCTCCTCCCTCACCCAGCCCTGTGCCAAACTCCCTGGAGTCTAGTGTACCCCCTTCTTAACCCAGCCCTGTGCCGAACTCCCTGGTGTCTAGTGTACCCCCTTCTTAACCCAGCCCTGTGCCGAACTCCCTGGTGTCTAGTGTACTCCCTTCTTAACCCAGCCCTGCGCCAAACTCCCTGGTGTCTAGTGTAATCCCTCCCTCATCCAACCCTGTGCCAATCTCCCTGGTGTCTAGTGTACCTCCTTCATATAGCCCTGTCTCAAACTCCCCAGAGTCTAGTGTACCGACCTCACCCAGCCCTGTGCCGAACTCCCTGGTGTCTAGTGTACCCCTTCTTAACCCAGCCCTGTGCCAATTTCCATGGTGTCTAGTGTACCCCCTCCCTCACCTAGCACTGTGGCACAATCCTTGGTGTCTATTGTACCCCTTCACCCAACTCTGTGCCAAACTTCATGGTGTCTAGTACCTCTCTCACCCAGCCCTGTGCCAAAATCACTGGTGTCTAGTGTTCCCCCTCCCTCACCCAGCACTGTGGCAAACCTTCTGGTGTCTAGTGTACCCCTGCACCCAGCCCTGTGCCAACCGCCTCTGTTATCTAATGAATCTCCCTCACCCAGTGCATCTGCCAAACTCCCTGGTGTCTATAATACCTCCTTCATACAGCCCTGTCTCAAACTCCGCAGAGTCTAGTGTACCCACCTCAACCAGCCCTGTGTCGAATTCTGTGGTGCCTAGTTTACCCCCTCCCTCTCTCAGACTTTTGGCAAACTCTCTTGTGTCTACTGTACTCCCTTCCCTTACCCGGTCCTGTGTCAAACTCCCTGGAGTCTAGTGTACCTCCTTCCTCACCCAGCTCTATACCAAACTCCCTGGTGTCTAGTGTATCCCCTCCCTCACCCAGCCCTGTGTCAAACTCCCTGGAGTCCAGTGTACCTCCTTCCTCGCCTAGCCCTATACCAAACTCCCTGGTGTCTAGTGTATCCCCTCCCTCACCCAGCCCTGTGTCAAACTCCCTGAAGTCTAGTGTACCTCCTTCCTCACCTTTCTCTGTACCAAACTCCCTGGTGCCTAGTGTATCCCCTCCGTCACCCAGCCCTGTGTCAAACTCCTTGGAGTCTAGTGTACCCTTTCCCTCGCCCAGCTCTGTATCAAACTCCCTGGGGTCTAGTGTACCCCCTCCCTCACCAGCTCTGTACCAAACTCCCTGGTGCCTAGTGTACTCCCTCCCTCACCCAGCCCTGTGCCAAAACCCCCTTGTGTCTAGTGTACCTCCATTACTAAGCCATGTGTCAAACTCCATGGTGTCTAGAGGTACCTGCTCCCTCACCCAGCCGTGTGCCAAACTGTCTAGTGTACCCCCCTCACCCAGGCGTTTGCCAAACTCCCTGGTATCTAGTTTACCACCCTCACCCAGTCCTGTGCCACAATTGCTGGCGTCTAGTGACATCCCTTTTACCCATAATGTACCATGATGCTGCAAAAAATGCACCTGAGATGGGTGACGCTAAAGATAGCCACAGCAGTCCACAGCTGATGAAAACTGAATGAGGTTAATAAAAACTACACTGTATCTAATGAAAGATAATGCTGTGTTTGTCATTTTTATCACAACTACTGCATTGTGTGGCACATGGCTAAACCTTTTTTCCCTAGCACTCATCTAGCCTAGAAGGGGTCAAGATACTGAGGATGCCACCCCTCTAGATTAGCCCTAGATTGCAGCACTCTCACGGTTCCACTGACACAGGGTGCTTGCGTTAGTTCACTCAGTGAACCTTGTTTGCCTACATGGGTGCATGACATGCTCCGCTGGCGCCACTGGGCTTTTTATATCCACTTTCAGTCGCAATGGTTTAGTCTCCAGTACAGACTCTCTCTCACTCTGTCCTCCATTCACTCTTCTTTCTACTGCCACTAAAGCACTCTTTAATTCATTCACTGCACTTTTGCACTAACTGCTTGATCACTCATTCAGTCTCTCACTCTTAGGCCCTGTACAGACTACAAGACTTTAAACAGTAAGCTTAAACTGTTTTAAGTCTCTGTAACATGCTTAACATCCACAGTACAAGTGGGGTTTAGTCCAGTTTTAAAAAAATGTGCTAAAACCCTGCTGTGAGCTACATCTTAGTATGGTTTTTAAAAAGGTTACTAAGATTAGTTAGATTTTACCTATAGTGTGGATGATCAGATCCATTTAAAAAAAAATGGTCTTAAATACATTCCTGGTAGTGTGGATGCTACAGCACGAGAAGACTTACTCCATTTTTGAAAACGTTACTGCTTACCATGCTATATTGTATACAGAGCCTTGTCCTTTGGCACGTTCACACTTAGTCTGTAAAATTACTGTTTAGTGGAGCCAGCTGGTAGTGCTGCCACTCACCACTCTTGTGACCTGGGATGAGGAATGGACTTCAGGTCATTTATGTGCTGGCTGGGGGAGGGATGATGCAGCGTCCTAAGGACATCTCTCCTCCCTTGGGGGGGGGGGGGAGGTAACACAGCATACTGCTTTTAAACTGCTATCTGATGTAGGCAAGGTGGTAGCCTAGTGGGTGCACATAGAAGGGAAGAGGGGCAGCCGTTGGATACCTGTACATATGTATGCATGCCAGCACCCTCAGGGGGAGATAATGTATGCATGCCAGCACCCTCAGGGGGAGATAATGTATGCATGCCAGCACCCTTGTGGGAGATAGTCAGAAGGAGAAATCTCTCATCTGGTGCCGTAAACGGTGACCCCAACCCCCCCCGTAGGCTATCACGTGATTGACAGGGAAGGCCACTCACCACAGTTGGGGTCCTGGGTGAGTGGTGAGACAGCAAGTCCCTGAGGTTGGTGCTGGAGCTTGGGGGAGCACCAGGCAAAAGCAGATTGGAGGCTGGAGAAAAAAAGCTTGCTAAACAATGGAATTACTGTAGCTTTTGTGCTTTCCCACAGCAAATGCTTGTAATGGACTAGGACCATCATTTACTAATTTCAGATGTGGGCTGCTCTTGACACTAGTTTCTTGCCAATTACAGACCTACAGTGCTGTAAGAAAAGCTATGGCTGATTTTAAGTTCTCCTCCAGCTGTATCCCACTAAGACCATTCCTAGAAGTTCCTTAAACCTTTTAGAATTGCCTCAGTCAGGGAATGTTGGTGAAGTCATTTTAAATAAAAACATTTGGGGAAAAATGACCACTTAGTAAGCAGATCTCAGTAAGATTTTGCAAATCACATTTTGGAAATTCAAGGAGCGTTGTCCAGTGCTTTGACAGTTTTGTGTCAGGGCACTCCTGCTACCATAAGTAACTTAAAAAGCTGTCTCATGTGATAACGTGATTTAAATGGTGGTGGGATCTAACTCTGCCAGCCCTGTAATACAAAAAGCATGTTTCAAGCTGCCAAACACAGCATATAGTTTCAGTCCTCGGAAGTAATTTAAGCCTGTTTCAACTGAGTGTGACTTTCAAGAGATGGTTGCTAGTTTTATGTAGTTCTGAAATGGATTCCAAGTTTACTTTCATTTTGCTACTTTTCGTCTTTGACATGGGAAGCTGACTTTGTATGGGGCAGAATAACAGACCTGCAGATTGATTTAGTTCTTTTTTCAATCAAGGCTTTTATCCACTAGCTCCTGATCGGCCACCATCTGACAGGCCCCTCCTGTCCGTCACCCACTGTTTCTGGAGCTTACTTTCCCACTTGTCTCCAGTGACTTACCCCTCATGGTGGGGCCTCCAGGGCTAGCCAGTCCCCTCAGAAGCAGGATCCAGCTTGCGGGGGTGCCCAGGAAGTGGTGCAAAGCCAGATGGTCCTATTGTCGTCCAGCTCGGCCAGGGAATATTCTCCCCTGGGATGCTTAGACATGCAGTGATGTGCATGCACGCACGCCTCTGCTAGCATCCGTCAGCATCCCACCTCACCAGCTGCCCCCAACTGTGCTTACAGCCCACCACTGCCAAGTGTCAGGCATGCTGTGTGGGACACACCCTGCCTTTTGGAGGGAGAGCAGTCCTTGGCATGCCCAATGCTCCCTCACCCTGCCTGCTTCTGAGTGTCCCAAGTCCATTTCTGAAACCAGGTGGCTGGCCCAGTAAGCAGAAGCCAAACCACTGGGCCGGTGTAGTTAGTTTATTTTTGTCCTCTTTCAGTGTGAGAGAATACTGTTCGGTCATTGTACTGCGAATATAATATGAAGTCATTCAAGGAAAGGCTTACATTGTTTGGGTTTCCTAGTTGTTCAAGATAATTTAACAGATTACATAATCCTTGAATTTATACAGAAGGCCCTGCCCTTGTGTTGCAGAGAGGAAGTCAGACTGCTGGTGTGAGCACTTCTGCTGTTCTCAGCAATATTCAGTGGGATGATTAGACCAGATTTTGCAAGCAGTGCTGCAAAGTATTGCCCTAACTCCTGACGTTTACCAAGAAAATCTGGGCACCTCTAATTTCTGCTGCGGCCGGATTGGTTTTGACATGTCTGCCACCATAAAGAGCATGCTTCTGTTTCAGAGGCTAGCATAGCGTGTGCTAGTAATGGAGTAGTAATCTGTGAAATGTAGTACCATTGGATACATATCTCTGTGAATGGTTCTCTGTATCACTGTCTGCACTGTCTCACGTTTTACATGGGGACCTCAGTATTCTGTCTGCTGCTGGGACCCCTATGAATATGAGATGATATGGCTCATAAGGCTTTTCCAGTGGACAGGATTTTAACAAATGTTTTTAAATGCTTTTTTTCTTATTTTTTGACGCCATTTAAGGATAAACTCATAACATTATGGCATCTCCCTACTAATAGGCCAATCTCCCTACTAATTTGACCCAAATCTCCCTCTTAAGCAAGTTAGACATGTCACTTGTATGCAAATACGTACCTGTAATTTGCCACATGGGGTTACATCCGCTGTAGAATAGACAAATGATTTTGCCACCATATGGTTTCCACAGTAGATTCCATTGTTTTAAAAAAATATTAAGCCCCCTACACAGCGGTGGTATGTGGCACAATTCTGGGGTGCGTCAGACTCCCCATTGCATTGCCACCAAAAACTGCTATACACAAAATTAAGACCTAGTAGGGGGGTGACTGAGTTGCAATGCAGAGGAATGTCTCCAGATGTTAGGGGTCGCAAACGGGATGTCTGACCTCTGACACCTGATATGCAGCACACAGGGACTGTGCATGGCTCGAGTCCGTCAAGGCACTATGCACACGGGCTTCCTGTGCTGTAGTCTTTCCCCACTCAACCCTTGGCTTTGAGCCCATAAATGTCATTGTTTTCTGTAGCTCCTTATGTTCTTCCTGGTGAGTCCACCCTCCTTATCTCAGGCCATTTGTAGTCCCTGATGTCCAGTGAATCCCTCCTCCCTAGCCCTGTCATGCAGCCCCCATCTGATTTTTTTCCAGGTGGGCGCTTGCCAATCTCCATCCCCTGCTGGATCCTCAGTGCCCTGTTGTATGTCTACACCACCGAGTTGTACTGCTTCAAACAGTTCTTCTGCCTGGGTGGCACTGTGTTGGCAATATGGATGGCAGCGTGTGACTGAACAGAGCTCAGTGCATCATTTGCATGCCAGTCCCTGGCCCTTTGCCTGCGCTTTTCCATTGTATTGAGTGTGTGCACAGATAAAGGCTTGTGACCTTGTTATGTACTGTATGGTGCAATGGAGCACAATGTAGGAAAAGTGGTTATTCTGACCACTTTACACAACCAAAATGTATGGGTATGGGACCCATTATGTCTTTTAAAATGCATTATTTTTATGGTGGAAACAATTTTCTTTTTTTTTTATTAAAATTTTATTGACACACAGAAGACAACAGAGTACAGTACAGAATTCAACAGGTGAATCAAGCATATACTGTATAAATAACAGTTTTCTATTGCCTTTTACAGGGTAAAGATGGACAAATACAGAAAAAAAGGATTGATTGAGCTATTGTGACTGAATAGTAGGATAGTAAGTTGTAAATGGCGGTCGGCCCTCTGACACAGGGTGATCCCCTCACAAAATCCTAATGTGTGTGTGGTGGTGGTGGGGGTGGGATGAGCAGGTCTTTCCCAGAACTCAGAAAAAATTATTTTCAGCCAGGACTGTAGAGGTTCAGTATGACTTAAACTTATCTATCATCGGCGAATGTCGGTCTGAGATTTGCGGCACTTTAACTTGGAACAGTACTGTTAAGTGCAGTGAAATATACTAGTGGGAGAAAAATATCACAAACTGGATGTGACTTAGCCCAAAGATGAGCACACTTTTCAGTCTGTCCTGTCAACTTTAATATAGGGGGCAGAGCAGGCAGAAGCACTCAATGAGTACTTCTGTTTTGTGTTTACCAGCGAGAGGTGTGGTGGGAACAGGGGGAGAGGGGGTAAGGGGTGGGGAGATCCCAGTGGGCAGGGTGTTGGAGGGCCTTAGGTCACTACAGGCAAATAAGGCGCCATGGCTGGATGGAGTGCATCCAAGGATCCTGAAGGAGTTGTGGAGGTGGGACCACTGGCAGACTTGTTCGACACCACCCTGGGGACTGGGTACATGCCCAGGGATTGAAGGATGGCATATGTGCTGCCCCTTCATAACAGTGGGCCCAGGAACGAACCAGGGAACTACAGACCAGTGAGCCTTGCCTCCATTGTGGGGAAGCTAATGGAGACTATCCTTCAGGAGAGGCTGGTGAGCTTTCTGGAGGGGAATGGTCTCCTGGATGGCAGGCAACATGGCTTTGTCTCGGGCAGATCCTGTCAGACAAACCTGGTTGACTTTTTTGATTGGGTGACGAGGGCACTGGATAGAGGCCATGCAGTGGATGTCCTGTACCTGGACTTTAGCAAGGCGTTCGACTCGGTGCCACATGGAAGGTTGACCAGCAAGTTGAGAAGCCTAGGAACAGGGGAAAAACTTGTTGGGTAGGTTAGGAGCTGGTTACAAGACAGGCAGCCAGAGGGTAGTCGTTGGAGGAGAGCTGTTGGCTCCCAGAGCTGTAACCAGTGGGGTCCCACAAGGATCACTGCTAGGACTGGTGCTATTTAACATCTTCATTGCTGACATATCAGCTGGGATTAAGAGTCAGATCAGCCTTTTTGCAGACGACACTGATCTGTGTGGAGGTTGATAGTGTGGTAGGGGGACAAGTACTCTTAAGAGGATTTGACAAGACTTGAGCACTGGTCAGGCACATGGCAGCTGGGGTTCAACGCTAAGAAGTGTAAAGTCTTGCACTTGGGTGCCAGAAACCCTGGGATTTGCTACTGGTTGGGGGGAGTGCAGTCATCCACTTCAGTGGAGGATAAGGATCTGGGGGTACTAGTAACAGGGGACACAAATCACTCGGCACAGTGTAGGAGGGCAGCGGCAAAGGCAAATAAGATGCTGGAGTGCATTGCCAGGGGAATCGCCTATAGGAGAGAAGATGTCATTCTGCCCCTGTAGAGGTCCCTGGAGAGACCACACTTGGAGTATTACGTGCAGTTCTAGTGCTTCTATTTGCAAAGGGACGTCTGATTACTGGAGGAGGTCCAACGCAGGGCAACAAAGATGATCCTTGGACTAGGGGGACAAACTATATGAGGAGAGACTGAGGGAGCTCAACATGTATTCCCTGGAGGATAGAAGAGAAAGAGGGGCTGTGATTGAGACCTTCAAATACTTAAAGGGCATGAACAGAGTTAATACTGAGGGTATGTTTAGATTAAAAGGGGGGAGGGACACCAGGGGACACCGTCTGAAATTGGAGGGAGGAAGATTCAGGAGGGAAATGAGGAGATGTTATTTCATGGAAAGGGTGGTGGCAAGGTGGAATGCGCTGCCAGAGGAGGTGATATCAGTGAAATCAATGGGCAGATATAAGAGAGGGTGGGACAGGGTGAAAGGGAAGGTCAAAACTGAGGGGAAGATGGGGAGGGGGGTGATGGCGGAAGGGGGCAATAAATCAGAAGGGCGGGCAAGGGGTAGGGGGTAGCTACAATTTAATAGACTGGATGCTGCGCACTTGAGCAGACTTGCTAGACCGTATGGTGGCATTTCAGTATGTTCGTATGTCTACCACCGACATTTTTGGAACAAATGGCCAGGACTGTGTTACAAGTAGGGATGGCGGACACGAAAAGGTCCTGACCGTTATTATCAGGATCAGGAGCCAGGCCAAAGTCTTGATTAGTTCTGATTTAAATCGGAACCTCTTGTAAAACGTGAGGAAAACTGAAAATATGCCATAACATTGCATAAAACTGCACTAAGATTCATGACACACATACGGATTAAAAAAACTATTTGCTGTCAGCTTCTTTGTTGATGAACCAACTGTCTGCTGCTGCTGCTGGTAGTTCATAGAAAGAGAACAGCTACAGAGTAATCTGAATGCACCAACAACAGCGCCTATTGCACTGCAGGACAGGTACACAGGACCACTGGAAAATTGCTCTCTTTTCAGATTCAACCGGAGATAAGATAACTGGCAAAGGCACTATGACAAATATCAAAAAGCTCCCCCCCCCCAAAATAAAATGAGCAGGCCTGGCATGACTGAGCTGATAGGATGACACAGATGGCAGTGGGATTGGATTTTTCTAGAAGAGGCCTGAGGCCTCTTAAAACACCATGGCTCACAGGCTCAAGCGTTGCCTTTTGTTTCTTAAAAAAAAACAAAAACTTATTTTTACCAATGGGGCTGGGTTTGGTTGGTTGGGTAACATTGTTTTAGAGATCTCATATATATATATATATATATATATATATATATATATATATATATATACAGTGTATATATATATATATATATATATATAGGATACCCAGCAACCCAGGGCCAGCCGAGCCAGGCCAGCAGTCACCACCTCCAGACAACATCAAACAAATAAGTAACCATCTAAAAATCAAACAACGATGTGAATTTGTGAATTGATATTATCCCTGATGGGTGATCTGAATATGCCAGATGTTAACTGGAGCGCAGTTGCAGCTGCCACTTCAAAGAGTGCAGTTATTCTAGATGCCCTACAGGGGGCATGCCTTAGACAACTAGTACTGGAGCCCACTCGAGAGGGAGCACTATTAGACTTGATACTCTCAAATGGAGATGGAGAGAGGATCACAGATGTAGAAGTGGGTAGCCATCTGGGAACTAGCGACCATCGAACAGTATGGTTCACAATAAACACAGCAATAGAGTCAATATACAAAGACAAAAGTACTGGACTTTAGGAGGGCTGACTTTGCAAAATGGGTGAGTGCCTAAGGAATGTACTAGCAAATGGGTGGGAAGGAGGGTGGAAGAACAATGGGGAATAATAAAACTGCCATCACAGAGGTAACGAGCCTTGTGTGAAGCAAATAAACAAAACAAGACGATGTAAGAAACCACTATGGTTCTCAAAGGAAGTGGCAGTGAAGGTTCAAGAGAAAAGAAAGCATTCAGGAAGTACAAGGAATCGCAGCAGGAGCAGGACAGAGAACTGTATCAGTTAAAGCAAAAGGAGGCTGGGAAGGCAGTCAGAACAGCAAAGGCCCAAACTGAGGAAAGATAGCCAACCCAGTTAAGAAGGGAATAAAACCTTTTATAGGTACATCAGGGAGCAAAGGAAGACCAAGGGAGGATAGTGAGGCTTAATAAAGGGGGGAGGGTGGGCAGAGGGAGAATGTGAAAAGGCAGAGATACTAAACAAATATTTTTGCTCAGTGTTTACAAAGGAAGAGGGGAGGCATAAAACAAACAGTAGTAACACTCTGGATACAGAAGTTGATACCAGCCCATTTACAGAAGAAAGGGTTCTGAAAGAACTCTTAAAACTGAAGGTGGACAAAGCAATGGGGCCTGATGGGATTCATCCCAGAATTCTAAAAGAACTAAGGGTAGAACTAGTGACACCACTGACTACCCTCTTTAACAAATCATGGGAGGATGGGGTGGTACCGAGGACTGGAGGAGGGCAGATGTGATTCCCTTCACAAAGTGGGAGCAAGGCAGAAGCAGGAAACTATAGACCTGTTAGTTTAACCTCAGTGATAGGGAAAATGATGGAATCACTTCTAAAGGAAAGAATTGTCGCAGTATCTAGAGGCCAGAAGGGCACAGGACCCTAGGCAGCATGGTTTCACAGCAGGAAGGTCATGCCAGACTAATCTGATAGATTTCTTTGACTGGGTGACCAAAGTAGTAGATCAGGGAGGGCTGTGGACATGGCTTACCTAGACTTTAGCAAGGCATTTGACACAGTCCCACACAAAAGATTAATATATAAGTTAGCCAGCCTGGGAGTGGGTCCCAAGATGACAGCCTGGGTAAAGAATGCTGGAGAATAGGACACAGAGAGTAATAGTAAATGGAGTCCACTCAGAAGAAAGGAGGGTTACTATGGGCACCGCAGGGTTCAGTATTAGACCAGTCCCTCTCAATGTCTTTGTTTAAGCATTGCAGAAGGACTGAAGAAAGTATGTCTCTTTGCAGATGACACTAAGATCTGCAACAGAGTTGATGCACAGGGTGGGGTGGAAAGGATGAGAAGGGACTTGGCAAGGTTAGAGGAATGGTCAAATGTATGGCAGCTTAGATTCAATGCTAAGAGTGCAAGGTAATGCACCTGGGAAACAAAACCCAGGGAAGAGTACACAATGGGGGGTGAGATACTAACAACAACAAAATGGAAAGGGACCTGGGGTAGTCATATCAGATGACCTAAAGGTGGGCAAGCAATGTGAGAAGGGCAAGGAGGGTTGGGGGATACTGGGATGCATAGGGAGAGGCATCACCAGTAGAAAACAGGAAGTTATTATCCCTCTGTACAGACAGCTGGTGAGACCCCATCTGAGTACTGTGTGCAGTTCTGAGACCCAATCTCCGCAAAGACATAGACAGGATGGAAGCTGTCCAGAGGAGGGCAACTAAAATGGTGCAGGGTCTGCACCGGGAGACATATGAAGAGAGACTTAAGGAGCTTAATATGTATAGCCTCGAGGAAAGGAGGGAGAGGGGGACATGATAGAAACTTTCAAGTACCTCAAGGGAATCAACAAAGTCCAAGAGGGTAGCATCTTTCAAAAAAAGAGGTGTGCAAGAACAAGAGGGCACAATTTGAAGATAGAGGGGCGGCTCAGAGGTAACTTAAGGAAGTATTTTTTCACAGAGAGGGTTGTGGATGCATGGAATGGCCTTCTGGAGGAGGTTGTGGAGTCAAAATCAGTGGTGGAATTCAAGCATGCATGGGATAGTCATAAGGCAATTCTGGGGGGTGGGGGTAGGAAGAAGTAGGCTGCTTGTTAACTAGGATCTGCAGCTTATCCAGTAGGTAGGGAAATGGGCAGACTGGGTGGGCCAAGCGGTCCTTATCTGCCGTCAAATTCTATGTTTCTATGTTTCTATCCCCCACCGTATCCATAACCTAAACAGTCATCAGCATTCAGTACACGAAATGTGATCTAATCATACAGAGCTGGCAGTATAGCATAGAGGTTAGAGTAATGAGCCGTGAATGAGCTTGGTACATCCAGCAGACCTGGGTTTGATTCTCACAATCTACACTTGCTTGCTGTGTGACTCTGAGCAAGTCACTTAACCACCCCATTGCTCCCGGGTTGCCCTTGGAAACAGGCACTGTTGCCTAGTGGGCCTTACCCAGTTACAAAAAGAAATAATTAGCACTCAGCACGCAAACACAGTCACTAACGTGTCTCCATTTTCACACAACCAGTGAGCACTGCACACATCACAGCGAGCGGAGGGCGGTCAAACAGTTATTTTTTGTACTGGTCACTGGTCTGGCAAGATGTAGTGGCTATTCTGACTGGCAAAAAGTGGAAAATTTGGCAGAAACTTAGGAACACACACCCTGTCCAGGGTTTTATTTAACTCTAAAAATTGATTAGCGTTTTGCTCATAAAAGTTCTAAAACATTGTGAAAATGCATAGCACTTGCCTCACTGCGTTTAACAAACATAACACTTCTAGAAAACCTATATAAATGCTTTCTGTACAGTTAGTATTGTCCCAAGAAAAAAACTGCTAATCAATTATTTAAAACCCTGCTGTCACTGCCCTTCCCCCCGCACCAAGCCGCCAACTTGACCCACTGGCGGGTTACAAGACTTCTCCTGGGCCTGGTTGGAGTAGTGCCTTTCAAATCCCTGCATCACCTCGATCAGTTAGTTGTGATGGATGGAATGCTGCCACTGTGACTGCAAGCCGGCCTAAGCAAGGCGATCCACCACATTCATGGAGAAAGGGAGCCAAACAAATGAAAACCGATGTGACCCAGCCCTTGCCAGCAGCTTTGCTCACACATCATCTTCTCATCGTCTAGTGGGGTGGGAAGGAGACTGTGTCATGTGACTGGCGCACTCTTGATCCTCCACCACCATGTGACGATGACGTGCAGTCCTCCTCCTCTGAGCCTTTTGTCTTGCCCACAGCCTGGCTTCT
The DNA here is from genome assembly GCA_016271365.2 of Neoceratodus forsteri. Classification (NCBI taxonomy): domain Eukaryota; kingdom Metazoa; phylum Chordata; order Ceratodontiformes; family Ceratodontidae; genus Neoceratodus; species Neoceratodus forsteri. The sequence continues at coordinate 1,524,423,148 of CM057452.1, forward strand.
GCACCATCTTGCAGCCTGCCTGCTTTCAGTCTTGGTCTCACAGCACAGTCTGTGTCTGCAGAGCGGAGGAGAATTACCGTTATTGATGGGGGTCTGGCTCATAACCCCCGTTACCAAGAAAGGAATCTCTGAGCTTTTGGCCTGGGGAAAAAGCCAGGAAAGAAGAAACAAACAAACAAAAAAAAGCCATCTCTGACCATGGGTGGGACATTTTTCAATCATTTAGCTATACATGGCCAGTGGACCCGGACTCAGTACACTTATGCAGTGGGTTCTTATTTATCCAGGTCTGCCGGGCTGCATTGGATCCGGGGGGGGGGGTCTGATTTTAGGCAGTTCAGTCCGCCCATCCCTAGTAGCACATTTTTTTTTATTATTCTTTTGGTAACTGGATAACACCTACTAGGCACAAGTGCCTGTTTTCAGGGGTGACCCAGGAGCACTGGGTGGTTAAGTGACTTGCTCAGAGTCACACAGTATGCAAGTGGAGGGTGTGGGAATCAAACCCCGAACCACTAGGCTATACTGCCAACCCAAATAATTTCTTAGTGTAAAGGCACACTGTCTACCCCAAATGGGCTGGCTCTTATTTTACAAAGCACCAGTTTGTCAGCTGAACTTAGAACTTCAGAATATTAGAATGGTTTGCATTAGAGACCCCCTTATGGTTATGAGAGCACCCGGAATGTTAAGAAATAAACAATCCTGCTTGGCTAAGAATGATGTCATGCTGTATAATAATTGTTATAATATTCGTAAGCCTTTTATTTCAGGAGCTACCTGCCCTTTTACCAGGAGCACTTCATTATGATCAGTAAATAACACCAGCCTGTTCCCATGTGTTCAGTCGCATGGTTAGCTTTTTGTTGGAAACAAATGCCAGAAGCCCAATACGAAGCAAATGTAAAACCCAAAGAGTTAACGCGATGGAATTTTACACACAACAATTTGCATTATGCTGTACGCATTCCGTTGGAATTTTCTCACTGGTCTCAATAGGCTTTTGTATAGTGGGCCTCTATTGTGCTGCAGAGGTTATGCAAATCCTGCTGTTTGAGATTGACAACTTTCTGTTTACAGAAAACAAATATTCCTCTGAATACTTCTTTTGGAAATCTGTTCATATCGCTGCTTTTTGATGCCGAACAACTAGGGTTACCACCTTTTAAGAAGCCCAAAGTGGGACATTTCTTACTGAAACATGATTTTTCGCAGGACGGTATGTAACCTCGACCAATGCAACAGACATGTTTTCTCTATATAATCAGAATTAAGGCTAAGTATTGTAGTTTCTTAGTTGCTTCTATTGTTTCTTATCATTTTAAGGTATTTTAGTTAAGCTACTGTAGTTTTCTAGAACATTTACTGGAAAGTTAGAAAATATTTTTTCTACTGTAAAACCAGGACATTTAGTATTTTTCATGTTTTTCTGCAGGACACAGCTGCCCAAATCAGGACTGTCCTGCAAAAATCAGGACAGGTGGTAACTCCACGAACAACAAATATTGCTGATGGTATCACAGTGCCTAGTACAGCACTGACACTGGCTGTTAAAATCAAAGCAAAACAGCAGAATCTGCAAACTGCAAATTTAAAAGTTATAACTTGTAAACTACTGTGGTATATATCAACATACAGTAGCCTGACTCAAAATAGGCAATTTGTCTTCACTTGAGAGTGGGCAGAACTTTCATAAGTCGCTCACGTGAGTTATGTTCCTGCTTCCTCAGACTTGAAGATAAATTGCATATTTTGAGTCAGACCGTTGCACATCCCCTATATGTTAAATGTTCAGTCTCCATTACACTTGTTTTGTTACTTGAATTTTGTATTTGATCAGTGCTGCATAGCTTTTTGTTTCTCTGCTTTTATTACTATGATTCGGGACGTTATGTAAACGAAACTTTGTATCTCATGGAACCTGTTCTGTAAATGTTTCACTTCTAAAGATATATATATAGATATATATATATATCTATATATATGTATCTATATATATATATATAAAACATGATCTCCAGTACCCCATGCTTTGGGTCCTGGGGTGCTCCCTGCTGGACTCGCCATCCCATGCCAGCCTTCACATCCAGGTTCCCCAGGTGGTCCATTCTCCCCTTGGTTCATATGTTTCCCTGCCAGTAAGGCTGTCTGCTGCCATCAGGTGGGGAAGCTCATGTACTGACATTGGGAGGGGGGCAGTGGTCAGGGGGTGGAGCTGGTGTGATGAGGGGTCAGGTGGTGGCGGTGGAGCCAAATAGGCCACCATGTAGCATACTTGGTGGTCTACTTCCCATTTTGCTCAGGCCCTTTCTCCACCCTTCACCTTCCTGTTCACACACATTATGGCATCCTGGGGTGGATTTGGGTGAAGACGCTCCTTTGCCCTCTTCCCCCGCAGCTCCTTGTTGTCCCTGGTTTTAGGCATGAAATTTGGTTACCAGCTTGCCAAGTGAACACCCCACTGCTCTGTGCTATGGAGCCGGCATTTTGTGTCTGCTGTTTATAATTTTTGTAAGTGAGATCTCCCTTAAAATGGGGAGAGGTAAAAGTATGGCGACAGAGACATACAGTACAAAATAAATCCCACAGATTCTTCAGGGTGTAAGGTTTACTTTTCATAATTCTCACAAAACTCAACTGTGTGCAGTATATATCCCTGTTTTTTACAGCTGCATTACTACCAAAGGTAGAAACAATACTGTGCACGCACCAATAATGGTTTTGTGTGCGGATATCTGGAAGCTATGGTTGTAAGAGATTTCAGGTGAAAGTGAGAGACCTACAATGAACAAGTTAAAAAAGCAGTATTTATTTGGCAAACATTCCTTGATACAGTTTTTAGAGCCATATTTCTAAAAACAGCAATATACCCATGTATAGAAACATAGAATTCGTAGGCAGAAAAGGACCACGTTGCCCACTCAGTGTGCCCCAAAATTCCCTTCCTATTCTTGTCTCCACAGACCCTAACTGATCTCCGGCCACCCTCCCCTTCCCCTTGGTTATTTACCAGTATTCTTCTTTGGATGCCCCCCCCACACACACACACACACACACACACTGTTTTCGCCCCACTACCTCTAGTGGTAGGCTGTTCCAGGTATCTACCACTCTTTCAGTGAAGTAGTATTTCCTCACATCCCTCCGAATCATGCCCCCTTCTAGCTTCGTTGTATGCTATCTTGTTTTGTTGCACTTCTTTGTTTGAAACAGTCTCCCCACCTGTACCCTCTTCACCCCCGTGAGGTACTTGTAGGCCCCTATCATGTCCTCCCTCTCCTTCCTGTCCTCCAAGGAGTACATATTGAGATCCTCTCCCTTCATATGATTTCTCGTGCAGCCCCTTCACTGTTTTAGTTGCCCTCCTCTGGACTGCCTCTACCCTGTCTATGTCCGTTCTTAGATGCGGCCTCCAGAACTGGACACTGTATTCCATGTGTGGTCTCACCAACAATCTATACACTGGTAATATCACCTCCCTCCTTCTGCTCATGATACCTCACCCTGTGCACCCCAGCATCCCACTGGCTCTGTTCACTACCTTGTCCCATTGCCCTGTGACCTTGAGGTCATCAGATATTATATTCCCAGGGTCCTTTTCCTGCTTAGTGACTGACAGTACTTCAACCCTCATTTTGTACTCAGCTCCGGGGTTTCTGTGCCTCAGATGCATGCTTTGCACTTTTTGGCATTGAACCCCATCTGCCACGCCCATGACCACTCGAAGTTTTCCAAGATCCCTATTCATTTTCTCCACCCCCTTCTGAGTGTCCACCCCATTACATATCATGGTGTCATCTGCGAAAAGGCATACCTTCCCTTCAGGTTCTTATGCAGTCTCACTTTTGAAGACATTGAAAAGGACCGGTCCCAGTACTGAGCCCTATGGCACCCCGCTGATCACTCTCCCCTCATTAGAGTGAGTGCCATTTACCACCACCCTCTGTTGCTTGCTCATTGACAAGTGTTTTACCCAGTTTATCTCTTTGGCTCCCACCCACAAACTATCCAGTTTCTTCATCAGTCTCTTATGTAGCACAGTGTTGAAGGCCTTGCCGAAATCCAAGTAATTTCTTTTTATTTGATTTATATCCGGCACTGAGATATGAAGTTTTTAAAATGTTCCTGCTCTTCTGCCACCCCCACCATGAAAAAAATACAAATCTAGGAGCTGGCAGGCCCGGTGGCGCTGAGGCACTGGATACCTTACCTCGCGCCATGCTGGCGACCTGTGTTCAGGAGCGAGCACTGGCTGCCGGAGGTCGGCAAGGGAAGAGAAGGATTGAGCATCTGATGGACTGCTCTTCTTCTCCGGGAAGGGGGATCACTAGCACTCTGTGCTCTATTCGCTCCTGGTGGCAGCTGGGGGGCAGTGCAATGAAAGCTCAATAGGGGGAGGAGATGGGGCAGATGCCTGGAGGAGTGCGTCTGGATGCATGCGCGCTCTCTCTGCCAGCGTCACGGCACGCCCCACCTCCTAGGGGAAGAAAAACAGTAATAGGTGCTGGCCAGGCTGAATGAAGCTGTCCCTGCAGGCGCCGCCCCAGGGAAGGCATCTCCCTGGTCAGATCCGTGTTGGGTGGGTCAAGTCACTCCCCACCACCCTGCCATGAAGGGCAAGTCGTGGGGACTCGAGGGAGGGGGTCTGATACTAGGGGGATGGCCCTGTGGGACAGTGGATAGGGAGTAGGTGTGCCGGCCAGCACCACGGGAGAAATACCATATAAAAAAAAATAAATAAAACATTCTAGGAGCTGCATAGTGGAAAAGTTTGCAACTTGCAGGCTGTGTCCACATTTGTCAAGTGAGCTGAATAAGTAGTGTACCACATTGGTCATTTAGCAGGCTACAGCCATATTGGAAGCTTGCAGTTAGTGAGTGCAAAAGTGATGCAAGTATTCTCAGAGCCAGGCCATGAGCGCACTCTAATAATAGGCCTGAATGCATGTCACAAAGCCATACTGGAAGCATCAGTGAACTCGCTAAGTGCCTGTTAGCGCTCGTTAATCTAAAGAGCAGGGGCCCAATTTTCAAAGTGCCAAGAAAATGTGCAGAGGCAGCAAAAGGTGCACGGGGGGTTCAAGAACTCAAGTATTTCTCGTATATGCGATTTTTATAGCTGGAGCCATATCCCGATTGTTTCTGTAACTAACAGCACCTTGCAGACAAGATGTATGTGCAGCTGCACGAAAATGCTACGGCCTGGTATTACTAGATGTAGCATTTGTCTGCAGCTGTGCCCACCCTGCAGTTGCTGTCCATGCACAGAAATTGAACAAAATAACGCACTGGCTGCACATTGAGACTTCATCCTTGGGCTGTGCCAGGTCCTTTTAAAATCAGGCCCCAGGTGTTCACTTCAGCACATACTTTCATAATTAGAATGTTTTGACAATTACAATATACTTGATGTTACTTTTTTTTAAATTAGAGTTTAGAACAACTCTTAGTAGCCTATGTAATAAGTCTGTATAAAGAGCTTTTTACTGCCCCAACCAATCTCATAGGGCTCCTTATTATGACATCATGATGCTTTGCTTTCCTTGGCAGTAGACTATGATGCCACAAACACAGTAATTGTGAGATCAATTGAGGATAGTGCTTTTTTAAAGATAGTCAAATAAGTGCTGCCTTATCTGAAATATTCAAATGACCAATAACACGGAAAAGTAACAAAACCTAAAAAAAATGAAAGTGAACCAAAAGTGTTGTAACTATTACAATTATAAGCCTATGCTGGTCCGCCAGTGCAGTGGAAAGATTCACCGCTGTGGCACCAATGACCCAGGTAACGGGAATGGACTTGGGAGTCAGAGCGCAGGCCAGGGGAGAGAAGGCTTGAGCATCCGACGACTGCTCACCTTCTCTCGGGGGAGGGTGGGGTAGTGAACCGGTGCCAACTGACCCCTGGCAGAGACTGGGGGACAGCAGTGAATCTGGTCCTGCTATCCAGGGGAGCATTACAGACGCCGGCATCTGCCTTGTGTCCTGCACATCATGATCCTGCAGGAGAAATGCTGGGAAAATGGCAGGCTGATTGGGTGATGGCCTCCTAGGCCCTCATCGCCAGGGCTCCCAATCCACAAACTGCCATCTCAGCAGCACCCATGACCCCTGGATTGCTGGCAAGGCACTTTCCCTTAAGGGAAGGGGACCACGCCAAGAAAGGGATACATCGGGCACCTGGTGGCTGCGATATGAAATGGTGGGTGGATGGGAGCTGCCCGTGAATGAGACTCGGTCCTTGAAGAAGCCTGAAAAAGTGACCGGCAAGTATGCAGGGAGGAGCAAAAAAAAAAAAAAAAAAAGAATTATAAGCCTATTACTTGATACCTGGGACCTGATTTTCAAAGGGCCAAGCGTGGCCCAGGGACTAAGTGGCCACACTATTTTCAGCATTTTATGCACATGGATGCCATTTTCCTTTTTTTGCACAGATGCTACCTCTGGTAATAAGAGGTATAGCAATTGCACGAGCTGACGTAAATTGTGGAAAAGGTCACAAAAATACAACCTATTCAGAAATTGCGCACATGCGGCAAAATTTGCAGTTAGGCAAGGGCACCCTCCCTTGCACAGTTTTTTTTTTTGCCGCTGATGGACAGTTTTCCCAATTTTGAAAAATCAGGCCCCTGCTCTTTAAGGAGTTGCAAAATAATGTTTTAATCACTTGCTGAAAGCTGCAGGGCACTAGCAAACATAACCAGTGCCCTGTAAAAGGACTCTGTAAGTGCTACACGCAGCCACCAAGGCACGCTACTGCACTTTCTCGAGTCAGTGTGGTTTAGAAATTAAATCCAAATAGTGCCACAAACTCACTCTGTCACCTTGAGCAGGTCACATAACCTCCAAATTCTCCAGTCCACTCAGATGCAGAAATGGGTAGAATTACTGTAAGACCTCACTGAAAATGAGATGTTGCAACTTAGCTGGTTATCCTGCCCCCCCAGGCAAATCTTGCCGTGAATGGGCGCCCATCACGGTCTGCTTCTCCAGTGGCTCCTGCCGCCTCACCTGCCTGCCCTGGTAGGATCCCCACAGTAGTCGCAAGGCATAGCCTGCCCTGAATGGGTGCTCATTACGGGCCACTTCTTTAGCAGACCCTGCCGCCTCACCTGCCCACCCTGCTAGAATGCCCACACCAGCCACAAGACAAATCCTGCCCTGAATGGGCACCCATTGCAGTCCACTTCTCCAGCGGCCCCTGCTGCCTCACCTGCCCACCTTGCTAGTATCCCCACAGCAGCCGCAAGGTACGGGACTCTGCTCCTGCAGCTCCTGATTCAGAGCGGAATTTTTTTAATCTTCAACTTTGGTGATCTTTTGCTGCAGTCTGGCTATTGGACCATTAAGCTGCTGTTCCTGATATCTGCAACCTCCTACATAGCCCTAGCCCTTGTATTTTTGCACTAAATGAAATAAGTTCAGGATTAATTGTGATTACTCTCTGAAGTTTACTATTGTTCCTTTATACAATCCAGCAGCATTACCCATAGGCTGATTTATTGTATATGTGCAGGCCAATATAATTGTTTAAGTATTGTTTAAGATCGTGTTCCTCTCTGAAAATCCGTGCTTTTAAACTTGCTCTATGCAAATTTTCTCTGCACACTTCTCTGGCTGATTTCTGGCCCGCTCAGCCACCCCCGCCCCATCTCTATTAAGTACACTAAAGCCACTCACACCTGATCTTCTGCCTCTGCTTATTGGTTGCACCATTTAAAGCTACTTAAAGGAGCTCTCCCTAGTTCTCTCATCTTATAGTTTTCCCTTTATTTGCCGCCCACTTGCTGTTCTCTTACATAATCCACCCAATTTGACCCACCGAACACTCCTCAGTCTAGTGCTTCCACCTGTGCAGGAGTAGTTCTCCTCGCTATACCCTGTGTTGCCTCCAATTATCTGCAACTCCTGGTAATTTTCTACAGCAGACACTCACTCAGTCCATGACTTCCACCCACTTATAATGCATTTGTCATGCCCCCACCTGAAATTTCACTATCAGTGTCTCCAGTGGAAATCCTTTCTCGGGTCACTAAACTGCATATTTCTACTAATGTCCCCTTCTGTCCTTAAACGTTTGCACCCTATAGCTAACTCCTGGCACTAAAAAACCTCTCTTGCTGTGGCAGGCCCCTCTGCAGATCTGTGAATCACTTTCGTTCCTGATGAGGGCTTTTCTCGTCTCTCTATCCTGCAAGTCAAGGCCCTTTATTTATTTATTTTTTTTTTTCAATTGTTTAACCAGGAGTGGCACACTAAGTTGAAAGCTTGTTTACAGGTGTGACCTGGGAGCCAGGGAAGTTAAGTGACTTACTCAGGATCACACAGTATGCAAATAGGGGCTGTGGGATTCAAACCCAGGTCTCCACGATTTGCAGCTCAGAGCCTTAAACCACTGCACTATACTGCCTCCCTATGTTCTCCCCCACCATCTTCTGGCCCAGATTTTATCTCCCCCCTCCTTCTTACCCACACTACCATGCACACACACTCTCCCTAATCTCTCTCTCTCTCTGCCTTCTCCCCTTTAGACCCTCTCTCCCTTCTTATCCCCTCACCACCCACCTCCCATCTCTCTGAATACCTACTTGGACTGTTTCCCCATTCCCTCATTTGCCACTTACCCCACCTCCCTTTCTCCTCCCCAGCCAGACCTGTCGACATCACACTGCCTAGCCCCAGTCTTCCCTTCTCTAACTCCCTTGACTCTTGCTGCATATCCCAGCTGCCTACTCCCCCACACTTTCCTTCCCCCTCACCCACTTGCTCTAGCTTACTTTCATCCTCCTCACTAAATCTTGAGGCCCTCCTCTGTTGTGTCTGCCTCTCCGCTTATGCTCCTCCAGAAGGTCTAAGTACCCCCCCCCCAATTTTCCCTTTACCTACTCTTACTCCTCTCTGGAGATGTCCAGATTAACTCGGGTCCCCCACCCTCTCAAACTCCCTCTACACTGCCAAAGGTCTACGCATTTTCCATCTAAATGCAAGGAGCCTTCTACCCAAAATGGCAAGACAAAGAATTTTATTTCCAAGGCACCCAATCCCGGAGGCTCTGTGCGCCATACACTGTATAGCAAAGTACAAACAAATGCATCTCGGAAGCAACAGAAAATTAAAATCAGCACTCAATAATTAAAATTAACTATAGTGTAGACCGGGTCAGAAATAAGTTATTCCGTAAATGCCTGGCTGAAGAGATGGGCCTTAACCCTCTGCTTAAAAACACCAATCGAGGGGGCCTCCCAGACTACAGGTGGGAAGAGCGTGCCACAGGGTTGGCCTAGAGACACTGAAAGTTCAATCACCAGAAGTCCTGCCCTAAAAGTTTGGGTCACCCAACACTCTCATGATGTACTGTGCGTGACTAAATCTTGGCTCTCTGCCAGGATCCCAGAGTCATCCCTCTCTATCCCTGATTTCAACCTATTCCGCCAGGACCGTGGTAAGCATGGTGGTGGCGTGGCAACCTATACCAGGCAATCCCTCTCATGTTCCATCTCCCACCAAGATGCCCACTCCTCCTCCCATGAGCATCTTATTGTCTTCCTCTCCCTTCCCTCCACCCTCCCAGTCTATATTGGAGTACTATACAGCCCACCCAAAGCATCCCACAACTCCATTGTCGACTGCATCTCCACCATCTCATACCACTCAGGAAAGGGTGAGCTCATCATACTCTGTGATTTCAATCTGGACTGGCTCTCCTCTTCCTCCAAATCCACCATCCTAAAAATCAAATCACTAAACCTGTCTTAGTTGATCTCAGAGCCAACATGCCTAAACCCCAAATCTCCAAACCACTCTCTCCTCGACTGGGTGCTTACCTCCCACCCTCACTGCGTCTCTGCTGCTGGCACACTCCCTGATGCCCTAAGTTATCATTGCATTACATTCTGTGTAAGGAATGCTTCAATTCCTCAGTCAGACCCCAAGTATATATGGTATTGCCTTCTCCACACCCTGGACTCAAATTCCCTTCTCCAGGATCTAACCCAAGTGGACTGGTCTCCTTTATATTCAGCACCTAATGATGACATGGCACTCCAGTTTCTTTCTGAAACCTTAACTCAAACCTGGAATATCCATGCCCCTCTAAAAAAGGCAAGAGTAAAGCGTCGCCACCACCCTTGGATAACACCGGACCTCCTCACCCTTTGCAGAACCCGAGACAAATACTGGGCTCAATTCAAGGCTTCCCTCCTACCCTTGCATCTTCAACTCTATAAATCCCATAGAAGTGCCTGAACAAAGGCCATTAGGAAAGCCAAATCAAATTTTTCAAGTCCCAGTCTAGGCCAGATCCAGCTCTCCATCTAACTTCTGGAAAGTTCTCTGTTCTCTCCTGGACCCTCCCGTAGCACAAGCCCCCATAATCCTAAATTTTGAAGGATCGACAATTTCTGACTCTGCATCAATCACCGGTACCTTTAACACATTCTTTGTAACCTGTGCCTTCCCTGATTATTCCATTCCCACCCCTGTAAGTCCCCTTCCTACCCCTTCTGGTACAGGCTTTATCATTTCCTCTATTTCCTCCCAGTAAGTTTACCAGGCACTAATGTCACTTAACCCTACTAAAACTAGTCCAGTCGGCTTCTATCCCAAGATTCTGCATATATCAGCACCAACTATTGCCACCCCCCTTGCTCACCTCCTTAACCTCTCCCTCACTACCAGTTCTGTTCCTCAGGCCTGAAAACTGGCCAAGGTGCTCCCCTCCATGAAGGTGGGGATCCCACCTCGCCCAGCAATTTTAGACCCATCTCTCTCCTACCTGCTCTTGCCAAACTCCAGGAGTCTCTTATCTACCTGAGGCTCCTGGAACATCTCTGTGCTACTGATAGTCTTTCTCCTTTCCAGTCAGGGTTCAGGAAGCAGCACTTCATGGTCTCCTCCATGCTCTGAGTCACCGACTCTATCCAGTCAGCTATGGACAAAAGCCTTGTCACTGCTGCCATTTTCGTGGACTTGGCGAAGGCCTTTGACTCTGTCTCTCACCACCTTCTAATCCAAAAACTTAATTCTGCCAGTCTGGCTCCATCTGCCACAGATTGGGTCAGATCCTACCTTCAAAACAGACAGCAATCTGTGCTAGTAGGACACGCCCTCCCCCCAATCCTAGCCGGCGTCCCCCAAGGATCCATACTTGGCCCTATTCTATTCTCAGTATTTATAAATGACCTCCCTTCCGTCTGCTGTTCCTCCAAAATCCTTATGTATGCGGATGATACCGTGATTTACTTCTTCGGTCCCACTGCCGCAGATGTAACTGCCCCCTGCAGTGTGACTTTGATAAAGTGCAGCAATGGTTCTGGCAAAACCAGCTAAAACTAAACTCCATAAAAACAGTATAAATGTTTTTTGTTCGAGGCAAAGACTGTCCAAATCCCAAAACCCCCAACATTTATCACCCTGGACAGCTCACCTTAGAAACAGTCAAATCTTTCAAATATCTTGGCGTCTGGTTGGACAGCAACCACGACTTCTCAGCCCATATTGACTCCTTTGCACCAAACTTCACCCTAAACTCGGAGCCCTCTACTGCTACAAGGAATGCCTCCCTATGGTTACCCGCCGTGACTTGGTCACCAAAACTATTCTTCCTGTAATCGACTATGCCGACATTGTCTATGACTATGCTCCTGCTACACCCCTGGCAAGACTTGATACTCTACTAAACTCATTTTGCTGCTTTGCCACATCCCCCCCCCCCGCCTCACTCACCACTGTCTCCTCTACTCCTCCCTCTCCTTAATGCCCCTATCAGAAAGGCAACAGGTCCATAGCCTCACGTTCATCACCAAACTCTGGTTCGGGACACCCCCCCAACCTCAACTCCTGCCTATCACCAGCTAGCTCCTCCACATACTCCCTTCATTCCAAGGATGCTCGAATGTTCTCTCTTCCCCGTCCTCGCACATGCTCAGGGCAGGCAGCATTCTCTTACCAACTCCCTCACCTCTGGCATCAACTGCCATGGGACACTCGCCACTCCCCTGCTTTCACTGCCCTTAAACCCTGCACCGAGCTGTTCTGTCACTACTTGTACATGTCTTTCCCCATCCCCCCCCCATTGCCAGCCTGGATCCCTCTCAATTGCACAGTATTTTTTACCTAAGTTGTCCCAGACCCTCTGGTCTGACCTCTTGTTGAATTGTTTATTTCTCAAAATAACGTCCTATACTGTCTTTGTCCTATGTTTTCAACTTAGTGCTTTACTCCCTGCCTGCACTGTGATGCACATTGTTATTTTTTTGGCAACTTTATTTATCCTCCTGTGGCTGGTCACCTCTCAGCATCTGCCAGCCTTACTGGTCTCTTGATCCTTCGGGGTCTTAAGGTACCATGTGCACCCCGGTAGATGCCCCTGAGCCAGTCCTGAGGCATCACCCTCAGTGGCCCCCGCTGTTTCCTCCATTTACTCCCCGTGGTCTTACGCCCGAGACCTCAGAAGTGGTGGCGCATGCGTGTGGAGGTGCACATGCACACCACAGCTCCAGTGCCAGTCTCTTCAACCCTTCCTTGGCCTAACGCCGGCAGTCCTTAGGAGCGATGCTGCCACTCCGGACTCCACCAGGGGGGCGGACAAGCTCCGAGGACATCTCTTTCACCCTCCTGAGGCAGAGGGCTGGCAGCCGCTCACGTCCTCTCCCCGCTGAGCTCCGATGACCCAGGCTCATTCCCAAATCCAGGCATGGCGCGAAGTATGGCGTCCAGTACCTTAACCCTCTGCACCACCAGGCCGGCTTGTGATCCACATTATTGTATTACTGTAGTTACTCTGATGCTACTGTATATACATTTTTATTACTTGCCTGCACTATAATTTGTACACAACTGTATCATCTGTACTGTTGCCAAATGTTTTTTTTTTTTACTTTTCTATTTATAATCCCCCTGCCCTCTAGACTCCGCCACCTCAGGAGTCACCAATTGCATCTGCCCAGCCTCAGCTTACCTGCGCCACGGTGTTCCCTCCTTGTAGCCTCAGATTTCCCCACGGGCGGGGACAGAGATGGGGTGCTACAGCACCGAACTATGTCCATTCATCAGGGCACTGGACCGGGACAGGCAGGTGGGCTTGTAGAGTCTGCGCTAGGGTGCGCCGTCTTCCATGAGCCTAGAGGGTGATGTTTCAGTGTTCTGTGCTTGGAGTGCGTCCCCGACGTCAAGGCGCCCCCTGCCAATATCCGCTGTGCACTTCCCCCTCACTGTTGGACAAGGAGCGTGCTGTACCTCAGGCCTCCATCAGAGGGCAGTCAAGCTGCGAGCCATGGGTTCCCCTCCCTCCCGGGAGAGGAGAGCTGTCCTCCGGATGCTTGATCCTCTCCCTCCCCTGACGACCCCCAGGGATCCAGGCTCGCTCCTGAACCCGGGTCGCCGGAGTATTGCGAGGTGTGGTGTCCATCGCCTCAACCCTCAGCACCACCAGGCCGGCCGCCAAATGTTTGTTATGTATCATTTTACCCCCAGGTCGCACCTGGAAATGGGCCTCAGCTCAGTGTGCCTTTCCCGATTACTAACTGTTAAATAAATAAATATTACAAGCATTGCCAGCAAAGATAAAAGCCACTTGTTTGTAAAGTGAGTAATTGAACTGACAGAAGAATGCCTTTCTAAAACAAAAACAACAAAAACACCTGACAAATACCTCCCCCCCCCACACACACACACACACACTCAAACCAGAGGGATACTGGGATGTATAGAAAGAGGCATCACCAGTAGAAAACCGGAAGTTGTTATCCCTCTGTACAGACAGTTGGTGAGACCCCATCTGGAGTACTGCATGCAGTTCTGAAGACCCCATCTCTGCAAGGACATAGACAGGATGGAGGCAGTCCAGAGGAGGGCAACTAAAATGGTGCAGGGTCTGCAGCAGAAGCCATATGAAGAGAGACTAAAGGAGCTTAATATGTACCCTTGAGGAATGGAGGGAGAGAGGACATGAGAGAAACTTTCAAGTACCTCAAGGGAATCAACAAAGTCCAAGAGGGTAGCATCTTTCAGAAAAGAGATGCAAGAACAAGGGGTGCAATTTGAAGATAGAGGGGCGGCTCAGGGCAATGTGAGGAAGTATTTTTCATGGAGAGGGTGGTGGATGCATGGAGCAGCCTTCCTGAGGAGGTTGTGGGGTCAAAAACAGTGGGGGGATTCAAGAATGCGTGGGACAGACATAAGGCAGTCCTAGTGGGGGGTAGGAGGAAGTAGGCTGTTGGTTAACTAGGATCTGCAGCTTATCCAATAGGTAGGGAAATGGGCAGACTAGGTGGGCCATGCAGTCCTTATCTGCCATCAAAGTCTATGTTTCTAACCAGTGTTTAAGCTAGAAGTGTAAAATCCCATAGCAATTTTTAGCCAAATTACAAAACTCTTACCCATCACTGAATCTGGATCTGCAGGGAGTGGATTTGTTGTACCAGTCTGGCTATTTGAAGAATGCTATTCATAGCTAATGACAGAAATGGTTAACAAAATGTTATTTGGCTAGTGGCAGCTTCAACCCCGTCATAAGACCTATTGCCACATGCCCACCCTACTGCTGTTTCACATCTCAGTATTGTTCTTTTCTGTTTTCCTAAGCAGTATACAGCATTCTTTCACCATGCTGGGGGAAGGTGCCCTTTTAAGTTGTCAAGGACTGGAATGACCTTCCACTACAGCTTTAGGTGGCTGTCCCTTCCCTTCCCATAGGGCTTTGCTTAAAGATTACTTTCTGAACATAATGGATTGTAACAGTGACAAATGATTATTCATTTTATTACATGGTGTAAGTAACCCTTTATGACAATGTACTATGTACTGAATTGTGTATACTCTTATTGTTTTACATTGATTGTGGTCAACCATTAATTGACTGTGGTGGACTATAAAAATGGATGCTTGTTGTCAATAGACTTACCTGTGGATCAAATAAATTAATCAACCAATAAATAAATAATAAAAAAAACCTGCAAACCCAAAGAGCACATTTGCAAGCCATGCATTCCTGTCTGTGCTGCATTTCAAATATTGTGACAAGGTATCTTCTGTGTGTTAAAGGGGAACAGTCAGCACCAAGGGCCCCACACTAGAGTGGTACTGGTCCTAATGTGCACTTTGTGTGCAAAAGCATTTTGGTTCACTTACGGCTTACTGTAGTAACTAATTGGACTAATTTTTAATTTTTTTTTGTCAATTCTGTTTATACTCCTCTCACTGCCTTACCCAGACTCTCTTAAGGGGGTTGCTCGTCTCAGCCATGATCCCGCCCGCCTGAAGTCCTCCGTTACTCCTCCGTCAGTCACCTCTCCATCCACCACCTGGCCACCCGGCTCAGAGTCCCCCTGGGTGGGACCGCCTACTCCTCCTGGCCTCTATCTGTAATCTAGCAGAGCAACCAGGCAGGGAGGAGAGCCAGAGGTATGAACAGAGAGACCTGGCACAGGGCATGGTTGGCTGGCCCCTGTACTCCCCTTCACCTACCGGGATGCAGGGCATTTTCCACCCCCTTGTATGGCCGTGCAATGACGTCGGCACACTGAGTGACCGAGCCTGCCCACTCCCGCAGACACCCGCAGACACCAGACCCCATCTACTTGTCCCCACCCCCAGGTATATTGCCCCCAGCCTCCACCAAGGGCCACCACCTGAGCGGGGAAATTTCTGGAATTCACCCCAGGAGAAGAGAGCAGTCCTCCGAATGCTCAATCGTCTCCTTCCCCTGCCAACCCCCGATGGCCCAGGTTTGTTCCCGAACCCGGGTCGCTGGCACGGCACGAGGTGTGGTGTCCAGCGCCTCAACCCTCAGCGCCACCAGGCCAGCATGCATTGGACTAATTCTGCTTAGTTCTAGGCTGACATCATTTGTTACTACAAATCCTAGATTCCCCTGCAGCTGACATCAGAGCAGTAGTCAGCAGTGGGAGATTCAGTAGTCTGCAGTGCAAGTTAGAGCTTTTATAATCTCCAGTCAGATGTGTTCTGGGTCTGCTTTTCTCCAGGGACTAAGCAGAGTCCTTTGTGATGTACTTAGCCCAGAAAGGACAGTGGGACCTGCAAACAATAGCCTGCAGTGCATGTTTCAGTTTTTATATAAGCTCTGATCTTTTGTTTGCTGGTCCTGCTGTCCTCCCTGGGCTAAGTACAGTCACAGATGACTCTGAGTCTGTACTTAGTCCCTGGAGAAAAGCAGACCCAGAAAACATCTGATCGGAGATTATGAAGGCTGTTATTATGCACTGCAGGCTGTTGAGTCTCCCACTGCTGACTGCTGCTCTGATGTCAGCTGCAAGAGATTCTGGGATTTATAGTAACAGAAGATGTCAGCATAGAACTAAGCTAAATTAGTCTGACGTAGTCTACTGTATTACAGTAAACAGTAAGTAAACTAAAATGTTTTTGCACACAAAGTGCACATTGGGACAAGCCCCATACTTGAGTGTGGGGGCCCTTTGTGCTGACTGTTCCCCTTTAGGTTTGTCACAGGCTATCTCCAATATGTTTGCACTTGCAAACTTTACGTTAAACTCCATCACTCCCCACGCAGCCAGTGCTTGCTCTGTGGGACCCACCTTCCCACCTCATTGATTTTCTGCCATTCTCTCCTCTCCTATTTTTCCAGGCTTGTTTAAAAAAAAATAGTGCCAGGAGTGGACCACAACTTTTAAATCATTCTCTTCCTCAAACTGACCTTCCAGTCCCTCATATACTCATATTTAAATACTGCCCCCCGCACCTGACCTCTAGCTATGAAGAAGGGGACCAGTAGTAGTTCCTATTCCGGCTAACTCCGTGCACCCTCTCCATTGTATTACATGCAGTGGAGTGAGCGGACATGCAACCAGAAAAGGGGGAGGGGCAGAGCATTCGGCACTATTCATGATGCTAGGCAGGCTAACCAGTCAGTCTGTCTAGCATTATCAGTGTAATAGTCTGCTCTACCCCCTTCCCCCAGTTGCGTGCCTTCTTACTCCAGTGCATGCAGTACTTACAGTGAAGCAAATGATCTTCTATGTGTGTTGGGGGGACTGAGTTAGCTGGGATAGAACTACTACTACTACTACTTCCCAACCAAAATAATGGATCAGGGTTTGGGAGACCAGCTCTTAAACAGTACCGTTTGGGGTACCAGCGGGGTTGCATCGGGAAGGGGGTAATGATATAAAAGACATGGTGGGCTTCTAGCATTGTGCTAGGAGCCTGTTTTATTTTGTAAACAAGCCTGGGAGAATGGGGTGGGGTGGAATATCATATACCCCTATCTGTAGCGTACCTGACCTGCATGTCAAGTTACTAAATTATGAGTCAGAGTGTTTTTTTTTTTTTTTGCTTAATCCAATGAAAGGAAGGGTTGAAGTGTGGCCCATTCAGTTGCAACGATGTTTTAAATGGGCCCACCGCTTCTGTTAGTGAGTTGGCAAAATTTCTTGTTCTGTGTATTTGATTATCAGTTTTATGTCATATTTGTTGTGTGAGTAGCCCCCTCCTTAGGAGGAGGGCTTACATGGATGCGATTGGTGCCACCCATCTTCTTCCTAGCTCTGGTCCCAGGACTGCCGCTGGAAATGGGACTGGAGGAGCAGCCAGGAAAAGATCGTCCCATTTGCGCAATGCGGTGTGTGCAGGTTCAAGCTGCTGTTGGCTCAAATGTTTTTTGGCGCTGGAAGCACCCACCCATCAGCAGGAGCCCTGAAAGCCACATCAGCATCCAGCTAGTACCTCCCCAGTGTTATCCAGCCCCGGGGACTTCAGTGGGCATCAGTGGGCATGGAGGCACTGGGTGGGGAGGAGGAAGACCGAGCGGGACATTTGGCACACTGCACCTTTAAGAGCAAGCAGCTTCCTGCCACCCTGGAGTCAGCCAGCAGGACGGGGAGGGGAGCAGAGAACAGACCTCCTATTTGGGAGCACAGGAGTTATACCCTGTCCAAACAGCCACTGGAACATTAGGCCCATCAAATACAGGATACAGTACACTGAAAGAGGCAGCATACATAAAGTAAAAATAAAGACTTGTGGAGCCCAGTGCTCCATTGAAGAAAGTGGCCTCCATCTTGGTGACCCACAACCTGGACAGCAGCCATTCAGGGAGCAACAAGACAAAAACAATGATTTGTGGGAGGATGATGCAAGAGATTCTTCCCATTTGGACTGTGGGCTCTCTCCTGGGCTCAAGTCCATGAGAGAGAGAGAGAGAGAGAGAGACAAAGTGTTTGTGCCAGAAGGGCATCATCAGAGTGAAGTATCTGTGCCAGAAGGGCACCATCAGAGTGAAGTGTTTATGCCAGAAGGGCACCATCTGCACTGAAGCGTTTGTGCCAGAAGGGCACCATCAGAGCTGAAGTTGAGATAGTGCCAGAAAGTGCACAGTTCAAAATAAAAGAAGAGATTGTACCACAAAGGGCATCATGAGTGCAAGGTAGTGGCCTAGCCAGGCCATATGTCCTCCAAGTCCTCTCCTGGGCTTGTCCAGAAGATTTATTGGCGTCCTCCCAAGGGCTTATCCAGAAGATTACCAATAGTCTTCCCCAGGGCTCCTTCCTTGTGAACCTACATCTGGTTTCACTCATTTACAGAGACTGTATCCTGTTTAAGACAGCTCAGAGCCAGGCAAGGGGTCAGCTAGCCCTTATCAAGTGGGGCAGATCAGGGAACAAGGAGCCATGGGTGCGGGCCCAAGTGCTAGGGTACTCTTGACCCCTTTGGGGGAGTCGGACAGTGGGTTGCTCCTGAGTCTGGGCTCCTTGGGAACTGGGAAGTGGCTGCATAGTGCTTCTGTATCCTGGGCAAGATTCCGAAGAGCCATGACCAGAGAAGTGTCAGCTGGAAGGGCGTCATACCAAAGAAGTGTGAACTAGAAGAGATGCATTTGAAGAGTGGAGGCAGAAGGGCTGCGACTTGAGAGCCAGTACAGAAGAGCTGCATTTTCAGGTGTGAGACAAGAAGGGCTGAGATGTGGTCATTTGCTCAAACAAATAGAAGACTTCTGGGCTGCTTTCCTGCTCCTGTGTGCCCCGCCCCCCACCCGCTGCTCCTGATTCATCATTCTGTTCCTGGTCTGCTGCATCCAGTGGTTATGTGAGTGCTGGCATTGCTGGCAAGACTTTTCTATTTTCCCTGTTGGATTACAATTTGGGTTTCCAGTTTTGTTTGAAAGTTCAGGCAAGTTTGTTGGGACTGCATTCTTTATTACTTTTGTGCTAGCACACTATGGCCTGTAGGGGGAGTTAAAATGAAAGCTTGCTAAGTTCCTCAAGTGCACCACCAAAAGATCTCGGGCAACGTAACAACCAGGCCAGCACCAGAACTCTAACCTAACTCTTGGGTGCTCCGAGTCTATTGGTAGTAGCTTTATTACTTAGATCTGTAGTTCTACTACTGGTACCAGTTTCAGAGTATTCTGCACCCTGTGTAATGTATTTATCCCCGTGAGCCCCTTGCTTGGGCAGGTGTGCTGTGTATGGTGTGCTGATTGTGGGGGAAATGTTCAATGGTAACCTGCAAGTGCTTAACCCATTTTTCCTTCTCCAGCTACCCAAGGCTGCATGCCAAATAAAGCAGTGTTAATTGTTTGCATTTCTGTATATGCACCCTCAGTTTGTGCATCCTGACTGAATTATTGTTGGGTAAAGGTAACGGCTGTTGGTGGTCCCCAGGGGTGTTCTTGCTAACATAGGGAGGTGGGTGGGTACTGCTTCCCAGAGGGCAGTACTGCACACAATATCTGGCCCACTTATTGTCTCGGGGGGAGGCACTGTGGTATTTTCTAATTTGGGACGAACCCCCTACTACTGGAGAAGAAACTAACCCAATCCCTCAAGCAGCAGGATGGACTTTCCTTGTCTGCTTGTGCAAATTCACTTGTGCAAGACATTCTGAATATGGCAACAATTATTTATTTGAACATGGAAACTATAGCCAGTGGTGGCAGGAAAAGACCAGTGATCCATATAGTCTGCCCACAGTACTCTATCATACTCTGAGACCTGTTGTCTATACAATAAGATGTCAACTCCATCTCAGCTGTGCTTGAAACCATTATGGTTTTGGTGCCTCCCACTTCATCTGGCAGACTGCTTGACAGTTCAACCACTCTTTGTTTTTTTTTTATAGACACTTTATCCTCCTTCTGCCCCTGGCTTCCCCCTTCTGACCAACCCCCCCTCCCCCAGCCCCATCACCCCAGTATCACCAGGTCTTACCCCTGCCCGGTCACCGGGTGTGGAGCCTGTGAGAGGTCGGTCGTCATCTTGCAGCCAGAGGTGTTTTTCCTCTTTTTCTCCCTTCCCCGTTGCTGGGGCACACATGCAGGACATGCGCACATAGAGGCATGTGTGCATCCGCTGAAGTCCCAAAGCACCCTCCCTATGTCTGGCTCCTCTGACCCGCACTACCCTCTGGCCTTCACCTGGGGGTAGTCATTCAGCAGGAGTGTCAGTCCTCCCTCCCTGGGAGAGGAGAGGAGAGCAGTCCTCCAGATGCTCGATTCTCTCCCTCCCCTGCTGACCCCCAATGGCCCATGCTCCTTCCCGAACACGGGTCACCGGCATGGCGTGAGGTGTGATGTCCAGCACCTCAACCCTCAGTGCCATTGGGCCAGCTGCTCAACCACTCTTTCTGTAAAATACAACTTCCTTGCGTTCCTCCTGAATGTTCCCCCCACCAGCTTCCATCATGTCCAGTGTTTCTGATTTGCTATTCCTGTTGAGCAGTTCCTCACAGTTTTCCTTGTTTCTTCCTTTCTGGAACTTGAAGGTCTCTATCTTATTGCCCCATTGTCGTCTGGCCTCCAGTGAGTACATGTTTAGTGCCCTAAGTTGATCCTCACAGGATCTGCCCTGCTGGCCGTCAATCATTTTTTTTACCCTATGCTGCACTGTCTCCATCTTGTTAGGTAAGGACTCCAGAACTGGGCACAGTACTCCAGGTGTGACCTCACCAGTGATCTATAGAGAAGAAGTACTACCTCTTTCCTTCTACAGTCAAACCCCCCCCCGTACCCCCCAGCATCCTGTTTGCCTTACTGTAAGCCTTGTTACATTGGCTAGATTGTTTAAGGGAGTCACTGTAGGTGTCTTTCCTCAAAGATAGTGCCCAGCTAAACCACCCCATCCAGTATTCCTTCCTGCTCAGTATGTGTTTGCCAAGAATGCATGCCGAGGTGAAAACAGCTTGTTTCCAGATGAGTCCAGGGGAAAATAGTGCAGGGAGACAGAATATTACATAATGAATAATATAATGTGCATAGTAAAAGGTAGAACAATGGTCAGTGTCACCATAAAAGAAGAGGATATGTGCAAAGTGAGGCAGTATGCAGAACAAGCATGTGGGTCTCCAGTAGAGAAGGTCCATTGTGCTCTTTTAAGATAGGAGACCATAAATAATAGCTGTTGGGGAAGAAAATATAACTTGGTTAACTAAGGCAGGAATAAATAAAGCAGTGATGGTTGTGAAAGGCAATTAGAGATATTGAGGCAAAGGGCTGGGGATGCCCACTCCTCCAGGCTTATTGGAACAAGGTACTTCAGACAATCGCCAACATACTTGGGAAAAACTCCCAATTTGGTGCTGGTAATATCTTACTTGGGATACCACACGCAGAAATAAATACCAACAGCATACATTATTTTTATTGCTGCTGCTATCAAAACTGTCACATTGAATTGCCTTTAAAACAAAGATCCCCGCAGACTCTATGTTAAGATATTTGTTCTTCCGTACAAAAGGTGGAGTTTATTATTGCACTTGTCAAAATTTACAGAGGGCAAGGATGTTTCATGGTGGCGGCCATTCCGTTAGTATAATAGTATAACTTTGAGGACAGCAATAAGGCTTTCTACTACTACATAAGATCAATCTGACAAACAAATGTGAATATTGGTTTAATAATGCAACGGAACTGGGTCTGTGCAAATGGAAAAGATATGGGAGACTTATTAAACAACTGTTTCTGCTCATTAATACTACTTAAACAACAGGTGTGGAGAGAAATGCCACAGAATAAAACTGATATCTTTGCACCCACTTTGCAAGGTTTGATAGCTTGCATTTTTGGGGGTATGCCTCAACTGATACCTAGCAAAGTTGGGAACATCCCAGTAGAATACTGAACCATTCTGAGAGCAGCTTGCACAGTGCTGATGACATCACAATAGTCATGTGCTATACTGAAGCCAGCAGTTGAAATCAAACAAAAACAGTTGCATCGTCATACAGACAGATTATTTAACTCTTAGGCTGTCGACAGAATTAGAACATATAGGAATTCTGGGCTGATATCAGTCCACAGCACAACAAGGGTTAAAAGTTATAACTATTAAACCAATGTTGTATAAATTGAATGTGCAATGGTCTGACAAAATATGCAGTTTATCATCACTTATGAGGGTGCAGGACTTAACGCAGCTCACTTGTTTATCTGCCGCTTGTGAGTTATGGTCCTGCCCACTCACGCTTGAAGATAAATTGCATATTTTGAGTCAGGCCATTGCACGTCCGCTCTCTAGATCACTGAGACCCCATTTGGAATACCGTGCCCAGTACTGGAATCCACACCTAAGGAAAGACAAAGACAGGCTGGAGATGGTGCAGCATAGCGTAACCAGAGTGACACAGGGCTAACAGGGCAGGTTCTATGGGGAATGGCTTATGACACTGAACATGTATTCACTGGCGGTCAGAAGGGAGATGTGAGAGGGGAGATATGATGGTGACCTTCAAGTTCCTGAAAGTAACGAATCAGGTAAATTGTTCAGAACTATTCAGCGGGTGTGGTGAGTCAAAAACAAGGGGACATGAGTTAAAGCTGATAAGGGAAGATTCAGGAGGGACATGAGAAAGTCTTACATTACAGAGAGGGTGGTTGAACCATAGCACAGCCTACTGGCTGACGTGGTGGGTGCAAAACCCATCAGTGGTTTCAAGCACTGCTAGGATCAAGATAAGGGATTAATAGTTACTCAGAGGTGGTAGCAGTAAGGCAGAGGTACAGAGGGGAGAGAGCATAAATCTTAGCTAGACATTAGGTTCCATGGGATCATAGGGTATAACAAAGCAGACTGGATGGACTAAGGGTCTTTTTCTGCCAGCGTTGTCTATGTTTCTATGTAATGATTGAGCCACTGACTACAGTTATAACTCTGACACTAGAAAGGAACATTAGGAAAGTCAAAGCTTTTAGTGTAGACGCACTTAGTAGGTTAACCAACTTAAACCCAAATAAGTCATCAAGACCAGACAATATGCACACCAGAGTACTCAAGGAACTCATGGCAGTGCTAGCGAAACTACTTAACAGCATTCTAAATCAGTTGCTTAGGAAGGCTCGGTCCTAGAAGACTGGAGACAGCAGGGGAAAAGTAGGAAATTACAGACCAATTAGCCTGCCATATGTTGTGTGCAGGATATTGGAGGCAATTGTCAAGGAATGTATTTTGAACTATCTTAAGGGCAAAAACATAGAGAACAACTCTCATCAATTCCTTTGACCTTATCAAGGTGATGGGAAAACTTATTATAAATAGGTTTGAGCAAGAATCCAGGTCACTTGGTATCTCTGACACAGCACAGCATGGATTTCAAAAGGGAAGATCCTGTTCTACCAACATAAACAGATGAAGAATGCCAGCAGATACAGGGCTGATGGTCTGTCTAGTCTGCTCGAGTATGCAGCTAGTAGTCTATTACACTGCAACTGCTCATCCCTCTCTTACCCGCATATCCAATTTCGTGCCCAGACTAGCTGTTACTCCTCCCCCCAGTGCCTCATTGGCGACCTTCCCCCTGACTTTGTCCCTTCCCCTCCTAAAACTGCCCACCGTCTTCAAGGATACCACCTCCTCAGGCAGTGCATTCCACCCTGTCACCACTCTTGTCTGTGAAATAGTGCTTTCTCATTTCCCTTCTGAATCTACCACCCTCCAACTTTAGATTGTGCCCCATAGTGTCCCTCCCGCTCCTTAATCTTAACCAATCTAATTAGTTTCTGTGAAACAGTTAGCCTAAGTTTAGACTTGGGAACACCTACATATATATATTTGAATTTCAAGAGGGCATTTGATACTGTCTCACATGATAAACTATTATCAAAACTAACAGAAATAGGATACTGTACATGCCTAATTAAGTGGGTATGCTCATGGCTCCAGGGTAGAACTCAGAGAGTAAGGCTCATGAAGCACTTGTCAAAAGAGGAAAGTGTTACAAGCAGGGTTCCCCAGGGGTCGGTGGTGGGCCATTTCTTCTTCAACTGCTTCATCGCGGACTTCCACATCGGACTGAACAACAAAACAACCAAGTTCGCAGACGACAGAAAAATAACTTGTGAAGCAGACACTGAGACCAGATACCTGTCCATGGTAAATGACCTTAAACAAATTGAGCACTGGGTTATTTAAACAAAATGCAATTAAACCTGCAAAAATGCACTGTTTTACATCCTGGATTCAATAACCCAATGTGGTCATATCGCCTAGTAGAACATGAATTACCAACTGTGACAAGTGA
Organism: Neoceratodus forsteri; assembly: GCA_016271365.2. Lineage (NCBI taxonomy): Eukaryota > Metazoa > Chordata > Ceratodontiformes > Ceratodontidae > Neoceratodus > Neoceratodus forsteri. The sequence goes on from CM057452.1 coordinate 1,524,447,637, forward strand.
AAAAGATCTGGGCATCCTTATAGAATATTCTGTAAATATGCATACACATGTACATACAACTACATAAACCGCTAACAAATACATTAACATAATCCAAAAAGCATTTATTACCAGGGATGAATACACCATTGCTAGCTTGTACAGATCATACGTTAGATGACATGTGGGTTATGGATCCCATTTCTAGTCACCACAGCAAAAGCTGAATATTAACCTTTTGGAGAGGGTTCAACGGTGGGCTACCAAGCTAAAAACCAGTTTAAGGCATAGGCCGTATGAGAACAGGCTTCAAAAATTGCACTTAATAACACTGGAACAACAACAAAGAAGGGTTAGGGGCAACTATCTACATTTTTTTAATATAACTAAAAATCAAGAACTACTTTCTGCATACAACATCGCTCCCCTAGCAAGACCAGTTGCCCTTAGATCCCATAATAGACCATTTGAAATCCAAAGAGCTAATACCGCAAAGTGATAAAATTATTTTACAATCAGGGCCCCAAGACTCTGGAACAGACTCACCCAATACCTGGTTGAACTGGATGACTCCAGACAATTCAAAAGAGAACTTGTCATTTCATTTTAATATTTTAAAACCTGGTTAGTCAATTAACAGAAATCTGCCCATTTTCATGGAAGGCCAGGGTAAGTAAGACCCCTGATACAGTACCACATTGTGGACTGACAGAGAAAAGTACCAAACGGAGCATGCCTGAACTAATTACTTAACTGCAACCGTTAAAAGTTGGTTGTCGAAAAGACAGGTGAAAGTTAAAGTGAATGGGGATGTCTTCAGGTGACGTGAAGTGTCTGGCAGAGTGCCGCAGGATTTGGTTCTCCAGCCACTGCTTTCTAACATTGTTATATTGAATACTGGTGCCTGTCCTGAGAGAGACAGCAGGTAACAAAGTTTGCTGATGATGCAGAAATCAGTGATATTGTCGAAACAGCGGACCAACAGAGATTGCTTCAGTAGGACTTGGACATTGGACAGATTGGTACTCTGTGCAGACTTTTGGAAATTGAAATTCAGTACAGACAAATGTGCTGTAATGCTGTTGAGTAAAAGAAACCAAAAAGTGGCATACTTTGTAAATAGAGCAAGATTCAAATCAGTGGAGAGGGAAAAATAGCTGGATAATTGATAATGGTCTGAACTTTAAGGATCAACGTGGAAGCATCATTTAGAAGTGTAATGGGATAATTGGTAGCACAAAAAATACATTGCAGAAGTAGATCAAGGGCAGTGATGCTGCCATTGTATCAGTCACTGGTGTGGCCACACCTGGAATGTGCAGTGCAACTTTGGCACCATATCATATGGGTGAAACAGCAAGAGCTGAAAGAGTACAGAGGAGAGTGACTAGAATGATTAGTGGTATGAGGGGGAAAACTTACACAGAGAGATTGTCGGAGTTGAGCTTGTTCTCTCTGGCATATAGGATGCTGAGAGGGGACATGATTTTTGCCACAGAAGACACATAATTCCTTGAAACATTGCACTTAACTAGAAGGTCATGCAGAATGGAAACTAGAAGATTATCTGTCCAGCTCAAGGGAACATTATTTGGGAAAAGGGAAGGTGCTTCTTTACACAGAGGGTGGTGGACACCTGAAACAGTCTGCCTGAATCTGTGGTAGGGATCTCCTTTAATAACCAATTGGACAAGTACCTCAAAGCACAAAACATTCAGTGTTATGACAACTGATAAGTGAGGGATAGCCCTCATGTGCTGTCTTAACTGTGTCTTGTCTTGATCTTCTGTGTTCCTATGTTCTAACATTAGAAGAAGAAGAAGATCCAAACTCATGATCATAGGTGATTAGGTCACTCAGGCATACATACAATAAGTAACCCGCCATATACACCTCCCTTACCCCCTCCCAAATGAGTGAACATCTTTTGAATTTTGAGGTAAAATGAATTATCTGTTTATTGTATTATTATTTTTTTATTTAAGATAGATAAGGACAGGCGGGAGACTGTAATGTAGGGTAACCAAAATTATTCAGGGCCAGCAGGGCAGATTTTATGAGGATCAACTTAAGGCACTGAGCATGTACTTGCTGAAGGCGAGATGAGAGAGGAGAGATATGGCAGAGATTTTTAACTTCCTGGAAGAAATTAACAAGGTAGACTGTGAGAGGCTATTTAGCATAAGTAGCAGATCAAGAGGACAGGGGCATGAGTGAAAACTGACAGGGGGGCAGATTCAGGAAAGTTTTATTTTACAGAAAGTGTGGTGGAACCATGAAACAACCTGCCAACTGATGGGGTGAGTGCCAAAACTATCAGTGGTTTCAAAGACAGCTGGGACAGAGTGAAGGGCTTACAGGTTGCTCAGGGTGACAGCAGTACGGCAAGGATCATGGGGATGGCTAGTGTGGGTTAGAACCCCGAATGTGCACTAGGTCGTGGGTTTGTTAGTGTGGATGGGCCAGTGGTCTTTTTCTGCTGTCATTGTCAATGTTTCACTGTTTCCTTATTATTGCATTCAGTTATCCAACTTTAGAATGATCAATATCTATATTTATATTTCATTTTGTTTCAGCTCTTTGCATTTGTGTATTTGGTGTCCCTCCCCGTCATATGGAGCCACCTTGTAATTTAAATTATTATTAGGTTGTAATTTTTGCCATTCCCACAGTGACGTTCGCAAATAGGCTATTTAAATTTATCTTGTATAAACTCCTTTAACCCTCCAGTTTCCACCTCCTCCAGGGTGGACGTGGAAACCAGCCTTGCCTCAGTGCACTTCTCTGGTTACCAATTTTCAAATAAAGAAATATTCTTTGTCAATAAGTTTAGGTCTTGACACTCTTTAAGTACTTAAAGGCTATAATATGATATATGAAAGAATTTGTATACACTGTTAATAGCTGTGTAAATATAAATGGCATATTGTGTTTTTTACTCATAATAAAATACAGGTTCCATAGGGAGTGGTAAGGGGGTTGTACAGGTGAAAGTGAGAGGCTTGGGGAAGAGAGGAGAGAGAGAGAGAGAGTGTGAAACTGGGGGGTCAAGTGCAAGTATAGACTTGAGAGTGATCATAGGCTAAAAGGCAGAGGTGCATGGAGGAGGAAAATCAGATAGAGGGGGGAGGCTAGACCAAAGCCAGGGAAGCCAATAGAATAAAGCAACCTGACCTGCAGAGGTCTTTTTGTGGGGCGGGTGGTTGGAGGAGGGAACAGACATGACAGAACAGGAGGAAGCTGAGATGGCTGGGGAGAGAACCAAGTCAGAATTTGGAGATGAGGCGAGACAGTGGGGAGCCAGCTGTCTTCAAGTGAGAGTAGAGAGAGGGAGGAGTATAAGGAAAGTGATGAGTATAGGGGGCAGGGCAGTTAAGGGCAAAACAGCAGAAGGAGTGGAAGGAGGGGGTCCAATCTAGCTTGGGTAGATTTGAGGGCAGTGCCACATCCCCATAGTTAAACACCGGGCAGAACATTTTCACAACTGTTCCCCAATGAAGATGGCCCACTATACATCTGAGTTGCATGAGCAACATGATTTGCATGTGTGGTGGGTCAGTTTATGAGTGTGGAGCCCATAGCGGGGGAAACAATCATTAAACATGGTAAATAATGCTCTCTGTGCTACTAAAGTACCTGACCAGTATGCAGTTTGACAGAAAGGAGTAACATTTTCCACCTTGGGGGCAAGAGGTTTCCCACATTCAAAATGCACAAACTGTATATCTACTCAGATTGCCCTTGCTTTCTAATTTAAATTGTATCCAAACCAGAAATCAATTTCAACAGCTGTGCCCCCTCATCCTTAGACAATAGCAATGAGCATGCCCATGTCTTGGAAATAAATAGTGTAAAATAAGCTGTGACAGAAATGACGGCCTCCAGCAATATACCTGACTCGCTGCATCGGCATTTAATTTGATAGTTTTTTTTTTAATATATACATCTCACTTGATTTATTATCATGGAAATTGGCAGGTCAAAGTGATTCTTTTCTCATTTAGGCTTTATTATGATTGATGTATTTTCGCAAGTATTTGTGCTCTGAAGAGACTGTGCAGTCGCTGTACTAAATTAGGAGTGATCCTTGCAAACTGATGCACTTTTCAGATGGAGTACAAAGAACTGATGTTTGTTTTGCCTGAAAAATACGTGGCAGGGCTCAGGATCGCTGAAGGCACAAGTTTATTTATTTATTTGGTTTTTGATGACCAGGTAAGTGCACTAGACTTTAAATGTGTCTATATTCAGGCATAACCCAGGAGAATGCAGTCAAAACAATCATGAAACATAGTACAGAGAAAATATTAAAATATCCCTTGCCTTTTACAACCTTGCTGTCCACCCCCACCCCCCACCATACTTGTATCTCTCCATTCTTGGTTTTCTTCCACAGGCCACCCCCTACCCCTTTTCATTTACCCTCTGCCCTTACCTCTCCAAACCCGCTGTCCGCTTCCCCTTCCTGCATCTCTCCATCATGTTTTTTTCCTGCCTTAGCACCCCCCTCCTCATTCCCCTCTGCCCACCCATCCCTTGCCTTGCCTTTTTCCCTGTCCCTCCCTCCCTCCCTAACTCTCTTGCAGCTCCTCCCTCCTCCACCCTCAGTTATCACCGCTCAATCTGGCCCTCTCCCATAACCCCACCCTAGTGCCCCTTGCGCTCTTTCCTCCCTGTCTGTTTTAGCGAGCTTGGTATTTCATCTTTGCACTTAAGAACTCCTTTAACCTCTCAGCACTTTGACAAAAGAACTGTTTAAATTTCAGTCTTGCTATGTTTTCCTCGCCATTAAGCCTAGTATTTGTGAACATTTCTGCTGTTTGTAACCAATATTTGGTCCTGATGCATAATGTCTCTGTATTCGTCATGTGCATTTCTTTAAGTGCTGAACTAGTTGGTAATTCTGTGATTGGATGCTTGTTATTTGTACTGTTTCTCTGACGTGGAACCTCTGTGAAAGAGCCTCTGGCTCAAAGATCCTTCCCAATATATATAAATATATACAACACAGTGTGAAGCATAAAGCTAGTAATAGATTACTAAGTAGTTGCATGAGTAAATACAAGTAACAAGGAGAAATCGGCATAAATGAAAACGAACATAGTGCAAGACAGCAAAATATACAGTGTTGGGGTAAAATAGTTGCTGATCTAAAAACAGCAAAAAAATAAAAATATACAGTGTTGGGGGTAAAGTAATTGCAGATATAAGAACAGCATAAAAATAGATATTGTGTAAACAGGGAGAAAATCAGTACAGGAGCAGCAAGCCCAAAAATGAACAAAGCAAAGCAGTTAGCCAGACGTTTATCTTCCAAAAGTTCCGTGAGGCTTGACACATTATTGAGGGGTGCGTTCTGAATAGTTGTGCTGCTGTAGGTAGCAGCAGCACAGAACAGTTTCTGCACATTCATTTTTGATCTTTGGGTAGATCTATTACATGTAGTTGGGTCAAGCAACTAGATGCCCCTGAAGGAAAAGAAAATAGACACCTAATGAAAGGATCTAATAATTTCATGATGCGAAAACTACATTTCTGAAAGTTTCATCATCCCTAAGTCTTACACTGAAGCTAAATATATACATCTGCTGCAAAAGATATGCTCACTCTTATTTGTTTTTTTTTTTTGCCAAACCAAATGCTCCCAACAATTTTCTATTTTTGGTGTGTCAGTCGTTTCCAGTCTGTACCTGATATTTGTCAGTGACGCGAGTGCTATGTTATGTACAAATTATTATATTACTGTGCACATGTGGCACGGATGTACTGTAGCAGTTATGATTCCTAGAAGAAAGAAGACAGCAAATGACATTTGAGCCTCATTAAACTGCAGAAAAATGTATTGTTTTAATTTAGGGTTGAATACCCCCAAGGTAGTAATAACTCCCCAACCAGCTTGACTGATCTCGGGATTAACACAAAATGGCATATTTTAAAGGAATATGCAGCGTTTTTTTGTTTTGTGGAACTGGATTTATTCAGTTGTACAACAACATCTCATTCATAACTCTGTCTTTCTTCTGTCATTACTCAAGGGTGCAGCAGGAATACTCTTCCCTTTTTTTTTTTTTGAATACTCTGTTTATTAAGCAAAATTTCTCTTGAACACAATACATATACAGGATAAACTTCAACAAACACAAAAAAAGACTTACAGACAGACAATCTTCCCTTCCGCTTAACAACACACAGTGCAACACAAAAAGAGAGAGAAAAAAATTTTTTTTTTTATCATGTACCCTCCTTTAACTCATCCAGATTAAATCATTCAAATTAACTCATTTAGTACAGCTCATTTCATTTGGATGCAATTGAGTGTGCAATATCTTCCATACTACAGTGTGTATTCAGGTATTAGGCCACATCACAAGGAGCCCTTCCCTATTATTTTATTCTACAGATAATATCCATATCCTTATCTTAAGATATACCACTTGGGGTATCAGGTCCTCATCCCAGTGAGAGAGAAAGGTGTTTTGATATTTAAATGTTAAGCCCCTCACGAAGCATCAAATTTTCAGACACATTCAGGGATGCCAGAAAAGGAGCCCACTCCCTTAGAAACCACTCCTCTTTATCCCTTACAGCCCAAGTAAGCCTTTCTAGGGCAAGCAAACGAATGATCATTTTCCGCCATTCCACCACTGTGGGCCCATTTCCAGCGACCCAGGTGTTCTGTATGCAGTGCCTCGCTATTACTAATACTACTTTAGCCCATCTCGGTAGCGGCAGCCACTCCTCCTCTCATACCACTACTTCTACTCCAAATAGGCAAGTAAGTGGGTCCCGTCTTTATTCATCCCCCTCCACTTTTGTTCACCTCCTGCACAACCTCCCTCCAGAACTTCACCAGTACCGGACATGTCCAGAAACAATGGTAGAAGGTGCCTAAACCCTTATTGCACCTCCGACACATAGGCGACTCTGCGGGGTGAACTCTATGCACCACTGGAGGCCAATATATCCTGTGCAGGAATTTGTAAAACGCTTCCTTAAACTTATTACATACCATAATCCCTTCTGGCATTCCCAGTACCATTCTCCAATTCTGCTCCGAAATTTGTTGCCCTAGGTCCTTCTCCCATAGAGCCCTCGTGGTCTCCCTCAAATCTGGTAAATGTTGTTTAGCCTGCTTAGCTACTTTTCCAATGAATCCTTTAGGATCTCTCTTGGCCTGACATACCATCTGCTCTATCCTATTCAGATGTAAATATCTATCATTTCCAACCCCCAACTTTCCAACAAAGGCTTTCACCTGTAAGTACCGGAACAAGTGAGACGCCCCCAACCCCATTTCCTTCTTTATCCTAACAAATTCACATAATTCCCCTTTCTCCACCAGAGTCCCTATATGCGTGGCCCCTCTTCTCTCCCATTCTATGAACTCCCTATCTTCTATCCCAGGCACAAAAAAGGGGTTCTGTGCTATTGGGAGTAACACAGTCTCCCTCTGAGTCAACCCTTCCCCCTTCCACACGCGATTCCAGGCCTCTAGTGTTTCCCTAACCAATGGGTTCCTACACCCTAACACTCTATATGCTCGCAGACCCCTGGTATGCAGATAGGCTGTGAGCCTTCCTGGGATCCCCTCCTGCTCCAATCCTACCCAGCTAGCCACGTCTGGTCTATGTACCCAGTCTGCTATGCCTCTGAGCTGCACCGCCCTATAGTAAGTGCCTAGGTCTGGGAAATTTAGGCCCCCCTTAGTCCTGTCCGCCATAAGTCTTTTCAGACTGATTCTGGGCTTCTTACCTTGCCAGATAAATGCAGAGAACCCTTTCTCTAGTCGTTTCACATCCCTAACCGTCAACCTTATCTGAAGCATTTGCATAGGGTATAAGATGCGGGGCATGATATTCATTTTTATGAGCTTGATCCTTCCTATCCAGGATATCGGGAGCGGCATCCATCGTTTGAGATCCGCCAGAATCCCTTTTATTAAGGGATAATAATTCAACCTGTATAGCTCCTCCCATCTCTGCCCTATGCATGCCCCCAAATACTTAAAGTCTGTCTGAACCACCTTAAAACCAAATCTCCGCACCTCTTGATTCACATCTGGGAATCCCATGATTTCAGATTTCTTAATATTGATTTTGTACCCAGAGAAATCGGCAAACCTTCCAATGATACCCATTAAGTGCCCCACTGAGCTGTGCAGGTCTCCCAGAAACAGTAACATGTCATCGGCGTATGACGCCACTTTGTGCTCCCTCCCCTTCCCTCCCCATCTCTAACCCCTGTCACCCCCATATGTTGATGTATGGCCACCACTAAGGGTTCGATCGCCATGGCGAACAATAGGGGGGGACAGTGGGCACCCCTGTCTCGTACCCCTCCCCAGGGAGAACTTCTCAGACAGGAATCCATTAACCATGACTCACGCACTCGGCTTAGCGTACATAGCCTTTACTCGGCCAATAAACATGTCACCCAGACCAAACCGTGCCATCACCTCAAGAAGATATTCCCACTCCACCCTATCAAACACTTTTTCATCGTCTAATGCAATCACTCCCATCCCTCCTTCATTCTGACCCGCTCGCCATATGACATTTAACAATCTCCTCACATTATGATAGGATTGGCGCCCCTTAATGAACCCGGTCTGGTCTGGGTGAACCACCCCCGGCAGAACCTTTTCTAGTCTAGTAGCCAGAACCTTAGCCAGGATTTTCATATCCACATTAAGAAGGGAAATAGGCCGGTACGCCTTACACTCTGACTCATTCTGTCCCCCCTTAATATATCAAACAAATATTTGCCTCATAGCACGAATCTGGTAGCTCCGTGATTCCTCCCTCCTCCCATTCCCTAAATACCTCACACAAGGTATCCGCCAACTGTCCCTCTAATATCCTATAGTACTCAACAGGGAACCCATCTGGTCCGCTGGCTTTAGCCTCCTGCAGCTTCTGTATAGCTCCCAGAATTTCCGTTCTTAAAATGGGTTGACCTAACAGCTCCCTCTGTTCATCCATGATCTTTTGCAGAGGCACCTCATCTAAAAACTCTCTCATACATTCTTCCTTCCCACTATATTCTGCTCCATACAGTTTCTCATAATAATTCTTGAAGCACTCTGCTATATCCCTCGAGGTATCGAAGACCTGCCCCGTCGCTCCCTTAATCTTCAAAATCCACGTAGGGCACCTACCCCCTTTCATTAGTCGCACTAACATTGGACCCACCCTATTCCCCCATTTAAACACCCTTCTTTGGCAATAAAACCAGGCCTTCCCAGCCTCCTCCCTCAATAGCATGTTGAGTGCCTCCCTCGCTGTTACCAAAGCTCTAGCAGCTTCTCCTGTTTCTCCCCCGCCACCCGCTTCTCCAGTGCTTTCACTTGCCTCTCCAATTCCTCCCTCTTACTCCTACTCCGTTTCTTAATTTTGGCCACATAGGCTATAATAGCCCCCCTCATAAAGGCCTTCCTCGCCTCCCAGAGGGTAGTCCTAGAGATCTCATTCGTGGAGTTCGTTTCCACATATAATTTCCATTGTTCTACTAGATATTCTTTAAATGCCCGGTCCTTTACTAGGTAGGTAGGGAATTTCCAAGCACTTGGTCTATTCTCCACCCCTCTCCCACATAGTTTTAAAATAACCATAGCATGATCAGAAAGAAAAATAGGACTGTGGGTTATCTCCCTAATCCTATCTATCCAGCCTCTGGGTAAAAAAATATAGTCCAAACGAGACCAAGTCTTATGGGGGTTGGAGTAGAATGTATATTCTCTCGCACTGGGATTAACTGCTCTCCAGCTATCCACCATATCTAGATCTGCCATCCCCACCAACCAATGACCCATAGCTTCCGTCACCCACCCCTTTCCAGTTGAATGATCCATGGATGCATCCATAGTCAAATTAAAGTCCCCCCCCCTAGGATCAGGCCGGGGAATTGTTCCCTGATAAGCAAGCCCAGTAAGAAGGTATAAAACTGCGGATCATACATTGCCGGCGCATATACGCAACCCAGCGTGAGTACCTCCCCTCGCCACGACCCTGTAATAAAAACATATCGGCCCTCTTTCGGGTCTCTCACCACCCTCTTCACATCGAACTGTAATCCCTTATGTAAAAGTATTGCTACTCCTCGCTTATGAGAAGAGTAAGAGGCCTCAAAACACTTTCCCACCCAATTCCTTGCTAATTTGGCATGCTCAGAATCCGTCAAGTGGGTCTCTTGTAACATCGCCACCTGCACCCCCCTCTGCCTCAGTGCGGTCAGAAGCGCAGTCCTCTTCACTGGGCTCCCTATACCTTTTACATTCCAGGAAATAACGTTAAGATTTACCGCAGCCGCCATTTCTTTATCCTTGTTTTCCAAAATTTCCAATGCTTCCCCCCTATAATGCTCTTACCCCTTTGCCTCTTAACATAGCATTTGAGAGCAGGCTTGCATGTTACTTTCAGTTTCCTTTCACTCGACCGCATCCAAAGAGAGCGAAAAAAAATAAAAAACATACACAAACATCTACAATAACAACAACAATCATCTTAACAGCAATAACCATTTTAACTTTATAACTTTGACGTAGCTCTTTCCACCCATCCCCCACCCCTTCCTCCGTAGCCCTTTTCCACCCCTTCTCCTTCAATCCTCCAACAACAATTCCCACACCATTTACACTAATTGCTAACATAGCACAAGTGTTTATCTTAATGAAATAATCGTACAAGGCAAAATACAGCCTTCCACAACTAAGATACGTGTCCCGCCGCTCCCCCCAACAGCCAAGTTCCCTTCCTCCTAGGATCCCCCCCTCCTTGCGGCCTCATCAGAGTGGCTACTTAATTCCAATATATCTTTTCCCCATCATCCCCCTCCCTCTCTCTCCCTCTGCCAAATGGTTGAGCATCCCTTCTCTACCCCTCACCCCCAGTCCCCACGTCTCTCCCTCCTCCCTCCATTACCTCCTCTCGTTATTGTTCCCTGTCCCCTGATCCATTCATCTCCCAGTGCATTTAGCATTTTTACCTCCCTAACTGAAAAAAAAAGGAAAGCTGATGCACACATACATTCCATTCACGGTTATGGTCGATGGTATCAGCAGCAACACTCTCTCTCTTCTACCTGGGAATACCGATATGACACCCCTTCCCTGCAAGAGAACAGGGGAGCCCCCCAGTGCCTCAATCTGATTCATCCCCTTCCCGTCGGCTGTATCCCTACATTATTTCTATTCCCCTCCTCTCCCGCCCTCTCCCCAGTGCATACTCTCCATGTCACTCTCTCCCCCTCCACCCCTATCTGCTAGTACAGGTGTTGCGTGCGTTCCTCTACCTCGCATGGGCCATTTTGCATTCCACCCCTCCAGCCCTTCGCCAAGCTTCCTCTGTCATCTAGAGGGGCAGCATCATACACTACAACCCACCCGCAGCTCTTCGATGCCAGCAGTCCAAACCCCCACCACCCATAGACTCTCAAACCGCTCCTAAGATCCGCTCTCATCCCCCCTCTGCAATCACACCCAACTTCTCCCTCTGCCCCCCCTCCTGCTCTCTATCCCCTCCAGCCCTCTCCACCCATCCCCATCTAGGTACTGCGCCCTGGAAGGCTGATTTTGGGTCTCCCCAAGTTCCCTCTTAGCCCAGTAATTATAAGGGTGAAGAAGCAGAAAGAAAGATAACACAATTGAGATTCGTAATATCATTTAGGATGCGAGGGCCAGGCCGCGCCATCAAATATCACACGCTAGGCCCGCCCTCGCCCCTACCTTACAGCGCTAGTCCATAGCTTCAGGGTCTCTCCCTTTCAAGTCCTTCATGTAGGTTTTCAATGCTGACCACCTCCCAAGAGATAACAGAGAGGAAACAAGGCACCTCTCATATCCAGCATCCCCCCGTTGCTTAAGCAAGATCAGCAGCAGCCTGTCCAGTGGCTAATTCTCCGTCCTTGCGGGTCTCCTAAAACAAACACAGCGCATCGGCGCCAACAGTTCCAACAGGAAACCATAACACTCTCAGAAGCAAGAAAAAGAAGCTGTTATCTCTGATACTCCATCAGATACCAATTCCAGCCATCTCAGATCTCCACCTTCTCCCAGCTCACAGGCGGCCACTCAGCTCATTCTTCTCCTTAGTCCCTTCACAAACCCCTCTGCTTTAGCAAGTTCCCAAAACGAATAAGTCGCTCCTTCATGTTTAATTTTGAGCATAGCGGGATATACCAGGAAGTTTTCGATCTTTAGATTCCTCAGCTGGGTCATAAGGTTATTAAACGTCTTTCTCCTCTTTAGCAGTCGCGCTGAGTAATCCTGGGACATGAACAGTCTGTGGCCTTCATAATTTAAAGGCCCCTTCTCCTGATATTCTCTTAGGAACGCCTCTCGATCCTGATGATTGTGGAAACGCATGATAATCTGGCGGGGAGGCTGGTCTGCTGGAGGCCTTGGCATGACCACTCTATGTGCTCTCTCCATTTTCACCCGACCATTCTTCACAGCAACCCCTAGTAACTCTGGCAAAATCCTGCTACAGAAGTCAAGAGCATCCTTCCCTTCCATCCCCTCTGGCAGGCCTCTCAGGCGCAGATTTAGCCGCCGATGATAGTTTTCTTGATAGTCGAATGCCTCCTTAAATTCCTCCAGCTCCTTCTGAAATGCCCGCACCTGCCCTGGGACCATCAACACCTCATCCTGTAATCTAGAGATCCTGTCCTCCGCCTCCATTAATCTGGCACCGTGCTGCGTTTGTTGTTCCAAAATCTCCTGCAGCCTGCTATCCAGTTTTTCTTCTAGCTTTGCCAAGCGTGGCTCCAGGGCTGCAATCACTTGCCCCGTCACCTCCTTTCCCAGTGCTGCGACCTCCGTGGCCGGAAACGAAACCAGGCCTGCGTTTCCACCCCCCAAGGCCGCCGCCCCTTTCTTCCTGGATTTACTGGTCGCCCGTTGGTTTTTTGAGGGCATGGGGATTAAATATTCCTCCATCGTAGCCTCCTTCACTCGCCCACACAATTTTCGCCGCTCTAGGGTGGGTAATTCTTAGATTTTACCTTTTATTAACGGCTATCGGAGCGGAGCCGGTGGGAAACACAGCCGCTCAGTTAGCTGCTCATTAGCGCCCCCTCACTCTTCCCTTTTTTAATGTAAAATAAACAGAACCCTTACTGAATCAGATAGTGTATTCTGCAAAGCATATCATATTTCCATCTATGCTGCTGTAGCTAGCAGCAGCATAGGTACATTTTCTGCGTACTCATTTTTGTTTTTGGGGTAATTGTTCTTTTACATGAGGTTCACTGAAGCCACCTGCTGCCGCTGAAGGAAAAGGGAAAAGAAACCTAATGAAAAGCTCTAATGATTTCATGATGCAAAATCCAAGATTGAGCATGTTTCATCATCCCTAGGTCTTACAGTGAAGTTAACTACAAATATATATGTTTAACATCTGCTGCAAAAGATATACTCACTCTTGTGTTTTTTGCTAAACCAAAATGCTCCAACAGTGTTCAGTTGTTGGTGTGCCAGTCATTTCTAGTCTCTACCCGACATTTGTCAGTGATGTGAATTCCATGTTACGTACATACTATTATATTAATAGTTAACGAATAGCTATTGTTGGCACTGACGTACCATACAGTGTTTATCAGTATGCTCCTTCATGTACTGTAGTGCTGTATATGATCACTAATTGTGTAATGCTGTTGAGTCCTTTTTTTTGTTTATTAACTGGTAACCGGGTAAGGCCCACTAAGCACAAGTGCCTGTTTTCAGGGGCGACCCTGGAAAACTGGGGAGGCGAAGTGACTTGTTCAGAGTTATACAATATGCAAGTAGAGGTTGTGGGAATCAAATCCAGGTCTGCTGGATGTACCAAGTTCATTCACAGCTTGTTACGCTAACCTCTAGGTTATGCTGCCTGCCCCACTTTTACTACAGTAAAAGTTGTAGCAGAGATGAGCCCATGTTTTTTCTCCTCTAATACTACGGTCCATACCCCTCATCCTCAAGATGCATCCAGAAAAAGGCTGTTGCCAGCTCAGTATGCGCTTCCTGCTAAAACTTTTAAAATAAATTAAATAATATTACTATGCACATACGGCATGGATATACTGTAGCAGTTCTGAGTCCTAGAAGTCAGAAGAAAGCAAGTGACATTTGAGCCACATTAATCTTAGAAAAACTCATTGCTGTAATTTGGGGGTAAATACCTCCAAGGTGGTAATCCCCCCCTGCCAGCTTGAATGATTTTGATACTAACATAAAATGACATATTGTAAAGTAGTATGCATTGTTTTTCAATTGTTTGTGACTGGATTTAGTTTTACACTGGCTCTCATTCATGACTCTGTCTTCCTTCTATATTACTTAGGGATACAGCAAGAAGAATTTTCCTTTTTTTGAACGTAAAATAAGATAGAACACTTTCTGAATCAGACTGTCTACATTTAAGATTGTCCTAATTCCATTTGTTGGGGGGGGGGGGGCTTAGTTTGGTTGGCTAGAATTTTTTTCACCTCACAATTGTAGTTTTTTGAAGTCACTAGGCATTTTCCACTGAGTAAAAGATGTCAGTTCGGTGCCCTATGAAACTTGACAAAATTCCCCTTTTATAAAAAACCAGGCAAACCAGAAACCACACTAGTATGTTTTATCAGAAACATATTCTGCTTAGATAGAGCCAAGCCATCTGTTTTGGGAAGGGACTTTTTAAGGATGGCATCTTTGCTGATCTGTTAAAGAAGGGAAGACTGCGAAGTGCTACTTGCAGAACTGTGGACATTTTTTAACTGTCAGTCTGTTCAAGGTACACTTTCAGACCCTCTTAGGCTTTGAACTGTCTTGAGCTTAAAAAGCATGTTTTATGATTGCCACCTTATCTGCGGAATTTGTGGATATACTGTGCTGCCCTTCAGGATGAAAAGCAGTATCATACTTTCAGCCAGTGATACCTTGCAGGGTACTGCAGGAACCAATGTAATCCTACAGTAATTACTCCAGTGTGTCATGTAGGAAACTGTGACATCTAATCATAGAATGGCTCATCCTGGTGGATGGCACTGTAGCTGGTTGTTTGTTTCTTTTGTCCATCTCAGCGCGCTGGCTTTAGCCCGGTCATGGCTCCCATCGCCCCTCGCTCCCAAAATCAGCTGTTCTCCCATTTGCCTCCTGGCTTACCCCCAGGGTGGGGAAGCGGTACCGGCCAAGGTGTCACGGACATGGGTTGAGTTATGGGAGCCAGCCTGAGAGCGAGCAGGGGTGGCGAGGCGGCATCATGGAGGCGCTGCAGCATGATTTTCTGTTTTACTCCCTCTGGAGCTGGGTGCATACAATGATGCCAGCTGAGGCGGAACTCGCACGCTCCTGTGCGCGCTCTCCCCTCGAAGCATCTGCACTTGGCTCCCTCCATGCTCGCGCACGTCACCTTGCTCCCCAGCCCCCGCCAAGGGACACTCAGGTGTCGGTGCTGCAGATCCCCCCTCCCCGGGGAAGGAGAGCGGTCCTATGGATGCTCGTTCCTTCCCCACCCCTGCCGACCCCCGGTGGCCAATGCCCGTTCCCAAACATGGGTTGCTGGCGTGGCACGAAGTGTGGCGTCCAGTGCCTCAACCCTCAGCGCCACTGGGCCAGCCTTGTAGCTGGTTGTTTATCCCCTTTCTTTATCTTTATTAAAAATCACTGAGGTACTAGCTGAGCCCCTAACAGGCCCCCTTTAATTACTTCTTGTGGACTGGAGAGATGCCAGTGACCTGGAGAACAGCTGACGTGGTACCACTGCACAAAAAGGTTGTAATATGGATGAGCCGGGGAATTACAGGTTGGTCAGTTTGATGCCAGTAGTCAGGCAACTACTTTCTGGATGAGCCAGTTGTCCAACTTAGGGTAGAAATGAAGCCTCTAAGACCAGAGAGCTGCGGCCAGTACCACCAGCACTCAGGTGCTATGACCAGACCAAAAGGGCAGAGCTTGAAATTTGTTGTGGTGCACCAGTCTCATGGGAATGTGAAGTAAGTGTCCTTCATATCAATGGAGTACACAATGTCTCTTGGTCAAAATATTAGAAGGCTGGATCAGAAAGTCTTAATTTTAAGGTGGGAAGGGGGTTATAATCTGTAGTTGAGGTGTTTGAGGTCCATCATGAACTGAAAGTGAAGTCTGTTTTGGCACAGTGAACAAAATGGAGAAAACTCCTTGATGGTGCTCCGTGGGTGGAACTGGCACAATACATCCAGATCCAAGGAGCTGTTAAACACACTTCAGCACTGCGTTGGGCAAGTCTGCATAAAACAATTGACAATGTACCAAGAAACTGCCCAACAAAGGGAGTGACTTGAATTTGATAGCGTAACCCTGAGAAATGTTGTCCAGGAACCACTTGTCATAAGTAGTAGCAGCCCATCTATTGGCAAAGTGTAGTAATTAGGCACTGATCAGTTGTGGTGACAGATGGGCTGGCCCCATTTCCCTAGGATTGGAAGAAGCCTTGTCTCTTTGTCTGCACCCGCCCCCGCCCCCACACACAAATGTCTCTTTGTTTAGTACAATGGTGTGAAAAAAACATGTTGGGCAAAGGAGCAATAATGATCAGATTGAGAGTTCTCCAGTGTCGGAACCCCCTCCCATCTGGAAGTTCTGGGAAAGCCAGGCTGAGTGACCATAATGGCAGGCATGGGCCACTAGAGGTATAGGACCAAGTGAGGGCTGAACAGGTTACAGTGGGCGAGAGTGAGAAGGAGCAGAGGGAAGTCCCACTGGGGCTGCCTGAGGCTGTTCTCACAGGAGCTACAAGTGACAGACGTGGCTGCTGCCATTTTTGGGCCCTGTGCCCAAGACCCCAAACATCAAATTGAGCAGGTACACAATTTCTGGTGACAGCTTGCTCCTCAGGGTCCTCTTTCTCATCACCCAAAGCTGAGCTGGTTACCCCCCTCAATCAAGAATCCAGATGCCACCTTCCGATATCAAGAAACCAGTTTGGGCTGTGGCTGAGGAGAGGCTAGATGCTGTAGGCCGACCAGTCAGTGATGTCCTCTGCCAAACCCAAGAGGTTGTCTGGACTAGTTGTACAAAAGGAGCTAGCTACACAGATTTGTAGTGACTCTAGACTTTGCATTTCAGTGCTGTGTTGTTTGTCAGTTCTCTGAGATATGCCTGAGCCACCTTCAAACATTGTGGCATAGTCAGCCATCACAGACACTCCCCCACAAACCTGGAGCCCGTCTCTGCCCTGGTGTGAGGTGCTTAGGCCAATATCTTCAGCAGAAGGAGTAGCAAAAAATTAAATATAAAAAACAAATGTCTGCATCCAGTCCTCAGAGAGAGAAAAGGAAACTAGAACATGCTGGTACAAGGAGGTGGAGGAAGACTGGAGTAGTATCTGTAACTCCTCCCATTTAAAGCTCAAGCTTCTCTGTCTTTGTGTGCTAGTAGGAGCAGTTTTTTTTGAAGGTCTGGACATTGTAAGAGGTGCAGCAGGACCCACTCTACAGTTTGGGGCAAGAATAAGTCGAAGGTACCAAACCTCCCCTTATACATCTGCTCCTTTGCTTCTCACATAGGTTTTTCCTGACTCTAGTGGCCATGGCGAACAAGCTCTCTAGCTGTCCCTCTCTCTGTCTGGCACAGCCTAAGGCAGGCTTCTGTGGACACTAGCCATTCACTGTAGGATAGTTCAGACAGTGGTACCTGTTTATGGATGTGGACAGAGACGTACAAACTCCTGAGGGGTATAAACAGGGTTGACATTGAAGACCTGTTCACTAGGAAAGGAACTGCGGTGACATAAGTGGAGGATGGTGGCCTGGAGGTTTCAGAAGGGTGTTAGAAAGTTCTTCTTCATGGAAAGAGTGGCAGGTCTATTGGAATATACCACCAAAAGGGGGTGGTAGAGGCAGGGACTATAAATGGACAAATCTCCGATGGGACAGATTCAAGGCTTGGTGATTCTGAAGAGGCAGGTAGGGAGTGTGGATGCAGGTGGGAAGGGGGTGGCTTAGACAGTGGTGGGGCTGATCAAGTAGATGAACCCTATCTGGCAGAAGATCGATGGGGTGACAGGTAGAAACTGTGGGCAGACTGGATGGACTTCAAGTCTTTTTCTGCTGTCACTTGGAATGTTCCTGTGTTTCTGTCTAAAGTCACTATCCAGGCTAAACAAGTCGGAGATAGATTAGATAGTACACCAGTCGCACAACCCTAGTCTTCGATCTTCTTTTCTCAAATTTTGTTACCCTTCACTCTTTCCTTTTGATCCACCTGTGCTACTTGTGGAACTATGTACACTTCCAAGCTGGATGGCAGATGGTTAATGCAGAGGCGGATGGCAGGTTTTCTACCCATGTGCTATGGTATGGAGCGGGGCCATTACCTGCTCTTTATCTAGTTATTTGCAGTAAGTAGGCCATAGCTTCCTGCGCCAGTCATCAATTTAAAACATCATCTGCTCCCAGCACACAGTCTCTGGAGGTGATCTGGCTACTGCTGCAGCATCCAGAAAGCAATTTAAAGATTTTCAGCATCAATGCTACTGCTAAAGTGTTACATAAATTGCTACTGCAGCCACTGTTAGCAGCTGAATGAAAAGTTGTGGCTTAGATTTCTAAAAGAATGTCCTACTTCCCTACAGCACATGACTATTAATGCAGGTATACTGTAGTAAATGGCGCATAGCTCAGTACCTGGAGTTTTCTACCACTGCCGCTTACTGTGTGACTTGGAGAAAGTCATTTCTGTGTTCATCCTCTCTCTCTCTCTCTCAACTCTTCCTTCTTTGTACCTAATAGGGAAGACAGTACAGCACAGTCATTAAGAACACTGAGCTACAAATATGGAGAACTGGGTTTGAATTCCTTCAGCCACCACTTGCATATTGTGTGGCCATGAGCAAGTCACTTTTTTTTTTTATTTTATTTTTTTATTTGTTTAACCAGAGTGGCACACTAAGCTGAAAGCTTTTTTACAGGTACGACCTGGGAGCACAAGGAAGTTAAGTGAGTTCCTCAGGGTCACACAGTATACAAGTGGGGGCTGTGGGATTCAAACCCAGGTCTCCAGGTTTGCAGCTCAGAGCCTTAAACCACTGCGTTATGCTGCCTCCTTCCCTGTACTCTCAGAATTCACCTGGAAACAAATCTCAGCTTAATGTGTCTTTCCTGGCCAAATATTCTCACACGCACACACACACACACACACACACACACACACACAAAGTAATCCCTCTTAGTGTTCATTAACCTCCTCAAGTCTCGCATAACCTCAGTTGCTGAGTGTTCATGGGTTAAAACATGCTTTGAACTATAGTATGTATGGAAGCACTGTACAAAACCTAGTTTGTTTTCCTTTTTTTTTTTGTTTGTTATATTATGGTGATTCTTCCTCTGGCAGCCACCCCTTCCCCCTAGGTCACCCACCCTCATCTCCCACCATCTCAGGGACTCACCTTGGGGAGGGGAGAGGTCCTCCTACGGATATTTCTCCTGTGGCGGGGTCAGGGAGGGACTGTCCTCCCCACCCTGAAGCACAATGCAGATAACCCCAGGACCCTGTAAGTGGTACGGCAATTAAGGGATCATTCTGTCTCCTGAGCTGGTCTCCGGGCTTCTATACAGATGGGCTGTACCTCCTGATGCAGATATGCAAGCAGGAACTAAGCTCTGCAGCTGGGGATATCCAGCCCTCCATTTCCTGTTTCCACCAGTTTACTTTCTGCCTTCCAACTAGCAGTTACTCTGCAGCAGAGCTCTGTCACCATGTGGCAGGGCTGAAGACATGAGACTGTAAGTCACAAAATGTAATTCTTACTGAATTTGCTGAAGAATCTCAGCACTTTAGAGCACTGAAAACGTCAGACTGTAAGTCACAAAATGAATTCTTATTGAATTTGCTGAAGAATCTCAGCACTTTAGAGCACTGAAGACATCAGACTGTAAGTCACAAAATTTAATTGGATTTGCTGAAGAATCTCAGCACTTTAGAGCACTCCTCTGTGGGCCCCAGTCTCAGCCTTGCACAGAATGGCCCCACTTTACCACGGAAGTTTTTCCTGCGATTCTGGGCCCAACTCAGTGTTCATTGTAGCCTTGGAATTCGTCTACCTCAGCGGAGGTGTCCTTTGGCCGCCAAGTTCTTTATGTGGTGGTGGACCCTTAAGGACAATTACATTCTTCCCACCCAGGATATCTGGGGATGTACTACTTTTGTATATCCCATCTGTATAGAAGCCCGGAGACCAGCTTAGGAGAGAAAATTAAATTTGAATACCTGTAAATTTTCTTTCTCCAACGGCTGGTCCGTCCGAGCTTCTGCTTCCCTCCCAGAATGTACAAAGTTGGCCAATCAGCCGTGCATGGCTTAATTTTCTTGTTTTTGTTTCCACATTCAGATGGTATTGCCACATTTGGACTGCTTTTGGAAGAACTGGTGGAAATTAAAAATGGAGCGCTGGATATCCTCAGCTGCAGAGCTTAGTTTCTGCCTGCATATCTGCATCAGGAGTGCAGCCTATCTGTATAGAAGCCTGGAGACCAGCCGTCGGAGAAAGATAATTTACAGGTATTCAAATTTCATTTTCTGCAGAAGCTGCATTTCCTCTTTTCTCTCCAGGCCATGTGGCATGCAATGAAGCAGTCATCCATGTGCATGGAGGTCCACATGTCCTACACACCTGCCACCAGCCAACCCCTCTGAGGCACAGCCACTGCTCTGCCACCACACCTCCACACGGTGGCTGTACTGGATCAGCATAGCATACCCTGCTTCCCTCTGGGAGAGGAGAGGAGAGCTGTCCTTGGGTGCTGAACCCTTTCCCACCCTGTCTGATCCCCAGTGACCCAAGCTCCTTCCTGAACTCGGTTCTCTGGTGTGGCGGCAGGTGTGGCATCTGGCACCTCAGCCCTCCATCCCACTGGGCTGGTCCAAAACCCTGTTTCTTTCCTTTCCATTTTAATTAAAAAGTTAACCAAGCCCCTTATTTATATGGGGGTGGGGAAAGGGGTGCTGTACTGTTGCGGTATGCTGTCCTTCAGATGAGTTGCTAAACTGAGGTCCTTCTGCCCATCACTGGTGCTGTCCTGGTGACTGCCCAGGTGGAAGTAAAAGAACCCAAGGCACTTTTCACAAAATAAGGGGATTTTCCCCAGCGTCCTGGCCAACATGAAACTGGTTCATGCAATTGTCCAAGATTGTGTGTGAGTGCTGATGTGCACAATGGCTGCCACTTTATATATGAAAAGCTGTATATAAATGCTGATTCTTCTTTTTCTTCATAAATGTAACCTGTCTGTAGGGGCACCCATGGCTGCAGCCTTCCTCTGGTTGGGAGAAGGGGAATCATGGCCTTTGCAGCATTTACCAAAGCTCTGCCACGTTCGGCCTTCAAGGAATGTGAGAATGCCAGGTGATTCTGACCCTCATTCCCTCTGTGGGAGCTAAGTGTCTCACCTCTGTGAGACACATAGCTTCCATGAAAGTCCCAAAATCCAATGGAGTACTGTGCCAGATTATAAAATGTCACCTTCTTGTAGTAGGTTGGGGCTAATGAGCAATGTAGTAAAGTCCCTAAAGTTCAGATAGTAGCCACACAGTCAGGAAAATAGTTTTCAGAAAATGTTTTAATTTCTCTTCTCTTAAACAGACCTTAAAACATCAAAGTCAAAAGTCTCACCCATATGGGTCTCCTCAGAGAGTTAAGTCTTAAAAAAAAATTATAACGAATTTATTAAGAAACATTTCTATATACACATTAGTGCTATCTTTAGTTAGTAGTCTATGTATATGTGACCTGATTTTGTCTGAGTCCCATGAACATCTCACTTACTCTAAACTGTGATTTTCTGTCCCTATATTTCCATACTTTTTTCTGAATCAATTCTTATGCTAGCAAAATAAAGATATGATATTCAACTTGTCCTGTTTCATAATGTTATCTGGCAGTTTTACATCTGTAACAATAATTTCACTTTTTTTAAACGGGCATAGCTACAAGGGTGCAGGGTGTGCAGTGGCACCCGGGCCCATGAGGTTTGAGGGGTCCAAATCATAATTTTGATGTTTATTTAAAACTGGGGAGGGGCCCTGTAACATCGCCTTGCACCCAGGCCCTCTGGGAATTTGCTATGCTACTGTTTTTAAATAGCTGCTCATCTCATACTTGCACCTCAGTTAAATACATTATATTTAATTTCTGATTAATTTAAAAATTATTCAAACTATGCACATTCCAAGGTTTTAACATTTTCGACTTTACTTTTATAACAGTATATTATTCTAAGTAATTCAAAATAATTTGCTTTGTTCTCAGTTAAGCTCTGCATTCATATGTATCCTTGCACCTGAGCATTGTTTAGTCTTCAGAGACTTCTCAGACTTTGATGATTTTTGTAGAGTGTATCATATCTGTTTTCAGAAAACACATTTTTTGTTCATCAGTAGCAAACCTGTATATTTTACTGCATTATCATTTTGTATATCTACCACGCATGTTTCTAAAAAAGTTACCTTCAGCCATTTGCTTGCTTTTTACTTCCTTTTTATATGTTCTGAAATGCGGTCACCCTCCTCATTTAAATAAACAGTTATTAGTGTCAGTTTTAGTAGTACTTTTGATATTAAAATTTCTTTTTTCAGTAAGATTGAGAGCATGACCGTTTAAGTGCTTTTTAGTGCATCCACTGTTCATACTGACAGTATTTCACCCATTGACAGGGCTCTTCCTATGTGTACTGTCTTCAAAAATGCTCTACTTATGTACCTGGAATAAGCAGGCTTATCCTGAGTGAGCAGCAATGACAGATCACGTCCACCGACTGTCCTCAAGGTCCCTTGCCCATGTTCCAGCTCCTCAGTTGTTGCCAAGCAACGGTTAGCGTTACCTCCTGAAGTGGTCTGGCTGGGCAAAAAGCAATTCCACAACATAGGAGTTTCACTACTCACCCTTCCTTGTCCAGCTTTTGCTCTAATATGTAATGTGTCAGTTTTAGGGTGGACATTCACTTGTCGGAACAGTAATTTCATTCTTAGAGCCATAATGCATTAAACATATAAAACATCTGTACTGAAACACAAATATGCTCCGATCTGTATCCATTTTAAAAGTCTCTATTTCCACACTGTTCTCATTATGTGCAGTGTCATATCAAAATTTCCTGGTGAGCTACGTATATTTGTTCTCCATTTGCAGTATCGGTCTTTAATGTATAAAAACTGCTTCCGCTTGTAGTTGCGCTATAATGCAAAGTGTTAAGGTTTTGCGTTTTGCTCCCTGGGTTCTTGGCTCGACCCAGTAGTACTGTATTCCCGAGTTATAGCTTCTGTACTGTGCTATAGCTCAATTGCAAGTAGAAGCAGTTTTTACACACTTGAGACCAACTGGTGCTGCAAATGGAGAACAAACATACGTGGATCACCAGGGAATTATGATACGACACTGCATGTAACGAGGACAGATCGAAATAGAGACTTCTAAAAATGGATGCAAGTTGGAGCACATCTGTGTTTGTATATAGATGATATATACTGTATGTTTCATGCATTATAGTTGTGAGAATGAAATTGCAGTCCAGATAGGACTGAAGAAATAATATGATTAACAGACAAATATCGGAAGTGCCTTTTGTATTGATCGACATATACTGTAGACTGACAAAAAGTAAAGTTGGGAAGTGAAGTTAAAAATTATCTGGCAATAGGGTACTACTTGGGATTCAACCCAAGGACTCGGAGCAAAAAAACAAAACCTTAACAGTTTGAGTTACAGCTCAGTTGCAAGTGGATAATTTTTAACTTCACGTACCAACTTTACTTTTTGTAAGAATAGATACCAGTTAATCCAAAAAGCACTTCAGTATTTGTTTATTAATCATATTATTGCTTCAGTCCTAGTGACTGTTCCATTACTAAAAATAAAAACTCTCCTCATGCTCTCGAGTGGGTTGTAGCTTACCTCAATGGTCTTTCAAGGTCCATCAATTATCAAATTGTTTTTGACTATTTAAATTTTTACCTTTCTTGGTAATCAGTTTCTTTGTAATCATAATATATATCTCTCTATTTATCTAGGGAATGGTATGACTACTTTAGCGTAGATGTACCCAAATTACTAATGGTTTCCAGACTGGATTGGTGCTTATACTGTAATTCACAAATATCAGAGTTCTAGTATAGCACTGGGCATTTGTCACAATACACATTTTCCATATCGCCTTTTACCTGTTTCTAGGAGGATAATAGGGTTTAGTCTCTGGGTGGATGATTTTACAGAGGGTAGAGAAGCTATCGTGTTTACATTTTAGCAGCAAACCATCTAGTTCTCTTCCTCATTCATACCCACATTCTCATCCAGGGTATTCAAGGTGAAGAATCTAGAACATCTCCCTGCATCAAAGTTTTTTTTGTCCCAGTCCCCTCCTCATGGCAGTTCTTGTACCCCTTCTATTGCCCCAAATCATAAGGTAGTTAAGAAGTGACTAGCAGATTGAAAGTGCCTAGAAACTGGTGTTTTAAAAGTAAATTTGAGAATGTGAAAATCTTGAGATGTGTATGGTTTAAATAACTGTTTTAAATTACTGAGAAACTAAATATATTATATTTTAATAAGGTACAAGTATGAGATGAGCATGGCTATTTAAACATTTAAAATTATTGTCACAAATGTAAGACTCCTGAATAACATCATGAAACAGGATGAGTTGAATATCATGTGACAGGAATAATTATAAATATATGACCATACTATATCTTTATTTTGCTAGCATAATAATTGATTGCGAAAAACGTAGGGGAATATAGGGCCAAAAAATCACAGTTTAGAGTGAGAGGTACGTATGGATCAGACTAGACCCTGTCGTATATACATAGACTACTAACTAAAGATTGCATTAATGTGTATATAGAAATGTTTCTTAATGAATTTGTTTAAACTTTTTATAGACACACAGCCTCCAGCGAGCCCTACTGTGGGAATCAGGGGCACACCCACAAATCCTGCTCTCTAAGGTGGCAGTGCCAGCCACTGAGGCAGACCCAGGGTTCATAGTTTTCAGTTGTCGTTTAATAACTGCCTGCATCTTACAAAGCGCCCATATGTGGGTGTCATATTTGTTTGGGTGTCAAAAATACATATATGGTTAATAGGATATTTACTGTCTGTTGTCTTTTTGATGATCTTATTGTATATTCCAGTTCCCTCCCCTTGGATAAATCATTTCATGAGAGTCTTATTTGATCTCTGCATGTTGTTCTTGGATTAAATCATGTCAGTAAATAATTGCTGATGTAGTACTATAGTACAGTAGGACATTATAGTAATTAAGCCTAGTATGGGTTTTAATTACTCCCCTCTGAAAGTACAAGGAGGTTGTGTTGCAGAATAGTATATGGGGCTATAGTATATGGTTGGTCTTTGTTGTGTATGGAAATCCAGACACAGCATATTGTTGTAGAACAGTTCAAAGGTCATAAAAAGTTGTTGTAGCATCGGTCTGATGTCAAGACAATACTACAACAGCATTTCTTCTTTGAACCACACACAAGACTCCTTAGTGCAGTGTCAGCATTTTGACTGCACCACATTGAGTGCAGCTGGATGGAGCTGCTCAGAAAAGCCACACTAAGTTTAGGTAACGCAATTTATTTATTTATTTTTTTAATTAAAATAAAGATGCTAGTTACCTGTTTTAATGTTTTTACTATTGGGCAGAATAGCGAGTGAGTGGACAGGCCTGGGGTCTAGTGGAGAAGGGATTGGAGACAAGCTGGCGACCAGGCAAGTGATAATCACTGTGACAACAAATGCCTAATTTTTAAACCTTATACTATATGAAATAGTATGTAACCAGCTCTCGGTGTGGGAGTAACATTTTTTATTGTAACCCATTACCTGGCTAGCCTGGGTTCGGGGTGAAAACATTCGCTGAGCATCAGGGCTAGGTTTGCACTTCTGGTCCGGGGCATCCAAGTAATTCCGGACACAGGAAGGAATAACTGAAACTGTCCAAATCAGGAGTGGGATTCTAAAGTGTAACTTTTATTCACTTCAACACAAGAATACAAAGCAAGATGGACCCCCACAGGGCTACACTCACTGGATATGCAGATCTATAGAGGTCAGAACACATCTTCTTCATCACACAACAACCCTCAGGTCTGAACACATCTGGGGTTCTCTCAGAGAAATCACAAAATTCTCTGGTAACTCAGAACAAACTCTTGTCAGTCAGCTTTTTCCATTCCCAGCAGGGCCAGGGGATTGCCCCTGAAATGCTGGTGTCCCCCCCCCATCCCTCCAGGGAACAACTTGGGGAACGATCTCTACTACTTCTGCTGGTATCTTCAGTGTTCTTCTCTAGGGTGAGAACACACTACCCTGTTTCTGAAGTAGCTCTATGGCAGAGAAAGGCTCTGAGGGGCTGCCAACTGCAGCACACCTCCTGCTTCTTTTGATTCTCCCTCTAGCCTTCTTCTGACTGACTTTAAAAAAACCCAACATTCTAACCTAACTCCCTGCTGCAGCATTCCACTGTGGCTTATACTGCTGCGAGAATTTTATAGTGATTTTGTCCCTCCAGCTCAGCTGAGACTGAGGACAGAGTGAAACAGTGTGAAACCCATTTAACTGGTGTCTCACAAGCTGCCTTTACCTGCCTGCCACTAGATCTAAGTAGGATTCTAGTAACCCCGGGTGACAAGGGGGTTACAATTATATGGGCAACCTTACACCAATAAGGACTGTGTTCCCATCGATGGGTTGAGATGACATTGGGACCTCTCAGGTTTTGCTCTTGAGGTCCCTATGATATCATCTCTGCCATCTCAGCCCCTCAATGGAAACACAGCCTTGTTGTGTAGTGTTACCCATGCACTATTCTGTATGTTGTGCATAAAAATTCATGCACCCCCAGATGCTGTTGCACCACGGTAATGATGTCAGAATGCTGTTGTGTTAAGTAGCTGTGTCATTACTGTGGTACACCAGCATAGAATATAGTGCCTGTTAAGGTTACCCTGTATTTAACTACACTGCAGATTACTCATAATGAAGATATCAGTAAGACTGAAAACACCCCAAGGGAACTGTTTGTTACAAGATGAACTACTAAACTGTTGGCAACTCAGGTAGCTATTATTTAAATCACATTACTATGTAATTATGCTGTTAGCTATATTTTCTACTTATTTGACCACAGTTCAAGACAGAGTTAGAATGAAGGTTAGTAGGCATGCCCTCCTGCACAGTGGCAAGGTGTCCGTTTGCAACGTCGACATATCAGGTTCAGGACCAGACCTGGGAGTCAGAGGGCCAGCCAGGGAGGAGAAGGCTGGAGCGTCCAGGGACGGCTTGCCTTCTCCGGGGGGGGGGTCCAGCGTATTACGGACCCCTAGTAGAGGCTGGGGGATCCACTCCAGCCAACGCCAAGTTGATAAGGAGGCATAACAGACACACCATGCATCATTGCACACCATGCCATGCCTTCCAGGGTTTTTGTAAGCATGATTAAAATGCCACTAGTCCCGTACATGACACCCGCCTCCCAGTACCACTTGACCCCAGAAGTGCCCGGTCCCCACTGGACGGTACTTTGCTGGATGGCCACCTCCACAGCCCCACCCGGGGGGGGGTTAGCCTAGGGAGCCCTGCCAGTCATGATGATGCAGCCAGTATCCTGGACCTATTTCCGCTGAGGGAGGGTGTGTCAGCGGCCCCGCTTTGGGGGGCAAGCCAGGGCGGATTGGAGGGTGGGTCATAGAGGGGTGACGGTGGGCCTGGAAGGTTAGGTCTGAGGACGGCAGCACCCCAAAAAAACAAAAAAGAATGAAGGTAAGTAAATTAAAACAAACATATACTACACAAAATAATGTATGGGAAACCATACACAAGTCTTATGTTCCCATCTTGGGCTGATATGATATCATATTGACTGCTCAAGCTTTTTTTTTTAACCATTTTTTGTACTCCATTGTACCGAGGCATCTCTCAGATGTGCCTACTCACCACTGCCCCTGCTACTCCCCACCGTGACACCTCCCAGCAATCCCCTCCCACGGAGAGATTTCCCAGCCCCCCTGAATCACTCCCCAGGGGAGGGCCTGCCACTCCTACCTTGGCGGCATCTATCTGTAATTAGAGAGTTCAGCTCTTTGCGGGTGGCACCTGGGGATCGCTGAAGTGGTAGTCCGGTGTTGGGGATGTGAGGGTTGGTCCCTGAGGCCCTCGTCGTCTCCTCAGTACTCTGGGGATTTTCTTATGTTACGCCCCCTGGTGCAGCATGCAATGGCGTCAGTGTGGGACCTCCCACAGACAGCCTGCCATCACCAGTCACTAACTGCTTGTTCCTTGCTACTGGGTGAGTGCCCCCAGCCTCCGCCAGGTGCCGCCGTTGAGTGAGGAGTCCCCCTGAACCAACCCCAGTGGCTCAGGCTCATTCCTGAACCTGGGTTGCCGGCATGGTGCGAGGTGTGGTGTCCAGTGCCTCGACTTTCAGCGCCACCAGACTGGCTGAGCTTTGCTTTTGAGGACAGTGATATCACCTCACTCCTTGATGAAATGTATACGGTTGCCCATGTATTCTATATATAATAGGGCAGTTCCAATCAAATATGCAGGTCAGGGTGTTGTGCAACTGCACAAGCTAACACCAGAAGCTTAAATTGGAAGGTAAGGAAGCTGGATGCACTTGCTGGTGTGGAAAGAGATGATGTACTATAGCAATTAATGAATTTGTCCTTCAATGGGGACATACAAGTGAAACATATACAGTATACGTCTCAATGTATTCATCTTGTTCTACCTTTCTAAGCCATGTCTTTGGCCCATTACATACAGTATTAGTTACATTTATAGACTCATCACTGGACTAGAACCCTCCTGCACATCTCTTCATTTGTTGTAATACTGTATACATTAACATGATACTGGAGTCGATGAAGTTAGTGGGAGATCCACCCAGTTTCAAGCACACCCTTACCAGCTGGGGTCAAAATGCCTTGAATCACATAATGGGGACAGGGGAATAAGGGAAAACTTCATGGGAAATAGAAAAAAAAAGTGTTCTTATTACTGTTTAAGGAAAAGTGCTGACATTCTCTAGCCCTTCTAGCTATGCCACTGATTACTTTTTAAGGCAGGCAATTATTTTTTAATTGGACTTGCATGACCATGTGGCTGTTTTCAAATGCGCTCCAGAACTTCTGATGTGAATAGTAGCCACTGCCGTCTCACAGCTAGTGCATGCTTTCTGTGCTTGCTCTGTGCTAATATGCCCCTGACCAATGGCAGAGGTTTGCAGGGCATATTAGCATAGCGCAATCACGATAAGTGGAAGATGGCTGTGAGATGGCGGCAGTTCCTGTTTACATCAGAAGTTTCAGAGTGCATTTGAAAAACAGCCACACAGTCAAGTAATGTAAGTGAACAAAATTAATTTCCTGGCTTAAAACCTTTATTGGAGGCATAGCTATTGGCAGGGGAGGGCTATAGAATTTCTGCACTTTTCCTTTGGGTAAGGGGTTGGGGAAAGCCATACATAGTAGGTTACTTTTCTCTTGATCACCTTTCAAGTGTCAGACTCCAGAAAGCCATAAGGTCCTATCCCTCCCATGTGCTCTCCTTCCTAGCCGTCTCATTTATTACTAACGTACTGTCACTGTACAGAAATAACCACACAGTTTAAATGTTCATTACAGTGACTGTTCATTTTTAAGGGTTCTAGGGAAGTCCAGGAATCACCTCTCATGGTCATAAGGGGTTAACTACCTGTTCAGAGGTTGTTCATGTTTACACAGGTGTAACTTTTGCCAGTCTCTAGGAGTTTAGGGTTGAGAAAAAATACTTGTGGGCAAGAGCAGAAGTCTGATTAACAGCACACAGTAGTCTCCTTGTTTCCTCTTCAGGTACATGTCAACAGAAGCTTGATTTTTGTAAAGCATCTTTCATACATTCCCCATCACAGAATGCCTTGAAGTAATTATGAAGAATAAAAGAGTCAAGCAGAGCAACAGCATTAGAATCGACTTTTACAGTTGATTTTATTCTGAGAATGGTCTCATATCTGTTTGAATCTGGGTACGGAGAATGGAAATCTGTAGGGTACTGGTGCAGAATGGCTTCTGCGTTCCGCCCCAGAGGTTGCTGCATTTCACTGATTGTTCAGCATGGAGCTGTGAGTTGATTATAAAGCGCTTTGTGATGCCAGCATCAGAGGAGCTATATAAATGCAAATAGTGTGGTCTGGCATGTTAGAACAAGGCTGGTGTTATAAAATAATAGTTTATTTAATTGTTTGGAATTCTTGGCTTGGATAGGCACACTGAGCCGAGGATTGTTTCCAGGTGCAGTGGGGGTGAGTAGCAGTTGGGAGAATTCAGAGTATCAGAGTGCAATATGTCACAGGTAAATGACTGCAATATGCATCAGTTTAGAATAAGTACCTGTACACTAGGTCATTAAGCACTCTGCAATGGATCAGGGGGATTAAAGAAGGAGACAGAGGTAGTTATTGAGTATCACAGTGCAAAATGCCACAGGTAAACCACTGGAGTGTATATCAGTCTAGACTAAGTATGCAAGATAATTAAGCACTGTACAAACTCTAACCAATAAAACACAACTCTGTACCATAGGCCGAAACGTAGGCACAAAGACTGGGGGTATAAGCAACAAAATACAAAAGAGTCTTCATATTGACCCATAAGTACAGTAAGGCGCAGGGGATTAGCCAGTAAAAGGGGGGGCAAGGTAAAAATGGGGAATAAGAGCGAAAGCAGGTGACTAGTAACAGGGAAAGTTGAGGGCTAGTTGCAGGACCAGGAGTGCAAGGAAGGTTCACTGAGGAGAACTTTGAAGAAAAGGGAGGAGGAAGAGGCGGGGGGGGCAAGGGGTATATTTCTGAGGTAGGCAAGGTGAGAGGAGAAGGCCACTTGCGCAGCATAAAAGTCAGCAGAGTACATAGAGTAAGAGGAAGGAGGAGAGATGCCAGGGGAGCTAGCTAACCCAATATTTGTAAAGAAAGGGGGCACAGTGGGAGTAGTTACACTCAAAGAGATGTGAGGGAGACTGGGAATAGTGATGACTGTGGAGGGGGAAGCAGATTAGGCCGGGGGATACAGTCTGTTAAAAGCAAAAAAGGATGACACATTCACCAAAGCTAAGTCAGACAATGTTTAAAAATGATGGTGTGAGTGAACTGTTAAAAGTGAACGCTTCAACGTCAATTGGACATGACAATTTACCAACACACTTACTCAAATATGCCTTCCCAGATTCCCCAGTTCTAGCGAATCCATGAGCTACCATTGTTAACATTTCTTTATCAACTGGAGAATTCCCTTCAAACTGGAAAAGTGCTGAAGTCATTTCAGTTTTCAAATCTGGAGCAAAAACAAAGCTAAATATTTACAGACCAGTCTCCTTACTCCCCATTGTATCTGTTATTCGAAGGATTGGTAAGTGTACAGCGGAACTATTACCTGGCTTCTAATAAAATCTTAAATATCAAATCATTAACAAATGTGGTTAGTGACATTCAGTGTGCCCTAGATAAAAACTTAATAGTAGGAACAGTTTTTCTCATAGACCTATTGGAGGCATTTAACACCCTTAACCGTAAAATACTACAGAATAAACTTAAATCCTTGGATATGTCAGTGGTTGCCTTGAAATGGTTCAGAGATTATTTGGCGGGATGACTACCGCAAGTCACCCTGAATTCTTATCAGTCGAATCCCTTGCCAACAGTAACTGGAGTCCCCCAAGACTCCATTTTGGGCTTTCTGTTGTTTAATGTATACATGAATACCCTTTACTTTCCAGACCCACAAATCAAATTCCACTTGTACACTGACGATACTATTGCGTGATACTGTTGCATATGCCACAGGTAATACATGCCCATGTCCAGTGTGCTTCTTTTTTTTTTGGTAACTCTGTTATCGCTCTGGTTCAGGAGGGGGATATAACCACTGTTTGGGCCTTGGGGCTAGCCCACCAACGTCCTCCTCAAGCTGCCCACACAGTAGCCGCCGTGCCCCCTGCGGCGGGCTCCCTCCCCCCGAGGGGGAGACTGAGATCAACCAGAGGCCCCAAGTGAGGCTTACACCTGGGGTGTCATTCAGGTGGGCTCCCAGGGAGCATCACCCTGCTGCAGTCCCTGAGGGGTTTCACTTGTGGTTTCCCCTGGAGGTATGGATGTGCAGTGATGTCAGCATGTGGACATGCATGCTCCCAGGGAGCATCACCCTGCTGCAGTCCCTGAGGGGTTTCACTTGTGGTTTCCCCTGGAGGCATGGATGTGCAGTGATGTCAGCATGTGGACATGCATGCTCCCAGGGAGCATCACCCTGCTGCAGTCCCTGAGGGGTTTCACTGGTGGTTTCCCCTGGAGGCATGGATGGATTTTTTTTTTTTTTTTTTAAATTTGCCTTTTACCGCCTTCCTAGCTGCCGGCGACCCGATGCTTCAGCCCGGTCACGGGCCGACGGCTTCCACCCCCCAAATCGGCCTTGGGTCCTCCGATACCCCGTGGCTTACCCCCACGCGGGCTGCGGGATGGAGAGGGCAGACATCCCGCAGAGACCGAATCGGTCGAGGACGCCTTGGGGTTAATCGGCCGCGCGGGCTTTATGGAGGCGCCGGCAACCGCCCATTTCCTTCTTCCGGGAAGGCGGGTCGTCAATGACGCCTGACATCCGCCCGCCTCATACTTGAGCGCAGCAGCGGTATTCCTGGCCTCCGCTAGAGTCCCCATCGCCCGGATGCTGCCCCAGCCTCCCCGGAGAAGAGAGCCTTGATCAATGGGCGCTCAATCCATCTCCCAGCCAGCCCTCCGGCGGCTGAGGTCCCGTTCCCGAACCGGGTCGCCCGGGCGTCGCAGGCGGAAATCCAGCCGCTGCGCCGACGGGCCGGCTAGGCATGGATGGATGTGCAGTGATGTCAGCATGTGGACATGCATGCTCCCAGGGAGTATCACCCTGCTGCAGTCCCTGAGGGGTTTCACTGGTGGTTTCCTGGAGGTATGGATGTGCAGTGATGTCAGCATGTGGACATGCATGCTCCCAGGGAGCATCACCCTGCTGCAGTCCCTGAGGGGTTTCACTGGTGGTTTCCCCTGGAGGTATGGATGTGCAGTGATGTCAGCATGTGGACATGCATGCTCCCAGGGAGCATCACCCTGCTGCAGTCCCTGAGGGGTTTCACTGGTGGTTTCCTCTGGAGGTATGGATGTGCAGTGATGTCAGCATGTGGACATGCATGCTCCCAGGGAGCATCACCCTGCTGCAGTCCCTGAGGGGTTTCACTTGTGGTTTCCCCTGGAGGCATGGATGGATGTGCAGTGATGTCAGCATGTGGACATGCATGCTCCCAGGGAGCATCACCCTGCTGCAGTCCCTGAGGGGTTTCACTGGTGGTTTCCCCTGGAGGCATGGATGTGCAGTGATGTCAGCATGTGGACATGCATGCTCCCAGGGAGCATCACCCTGCTGCAGTCCCTGAAGGGTTTCACTTGTGGTTTCCCCTGGAGGCATGGATGTGCAGTGATGTCAGCATGTGGACATGCATGCTCCCAGGGAGCATCACCCTGCTGCAGTCCCTGAGGGGTTTCACTGGTGGTTTCCCCTGGAGGCATGGATGGATGTGCAGTGATGTCAGCATGTGGACATGCATGCTCCCAGGGAGCATCACCCTGCTGCAGTCCCTGAGGGGTTTCACTGGTGGTTTCCCCTGGAGGTATGGATGTGCAGTGATGTCAGCATGTGGACATGCATGCTCCCAGGGAGCATCACCCTGCTGCAGTCCCTGAGGGGTTTCACTGGTGGTTTCCCTGGAGGTATGGATGTGCAGTGATGTCAGCATGTGGACATGCATGCTCCCAGGGAGCATCACCCTGCTGCAGTCCCTGAGGGGTTTCACTGGTGGTTTCCCCTGGAGGTATGGATGTGCAGTGATGTCAGCATGTGGACATGCATGCTCCCAGGGAGCATCACCCTGCTGCAGTCCCTGAGGGGTTTCACTTGTGGTTTCCCCTGGAGGCATGGATGGATGTGCAGTGATGTCAGCATGTGGACATGCATGCTCCCAGGGAGCATCACCCTGCTGCAGTCCCTGAGGGGTTTCACTTGTGGTTTCCCCTGGAGGCATGGATGGATGTGCAGTGATGTCAGCATGTGGACATGCATGCTCCCACACATGTCCTGCAGAGATCTGCCGTGCCTCTGCCCCACCTGTACGTGGTCCCGGCTGGTGTGCACCCAGTGTCCACTGGGTGTCACTCATACATCAGGAACCTGCAACCCTCCCACCCTGGAGGAGGAGAGCTGTCCATGGGACACTCATCCAACTCCCCCCCCCCCCAGCCTGTCCTCTGACATTCCAGGCTCGTTCCTGAACCCCGGTTGCCAGTGTAGCAAGTGGTAGTGCTGCAGTGGCCACCTTTTTTTTTTAAACAAGTTGGTGCTAAATGCCATGAAATCAAATATTCTGGTATTTAGACATACAGATAGGGCTGAAAATGTACATGAGAACTTGGATGTTTTTACATATGCTGGTAATAAATGAATGCAAGTCCAGGCAGTCCGGGCATATAAATATCTTTCTGTGTGGATGGACAGTTTATATATATGGAATGTGAATGTTGACAAATAGGTTAAAGTCTGAATCAGATACTTGGTATGTTGCAATGACTGAAAACAATTTAACTAGAGATGCCAGATTATAGATTGTTGAGATGATGATTGTTCCGGTTATTAACTAGGGAGATGTCATCTACGGTGGGGAATCATGATCTGAACGTACTAAAGTTCCGGAACTACGCCGTAAATTTGTGCATTTCATTCTTGATGCCCCACATACCAAACATTGTTGTTTTCTACACAGGGATCTAAACTGGCTAAGAGTAGAAGATCATAGGAAACTTCACATGTCAAACATTATGTTTAAGGGTTACAAATGGCCCTTGCCACAGGCTAGTTTAGAAAATTTGACAATAAAAGCAGCCAGAATTGGGCTGAGATCATCAGACAGCCTGGAATGTTTGATTCCTTCTAAGAAGACACATGTTGGGAAGGTGTCCCTTCTGTTCAAGGGGTCCTGTAATTAGAATTCTATACCCATACAGTTAAGACCCAATTTGAAGCCCATAAAATGTGGTAATACTGTACAGTATTTGTAACTGGCTCATGGAACAGGCCAGTCAGCTGCCAACTTGCTGCCCCAGTCGTGACCATGGCAGAAAATATTTGTGTTCATAATGTTTTTTTCAAAACTCGTTGCACTTACTTGTCTGTTTATCAGATTGGTATTGTAGAATGTAATTCATATATACTGTATATGTACGCTGTAATCAAGGTTTCTGTTCAAACACACAATGAGGTGCTTGAAGTGGGGGGCATTTTCAGGGGGGAGCCATCTTAAGCAGGGATCCAGATAAGTTTTGGAACTGGGAGGTATTTACTGCTAGCTTGTTGCGACTGGTAGTAGTTCCATCTATATGGAAGTAATGTCATCCATAGACCAGTTTCGGACCCCCACCTCTACACCAAGCCTCACACACCGGACACCAGTAGTCGCTGGATTTTTGCTTGCTACTGCTGTGGTCTTAGAGCTACGTTCCTGATACTACTGTATATAGTGCTGTGACTTATTACAACAACCTGCATGGCCAGCCACTTAGCAACTTCTGACATTGTCTCCTGCAGTGTACACAACTAATCCTGATGCTTTTTTCTGTCTTCATCCCTACTGGTTGCACTCTGTTCGTGCATAGTGTCATTGCTGCTAACATTGCATGACACTGACAATTTTGTGCATGTGTAGTAAATATATTTAAAATGTACTGGGTGGGAAATAAATTCTTAAAATAATACAGTGTGAGTAAATCTTACAAAAATGGTAGTAAAATACTCCTTTGCTCCCCTTATCTGTTCCCCTGATCTTGAGTAATGGGGGGGGGGTTATTGTGGAACCTATTTAGTCACTGCTTATTGCCAAAGGTCATGGAAGCCTCTATTTAGCATTGATCAATTGATGGTTTGAGCGGTAGCAGTGTTGGACATTATCCAAGTAATCTTGTAAGTTCACTTCCAGGCCCCCGGTGTTCAGAGTCTAGAGGCAAAGAGTACTGTATCATTCAAATACATCTGGATGTTTGTGGAGACACCAACTGAGGAGGAGGTCATTGAGGAAAATGGAAAGCAGAGAAGGGCCAAGGATGGAGCCCTGGGAAACTCCCGAGGAGACAGAAAGAGATTGGGGATAGGGTGTCACCTACTTTGACCGACTAGGGGGAAAAGTAGTAGAATGTGAGCCACTGACCTAATCTTGTCAGAAGAAATAGGACGGAATAGTGGAAGAGAGATGGCAGGACTCATAGTCAAATGCAAACATATCTTTGTCATATTGAGATTTGAAAAGTGACTGGGGAATTGGTAAGGGGAAGAGATACTGGACAGCTGTTTTAAATAGACACAGAAAAGGAGAAGGCTCTTCCAAGAGTGGACAGGTTACTTGTGAAGTACAGAGATAAGGCAAACGGTGGATGAATGAAGAGAGTGTGGTGGTGGTGGGGGGGAGTATGAATTAGAGAGGTTGGTTGAAGATGCAGGTTGAAGTCGGTAGTATGAACAGCAAATTCTTTGAATACCAGGAGGGCAGTTTGGAACTGGATTCTAAGGGAATCAGGAGCCAGTGGAGCAGTTAGTGAAGAGGATGGATTATGAGGTTGTTTTTTTGGTATTGGTAAGAAGGCGGGCAACTACTAGGTAACTGGGATGCAGAGGGGGAGGTGGTATTGCTGGATCACACCCATTGTGCAGTGTCAGTGGCTCAGTAGGTAGCACGCTCGCCTCTGAGGCCGGGAGATCAGAGGGCTGTGGGTTCAGTTCCCACATCTGGCACTTGGGTTAATATCCCAGTACTGACACTGTAGTGCAGCATGAGAGGGGTGCTGCACTTCTGAGGTGCCGTCTTTCGGATGAGATGTTAAACCGATGTCCCATCTGCCTGGTCTGGTGGTAGTTCAGGTGGTTGTTAAAGATCCCATGGCACTTACCGAAAAGAGGAGGGGAATTTCCCCAGTGTCCTGGCCAAATTTCCCTCATTCGCTAAAAATACCACCAACAGCTTAATCTGGTTCAAAGTCAGCTGGCATTCATCTGTATCCCCTTCCCCCGGGTCATGCCTGAAAATAGGCAGGATTTGTCTAGTGCACTTACACGGTCAAAAAAATAAATAAATAAATAAATAAAGCTGTCTCTCCAGTATGGCCTGCCCCATTTTCTTCTGTCTTCTCTTTTTCCTTTTTTTATCTTCTGCATCTTCCTCTTCACCTCAAAGTGCTCTGCCATATTTCCTATCACCATGTCTTCGTTGTCACTGATGCAGAAAAAATTTCCTGATCTGTTGTTCCAACCATACCATCCCCAACCACTTCTACACCTGGAGCTGCACATTGTCACTTATCCAGAGAGAGAGACGTGAAAAGAGGCATATGCAAGGATGCATGCTCCCAGGAGAGCATCAAGGAAGGATGAATAGGATAAACAGCTATCATTTCTTATATATGTGAGACAGTAGCTCCCATGTAATCTCTATTGAATAATTTTCTGGGATAACGCTATTACCATGCAGGGATTAAAAGGCTGAGAGAATAAACCGTTTGCTAAAGGTTTCTGCTTCTGAAGTTCGAAAGCTGGAGGATCCACCATCCCTCTCTTCCTTCTATGTCTTATTATGTCTGGTAGACAGATATATAATGATTTTGGTTTTATATACTCAGTTCTGCATCTTCCTCTTCACCTCAAAGTGCTCTGCCATATTTCCTATCACCATGTCTTCGTTGTCACTGATGCAGAAAAAATTTCCTGATCTGTTGTTCCAACCATACCTGTCCCGGGGGGGTGGGGATGGATGATAGGGGTTTCTGGAGCACAAGGGATGGGAGGGTCTCGGCACCCAACTAAGGATCTAGGTTCGAGCAGACTTGATAGACCATAAGGCCTAATCTGCTGGCAAATAGTATGTTAGTATGTTAGTAATGTGACTATGAAAACATTTTGTGCTGATTTTGTTTTTAAATGTAGTTGTACAGTGCTCTGAGCCTCTGGGAAGGGGCGCTTTATAAATAAAGTATCTACTGTATCTATCTATTAATGCCATTAGCTATCTCAGGGGGTTCCTCCTCTGTAGGGTGGAAAGACCTTTCCTTATTGGACTCTGTTTATGTAGTATATCATGTCAGTTTGCTTCTAACTTGCACTGATTGAGGGTCTTGGTTGTCATGCATCTTTGTATTCCAAAAAGGAAGGACTAGTGGGCGTCTGCTTTTTTAGGACACCACACATCCAAGCAAAATGTCAGGCAACCATAGCTCCATATACTGGAAAGATGCAGGGATAGGAGGGTGACATACTCCCACATATTTGGCTTTGCCCAAGTGTTCAAACATTCTGGGAGCAAGCAAATCTGGGAGCAATGAAGTCATGCAGTAAAAGACACAATAGATCCCACGCTAACTCTTAAAGCAAAAACTAGTCTCCTTCTGTGCCTCCCGACCCACATGAAAGACATACACAAGATTTACTTATTTTCTCATTTTAATAACAATGGCCAACAAAACCATTACCAGACTTTGGTTCATGCCACAGATCCCAATAGTAACTCAGTGGTACACATAGTTGAGTGAGCATATAGGATAGAGAAAATAACACACAACCTGGATTTGAGACCAGATTTATTCAGTCAAAGATGGACACGATGGATACAATACATCATGCAGAATGACCCCCCACTTTGTCCCCTAAGGTCAAACATTGACAGTGTGTTCACTTCTGATGGCCTCTGGACTCTGCACAGTTTTCTGTGCCACCCAACCCCACCCCTGGCCTCCCTCCTGGACAGTCTTTGAGCTCCACATGATGCCTGCAATAAAAGAAACAGGTAAGGTAAAGAAAGGGATTATAATAGATTTTAGTTAGCGACCTGCTGTAATGTGTTTTTTAAATGTAACCAATAATGGACATATAGTAGTGATGTATGGAACTGCAGCCTGATTTGCATATGGGTGATATGTATATACTGTACAAATAAAATATACTTACACACACAAAAAAAAAGGTGGGAGTAGCTGAGAAAATCATTGACGCCTATGAGGAACATCAAGGTCTCCCCTTAACTGTGTGTGGTGCTAGAAGTCTTCCCTAGAGTCTGAGGAAGTCCCCTCACAAACCAGCGTGAACAGTGAAGCTCTGAGCTTTTTGGTCCCTCCCACAGTAGATGTAGATCATGAAGGTTGCTCTTTGATCAAA
The DNA here is from genome assembly GCA_016271365.2 of Neoceratodus forsteri. NCBI lineage: Eukaryota > Metazoa > Chordata > Ceratodontiformes > Ceratodontidae > Neoceratodus > Neoceratodus forsteri. The sequence continues at coordinate 1,524,486,851 of CM057452.1, forward strand.
AAGATGGACAAAATGAATCAGCCCAACAATGGAGAACCAAGAGCTGTTTGCTATGCACATTTGATTTTTTCAGTCATTAGATATGGGCATTTTTAAAAAATATATATTTTACATACGAACATATGAAATGCCAGCAGAAACAGGCCTCACGGTCTATTGAGTCTGCTCGATTGTGCAGCTAGCCCCTCAACTTGCAGCTGCCCCACCCTCCTTCCCTCCTCTCCTCATAAACCCCCCCACCTCCTCACTCTGTCCTAACTCCTCTTAAACCCTCCCACTGTTCTACATGATACCACTTCCTCAGGCAGAGTATTCCACTTGTCTACCACCCTTTCTGTGAAAAAATGTCTTCTGATTTTCCTCCTGAACCTCCCCTCCAATCTCAGCTGGTGCCCTCTTGTGTCCTTCCCCCTTCTGATCTGAAGAATCCCTTCTGTATTAGTCCTGTTTATTCCCTTCAGGTACCTAAAAATTTTGATCCTATCCCTCCCCCATCCCTCCTCTCTTCCAGGGAATACATGTGCAGCTCTCCCAGCCTCTCCTCATAGGATTTTCCTTCCAGTCCCTGAATCATCTTCGTTGCCCTATGCTGCACCCCCCTCCAGCAATCTGATGTCTCTCTTCAGGAATGGACGCCATTACTGCATGCAGTATTCCAGGTGTAGTCTGACCAGTGACCTGTACAGGTGTAGGATCACTTCCCTGTGCCTGGAGGAGATTCCCCTCGCTGTGCACCCCAGCATCTTGTTTGCCTTTGCAGCCGCCTTCCTACACTGAGCTGAGTGGTTTATACTCCCCGTTATTAGTACCCCTAGATCCTTTTCCTCAATGGTGCTTTCCAACTGTACCCCTCCCAACTGATACTTCTTCCCCTGGTTCCTTGCTCTGAAGTGCAACACCTTGTACTTCTTTTCGTTGAACCTCAACTGCCATGTCTCCAACCACTCCTGTCATTTGGTCAGGTCTTCTTGCAGCCCCTTTCACCCCTCTGTGTCATCTACCACAGCTCGAATCTTTGTATCTTCTGTGAACAAGCTGATCCTAAATATTCCATTTGAGATATTAGCTATGGATATCCCAAATAGCACCAGGCCCAGTACCGATCCTTGGGGCACCCCGCTCGTAATGTCCCTTGGTGATGAGAGTTCCCCCACCACCACCACCATCCTTTGCTGCCTACCCCTCAGCCAGTTGGTGATCTAATTGACCATTTTTGTTCCCACCCCAGTGTATTCCAGTTTTCCCTCTCTCCTCCCATGTGGCACAGAGCCCAAGGCCTTGCTGAAGTCTAAATACAGGACATCCACTGCATCGCCCCTGTCCAGTTCCCTAATAACCCAGTCGAAGTACCCAACTAGTTTCGTCTGGCAGGATCTACCCAAGACAAAACTATGATGATGACCGTCTTGGAGACCATTGTCTTCCAAAAAGGTCACCAGCCTCTCCTTTAGGATTGACTCCATGAGCTTCCCCACGATTGAAGTGAGACTCACCGGTCTGTAGTTGCCTGGATCATCCTTCAGTCCACTTTTATGAATGGGTATCACATGGGCCATCCTCTAGTCCTGTGGCACACATCCTGTGTCCAGTAATGTACTGTATAGGTCTGCCAGTGGTCCTGCTGGTATCTCTGCTAGCTCCCTAAGTACCCTAGGGTGAATGCCATCTGGCCCGATGCTTTGTCCACCCTCAGCACCCTTAGTCCTTCCAGCACCCTGTCCTCTTTAATCCCGATATCGGTCACCCCTGCCCCCCTCTACCCACTCCACCCTTCCCATGGGGCATCCGCCACCCTTTTTGCTTCATGAACACGGAGCAGAAGTACTCATTCAGTGCCTCTGCCTGTTCCTCCTCCTTCTCCACCCACCCCCTATCCTTTTTAATCTTCACAAACTGATCTTTGTTTCTTCTTCTCCTCTCTCCAGTGTATCTGAAGAAGTCCTTCTCCCCGTCTTAGCTCTCTGGAAGCCTTGGCCACTCTGACTAGCCTGGTAACCTCCCTGGACTTCTTCGTGTACTTGTCTTTGTCCCCTTGTCCTTCCAAATTCCTAAGCCTCTGGAATGCTTTTCTCTTGACCCTCACCCCTTCCATAACCTACCGAGTCAGCCAGCTTGGCTTCTTTGCTCTACCCTTCTTGCTCCGTGTCCTGGTACAAGTCTCAGTTGTCTCTGCTAGCCCTTTTTTAATGATATCTCATTTCTGACTAGCAGTCATGCATGTCTGAATTCCCACCAGATGCTCAACCAAAATTTCCCCCATCCTTTTAAAGTTTGCTCCCCTAAAATCGATCAGCTTGGTACCCGTTCCTTTTGTTTCCCTTCTCATATTGCATGTGAACCACACCTTGTGATGGTCACTCCCTGTCAGGGGGTCCTCCGCTCCCAGATCTCTTACAGCCTCCCCGTTTGTTAACACCAGGTCCAGAGTCCTACCCACCCTAGTCGGCTCGCGGACCAACTGCACCAGGAAGCAATTCTGAAATGCATCTAGTAATCCCTGCTCCTTGGCACACGTGGTGGTTGGGGTGCTCCAGTCCACCCCAGGAAGGTTGAAATCTCCTATCACTACTGTGTTCCCCTTCCTACAGACCCTTCTAATCTGCTCGGCCAACTCCCTATCCAGGTCATCCCCTTGAGCTGGTGGCTCGTACACTACCCCCACCCTCAGTGTCTTTCTTTTAGAGTCTTGAAACTGCATCCATAGTGCCTTAGTCTTGCCCTCCACCCTTCCCCCCTTATACACCTTATCCCCTCCCTCATGTAGATCACCACGCCCCCCTTTCCCCCTAGCGCTGTCCTTCCTGAATAACCTATACCCTGGGATCATCATATCCCAGTCCTGGTTCTGGGTGGCCCATGTTTCCATGATGGCCGTAATATCCACCCTCCCCACAGCCAAGAGGGCCTGTAGCTCGGCTAACCTAAGCTTCTCTCATTCAGCAAGACCACCCTCCAACCTGTGTCTTCTCCCCCCACCCTGGTTTTCCCCCCATCTTAACCCCTCCTTGTGTCCCCACCCCAAAAGCCTGTCCGATAGCTTGGGGTAGGCATTCAGCCCCGGGATCCCTGCCTACTAGCTGTCTTCCTCCCCGTTTAAAAAGCTGGTGACACGTTCAGGACAACTTTAACAAAATCTAATGTTTACACACAGTGCAGCTTGTATTTCCCATTAGTGCTGTATTCCTCCTCCCCATTATTTATTATTGAGGTAATCTATATGAAAACAGGATCTTTGCTCCTGAAGAGTGCGTCTATTCCTTCTGCTTTCTCCTTACCTGAAGTCACAGAACACTGCTTGTGACATCACAGTTACTCCCCTGGCAACAGATTGCGATGTCACAACAGAGGATTATGACTTGAAGTAGGGGCTAAGCTATAGAGGCAGATGAACTCTAAAGAAACTCTAAGGGATAAAGATCATATATTCATGTAAACTTCATTAGTAGTAAATAATGGGGAGGAATTCAGGCAGAACTGTACCTAATTATTATGCTTTTTAAAGTTTTCTTTGAGGCATCAGTAGCTCTTTAAATCTATCCTTGATGTTATGTACCCCTCAAACCTCTGCTTTAATACCCCTTCCCGTTCAGGTGCAGCTTATCCCCTGCATATAGATCCTTATTGTCCCATATCCTGCCCCAGTCCCCCACTACCCCGTGCACCCTTCCGCCCGACACCATTCCCCCAGCTAGGTTTTCTTACAAAACATACACTTTATGGACATAGCTATTAACAGAGCTTACAGTACTTCATGGTTGAGAAAGCCACCAAAATTACAGCCAGTTATTTCTTCTGCTGTAGTAGTGCAGGGGGAACTATTTCTCAGCTTGCAGGAGTGTCCTTGCATTGTGGCAGAGTGAAAGCCTTTATCCATGGTGTTGAAAAAAATAAGATAGGTATGCTGTTTCATGCAGATTAGTGCAGTGCATCAAGAATTATAGGAGGCTGTGCTGTGGTTGTATACGGTCCGGTTAGTAAATTGCATTATAGGACTTTTATTTTTTCAAGAGTAGTGTTAGTCATGTGTTGATTTAATGAGCTGATTTTCATTCAGTTTTCAGTATCACTTTAAAAGCACAATACCTCAAAATGCTCTTTTTGGAGAAAGTATAGGATATTGTGCTTCTTTTAGATTCTGGTGGAGAGTATCTAATTATCACAGAGTCTGTTTTTCAGTTGGAGAAGTGGAAGTGCCAATTTTGTGCAGTACAATATAATTTTATTTTATGTGGTTGTGTGTTCGGTACTTTGTCCAATCCTGCACACATACATAGCTTTGTCCATCTTAGACTTAAAGGAACCTACATTGCATTGTTTGTGGTGTGTCAGTGTGAGAGTTCAGTAGCACTGCATGTTCTCTATTAGCCCAACTAGAGTGGCAGAGTTCTTGTGGCTTCCCAAATGATCCCCAAGCCTAACCACAGAAATTTACCTACAGTACAGTAGAACATGAATTGTGTGTTTGACAGGAGTAAGTGATGGGGATTATGATGCATTTATCAATCTCACTGGAGCAAATTTTCCGGATTAGGGATTTAGTATAAAGGTCTCCTATTCTGTTGCCGGGACATATTTAAGGATTAGCTGCAGGTTACACTTACGTAACCGCTGATTACATAAACATGAATACAAGTCTGCACTTGTTATACTTGACCATAATGTGTTTTCAGCTCTATTAAATGCCATTTTAGTCCTGGTTTGCTTAGCAGCATTCTTCTCTCTGTTGGCAGGTTAAACAAATTTCAGCAAGGCTCCTAAACTATATCTAACTTTCACTGTTGTGTTTAGTTGTGCATAGTGCAAAGTTTCCCCAGTTATGCAAGGAGAGTTTGCCATGTGATGAATTCCAGGTTTTGCCAGTGAAGTTCCTACTGTAGGTTGCTTTCAGACACGTAGAGAATTTGTAAATCTGTGCTCTGCAGTTGAGAATGCAAAGTATAATAGTGCAAGGCTGCATACATGGGTGATGCAGAGTAGCATAATTTGATGAAATTTGCAAATTCAGTTGAAATCTGCAATATTTATCACATAGAAAATGGGCTAAAAAAACTGCTGGCCTGTGACTGGCTGATAGCATACATTTATCAGGCAGCACCCTGCCCCACCGCTAACAAAATAAGAGCCGGTATGGCATGTTCTCTCTATGCTAGTATGCTCTATCGACATATACCATTGCTGGAAATTACATATTAGCATAAAGTGAGGTAGTACAGTGCGAGGCCCCAGAACAGCTTCAAATGGGAAAGCTTTGGCATGCAAATCAGCAAACTGTGTGTGCACTGACTTATTTATTTATTCAACTTTGATAACCGGGTAGGCCCTCTGAGCCCCGAAAGTCCCTTTATCAGGGGCTACCCAGAGTTAGTTACACAGAAGAGCATTTCACATACAGAGAGAATACAGAGCAAATAGGTGCATTGACCATATCAGGTTACAATCTGGTTGGCACAGTGCAGGGTTCAAGTCTTAGTACACGGTGTGGTTTAGACATTCATACATTAGGAATTACTAGAACTAGTACAGGGAGTGGACTTAGCAGACAAACAGGACTTAAGCCCCGTTTACACGGTCACATTTGCATCTGGACACCATGAGTGCTTTTGTTGCTTCAGTGCAAAGGCAGCCATGTCGACACTTAAGTCACTCATAACATGACCTTGGGATCCGCATCCATCCAGGGGGCGCTGACAGGAATTAGCAGCTTAAGCATGGAAAAGTTGCACCACTCACTCGGACATGAAGTCAAGCAGCAGGCAAGCTCTCCCTGGGTCACAGCCCCTCACCAGCATCTCTTGCATCAACCATAACACGAGTACAGCGGATAGTCAGAGCAGCAGTACAAAATAAGCTGGGGGGCCATGTAAACATGGCTTTAAAGCACTAATAGGGCAATTTGTGTCACACAACAACCAAAGAACACATTTTCTAAGTCTCTGCAGTGTCAGGCCCCAGGAGCGGCTGGGAATCTCACAACAACCCACACGCTATCAGATCTAATTGCTTACTATACGATATGGTTTTGTACCCATCAGGCTCGTCCTTAACTGAAGTCAGGGAAACACTCCAAGCTGACTTTATCCAGTTAGAAAGCAACCTTATCAATGCCAAGCTTCTCTTAAATGCAAAAAAACCAAGACAATGATTTTCTCGAGACTTGCCTTGTCTGGTGCCCTACCTACCCCACCTAAAAACTTCATAGTCACCTCCCTAGGTGAACCCTTGGAAGTCGTTCCTAAATTTAAATATCTAGGTATGTGGATAGACAACAAGCTTTCCTTCAATGACCACATCGAGGATCTAGCAAAGAGGCTTAAAGCATGCTTGGGTTTCTTCTTTAGAAATAGGACGCTCTTTTCTCTCGCGACCCGCAAAAGACTTGTCCAAGCAACATTCCTTCCCTTGCTTGACTACGGAGACATTATTTATCTCCTCCCCAACCTTGAGCCTATCTAAACTGACATACTCTATCACCGTGCTCTTCGCTTCATTACTAACTCTGCATACAGGACCCACCACTGTGATCTTTATGCAGCAGTTGAATGGACCTCTCTTACCACCAGGCGCCTCCTGCATGCTGGCATTTGGACCTCAAATTACCACTCCACAAACTGCCTGTCTGTTTAACGTCTCTCATACACATCTGCTAGCTTCTCCTAAAAATCTAACCTTATCCTACTAGATGTTCCCAGGACATGTACCACAGCTGGCCAAGAGCTGCTCACCGCCCTCCCAAACATTTGGAACCAACTACAAGCCATGCTGAAGCTAACCTGCATCGTATCAATTAACTCCTACAAAACACTAGCTATCTCTAAATTAAAAGATATATGTAGGTGCTACTAGGCCCCCAATGCCAAGTCAACTTCCTAGGTACCAACTGGCCCTCTACTTATTAAGCTGAAATGTGTTGCATAATTTAGGGCAAGGTTAAAGCTGGAATGTACTGCATATATAGCCTAAGGACTTCTATTGTCTATATCTCTTTTCTACATTTTATATCTCCTGTCTATGTAATTGCGAACTGTATGTGTATGTGCCTCAGGACCTCCTTGTGAATGAGCTTGCTCAATGGAGTCTTTCCTGCAATAAACTTGAACTTGAACTTGAACTATACGCCCGAATATTTGTGAACTTCCTGCTGAATCTGTACCTTTTTTTAGTTCCACAGTGAAAAATAGTTTAAAGGAACTTTTCCTTCTATTTTCAAAAACTGAAGATGAATAAGAGGACATACCCATACCCTCCGTGGCAGCTCCTCTGTGGGACCAGCAGATTTTTTTAATACCCCCAAAGGAAGGGAAGCGATCATAAATTGCCTGCAAGGGGCTAGCTGCATGATGCTTTTCCACATCCTTTACTGGCCATTCCCTTCATGCTCTGATGTTTTATGACATATGTATGGGGAGAGGACGGGGTGCGCTCCATTCAGGTCAGTGCAGTGTGATTGCAGATACAGTTTTTGAACGTTTAAGTGGCTGTTTGGTAAAATTGGAGCCAGGGTTCAACTAACATTACTTGAAACCTGACTCTGATTTTACCAAATGGCCACTTAAACGTCCGAAAACTGTGTTTACAAGTCATGCTCCATAGACTTAATGGAGCGCGCCCCTGCGCTCTTCCTATACATATGTCATAAAACATCAGGGTGTGGGGACGTGGCCAGTAAACAGGATGTGGAAAGGGATTGTGTGACTAGCCCCTCGGTGGCAATTTATGATCCCTTCCCTTCCTTCAGTGGTATTAAAAATATCTCCTGATACCACAGAGGAGCTCCCATGGAGGTAGGGGAACTTCCGAGTAAGGTGCTTTTTAAAGTGAAAGTTTCTGACAATCCTGTAACTAAGATCATACCAGGTTTACAGCAGCCCTAAATGGGTCAGTTGGAATTTAAGTATGGAATAACATGCAGCAAGGTGGATGGTGGTCCTATAAAAATGATGTCCTGGGAGGCTTGTGAGGCTTGAAGCACAGCCAATGGTGATCAACCACCCAGGAAGAGTTGTTAATATAGCAGACTCTGGGGGAGCACTAAAGGTTTAACAACACACTACAAACTGCAGTATTTGTAATACAAAATACAGTAAACTCTTATATTTTTCTTTAGCCACATTATATATTTTATAAGTCACATTTGATCTTTCATTAACTATTAGCTACTGTGGCAATCCTTAGTGCTCACCTAGACACAGCATTCTGAATAATACATTTATTCCACTTACAATATTCATAAAAAGCTCAAATATGGTATAAGAAAATGTAAATCTGATCTATCCAGCATAAGAACGTGAGTGGAGAGCTACAGAAAAGAGTGTAACACTGTGTGAGAACCAGACTGCACTCAGCTCATTGCAATTCCCATGAATTTCAGTTACCAACTCTGTCTTGATTTATTTATGAAGACTAAAGGCCTAGTTTTCAAAGCTCTTGGTCTCCATGTCAATGTAGAACTGGTGGTGCGCTCCAAAAATTGCAGTATATCTAAAGATGACAATTATTCTTTTTTTTTTTGGTGCAGTACTAACCACTGCTATGCGGTTTAAATCACAAATTGTAACGAGAAAGAAATAATGTGACCTACTGAGAAGCATACCTCTCAACCTTTTGTCCCCCAAATGTGGAACATTGCCTGTCACAATGTGGAACAAATGGGCAAAATGTGGAACACTTAATCAAATCTTTACTGGAGAAGCTCAAAACACTATTAAAATGTTGCATTTATGTTGAGAATGTCTGTTATTAATTGAATAAGTTATTTGTTCCATCATTTACTATGGATATTTGCTTTAAAATGTTGACTCTGAATGTGGAACAAGTCCTCACAATGTGGAACAGGGACCTTTTCTGAAGTAAAATGAGGAATGTTCCTCATAATGTGGTACAGTTGAGAGGTATGCTGAGAAGTGAACCCAGACTTCTGGACCCCACATTGTTTTCTGCATCAAAAAACATCAGATTGCCATCTTGATTTGTCTTTGTTGCCTGACATGCGATATCAGAGAAAGGAAGTTGTTTCTGGGAACTCTTGAGTCCAACCAGGTGAGCCTATAGCTGAGTGGTTAGAGTACTGGGACAGTATTCTGGGGGGCCTGGATCAATTCCCAATAGGTCACATTATTTCTAGATATCTATATATATATATATATATATAAACATAGAAACATAGACTTTGCGACAGATAAGGACCACTAGGCCCATCTAGTCTGCCCATTTCCCTACCTACAGGATAGGCCGCAGATCCTAGTTAACCAACAGCCTATTTCTTCCTACCCCCCACAAGAATTGCCTTATGACTGTCCCATGCATTCTTGAATTCTCCCACAGTTTTAGACCCCACAACCTCCTCAGGAAGGCTGTTCCATGCATCCACTACCCTCTCTGTGAAATAATACTTCCTCACATTGCCCCTGAACCGCCCTCCTTCTATCTTTAAATTGTGTCCCCTTGTTCTTGCACGTCTCTTTTTCTGAAAGATGCTACCCTCTTGGACTTTGTTGATTCCACTGAGGTACTTAAAGTTTCTATCATGTCTCCTCTCTCCTTCTTTCCTCAAGGGTATACATATTAAGCTCCTTTAGTCTCTCCTCATGCGGCTTCTCTTGCAGACCCTGCACCATTTAGTTGCCCTCCTCTGGACTGCCTCTATCCTGTCTATGTCCTTGTGGAGATGGGGTCTCCAGAACTGGACACAGTACTCAGATGGGGTCTCACCAACTGTCTGTACAGAGGATAACAACTTCCTGTTTTCTGCTGATGATGCCTCTCCTATACATCCTAGTATACCCCCAGCCCTCCCTACTGCCTTCTCACATTGCTTGCTAACCTTAAGGTCATCTGATATGATTACCCCAGGTCCCTTTCCTTTTTGTTGTTGTTACTACCTCCCACCATTGTGTATTCTTCCCTGGGTTCTTGTTTCCCAGGTGCATTATTTTGCACTTCTTTGCATTGAATCCTAGCTGCCATACTTCTGACCATTCCTCCAACCTTGCCAAATCCCTTTTCATCCTTTCCGCCTCCTTGTGTATCAACCCTGTTGCAGATCTTTGTGTCATCTGCAAAAAGGCATACTTTTCCTTCCAGTCCCTCTGCAATGTCACTGATGAAGACATTAAAAAGGACTGGACCCAATACTGAACCCTGTGGTACCCCACTAGTAACCCCCTTTCTTCAGAGTGGACTCCATTTACAATTACCTTCTGTGTCCTGTTGTCCAGCCAATGTTTTACCCAGGCTACCACCCTGGGACCCACTCCCAGGCTGGTTAATTTGACTATTAATCTTTTGTGTGGGACTGTGTCAAATGCCTTGCTAAAGTCTAGGTAGGCCATGTCCACAGCCCCTCCCTGGTCTACTACTTTGGTCACCCAGTCAAAGAAATCTATTAGATTCGTCTGACATGACCTTCCCGCTGTGAACCCATGCTGCCTTGGAATGTGCTCCACTGGCCTCTACGTACTCAACTGTTCTTTCCTTCAGAAGTGACTCCATCACTTTCCCTACCACAGAGGTCAGACTGACAGGTCTGTAGTTTCCTGCTTCTGTCTTGGTCCCACTTTTGTGAAGGGGAATCATATCCACCTTCCTCCAGTCCTCGGGTACCACACCATCCTCCCATGATTTATTAAAAAGAGTAGCCAGTGGTTTCACTAGTTCCTCCTTAATTCTTTTAGAATTCTGGGTGAATTCCATCAGGACCCATTGCTTTGTCCTCCTTCAGTTTTAGGAGTTCTTGCAGAACCCTTTCTTCTGTGAGAACTGGGATCGACCCTCTATCAAGAGTGCTTCTGTTAATTGGATTAGGCACTTTCCTCCTCTTTTGGAATATTGAGCAGAAATATTCGCTCAGTATCTGCTTTTTCACTGTCCCCTCTGCCCACCCACCGCTCATTCTATTCAGCCTCACTATCCCTCCTTTGTCTTTCTACGCTCACTGATGTACCTATAAAAGGTTTTATCCCCTTTCTTAACTGAGTTGGCTATCTTTTCCTCAGTTTGGGCCTTTGCTATTCTGACTTCCCTCCCTGCTTCCTTCTGCCTCAACTGGTACAGCTCTCTGTCCATATATATATATATATATATATATAGGATACATGATGGGCATGAGTGTGATATGGCAAATATTGTCACTCCTGCAGAGTGAGGTGTGTAAACAATTTTTGCAGGCTTTTTGAGTGACTTTAAACCCCAATAATGCCTCTTCCCTGCTCCCTTTCTCAAGAGCATACCCAATGCTTCTATGTATGGCATGTGTTCTAAGAAGGTGGCCTAGCGAGCATGCCGTGGTGACACTCACCCAAGCATGGGGCTGCTTCCATGGCTTACCGCACTTGGAGGAACAAAATCAGAGGACAGGAAAAATATTCAGAGTATTCAAAGATTTTAATCCAGGTTCAAGATCACTGAAAACAGCCCCAGCGCTTCAACCAATCAAGGTATTCCTCAGGGGGTGTAACAAGTGCCATGATGTCATCACTTTTAAACACATACCAGCCAGTCCAGTGGCGCTGAGGGTTGAGGCACTGGATGCCACACCTCGTGCTGCGCCAGCGACCCGGGTTCAGGAACGAGCCCAAACCGCCATGGAGCGGCATGGGACAGAGAGGATAGAGTGTCCGTAGAACTGCTCTCCTGTCTTGGAGAGGGATCCAGGGGTAGCCCGGCACAGGAGCGTCCCCCAGTGGAGATCGGCGGCACTGCGCTGCTCAGGAGCTCACGAGTGTGGGGAAGATGTTGGCAGCTGCCTTCCGGATGTGGGTGGGAGCATCCACGTCACGGTCTGGGTGGCACTGCACGTCCAACATCGGGGGCGTAAAACATCCAGAAATACACCTCCGGCTGGGATAGGCGATGGCCCTGCCAGTGCCACCACCACACGCCCAATGCTAGTTCCCTGTCACTGCCCCCTGCAGTTTCCCTGGGTTGTCATCCCCCTCCAACCTGGGGGACCATGATGAAATTGAAGACGTAGGGGAACACAGCGGGCAGTAGAGCGTGTCGGCGAGTGCAGTGGCCTGAGAGGATTCCAAGCCGGAGGGCCAGAAAAATAGTTGAAAAAAAAAAAAAACCACATACCAGATCACATGATACATCTCATTAATTAATTACCAAAGTACTTTGTCACAAAACAATACAATATTCATTTTAGTCTCTTAGATTCAGAAAGACTTTGTCAAATAGTGCACAGTTAATTGCAGTGGCAAATATTTGCAACATGTATCTTAAAAGTAAAAAAAACTTTAAAGCAAGAGGGAGAGAGAAGGGGGGAGGGGAAAGGAATGAGAGGACAGAAAGGGGGGACAAGAGAGATGCGCGCTTAGGCAAAGATCAAAGTTCCAGATGACATAATAGCTTATTATAGTTGTGTATGAAACTTAGAAAGAAAACTAAGTTATTTTTAGAATTTTCTTTTTTTATCACATCTCTATTTCTTGCACCCGCTGTGGCGCCTGCACCGGGCATCCAGCCGCTGGTCCTGCCCACGGGAGAGCAGCAGGCTCCTCAGCATGTTGAGGGGATCCGCACGGCCGTTCTGACCCGTTGGAGGGCTCCCCCATCCCTGCCAGCCAGACCGGCGCCAAACCCCCCCCAGCGCAATTCCATGACAGTCCTCCCGGCAAGGCAGGGCATGGCCGTGATGCTGCACGGTCGTACCCAGCCCTTCTGCCTTTTTCGCCCAATGGGAGTGTGGGCATGCAATGACGTCCGTGCACAAACGTGCGGACGTCCGCCGTGCTCCCTCCTCTGCTAGACACCGCACACCTGCAGTACCTCTGGGTGTCCCCATAAGGCTCTTCGTTTGTCATTATTTCAACAAATGAACTACAATATGCCTATTGTGCCTATTATTCTATCCAGGAATCAGGTACAGTTACAGTGTCTTGAGGAGTAACTTTCCTTGACTATTACCATTATTTTATACTCTCAAACAACAATAACCAACAATCCTCACACTAATCTATTCTTAGATTAAACGAATTCAAAACAAGGAGGGGTTGGCGGAAGAAAAGATAAATCTAAGAATGTAAATAGATGGAAAAGAGGGTGAGATGAGAAGAAAGAAGAAGCAAATACAGGCTTATATCATTATGTAATTGATTCAGAAATTGGAATAATGGAAAGTTGTACTCAATACATGATCACGTATGATATAAGTTTTTTGTTGTTATTACTATATACACAAGATATACATTTTTCTTATTTTTATGTTAGATTTCACATCAGGAGTCGTATAAGATATCCATACAGGCCTGGGAGGTAAAGAATGCTGAAAGAAACAAATTGAAAGAGACATATAAGTAAAATTCCTAAATATAAATCTATACTTAATACTTAAAATGCAAGATTATAATTCAGACAGCAGGGTCCGGGAAGCACTAGCCGTTAGTTAGCACAGCGTATTCTCCTTTCAGATATGGTTGGTAGTCCACCTCCTCATTCATGCCCCTGGGGCTGAGAGCACCCAGGACAGAAATCCATCTACTTTCTGTTCTCTCAAGTAGGTTAAGTGTGTCACCACTCCTTGATAAGTGAGGGATCTGTTCTAGCTCCATACATTTGAAGCCAGTTGAACTGGATCGATGTGCCACAGCATAATGGGCCCCATGGCATTTTCTAGATTTCTGTTAATAATTGCTCGCACATGTTCTTGTATGCAAACTTTTAACATCCTCGTTGTTAACCCTATATACTGCAGACCACAGGTGCACCATACTACATAAACCACAAATGTGCTTTGACAGGTGATACTGATAAAGTGTCTTATCTTCACAGTTTTTCCATTTTCTAACTGTTTTACATAAAGATCACCCATAGCCGCATATTTGCAGACATTGCAGTTTCCACACCTGTGGAAACTTGCAGATCTATGTGGTAGCCACCTATTAGTATCTAGTAGGGATTTCTGAAAATGACTGTGGGTCAGTATATCCCCTAGACTGCATCCCTTTCTGAAAGTGACCCTTGGTGTGTCACCAATTGCTGAGTTCAATACTTTATCACTTTTAAGGACGGGCCAGTATCGGTGTATCAGGGCACCTACTTCCCCTGCTGTGGGGTTATAGCTAGTACTAAAAGTACAGGGGACCTCTACATCTGTTTGTTTATTGTTGGGGACCAGTAGATTCTCCCTCACTTGAAGCCGTGCCTTGCCCAATGCTTTTTGCAAGACAATGAACTCATAACCTCTATTAAGAAGTCTCCTTGTAAAATCACCTGCCTGTCTGTCAAATTCCATTTCATCTGTACAGTTCCTCCTAAGTCTGACATACTGTGCATATGCGATGGAGTTAACTAATTTCCTTAGATGTGCACCCTTATAATGCAAAGTACTATTTGCTGCATTTAGCTTGCAAAAATTTCGGCTTGAAATCTGCAGATTATCATTTGCATAAAGAGTCACATCCAGGAAGTCAATTTGTATTTTAGAAAAGGTGGAAGTGAACTGTAATCCTTGCTGATTGTTAATAATGTAGTGCATAAATTCCCCAAATTCTTCCTCCTCCCCATCCCATATGCACAGCACGCCATCAATAAAATGAAGCCACACCGCTGTGTGTTCAAAAAATGATTTTTGTTCACATCAGAGATGCATTTCTTCTCCCATTGTCCCATGTAAATATTTGTGTATGAGGGGGCAAACGTCACCCCCCCCATCACTGTACCACACTTTTGCAAGTAATACTCCCCATCAAAGGTGAAGAGGTTATGAGTTAGAGCAAACTCCAAGTTTTTAATAATAAATGGTACCGGAATGTCTTTTTGGGTGTTGATAGTATCCCTAACTGCTTCAACGCCTTTGTTGTGGGGTATGCTTGTATATAGACAAGTGACATCAATGGTAGCCCAGTTGTAGGTGGGGGCCCATGTCTGGGTTTTGAGCTTATTATGCAAATCCAGAGTGTCACATATGTAGGATTCAAATCTGAAGGTATATGGCTACAAATAATGGTTGAGGTATTGGCATAGATTTTGGGGCAAACATCCCACCCTGGAGACAATAGGTCTACCGGGGGAATTAGTGGGGTGTTTGTGAATCTTGGGGAGAATGTAAAAAGTGGGAATTATGGGAAATTCTTTCTTAAGATACGTAGTTTCTGTATTCATAACAAATTCTCCCTCTAATGCTCTAGTGACTACATCAAATAGTTCTTGCTGAAATTGTTTTAATAGATTACTCCTCAACCTTTCATTATTTTTACTGTCCCCCAATAATTCCATAACCTTTTCCACAAAAAAAATGCTCATCCATAATTACCAAATTTCACCCTTTATCAGAGGGTTTAATCACTATACCTCTGACCTCTTACAGTTCCTTCAGGGCTTGCCTCTCTGCATCAGGTAAATTAGCATGATACTGACATTTTTTCTCTTGTGTAATCTTCTCCAATTCCTGGGTAACTACTTTTTCAAAACTAGAAATGGTTACATTCTGTATGTTGGGGTAGAACACTGACTTTGGTTTAAAGGCAGTATTTCTATAGTGGACATTAGTTGATTCTGTTTCTAAGTCCAATAACTGTTCCAGGTCCACATGATCCAACAAATTCTGTCCCCAGTAATGTTCCAGCTCCGTATTCCAATTCAGATCATCACTCAATTCCATATTCACTATTTCTTCAATATTATCCTCAGTAATAAGGATCACATCATGTCCAGGGCTTGCGCTCCCTTGTGGCAGACTATCAGCTTTTCATAACTACATGGTTGTATCTCCATCTGGTGTATCAAAACCCATATTGATAGCTTGCTGGTTTTTGAAAAATAGACAAAGTTTCAACTTTCTGATAAATTTAAATATATCAGCTTGGCTAGTGAAGGTATCTACTACATGTGTAGGGACAAAAGAGAATCCTCTAGATAATAAATGTATTTGCTGTTCAGATAGTTGGATAACAGAAAGATTTATATTTACTTTCTCCTCGAGGGGTATCTGTTTTGTCCTGTTTTCCTCCCCCCACCCCCGTTGCCCCGTCTTGTTTTTCTTCTGTTTTTGGCAGCCCTTTTTTATTTCTTTGGGGCTGGTTTTTGTTACTTGAAGCTCCTTTTCTATTTTGATTTTTGTTCCTCTCTCAAGTGCATCTTGGTGTGGGGGTGAGCCTGAGTCTTCTCCATTTTCAGTCGATTCAGAATCTTCTGTTTCTCCACTAGCGGTTACTGTGGCCACTGTAGAATTAAAGTGAACACTTGGGGACTTTTGAGTTCTTGTCTTCAGCTGATTAAATCTATTTTGATTTCTGTTGTAGCTC
The DNA here is from genome assembly GCA_016271365.2 of Neoceratodus forsteri. Taxonomy (NCBI): domain Eukaryota; kingdom Metazoa; phylum Chordata; order Ceratodontiformes; family Ceratodontidae; genus Neoceratodus; species Neoceratodus forsteri. The sequence continues at coordinate 1,524,503,095 of CM057452.1, forward strand.
TTACTACATGTTCTGCCTGTTTCTTGACTGGGGTGTACAATCTAGTTTTCCTTTCCCAGCAAAAGAGCTCTCCCTTTTCAAAGTCCTTGGCATCCCGTGCCAGCTTTGTTTTCTTCCTTTGAAATAGATCCTTCTCGTGTTTGATAATTTTGTTCGAGGTTAGTTTATTTAATTCTAAGAATTGTAAATCTTCAATAAAGGCAGCTAATTTTACAACAGCTTAATCCGGTTCAAGGTCAGTTGGCATTCATCTGTATCCCCCTCCCCCGGGTCGTGCCTGAAAATAGAATTTGTCTAGTGCACTTACCCGCTCAACAAAAACTAAATAAATAAATAAATAATTTCTCCTGAATCTCCTTTATGGTCTGATTAAGTTTCTTTTCATGTTTCCTGTCCCATTTAACAATAAGTTTGATTAACTTCTCAGTGCATTCTGTTAAAGCCGCCTCCCCATTCCTTTCAAAATTCTGGTTCATCTTCCAGGAACCCACACTTGGGTTCCTTGTCCAATCTGAGCCCTCAAGGTGATCTTTCAAGCTCTAGGTATTTGTCCAAAGCTACTCTATTATAAAAATGATTTAGCTCTAGTATGTGTATTTTTTCAAATTGTTTTAACAAGTTCTCTAATTCAGGTGTATTGGGATGTCCTGAAACCTCCTATGAGAATAAAGCCTCTCATGCTCTTTCTCCCTATGCCGTGAAACAGCTGCAGCATCTTCTAGACAGTGTTGCTCACTCGATTCCCCTGCCGTTGAAGATGCCCCATTCCCGGGTGATTTATGCATTTCAACAATTCTAGCAGTTCAATATTCTTGTCAGTACTCACTGTTGGTTATTCTGGAGGAAGGGAGGAAACACTGCACCTGGATATTCCTCAGTTGTCATGATTATAAGGTGCGTTGTAGTTCCACCCGATCTAACGCTCCATAGCATGTCCGGCTGCACCTTAAAAAACAATTCCAAACACAAAACGAGAGAAAAGGTGCGCCCAGGACAGTGGTCTCGGCGGTGTGGTACTAGGCCGCAAGCCCAAATCAAGTCATGAATACAAAGAATGCTACACTCATAGGAACAAAACCTGAGGACAGGAGAAATATTCAAGTTATTCAAAGATTTTAATCCAGGGTCAAGTTCGCTGAAAACAGCCCCAGCACTTTGACCAATCAAGGTCTTCCTCAGGGGGTGTAACAGGTGCCATGATGTCACTTACCAGATCACATGATGCATCTCATTAATTAATTACCAAAGTACTTTAAATCACAAAATAATACAATATTCATTTTAGTCTCTTGGATTCAGAAAAACTTTGTCAAATAGTGCACAATTAATTATAGTGGCAAATATCTGCAACATGTATCGTAAAAAAACTTTAAAGCAAGAGGGAGAGAAAGAAGAGGGGAAAGGAATAGGAGGAAGGGAAGGGGAAGAGAGGTGCACGCTTAGGCAAAGATCGAAGTTCAAGATGACATAATAGCTTATTATAGTTGTGTATGAAACTTGGAAAAATAAGTTATTTTTAGACATTTTTTAAAAAATGTTTCTATATATTTAACACAGGGATCACTTATATGGATCACTGTTACATATTAGGACTTAAAAAAATTCTTTAATAGTGCACTTACAACAAGTAAGTCCACGAGTGGACACTGAAGACAGGAGAAACCAGATAAAACACATACTCAAAAAAAAAACAAAACACCAAAAACACACTGACACGACACCGGCTCTCCCCAACTCTTGCTAAGGAGAAATGGAGCCGCCATTTTTTCAGACCTCTCTGGCCCTCCCACATACAGAAAATCAGCCAATGAAAACCTCCCACTGAATGTCACTATGTCAGCTACACAGCAACTTACATAGCAACCACACATACCACCCCACTCTCCAGCACGAATATATAAAAAAATCCCACTGACTTTATAAAGAAGAAAAGTTAAACTCAAGAAAAAAGAAATTGAAAAAAATGATGTCCTATTGCATAAATCGGACATGCAATGGAAAACCTGCGGATACATGATTTATCTGCACTCGAGCAATTTGACCTCAGACACCTCACTCATGGCTTACACTACTTGTGAGGTTACCTGAGGTCAAACTGCTCTTGTGCAGATAAATAATGTATTCCACTCGTTTCCATTGCATTAAAAAAAAAAATATATATATATATATATATATATATATATATATATATATGTATATATCAAAAATGATGTTGACCATTGGTGAAATGATGTTGACCATTGGTGGAAGAGACCACACAACTGGCTGCTAAAAAAAAGGCTTAATGAGCGAAGCATACCTTCTGGCTATGTTTGCCCATTTCAGTACATGAATAATTTGTTATAGAGGACTATAATTTGTATATATTTTACAAACATTTTCAAAAAGAACCTGAAGATTTCAGGTGATGTGTGTAAACAATTTTTGCAGACTTTCTGAGTGATTTTAAACCCCAGACATGCCTCTTTCCTGCTTCCTTTCTCAAGAGCACACCCAACGCTCCTATGCATGGCACATGTTCCAAGAAGGTGACGTAGCAAGCATGCCGTGGTGGCACGCACCCATGCATGGGGCTGCTTCTATGGCTTATGGGAACCTTTTGAGTTTTGAAAACAGGACCCTTAAGCTGGAGCCATCATGAAATGCCTGAGAAAGGATTGAGAAACGAGAATCTTGTGTTGATTGGCCAAGGTCAGACATCTGTGAACTTTTCCAGTGTCCCGCTGATTTGGGTTGTTGTCTGCTTTGCTGATATTACAGCCCCTGCTTCATCTGGAGAAACTACAGTAGAGGTTTGGCTGGTAAAACTCTGCTTACATTGCTTTTAGTCAGTTTTTATTTGAACTGAGTTGCACTTGATACCACAAAAATGTAAAAAAAAGGCTAGCTAGAGTTAAAAAATGTGCGAGGTTTGAGGGGGAGGGTGTTTTAGCTTTTTCTTGGAGTCAGCACAGCTGTATCAGGCTTCTTGCTTTTCACAGGTGTTTATTCAGGCACTCATTCAGATATGACCTACAAAAATATCACTTTAATGGCTCTAAATGACTACTCTGTTTCATATTATGTGAAATATGTGTGAATGTTAAAACCCTGTGAAGTATATTGGTAGTCTGCACTAATTGCTGCTGAAAGGTCCGGTGCTCGCACAAACTGCTCCAGATAAGATGTTGCCAAATGAGTAATTGTATTCCTCTTTTTCAAATGAAGGTGAGTTAAACCAAATTTGGATGTGCCCAAACAATGGAATTTTTAAATTGGAGAGTACTTTTGTGTTAACAGTACATTTTCTTTTTAATGTATTTTACTGATTTTGCAAGCAGACATCTTACAAAGTAATACACAGGAGGATAACACAAATACATTGTCGAGTAATGCAGTTCACTTGGACATCTTTCCTGACACCTCCCCATTCGTTATGTCATATGGGGGGGGGGTCAGAATACCAGCTGCATCATTAATAAGATAAACATTAGCATGTAGCCAAGGAAACTGATGATGGATTTGGGAAAGTATTTTCTCATAACACCCAATTACCTAAGTGACCTACTGGTCTAAAAAAATCCCTTGATCAAATGGAATTTCCCTCAACCTCCCAGGGAGAAAAGAAAAAAAAAAAAACACCCAAAACAGATAGCAAATAGAAGATCAGCTAAGCTAAAACAGCCCAGTTAACTCCCTCCTGCATACCAGGTCTGACTCAATGCGCTCTAACAGCTTTCCAGCATCCTTAGGGTCATAGAAACATAGAAGTTGTCAGCAGATAAGGACCTCTTGGCCCACCTAGTCTGCCTTATATTCCCTACCTACTGTGCCACCACAGATCATACTCAGTCTCCAGCCCCCCCGCCTTACTTCTAAGGTCCCCTTGTGTCTATCCCAACTAAGCATGCTTGAATCCTTAGTGTTTTAGCCCCCACCACCTCTGCTGGAAGGCTGTTCCAGGCATCCACCACCCTCTCTGTGACGAAGCATTTCCTCACATTTGCTCTGAACCTCCTCCCTTCCAGCTTCATAGTGTGACCCCTTGTCCTGGAGAATCTTTTTCTGTGGAAAATGCTGCCTCCCTGTACCTTATTAATACCTCTGAGGTATTTGAACGTTTCTGTCATATCCCCCCTTTCCGTTCTTTCCTCTGGAGAGTACATATTTAGTTCTTGAGTCTTTCCTTGTAGGGCTTTTGATGCAGGCCCTGCATCATTTGGGTAGCCCTTCTTTGTACTGTCTCCACCCTATCTATGTCCTTCCCGAGGTGGAGTCTCCAGAACTGGACACAGTATTCGAGGTGGCGTCTTATCAGCGATCTATACAGGGGCAGTACTACCTCCCTGTTTCTGCTGGTGATGCCCCTCCCTGTGTACCCAAGCATCCTGCTAGCCTTCCCCACTTCCTTATCACACTGCTTGACTACCTTCAGGTCATCAGAAATGATTACCCTTATATCCCTTTCCTGTTTTATGTTTGCTAATACCTCCCCGCTCAATTGGTACATTGCCCCTGGATTTCAGTAGCCCAGGTGAATGATTTTGCACTTTTTGGCACTGAAACCTAGTTCCCATTCCCTTGACCATTCTTTCAGCTTTTTCAGATTGTCCCTTACCCCCCCCCCGAAGTGTCCACTCTGTTGCAGATTTTTGTGTCGTCGGCGATCAGGCATGCTTTCACTTCCAGCCCTTCTGCAGTGTTGCTAATGAAGACATTGAGGAGGACCCAGCCTAATACTGACCCCTGTGGCACCCTGCTGGCCACCTTGCCTACTCCATAGTGGACCCATTTACCACCACCCTCTGGCTCTTATTGCTTCGCCAACTTTTTACCCATTTTACTACTGCCCACCTTGCTCACCATTCTTCAGTGTGGAATGGTGTTGAAGGCCTTACTGAAATCCAGGTAGGCCACATCTACTGCACTATCTTGATTTTATCAGGATTTAAATGTAAATAAAGGTGCTTAAGTCTGGTGTGAAAACCTGCTTGACTCCATTGCAAAGGTCATGACCTGACTCATGTAAGGCATCCTGGAATTTTATGAAGTTTTAGTGCTAAAGTCTACAGCAGTTATACTGTATTAGTGCTGTTCCCAGGACTTGAAAAAGTGTCATCGGCATGGTAAGCTGCACCGCTGACCATTAGACCATTGGGCCACACTCTTTTTGGGTGAACTTATCTGTGTTAGTATTCCACAACTTTCATGGCAATTTTCCCTGCTAAGCTTCATAAAGGTACCAGAAACATCACAAAAGGGGGGAACCTTTGTAAAAATCCACTAGAAGCAGCAGAACAGCTGCAGCTGTAAAACAGGCGAACTCAATCTGAAGCATGTAATGAGTGTGAGGGCCCTTGAAGATTCAGACCCTGGTCACAGCTGTTGGCCAGTTATCCCCATGCTGTGAATCCCACTATGGCCAACTGCTTCATTGCAAATGCTGTAAACATCGTAACTATGATCATATGGCAGTATTATCTTAAAAAACGTTTTTTTTTTTCCTGAAGTAACTGTCAAAGCCACATTCAATATTATATTTTTCTCAGCAGTTTCATTTGTCTGTTTATTTTATGTTCTGTCTTCAGAAAGAAGCAGCTGGCCCCTGGCAGACAGGCAGCTGGCCTAGGATTGATATGGTGTAATTGCTGCCAGACACGTTGCTTAAAAATATGCCATAAAATAACATTGTGCATTAAATGCTGTTTTCTCTGCTTGCAGAGTCATTCAGGTTTTCCAGATTTACGTAACTGTATTTTTGTTAGTGGTCGCGAATCTTCTATGAAAACTGGCAGTGTATCAGTGGCAGAGCCAGGTTTGGGAGCCAGGGAGGGCCAGTCAGTCAGTCATGGGCTCCACAGTGGCCGCTAAACATTGAATAAAGATGGTGGTGGGGCACCACTACTTACACTGGGGCAGCCAAGAGGGGCGACCTCCCCCCAGCCCCCCTCTAGCTCTGCCACTGCTGTATATAATCTTGATATGGCCTGCCCTATCCTAGGATCAGGGAAGGCACAAGGGTGATGTACTTGTAACCAATAAAAAAGCAGGGTGCCAGCATTTTGCAAGGTGGTGAAAGCCCTAGTTTACTGCAAGCACAATGTGCAAAAATACAAAAAAGATCAAGGCAGTAACTCTCACGCCAGTGCTTCAAGTCTTCAATGACTCTTTGTCAGGTGGTGGAGCCGAGCAGCGACTGCTTACTGATTTAGGCCCTGAATTAAAAGGAGAATCCCAGATGAGCAAGCTTCTTAAAATGTTGCTTTTATCATTATTAAAAGAGGCTTAAAATCAACAGTTTCAATATGAATGCAGCAAGCTGATAAAAAAAGAGGAATTAAGGATCTTCAGCAGAGCCTTCCCAAAGTTAGACAACTCTGGTTATGGGGACCAAAAAGGGAAGGCTGAAATGAAGCAGCAAAAAATGCAGAACCAGCAGAGCAGACACTGTTGAGTCCCCAAAATAGTGAGAGTGAACATCGGGCAATACAGACAGCCCCCACCACCACATTGTAAATGAATTAAACAAGGTGTAGTAAATGATTAGAAACAGGCCCAAAAGGGCTAAATAGCAAACAGAGGATCTTCACTACATTCTCATATAATAACAGCAGATATCTTCATATTAAAGAGTTAGTGGATTGAAAACAGGCAGACAGGAAAATAATACAAATTTTATGTAGTAGTCAGTTGTAACTTTTTATTTCTGAAGTGTTTTCCTTTTTCCTTTACTCATCAGAAAGTATTCTATGTGATAATATTGTGCTGGATGTGTGGAACAGCTCTTAGCCTAGCAGCTGGCATATCTAACTCTGCTGCCCCACGCTACATCATCAGCATTTTGATCTCATTGACTGTGACATCACAGGAAACAGACCTAGCAGCCACTGCATGGCTGTTCCTTAGCAGCAGTGATGTCATAGTCAGTGAAGTCACAATGGTGATGATGTAGTGAGGGAGTGGAATAGAGATAAATATGTCAGCTGCCAGGCAGAGTGCTGTCGCACACAATATGCCTACTAAGGTAAGGTAAACAATCTTCTAATTAACCAAAGGGAAAAGAAAAAGTACCTCCGGTATAAAAGGTAATGGCTGACTGCTTTGAAAATATAATGTCAGTTATAGGCAGTACAGTAGCTCTTTAAGTCAAAAATGAGAAAAAGAAAAATAGATATCAAGGAAATATGGTAGCAGAGATGCGGCAACACCACTTCAGCGGCAAATGAAGTCAGTTTCAGTGTGGTCCTCCGGGCAGGTCCAGATCTAAGCAAAGAAATAACGCAAGAAAAGCAACAAGTTAAGTCGCAAAAATGGTGTCAGGTCTCATGTTCTATTCATCCTTGACAGCTGCAGCGACCCCATCAAATTTGTCTAGCCTTTCTTTGAAGTAAGAGTTTAACATCAGAGTTTAACTTCCTGGAAAACATAAACTGAACTTACAAACTTAAATGGGCAGACTGGGTGGGCCATAGGCCCTTATCTACCGACACTGTCTATGTATCTATGTAACATGGACCTCTTCTCTAGGACTGTATCCCACAGAGTCCAAACCTATAAAATATAACAAACTTGTCTGGTCATTGTGGCAGTTATTGCCCCCACTGTTGTGTCACAGTGACCACTTGTTATGGAGCAGCTATGTTCTTGCACCAAGCATCAAATGGTGCAGTCTGTATGAAGGGTAGGGCAATCAGACCAGATGGCATAACAGACAAAGGGAGTGCAATGAGTTATGAAGTGCTGATGTTATGTTGGTCATTTCCTATAGTAGTGTGGAAAGTTTTCGCTTCACTGGCGTATCAACAGATGTTAGTCCATCTGTGAAAGCCTGATGGTGGAGAGCGTTCAGGCAGTGTGGAGCTGCTGGGGTCATTAGATTTGTTCTCCTTCTGTAGACTACCCTAGGGTGGTCTGTGCCAAAGTTGACATGTTGTGATCAGTAGATAAAATGGACTGAAAGTCCTGAATGATCTTTCTTATCTTGGTTGCTGAATGAAGTTAGTGTTGATGTTAATTGTCTCAGAGTCATCTTTCTGTCTGGGTTTTGGAAGCAGTAGTGACCCTTATTCCCTCCCCTTGGCTTTTAGTTATTCATTCTTTGTTGACCCATTGGTGCAGCAGTAGGGCTACTCCTCATGATGCTGGTGACCTGGGTTCAGGAATGAGCCTGGGTTGTCGGGGACTGGCCGAGGGGGGAGGAGGATCAAGTATTTCAGGGAACCCTCTCATTCTAAATGAGGGAGGGTGCCATGACCCGCAGTGCTGTTGTCATGTGCAGATGTACAGGTGGTGGAGCGCATAGGACATAGGGAGGGGGGACGTGCTGCATGTTACGAGACCGTGCTGATACACACTCATGTCAGGGACTATGTCCTGATGCTGGCATCCTTATCAGGGTATATGGTACAGGAAAGGAAGGGGAGAAAATGGAAACACATCCTGGCTGCCAGGATGAGCACTGCCCCCAACCCCCGCAGGCCTTGAATCGGTGACCTAGGTACCTCCCAAAAGCTGGATTCATTAAAGGCGGGTCGAGGGGCTTCCAGTCACAGGAGCTGTAGCAGACTGAGGAAGGGTACGTCCAGGAGAAGCAGGGGGATGGGACTGGGGAGGGGTGGTTGGTGTGAAGGAGGGCCAGTCAGGGGACAGAATCGGGATAAAGAGAAGAAAAAAAGATATGCATCCTCTATGGTTACTTGACTGTAGCCTCTTTCTGTGAGGCATATGCATATATCTTCGGCCTGGAATTCAAATGTAGTATAATTTGAACAATTCTTCTGCAGCTTTAAAAACTAACTAAAGGGTGACTTTGCTTCAGGTGTTCAGGATGTGAAATATCCGCTCTGAGAAAAGTATTCCCAGAGGTGGCTTTTCTATGGTTCACCCATACCTGTGTGCAAACAAAGAGTGCTCAGTAAATAAGAACACAAGCAAAGCGATGAGACAAGATGGGTAAGAGGAAATCGAGTCATCCCCCTAACCCAGATCGCATATCTCACAGAGCAATCTGTGTCCCTGTTATACCCTGCAGCGGACCCTGGCCCAGGCGCCTCCCCCTTAAATATATATAAACACTCCCCCACCTGGCACACATTGTGGGGGAGAACAGAGCCACAGCGCTCACATTAGCAGACAGTCAAAAATACTGATCACTGGCATGTGATGCGCCCTCATTCCTGTGCCCACATTCCGGCACCCTAGTCGCTGCGTACCAGCAATGGGATACCCTTTCTATAACCCTCTGTTTTACTCTCAATCGTACCCTCTGGGGTTGCCCTAAGTATTACGTCCAGAAAATTAACACAGTTGATTCCTAAGGTGTATGTAAACTTTAGATTCAGATTGTTCTGATTCAAGTATTTGACAAATTTGTCCGCTCCAGAGGCAGTGTCACTCTGTATATATAGAATGCCACAACTGTATCTACCTCAGTACCTGATCCTGTCACATAAAGGGTTATTCCTGGGGTCATAGATGGTGCCCTCTTCCCATTACCCCCCAAAAAGGGTGGCATAGGAGGGTACCCTTGACTCATCCACGGCAGTGTCACAGGTCTGCAGGTAGTACAGAGAATTAAACATGAAGTAGCTCTGTGACTTGATCAGGTCAAGGGCTCTGAGAATAAATCCAACAGGGATATTAGATGGTACCTCATAGTTGTAGAAGGCATGCTTAACAGCTTGTATACCCAGATGGTGGTGGATGCAGGTAATAATGACAGCACATCTACAGTTAATCATAGCCGTGCTTACGCAGCAGTAGTGCTGCAAAATTACAACCACAACAGTGCAGTCCCGACCACCTGCCAGCCGCGGTCTGCCTATCCGACACAGCCCTCGCTGCACCGCCACAATTCAGCCGTGAGAGCTGCATCGGGGCGGACATCCGCTCAACGATGTATGCGGTGATGTAAATGTGCATGTGAATGTGCATGTCAAGTCACAGCTGTACATGTCAGCAGTGATTTTCAGAAGTTGTAATCCTCGTTTTATGGCAGTTTTGTTGCACTTGTGAGACTCTATTTTTTTGGGGGGACTGTTTGGCACAAAGCACTTGCTAAAACGGAGACTTGTTCATGAATGAGTCTACATCAGCTCAGCTATGTACGCGCCATAGTCAGGGGGATGGACAGGTTGTTGCGCCGCATTCAGTCCACACAGCAGTTGAATCTGCTTCAAGTCACTTACTTCACTCGGTGTGCCCAGCTTGATGGAGCATCTGGGAGCATCTTGTTGAGTGGCTTACCCTGATTGGGTAAGTCTCTACATGGAAGCCTTTGCACTGGAGCAACCCGAGTGATCATGTTACTCTAGTGCAAATGTGACCGTGTAAACAGGGCTTATAAAAAACATGTTGCCAAGCAGTGCCATCAAGGACCTTCAGTACCTCCACGCTGTTCCTCAGATAGGATGACTAGAATGTTACCAATACTATAAGGAGGCCATCTAGGAACTTAGACAGCTTTTCAGTGAGTGCCCCCTATACTAGAGATTATCGGGTGCCCCTGTTGGTGCTGAGGGTCCTTGTGCACCTTAACCAGAAAATAAAGAGAATGATCATGTGGTCGGTGGCCAAGTACTTGGATTCCTGCTCGGTGATCCAACTATGAAATAATGCTAGCCCCATAAGTGTGTCTACCCTTGTTTTAAAGGCTGGTGTTGGAACCCCATAAAGAATATGATGACTAATGTCATCAGTAAGTTGTCATTTGGCTTCTTCTAAATATAATTTTTTTGACATTACCACCCCTGACCCAACTTATCTGTTGGCTTAATTTTGATAAGATGATTATTTTAAAGATCAAGCAATGCTTGTTTCTCTGGTGTGGCATAATTAGCCACCTTCCTACCCCATGATGAACTGAACAGTTTCGTAACCTTGTTAGTTGTGAACACATTTTCCCGAAGTTGTTATTGCTGCTGAATTTCCTCTTCCTGGCAGAACCTTGAGGTGGGCTGGAACCTCTTTCTGATCTTTTGTATCTCAAGCTTCAGTGATTCTTAAGACAGTTGCATGGTTTCCATTTTTATGATGTCTTCCATTCTAAAGATTGATATAGCTCCATTCATTATACCTCTGGTTCCCAAGGGGTATCCAAACCCAGGTTGTAGTTGTCTGAGGTTTGGGAAATAGCAAATGAAATAACGTGATCAAGTTGAAGTGAAGGTAGAACAGGTGACTTCTTGGGGCCCTGGGACTGGGGAAGAACAATAACCGGACTGTATCCCTAGTTCCTTTCTCTTGAAAGCACTTTTCTAAATGGATGTTCCTAATGAATTTTTATATCTTCTCAAAAATGTCAAACTTATCTACCATTGTTTCTGAAACAAAAGAAGCCCCTTACTTAGAACTTGTTTCTGAAGATTTATTTAAGGGTACCCAAAATACTCAGTACCTGTTTATAGCCCGACCAAGATTGTGTTTTGATGATAGAGATGTCTTAGTTTGTACATTGTTGCTTACCCCATTCACCCCTCCTTGTGTCGTTGCTTTTGTTTGTCTCAGAGCCATCTGAGGGGATTTCTTGGTAGTGCTTTTCTGTGGTTGGAGCGCCTTCTCTAAACAAGACACTGGCTAGGGCAATAGTGTTTTTTTGTGACTATCTCGGGTGAACTGTTGGAAGTAGAATGGCTATGAGATTGTGTTCGTGTACTGCCTCTTGACTTTTTACTATTAGTAAGTCTAGAAGTGTGAGTTCCTTCCTCTTCTAGCATCTATTGACCGATCCCACTTAAACACATGATTATCAGTATAGTCCTGTGTGTCGAGGTAAATGCTCGTTGCTTTTTCCCTGTGACCTTTTCTTCATATGCAATTAATTTGGTCATCCTTTAAGGGTATTATGTATTATACATTGGGTTCTGAGAATGTGGCATGCTGACTGGCACTTTTTGCAGAGTGTAAATTCTATAACAACTCACACAAAAAGTGCCAGTCAGCTGTGGTGCCAACTGAAATCATTATACCTGCCCGAAAAATTTAAAGACGATTTCACAGGCGTTTCTCCCCCTGCTAAACTAGCCACTGTTTATCGCCACCACTGGCTCCAATTTCAGTAGCCCAGTCGGTCGCACCACAGTCTCTCTCTGTACTCTCTCCTACAAGCTGTGATATTCCCATAACAATTTGTGCCACACTATCTACATTTTCCCCCAAGTAAGTCATTTTATTTTTCTAACCACTCACACCCACCTCGCATCTCACTCTATCCCAGCACAATCTCTTCTGTCTCTCCGCACAAAATCCAAGTAACCAGTCAAAAGAACACAATTATTGTTCACAATTTTACAGTAAATACTATTTTAGAAGGTTCAGTTAGCACGATAACCATTATCTAAAATAGTGAGGCTCCGTTTGCTGGTTGATACTGGTAAAGAAAATCCTGTGTACAGTCTAACTCACACCTAGGTAAGCAGCAGTTTACAAACTACTGTGGCTGGTGACTGTGGAAGTGAAGCACACTTACTTCAGGGATGGTGATCCAAAAAAAGTGAGAAACCTGCCAAGGTTGTTCATTGCACCCATGTAAGGAAATCCTAGAGCTACCCTACAGATACAGCAAATCTTCAGTTCAGTAGCACAGCTGAAGTTGTTGGCTAATGCTGATAGAAAGGGTCCTGTGTAGCCAGCCAATTGGCATAGTAGTAGCACCACTGCTTGTAACGCTGATGACCTGGGTTTGGGAATGAGCTTGAGTCGTCAGAGGGCCGGCCATGGGAGGTTGAGCTGAGCATCCCAGAAGATGCTGTCCACCTCAGGGAGGGATGGTGGCTGGACTCTGATATGCTACTGCCACCTGGGTGACCACAGGTAGCAGTGCAAGTGGAGCATGGAGTTAGGGAGAATGCCGATGTGTTCTGATGTGCAATACATGTGCATGCACACATGTTTAGGGCTCTTCTCTGCATCCCACAGGGAGTGAGCAGAAAATGGAAAAATGCCAGACACTGCAGGAGAACATCCACCCCTCACTGCAGGCCCCTCACTGCAGACTGAGGTGCTCCCGTCTGAAACACTAACCAAGTCTCTGGGGGTAGTGCCCCCTCATGATGGCCCCACCCTGAGAGGTAAGCCAGGGTGTCAGTAGGAGGAGAGGCAAGTCCTGGGGAAGGTGGGTAAGAGGGCTGGGCCTGGTGAGTGGGTAGGGCCGTTGGGGCCGGCTGGCAAGAGGGGAACAATTACACTAAAAAAAAGGGGGGGGTCTAGTGTTCAGTTGTGACCCATGTTCTCGCTTGTGAGAGCACAAAGACTGTTACAGCCTGTAAATGCAATGATTGAATTCCCTGAAACAAATAGAAGTACTCCAAGGAGCAGCACAACAAAACAGGATATCTAGGGCCTGATACGCATAGGGTTCTGCATGTGTGGATGGCCTGGAAACACTGAGGAGTGCCCCCTGTGTGCAGGATGCTCACCATTGGGGCACCTTGTGGTATCCACAAAGGGGGATGCGTGCTCCCTCCACACCCAGTCTCTTCAGTGTGCCTTGTTATAACAGGCAGGTGGGATTGGTGCAGACCAGGGACCCTGCCCGAGCCTCAAAAGGATATCTGCTTTGCTGGGGGCACTCTGAGGGCGACAGCAGCTATGCCTGATGAGGGGCAGCTGTAGCCACTAGAAGCTCATCTCTACACTGCCACAAAACCAGTCGACAAGCCTGATTGGCCCTCCCACCTCCAGCCCTGGCCCTGAGAGCCTTCAGCGCAGGCTGAAGGCATCACTGGCATTGACCTGTGTTGTTTCACTTATGTTATATCTACTGTCAGGATGTTGTGGCAGTCTGGGTGGACTGCATGTCCTGAAATGCCAAGCACCCCATGTGCAGGTAGGGATCCAATTCTGAATCGGTACAAGCATACGATTGGATGCCTGTGGCCTGGACCTGCTCTGCCCACCGCCCCTACCCCCGCCACAATGTACAGCTCCGCACCGTCAGACCAGAGGTGGCAGGGCTGTGGATGCCAGCAGGCATGCAGACGCCTGCGGCTGCAGGGCAGTGCATCCCCGATACACGCAAGTCATGTGGATCTGGGGCACCTTTGAGGATCAGGCCCTTAGGAATGCTGCTTATTCTCAGGGCAAACAGTACTTCCACCTTTTGTAAAGTGATCAGCTCCCAACTGAAACCGACACACAGACTGTTGCAGCCGGTAAATGTACAGATTGAATTCAGTAAAAGCTGCAGAGGTATACCTGCAAAGGTGTTTTCAAAAGTAGGAGTCCAACAAAAACAGGAGACTTAGGCTGTTATTCACAAGGGCAGACAGTACTCCCCATTATTCCTTGTTCCTGCAGTGCAGAGGAGTCACTCTGGTACAGGGCCTGGCTTCTGACTGAAAGCCTGGAGTCTGTCATCTCATGGCTGCCCCATCCCTTAGCACGGAGGTCTTCACCCACACATTGTGCCACCTGGAGGTAGTGAAAACCAACCTGGTAGCTTGGTGTGAGTGTGTGAAGTGTAGCTGCGAGGCGAGGCCTTGTATTTGCCTTTTCTGGCATGTACGAGGCCAGATAGTGCATGAGAAAGGGGAAGGGGAAACTGTTTAACCAGGAAAGGCATACTAAGCTGGAGCCTGGTTCCAGGTGTGACCTGGGAGCACAAGGAAATTATGTGACTTGTTCAGGGACTAGTCACACAGTATGTAGGTGGGGGCCGATGGGATTCAAGCACAAGTCTCCAGGTTTGCAGCTCAGTGCCCTTAACCAGTATGCCATACAAGTGCACAGAGCCCATTGTTTGGAATTTTCAGCAGATTGAACTGGTGACCCTTTTTCAACAGCTGCTAGAATTTGTGAGCTTTCCACCAGTGCTTGTGGGTCTCCATCATGATCCATATATTGGCCGTGACGCACCATGTATTTGAGGCATGTAGGCAACCCTAAATGAGAATGCCACACAGCAGATTCCTGGTGGCTTACATGAATGGAGCTCATGCCAGTTGCGCAATGGGATCCCCCAGCTGCCCAAGAAGCTACTCGGGAGGGGTGTGCTAGGGGCTGCACCCTATGCTGCGCACATGCACAGTGGTACTGCAAGCCATTCTAGGGCTGCAACTTGTCCTCGGAGGGTACCTGGTGTACCTCATTACGCACCCCCCCACAAGTCAACAGCAGGGTGTGGCAGCCACGGGGATCCCCTTCACACAGGTGGCACAGTTTGCTGGGCCACCCTGGAGGGCTGGTGGTGGTTGTTTGGGCAAACACCTGCCAATCATGCACTGGCGGTGCACACTGTCCCAGGACCCCCTGCTTGCACACAGGCAGGGATTCACTACGGGACCCAGGCTGGGCATCCTATTGGATGCCCACTGGTGTCTGGTGCTTCGCCCCTGCATTGCCATGAACCTCCACTGCACTGAGGGGCCGGGGGCACAGACAGGCAGACAGTGGTCATGAATGCCAGATGATGCATCCGATGCAGGGGGTGAGGAGCAGTGTGGGTGGATTATGTGCATTTCTCATGTGATTCCCGACCTTTAGTGAAATGCGGCCATTATGTGTTACCTTCAGAAATTATACATCCATTTAGATTGAAAACTTAACCATCATAGTTAATGCTTTTATATCAAATGTCTCAACTGCTGCCAAGAAAGGAACAGCATAGTTTTATAGATACATAGATACATAGACAGTGTCGGCAGATAAGGGCCTATACCCAGTCTGCCCATTTGAGCTTGTAAGTTCAGTTTGTTTTCCTAGAAATCTGTTGCCCCTTACCCCTGACCTCTAGAATTCCTTTATGTCTATCCCATGCATTCTTAAATCCCGTGATTGTTTCAGCCCCCACCACTTCCTCTGGCAGGGTGTTCCACTTGTCCACCACCTGTTCTGTGAAGAAATTCTTTCTCATGTTTCCTCTGATCGTCCTCCCTCCAACTTCATCCCATGCCCTCTAGTCCTGGAACATCTTTTTCGCTTAAAAATAGTGTTTTCCTGCACCCTGTTCCTCCCTGTAAGATACTTGTATGTCTCTATCATATCCCCTCTCTCCCTCCTCTCCTCCAGGGAGTACATGTTCAGTTCCTTCAACCTGTCTTCATAGGACTTGTGATGCAATCCATGCACCATCTTTGTTGCCTTTTCAAAAAGGGGATGATGCCTCTTCACACTGGATATCTGTAATTTAAAAAAAAAAACAACTTCCCTGTTATGTCAGCTGTGAAGAGTGATCACTGTAGTACGATTATTCACCACTGTCACCAGCTCAGCTAGAAAAGGGCTTTTTCATATTTTTGGAATGCTTCTTGTGTCAAGTATCTAACTCATTAATACAGGGATGTGGCACACAATACAGTCCGTGCAAGTGGGCTGAAATATGCAGTATCAGATTTATAACCTCTTTTTTTGCATTTCCAACCTGCTGTCTTTGATATAAAATTGTGTATGAAGATTAAAAGAGGAGATTCTGATTTGTACGTCTGTACTGATGTAATATTTACTGCGCTTTCACAAGCTGATACAGTGGGAAAGTAACTGTTTCAGAATGATCTTAGAGACAGTATGGTAGTCCTGTAGCAGTTATCATTCTACAACTCTGTGGGTTTGTTTTTTTCAACTGCTTGTATGTGACATGGTATAAGTCAGGCATTTATTTTGCCTTTACACAGGTGGACTTATTGTATGTTTCTTGCTTACTTAATAAACTGCCATTAAGAAATGATTACTTGAGGGGGTAATCCAGGACTTGAATAGACTACTTATAGAAGTCTGAATTTTTTCCTGACGTCATGTGCTCTTGTTTTAAAATGCATTTGCTTAAACATGACTCAGAATAGATTTGGTAGATGGCATTTCATTCTTTTTCATCTCTCTTGTAACTGTGATTGCTTCATAATGATTGAATCATTTTTCAAGTATTTTTGAGTGACTAAACCTCATTTAATACAGAAATGTTTGCAGCTATATCGGACATGTCCAATCGAATACTGTAGATAAAATAGATTAAGATTATATTTGATACCTTTTATTGGACCAAAAATATGGTAATTATCAGCAGTATACAGTTTTTCAAACCTACACAGTGAACTACACAAGGCAAGGGCCATATATAGGTCTGAAAGCTTGTATACTGAAATTAACGTGTGTGTTGGCTTCTATGGGCAGTAATAATGGTATGGGATATCACTCCCTCTCAGCTGGAGGCAGACTGATCAGGAATGACTGGTGTCTCTTCTCATTCCCATTATTCTTTCTGTCTTAGCTGGGAGAAACGCAGGGATCCTTTCTTGACATATTCTTTAGTTTCTACGGGGATAATTTGTCCAATAAAGGATATCGAATCCCCTATTTTGTCTAAACTTCATATAAAAATTGTTACTAATTTTATTTTGGGTGTGACTGGGATCAAAACTGAGTGCCTGGACTTGCAACAAACTCGCATCACTGTCATCTAAATCAACAGCCCACACCAGATGTTAGGGAGCGATCCGAGCAGCACTGCAGCTTTTGTTACAGTGTACTTTACCTGGTAATGTACCGAGACTGAAGTCTGTTTTGTAGAGTTCACATGCATTCCACATAAATTGTTACAATACTGTACTTACACTGCAATCCAAATTGTTTGGACTGTTTTTCAGCAAATCCAGTTGCTAACTAAAACTCTTAAACAAACATTGGCATAGAGAAATGTATGCCGTACATTAATTCTGTGTCTGGTCTTCTGCTTCATCTACAGTATTCTCATTTCTAAGCATGCCAGGGCAGTGCCTGTCTGCGTGGCATAGCAGTGCCCTGATGGCTGCACTGTAGTGGAAATTGACAACAAGCAACTTAGAAGGCCAACAGAACACAGAAGAGTGAATGAGGCAGGGAGAAAGTATTTTTTCTTTTTTTGTGAAAAAGAAAATGACTGCAAGACATAAAAAAAATTATTAAATTGTGGGATTTGAGGATTGTGCAGCTAAATAAAATTGTAAGATGTCCACAGTCACTCAGATTAAAAATCATTGTTTCCCCCACCTACTATAAATGGCACTGTTTTTAATTTTTTTTTATTTTAACTTTTAGGTATAGAAGTATGGTGATTAAATGGTGACCAAGATCAGAAATATCCCCCCAGGCAGCGTGCACCAGGGCTTGCAGTACAGTTCCCATTACACTGCCACACCAATGAGTTGCTACAGCATTCCTCAGTGAGTTGCATACGTGTTGCTGGATCAGACACAAAGCCTGGCAAACCCTGTTGCCTAATAGCTGAAGCTCAGTTTGGCATTGCATCATAACAGAACTGCAGATGCATTCAAGTTAAGGTGCAAAAATGTCTTGAAGAACAACACAACGCGAGTTGTCAATCTATTCCCAACTTTTACAAAATGCATTAATTGCAGAACCAACTAACTGGTGTGATAGTTGAATGGGAGCTGTACTGCACCTGTTTATTGAACCAAAAGCAACTAGTCGTCCCTTAGACAAATGTGAAATTTTACTGAGTAATCCACACCCTATTTTGGTGATATGTGTACCATACTATAAATTACAGTCCTCTGAACTTACATTTCCTCCCACAAAAGCCATGTGCCGTGTGGCTTTTATTAGTTAAGCAGTTTAAAAACCATACAGCAGATGGTGGAAGTCCGGAGAAAGAGTTCCGTTCATAAACCTTGTATGCACACCACATTAAAAAAAAAAACAGATTTTTTTAGCTCTGACTTGATGATGACATAAACCAGGGCCTTCTCTTTCAAGAGTTTCTAGTTCTGCCTTTCAGCCAGGAGTTGCCTGAACGAGTCTACTCTGACTGCAGTAGACCAGTTAGTTATTGGTAGTATCATCTGAAAACTAGAAAACAAGTGGGGTCAAGCAAGTTTCCTCACAGGCTCATACTTTGGCAGAAGGGCCATTCTTTAGAATTGCTGTAGACAGCACATCAGAGCTGTCATAGTGAGGAATTTGCAGTTTGGCTGTTCTACTTAGAATATTTTTTTGTCACTTCCATATTATTTTCACACATAGGACAATGCACAACTGCAATAATAAATGTGCTTTTGAATTTACATTTTAGAGACGGAGATCTAGAGAATGGATTTAGAAACCAGCAGGTATGATCACTTAAGAAATGAGATAAAGCCCGACCCAGTGGTGCTGAGGGTTGAGGTGCTTGACGCCACACTTTGCTCTGCGCCGGCGACCTGGGTTTGGGAGCGGACAGGAGTCGCCTGGGGAGGGTTGATGGTGCATCCCGCAGTTCTGGTGGCTCCCAGTGGAGACTGGGGGCATCGCAGCTTGCGGGGGCAGGAACATGGGTTAGGGGGTCTGTCGGTGGATATTCTGCACATGGGTGCATGAGCATGCCCACCACGTGCTAGACGTCAGTGCATGTCCACGCCCCAGGGACACTGAAAAAGCGGAAACGCCCTGGTACTTGGGTGGGTGAAGGCGGGACCCCGTGGATGGCACCAGCGCTCACCACTGGATCCTTCCATCCGGCCTGTGGCTCTCACACTCACTCCAGCCACCTTCTCGATTCTAAGTAGAGTGCTAGGAGAGTTAGCAGTCCCACCTTGGGGGATTCAGAGCTGGGGGGGGGGGCTGGTAGGTCATGGTGAGGTAAAAGAGCACCCTGGGATGGAGATTGGCCTGGAGGATTTCAGGCAGAGCAAGAGTATGCCAGGTCCACGCTGGAAAAAGACCGAAGGGACATAAATAGAATTAACAAAAAAAAAAAAAAAAGACATGAGATGAATAACACAAATCGTCTTCACCCGGGCTATCAGAGAATAAGCAGTTCCTTACTGTGACTAGCCTTAGACTAAACTTTAGAGTTTCATGTTCATCCATGGTGTGGCTAGAATGGCTTTGGTGCTGGAAGTCAAGATTGTAGCTTGCTGCTCTCTTGTCTTGTATACAGGGGATATGTGATGGGCGCTCATGAGATATGATATTTATGTCCTGTTGACCTTCACGAGTGGTGAAGCCACAAGTGAGATCAAAAGATGTCACTGACCACAAATGAAGATAAATATCATGTCTCAAGAGCGCACGTCACATATTCGGTTTATACACTTAGTGTCATTTTATTAAAAAGTAAAAGTTTCCTGTCGCCATAGTTTCTGGCAGGTTGTGCTGGCTGGATCGTGCGGCTTCATAGACAGTGGTGCATGAATGGCAGAATGAAATGTTTGTTGTGATGTACCCAACTAGCTAGATAAATTGTGACATACCCTAATGTGGAGATAAAAAATTATTCAGTTAGTTGATGTTCTGTCTGATAGACTGTGTTTTTACCTAGCATAAACAACGCTAGTGTGCTGCATAAACTCTTTTTTTCTACAGATCAAGCTGAAGAGTACAGGCTTATGCAACTTTGTTTTACTGTCTTAGCACTTAGAGTTCCACGCAAGTTAAACACCACATTTGACAGATGGTAAAGCAGAAGCTTTGCCAGTCAAGCCCTTTAACAAGCCCCTGACTACACAGGAACAAAATTAAAAATATTTAGAGCCACCGGCCCGGTAGCACTGAGGGTTGAGGTGCTGGATGCCACACCTCGCGCCACGCTGGCAGCCTGGGTTTGGATGCGAGCCCGGGTTGTCAGGAGTCAGCAAGGGAGGGATAGGATTGAGCGTCTGGAGGACTGCTCTCCTATCCCAGGGAGGGACTACCGGGGGCACTGCTAAAGTCGGTGCAGCAAGGGGGAGAGTGCAGCAGATGTCTCCACATTAGTGCTCCAATGCCATTGCACGCCTGCATTCCAGGGGAAAGAGCTACAGGGAGGAAAATGGCAGCATTGACCATGGCAGCTTGATAGCCACAGCTTCCTGAGCCTGGCGGGGCTCGTTGGTGCAGCCACATGCCGGTATTAATTCCTGGCCTGACGCAAGGACCGAGGGCGGGGGCCCTTTCATGGGTACAGCTGCATGTGCTAGCTGGTGTGTGGATGTAACTTCGGGGTCGTTCCAGGGAAGCGGAGCGGTAGCTGGATTCACAGCAGGTCAGTGGCTGCAAGGAGGAAAAACAAAGATGTGATTAAAAAATATATATATTTAGAGCCACTTCTGCTTATTTTTCACATACTGCATGTGGTGATAGTGAATTGTGCCTCTGGTGTCTTTTCTAGTGTTCACAATTAATCTTTTTCCACATTGTCAAGAAGTCAGAAAATGATGATGTTTTGACCTCATATTGCATTTATTTATGACATCACAGTAGTTTCATGACAGCAGATTTTAATGTCACAAACACAGTGTTGATGAGGTCAGTTGTAGACAATGAAAGCTTTCTAAAACACAGAGATGAGTAAGTAACACTTAAGAGATATCTAGATACTAACGTGTCCGATCTGATGGATACTCAGGTAATCCACCATTATCCAGTTCTGATCCTACTAAACAGGACACTTTGTTTGGATAGGATAATGATTATCTGTTCCAGTTCTCTGATATCCTAAGTGAACAGGAGATTGGTGAAGATGGGAAGCTTCACTAAAAGAAATTGTTTGCAAAGTTCCCCAGCTTTGCGTAGCACGAAGTGGCACTTTAGATGTCCACCTAAAAAAGTATCCACTTTAACAGGTGAAGACTGTGCATAATGTCACTTCACTGGTGACTGGGCTGGCAGCATAGCGTAGAGGTTACAGCAAAGAGCAGTGAATGAGCTTGGTCCAGCCAGCAGACCTGGGTTTGACTCCCACTGTGTCACCCTGCACCAAGTTAGTTAACTTCCCTAGTTCTTTGGGCACCCATGTAAACAGGCCTTGTGCCCTGTAGGCCTTACCTGGGTACCAGAAATAAATATGCCTGGCTGCTTTTTTTAAGTGCTTTAAAAATTAAAAAAAACAGCCCTGACAATTGAATTGAAAGCCCCCACACCTCCCACCCTCGTAGTACCCATGCCTCATGCCTCTCCTCTCAGTCCTGGTGAAGTTGCATATTTATTAGTATCTTTCCCTCACCCTGTGCCCACTTCATAGCTGTAGTGTACAGTGCATCCTATTTCACCCCACGTGACCCAGTAAAACAGCAAGGATAGACCCTTACTCTCCTAACATCATACAGCTCCCCCCCCCCACTCACCCCTTGAGAATGCTAAGTGACATCCAGTCAGTGGGGGCAGGTGTCATGTAATGAATTGCCGTCTGCAGGGATCAACCACCAGCAGCCCTGTCTGTCTTTCCAGGCCGGCCACTTTCAAATGAAGGAAACCAACAACGCGCTCTTATAGTAACATGCAAGCTAATCAGGCGGTACTAGAGGAGTGTGTTGCTGCTTTCATCCATTTGAAGAGTGTGTATGTATGTATAGGTGTTGGGAAATTGGCCAGTGCCATACAGATGTGAGTGGCCATCGATATGAAAAAACAGTGATGACAACTCTATGTAGGCCAAACCTAATAAGAGAAGGGCTTAAATAGTTAAAAAAGAAAAAAGAAGTGATATGAGAGTGGGAGTGAGGTACATGTTTCAGACGAAGAAGAATGATAAGGTAGTAAAGTATGACCGTTTCAAGATGCTGGCTGCTGGCTGGAGTTATTCCATTTTCATTTTAACATGCAGTGATTTGTGTTAGAAAGTAGGTTTTGGGGATTAAAATTGGATTCAGCATTTGACCATGCATTGCTGGCATTTCATTACACTCTCTGATGACATCTCTTGGCCATTGAAGTTTCTAATTTTTTCAACCCATTTTATAAACCGAGTTATCCCAAAGCCTCTTCCTTGAGTAGTCTGAAGGTTAACAACAAGCTGCTTTACAAATACTGGGGTGTACTGTCATGTATATGAAAGCACAGATGCCCCATGTTATTTTGACCTTCCAGCACTGGTAGCACTGTGAGGTTCTATAGTGCTATGCCATCCAGCAGGATCAGACATTCTGTGTGAAATTTCCGGTCACTGAATAACAGATTAATTTCCATTGGATTACACAGAGTTACAGCAGTATCCTGCAAGATATTGCCGTTGATCCTGGCGGACGGCACACTACTTTTCTATAACGAATCTGTTTCTGTTAGGACACTGAAATAGCTGCATTAATCACTGTTCGTATTTCATTAATGGTATTAGATGGCAGCAGCTGGTGTGGGCATTGCCTTTGCCGACAAAAGACACGTTTTAATGAAGTAAAAGGAAAATGTGAGGAGAAATGATTTTCCTTTCCACTTCTGTGTGGAACTGTTACTTGTAATGGAGTTTGTCTGCAAGGCTGTTGGTTTCACAAACCACACTAAGCTTAGGATGAATTTATTTAGGTTAGTTACAGGTTCTTTGCCCATCTGGAATACACTAACTGAGATGGAGCATCTTGTTTTCTGCGGGGTCCATCTTCTACTCAGTTTTACAGCTGAGAGGCACTCAAGCACAGGAAGGTCAAGTCTGTTAGTGTCACCGTGTCATGTAGTCAGTCTGTAACAGGGTTGGGATTTGAATTTGGATCTCTGGCTTTACAGTTTTGTGTTCTACCCAGTGAAGTACATTTCTTTCCTATTATTTGTCTAATGATGATAATGAGCCTCTGATATCATGGCTGGGGTTGGGGGGCTTTGAAGAAACATCCTTTTCAGATCCAGTTCTGCTTATATTTAGAAACACAGAAAATGAAGGCAGAAGGAGATCAAGGGTCCAACAAGTCTGCCCATGATATATTCAGAACCTATTGATGATGCTGGGGGTCTATCCCCCTCCCCCCCAGCTACATTTATTTTTTACCTGTCGTTTTGTCCCTTGCTTGAATTCTAGCACCGTCCCACCCATGCCTGAAACCCATCACAGTCGTTCCACCACCCTTTTGGTAAAGTAGTGCTTCCATAGTTCCTTCCTGAAAGTCCACCCACCCTACCTCAATTTCCATTCATGTCCTCTTGTCAATGAACTGGGGGTCCTTTTGAAAAGTTCTTCAGTGTGGCACTTTGTTTATGCCTTTCAGGAATTCAAAAGTTTCCAGTCATGTTCCCCCCGGCCTTGCCTCCAGTGAGTACAGTACATATTCAGTGCTGCCAGCCGACCCTCATAGGTGAGTCTATGAAGGCCTTGGATCATCTTCGAAGCTCTTCTCTGAACGGGCTCCAGCCTATCCCTATCCCTAGCCTTCTTAAGGTGTGGACTCCAAAACTAAACACAGTACTCCAGGTGCAGTCTAACCAGAGATATTTATTTATTTTCAAATGTTTCACCAGGAAAGACGTACTGAGCTAAAAAAATAGCTTGTTTCCAGATGCATCCTGGGGGGAGAGAGAAAACAGGGAAATAGGTACAAAGTAGAACAATTGATTATACACTAAAACAAAAATGTCATGTAGAGATATAAAATTAGTGCAAGGTATGTACATAAGGAATTTGAGTGAACTAGGCACACACAAAAAATAATGCATATCGCATAACGACAAGTATAGGGAGGGAGATAAATCATGTAGGAACAAGGAAATAGTGGAGAGGAGAGGGGAGGTGAAAGGGAGGTAGAGAACTACTAGTGAGGAGGGGATGGGTGGGAGGGGGGAAGGAAGGGGAGTTAAAGAGAAAGGTAGAGGCATTGTGAAATGGATGGAGAGGTAAGTGATGGAGGAGGACATGGAAGGAGAGGTGAAAGGGAGAGGTAGGGGTGGTAAGGGGCAAGGTGTTAAAGAAAAATGGGGAGGAGGAAAAATGTGGATCAAGGAAGAGCTTAGACTAATGGCATTCACAGGAGGGAGTAGTGTGAACAAGGAGTAGAGAGGAGAGAGAGCGTTTGGAAGATGCAGAGCGAATGGTTAGGGGAAGAGAATTCCAGAGTTTAGGAAAATGAAAAGAGAAGGCAACCTGACCAGCAAGGGATTTACGAAAGGGAAGCATGAGGGAATGATAGCTTGAGTTACGGAGGGAGTATGGGGAGAGGGGCAGAGAAGAGAAGAGAGAACTGAGGTTGGGGGGGGAGAGAAGCCAGCCAGAATTTAGAGATAAGAGAAGCACAGTAGGTTAGGTGATGATTTACCAGGGAGGAGAGAGAGGGCAGAGTACAATGAACAGTGGTGAGTGTGAGGCGGACAGTCCGAGGCAAAACGGCAGAAGGAGTGAAAGAGGGAATCCAATCTGGCAAGGGTGGACTTCAAGGCAGCACTGTAGACAATGTTGCCGTAATCAGTAACAGGGAGGATCATTTTAGAGATGATATCTCAGTGGGCAGGATGCAGCTTTTGTTTCTATAAGCTTTGGGTGTACTTTTTTGTGAATAGTGTCTACATGCTGTGAAAAGTCAAGGTGTCTGTCAAGCCAGACCACAAAGTACTTAAATGAGGGTCCATCATCAATTGAGACCTCATCTAGGGTGTGGAAGGGAGGGATGTGAGTTTGGAAAGCCTCTGTCTGGTACCAAAGGATATGGAGACATTTATTTTTACCATTTAGGGATAGTTGATTTGATCTGAACCTTTGCTGGGCAGCATCATAATCAAGTTGGAGCCTGGCTGTTAAATCAGCTGGCGAAGACCCAAAAGCAAACATGACCATATCGTCTGTGTACATGTGGATGGATGCAAATAAGCAGGCAGAGGATGGTCGTTGAAGAATAAGGAGAAAAATAGTGGGCCAAGGACAGAGCCTTGGGGGATGCTGGTGTAAATGGGGGTGGGGTGGGGACTCTCCAATACGAACTGATTGAGATCTGCCTGATAAGTATGTGCTGAACCAGCTTGTAGTGAAGTCAAAGAGACCTGCTGATTTAAACTTGTCAAGGAGAAGAGGGTGTGAAACTGTGTCAAAAGCTTTGGCTAAATCAACAAAGATGGCAGACATGAGGAGGTCCTGATCCATGCCTGCGTTGATGGAGTCAGCGAGCGGGAGAAGGCGGTGGTGTGGTGCTTATGGACGCCAGACTGGAAAAGGGTGAAAAGGAGGAGGAGGAGTCGAAGAAGGGAGAGAGCAGAGACAGTACTAGGTACTCTGGGAGCTTAGATAAGATTGGAAGGAGGGACAGAGGGTGGAAGTTGCCAGGAGAGGATGAGTCACCTCCTTTGGGAAGGGGAATAACAGTAGCATGCTTCCAGGCATCAGGGACTGAGGTGAGAGAGAGAAGGAGAGGTTTAGAAGGGAGGAGATGGGAAAGGCAATGGCAGGGGGGAGAGAGGTGTAGGAGTTTGGGGTCAAGCCCATCAGGGCTCCCGCCTTTCTGAGAGTTAAGGGCACTCAAAAGAAGTAGCAGGGGTGACTGGTGAGAAGGAGAAGGGATGAGGTGGAGGGACATTTGTAAGGGAGGGAGGAGGGTGGAGGTGGAGGGGAGGGCAGATAGGAGAGAGGAAGCACAGGAAGTGAAGAAGGAGCTGAACCCAGAGACCACAGAAGGAGGGTCAGAGATGAGGGTGTCTCCCACTTTAAGGATTGCGGGGGAGGACTATCAAGAGGAGGGGGGGGAGAAGAGGGTGTGGATGACTTTCCAGAATTTGGAGGGGTGACTAAGATTGTTCTAGGAGGAGGAAAAGAACTCAGCCTTTGCAAACTTGGTGGCTCTGGCACAAGAATTACTTAAAAGAAAACAGTCCAAAACAGTGGGGGCAATCAACAAGGCTGCAAAAATGCCCAATTAAAATAACCTATATGGTTTAAAATAAATGCAGCTAACCTTTCTCAAAGCCTATTTAGCTTAATGTGCTCCTGAATCGCCATGTCAAAGTGGCGCTCACTGAAGATGAAGCGCCCTGGCATCCTGTCCTGTGCTGAAGGCTCAGAAATGACGAGTGAGGTGTATCTACACCGGAGAAAAAGAAAACATTGTGGCATGTAGAGGTATAACTGAACTCTCAACCAATTCCTGGTGAAAACAGAGCCGTGGTAATGTACTTAAAATCATTATTAAAGTTGCAGTCTGAGTTGGCCGCGTTTAGTAGCACTCTAGCGCCACTGCGCATGTTTCAACTCGAGCACTAGGTGCTACCGCGCATGACCGAACTCGGAGCTGCAACTTTAATAATGATTTTAAGTACATTACACGGCTCCATTTTCACCGAATTGGTTGCAGAGGTTCAGTCACATACCTCACATGCCACAATGTTTCTTTTCTTTGGTGTAGATACACCACTCATTATTTACGAGCCTCCGGGCACAGGACAGGATGCCAGGGCACACTGCCTTCCGTGCGGCGACAACTTTGACCCAAGATCCAGGAGCAACATTAAAAAGCCAATAGCTAGAGAAAGGTTAGCTGCATTTATTTTAAACCATGTAGGTTGTTTTAATAGGACGTTTTTGCAGTCCTGGTGATTGCCCCGACTGTTTTCCTTTAAGGCTCGGTACTTGTTAAGGTCAGCCGGTGCACCAGTGAACTTATAAGTCTCGCTGAGGAAGACCCATGTGGTTGGGTCAATACGTAGGGGTGTTAGTCCTGGTAATGACAGCTGATTTGTAATAAAATATTCAGCTTTTGCTTTATCTCCACATATCGTGTTGTGCGCCCAGTTTCTTATTTGCTTATTTAGTTTTAAAATTGCTGGAGCACCTTTAGGACAGCTGATGTGTGTCCCTTTGCTGCTGTAGACTTATAAGTCCTCCATGCCAGGTCATGTGCATGAACGCAGGCCAAAAGTTAATCTGAGATCCAGGGGAGATGAGAGCCTTGGACCCTGGTTTTCCGGAGGTGAAAATATTCAATGCTGGGTTAATGTTAATGGCATTAGAGATAGAGGACCAGTCTGTGGATAGAAAGTCTGCATGTAATAAGGATAAGTCTAGCAACCTGTAGGACTGGACGCGGATAATTTTTGGAGGAACTCTGGAGCAGTGAATTTTACGCAGGCAGTAGACCACATGGTGGTCACTGAGTGCATCAGGGAGGGTGCCAGCATCAATGATGCGGTGCGGATGATTTGTGAGTACCCAGTCCGGTACTGAATGATTCAGGGATTTATAATTGTGATGTGTAGGAACCGAAATAAGTTATGTAAGATGGAGAGGTTTAATATGTAAGCATTATGGCACGACAAAGGGGTGGTCTACTGTAGAATTAATGCATGGGTGGGGGGGCCTACAACCACCCAACCATGCATTAATTCCACAGTAGAACACTCCTTTGGCATGCCTTAATGCACTTGCAACATGGCAAGTTCTATGGGACATGTGTAGTATTGTTGAAAAACCATCACGTTAACAGGATGTAGAAAGGACACAGAGACAGGATTTCGTGTAATATTTGTTATTCAGTGAAGTACAAGTGTCACTAATCTCTCTATAACCTTCTACACACTTGAAAACATGCGCGTGGATGTTGAACATTTCATATCTGTTAATATACTAATGTTGTTTATCTTAAATATACAAGAAGTGGCAAAATACAGCACACCTATACATACTACTCGCTGTACCTTATTTTGTTTTCTGTGTGTATTTATTCTACATCTCAGCTCTGTTCTTAACGCTACATATGGTGCTTTGCTGTTGCACTGTGGGCATGTCTGAGCATTTGCATATTACTGTGCCATGTATCACAATAGTATCTGACAGCATTTCAGGTTAAGAGAGACACTCTGGCAGCCGACCTGGTGGTGCTGAGGGTTGAAGCACTGGACGCCACACCTCACGCCACGCTGGCAACCCGGGTTCGGACGTGAGCCCGGGGCACCAGGGAATGGCAGGGGAGGGATGGGATCGAGCATCCAGAGGACTGCTCTCCCATCCTGGGGAGGGATCCAGGGAACCACCACTCTTTAGTGGCCCCTGGTGACGACCGGGGGCAACACTAGAGCGGTGTAGCAAGGGGTGGAGTGCGGCAGACATCAGCACGGTGCAATTTCATTGCACGCTCGCACTCCAGGGATACCATAAGGAGGAAATGGCAGCACAAGACCGTAGCAGCTTGATGGCTGCAGCTTCACCGGCTGGCGAATGCCTGGACAGAGGCATGTGCCGGTATTGTATCCTGGCTGGGTGCGGGGGCATAGGAAGGGGCCCCTCTCGATGGCACAGATGCGTATGCCAGCTGGGCATGTACAACTCCAGGGTCGGCGGTGAGGAGGAGTGGTGGCTGCAGGTAGGCAGGGCTGTGGCTGCAAGGAGGATAAAAACAGTGGAGATAAAAAAAAAGAGAGAGACACTGTGTCAGTTATTTACTTTATTTTCCGGCTTTTTCTTTCTCTCAACTTCTGCTCAGATTCCAATTTTGGTTGCGATGCTATGAGGTCCCGTTGGTGGGTTGGTGGGAAACGAGCAATGTTCGTACTACAGGAACTGGATGCCTACAAGACTACTTAATTGCCATGGGAACCATGGAATGTTATTACAGCTGCTGGTAACTGTATGCGCTTGCTGCCCCGAGTTCCCCAGGTCCGGTGGGTGGGAAGGATCGTATTGAGGATGGGAAAATAAGGACACCGCACAGGCTACTAGCAGCAGCGATGGGCGCAGAATAGGCAAATCCTGAACATTTCGGGTCTGTCACTGACATGGAGAAAGAGACAGACACTGATCGCTGCTGTGTGTGTGTCTCTTTCTCTCTTGTCTTTCTCTGTCTCTTTTTGTTGATCGCCATGCACTGCACACCTGAGTGTTAGGGCTGCGTCTGTGGGAAAGAATACAATGGTTGGTGTACGGCTTTTGGACATGATTACCACTGCATTTGTCCAGGACAGGGAGTGAGTGTTCTGTGTCTTTGTGTGTCTCTGTTTCTCTCTTGCTGACCACCCCATCCCCTTTGAATCTCATAAGCACGCTCTTGATGGTAACCATGCATTACTTGGGAATTAATGCATGGCTTTTTACTACTTATTAACCAGTAGAGACGTTCTATTTGAAATGTTTTGTTTCTGCCATGTTACAGTTTGGCATCGTTTAAAGTGGGAGTGTGAAAGCCTATTAATATTGAAGTCCCCAAGGATGAGAAGTTCACTGGATGAGGCATGAGAAGAGATGGTGGTTAGAAGCTCTATAACAGTTGAAGGGATTATCCCTGGGCTGCAGTAGACATCAGCCATGAAGATAGGAACAATGAAAGGGAAGGAGAGTTTGAGGAAGAGGAGTTTGAATGCAGCAGGTGAGGAGAAAGAAAGTACTCGATTAGATTAAATGGTGGAAGGGAGGTAGATGGCGACACCACCGCCCTTTTTGGCATGGTTTTGACAGGTGATGGAATAACCAGGATGGTGAGCACAGAGTCCAAAATCGTGAGGAAAGCTAGGATTCCGAAATTATCAGGACATCAGGGAGGATGGAAACCGTGAGGGTTATAGTAGATCAATTTTAGGCAGGAGACTATGGATATTGTGGGCCATGCACAGACTTTTGGTGAGGCGGGTGGGGGAGGTGAGTGTAGGGTCAGGGTTGGGATCAATATCACCAGCTATGACGAACAGTAATGAAAGGATGAGCTTGGCAGAGATTCCTCCCCCCCACTCCTACTCCTCTCCACCTCTGACCCTTCGGGGGCACCTAGGGAGTCATCCTTCTGCCAGCCACCCTGCCCAGGACTTACCTTGCGCCCCATGGAGCCACTGCTATACCCCTCCCCGGGCAGGGAACAAGGTGGGGCTTGTACACTCCATACATTCAACCTTTCGTCAGGCAAGGCAGTCTGGGTGAGTGGAGGCATATCGAGCGCATGCTTCCGATGCCCTGTCTTCCCAGAGACGGCTGGGCTTTTTTCCACCTGTTTTTTCCTCCCATGTGTGGTGTGCGCCTTTGACGTCGAGGCACAACACGCCGACGTCCACCACGCATCTCGGCCGGCCCTTCCTGCAGGCAGGACTTTGACTGACTGAAGCCTGTTCTCCCCTCCCCTGAGGAGGTGAGCGTCGTGGGACACTCAAGTCTTCTCCCCCGGCCAGCCCTCCGATGACCCGAGTCCTCTCCCAAACCTGGGTCACCAGTGTCGCAAGTGGAAATCCAACCGCTGTGCCGACGGACCGAATTGGCAGAGATTTTGTTATATATCTGTGGGGTGAGGGGAAGAGGAGGGGATGGGGGGAGGAGGGATGCTGTAAGGAACACCTGGTGGAGCCAAGAAGAAACAGAAGGGAGGAGGGAGCACCCAGGAAGTCAGGGAGAGTGAGAAAGGGGGAGAAAGCATGCTGAGGGAAGAGTAGGGGAGAATGCAAATGGGAGGAAGAAGGAGGGGGAAGAACAGGAAAGCTGGCAGGAGGAAGAGATGTAGCAGAAAACTGAAAGGGAAAGAGGGAAAGCGTGATAAATATCATACTGTTTGGAGTAAGAATTAAGATCAGGTAAAAATGGAAGGGAAAGCAGTAATAGAAGAAACGGGAAGGAGTGAGTGAATGTAGAAGTTAAGAAGTTAAGTTCACTAAAAATACCACCAACAGCTTAATCTGGTTCAAAGTCAGTTGGCATTCGTCTGTATCCCCCTCCCCCGGGTCGTGCCTGAAAATAGGCAGGATTTGTCTAGTGCACTTACCCGGGCAACAAAAATTGAAAAAAAAAAAAAAAAAGACATCAAGCACTATTAGAACACAATCACAATACATGGAACAGCAGTTAAGCAGTGGCAACAGCAAGAGTAGTAAATGCAAATAACTACTACACCAGGCAGCAGCAGACTGTAATGAATGCAGCCTTGTGCCACAACCCCCCCAACCATGCATTAATTCCACAGTAGAACACCCCTTTGTCGTGCCTTAATGCTTACAAGAACTACAATTTAAATTAAAACAGTGGTATGAAACAGCTATTGTACTGGGAACAACAACTAATGTCGGTACAAGATAATAGGTCACTGGTATTAACAGCTGAAGTACTGCCAGCATTTTAAAGGTCAAGTAATTACATGAGACAGTAAATAATCAACAGAATAACCAGGTGGTTAGACACAACTATATAGGAAATACATGGGTTGCTATGCATTTAGATTAAGCAGCTAGACAAAAGGGATCAGGCAGTTCAAAGCATACACTACAGATGCAATTGCAGGAACAGATGAGAATACATGACTTGGTGCACAAACCGCAGCTTCTAATGTAGAAATATGGCCTCTGTAGAGGGAGATGATCACTTCCTTATTTCTGCTATCTATCCCTCTGCCTCTACACCCCAGCATTCTATTTGCCTTGCTATATGCTTTATTGCATTGGGTAGCTTGTTCCATGATGTCAGTAATTATGACCCCTAGGTCCCTCTCTTCCTGAGAGGTGCTCAGCCTACCTCATTAAACCAGTATTCCATCCTAGGGTTTCCTTTTCCCAGGTGCATCACTGCACTTTTTCACTCTGAATTTAAGCTGCCACATATTAGACCATCTTTCCAATATTTAGAGGTCCTTTTGCAGGCCCCTAACCTCTTCCAGGCTGTCCATCCTCCCCCCAGCTTGGTGTCATCCATGAACAGGGCAAGCTTGCCCTGGATTCCTTTACCAATGTCGCCAGTGGATATGTTGAAGAGTATCAGGCCCAACACCGATCCCTGAGGTACTCCACTTGTGACCTCACATTTGCTTGATCTCACCCTGTTGATCACTACTCTTTGTTTGCTTTCCTTGAGCTAGTTTCCCACTCACCTATGTTCTTTGCAGTACCAAGATCCTCTGACTTCTTAAACAGGCATTTATGCAGCACTGAGTCATATGCCTTGCTGAAATCAAAGTAAAGGAGGTCCACTGCATGACCCCTGTCCAGTTCCTTCATACCCAAAAAATGTAATGAGATTCGTCTGACACAACCTCCCAGCCAGGAACCCATGCTGCTTATTGTTCTGGAGACAGTTTTCTTCTAGATATTGCACGAGGTCCTGTTTGATTAAGATATTCGTTCATTTTCCCACAACAGAAGTGAGACTGATTGATCTGTAATTCCCCACCTCCTCTTTACCACCTCCTTTGTGGAGCAGCACTACATCCGCCCTTCTGCAATCTTCTGGTAGCACACCTGTCCGCAGCGAGAAGTTGAATAAGTGTGCCAAGGGGACAGCCACTCCCACTGCCAATTCCCTTGGCTCTCTTGAGTGCATCCCAGTGGGCCCTGGTGCTGTGTCCGGTTTAAGGACTGCCAGCTCTTCCTGGACCCTACCTAAGGTGAATGTTGGAGCTTCCATTAGTTGGATTCCTCTATCGGCCATCTTAGCTCCACTTTCTGTCACTGGACTGGTATTCTCTTTGGTGAATACCAAGCAGAAAAAGTAATTTAGGACAGTAGCCTTTTATCCATCTTCCTCTGTCCTTCTGTCACAGTCTTAACAATTTTGCAATCCTGATCGCTTGTTTCTTTTCTCTTGAATGTATCAAAAAAAATGTTTTTCCCCTGTTTTTATCCCTGCTGCAGTCTGAAGCTTGGTTTTGACTTTTGCTTCTGTAACCCCCTTGTTACCCGGGGTTACTAGAATCCCAGTAAGACCTAGTGGTAGGCAGGGAAGGCAGCTTGTGAAACTCCAGTTAAATGGGTTTCACACTGTCTCACTCTGTTCTCAGTCTCAGCTGAGACTGAGGGAAGACATCACCAATAGAACTTTCGCAGCTGCATAAGCCACATTGGAATCTGCAGCAAAGGGAGTTAGATAGAATGTTGGGAGTTTTCAAAGGTTAGTAGTCAGTTTCCAGTTTGCCTTCCAAGTAAGAAGGAGTCAGTGTCAAGTGGTGGAGACCGCTGTTGGTCTCAGTGCCCCTCCTCCGGGAGAGTAAAGATCCCCATGCAGATTCCTGGGGCAATCCTTTAATTCTGCCAGGAGGAAGAAAAGCTGCCATTTCAGTTCAGCCTTTGTTTGGAAAGTTGGAAGATTTGTGATTACCTGTGGGGCACCTGCAACTAAAGGGTAGTGTTTGCTCTAACATGAGAGGGCAAAAATGTTTTCTTCAACCTGGGACATGTGAGGAAATCTAGAAATTGAGCTACAATTTGGGAAGCCTATAGGACTAGGCCAAACAAGTGGAGTAGTGTCAAATGCTAGAGTTTTGTGTGATTTCAAGTAAATTGTAGAGGGGATGCAGCAGTTCATCTACCATTTAATCTACATTCAGAAGTTTCAGTTTTCCAGAGAAATGGCCGGGTATGGGCTGTGGGAGCTGGAGGTGGGCAAACACCTCATCTTTAGTAACCAGGTCCACCTCTACGGATTTCTGCTGTGGTTGCTACTTTGCCTCATGCACTTGGCCAGTGATAAGGGAAGTACCCAGACGTGGGATTGCAAAAGGGAAAATCTCTCTAGGAGTCGCAGACTCTGAGTGGTGTGGGGAGCCACGACAGGATAATTGGTTCATTCTTCCAGTGGACCGTGGATCAAGTGGCCGTGGGGGCAGACCAGTTGGGCTGTGTACCCAAAGTGCGTGCAAGTCTGGGCTCCGTGTGCCTGGTGGGTCCAGAGCCTGAAAACCGTATAATTGGTTCATTCTTCCAGTGGACCGCATTGTAGTCTCTAATCTGCATTACCAGTAAATGTAGCCCCATGGGGGTCCGTCTATGCTTTGTTGTGTTCAGCTAGTTTGTGAATAAAAGCCACACTGTAGAATCCCATCCCTAGTTCTGGACATTACAGTTATTGCTTCCTGTGTTCGGATTTACTTGGGTGCCCCTGTGCAGAGTGGCCAAACCTAGGTCCCCCTGTGCCGAGTAACCTCTCCCTCCCGGAACCCAGGTCCCCACCAGGTACTGCTGTCAACTTCAACAGCATGCCACCTGTCATTTGGCAAAGGCAGGGTGAGGGGTTCACCACTTCCATACAATCCTTTTTGCTTCCTTATTTTAGGGGTGTATTCTTCCGATTCGCCTACTCCCTGATACTTTTTGAACTTGAGGAAGTCCTCCCTTTTTGTCCTGATTGTTTTTTGGACCTGGGCTGTAAACAAAATAGGGTGCTTGCACCTATTTCTTTTCTTTACAGTTTTGATGCAGAGTTTTATTGCTACCAGAACCGATTTCTTTATTAACCCCCATATGCCTTCTACCTCTGTTCTTTCTCTGATATTTGACAGATTGTTGCTGACTGTCTTAATCTTACAAAATTTTCTCCCCTGAAGTACAGGACCTCCATCCAAGATTGAGGCTTTTCATCACCAAAGGAAATCTCAAACTATACAGAGCTATGGTCACTGTTGGCTAGTGGTTCCCTGACCCTTACTGTCCCTGTTGCCTCTGAGTTACTGAGAATTATGTCCAGGATTGCTTTCTGTCTGGATGGATCTTTTACCAACTGGGTGAGCAGGCTGTCCTGGAGGGTGGGTAGGATGTTTTGACTTCTACTGGATTTTGCCACTGGAACATCCCAGTCTATATTAGGTAAGTTTAGATCTCCAGCAACCACTATTGCTCCCTTCCCTGAAACTCTTTTGATTTCATTTGTAAGCTCCCTGCCCCACTCTTCCCCGCTGAGTTGGAGGTCTGTATATCACCCCAAGTGAAATTTCTTACCTGATGTCGAATTGAGTTGAACCCACAAGGATTTGACATCCTTGTTACTTTCACTGTTGTTGACTGTAGCCTCTGCCTTTATGAACACAGAGTGCTACCCCCCCCCCCCGACTCTCTTCCTATCCTTTCTGTAGAGCGTGTAGCTTGGTACTGAAAGGTCCCGTTCATTGTACTCTGTGGCCCATGTTTCAGTGATGGCAACAAGGTAAACTTTGGTATCTGCAGTCAACGCTTGCAAGTCACTCATCTTGTTCCCCAGGCTCCTGGCATTGAGATAAACTACCTTCCATGAACCTGACTGGACACTTGCTTTCCTGCCTTTCTGACCTTCAGGTCGTTCAACACCAGTCTTGCTTCCCTTATTGCCCCTGGAAATGCCTTTTTGAGTAGTGAGGTTGAGTTTGGTTGACTTTGATCCTGATTTGTGGGGGAGTGTCAGCTAGGTTCCCATCCTCTTTAATGATAGTCTCCTGCTCCCTCTTTGCTAGTTTAAACATCCAATATGTACATTAAACTTTTGTCCCAGTCCCATTACTCTTTCCCTTGTTTGGTGCAGTCCATCATATCTGAAAAGCCTTCTTTCCCTAAAGTCTCCCCAGTCACCTACAAAAAGAAATCCTTTTGTTTTACACCACTTTTTTAACCAAATGTTGAAATCCTCGATCTCTTTCTGTCTTATTTTGTCGGTGCTCTCCCCACTACCACCTTCCCCCATGCCAGGAGAACCCTGGAAATGGCCAGGGATATTGATCTTGCAGCCAGACTTTCACCTAACTTTTCAAGGTTCTGCTTGGCTGCCTTCACTGACTGGTTTGCCAGGTTGTTTGTACCTAGGTTTACTAGGATTCCAAGGCCTTCTGTCGCGTTGTCCACCATCCTCCTGATGTGCACCCTATCTCACTCAGCTGAGCCCCCGAGAGGCACCTGACTGCCACTTCTGCCTGTCTCTGCTTAGTTGAGTCTCAATTCCTCTTATCATTGAGTCCCTAACGATAAGGAATTGCTTGCTCTTCTTGTTGCTGGTTTTCATTTTACCACCACTGGATGCCATTGCAGTATTCTGTTTGGGCCCTTCGACTGACCTGTTATACCCCACTCACGGAAACAGATTCCTGTAACTCCGCTGTGGTGCAAAGCGGTTTGCGGTTGGAGTGACTCTAACCTGAACAGTGTTTTGCTGGGCATTTCTTGTTGTTTTACCCTCCTCACCCTCCCGTACATGCACCACCCCCCTGGGCCAGTGGGCCTCTGTGGAAGTGGGAGATGGGGGGGCTCCCGTCCAGCTTATGATGCAGCCTGTATATGTCCATCCAAGCTGCCTCCAGATGAACTCTGAGCTCATAAATTGCCTACATATGGGGCAGTGGTCCATCTTCCAGAGCGGTCCCCTGGAGATGAGGGCCCCACATCCATTACAATTCACAATGCCCATTTGGTGTTGTAAATTCACTACTTGCAGCTTTACCGACGTTGTTAGAAATACTTAGAACTTTTCTAATTAGGTTAGAATCTAATATGCACGTAGGTCCACCTGGTAATGCTGTACTGTGCTTCCCTCCCTCTGTAGCACCCCTACATTACCTACTTTGAGCAGCGTGGCCTGTGATCCTCCCGCGGATGCCTTGCCGACACGCCCAGATGCTTCTTAGTCAGATGCCACACTCCTGCATTGTGTCAGGGTCGCTCTTGCAAGGGCTTGCTTGGCCTTTTGGGTAATAGGGGAAGCAGACATCATATTGGCAGCCAGCAGTCACGTGGCCCTGCTCCCCTTCCAATCACTCTGGCAGTCTGGTTTCAATTCTGCCATTGGCCTTTTCTCTGCCGTTTACCTCTCTCTCCACAATATGCCACTTCAAACACAAACACAGCCCATTTCAGTACAGTACAGCCCAAAATGTCATAAGTAGTGTTGCCAACGAAGAAAAAGAGTCACTTAACTCCACCGCCTCTCTGCTCCTGCCTGATGGCATTCTTTAGCCCAGGTGAGTGGACTATAAGCTAGCAGCATTTAAACTACAGAGAAAGCAGGTGCCCTGTTGGCAGTCAGCATCCATGTGGCCCTGCTCCCCTTCCAATCACTCTGGCTGGTCTAGTTTTAATCCTGCCCTTGGCCATCCCTCTACCGTTTACTTCTCTCTCCACAGTAGGCCCCTCAAACACAAACACAGCCCACTTCAGTACAGTACAGCTCCAAATTTCATAAGTAACGTCCCCAACAAAGAAAAAGAGTCACATAGCTCTGCCCACGCCATTCCGCTTCTGCCTGATGGCATTCTTTGGCCCAAGTGAGCAGAGTGTAAGCTGGCGGCATTTAAAGTGCAGGGGAAGCAGGTGTCCTGTTGGCAGTCAGCAACCACGTGGCCCTGCTCCCCTTCCAATCACTCCAGCTGGTCCGGTTTCAATCTCGCCCCGGGCCATCCATCTGCCGTTTACCTCCCTCTTCACAATATGCCCTTCAAACACAAACACAACTAATTTCAGTACAGTACATCCCCAAATTTCACAAGTAATATTCCCAATAATGAAAAAGAGTCACTTAACTGCCGACGCTGCTCTGCTCCTGCCCAATGGCGTTCTTTGACCCTCATGGACTCTGTATTAAGCTTTGCCTTCCCTTCATAACTGTAAGTATTACCATGAAAACAGGATCAGTGTTCCCTAGACTTCATCCCTTCAGGCTGTTTGTCTACATTTGACATCGTCTCCTGTTTAAGACATCATAATTGCATCCAGAACAGTAGATTGTGATGTCCGAAGTAGTGAACTGGGTGTACACAAGCAGCTGCAGGGCATAAAGTCTAGGTAACAGCGATCCTGTTCTCATGTTAATGGGTATAGTTGTTAGGAACAAGGGAAGCCAGCTACAGAGAGTAAGTAGAATATAAGCAGAAATGTGTCTAAAAGGATGTTTTGCCAGTGTTTCTAATTCATCAGCCTAAAAGCTTTCTGCTGCCTGCTGTACCTTTTCACAATATGCATGAGGCAGGGGGACTTGGCCTGTAGCCAAAGCTACAGGAGAGCTTATCCAGACCAAACCACACACATTAAAAAAACACAAAAAACAATCATCTACTAAGGAAATGTTTTGACTAAGTCTGTGGTGTGGTTTGTTGCTCTGGGTCTGGACTTGTGTTTGTTGTTGACCCCTTCAGTGCTTCATTCCTCTTGGGTTTAGTTCTGCATCTGTTGTAATACATCTGGGTCGGGTTTTAGTTACAGTTTGATTTTGAAAACCATTTTCGTTCATTACAGAGTCCCTAAAGACTTTCAGGACACCATGACGAGGTTAATTGTTCTACTGTGTGCGTTGTTTGTCGAAAAGTGACTTTTTTAACATACTAACATACTAAAAGCCAGCAGAATAGGCCAAATGGTCTGTCTTGTCTGCTTGATAGCCAGCAACCTAGTGGTTGCTCGCCTTCCTGCCCCTCCAGCCCCCGAGAGGGTCTTCTTTGGTTTCAGTTTCCCCTTGTACCTGTCCCACCCCTTCTTGAAGCCCTCCACTGTGCCCTCCTCTGCCAGCCTCCAGGGCAGTGCATTCCATGGCTCCACCACCATCTCAGTGAAATAATGCTTCCTACGCTCCCCCCTGTAATTTCCCCCCTCCAGGTTCCACTCATTTCCCTGGTTGTTCCCACCTTCTTTAGCCTAAACAGCTCTTGGATCCACTGCTGGTTATTCCTTTTACATACCTGAAAACCTCTATCATGTCTCCCCTATCCCTCCTCTCCTCCAGTGTGTACAGCCCAAGCTCTTCCAATCTCTCCTCATAAGACCTCCCCTCCATGCCCTGAATCATCCTGGTCGCCCTCCTCTGGACTTTCTCCAGCAGTGCTATGTGCTTCTTCTTCTGAGGTCTCCAGAACTGTACACAGTACTCGAGCTGCGGCCTGACCAAGGCATCATATAGCGGGAGGATCACCTCCCTCCTTCTGGACATAATTCCCCTGGCTATGCAGCCCAGTATCCTGTTTGCATTGGCTGCAGTTCTTTTATAATTTTTGGAGTTATTCATTTTGACGTCTACCATACCCCTAGATCCCTTTCTCCCAATGTCTAGCAGTGTGACCCCCACCCCCCGGGTGTAAACATGGCCTGGGTTTCTGACCCCCAAATGAAGTACTTTACATTTCCCGGCATTACATTTAAGTCCCCACCTCCTTGACCACCCCTCCTGGGTATCCAGATCCCCCTGGACTGTCTCCCTCACTTCTTCCCAATCCACCAGTGCTCCCAGTTTTGAATCGTCCGCAAAGAGACTCAACCTATTTCTAACCCCCCTCCTGATATCCGACATGTAGGCATTGAACAAGAGTGGCCTCAATACTGAACCTTGGGGGACCCCACTGATTACCTTCCTGGAGGAGGAGAGTATCCCACCAACTATTACCCTCTGTAAATGCTCCGAAAGCCAATTTTTCGACCCAGTTGAGCTCCTGTCCTCCCACCCCCATCTCCCCCATCTTTGCTATCAGTTCATTATGGGGCACCGAACCAAATGCCTTGCTGAAATCTAGGTATAGGACATCCACCGGCCTATGTCTATCCAAGGCCCCCCGTCACCGAGTCATAAAACTCTACGTGGTTGGACTGACATGATCTCCTCGGGACGAAGCCATACTGTTTATCATCCTGGTGTCCTAACCTTTCCAACTGCCTCCCAAGCCTCTCCTTGATAAAGCCGTCCATTACTTTGCCTACCACAGATGTTAGACTGACAGGTCTATAATTCCCCATCTCCTCCCTAGACCCCCCTTTATGTATAGGCACTGCATAAGTCACCCTCCAGTCTTGTGGCACCCATCCTGTCTGCAGAGAAGTGTTAAAGAGTGCAGCCAGTGGAGCTGCCAGCTCCTCCGCTAGTTTCTTCATAACCCTCAGATGTAGTCCGTCCAGACTTCCGGTGATGTCACGGCATCGATGCAAGCCTAGTCCGTGACGCTCTGAGCCTGACAAACTAAAAAACACCCAAAGATTGCTACAAACTCACTCCAAAATGTCAAAAAGCTCAGGGGGCCATTCTCAGCATGCAAATAGAGGAAAATCTCGGCAAGAGCCCAAGACGTGCAGCAAAGATGCATCCAGATTAAAATCAGGCCCATCCAGCAGGTCGTCCTCACCCCAAGGCCGGAAGTCTCCGGAATACGATACAGACGGAGAAATAGAGCAGTTATCGAGGTCCAGGTTTGAGAGGTTGCTCCACGAAATAACCGAATCTCGAAAAGAAAACAAACAAGAGTTTCGAGCGGTGCAGCAGCAGCTAACGCCTTTTGAGACTCGGGTAAATCACCTCGAGGAGAGGCTCTCTGAGGTAGAAGATACAACGGTGCAAGGGACAAAGGTGATCCATACCCTACTACAACAAACGGAAACTTTAAGAGCAAAATGCCTGGACCTGGCGGGGCGTCCTCGTAGAGACAACTTGAGACTGTATGGTCTCCCGGAGAACTCAGAAGTTGCCCCTATGTCTGCCTTTTTGGAAAATAAACTGAAAGATGTACTCGATCTCCCTACCACCATGGCGTTCCACATTGAAAGAGCACACCGTGCGCTCTAGGCAAAGCCAGCTGACCCTGCAGCAAAGCCGAGATCCATAGTTTTTTAAATTAAACTCATTCTCTGCCAAAGAAGAAATACTACGACGTGCTTGGGCAAAGGAGGACATTAGATACCTAACTCATAGGCTATACATAGATCACGACTATCCGTCTGAAATACAAGTGGAAAGAGTAAAATACATGCCCATACTGAGAGCACTGAGGGAAAAGTCAATCCGTTTTCACACGCCTTACCCTGCAAGATTGAAGGCCTTTTGGGAAGATGGAACAAAGATCTATGCCTCTGCAGATGAGGCCTTGGAAGCCTTGGGGAAGTGTGGAGTCGTGATCAAGGAGAGAAGGAACCCAGAATCGGGGAATCGGGAACCCTCCAACCAGCCGGTAGCTGACAGGAAGATAGGGGAGACCAAAAGAGGAGTGCACTCCGAGTTGGTACGCATTGTTCAGAAGCTCCTCGTGAAAAAGGCTGTTCACAGAGAATCCCCTCCATGATGGAAACTAACCCCTACGGAGCTCTAACTAAAAGAGAACTCACGTACTGAACGAAGCAAGGACTTAACTTAACTTCCTGCTGAATAAATAAAGGATGAGTACAAAGTTGCTTTTATGAGGGAATCTTAAAAAAGGACATTGGACAACTCTAGAGACCCTGTATCAACGAGGGGACTCTGGGGGAGGGACGGGTCTTTTCAACCTAACTCTTACTCCTCGTTGGGGAAAATATTCTTAGAAATCAGCTCTCTTCATGAGCTGGGAGGGGAGGCTCTGGGGCTCATGGGCTTGGAATAGCTTTTTGTGTGAGTTCTGAGTGGTACAATACAAAAGTTCCCTATTAAAGCGGATGTCTGGGAGGTGGTTGTGTGCAGGAGGCCTGCACCTCCGGGTGGTGAATTTCCATGCTCCCTCAACTGCAGAATGCTTCCCAAACAGGGATGCGCCTGTACGTGGAGGGATCTAGAGGCG
Source organism: Neoceratodus forsteri (assembly GCA_016271365.2). Taxonomy (NCBI): domain Eukaryota; kingdom Metazoa; phylum Chordata; order Ceratodontiformes; family Ceratodontidae; genus Neoceratodus; species Neoceratodus forsteri. The sequence continues at coordinate 1,524,544,824 of CM057452.1, forward strand.
TACTGTTACAGCCACTCCGGTACCTCTACTACCATCCCCCCCTTACCCTTGCCCTCCCTTAGACCCCGTAATATCTGAGACTGGGGAATACATGTCTGAGCAGGGGTCCCATCATCAGAGTATTCCCTTCTACAAAGCTTACAGCCGAATTCCTTCTAATGAATATTTAAAGCCCATGGAGGCTTGAATGTGGTATGTCTGGTTCAGAGTAGGTGACGACCTTGTATAAAGGTGCGCCTTACAGGAGCCTAGCAAATAGCGCGGCTTTAGGGGGAGTCCCCCGGAAACGGTAGGGCGAATATCTCCCCCGTTCTACTTTTTTAAGGAGGACAAAGGGGCTATCAATTTTGCATAGCCCCCAACCTAGGAAGTACTTTTTTGTGAAGTTCAATTGTTGAAATGTTTTCAAAGTTTAAAGTTTGTTGTAAGTCTTGGGATACACTTGGCAAAGCAGGGCAGTTGAATAAGGCAAGAAATAATGATGTTAAAGTAAATATAATGGAAGGGAGGAAGAAATGGGGCAACTACTATGGGGAAGAGCTGTGTAGGGGAAGGAAACCAGGTCAAGAAAATGTTCCTTATTCTATGAAATGATGCAAAACTGGGTTGTGTGCACATATAACGTGCACGGTTTTACTAACCCCATTAAAAGGGCCAAGATACTTCAGTTAATGAGGCGGCAGGGGGCGAGTGTTTTGTTACTGCAGGAAACCCATCTCTCGAATGCTGAACATAAAAAATTCGAGAAGCTGGGCTTTTCCCAGGTGGTTGCCTCATCATATAAGGGAGGAAGATGCAGGGGGACTGCGGTGCTTATTAGAAAGGGTATTCCCTTTGAAATTTCAGATAAAGTGGTGGATAAAGAGGGTAGGTACGTACTTATTAAAGGTCAGATGGATGGTCAGCAATTGACGCTGGCATCAGTATACATACCCCCGGCCTCAGAATTTTTAGTATATCAAAAATTCCTTACAAAGCTGGCGGGATGGGCGGAGGGTAGCTTGATCTGTGGGGGTGACCTTAACTTGGACATTACAGGGGGAAATGATGGTCCTACCCAAGGTAGAACGCGTATGTTAGATAGAAAGGTGCAGAAGCTGATGCATGAGCTGGGCTTTGAGATGTCTGGAGGCATCTACGGGGGTCGGATAATCGACGCACACTTTACTCTCAGGCCCACGATTCTTACTCCTGCTTAGATTACTTAATTACGCAGAGGGAACACATAGGAGTTACTGGTGAGATTTGGCAAGGGGATTTCATTCTCTCCAATCATAGACCCATTTTCTGCAAAATACACTCCCTGATTCCCAAAAAAAGAACATTTTGGAGACTGAACCTGTCAGTACTCAGGGATAAGGAGATCCAAGAAGAGATTAGCAACACAATAACTCAGGCAGTGCAAGATAATGATGTTCAAGGGACATCAGCCTCAACACTATGGGATACGGTCAAAGCTCTAGTGAGGGGGAAAATTATTGCAATCTCCTCTTATAAGAAAAAACAGAGGGAGGAAGGAAGGGTTACATTAGAAAATAAAATAGCTAGGCTGGAAGAAGAGCAAAAGGTAAAACATAGTAAAAATAGAACCCGGAAATTGGACGCTCTCAAAAAACAGCTTAATACTATCCTAGATTATGGGGTAGAGCAAAAACTGATGTACCTGCATCATAGATACTACATCGGGGTCCCAAAGTTTACCAGAATGGTAGCAGCCCAATTAAGAAACCGAAAGGCAAAGGCCACGATTGTTAAAATTAGACATCCGGTCACAAATGACCTGAAACCCACTACTACAGCCATCACGGAGGCTCTACGGGACTATTACTCTGTCCTCTATACAGAAGAAACAGATCCTCCTGAGGGAGAGATTAAAAATTTCCTCTCAACCCTCCAACTTCCTGCGCTAACTCGCGAACAGGAAGAGAGTTTGCTGGCTCCTATTCAGCCTAATGAAATCACAGCTGTAATAGGAGGTTTAAAGACAGGTAAGTGTCCTGGGACGGATGGGTTCCCTGGAGAGTTTTGTAAGATTTTTACTAAACTGCTGACACCTCTACTTAGTAGGGTGTTTGCCTATGTCACCTCTCAAAGTGGAGAAATCCCCCCTTCTTGGAACGAGGCTATAATTTCAGTTATACCCAAGGAGGGCAAGGACCCAACCCTTTGCCCCTCATATCGCCCCATCTCTATTTTAAACACGGATTACAAAATATTAGCCACAATACTATCTAAATGCCTGGTTAAATATGCCCCAGCCTTAATAGACTCTGACCAAAGTGGCTTTATACCGGGATGTCAAGCCCAAGATAATGTGAGACGTACGGCCTACGTTATAGAACAGATAAATGAGCAGCAAACTCCAGCAATTTTGCTGGGACTTGATGCTGCAAAAGCCTTTGATAAGGTAACATGGAAATATTTAAAAGAAGTCCTTCTCGTATTAAAATTCCCAACCCCTTTAGTGGAGACTATATTCAGATTCTATAGTAGCCCAATAGGGTATATACGGGCAAATGGCCATATTTCACAGAGGTTCTCTTTGCTGCGAGGGACGAGACGGGGCTGCCCCCTTTTCCCTCTCCTGTTCGCTTACTACATAGAGCCATTGGCCTAGAGCCTGAGACAGTCTCCGGAACTGCAAGGGGTTGTAGTGGAGGGAATGGAACAGAAGTTAGCTCTGTTTGCTGACGACATCCTGTTATACATCACAAACCCGAAAAAATCCATCCCAGCATTATTTTCTCTAATTGATCGATTCACCAGCCTCTCGGGGTTTTCCCTTAATGTAGGCAAATCAGAAGCCCTGGTCTTTAATTGTACACTGACTCCATTTCTTAAAAAACAGTTTCCAATCAAATGGGGTAAAGAAAGCATACGATACCTAGGGATTCAAATCCCTAAAAATCTGAGGGAACTATCCACTCGAAACTATGATCCATTAGTCCAAAAAATAAGACAAGATTTTGGGAAATGGTCCTTGCTCCCCACAACTCTTTATGCGAGGAATCTAACCCTAAAAATTAATATTCTCCCAAGATTTTTATACTTATTCCAATGTGTCCCTTGTATCCTTACCTCCAAAGAACTTCTGTCCTGGCAAAAATTAATGAATAACTACCTGTGGAATTACAAGAGATCAAGAGTGGGCTACACAAAGCTAATACTCCCTAAAGATCGGGGAGGAATAGCCCTCCCCTCGCTTCGTGAGTACTGGTTGGCCTCACAGGCGCGACTAGCATTACTATAGGGTAATAAAGCCTATCAGGCAAGGTGGAAGCAGATAGACTTGGCAAGAGAAACAAGGATCCCCTTCCCGGCATGCTTATTCTCACCAAAGCATCTTAGAGAGATGCTTAAGATGGTCCCGTCAGCGACCTCGGCAATTCTGAAAGGATGGCACAAGTATAGAATGCCCCAGCAGTATTGCTGGAGATATAGATGGTTCATCTTAAACCCTGAATTCAATAACCAATGGTATAAAATTCAAATAAACAGAGGGCTAGAGGCCCCTTGGCAACTAATGAAGGGTACTGATATTCTGAGTTTAGAAGAAGCTAAAAACAAATTCGGGTGGACAGAAAGGGATAGGTTATATTTCTATCAAATAAAAGATTACATCACAAAACAATTAAAGTACCAGGAAAAGGGTGCCAGTGTGCTAGAGGGAGCCCCCCCCATTTGAGCGATTATGGTCCTCTCAGTATGGTGAGAGAGCAATAACGGACTTGTATAAGTATAGCATATCCAGGGTGGTGAATGCCATTTCTTTAGTACAATCTAAATGGGAGCAGGAACTACAGTGCCCATTAACTGCTGTAGAATGGGAAAGGATCTGGAGAGGAACATGGGTGACCTCTTCATCCCCGACCTGGGGGGAGTTTGTCTGGAAGGTGCGGGTGAGGTACTTTCTGGTTCCCTCAGTGATGTCTTCATGGTGGCAGGGAAGTTCTTCCCGGTGCTGGAGAGACTGTGGGGAGGGAAATGCCTCGCACAAGCATGTTTTCCTGGAATGCCCAAGTTTGGTGCAATTCTGGAGCCGAGTCACGGAACATATAAAAGGGGTCCTGGATATATAAGAAGAGCTAGAACCCTTTCACTTGATCCTAGGAGTGCCGCCATCAGGAATAAGGGATAAAGCTCAAAAGTATCTCTGGGCAATCTTATTATGCTCAGCGTACAAATCAATAACAAAAAAATGGCTCCAAATAACTCCACCCTGCCTTAAAGAGTGGAAAGCGATAATATTGCAAACTCAACAAAATGAGCAAATCCCTATGGGCCTGCAAAATCGAAAAGAGGCTTTTATAGCAAGGTGGGCAAGGTGGGAACTTTACCAGGAAAAGTTGAATTAAAAAGTTAAGAGGGGGGGACGGGTAAAGTAGTTTTGCTCAGAAATGTAATGCCTTATTTATGTGTATAGTTGCCTGGGTTTTTGTGATGGAACTATACTAACATACAATCTGTGTAAGAAAAAAGACCCTGTTTGATGCTGTAATCAACTGCCAAGTGTGAAAGTTTTTCCTTTTTTATTCCTAATTTGTGATGTTAAGTATTTAGAAATGATAAGAGTGACTGAATATCAAGTAAGAATTAAGTTTCTTGTAAACCTCAAAGTAAAAGCTGATGTTTTTAAAGCTTAATCTTAATCCTGTTGATTTGTGTCCTCTCTTCTCTCTTGTGTATCTATAGAATCCCTCCCCCCCCCCCCGATATCCCTAGCCAGGTTTTTCTCCGTCCCTGACTTGGCGCCCTACACCACTCTGGTGACCTTCCTGACCAATAGTTCATACTCTCCTCGCTTCGTTTTCCCCCAGAACGTTTAAAACGTGCGTAGGCAGCCTTTTTTTCCCTCACCACCTCCTACACCTCCCTGGTCCTCCAACATGGCTTGCTGGTTCCACCATACTTACGCCTCACTTTAGTACAGGACCTGGTAGCCTCTTGCACTCCTTCTTTAATGGTCTCCCACAAGCTTCCAGCATTCATGTCCGGACTAATCATGTCCAACCTCTCCCATAGAGTCCTACCCATACCCACGAAGTCCGCTCCCCTGAAGTCAACCAGTACTGTATGAGTGCGGTTTTCCTCCCCCCCTAGATACAGCAGGAACCAGACCGTGGCATGGTCACCACCCACCAATGGACTGCACACCTCCAGGCCCCTTATCTGTTCACTGTCCGCTAGGACAATGTCCAATATACTGCCCTCTCTAGTAGGTTCCCCCACCTGTCGGACCAGGAAGGCATCCCTGAAAGACATCCATCGGTCTCTGTTCCCTGGTTACAGAGGATGTCATGGTGTCCCAGTCCTCCCCCGGCATATTAAGATCACCCATGACCACCACCCTACCCTTTCCAAGGTCACAGTGACCCTTGATCGTCTCAACCAGTTTATCCTCCAGGGCCTCCTCTATTGCGGGGGGTCTGTATACCACCTCTACCTTCAGTTTCTTCCCTCTCCTCGTTTGCAGGGTTACCCAAATCGCCTTCACACCCCCTCCAGCCTCCTCCACTCCACTAACCACTATGTCATTTCTGACTATCAGCGCAACCCTTCCCCCTCTTCTCACTCCCCTGTCTTTCCTGAATATCTTGTAGCCCTCTAAGTTTAGGTCCCAATCATTTCTCTGGGTGGCCCATGTCTCTGTAATTGCCGCCACATCCGTTGTTCATCAGCCAGCATAGCCTAGAGCTCGGGCATTTTATTGCTCATGCTCCTGGCATTGATCAGGACTGTCCTCCACCCTGACTTCTCCCCTCTCTCCAGTCCCCCCAACCCTGCCCAGTTTTCCTTGGATTTGTAATGTAGTCCTCCCCACTCCTCTTGTGCCCTAGACCTGGACCCTCAAACAGCCCTCCTGGGGCCTTTTTATTATTTGACCCCCCTTTACAAGTTTAAACCCCACCTCTCGCCTATAAATCCAACAAGTTTTAATTTCAAGATCTCCCTCTCCTCCAGGTTGAGGTGTAACCTATCCCTTATCCTTCCAAGTATCCCCCCAATCCCCCACCAGCCCATATCCCTCTGCCTTGCACTAGTCTCTGAGCCACTGGTTCACCCCTCTTACTTTTTGCTTGTTTTCCCCGGCTGCCCTTGGTACCGGCAGAATCTCAGAGAAGGAAACTTTGCTTCCTATAGACAAGACCCCTGGAATTCTGCAGTTCTGCGGTTGTGGAATTTGCCGCAGAATTTGCATCATGCCACAGAATATATATAGTGCTGCAGAATTCATTGTTTTTGGTGAATTTTCATATAAATATACTGTTTTTCCATAGTGTCAGGCTTTCTTTCCCACCTAGTTTATCCTGAAGCCCCTCCTCTATGCTCAGCATATGATGTCATTGATGACATCACATCATATTTAGCCAATGACAGGACTGCATTCTGCCAGAGAAATGAATAAATCATGCAGCAGAAATCAGAAAATGCTACAGCAGAAGTCAAGGAGCCCTGCCGCAGAAATCAGAAAATTCTGCCGCAGAACACCAGGGGCCCTGCCTATAGAGTGACAGATCCTGGCCAGTTCCAGCAATCTAGCCTGTATTTCTAGCTCACTGTTCCCTTCCAAGCCATTTGTCCCCAGATGTACTAGGAAGTCCGGGGATGCCCCGCAATCCAGTGTTAACGAGTATCGGTGGAATTTAGCCTTGTGTACGGATAGTCCTGGTATACATTTAGCCTTGACTGGGCTGCTTTTATTCTCCCCTTCCCCCCTCCCAGTGGATACCCCTGGTCATAGAGTCTCCCAGCAGTATCACCTTCGCCCCACCCCCCATTTTGATAGCCCATTTTGATCCTTCCAGACTCCTCCTTCTGTCATCAACCCCCTGCTTGCTCCTCCCTTTCCCGTCAGCCTAGGGGTCTTTGTTAGCCCTTTTTGTTCCTTCTAGACTCTTCTTTCTGTCAACGACCCCCTGCTTGCTCCTCCCTCCCCCATCAGCCTGGGGGCCACCCTCATGTGCATGCTCTACCATACTTCTTTTAGCTGTGACTGCCATTTTGCTCCTCGCCACCCAATCTCCCGGGTGATCAGAGTTTGCCCTCCCAGTTCTACTCCCGTCTCCCTTCCTGAGCTAAAAACATCCGATCCCACACCCGAGAAACCTCGCAGTACTCCCCCCCCCACTCTGAACCTGCACTTCCCATCCCATCTACTGTATTTCTCCCTAACCTACTTTCCACCTCTTCCGGTGATTTCTGTCTTGAAACTGCCCCTATCTAGAGAACTCTCTATGCCCCCCCCCCCGATTGACTTCCCCAGCCTAGACACCGGCCTGACCGCAGTCCTGCCTCCTTCCTTCAAGTAGGTAAGGCTAGGGGGGTGTTAGGGTGTATTAGTAGGGGTATCACAAGTCGTAAGAGGGAGGTAATAATCCTCTGTACAAGACATTGGTTAGGCCCCATCTGGAGTACTGCGGCAGTATTGGAGGCCACACCTTCACAAGGACATAACCAAATTGAGGCAGTCCAGAGAGGCAACCAAAATGGTGCAGGGACTGCATCAGAAGACATATGAGGACAGATTAACGGAGCTCAATATGTATACCCTTGAGCAAAGGAGGAGAGAGGTGGATATGATCGAGACATTTAAACACCTTAAGGGCATAAACAAGGTGAAAGAGTCTAACATGTTTAAATATAAGAAAAATAGCAGGACAAGAGGACACAGCATGAGATTAGAGGGAGGCCATTATGGGAAATGTGAGGAAATTCTTTTTCACAGAAAGGGTGGTAGATGCATGGAATGGCTTACCACAAGAAGTGGTGGCTATGAATACAGTGCAGGGCTTCAAACAGGCATGGGATAGGCATAAGGGAGCAATACAAATGACTATGAATAGATAGGTCACTGACAGAGCAAAGGCGATGGCACATTTATAAGGTAGAAAAGAAATGGGCAGACTGGATGGGCTCATGATCCTATCTGTCGTCAACTCTATGTTTCTATGTTTTATGTTTCCACCCTGGCCTCCCTCAGTGCCCCCCTTTCTACCATATTTCCCTCCAACCTAGGCTTATGTTCCTCCCTCCTCCGTTCTTTCCTTTGAATCTGGCTCCCTCCTCTGTCCCCCGCCTCCCTTAGCTTACCGACTGAACCCTCACTGTCCGCCTGCTCCCCCCCTCCCACCAGCCTCCTCTACTTCATCTCCCGGATATAGTAGGGTGAATCGGTTTGTAAGTGTGATGCTTGCCCCCGTTTTGCTCTCTCCTACCCCCCCATCTGCTCCCTCTGTCTAGCCCCCTCCCTATGGTTTGCTTCCCGTATGTTGCTTGTTCCGCCTCCCACTCCTCTTGAGTGACCATATGGTCCACTTATTCCCTGGGATATGCCCTTTTGGCCTTGTCCACTTGCCCCTTGGGGTATGCCATTTTGGCCACATCTAAGTACATATGGTCCATACCCCAACTTACCCCACCATCCCTTCCCCCTTCCAGCTGCCTTCTAATCCCCCTGATCTCCTTCCTAAGACCCTCCAGTCGAAAACACACTGGGCACCCTCTGAACCTCCATGCCCAATTTAATATTATGGCCGCCCCACATCCTGTACACCCAATTGCCCTACCTAAGATGCCCACATTGGCAACCCCCAAGACCACCCTCATTTTGGGTGTGAATAATGTGGCCTCTATCAGCAATACACACACACTACCCAGCAATAATCAGATCACATCAAGGTGCCCTCTATTTACACCAGCAAAGCCCAGCACAATACCCAGCAGTAATCAGTTCATATCAACATCCCCTCTATTTACACCAACAAAGCCCAGCACAATACCCAGCAGTAATCAGTTCATATCAGCGTGCCCTCTTTTTACACCAGCAAAGTCCAGCAGTAGACAGTTTAGCAATTTGCCCTCAATCCACACAGTATCCAGCTTTTTACACCAGCAAAGTCCAGCAGTAGACAGTTTTCAGCAATTTGCCCCAGTCGCCACATTATCCAGCTATCAGTCATTAGCAATCCCCTAAATAGTAACCCCAATGACCCCAAATGTTAATTGCAACCTCCAACAGTAACCATCAAGCCCAAACCAGCACAGTATGTGAATCTTGTGCCCGCCCCCCCAGCTGTCCAGCATCAATTTTGAGCTTCTTATTGCTCCAACTTAACCAGTCTCACCATGCCCCCCCAAGGCTCCACCCCCTCCGACCATTTAATAGAGGTCGGGGCTGGGGTGGGTGGTGTGGCACACAATTATAGCTCCTTAGTGAGTAGTGAGGTGACTGGGCCCATCTTATGTAGCCCAGCTGCAACTCAAATTTGGCGTCCTCACTCCCGATTGGTCCTCTGCAATGCCAGCTTCTCTCACTCCATCCCTGGCCCACTGCCGACTACAGCCACTAGGAAGTCTGCTCCGGTGCTCTCCCCGTTCAGCTCTTCACCCTCCAGCCCTGGCCCGCTGCCGACTGCAGCCACCAGGAAGTCCGCTCCGGTGCCCTCGGTGTTCACTTCAGCTGCCGATGCAGCACCAAATTCTCCCTCCACTGATGCGGCTGCCAATGCAGCACCGGCTCCTCCTGCCTTGTGTGCAGCCCCTGTGGATTTTTTGTCATAATTATGTCCAGGTTTCATCAAAGCATGTTAAAATTCTCATAATTTTTCTTTTACCCATGACAGTTTTAATAATATTCATTCTGGCAACTGGCGGTAACAGACATTCAGGAGGAGTGCCTATAACAAAGCTGACAGTACTTGTTTTAAATGGCAAGGCAAAATTTATTTACGCCACCTTGCTCTGAGCAAGTTACGTGGCGTGCCACATGCTAGGCTGCCGTTGTACATTGTAGTAGACTAAAGAAATGTCAGACGCACAGAACCAGCACCAGTCCAGTTGTATAGTCAACATATAAAGTATTACAGAGAATCAGCAGATCTCTACTAAAACAAATACAATCTTAATAATTGAAAGTGTTTGTTTTGAATCCTAAATGGGAGGAGGGCATTCACAGAGCAGAGTCTTTCAGTGCCGAAAGGCTGTAAAATGAAAGGAACTGTATGGTCACCTACCCTTGTGCAGCCTTGAATTTTCAGCAGGAGAATTGGCTAACCTCTAATGGCTTAGGGACATGTGAGGTACAGGCTACATTTCTGTCATGTAAAGCTCTGGTAGTTCAGATCTGAAATAAAGGGGTCATTGGTATATTTTTTTGAAACGGACTTTAGATGTTTGCTCCAGGTAAGAGAATTGGTTGGGTCTGTGTATTCACTGAAGCAGGGTAGGGCAGGGCAGGGCAGTGCAAGTGATGTACACATTTCATGTCCTGTACTACACTGACTTTTTATAGTGGCACATTAGTACCACTATTGTTAGGGTTGAGTAGGCTGTTTATAACCCCTGACTTTGTACTTTAATAGCTTCGCCACCATTCAATGCCTTTGCATGAAATTTTGCATGCACAGCCTTGGTAGCAATGTCTCTTTACCTGCTAAGTTTTGTTCTGGTCAGATGTGTGGATTCCAAAATGCAGGTAGTGAAAAAGGTGAAAAAAAAAACGTGCTTTTTTTTGTTGTCATGGCCTAGTGCCCAGATGATTTGGAATTTTGCTCTGAAATTTCCAGGATAGAAAGGAAAGGGCTTGGGCTACTGTGGCGCCTTTCATTGGTTTGGTGAAAAAAAAAAAAGAATTTGTTTCAGAGTTCTAAGGATTTGAAATTTGGGTTCTGAGCATGCGCAGTACGGTCTTTTGGATAGCTGTTTCATATGAAAAAAGTATTTAGGCTGTACAAAAAAAGATTCCGTTCTGTATGGGGAGTAATCTTTTGCTTGACTTTTTCATATGAATGCCATCTTTTTCCATTTTTCCAAAAGAAATTTATGAAAACCCATAAAAATCATATCCTGCAGAGGCACCAACACATGTATCTTGCTAATCGGGACTCCTTTAGGTGGATTCTGCTGTTAGTTTTGGAAAATCACACAGAACACATTTTAAAATCTTTTTTCGTGACCCGAATTTTTTTTCATATGTGCATACGAAAAAGAAATAGGGCCATATGAAAACAATTCCCTTCATACGAAAAAAGGATGTGAAAAAAACACTATGTCCAAATTATTTTTTTGTATGAAGAAATCTTTCTTTTGTATGAGCAACACAGCCTCGTGAAAAGAGATTCCGTCATATGAAAAAAGAATTTGGAATTAGTTTTTTTCCACATTTCAACTTTAAAAATCCATAACTCAATCAGTATATGTAGTAAAGGGACATATAAATAAAGGTCTTGATGAGTACTACAGCACTAACACATAACCAGGAATGTAAGTTTGTCATGGCAGTCATACACGTAATGGATTCCATGACATTTGCTCTTTATTCATGACTTCCATGGCTTTCACTATTGTCATCAAAAAGTAGCAACTGTGACAGTGCCAGGAAGTTTACTAATGATTACATGAACAATTGATGAGTTATTGAAACCTCATTCATGACAAACTTACATCCTTACACATAACACCCCCAAACATTTAGGGGGCCATATTAAAAACAAACATACACATTAAACAATTATAATTCCTGTAGGATGACATTGCAACTTTAACAAACTGTAATGTCAGTCTTTGGAGTTAATGAACAATGTATATATCAATAGAAAGGTCTTAAAGAGCAGTACAACACTAAGCCAATAAGAACTTAAATGGCCCACCCCTACCAAAAAATAAATTAATAAATGACAGGTAAGCTCATAAGATACTTTTCTGGATGAACAGTAAGGAAATTTCATTACGGAAAATTTTGCCAATGCACCAGTTAGGATTAAAGTGACAAAAGTAGGGAAATGTGGTGTTAGGGTTTACAGCCCTAACTCCCCACCCCAACCCAAGCACCAAAAGGAAAAAAAAACATTACAGTTCTCCCTGTTGTCACTCTTGGTGAATCAGGGGTGGGATGTTCCTTGGGGTTCTCAACCCTTGCACTCACCCCATTGTTATACACTCTTCATAATATAATATGTGTGGACACAAATCCAGTGTCATAAAAAGTATTATCTCCACTTATGCTGATAAATTTTAGAACCCAGAGTTTATCACACATATGTTGGATAAATACTACCTGTCAATCATCCCCACCTCACAAAAACACTGGCCTTTTTGTATAAATAAGGCATGTAGTGGGGACCCGTGGGTTACATTATTTACCTGCACTCAAGCAGTTTGATCTCTGGCCCATCACTCTTTAGCCACTCCTGATGTTTTTTTTTTTTGATTCTCTTTCTCGCTCCTCAGACTGGAATTCTCTTGGGTTTACCCCACTGGCCTGCCCGCTCTACCGCCTGCCGTCCCTCCCATCATCTTCATAGTTGTTACGACTCTCTGAGGTCGCGGGCCTCTTACAGCCCCGGAGAGATCGAAGGGGCAGTGACAGGAGACTGGTGCTGGACGTGTGGCGGTGGCTCTGTAGGAAGCTGTCGCCTATCTGGCTGAGGAAGGTTTTCTCCGCACTTTGTTATGCCCCTCATTCCCCTCCCTCCATGCGTGGTGTACGTATCTCGACTTCTCGGTGCATGGCCACCCTGCCAGTGTCGGGCCACGCAGTGTACGTGCTGCCCAGCACTCTGCGGCGCCCCCGATCTCTACCAGGGGTCGCCGGAGCACCGAGCCACCCAACACCCTCCCCCCAGGACAGGAGAGCAGCCCAGCAGGCGCTCAATCCTGTTCCTCCTCTGCCGGCACCCGAGCTCGCTCCCGAACTCGGGTGCCACTCCTGAGGTTACTCAAGGTCAAACTGTTCTTGTGTAGATAAATAATGTATCACACAGGTCCCTACTGCATATCCCGTTGCTCCAGTTTTAAAGCAGTGTGCATTTCAAACTGTAAGTTTTCCTAGTAGCAGGTTTTCTTGCTACTTTTAAAAGTTCCATTACTTTCAGTGAGACTCAGTGCTCAATCCTTCGTCCCCATGGCAATCCCCAACGATCTGTGCTCATTCCTAAATGCGGGTCGCCGGTATCTCTCCCACTACACCAGTGGGCTGACCCTGTGGCCCATCTTTTTGAATGCATCTGCAGATCTGTTGTCTTTCCCTAGCAAGTGTAGTGGAGTCAGATTTATTTTGAGTTGGTATGGTAAATCCCAGAATTTCATTGCTGCTGTATAAAGCTTTGAAGATGAGAGGGGTCACATGATAGCTGCTGTGCTGTGAGCTGCATCACTCCATTGCTCTCTGTTACCCTCGCAGTTTTTGCTTTTTTTTTTTGCTACCTTTTTCCTATTTAATTGGCCCTAAACGCTTACCTGTCTGTTCAGCTCTCATCGGGTCATTCTCATTTGCGGTCCAAATGGAAGTGGAAATGAAAAACCCGCCGCTGTGCTACACTCTGCCACAGATGCCCGAGAAAGAGAAGGCTTCAAAATGGCCCAAGCATCAAGCAGTCAGTTCAGTCAAGCCCTTGACCTCAAGCTTGGCGCTTACTGAGGAGCGCTTCATTGAAGTAATGAAGCCATTGCAGGGCTCTATTGTTGATATGTCAGGGGACTTAAAGAAGATGAGCTCCTCTATTGAATCGCTTACCATAAGAATAAGCGACGCTGAAGCCCGAATCGTTTCCACCGAGAAGTGGAGAGGGAGGGTGGATGCCGACTACAACTTACTGTGCCAAAAGCTCCATAAGATGGAAGACAAATTGGAGGACCTGAAGGGGTGCAGTCGGCGGAACAACCTGGTTCTGTTCGGTTTGCCCGAGAAAGAAGAAGGGCCAAATCCTGTTAAATTTGTCCAGAAACTATGTGAGTACCTGGCTGGCCCTTCTCCACACAGTACCATATACATGGTGGAGCGGGCCCATTGATCGTTGCGCCCCCCCCTCCCCCGGCAGGTTCCACCCCATGTCCTCTTATCTTTAAATTGCTTAACTATCAGGATAAGCAACATATCCTGACTAAGATGAGAGACATCCAGGAGCTGAAATGGGAGGGGCATCGCCTGAGAGTAGCCCAGGATTTACCACACTCAGTGAGAGTCAAGAGGCAGGAGTTTCACCCTATGGTGTCAGAGTTACTTGTGGCAGAGATACCCTACAGAGTTCGCTACCCTGCTGTATTGCAGGTGAAGCATGCAGAACAATGGAAAACTTTCGATACTCCATCGCAGATGGCCTCGGAGCTGAAGATCCTACTGCCAGAACTTTTTACTTGAGCTTGACTGGTCTGATTTCGGTGATTTTTATCACCTGGAATTGCACTAGGGCTTAATATGTTTAAACATCTTTTGTTTACGCCTGGGGCTGGTATTTTTTTTATACCTAGGTTTGGGGTAAGTGCCCTTGCTTTTGAAACATAAAGGCTGTGCTGGGAAAGCTTGACTATCCACGCTGGATTCTTGGACTGGCGCCATAGGCATAGGACCCACAAGCCTCCCTCCGTAAGGGACTCTTACTACCCTAAGGTAGCAGGAAGCCATCTTGTAGGACAGTTAATTCTACTGTTGGCTAAACTGGTTATAATCTGAGAATTTTATCCTGGGATATGCTTTTGGTTTAATGCCCTAGTTACTGGTTTATACTTAGACTTATGACTGGTTATTATATCTATTACTCTGTTTAATAGCACTGCAGGGTGGTGGGGCGCGGGAAAGAGTTGGATAAGCTCATATGTGGGTGGCTGGATGGAGCATTCACCTGACGAGGTACTTTAGGAGTGCGGTTTGTAGAACCGGGGTAGGATTGTGTTATTGCTGCTTGGTTTTAGGTATTCGGGAGTTACTTGTTTCTTACTGGAGTTTAACCTTTTATGGGATCTGCAGGAGGAGGGTGGGGTGGGGATTTTTTAGTGTTTTGGGTTTCAGTGGAGTTTTTTAATACATTTTTGACTTATTCATGGAATGGAGTTGTTAGTGGGAGGAGGTTTATCTCTGCGCATTAGGGATTTTTTTGGTTAGCCCGACTAATACATGGGGCACGGTATTGCTTTCAGGATTTACGGCTAATACCCATAGTCCACCTTAATGATGGGAGGGCCTTACAAGTTTGTTAGTTGGAACATTAATGGGGCCCAAGAAAAGAAGAAACGTTTAATGGTCCTGCAACATCTCCACCATTTACAGGCCAGTATTGTATGCCTACAGGAGGCTCACTTAAAAAGAGAGAATATTTCCCTCTTCTGACAGCTCTGGGTGGGGCAGATTTTTAGTTCTGGAGTCTCCTCTAAAAGGGGAGGTACAGTTATTTTATTTGCTAAACCAGTCCCATTTGTAATGACTCATGAATGGTGGGACCCATCAGGGCGTTTCATTATTCTCCGAGGTACTCTTGAATAACTCCCAATTATCATAGGTTCTGTTTATGGACCAAATGCAGATTCACCCAAATTTTCAATACACCTGCTCTCACTTTTGGTCTCCAACCCACCTATTCTGACTGTTCTTGGAGGTGATTGGAATTTAGCCCCCCAGTCAGACATGGACAGTAGACGAGTAGGACTCACCCCAGCCCAAAGGGCGTTACGGGACCTCATGTCAGGATTGGGGGCAGTGGACATTTGGTGTATTTTGCACCCCTCAGAACGGCAGTATACATATTCTTCCCCGCCATATAGAACTTCATCCCGCATAGATTACTTCCTGGTTACTTCCTCTGCTCTCCCTGGCACCATGGATGCCATTATTTATCCTAGAGTACTCTCAAACCACTCCCCGGTGAGTTTTACTTACCTGCTAAGGCCTGGGATTCGCAAGGATTTCCTTTGGCGTCTCAATACCCAACTCCTATGCATCCGCTCCACTCTAGCTCATACCCAGGAGTTCATCTCAGATTTTTTCCTGAATAATAGAGGCTCCGTGGACAGGATCGATACGGTCTGGGATGCACTTGTGCACTCTCAGAGGCGAACTTATTCGCCTTGCCACTATTCGATCCCGTAAGAACAAGAATACCTTGGATGCTGTCTTGGGCGAAATTCTCCAAGTAGAACTTTCCATAAATCGCACCACCCCAGACTCAGATTGGGCACATTTACATAATCTGCAGTCTCAATTTGCTGATATCATGGCCCAAAAGGCAGAGCTTGCTCTCCAATGAACTAAGTTTACCTACTTAGAGACAGGGGAGAAAGCTGGAAAGCTTCTAGCCCTTTGGTTAAGGCAGACAGAAACATCGAGAACCATCCCGGGGCTGAGACCGTCTCCTGATGCAGATGTCATCTCTGATCCCAGAGGCATTGTTTCCATTTTCAGGGATTTTTACCAGGGGCTTTATTCTCTCAAGGATACTCCTGCCCCCGCACCGCAGGATGTAACAGCCTACTTAGCCTCTTCTATCCTTCCTACTCTCCCTGTTTCCTCTGTAGATCACTTAGGGTCTCTGATTTCCTCAGGTGAAGTGGAGCAGGTTTTAAAACAATTAGCCTTAGACAAGGCCCCCGGTCCAGATGGCTTTCTGAGCAATTTATATAAAGCTTGTTCTTCCCAGTTGTCGCCTCTTTTGGCTGAGGTTTTTAACGTTTGGTTTAGGGAGGGAATCAGAGGCTCTACTTTTCTAGAAACCCCGATCACTCTAATCTCCAGGCTGGGTACAGACCCCTTACAACCGGAGAATTATCGTCCGATTTCCCTACTGAACACTGATGTTAAGGTGTTAGCCAAAATCTTGGCTAACCATCTGACTGGTGTAATGCAGGGTCATGAACAGGTGGGTTTCAGGGCAGGCTGCCACTCGGGTGACCAAACAAGGAAGCTTCTTCTTTTGATTTCAGCGTCTAAGGATTCAGAAGTGCCGGCAGTCTTGGTCTCCCTAGACACTGAAAAAGCTTTTGATAGAGTTTCTTGGCACTTTCTTTTTGCTTCCCTTAAACATTTTGGTATCCCAGAGGATTTTATTAAGTGGGTCAAACTATTATATAGTTCCCCCTCAGCACGAATATGTTGCAATAGCAGTCACTCGCAGCCCTTCCCTCTCCAAAGAGGCACCCGCCAGGGCTGTCCCCTCTCCCCTCTTCTTTTTAACTTTTATTTTGAGCCCCTAATATGCAGAATTCTTAACTCCCCTCCATAAGTGGCATTCAAGTGGGAGAAAGGAGATATGCCATATCAGCATATGCGGATAATTTTTTCCTACACATTGAAGACCTGGGAGTCTCCATCCCCAGCTTACTCACAGAACTGAGTGATTTTACTGCAGTAGCTTTCTACAAACTGAACCTCTCCAAGTCCAAAATACTTTCTCTCAACAACCGTACAACCAAGGAGTACTGTGATGCTCTTGGTTTGTCCTGGGAATCTAAAACCCTTACATACCTGGGTATAGAGATTGCTAGGGATATCCCTACTATGGTTAAAATAAATCTTACTAAACTACTGCAGGTCCTAAAATCTGATCTAGAGAGATGGAGAGCACTCCCTCTCTCCCTTTGGGGGCACATCAACATTCTTAAAATGAATATATTACCATGGTTACTGTACCCCCTAGAGATGCTGGGCTTTTTTCTCCCCAAGTGCTGGTTTGTGAGATTGCAAAGAATTTTTAATGTCTTCTTATGGAAGCATAAGATGGTGCATAGGGCGTACCTAAAGCTGACAGTCCCTAAAACCTGTGGAAGTTTGGCCCTCCCATCCCTTTTTACTTATTATGTGGCCTAACATATGAGTAAAATAGCCCTTTTGTTCAAGAGAAATTCTCTTTCCCAGACTAACTCTTACTCCCCCATTTGACTGGACATCGAGAGAGACCTGGCTCATAAGTCGTTTTGCTCCTTATTGTCCCTAGGCTACGTACGTCTTGCTCAACTCCCCCAGGCACTTAGAGGGTCTCCTCTCGCCTGGTCTCTTAAGGTCTTTCATCAGATGCAGACCTATCTCTCAATGACCTGGAACCGATCCCCAACCCAGCCCTTTTTAACAATCCCCCTTTTCGGATCGATAATCGTCCCATTCCCCTTTCTTTTCTCTCTCAATTGAGATATGCTACACTGAATGACTTCCCTCGGGGGGATGATTTTGCTCCATTTCTGGCCCTCTGGGATAGATTTCACCTCCGACAAGGGGACCGTTTTAAATTTCTCCAGATCAAGAATGCAATACTTGCCTTCTTGGGGCCCAGGCCTTGGGCACTACATCCCTCTGAACGTCTAGCTGCAGTTTTGGCTGTTGCAGATCAACCACATGTGGTCTCTGGTATGTATAAGCAACTATAAACCCTGGATCCACATCTCCCAATGGGTTTGCTTTTACTGGGTACATGCATTATCTCTTCCAGTAGAGGCTGAGCTCTGGAGAAGGATCTGGAGAGGGATGTACAAGTTTTTTAAACAAGATAGACTACGTCTGATTCAATTTAACATCATGCATAACCTATACTACACTCCTGTCAGACTACATAAAATTGGCCACCTTGCCTCGCCCCTTTGCTCCCGGTGTATGCAGAGTCTGGGTACCCTTTACCACCTGCTCTGGGCTTGCCCCCACACCCAAAGCTTTTGGAATGCAATCAAAGGTGTCCTAGACTCCTTTCTAGGACTAGAACCTCTGTTTACCCGAGAGGGCTGCCTGCTTTCCTTCTTCCCTTGTGGTACACCTCGAATGAGGAAAGCTTCAGTAGCAAAGTTAACAATGCTCCGACACTGGAAAGAGGATACTCTGCCATCGGTTATGGAGTGGTACCGGGAAGTGCTACTGGCCATTCAGCTAGAGAAACATATTGCATTCATGCATCATAGACCTCAGACATTCCAGTGTACTTGGGAACCTTTACTGACGCTGCTCTCCCTCTGGCGACCATAATTTACTGGTTTAACCTTACTGTGCTGGGCTTAAATTTTTGTTTTCTTTTTAACTTTTCTTTTTTCCATATTCCCTGCGCAGAGATGGGGGGGGGGGTTGGTGGGTGGTGGGGGAGTCATGTTTTGTCATTGTTTGTATTTTGTGATATTGTAATATATAGCATACTTGTGTATTTGCATTTGTGGCTCTTCATGAGCAGCTTCACAATCATGGTACTGTGTCTTCTTTCTTCTTTATGTATGCTGCTTTAAAAACCAATAAAGCTTATTGAATTAAAAAAAAAATAAAGCTTTGAAGATCTGGCTCCTCCCTGTTTGCATATGAAAGGTGTTGTTTGCCTGTCCAGTGTCTGGGTGGTACGTAGGAATACTAAACCGCACTGAATTAACCTCGAATGGTGTCAGTATATTACAAAGGGGGTGAGTGCCTGACTTTCTTTGTTGTTACTTGTTTATGAAATACATTGTAGTTGTGTTGTCTGCCCTTACTTGAACTGTCTGAGTCTAACTACAGAGGAGAAGGACTGGAAGGATAGGAGCACAGCCCATATGTCCAGAAGGTTGATGTGCTCCAACCTTTCCTGTGCATGCCGTACACCATTCACTGACCGGCTCCCAAAATGGAATCCCCAGTGCAGTAGGGATGCATCCATCATGAAAAATCATAGTAGTCAGTGGCTGTAGAAGTGGTACTCTGTCTCAGTGGCTGTCTGTTTCTTTTCCCCATTGCAGTGCTTGTACTTGCTCATGTTTTACAGGAACCTGCCTGTGCAATGGTGTGCATCTCTGACACCAGTAATACTTTAGATAACACTGGATATCTCTCATCTGCAGCATTGCCCAGGGGATCACTGATGGTGTGAAAGACAAAGGACCAAATAGTTTAAGAAAGCCTTGAGCTGTCCAAGGACAATTCACTTGAAAAGTCTTTGCATAATGGACTAGTGCTTGGGCTCTCTACATTGGCAGAAAAGCCCTGCCTACTTTTGTGTCACGCTCTGCACCTAAAAACTCCAAAACCTGAATGGGTTCTGTCTGGGATTTTTCTAAATTTAGGAGAAATCTTAACCTTTGCTTCATGTACATTGCTTCTTGAAGGGCATGCTTTGTCTCATCTCTTATTTTTCCACAGAAAAGACAGTCGTCTAGCTAGGAATACACAGTTAAACGTCTCCTTTGCAGTGCTCCGGCAGCTGCTGACAGACATTTTGTGAGTACCCTAGGATGTGGAACTATGCATCCCTTCAATCTAATGCACAAAGCCAACCTTCTTTTTGCAAGGCTGGTATTACAGTTTGTAGTGTTGCCAGTTTAATTGTTCTTTCTTTCTGTGCCTGTTTAGACATCTGAAGTCTACTGCTGGATGCCACTCCCTGTTTTTCTTTAGTCTTAGGAACTATCTGGAACCCCTTTGCCAGCAGGGGGAAACTGCCCTCTTTCTACTGCATTTAATGGTAGGAGTTTTTATGTTTTCTATCCCAGTGGTGCCATCTGTTCTGGCAGTTGAGATTTGAATGGTGTGATGATTTCCGTTTGGGAAATGTTTGAGACTGAAGGCTCTGGCACTCCGTTCTTATTTTCAATACCCACTACTGATCTGTGATTTTCTCATTCTTGAAGATAATAAGAGAGACACCCTCCCAAAGGCATTTGGGTTTTGATGGATTAAGGGCACAGTTGTCAGGGAACGGTTTTAAATTAAGCTGTGGGGCAGGAGCCAAGTCCTGGACACTCTTTGACCTCTTCCGCTAGGAATACCTCTAGGGACCAACTATTCTGTTGGAAGAACTGTCTTATCATACTGTTCCCTTCCCGTATCCCCCCTTCTGTAAGGCCTATTCACAAGATTTAGGCTGGTTGTACTTCTGTGTTAGGTTTTTGGAAGTCGATTTGTTTTCATCAGTTTTTTTCATGTAACCTTCCATTCAATCACCAAACAGGAAGTTACCATCAAAGGGGAAAATCATTTGCTTTTAGCTGCAAGTAATTGGATAATCCTGTTGTCCTTAACCATACGTGTTGTCTAGTGGCTACTGAGTTGGCTACTGCTCTGGAGGCTGTGTTGTTCATATTTGCTGCCATTTGAAACTGGTACTTGGCTGTTTCCAAACCAGATTTTGCTGCCTGAGACACATGAACCATCTCTCGGTTAGATAAACTGTCACAAAGTGGCATAATGTTATTCAGTAAGGCTAGCTGATAATGGCCTGCATAGCTCAGCAGCCTGCCTTCAAACTGAGGTTGATGAAGAATAGCGCTTTTTACGTTTCTCACATGCAGGCTCTTGGAGTAAGCCCTCAGGATTTGGATATGAATGTGTCAATTCTTAACCTACTTTATGAACACAATGCCTTTAATCACTTTTTTAATCAAATGGCAAAACTATAGATGGGTTTTCTAGCATAGTTCTTGTTTAAAAGCCTCATGAATAGGGAATGTTACTTGCTTTGCAGAACATTTCCCAGTGTACACATTAGTTAAGCTTCCTCTTTGTCAATGTCTGTTTCATTTGTATGTAAATTCAGCATTTTTCCCATTTAACGGAGAGATTATGAAAGAATATTCTGCCATGGCTTAGCCAAGGATTTGAGTCAATGTCTTCCTCACCCCTCCGTTATCATGAAAGGCTGGTTCACCCTCCAGGACTGCCTCATCCTCGCCCTCTAGTGGAGCGTAGTCTGACTCAGCTTCTTATTGCGGCTTTTTCCCATTGTGTGAAGATTTGAAAAATTGCCACATCTGTTTTATTTTCTCTATAGAAGGCAACCCTTCAGCAGTAATTTCTGTGTCACCCCCTCCATCTCTGAATGTTTTGGGGGTTGGAGCTCCAGATGCTTTTTTACAGCTTTCCTTTACAGCAGAAGATTTTTTTTTAATGAGTAGTTTTTGCGTTCTTGTCCCCCGGTTTTGTCCCATCTCCATCTTAGCGCGAACATGCGTGTATGGAGGCACGTGCACGTCACACTTGAGGTGCCCTTCCTTCATGTCGCCCCCTCCCATCTGCACCACCACTGGACTGCCACCCGGCGGCAATAGAACCACAGGGGGGCGACAACCTCCCTGAGAGGGGAGAGCTGCCGTTAGGCGGCTCAATCCAGCTCCCTTCCTCCTCCCCCTATGCCGGCTCCCCGGCGACCCGAGGTTGTTCCCAAACCCGGGTCGCTGGCGTGGCACAAGGTATGGTGTCCAGTGCCTCAACCCTCAGTGCCAGCAGGTCAGCTATAGCAGAAGATTTCTGCTGAGGATCAGCATGCCTCTAATGCCTTTTCCCCAGCACTAGAGCTAGACCTCTCAGCAGCTCTGTGTTCAGAAGCAGTTGGAGTAGCCATGCTGAGTGGTCACCACCTTGATTTATGTGCAGTGTAGCCACTTTACTGCCATCAGAGTGGTGCCCGCTTTTTTGGGGTGGTCTCTCTGCAGTTTTGGAGACTTAGCAGACTTAACCCCACTTTCCAAGTGGTCTCCATGTTTGGTAATTGAACTGCAACCAGGGTTGCCTCCATGGTCCAAGGGGTCTCTGACCAGCTTGCCTTTAGATGAGTATATTTTTTGCGCATGGGACAGCCTTACTGACATGAGGAACTTGTCATAGAAACAGAGCCTGATGCAGGAGCAGACAAAGATTTTCAGTTTTCAACCAAAAAAAATTCCAGTTATTAGTTTTCCATTTTGTGATTATAGCCTAAGCACTGATAAATAAAAAAAAAATGACATCCTCTTTTGAACTGTATGACCTCAGTGAGTTAGAAAATATTTTAAAAAACGTGAAACAAACAACATTTGACATTGTATAATAGCAATTTATCCCTCCAGGGTGTGGGTATACTAGAGGACTTGACACGACTGGTGTGGTAAATCCTCCAGTATACCCATACCCTGGATGGATAAATTGCTTAATGGGTTGCTGTACAGAGTCTGGGTTAAACCTCAGACACAGGAACAGACAGAAAAATTGGTTTTACCACAGAAGTATAGCACAGAGTTGTTACGGATAGCACATGATAGTCCTATGGCTGGTCACTCAGGGAGAGATCGCACCCTTGCCAGATTGCTGTACAGATTTTACTGGCCTGGAATTTATGAAGATGTTACTACCTATTGTAATTCCTGTGCTGAGTGTCAGAAAGTAGCCCCAGTCACTAGAAAAGACAAGGTGCCCCTGGTGCCCCTACCCTTGATAGTTGTGCCTTTTGAGAGAATTGCGATGGATGTGGTTGGCCCTTTAGACAAAAGTATAAAGGGTAATTGATTTATCCTGGTAGTATGTGACTATGCTACTTGATACCCAGAAGCAGTTCCAGTGCGTACTGTCACAGCTTCAAAAGTGGCAGCAGAGCTTGCAAAAATTTTCAGCAGAGTGGGCATACCTAAAGAAATTATTACTGATCAGGGTAGTAATTTTGGTGCTGTGTTACTTAAGGAGCTGTACAGACTGCTAGGTATCACTGCCATATGAACCTCCCCCATCACCCTCAGACAGACGGTCTTGTTGAGCATTGTAACCAAACCCTAAAATGCATGTTAAAAAGGTTTGTAAAAGGGGAAGGGAAAGATTGGGGCCAATACTTGCCTTACCTACTTTTTGCTTACAGAGAAGTGCCACAGGCATCAACAGGGTTTTCACCATTTGAAATGTTGTATGGTAGGCAGCCAAGAGGGCCACTGGATGTGATAAAAGAAACGTGGGAAGATAACCCCACTCAGAAACAATCTATAACGTCTGTATGTGTGCCCTAAGAAAGAAGCCGGCTAAATATGTAGAAATCGCCCGTAGTAATCAGGAAGAGGCCCAAAACCAGCAGAAGGTATATTATGGCCATGGGGCAAAATAAAAAGGTTTTGAGCCAGGTGAAAAGGTTTTGCTACTGTTACCCACAACAGAAAATAAACTGTTACTGAAGTGGCAAGGGCCTTATAGAGTGCTTAGACGTACTGGCACCGTTAACTACGAGATTGAGACCCCTGACAGGAAAAATCCCACTAAGATATACCATGCTAAACTCCTCAAGAAATGGGTTGAAAAAATGCCAAAAGCTGCTTTGCTAGTTTTACCAGAAACTGATAAAAAAAAGATTGATGTAGCTTATGATAGACGGGAACAAACTGTAACTGCTGATGCTGTAAAGGTGAGTGTTTCCTTAACCTCAGAACAAACTGCAGAAATTTGAAATGTGCTAAAGACATTTAACAGTACTTTTACCACAGTACCAGACCGAGCAAAAGGGGTCGAGCATGTGACAGTGCCAAGGAATGCTTGCTCTATTAGGCAAATGACGTACAGGTTACCAGAGCGATTAAGAGCTGAAATGGTAAGGAAATACAAAAAATGAAAGAACTGGATATCATAGAAGAGTCGAGGAATACATGGTCATCTCTATTGGTAATTGTAAACAAAAAAGAAGGGGGTGTTAGAATCTGCCTTGATTTTAGGAAACTTAATCAAGTGTCAGAATTTGACAGTTATCCTATGCCCAGAGTAGATGATTTGGTAGACAGACTGGGGAGTGCAAAGTATATCAGTACCCTCGATCTCACCAAGGGTTACTGGCAAATCCCATTTGCTAAAGAATCCAGAGACAGAACTGCATTTGCCACTCCTGTTGGATTCTGTCAGTTCACCACCATGCCATTTGCTTCCTGACCTGTGCCTCGATGACAAGGCAGACAGATGGAGAATAGCGGAAAGTGTGCCTCTGAACCTGCTTGGGCAGCTAAAGGGGCCCCGCTGATGACAGCCCCACCCCTTGCAGCTTGAAGTCATAAATGCTACATCCAGAAGTGTCGCTGGAACAAGGGATGACTGAAGGTCCACCCGAAGTGAAGACATTCTCACTATGGGCCAGGGAGAAGGATTCTGCTCCGATTCGCATTCTCTAGATGCAGACTTCGTGAGTGCAAAGCGAGACTGTCGGCTACGGGCTAGCCCTGAGCCATGGAGCAATGGACATGGAAGGCACACGTCCGGGTGGAGAGCAGGTCGAGTCGAGGTAGCATGAGACCCATATGATGGGTCTGCTCGGATAGTCGATGTGAACGAGGAACCTTCATGAGGTCGGACAGAGTGAAGGAGACCCCGACGCAGGTCTTTTTTTTTTTTTCAAACTTTATTTTAAAAGGTTTTATGATTGTACAGCATTACTGTATCAGACTTAAAACAAAAGAAGACATGTAACACAGCCTTTCATCCTGAGTGTACAGAGATTTGACATTAGGTCTAAGGTCATAGGATTATAATTCCAGACATTGTGCAGAACTATCAGGATACAATCAAAGGAGTAAATATTGAACTAGTTATCCTGTAGGTCAATGTCGCTCTCACCACGGAATTAATAGCTATACATCAGTAAAGCCAGGGTAGACGTTCACTTGCAGAACTGGATTCGAGTGGTGGTCTGAATGACTAAAACATTAAAAGGCAGGATTATATAAAAGATTTCCTGGTCTCAGCTAAGTTATAATGAAACCCTTTAGTCTATCGCAGAACTCAATCTGCACTAAAGATACAGGATAGACAGCAAGTAATTGTTAAGTCCATAAACTGAGTTGTGATCATAATCAACATACTAAGCTAACTCCTTTTATGTTAGTCGAAGCAGATATAAGGTTAGGTCTATTAACTGGAACAGCAAAACGTTTAACTTGTACAGGAACCAAATCTTGTGTTGTACATATAACGGCATGCACTGTGAAGATAGGCCAAAACGAAAGGAGAGAATTACACTGAACAGTGACCCATCTTTAAAAGCAGGACATAATGTCTTGAAAAATATTTAAACTGTAGCCTAGGTCATTAAGGACTTTTAGTAGTGTGATCTAGTCCCAGTCCCAGCAATAAACACAGATTTAAATCCAATAAGGAGAAGTAGTACATCACCCCTCTTCATCTGATGTAAGATCTGGAGGATTCAGACTCGCTGTGAGTTTTTCAGCGAATTGAGCAGCTGCAGTCGGATCGAGATAGACCTATGATTTCAAGTCATGCTTTACTTGAAGCCGCGCTGGGAAGTTTAATCTGGCTTCTATGCTGTGTCGCAAAAGGTCTTTTTTGACATTCTGCAGCTCTTTCTTCCTGCTTTGCGTCTGGGACGAGAGGTCTGGGAAAAATCCCAGGTGGCTTCCCCCCCAAAGAGTCTCTCCTTGGGCTCTGGCCACTTGCAAAAGTGAGATCCTAGCCTCTGACCGATAGAGTGGCAATCGCCTCGTGAGTCTCCTGCTGTGCATTCCCTTTCAGTCTGCTTCTATGAGGAATGGCAAACGCCCTCATTATACGAATTCCAGAGTCAGACGGCAACAGCTTCAAGCCATCGAAGATTAATCGATTGACTGCAGGTAAAAGTTCCACGGCTGTAGCGTATCTGGGGGGAACCCACGATGCCAACATTAGCTTGTCGTTGGGCATTTTCAAGGTTCTCCACCTTAGCTTTCAACAGGGGTAAGTCCTGAACGTAGGTCGCATTACAGTCGGCCTGATGAGTTTGTGACTCTTGTAGGTTTTTTATAGCAGAAGCATTTTCCTGTATATGGCGATCATTATCTGTCATTTTCACCTCCACAGCTGCCAGGCGCCTGTTCGTGTCCTCCCTCATCTCTTGTATCTTAGATAATATTGCCAAGATTTGGGTAGAGGGGAGTTTTGAAGTTGAGGACATCGCCATTGCTATAGGCCCTGGTCCAGTGGCAGAAATAGTAGGAGACAAGAACGGCTCTAGGTTATGCGATGGTTTCTTGCCATCTCTTTTGGGCCCCATCTTCTCACCAGTACTTTCCTACAGACTTTTAGCTGGTTTGCAGTCGACTAAATTAAGAAGAAATGGGTTGTTCAACATTTTAAAATAAGATGGAATGGGAGCTATTCTAAAGTGCTGCCGCGCTCTTGTTGCTCTACAGCGCCCCCCATCGCAGGTCTTGAGGAGGCAGATTGTGAGTAGTAACCACAGAAGTGCATACCAACTGGGTCCATTGAGAAGCCAACTTAGGAGTGGATTGAATTGCATGAAGGCAGAAATGAGAACGGCTGGGCAAAGCCCGCAGCCGATGGGTGAGGTACAAAGTAGCAGGAGTTGTGAGGTAGGCGCTATGAAGTCGGAATGGACAGTTGGAGGTTTGAGAAGGAATAGACGAGATATGCTGTCGGAAGGAGGCCTTGAAGGCTGCATGGAACAGCAGAAGGGGAGTTATCAGTACGAGGGGGAGAAACGATGATGGCCGGGTGAAGCCCGCAGATGACTGTGTGTTGAGAAGTCGGTATGGGAAGAAAGGATGGTTGAGAATGAATGGGATGATATATGATAATGGAGTGAAAGCCTGGAAGGCTGGTACGGTTAAGGCTAGGTATGATGGCAGGTAGGGTATAGGAAGGATGAGGTTCAATAACGATGCAGATTGACATGGAGTGGAGGATATGCAAGTCGAGTGGTCCAGAACGAAGGACTAGGGTAAGAGGAAGATACAAATAGGTATGGTGATGGCAGGATAGGAAAACACCCTCAAAAGAAAGCACAGGATGAGGAATGAGAAGAGGCGAGGGGGCAGGGAAGCAGGACAAGGAGGGCGAACGAAGGAAGCAGTCCATGTCTGGGGCTGGAATGGAGCATGGGGGGTGGCCACACACTCCGGAGTGCTGGCGAAACTATTTAATGACTGGCAGGCGAGAAACACAGCGATGCAGTGAAGAGAGGTAGGGGGTGTGAGAAAGAGAAGGATGCAGAGAAAATCATGGGAGGTACGAGCTGAGCGGCGGTAAGCTGTAGGAGGCTGGTATGGTGAGGTTGGGAAAATGGAGGTATTGGTTCGAGTGGAAGAGAAGGAAGAAGGCGGGCTACCAAGAGCCACAGTGCCCACTGTGACTCAGCAGTGCCCCACCATAGGAAAAACAGAGAGCCACAAACTAGGCATCGGGACACCAAGAAGCGAAATAAAACTGTAAGATAAAATAAATGGAGATAACACTGGCAGCTGTGGCTAGCTGACGTGGAGTGAAATACATGCTGAGGGGTCTGGAACGGAGAAGGAAAAGAAATATGTGATAGGAACAGGTAATTGGTAGAGCAGGAAAAAACACCCAAAAAGAAAGCAGGGGCGGCAAGCTGGCCAGAGACCCCAGCCGAAGAGCAAATGCGGTAGCCAGAGAGCACACAGCTAGGGGGTACGAAGGCACACCAGGCTAGGAGAAGGGAGGCACACAAGGCCAGTAGCATAAGAAGTCTGAACGGCGGGAGGAGTCCCAGCACTGGCCGTGTCCAGTCCGCAGGTAATGCAGAAGAGATTGGGAACGCAGCACTGGAATTGGCCAGAAGAGGTGGCACGCCGTGAGGAATTCACTGCGAGCATATTCCCAACTCGGAGAGACGATCTACAGACTATGGATTAAATCAGTCAGGAGAGCCTGCATGGAAAAGAAGGAAGGAAGGCGAAGGTGAGATTGTAGGTTGCAGGCTGAGTCAGAGCAAGAAGTGGCAGGGGAGGTTTAAGCACTCACCAGTCCAGAGTGAACCGGCAGTCCCGAGTGAGAACCCTCTGACCCAGACATCCTTGAGGAGAAGACCCCATAGTGGAGGACTGAATGTCCAGTGATGCAGGGCAATAAGCAGGCAGTTGGAGCCAGTTCCCCCAGTTCATCACCAAAGGTGAGAGAGACAGTAGGGTGTAGGAGTTTGTCTGCCACAGAGAGAGAGACCAATAGAAATATTGGCAGTAGATATGAGAAACCTGCCGTGGTGGCAGAAAATGAGAGTCAGGCAGCACTGGGATGGCAGCAGCGAAATTGTACCCAGATATTCTCGTGGTATAGTCACAGTTGCTCACCAAGTGCGAACCAAAGCCTCGTAGCACAGTGGAATGTACTGAGTGGGACTGTCTTGTGATAGCCTAATTAAATTGGGACAGGAATCTCTGGCATGGAGGAGATCCTGGCTGGAAAATAACAGCCGTACAACAGTAACGGTGCAGTGACGCAAGGGCACATACCGCAACATCCTAACGAGACAACCAGCTGGTGCAGGCAGCTATAGCGGGATGAAGGCACCAGAAGCAGGCAGGAGGCAGACGTCCGCATGAGAGGTTTCTGCCTGCACAGATACAGCAGAGGTGCAACAGGCAGAGGGCTGAGGAGCGGTGATAGACCAGTGGAGGAGGCAGTGCAAATTTGAGCACGGCGAGTAACGGCACACCCAGACATGCTGGGGAAACCTAGCAGTGGCTGTTGAGGCAGAGAGAAAATGCCCAAGAGAAAAGGAAACTGAGGAAGAAGGGATGGCAGACAACCAAGGTACGGGGGAGAATGAGGAGAAAAGGGGGGGACAGCAAGAAACAGCAGGCAGGACGGGGAGACAGAGAGAGGGGAACGGGGAAGTCAGAGAGAAGCATGGGGCAGCCGGAGGTGAGACAAATGGAAACACAGACAGCACAGGGACAAATAAAGAGAAGGAGCAGGGAGAAGGGGAGGTCAATAGAGCCTCCAGCTGCAACGAAAAAACGATCCTGGACCAGCCAGGAGGAGTGGCCTTTTAAGGCCTGATTGGGGGCGTGGTGTCGTTCTGCCCATTAAACTATAGATGTAGTCTTGCAAAAGTGAATACCTGTCCGATTTTGGAAGTAAATGTAAACTGGCTTGACACTTTTTGAAACTGTATCCCGCGGTCCATCTTGTGTCTGAAGACATAAGACAGTGTTTTAATATACATTAAAAAGCAGTTTCATTTTTAAAAAACAGTTACGGTGACCTAATGTAACAACCCACAGTTTGCTTGTCCTCCTGTTTTGTGGTCCTCCAAAGGTGCACTGTTAGTGCTATTCTCAGCTTCAGTAGCAATCTGAACCAAGAATGAGTGAAACAAGCCCCTCCCCCCAAAAAAAAAAACTGTATAAAACTGTAATGGGTGCTACAGTACTAGGTAAACACTGCAAAGAATACAGTTTGCCAAACATTACGAGGAAGCTCCAAGGCGATCACTGGCCTGTTATGCAGAAAAGTCGACCAGGCAGTTAGGCAGGAGGGGGCATGTGCTTACTACACTACTCTGAATAGCTCAGAGATCCATTCTGTTTAGGGGGGCACACTGCACGAATAGCTGAGAAGCATTGAGGATAATACTGTAAATTTGTCATCTCATACAGTTTGGGCAGAAAGAACTTCTCAGCTTCCACGCACCCAGACTAAATGAGGTGGCATTCTTACACCACAAGAAACACCACAAAGCACCTATTAATTTATAGTAAACCGGTCATCAAACTTGGAAGCAGGGCTACCATGCCCATATACTCTGGGGAGTCATGTGCCCCCCCCCCCCAAGTAGTACTTTTTGAGCTTAGAAAGGCTGCAGAAGTATAATTAATAGGGGTTTGTGAATGCCTTGTCTTGAATATTCGGGCCAAATATTTTGCTCTGTTTGGGGTCCTAAATATTCAGTCTTCATATTCTTAATTCAGGCTTGGGGTTAAAAAAACAAAACAGCTGTCACCCTATATACAGTACTCCCCGTTCCCCTACCCACTGTTAGAATCAGTCCTACCCTCTCCACCCCTCCAGCACCCACAGTGTCCTATTAAATGAGCTATTTTGAAAAGAAAAAAAAAACTCCCATGATGGGTGACCAGCAGAACCCACCCGCCTCCATGTTTGGCCGCCATCTTTGAGCACTTATTTGAGCTAAATCAAATAAGTCTACCACCTCCCCCACCCTGGCAGCACCTTTTCCACCTTTCTCCTTCCTCTTCCCCTTCCAGCACCCAGACGTCTATGAGTGGCAAGTCAGTGAGGAAGAAAGTGGCCAACGCAAAGCCACCCTCCTCCATGGCCTGCTGCCGTCTTCTGAATGAAAGTGTTCCTGCACTTGCTGGCATAGTAAAACCAGCTGATCACGTGATAAGCTGGTTTTACTGAGCAAGCGCATGAACTCTTTCAGAGCTGCCCCAGCATGACCAAGAGATGATCTGCAGTCCTCCCCAGCCCGACAAGACCATTGGCTCCTCCTTCTTCTGCCTCTCGTGGCTGTGAGAGGGGCTTCTGAAGAGTGGGAGCCCCAACAAGATGATCCACCAATGGCACTGAGGTGAGGTGGGCAGGGGCATCGTGTTAGGACTTAAGAATGATGTGCAGGGGGTAAGGGTGAGGGGGTACAACTGCGTGCCAGTGCAGACATTCTCTGTGCCCCATTAAATGGACAGAGTTTTTATTTCCCTGATTAAAAATAGGCATGAAGAGTGCCACTACTTGTTGTCAAGATCCAAATAACGAGTAGTGCATTCGCAGACCCCTAGTAAGAAAGGGTTCCCTTAGGCCAGTTTTAGTTGTGTGCCTCTCCCCCAAACGTTCTCTTGGCATGATGTCTCTGCTGGGAAGGCAGCAAAAAAAGGTGATCTCAGGCTCACATCCCATCATGGCTGCTGACTCAGAGAGTGAGTGTGTGTGTGTGTGTGTGGGGCCCTAGCAAGTCACATGACCTCTTTTTTCTTCAGCCCCTCTTAACCGTCAAATTGGGTAGGAGCAAGTTCACAGTTTGTGGTGGGTTATTCCTGTAATAAACGAGTACATGGATGCACAGCATACTTGGTATTCTCTACATATGAAGTGGGGTGGAGGGGGCTGGTGGAGCTACTGCAGAGCTTTCTTACCACACGTTGTGATATTTCTATGTGATACTGTAATTGGGGGCTGGTGGAGCTACTGCAGATCTTTCTTCCTTTTTATGTTGTCTTGCGCGCAGGCAAAAGCAACATCTTGCAGTAGTACCACATTGAGAGGTGTGTCAGTGTTGGCGAATGCAGGGCACGTTTTAGTAGGTGCGTCCCTCATCCCCCAATTAGCAAGCATGCTAGCGCTGACGCAGAAATTATGAAAAGTGCCACCAACTTGAAAGAAATCTGCCGCTGCAATTAGCAACAAGCTCGTCATGCAGCAGCAGATGACATGCCTCCCCAAAGTGCCTTTCCTGGTGAAACTTTTCAATAAACATGGCGGCTCCTGCCACCCACCACACACAATCCCAGTACCAACATTGGGGGTGGCCAATCCCCCATGTCGGCATGTTCCCCAACCCCACACACTTTCTTTTCCAACAGGGCCCAGTCCCGTCGGCATCAGGTCCCCAGATACACACATTCTTTGCGACGGGGCCCAATCACCGTTAGCATCAGCGCCCCCTGAACTCATGGGGCACAATGGCAGCCACACCGGTGTGCCAACATTCCCCTCCAAAAAAAAACTCGGGGCACACTGGGAGCCCACCTCAGTGTGCCCAACGTTCCCCCCTCGAAAATCATGGGGCACTCTGGGAGCCCACCTCAGTGTGCCCAACATTCCCCCCTCAAAAATCATGGGGCACACTAGGAGCCCACCCTAGTGTGCCCAACATTTTTTTATTTCACCTATAAAGAAAGAATACCATCCCTTGATGTTCATTTTTTGTTTTCCCTGTAAAAAAAACAATCCCTCATAGTCCCAGCGCCCCCTCCCCCAAACCGCACCACCCTCTCGTGCCCACCTCCCTTTCCCCCTCACCCTCACCCTATACTTACCTCCAGAGGTCTGGCGGTGCGATTGTCTGTGGAACGGGATGCGTCTGGACTGCAAAATGAAGAAATGCCGGTAAGCTATATAATGGCATCAGTGGGGGGGGTCAACTCAGGTGGATATCTCAGCCATTTTTTTAAATTTTGGCTCCAGATTTTCAACATGGGGTTCTTGGGACCCCACCTCATGAACACATGCTCTATCATCTCATTATTCAGTCCCGAAAGGTGATTTTGCGGTCACTGCGTGGAATCGCCTTTCAGGACCGACTAACGAAACAACAGTACCACTGTTCATAAAGTGGGGTCACAAAAAGCCTATGTTGCAAATTTGGTGAAAAAATTCCAAAAAATTACTGCATTACGAGCGTGCATTGCGCAGTTTCCATGCATGCTTGTAATTTCAACAATTTTTAATATTTTCACTCCAGATTTTCAATATTGCCATTTTTTCATACCTCCATATGAACAGTACAGCTGTCATTTTTGACATCCTGCCCGAAATGTGTTTTTGCACATCTGGCGCACAATGGCACATTCGCTATGGGAAATCAACTTTCTGGACAGATTAACAAAATCACAGTGCCACTGTTCATGAGTGGAGGTTCCAAAATTTGGTTGAACAAATCCCCAGAATAATTGTGTTACGGGTGTACGTTGCTCAGTTTCTACGCACGCTCATGATTTCACCAATTTTTCATATTTTCACTCCAGATTTTCAACATTGCCATTTTTTTTACACCTTCTCATGAACAGTACAGCTGTCGTTTTTCACATTCTGCCCGAAATGTGTTTTTGCACCTGTGGCGACAAATGACGCAGTTGCTGTGCAAAATCACCTTTCGGCTAACGAACTGGTAGTACCACTGTTCATGAGGTGGGATCACAAAAAGCTCATGTTGAAAATTTGGAGTGAAAATACCAACAAATGCCTGGGGCATTAGGGTTTCCAACCATAACGCCCCACCCTGTAGATACTGACAGGCAGCAGGAGTGTGACTTGGGATCGTCAGCTGTAATGCTCACGCCATTCCACCCCCACCCTGCAGCCGGTGACAGGCAGTGAGATGTGCCTTGGAGTCTTCGGCCCCAAAGTTCACCCCATTCTCCTACACTGCACCCATCTCAGCGTATTTCCTTGTGGAATGGGGTGAATGTAAGGCCCAAAGAGAAGACCCCAAGGCACACCGTGACACTTGTCGGTGTCTGCAGGGTAGGGTGAGTTGAAATGGCATGAGCGTTATGGTCGATGGCCCAAAGGCACACCCCAATGCCTGTCAGTCTCTGCAGGGTGGGAGTAGAGTTGGCGTCTGTTCAATACTTCACTGCCATTCCTATTATGCAACTCTCTAACTCCTGCATTACCAATGCCAGTGCCAGCAAGACAACATTCGGCAGTGACAAATGCTTGTTTACTTTCTTACTGATTAGCTGATATTATGCTTGATGGTCTAAAAAAGTGAAAACTGCCACACTTTAACCACCCATTATTACATTACAGTGCTGTGGGATAATATGAAGTTGCATCTTTGCTGGGCTACGTGGGGTAGATAAACTGGGGGAGAAAAAGATCTGAATCAGACTTAAACCTGTTTCAGAATTCCCTTCTCCAATTACTGGGGCTAGTTTCCCTAAGTAATGATTTCTAAGACTGTGTGTTTTTTGGCAGTGCAGGCTTTGTAAAATGCTTTTGTTTTCTTAATGCTGTGCTTTTTTAACTACTGAGCCCAAGCAGCCAGACTGAGTCTTCGACAGTGGTGAAGCTGCATCAAAGGCTTGACAACAGCATTTAAACTTCTCATCTCCAGGCAGTGGAGATTCCTCCCCCTTCCCCAAACTTTGAACTATTGGGTTTTAAGTTTCATTTTACAAACAGACTTTCAGTGCCATTGCAGGGATTATTTTATGTTCCATTGCATGTACATTACAATCATTGATAATGTGCAGAACAAGGTACAGCAATGTGAGCTAAAACACCGAAAAAGCTTGTAATTATTAGCTGACACACCTGTGCTGGTTTTCTCAGTACCAGCTTTGCCACAGGCATGACACAAAAGAATTAGCACACTCTGGAGTTACAGTCTGTTTTTTCCACATAGGTTTTTGTACTTCTCAGCCGAGGTGGGATGGGCTCCCCTCTGCCTTATCCCCACGATCCACCATCCTCTGCCATCTCTCCATGCTTACCTGCAATCTGGGTTACCCCCATGGATTTTCACCGTGATGGGATCAGGAGGGGGAGGGCTGTCCTCCCCTCCGAAGGACATATCCAATTTCTGTCCCACAGGTTCCTGGTGGTGGAGCAGGTGTGGGGTGTTGAGCAGGACTTTATACATGCCCGCCTCACTGACATTTTTCACCTTATTGTCTCTCTCTCCTGACATTGTGGTGAGCACATCAACGTGCATGTGGGGAGGTACTCGCACACTACAGGGTGCCGCAGCTCCCCTCCATCTCTGATGCTGCTAACCTGCACTGCCACCAGGCCTCTACTTCATGGCAATTATTCGGTGCAGCAAGCAATCCACCCTCTCGGGGAGAGGAGAGCAGTTCTTCAGACGCTCGACCCTCTCCCCTCAGCCGGCCCCCAGCAACCCGAGACCGCTTCTGATACCATGTCGCCATCTTGGTGGGCAGAAGCGTTGTCACTGGGCCGGAAGATGTACATGGTCTAACATAAAAACTGCCAGTTATTCTGCCACACATCGAGGAACAGAACATGGAAGTTTTACCTTGCTCACAAAAACATCTGCCACCAGGAGCAGAACTGTACCACAACAGAAATAATTTTTAATTTCAAACAGGACTGAAAATGAAACGCTAAAAGAACTCTTGTTGAAAAATGGTTCTTGATTCTTGTTTAAAGATATTCCCAAAAGGGACAACTTAATTAATTAATTTGTTTAGTAATTTAGTTGAACTAAAAGGTACTGTCAGCATGTAAGTTTTTATAGAGGCTATCCTTACCTGATCTTTTACCTCTAATACAGTTTAATAGCACTGCAGCATCCTCACTCTTGATGTTTGGGCCTAGTGTTCTGGAAGAGATTTGCTCAGGCCATCAAAGTGGTGTCTGGAAGCAGTGCCAGCTGGAAGAGCATCTGGTAGAGGTGAATGAGCAACCAGAGACAGGACAGGTGTTGGGGCCCATGCCAGGAAAAATAACAGGGGAACTTGGCAGGAGAAACTACTGGAAAACTGGTGAGCCTGCTCCTGAAGCCTGCTGCAGAGTCTGGCAAAAAAGAAATCTGGCACATGGAGGCAGCTGGGCAGACACACAGCTGCCCTGCCTCAAATCTTGCCGACACCCCCACCAACACCACCACCAACAGTAGAATCAAGGATCTGCAGCTGACAAAAATGGCCTAAAAGCAGTCCTGATTGAACAACTACTGAGGCACTCATCCACGAATTGCACTATTTACAGCTCCATGTTTCTTTGTTTTTGCAGATGCGTGTGTATACCTAACTTTTCACAGAGTGTCACTACTGGGCCTGATCCTTGATGTGTTCTGCACTTGAGGAGGTGTGCCTCTGCAGGATGGAATTGTGCAGAGGTCCTGCTCGGCATATGTGGAGATCTCTGGGCATCTTCAGCCCTGGCTATGACCCCCCCTCCCGTTACAACAAAGTCCTTGCCATGCGCACAGTTATGTGACTGGCTTGGTCAGGGAAGGCAAAGTAGTGAGGGCATACATCAGTCCCATCCTCAGCTGTTTCTTCGCAATGTGGAGGAAGTTCAGGCTGTGTGACACGAGGGGCTGCCATGCATTCAGGTCCCTTTCCGCCAGTAATACCGCCACAAAAAATTGTTGTCCCAAAGGGGATATGGCAGTTCTTGTAGGACTGCTCCATCCAGAACAGGTGATCCACTACACCATCAACCCGGGCATCCAACTGGATGCCTAATATTGAGCAAGGCTCAACCCCCTCCCGCTGTGCAAAGCTCTGTATCTGTGGAGAGTGGAGGGCAGTGGCTGTCCGAGGCTGTAGATGCCGTCTGTTGCATACAAACATCAGGATGCAGAGCTTCATGGTTGGGGATACACATGATTTGTGCACATCCCGGTCCGTTCTCGGATTGGACCCAAAATGTCAGTGAGAGTGCAGCTTAGACTGAGATCTGGGTATATATGTTCTTATACTGGGGATCTGTGCCTGTGGAAGGTTGAAGAAGGGTTCTGATACGTTATGAAATTCTTCAGCTTTGTCTAGTGTCAGTCTTTCATTTGCAGTCGATGTACTCAACTTAATTATCTATTCATTAATACTTGGGAGGCACTTGGCATAGAGGAGCAGTCAGGATAGTTCAGCCTTACATTGGGATCTTGAGAGGGTCAGCAGTTTAACAAGTAGTGCTGCGCAGCCATGCAGATCCACTCATGCACATCACAAGCTTGCAAGCTATGACTGCAGCTGGCACAAAGTTTACCTTCAACATTACCAGGTGGGCAGCTAGTGATCCTTGTGTGTTAAAATATTGTGTCTGATGGGCTGAAAATGTGAAAACTGCCGCACTGTAACCAGCCGTTGTTTACATGGTTCATGCGGAAGCATCGAACTGTGGTCTTAGAAGAAAAGCAACAAGCCCTTTTCTAGCTCATAATTTTTTAAATAAATGGGAGTCCGCCACCAGCACCACATTCTTGCTTTGCAGTGCTTATTGAGTTGGAGCTGTGACGCTGAAAGTAGCTGCCTTGCATGTCTCAGCTTCATCATTTACTCTCCTGCTGCATAATGGATTAGGTGAGCTGCTGGAGATAGCAGGTGCGTTTACAAAAGGAAGAAATAATGGCATTTGTTATTGTTTTGAATTTGTGAGCCCAGGTCTTCCTCCAAGCAAACAGACGACTGTCAACAGCAGAGACAAAGGCTCCCTACTGACTGCATTGCCTCTGCCACTCATTACTGAAGTGCTGTTTGATAAATAATTCCACAGAGGAAGCTCCTCCCTATACTTTAAGGTTAAGTGACATATTTTTTCCATTTTGACTCTCATTAAAACACAAAAGGAGTAATTTGAATGCCCTATTTTTTTTTGCGTGTGTGCATCTGACTGTACTGTTTGTACAAGTGTATTTATACTATATACATTAGTGTTTAATAGGTGAAATAAAAACACTATCCATACCAGAGAATACCAAGTAACAAGATCATTTTTTTATCTTCACAGTAGGGTACACCATTAAATTTATTGAGCTACTTGGACACTTCACAACAAGCTTGTCATTCTTCCACCTGTGTTCCACGGTTTACAGAGCCGGATGCTCCTTTCAACATGTGCTGTATCTTTTAGTTAGTGCGTCAGCCATCGATGGCTGGCCACAGCTCAACAATTACAAAAAATAAAAATGATTTCAATTACAGTGAAAAAAAAAAAGTTAAAATAAATGCTTGCAGTTAAAAAAAAAACCAACAATCTGCTTCGATATCGAAGCTCCAGGTCTCCCAAACTCTTCATTTATTTATTAGCTTTTGATGACCGGGTAAGTGTGCTAGGCAAGAAACCTGCCTATTTTCAGGCACGACCCGGGAGAGTACAGTTACAGCAAATGCGGCAAAGACAACAATGACAACAATGAGGTACAAAGGGTGAGATAACAGTCAAAATTAGGTATACAAACAGCATAAGAAGAAACAGAGCATAAAACTTAACAGCAAAAATACTAACAGGCATTAAGCTGAAAGTCCACATCCCTGCACATCCTTCTGTTAGTAGCCCCCCGCCCCAGTCAAAGCTGCAGTTCCCCCAGCTAAACATTCTCGAGCATTCCGATATCAGAAACCCCATCTCCTACCCTGTCGACAACTGGCCACAGACTGAACTTGTGCATGTGCAGATAGCTACAGAAGTGCCCCATTCTCTAATGATCAATCGCATTAAAGTTCTCACACTACAGTTTCCAATGGGAAAAGCATAGCAACTATTGATTAGACATCTGTTCCCATAGACACTGTAACTTGGGAACATGTCAATCACAGCCTCACTCAGAATTCTAAAAATAAACAGACTACGGAAACGGTAGACTTTTACATTTTATTCAAAAACAAAAGTTACTAGGAAAAAACACTAATATATAGTGTATAAACCACGCATGCGATGTGCATTCATGAGATATGGTACCTACCTTCTTTCGTGGTTATTTACCTCTTTTGACCTCACTCATGACTTCGCCACTCGTAAAGGTCAAGACGTCACTGACCACTCATGAAGATAAATACTGTATTTCATGAATGCCCATCACATATCCCATAGATCTACAAGAAATGGATAATCCACTACAGGGTGTGCTGTCGTGATCTGATATACGTATGCCTTGGTGTGCGTTCAGCCACCCAAGGCCTGTGTATATCAAAGCATGATGACATGCCCTATAGTGAACTATCTGTCATATAAAATGGGCACTTTTTATTTGAAGGGTAAAAAAATTAATACAGGCCAAAAAATCCTTTTGTTCCCTACGTACCTGCCCCAAGACATATTTGAATCCCTGAAATAATATTGTTCTACAACTGTATCACATATGTGGCTGGTCTTGCCATTTGTGTCGTCCCCTGCTTCTGTGCTTTCTTTTACTTTCCGTTTTAGTTGCCTGATCCAACATGTGTCCTTTTGTGAATTGGGTTTAAACAAAATCTTTTAAAAGCAGTCCTTTAGGGAAGAATTAGATGAAAGGAAACTTGCTTTGTGCCAGAAATTAATGTAAATGTAAAAATGTTCCGCTGACTCAGCTTTGGTACTAGTGACATGCGCACGCGTTGCTATGGCAACCCCTTTCTTGCATGTTTCACTGCAGTACTAAAGCCGCCGACTCACTCGCTCTGTTTTACTATAGAGTCGGCGGCACATTGCTACATTGACATTTACTACTGGCACAAAGCAGGACTACTAATTGAATGCTCAAAATTGTTTAAACTGATTCATGAACAGGCCCACTAGATCAGGCTAGTAAAACTGGAAAGTAAAAAACAGCGCATCAGGACAACACACATGACAGGATCAACCAGATAAGTGATACATTTGTAAGAACAATGATGCTAACCCCAAGGGATTGAAACATGTCTTGGGGCAGGTGCATAGGGAACAAAAGGATTTTTAGCCTCTATTAATTTTTTATGCTAAATTCTGGAACACCATAAATGACATATCTGGACATGCTCCAAGTAACTCACTCCCAGCCAAGATAATCTCCGGGACGACCATCATCAATGACAGGCTGGAAGTCCTAGAGTGCTTTAACAGTCACGTCACGACCGCAGAATTAGCATTTGACAACTCTCCTGCAAACTCAATGCGATCCCAGTTAGGCATACAACTTACCGAAGCTCAGGTAACCAACGCTACCTTCGCCTTAAAACCAGCCACTTTGAAGCAAGTGGAAGATTTACTATGCCAACTGGACATAAAGAAAAGTGCAGGTGCGGACTCCCTCGACCCCTACTTCCTAATGATTGCCGTGCATGTACTAGCAGTACCAATAACACATTTATTTAACCTCTCGTTACTACTAGGGACTATCCCTTCGATTTGGAAAATCGCACAGGTCATTCCACTATTTAAATCAGGGGACCCTTCTGACCTCAACAACTACAGACCAATCTCCATCCTCCCTGTACTATCCAAACTACTGGAAAAGATTGTAAGCACACAACTGAGAGCCTACCTTGAATTAGCTAACCTCCTAAACCCAGCACAATCTGGATTCAGAGCCAAACATAGCACCATTGCAGCCCTGGCAATAGTAACCAACGACTGGCAATTAGAATTGGATAAAAAAAAATTATATCTGCGCTGTGTTTTTAGATCTGAGTAAGGCATTCGACACAGTTGACCACGAACTGCTCCTTTCATCCCTGAAATCCATAGGGCGGGATTCACTCTCCTTACGATGGTTCAACAACTACCCTACTGGACGGTTCCAGCAGGTCAAGGCTGAAGGGGAGTTGTCCCCACTTAAACCACTGTAAAGAGGAGTACCCCAAGGATCTATCCTCGGTCCTATTCTATTCGCCATCTACATCAACAGTATTGATAATAACATCACCAAGGCCACTGTACATCTATTTGCCGATGATACGGTGCTCTACGTCAGCCGCCCTCCTCCAGAGGCAGCATGCAAAGAATTACAAGCAGAGTTCAGTTTACTCCAACAC
Organism: Neoceratodus forsteri; assembly: GCA_016271365.2. Lineage (NCBI taxonomy): Eukaryota > Metazoa > Chordata > Ceratodontiformes > Ceratodontidae > Neoceratodus > Neoceratodus forsteri. The sequence continues at coordinate 1,524,585,198 of CM057452.1, forward strand.
CAACTCCTAAGCAAAAAACTTCTGCTCAATGCAAAGAAAACAAAGGCAATGTTTTTCTCTCCCCACACGCATGCAGGACATTCAGTCACAAGTACGCTCCCACACATATCCACTATCCTTGGTGAAAACCTTGAATTTGCCACAAAATTCAAATATCTGGGTGTCTGGCTTGACAGTAGACTTTCCTTCATAGAACATATGGAAGAACTACTAAAAAAACTTTGCCAAAGACTTGGGCTTTATTTTAGAATAAAACACTTTCTCACAAGTGATGCTAAGCAAAAGCTGGTCCAGGCCACATTTCTTTCTGTGATCGACTATGCTGATTTCTTATACAGTGGTGCCCCATCTCATACCTGGGAAAATTGGATACACTCTACCACAGGGCCTTGAGATATATCACAGGACTCCCATTCAACACCCACCATCGCTCTCTTTATGCAACAGTTGGATGGACCTCGCTTCAGTTCAGAAGGGACAGAAATGCTGCACTATGGATCTTCAGAGCTATTTCCAAGAAATTACCACAATATGTCTCGGACTGCTTCACACAAGTTACCTGAAGTAAATATGACCTAAGAAGCTACTCCTCCATCATGCTCAAAGTGCCCAAAGTCAATTCTCACTTTGGAAGAACAGCCATTAGTTTTGTGCTGCCCTCCCTATGGAACAAGTTGCAGAAAATACTGAAGCTGAGTATACCTATATCCATTACATCCTTTAAATCCGTCTACTCTGGGCTTATCAAGGAACAATGCGACTGTCATTGACAGTAGTAGGGAAAATTCTCTTCCTCTCCTTCATCTCCGAGCCTGTCCCGTCCAACGACTGTCGCTGCTAATTCCATGTCCTGCACTCCTGCTTTACTTCTCACCTTTTTACCCATATCAGCATTTAGTGCCCTATCGTTCCTCCCTTTCACATTCCCTACTCAATCATCACCTATTTCCACCCTCCCTGCCTACTTGCATCCCTCCCCTCTCTCTCTCTCTTTCTCTCTGTAAGCCCTGCCAACCATTCACCTGCCCTGACCATTAATTGCCTATTCTGTCACCCCTCCCTGCTTAGTAGCATCCCTCCCCCTCTTCTCTCTCCGAAGTACCACCTCCTTCATCTGCCCAGACCACTCACTGCCTATTTCCTCCACCTCTGACAATCCCCCATACTTTATACATTAGTCACCACCTAATCTCTCTCCATGCCCAAATTCGTATTCCCCTAATTTCCTTATTTATATGTAAATATGTGAATCTGGGTAAATGGATCTTGCCTATTTGCACATATCCATGTGTTGATACCCTTTATGCCTGTATAACCTGTTCCTTCATTGTGTCTGTTCCTTGCATTGTACTATATTTTTATGTAACTGATCTTGACCTAACCAGGTCCATCTTGCAAATGAGCTCTGCTCAATGATGTTCGCCTGGATAAATAAAGATTTGATTGATTGATTATGGTGACAGTTTGTGCCAGATTATGTGCAGGAGGTGTGGACTGATCTCGGTTGGCAGTGAACAGGTTCTTGGGGGGCTAGAAAGAAATGCAGGCGTGCGGTCGTTGTGGAGTAATGCATGGTAATGAGGTGCGTTTTGTCCGACCAGGGACTTCAATTTTCTAGGATTTTTTTCTATTCATTTTATAAATATATATATATATATATCTTTGCTCCATAACCCTGAGGGCTAGGAAGTGGCAATTTAGTGGGTGTGCATCTAGTGCGACTTCCTGTGGCTTAGATAAGGTCCCTCTGTTTCCAGCTCAGGACATGAGGTCATATTGGTGGTGCAGTTGTCTGACTTTCTGACATACAGACATTATTCAAGCATGAAACTCAATACTTTAGGAGCTTTCCTCTTGCTATAAATGGCTGAAAATGTCCTTCAGTATATTTCTCCTTAGAAGATATTGTATGAACCGTTACAGAGCACTGCTTACAGTGTGGTACAGCATCCTGATAATTGTACATCTTGTATCCAGGAGGTCGAGGCCAAGATCTTGAAAAAGATACTGTCCTGGGAAGGATTTTCAGAAGGGTTCGCTATCAACAAAAAGGCATGCTGCACTCTTGTCTGCATTTGCTGAATTGTACACATCCACCTTGGAAGCTATTTTGAAATGACTCATTTGTGTCTGACACAGAGTCACAATTTTCAGTAAGAAAAAGAGTACAAATGCGCTTTGTGTCATTTTTCCCCACAGTTGCATTTGGGGTGGGAGGGATTCGAGAAAGAGAGGCTGTGGTATCATCTAATAAATAGACCAAGAGTGTGTATGGATGTCTGTTTTGGAAATTGAAGTAGGAGAATCCTTGGTAGATCCTTTTGAAAATCTGCCCCTGTAGAGAACTCCGACTGATTATATAAACCCACATTCTGTAAATGCTGCTTTGGATGACCCCAACTGGTTATAACTCACATTCTGTAAATGCTGCTTGAGATAACCCCGACTGGTTATATGGAACCACATTCTGTAACTGCTGCTTTAGATAACCTCGACTGGTTACCTGGACCCACATTCTGTAAATGTTGCTTTAGATGACCCTGACTGGTTATATGGAACCACATTCTGTAAATGCTGCTTTAGATACCTTGACTGGTTATATAAACCCACATTCTGTAAATGTTGCTTTAGATAACCTCGATTGGTTACCTGGACCCACATTCTGTAAATGTTGCTTTAGATGACCTTGACTGGTTATGTGGAACTACATTCTGTAAATGCTGCTTTAGATGACCTTGACTGGTCATATGGACCCACATTCTGTAAATGCTGCTTTAGATAACCTCGACTGGTTACCTAGACCCAGATTTGTAAATGCTGCCTTAGATAACCCCGACTGGTTACCTGGGCACAAATTCTGTAAATACTGCTTTAGTTTTCAAATATGTAAAAAGAATAATTAGGAGTGGAACCAGGGAGTTGTTTAGGCTGAAAAAGGGGGGAGTGACCAGGGGCCATGAGTGGAAGTTGGAGGGGGAAACTACAGGGGGAATGTAGGAAGCATTTTTTCACTGAGAGGATGGTAAAGCCGTGGAATGCACTTCCCGGGAGGCTGGTGGAGGAGGGCACAGTGGAGGGCTTCAAGAAGGGGTGGGACAGGTATAAGGGGAAACTGAATCTAGAGAAGACACTCTTGGGGGCTGGGGGGGCTGGTGAGGGGGGTAGTCATTAGGTTGCTGGCTTTCGAGCAGACAAGACAGACCATTTGGCCTGTTCTGCTGGCTTTTTAGTATGTTAGTATTTTAGATAACCCTGACTGGTTACATGGGCACAGATTCTGTGAATGCTACTTTAGATAACCACTGAAGGGTTACGTGGGTCCAGATTTTGTAAAAGCTGCTTTAGATAACCCTAACTGGTTACATTTATTTTATTTATTTTTATTTATTTATTTAGTTTTTGTTTACCAGGTAGGTGCAATAGACAAGATACAATGCCTGTTTTTCAGGCATGGACCCAGATTCTGTAAATGCTGCTTTAGATAACCCTGACTGGTTACATAGACCCAGATTCTGTAAATGCTGCTTTAGATAACCCCAGCTGGTTACATGGTCACAAATTCTGTAAATGCTGCTTTAGATAACCCTGCCTAGTTACATGGTCACAGATTCTGTAAAAGCTGCTTTAGATAACCCCAACTGATTACATGGACCCAGATTCTGTAAATGCTACCTTAGATAACCCTGAATGGATGCATGGGCACAGATTCTGTAAATGCTGCTTTAGATAACCTCGACTGGTTACATCAGATGGTCCATACTAGTTACATGACTTCAGTTCTGCAAAAGGTACTGTATATAACACAGTCAGGTTACATGGGACCAGATTCTGCAAAAAGTACTGTACATAACACAGTCGGGTTACGTGGGCCGAGGTTCTGCAAAAGGTACCGGAGATAGCCCAGACTGGTTACATGGGCCCAGGTTCTGCAAAAAGGTACTAGAGATAGCTCAGACTTGTTACATGGGCCCAGAATTCTGCAAAAGGTACTGGAGGTAGCCCAGACAAGTTTCTTGGGCCAAGACTTAGCAAAAAAAGTACTGTACATAGCCCAGGCATGTTAGATAGACAGAAATTCTGCAAAAGGTACTGTAGATAATCCAGACTGGATACACAAGCCCAGATTCTGCGGAAGATACTGTAGATAGCCCAGGCTAGTTACTTGGGCTTATAGTCTGCAAAATGTACTGTTGGTAACTCGGACTGATTACCACATCCAAATTCTGGTAAAGGTACTAGACAAATATCTGAACTGTGTTAAGCCTGGAAAATCCCAGACTCTGGATAGTATCCACCGACAGCTTTTTGGTTTTTGTAATTTTTGACCAGGAAAGGCACACTGAACTGTGGTGGCTCATATCCAAGTGCATCCTGAGGTGGGTTACGTGGACCTGTTTTATTGACAGGGAACATGTTGGCCACACTAGAAAAACTCCCCTTCTTTTCTTTTCTTCTTTGTTGTGGTTATGGTGCTACAGCAGACTGGGCGTTCAGGGTAACAATAAGTATAAGGCAGTCGTGGAACATTACTGTCCTTATCCGGAATATGGTAGTGTGACAGAGACCATAGAGCACTTTTTCTTAGAATGGAATTTTAGCAAAGTGTTTTGATCTGCCCTAGCCACAGTATCAGATGGAATGCTCTATGGCTAGAGAGGCTGACTTATGAGTGTTTGATTCTCATAGATTTCCCTCCACAGCTACAGAGATACAATACAAGCACTCTAACAGCTACACTAATCTGCCTGAAATATTATTTGCGGCAGGCTAGGTGCCATTTTCTGCTACAGCAGTTGAGATCTTCATATCTTTCTAGTTTCAAAGTGTGTGATATTTGCAAAGCGCATGAGTCTGCTTTAAGTAAAACTCATGTGCAGGAAAAACACTGCCATATTGAGAAACTCTTTTCATTGCTTTGGAAGAGAGTAACATGGATAAAGTAATGTACATTGGTGGGAAATAGAGCAGGTCACCAGTGGCTTTTCTTGCTAGCTATTCATTAAGATTTAAGTTGTTTTCTTTGTTTAGATGGTAAAGCGGCTCTTAAGAAAATACAATGTTTTAGTTTTAGCACAAGGGATGGGAGGGTCTTGGCACCCAACTAAGGATCTAAAGTTCGAGCAGACTCGATAGACCGTAAGACCTAATCTGCTGGCAAATAGTATGTTAGTATGTTAGCTGGCCCAGTGGTGCTGAGGGTTGAGGTGCTGGATGCCACACCTCACGCCACGCCGGTGACCCGGGTCCAGGAATGAGTCTGGGCTGCTGGGGGTCGGCAGGGGCAAGAGAGGATCGAGCATCTGGAGGACTGCTCTCCTCTCTCAGGGGAGGGAGGTTTGCCATCCCACTTGCTGACTGCCCTCTGGTGATGGCCAGAGGGCAGTACGGGTCGGGAGGGCATGCACCGGTGTCCTGATGTCGATGGGTAGGGGGGAAGGGAGAAAACAGAAAAAGGAGCTGGCAGACTCCATGAGGGCTGCACCAGTGCCCCAGCTGGCCCCCCAAAGTCTGGATTTTGCTCTGGGGGTGGGGGTAAAGCCAGTGTCCCTTCACCCCGGCCCTACCACGGGGGGAACCCATGGGGGAATTAGGGGGTTGTCAGGCTGGGGAACGGTGCAGCTGGAGACCGAGTCCCTCCGAGGGAGGGACCGGAGCTGCCTGCCAAGGGGAGCAAAAACACCTATATAGAAAAAAAAAATACAATGCCCTTTCTTTTCTGGAAAATAAGAGGGATTGTTTTGTTCATTATCACACTGTTTTTGTCTGATTCCTCCCCCCCAATACAGTTCCCCTTTGTTTTTTTGATAAATGCCATGGGACTTTTACCTGGACACCGACCAGAGATGGACAGAAGGGACCTTGTCTTAACGTCTCATTCGAAAGAAGTAACAGTGCAGTACTTCCCTCATACTGCAGTACAGTGGGCAACCAGTGCCTATAATGGCTATTACCCCAGGTACCTGGTGTAGGGCTGGAACCCGCGACCTTCTGATCTTCCAGCCCCAAAGGCGAGCATGCAACCTATTGAGCCACTGACACTAATGAGTTGCAGATTTATGAATCTTACCTCAATGCCTGGCAGAGTCTGAGTAATTCATAAAAGATATGGTGGCTCAGTACATGCAAGAGAAAGGGCCTCTGTCTAGCTCACAACATGGCTTCACAACAAGCAGATCCTGCCAAACCACCCGGAGTACTTTTGAGAAGATAACCAGGGAAGTTGATAGGGGCCAGGTGGTGGAAGTAGTCTCTCTGTATTTTTGTAAGGCCTTTGATGCAGTACAGTATGGAAATTATATGCAGCAAGTAGTGTAATGTGGGGTCCACAAAGTGTAGTGGACCACCATGGGAGAGGCGAGAGGGCATATCCAGATCTGCACCCGCTCTAACGGGAGCAGCTGTGGCTCCACTGTCACTGCCAAGATGTACGATTGCATGCTTGAAAATAGGACTGCCTCTGAACAGTCCCCTGACCACACAGACAGCAGTGCAACCCACAAATGCCACAGGTTGGAGGCTCAGTAAGGTTTTTAGGGCAGGAACACTTTGAAAATAAAGACTTCTGGGCCAGCACCCATAAAGAACTACAGAGGCAGCCATTTCTACCACGTCACCCCACTTATCATGGCAGTGGGGCCAGAGGGCAACCAGACAGTCAGGCTCCAGACACCTGCAGCAGAATGAGGTGGTCACATGGGATGCAGGAGGACTTTATTATTTTGACCATGTGTTTTCTAGCCAGTAGTCTGCTGAGTGAGTCAGATAGCATCTCCCCTAACAGAAGTTAGGTCAGAGTGACTGACAGTAGGACATGACCAATCATAAGGCTGAAATCTAGTGTGTAGCATATGTGAGACTTTGCAGCGGTAGCTCAGTCTGCATAAATCTGAGTGAGAAGGTGTACGTATTGTCCATGCCAACACAGAGGAGCTGCATAGACATTTTGGAGGCAGAGTTGTGTTTCACAGTCAAGCAGGAGACTGCTGTACACAGAGAGGAGTAGAAAAGAGAGTGAGAGGGAGAGAGACCGCGAATGTTGCAGCTGGAGGGAAGCAGACTGTACAGCTAAGCTGTCCTGAAGCAGACCCTTTCAGTATGCTCTGTGAGACACTTTTAGGAACACGCTTGAGGGTTTGCAACTGTGACAGAGCTTGTTGGGCTAGGGGACACCATCATCAGCCACCCAGCCAGGTGAGGGCCTGCAGTGTTGTGGGGTTGCCTTGGAGTTGCACTGGCGGGGAGGTGATCTTCTGGCCCAAGTTTTTACAGATGGAGAAAGAAGAGAGTGAGTGAGAGTGACAAAGAGCTACAGCTGATAAGATCTGCAGCTGGCAGAGAGAAGCTGAGGGAGCCATATGGACTCATTGAAGCTGAACCAGTATATGCAGCTGAGAGCCAGCATGGGCAGCAGGACTGCATTGCATGAGTGAGGAGCTATGAGCAGCCAGCCATGGCCCTGGCCTTGCACCTGTGTAGTTACCTAGATCAGGTCTATCAAATGGACTCTGGGATTTAACTGTGCCCAAGTAGTTATTTATTTAGATCTCAGAATTAAACACCTATGAATAATAAGCTCTTTCACATAGGTTCCACGTCAGATGATTATGATACAAAATAACAGCAGGGTTACAGTTGACAATTACTAATAATCACTGTTACATATGATCAAATGAGAGGAAAACTAACACCTATTAACAGACTTAATAAACAGTGACAAATTTGCAGGCATTGTACAATGTATGCCAGCATGACGTTTTTCTACAGATAGAACAACCGAAGACAGTACAAATAACACAGTAACATTAAATCAGCAACAGAGGCCTAGTCAAAGAGGGGTAAGAAATAGGATAGGGGGAGGTAGGGGAAGGAGGAAAGAGAAGTAAGAGAGCAGCGGGGGGGAAGGGGTGAGGTGTTGCGAGGTTGTTGGGGAAATAAGTAATTGGGTGCCAAACTGATAAGTTGAGCCTAAGCTAAGTCAGCCCACTTTTGGATTACAAATAGACTATCCAGCCCGGGAGTACAAACAGTGCACACTAGTATTATTTCCTCACCAGCTGTTAAATGCAATGTTACTGTCAAAGGGCCGACACCATTTCCAGCTGGCTACTCAGTGATGCACTGGGAGCTCCTTAGATTTAGGGTATATATACTGGTACCAGTAAGGGATCGGAGTGGCAGTACTGTCAGGCCATGATACAGTGACGGGTAAGGGAGGGCACAACTAGAGGGGACTATTGCCTGAACTGATGTGCATTTTATTATTTGCCTTGCCTTTACCCTTAACCATTTCCACCCCAGAGCCTGTTCCAGTTGTTATTTACATGTTTATTACTGCGTAAAGTGTCTTTATGAGTAGTTTCCCTGTTGAGCCCACCAAAAGTCAAGAATATTGTAACCCCTAGATGGTGCTATCCCAAGGGCTACTACCCCTGCCTGCGTGACTAGTTGCAGGTTAAGCAGCCTGGGTACAGAAAACGGGTGCCTCCAGGGTTATTGGTGGTGTAGCTGACCTGGGTACAGCCCTCTGGGATACTGTAACCCCCCTCTTCCCCTCTAGTGGCCTAAGCAATGTACAACAGACACAGTTACAATAACCCCTAATCAGCATACAAATCTCCACTCGGTTTGCACTTACCACCAGTTCCACCAGTCCGACCCTGGAGACCCCCTGTAAGATAAGGTTAGACATAGCAGGTAGCAACAGTACAGTGCTTCTGGTACAAAATGGAACCACAGTCAGGTAAAATGCAAAAATAATTAGATCTGAATTATTCAGGGAGAATGAACAAGGGAGGGGCGTAACTTGGCTGATTAGTTCTGTAACCGATTCAGTCAGGCAAGCATGCATGCACTTTCGAGTCCCTTCACAGTCACACACTCTGGGTACCCAGTTGGAACAAAGGTGGGCTAGCCTAATTCGTTGCCCGGGGTAGGCCGGCATTGCAGCTGGTCGGGCCCTGTGTTCGAAAGAAGAAACATGCACAACCACACACAGTTTGTAATCCGGAGCCTGGAGGCTCAGTTCATGACAAGGAAACAACAAAGAAATCAGATGACAATGCTTTTGATTTAGCTGATGTTGCAGGGAGCTATCCTGGGGTTTACTCACACTACCCAATACAAGACACAGGAGGGACGAGATGGAGACTGAAGGTTGACAAGCTGGTGTGCCAGGAGACGCAGGGCCCACATGAATCACCGAGCTGTTGTTCGTGTTCGAAATGGTTGAGCAGGGGGCTGATCCCCGGGCGAGTCTCTCATCGATGGTGATCTCTGTGCTTGGAGTAGCTGGCTGGGCCAAGGTGGGAGGGCCCAGGCTGGGTGAACAGTTCGGATTCAGTCCGGTAAATGCTGGATGCAGCTTCCAGCAAGCGTGGCACAACTAGGCAGTGGGGAACCAAATCATGACCTACTAACAACATTCAGCACACTTATAGTAAGACAAAACACAATACCACAGGTCGGATGACAGTCAGGTTGCAATTTCATCTTTCCTGAGCAAAACCATGATCTCTGTGGTGATTTCAGACTTCCTGACAGGCCGATCGTGTGGAGCAAATCTTCAGTCCTCTTTAGGCAATAAGGCAGTCACAATTCGGAAATTCTTGTCACAAACTGGTTCGGATACAGTCTGGTTATTTAAGCACTCTCTAAGGATCCCTTTCGAGGGACAGCAGGCAGACAAACCAAACTCAGCCTTTCCACCAGTTTCCCGTGCGACTACACAGGAGCAGCTGCTCGAATGTCTCGAGCTGTTCACTCTCTCCACTCCAATCTCAGACTGACTCACTGCTGCAGGCAGCTTGGGACTTTCCCTCTGATCCAAAAGGTTCAATTCATCGATTCATCTGTCTGTCACAGCAAGGGCTCCTCCCACCTCCAGGTCCATTTAGGTGCCAAAGTTGAAAAACTACAATTCCTACAGAAATTCACTCCCACAAGACCCTTGGGGACATACTCCATTTTAGGGTCCCCAAAGGTATTGATTGGTCCAAATAAGCAGTCCAGAACCAAGATGGTGGTGATTTACATAACTGTCCATGCTGCAAAGGAGGCAGGTTAGACAAACTACAAGATCATTACTATTATAATAGCTAATCAGCAAATAAGTACAGCTTCTAACAGAGCTCCCTCTGCGCAGCTAGGGATGGCAGAATGGTGCAGTTATCTGGCAGCCCAGGTGGGACTCGAGCTTAGAAACACTCAGCCCCCACCCAGACTAATTATACACTGCGATATAGGCAGCTCTTAAAGAGACAGAACACAGAGGCTATAAAGGCACTCACAGGCAATAGTTTTTAAACGCTTAGAACACAGGACACCAGCCTGGCAGTAGGCACACCCAAGAAAGATTTTTGGGAACCCCCATTTGTAGGGGGGTTGCAATATTATGGCTCAGTTGTTTGGAGTGGCCACAAGCACTTGCCCCGTGCCCAGTCGTACTAGACCTCCCAAGTTTATCAAAGGTGTTAGCAGTGCTACAGTGAGCGACACTGGGCATATAGCACCAGGGGGGCCAGTCTGAGTATACAGGAAGTGGATAGAAATTGGCTGATAGCAGAGAGTGGTGATGGTCTGACAACTCTCAGAGTGGAGGGATGTGTTTAGTAGAGTCTCGCATGTGTCATTGCTGTGTGCGCTGTTCAATAACATATTCATCAAAGACCAGAAGGTGTGAGTCAGTAGCTTATTGATTGTTTGTTGATGACACTATATTGAATAAAACAGCAGACACAGGACAGGCACAGCATGCTTGGGGGTGAGGGACACCTTCTGAGAAAGAGTGAATTATGTTTAATGTAGGGGCATGTAATATACCTTACCTCTAGTGTGAGAGTGGAATCCTGGTCGCACATACACCCTGGGGGTAATTATGGATAGTAAACAGAAATCAGATCGGCAGTGTGCTACCACAGGCCAGAGAGCAGACACTGTGTTTGGATGCAGTGGGGTTCCGGGGGGGGGGGGGGTTTAAGAAGCAGGTCAAAGGAGTCGATCCTTTCCTGATTGGAACACAGCTGTGTGCTTAGTGGATGTGGCTATAGATTTCAGGCTTCACTGGTACTAGCCAAGCCTATTCTGAGGGAAAGTACTGTAAATTACAAAATTCCTTTTAAAATGTACAGACCTTACGGCTGAGAATCACAGATGCATATAGTTTTATAATTTCCTAAATCCTGTGAGTGGGACTACGCTAAACATATTGGGGACAATAGATGTTGCTGTCAGTACAGCGTGCATAGTTGATGTGCAGCACCCCGGCAACACTGCTTTGCAGTTCACTTTGAGAATTGTCAACAGGGCTACAATTCTATGGTAAATATTTTTCAAGGAAACCAAGCACTTTTCATGCTGCTACAGTGCGGAGATAAGCATATTGCATGAAAACTTTACTAAGGCAAGTGCAATACTTCGCCCCTTCCTTGGAACCTTTACTGAGGCAAAGCGTTTTACCTTGCAAGGCGATGGCTCGCTCTGGAAGGACAAAAAGCGACTCTAGTAGAGGAGTACACATGCCTCCACCACTGAGTACATTTACAGTAAACAGTGTGTGAAGGTGGATGAGAATTGTTGCCTGGCACTAGGTGTTAGAGTTGGCTAGTGATAGTGGTTAGAGCACCATCTTAGGAACTAGGATATTACAGGTTCAAACCCTGCTAGAGCCACATACTCGGTGTGTGACCTTGGGGAAGTCACTTAACCTCCCTGCACTCGAGTCTGCTAAGCTGCAGAAATCAATAGAAGCAGGAACCCATCCGAAAGAATATGCTGCATCTCAGCTGGTTATCCTGGGACATAAATTGTAACAAAAAAATGTGTGCTGTGTAAGTTTTTGCATGTATAGCTATACACACATACTGTAGTAGGTAGAAGGCTGTAGCCCATCAAGACCCTTCCCCACTTATTCAGTGGTGATACCTGTTTCCGCCTACTTCCCACATTTACCTCTCTATCTCCCTTAAGGGTTCCTTGTGTTCCCCATACTGTTCATATCATCACCACACTCTGTGTGAAACAAACCTTATGGTAAGCACAATGAAAATGTATACATGATTTTGACGTTAGTAAAAGGTTGTTGTTTTGTGTATATTTTCCAGAGTATTAAGAGTTGTTGTTGTGCTATGTCAAGAAATGTGTGTTTTCCACAGATCTGGTCAGATCTGCTCGACTGCTCTGTATCTGTTGACTGAGCTACTGTATATCCTAAAGAATTGACACTTTCATTTAAAAATGAAGGGCCATACTCAGACTTGCACTAGGCGGTACTAAGTGGTCACTGCAGCCAGTTAGTGCCATGGACAACAGTGCAGCAGGTCAGAGGGGTCATGACCCTCCTGCACCATCGCAAAAATATTTGTGTCTATGTGGGGAAGAGGATGGGGCATTGTGCAAATGGCTTGGGCTAAGCAGAGAAGTGTAGAGGCCCTGGTTGTGGCCTCTTGTTGCCCTCCTGTCTGTAGAGCATCTACAAGCAAGCAGTAAAGGGGGGGTGTTGCAGTGCTGCACCCAGGGACACCGGTTCAGCAGGAGGAGGAATATTAGGGGAACACTCCTAGAAGAGCACGAGCATGTGGAGAGTAGGGGCTAAAGAGTGGTTATAACTAGACTACCAGGAAGGGCCACTATGTTACCAGGATGTGAAGCCGTCAGGCCACAGATAGAAAAAAATCAGCTTGTACACCGGGGTCATACTGGTATGGGGGGATTAAGAGGGTGCAAGACTTTTTTTGTAGGATACTGATTAGTACTGACTTGCTCCCTATGTAGCGCAGTGTACCTGACGCTGTATCATGCAGCAGCTTGGTTGCATTTGCTAGCCAACATATTAATGGGTGCAGACCCTGCATGCACCCCTCCCTAGCATCAGGATTTCTAATTTGCATTGTGACAAAGTGGCGGGGAGGATCCCCCACAACATGCGACTACCTTTCTGAAGAGCTAAAACAGGTAGCAGCATGTCTGGGTGACAGAAACCCAAAGCTAAAAAAGGAAGGCTCCCCTGTAAACAAGGTGCGGTAGTCAAGTAAAGTGCAGAACAAACCCAAAAAGGCTTGCGCTCTAGAGCAAAGTCATTGACAACAATATGCAGTAAAACTGTTTTATTCTCACCATGAGTAGTAGAAGGACAAGTCACAAACTCTCCCATAGCCTGGTAAAAGATACCTGACTGCGTTTTGTATCCAAACTGGTACTTTGTCAAGGGTCAGACCCCCCCATTTTGTGTGGCTACCTGTTGCGACTCAGAATGGTGTCCCACATGTCTAGCCCTTTAATTTACCATGTCAATCAATCAGTCAAGTTTATTCTGTAGCTAAACAGCCATTACAAGTTACAGTCAGTACAAAAGTCACTTTTAAATACAAAGACATAGTTTGATACATCTTTAAAATCTTTAAAAATGTTCATATATCATCTTCTCATGAAATAATTTATGCACCATACCTGATATTACTATCTATCCTTAGAGCTTATTTCGTAAAATTCTACTTTTGACTTTTACTGTAAGAAAGTACTTGGCTAACCTTTCTAGACTCCATGCATCCTCTTTGTGGAACTATATATTAGTCAGAATACTTAGCTCAGCTTGTTGATAAATATGATTCTGAAATGGACTTAACCAGTGCATTCTTTCTTTATTATACCATGTGCAGCTTCATAAAGTATGCATACAATCTTCTTTTCCTCCAGCTGAGCAGTCACATTCCACAGATAAAGCAGCAGTTTTATCATATCTATGTTGTAGCACACTGCTTGGAAATTGCTCAAACCTATACCTAATGAATATAGTCCGCAGGTTTGTTTCAATCAGAATATCCAAATATGGCTTATTGCCAAAGGAAAAGTTGCTCTTTGAGAACCATTTGGAATATTCTCAATCGGTTATGATCTTTAAATCCTCACAGTTCCACTTGTGAGTCACTTTCTTTGTTATATATTTTTGGTATTGACTACTCAAGGTAATTCCTACTGCTTTTTTTGAGGTTCAGTAGTTTGTGTCTGTTCAGCAAGGCAGTCAATACAGTAAACCGGTATTCCCCTCTGTAGCCCATAGTGTACCATAAATTTTTCTTTTAGGCATTGCTTAACTAATATCTCACTTGCTAGCCTGGTCATTCTCAGCCAATAATTTAATTTTCTAGGTTCAATCTTAGCCTTTATATTGGGCAGCCCTAACTCCGTTCTGATATGGGCAGCTGGGCAGCTATTCCCATGTTGACTTCAAGCATACACGTGCCAAAACACTGCTGCTGTGTTCAGCAGGTCTTTCCTGAAATGTGCTGCATTCTTGGAGATTTAAACAGGGGCAGCAGTAGCAGCAACAACAGTGGTGTTAAAATCAGCACTGGCCTTAGTTATCCTGGGGCCCTGTGCGAACCTCCTTGCCAGGGCCCCATATCAGAAGTCACAAAGCCCCCAAGAAACATCCTCATCCCTACCATGGCCTCCCTATAGCTTCATTTTCAGCTAGTTTTGTGTCATTTTGTACTTCACTTGCATTAGAACATAGAGGACGTAGAAGAAAGGAGGCCATCTGGACAGCTGAGGCTTTTTGGGGGCCCCCTCTGCTATTCGGGCCCTGTGTGAATGCACAGTTCACAGCATGCTAAGGCTGGCTCTGGTAAATTCCCCATTCAGCTTGATGGAGCACGACTTCAAAGCCTTTTTTGAGAGGTAGAGGAAATTTCTGTTTCCTGAGCACTGCAGTAATTGTCAGTATTATTTTGAGCGTAACTTCATCTACCCAAACCTGCATCATGGCACACATTACACCTGATGTTGCTGCTAATATTTAATTCTAACAGGTTTCAACATAGCAATGCATTACAAATGCAACTTGTAAAAACGTTAGCTTTATTAACACTGCTCTTCTGTCTTCTAAAATGTACATGTAACCCCTAGATGGCGCTATCCCAGGGGCTACTACCCCTGCCTGATTTGCCACTAACAGGTTGAGGGGCCTGGATCCAATGGCGGGTGCCTCCACCCAGAGGTCAGGGTTTGCAATAGTTAAACTTACTTGGTCACAGCCCTCTGGGACACTGCAACCCCCCTTTCTTCCCACTAGTGGCCCACACAATATATCAGAATTACCTTCACAGTATACACTTACCCCCAGGACTAGCTCCGGCACTGGGACCTCCTGTGAAATAAGATACAGTGCAACAATCACAGTACAGTACTTTAACATAGACAAATACCTCAGGCAGTATAACTTTGCTGAAACAAGCAGCTCTGATTTATTTAGGGGGATATAACAAGGACAGGGAAATCAGGTCAATTAGCTTGTCACTTTACTATCTACCTATGGCTCTGTGCATAGGTCTATCCTACCAGTTACTGTCCCTGGGTACCCAAGCCGTAGTGGCTAGTCCAAACCGTGGTAGCTGGTAGGGGCCCTTTCACACAGTGGAAAGAAAATTAGTTTAAACAGTCAGCAGTACAGTGATTCCATTTGATTTAATGTGGCAATTCAACAGGGAGGCGACCCTGAATTAGTACTCACGACCTCCAAACAAGATAGGGTCCTTCAACGTCAGCAGGGCTACTCTTGAGCTCCAGAGACTCTTCACACATTTATATGGTAAAAGAAAGTACTATACCAGGCAGGCTGCTTCTCTATCCGATCACAATTACTGCACAATACCGGAGAACACACAGCAGATTCAGTTCCTGACAGACCGAGTGCAATTCAACAATTTCTCCAGTCTTCTACAGGGTGAACCTGGTTTCTACTCTTCAGAGATCCTTTGATTCTTTTCACAGGACGGATTCAGTCCTAACAAGCAGTTACACAAGCTGCAGACCGGAACTCTGGGCCTTACACGTTTTTGACTGAAACTGTGCACTGAAGGAGCACAGGGTTTCTTTCCCTTCACTCCAGAGCTAAACTGAAACTCCCAACAGACAAAACCGGGCACTTCCTTTGAGTTCCTCCAGTTCTTGACTGGATTGGCTGTCACTCACAATAGACTGCTGCTGTTGGTCCAAAAGGCGAAGTCTAAACTACATCTCCCAGAGTCACTGCCCATACAATCCTCTTGTGGCTGGCTCAGATTATGAGTCCAAGTTCTGATTCGTCCAAGGCACCATTTTAGAGCTAGCTTACCCCACACTGATTGGTCCAGTTCAGCAGTTCAAAACCAGAATGGGGAACTAGGCAGACACAGTTCTGACTGCAAAGAAAGCAAGTTAGACAAACTGTAATTTCATTATTACTGTAAATGATTTCTGGCAAACAGTTACATCTTTCAGATAGGTTCCCTTTGCACTCCTAGTGACTGCAAAAATGGAGTGAATTGGCAGCAGCTCGAGTGGTACTCAAACAGAGAAGCACACAGTCCCCCCCATACAAACTAATTATGTCTGCAAGCAGACAGCTCTTAAAGAGACAGTACCAGAGGCTCTAAAAACACTCAATGGCTTAAACGCCAAACACCATTCAGGCTTGGAGCATTCAAGCAAGCTCCTGGAAGTCTTTTGGGAACCCCCATTTGCAGGGGGGGTTACATACATAAGTTATTTATGTTTCTCAGGTCAACCCTTTCTCTTATTTATTTAATTAATTGATTAAATATTTTAACAGAGAGTACACCGAGCTGCAAGCAGCTAGTTTCTAGTTGAGTCTTGGCGAGGGCATATTGTGTAAATGGTCTCCTGATTTTCTGCTGCGGTAGCTGCCTTTGGGTCTCCTCCTTCTACTGTTGCTCGTTAACAACTTACCAAAGCATACTGCTATACTACCAAAACCAACCAGTGAAATCCAGCTGACAGCCCTGTCTGTGAAGAGTTAACAGTTGCAGGCTGTCATTTTGGAGAATTGCACTTCGACTGCAGTAAGGCTAGGCTGCTTATTATATTTGGGTGAATGAAGATTTGATTGCCTAAATGAAGAGACCTAGTAAGGCCTCCGAGGGCCACCTGTATTGTTGCAGTGTGTAACTCACACAGATATTGACATAAATTGGCTGCAGTAGTGACGTAACACAAAATAGTTCTGATGGGTTATGCTGAAAATACCCTCCACTCCTGGAAAAACAAGCTGGGGAAATACCTCCTTTCAGAGGAAATCTATTCTGGGCAGTCTTCTACAATGAAGACTCAGACAGACATACTGTAGCTATGTAAACAGAGTGCTTTCTGCAGAAGTAAATGCAAGTGTGTTTGTATCCTTTACTTGCTGGAAGAAGGGCAAGACTGTGGAGCTGCATATTCAAAACCATTGTTTTTGAGCTGGTGCACGAGAGATTGTGACCTCTGGCCCCCATTCAAGACAGGAAATGAATGTGTTTCCTTCATTTTTATACTGACATTTAACTACTGAAATTTCCTCATATATATATACACACACATACAGAGAAAGAGAGGGCTATATATTGTATAGCACCCTTCCCCACCTCCCTTGTCCGATCTCTCAGTCTTGCTGAGAACATATAGGTCCAGGCAGCAGAATATAAATGCAGTATCTGCATGAAATGGAAATAGCTTAAATTGGTTCATCATCATCAAATATTTAATGTTCAACAGATTTGTCTTTACATACAAACTTTAATAAAACAATTAAAAGGAGAAATTGATGAGGGGCAGGATGTTTAATTGTTTTCAATACTTTATGCATCTAAGAGCCTGCAGGGGTCTGATAGTGGAATTTCACTGTGTGACCTTGGGTAAGTCATTTACTTCTCAGTGCTCTAGTCCACAGTGTTGCAGAAATGGGTAAAAGCTGTACCCCAATGAAAATGAGATGTTGCATCTCAGCTGGACTAGTCTGGGTTAATTGCAAAAAATATATATCTATATGTAAGGGATATGCGGGGGTCCTGTGTGATACATGATTTACTCACAGGAGTGCTGCTTGACCTTGGGTGATCTTGCGAGTAGCTATATATATATATATATACACACACATACAGAGAAAGAGAGGGCTATATATTGTATAGAACTTCAGATTTTATTGTTCAATTGCACAAATAGCACAGTTACAACAATTCATTGGTGTTACATGATATTTCTACTTAAAATAATTAATGTCCAAGTGGTATTACTTGTAGAGTTGTAGACCGTGTGGAGCAGCTTTAACTGTCTGTCTCTTTGTGTTTTGTCTTCTTTGTGCTACAGGTTAAAGCTTCCAGATCTTCTTATTCCAGGGCTGCACAGCTGAAGTTTATATGTGTAATTGTTCAGATTGTCCATGTGCCTTTCAGTAGTTCATGTTCTTGTATAAAACCATGTCAATAAACGCAAACCTTTAAATAAAATAGAAATTTTTTGTCTGGCTGGTATTTCATTTTCTCCATTAAATGCAATACAATATACTAAAACTAGGTTGTCCCTTCCTTTATCGATCTGTTTTGGTTTTTATTCAATTATTACCTCATGCTGAAGCCTGTTGGGACAGGATTATGATTCCTTCTCTTTCTCCTATGAGGCTCATGAATGGAAGCCATATGCAGTTGAATTTTTCCCTCTGAAGACAGAGTTCTGCCATGAGTTTCTCCTCCCTCTGCATATTTTTAATAATGTCAATCCATTCTTGTACCTTCGGTGGTTCTGGGGTGAGCCACCTCCTGGTAAGTGCTTTACCAGCAGCTGCCAACAACATCCCTTGAAATGATTTCTGACCATTGGTACGCCTCCCCTTAAGGGGAACCCCTAAAATCATATGCCCGAAGGAAGGAGATGTGTCAACCCCCACCATTCAACAGTATAGATCTTTTACCTCTGTCCAAAAAAATTCTAATTATTAGTCTGTCCCAAAATATATGACGGTGCAAACCGGCCAATCCACAGCCTCTCCAGCAGAGCTCCGAACCAGTAAGGCTGAAGTGTTTGTTTTTTGTAGGGGTATTAAAAAACCTACTTATGAGCTTCCATCTGAATTCTTTCCAATTTTGGGATGCTGACGTATGAAAGACCCCTTCCCAAATCCTTTCCCATACTTGATCTTCAAGCCTGTGGCCCATCTCTGTCTCCCATGCTTTTTGGCATGTGGGGGGCTCCCCCTTCTTACTTTCAGTGTATGCCTTTACCAACTGGGATATTGGGTGCCCTTCCTCTGGGTTAGTTACTGCTTTTATGATCGTGTTTTCTGTGGGGTGCGGGTTCTGTTTAATTTTTTGTAAATTTGTATCTGTATTTAGAAAGGATACCACTTGTAGATATCTGATGAAATGGGATTTGGGTATCCCAAACTCCTGCTGAATCTGTGTTAATGTTTTAATGTGATTGTGGGTTGCAAATTGAGAAAAGTATGATAATCCGTATCTATGCCAGGTGTGAAATGTATGGTCTTGTTGGGGAGGGGCAAAGTCGAGACATGCCGAGATCTGTGTCTGGTTAGAAAGTGACTGTGTTATTTCAAGTTCTCTTTTAATTTTCCCCCATGTCCTATATAAGTGTTATTGCCAGGGATTGGGTAATTTTGCTTTTATTAGAATTTTTGGTGGAGCTGTGAAGTCCACCCTGGGACCACCATCAGTGTTACTACAGTCTTCCATATGTACCCAAACATTACAGGGGTCTTT
Organism: Neoceratodus forsteri; assembly: GCA_016271365.2. Lineage (NCBI taxonomy): Eukaryota > Metazoa > Chordata > Ceratodontiformes > Ceratodontidae > Neoceratodus > Neoceratodus forsteri. Next base: position 1,524,604,721 of record CM057452.1, read on the forward strand.
CCCAAGATATGCTACCCAGGGTGTTATCGCTGCCATTTGATAGTAGAGCTTTAAATTGGGCAGTTCTAGACCTCCCTGAGACTTTGGTCTCTGAAGCATTGTCCGCACTATTCTGTTTTTTTTTTCTGACCCCACACAAACCCATGTAAGGCCTTGTCTAACCTTTTCCAGTCTGTTTTGGGTATGTGGAGGGGCAAAGAACTAAATAGGAACAAAAATGGTGGAAGGATATTCATCCTGATTGACTCTAATCTCCCCATCAGTGATAGGGGCAGAAGGGTCCATCTTTGTAGGTCCTCACATACCATCTTTATTCGTTTACTGTAATTAACCTGATACAGGTGTGCCAAATTTAAAGGGATGTAAATTCCCAGGTATCTGACACTATTTGATGCCCACTTGAAGGGTAGGGCCTGTATTAACTCTGGTGTACGGGAGCCACTTATCAGTAGAACTTCAGTTTTGTCAAAGTTAATCTTAAAGCCTGAAATTTGACTATACTTCTCCAAAATATTTGCCAGGATTGGGTAGGTGACCACTGGGTTTCGTAGATACAACTTCGTATCGTCTGCGTACGGGGAAATGCGGTTTTCTTCTCCCCCTATTTTTATTCCTTCTAATTGGGAGTTTGCCCTGATATGCTCCGCCAATGGTTCCATACTCCGGGCGAACAGCAGTGGTGTGAGGGGGCAACCCTGCCTTGTACCCCTTTGTATTACTATTGTGGCTGAAGTGGTACCATTTACTTTCACCTGGGCAGTTGGCAACCTATATATGGCTTTCACCCAATTTAAAAATGTCCCCCCAAAACCAAATTTGGATAGTATTTCTTAGAGATAATCCCATCGGAGGTGGTAAAACGCCTTTTCAGCATCTGCTGCTATTGCAACTTGTTGGACCTTGGCTTGCTTCCCTATTTGTAGAATATTTAAGCATCTCCTGATGTTATCTTGAAGATGTCTCTGGGGGACAAAACCTGCTTGGTCTGGGTGGAAAAATGCAGGCAATATTTTATTTAGTTTACTGGCCAACATTTTGGTGAATATTTTAGAATCTACGTTTAATAGTGAAATCACCTATAGGAGGCACTATGTTCAGGGTTTTTTCCTTCCTTAGGGGTTACCAATATCAGGGCTTGCCTCCATGTATTGAGAAGGTCATCTATATTTTCACATGAATTAAATAGTTCTGTCAGTAGGGGGGGTTAATGTTTGGTAAAATTCGACTGTATAACCATCCAGCCCAGTAGATTTACCTGTCTTCATCTCTTTCAGGACTGCTGTGACTTCTGCTATGGTGAAGGGGGCTTCTATTGCTATCCTGTCTTCCTCTGACAGCTTGGGTAGAGTGACTTCAGTTAAAAAATTATCCATGTTTTCTTTAACCTGATCAGTGTATATTTCGTCAGAGCACTGAGCAATATAATAATAATTCTTAAACACTTCTACTATCTCCTTTGTGGTATAAACCTCAGTGTGTCTCCCCCCCCCCCCTCAAAGTTTCTTGATGTATCTTTTCGCTTGATGTTTCCGTAATAGGAAGGCCAACAGCCTACCGGTCTTATTGCTGTGCTCGTAGTACTTTTGATTTGTGTACCGTAATTTTCCTTCTACTTGTTTATCTAGTATCTCTTGCAGTTCTTTTTTTACTTTTTGCATCTCCTTCTCTACCTTCCCTTGACCCCCATCTTTTATGTTCCTTTTCTAACTGGGTTAGTCTATACTCCAAAGCAGTTTGTGTTGTTGTTTCAGCTGGGATGAATATGAAATAATCATCCCTCTTAATGTTACTTTTAAACCATCCCAGTACCATTTCCATCCTGTATCAGTGGGTTTATTATGATACTGATAACCTGCAACAGCTGATTAAATCTGCTCTCTGAATTCCTCCCTCTTTAGTAGTGATGCATTGAATCTCCAGATAGTAACTCTATCCCAGTCTCCCCATCTGAAGTTGCAAAAGTACTGCCGCATGATCTGACACCCACCGGGGCTGTATGGTACATTCCTGTATTCTATGTCTATCTACCTGGCTACACAGAAAGAAGTCAGTTCTGGAATACATTCGGTTAGGGCCAGAATAAAAAGTGTAGTCTTTGGTGCCCGGGTTCAAATCCCACCAAACGTTCACCAGAGCCAACTCTCGAATTCCCCCTCTAACCATTCTACTCATATTCTTGTTTGTCATAAAATTATGGGAAGAATGGTCCTGTGTGGGGTCAAGTACATAAATAAAATCGCCCCCGACCAATATCATTATTTCCCCTAACTCTGCTATTTTCCCAAACAGTTTTTTGTATAATGAGGGGTCGTCCTGGTTTGGGGCATATAGATTAATAAGATGTATTTTATGGGAAAACAACTTCCCTGATATTATAACTCCCCTGCCATCTCCCCAAGGCATTTCTGATTCGATTTCTAGGGGGAAACCTTTTCTAATAATTATAGCTGCCCCTGCTCATTTTCCTTTAGGGTGAGAGGAGTTCATCACATGCCCCACCCATGATCTCTTCAATTTCCCATATTCAAGAGGGGTTAATTTTGTTTCTTGTAGGAATCTGATATTTATTTGTAATTTCTGAAGATAATGCAGAATATTCGTCCTCTTAATTGGAGAGTTAAGCCACTGAACATTCAGGGATGCTACCTTTATGGTTCCCATTTATATAATGCCCAGGACGTCCCTCTCATCCTACTTGCCTGTCCCATTAACATTACTATTAGTTTTATTCTTTTCCCTCCCTTGTCTGTTTGCTCCTTGTACATTGTCTGCCTCTTTAGTGAAATTATCCATATTTTTATCAGCCTTCTACAATTTACCTTCTGCACAACCGATGCTTAAAACAAACATTTTGTCCTGTACCTTTAAACTGTACGGTTCAGGACTAACTGTTTATAACAGTGAAATAACCATGAACCTCAAGGTTCTAACCATATAACCTTAAATGAATGCTTCCAAGGTTTAGTTTAAGTTGCAGTGAGTGCTGCGTAGCTTGTTTAGTGACAAGTTGTACCCACCATAAGGTGGGTAAAGAAAATCGGTAGCCCAGAAGCTGAGTGCCACTAGACACAGAGGTCCTCAGCACGCAAACCAGACTAATCTTTTAATTAACTGAAAAGAAAAATGGGAATTTGTGGGGCCACCACCCACATTACTGTTTAGTCACAGTGTTGTAAAAGGAATAGATCCCTCCCGACAGCCTCTTTATATAGTTCCTCATTTATAATACATTATATCTTTTAACACCAGGTCTATGGAGGCCTACTTAAGAAAAGAAAAACAGTCAAGTGGCCTGTGCGTTTAATCCAGGCGTTCACCCTTTAAACTTGGCGGTTAGATCTATAAAAGAGATCCTGAGACCTTAACTTTGCTAGTCACAAAGGTTAGTTATAGTCCTAAGGTTACTATTTCCATGACTGGGAAGAGTTTATCAGATGGGGAGTCCTACCGTTAGGGCTTTGGATGCATTACTGTTGTCATGTCCTAGTTTGTTCTCTCTAGCTAGCAACTCCTGTATGTCTGCACTTAAATGAGAGGACCATGCGACTAATGTGGGTTGTCCTTTGCAGGGCTTGCCGACCCTTCGCCATGCTACCTTCGCTATGCTCTGCTTCAGTGTTATTGCTGGAAAATCGGGAACTCTAAGGCCTTTTTTGCACAGGGTGGGGGCAGCTTCATGTAGAGAGTCAAAAATCAATGGACCTTTTTTCCATTTGCATATGTAAATGAGCTGGGTAAAGCATTTGTATCTTTATGCTTTTTTCTCTGGCTTGCTTAATGATGTCTCGGACTTGCTTCTGTTGATTATTTAAATAGTCCGAGAAGTCCTGATCGAAGGAAAGTCTTTGTCCGTGGAGCAGTACCTCACTCGGTTGCTAGGCTGCTCGTAGGATCAGTTGCCTATCATTGTAATTAAGCATTTTTACAATAATGGAACGTGGCCTTGTGTTTTGTTCTTTTGGCCTGGGGATCAAGGAGCGGTGGGCCCTCTCTGTCACCATTTGATGTTCTTTGGGTAACTTAAGGATTGACCCGATTATATTGAGTATGAAGTCTTTCATAGATGAGTACGATTCCTCCATGCACTTCGGAACACCGTATATTTGGAAATTGTTCCGTCGCGATCAGTTTTCCAGATCGTCTAATTTGATTTGTAGCTCCTTTTTGCGGGTGAGCAGATACAGCAGTGTGCAGTCGTGCTGGCTTGTTGAGTTGGAGAGTTCTCCCACTGCTTGTTCCACTGCTGAAGTTCTTTTATCTATTTGTCTGATGTCTGCCTGAACATCTGCCACTGACGATTCTACCCGGTGTAAAGTTTTAATAATTCCATCAAGTTTCGCCATGACTACATTTTGATCTAGCTGCTCTATCCCCTCTTCAGAGTCAGCCACGCTAGCAACTGGTGATGGCGGATGGGAGTCACCCTGGGAGGTCTGAATCTCGTCTGTCTCCATCAGTATTCGTATTTTGGTTGCCTATGAGATTCTCCCCTTTGATTTTGTCGCCATGGTTCTAAAGTAGTTTCCTGAGTTATTCTTTGCTGTTTTAGTTGTTTTATGTTGGCAAGAGTGATTATTTTTTGTGGCGGTGGTCCACGGAGCGATCGAGGAGATCAGTCGCTCATTTGGTGACATAACCAGAAACCTAGAAGGTTATTTTCAATGTTTATTTTCACTATATTTGCTATTGCTAATGATCAATGAAAATAAATGGAGTGAAAAATAATGGACAGCTGATTGTCTGTAGTACTGAATTGAAGAGTAAGCTATTTGCGCTAATTCTATCAGTTGCAAGTATGTGTAGAAGGTTGACTCCCGCTAAATATAATGGATGCCAATTCAAACTGCTATAAAGTATAGCTATATATATACTGTATAGTATATATATATAGAGAGAGAGAGAGAGAAAGAGACAACATTTGGTATACAAGGAAATAATACCATTGAGGGGTTGAACAAGTCATAATGCTACAAGCCCAAAGAGGGAGTGATCTTTATGAGCTTGTTTGACCTGAAATGGTATTATTTCATGAGTATGCCAGACATTGCCATTTTTTATTTTACATAATGTATTAGGTTGGACACTTTTTGCTGTGCTGGGGGGGGCTTGTTGCATGTTATTAAGGGGCTTGTTACATGTGCTATTAAGGGGCTTGTTATGTATGTAACTAAGGGCCTTGCTACTTGTGTTATTGGGATGGTTTGTAGTGTGATGAGTAATAATGTGTTATACAGTGTAATTAGCTAATTGGCATCATAATACACTCATTGGCTACCATCATATTTGGGAAATATATGATGGCTTTTTCTGTGGGGATGAGGACCCAACCATGCAATATATCTACATTAATCTATCATATATATATATATATATATATATATATATATATATATATATACACACACACACACACACATATATATATATATATATATATATATATATATATATATATCGTAGTGCCCTTACAGAGATCTTTGCCTTGTCCGTATAATCATAAACGTACTGCAAGGCATAATTTAGCGAGTCAAGCACTGTTAATACAGAAGTAAATCTAAATACCACAGTCACTGTATTATAACATAAAATCTCACCTAGAGCCCCTGACAGCACAAGCACAACTTTGAAAAACTATAATTTTGACACATTCCAGTGTAGATTTGGGATATTTTTTGCATTTAGTTTCTTGGTAGAGGAGAGTACAAGAGAATACTGGCTGGGGGGTTAAGCTGGGGATCACTGACGAGGAGAAGGACCTGGGGTAATGGCAACAGGGACCATGAACAATACTGCCCAGTGCAGGAGAGCGGCTGCAAAAGCAAACAAAATTCTGGGGTGCATAGCGAGGGGGTGTTCATCCAGGCAAAGAGAGATGATCTTGCCCCTCTACAGGTCACTGGTAATGCCACATTTGGAGTATTGTGTGCAGTTTTGGAGGCCATAACTAAAGCGTGATATCAGGCTACTGGAGGGGGTGCAGAGGAGGGCAATGAAGATGATATGTGGAATGGAGGGGAGAGACTATGAGAGCAGGCTGGAAGACCTGAATATGTACACCCTGGAGGTTAGAAGGGACGGGGGGACATGATAGAGACATTCAAGCATCTGAGGGGAATCAATAAACATGGGGCAGACAGGGTCTTTAAGCTAAGGAGGGGGAGAGTCACCAGGGGGCACGGGCTAAGAATAGAGGGGGGAAGATTTAGGAGGGAAATGAGGAGACACTATTTCACGGAGAGGGTGGTAGCAAAATGGAATGCACACCAGAATGGGTGGTATCATGTAAATCTGTGAACAGCTTTAAAAGGGCATGGGACAGGCACCAGGGGAGAGTGAGGGTGGGGGAGGTGGGGGTGGCAGTTGGATGACAAAGGGGAGGGGGTGGGGCAGCTGCAAACTAGGGGTGCTAGCTGCACACTCAAGCAGACGTAGACAGACCAGGTGGTCTGTTTCTGCTGGCACATTTGTATGTCTGTAAACCTTTTTTTTTTTTTTAAATGTGTTAATCTGTGCCAGATGCTATGCATATTAACAGTTGGTTAGCACTTTCACATATAAAACTGCTAATAATTTTGGGGGCTTTTTTTTTAACAAATCTATTTGTTGTTACGCTCTTCTTCCGGCACAGCCTACTCACACTCCTGACAGTTTTTGGATCCTACCACTGGCTGAACCAGGCTGCTGAGGGCCCAGGGTCAGTGCAGTTCGGCACCGTCCTTGAGCCTGCTCCCTGACTCGCACAGCAGGACCAGTCATCACCATTACTGCCTCCACATTGAAAGGGACGGGAGCCGGCACTGCTGCCATGATGGAACGCCTCTGAGCCATCATGATACAGAGAAGGTTGGTGTTTGTGTTTCCATATCCCCAGAGCCCCTAACGCTGTTGGCAATGGCAGAATTAAACTGAGTTTCATGTGATATGGCTCCCCATTCCCCTGGGCGATCAGGGGCCAGCCATTCATTGGAAGGACAGAAGAAACTCCCCAGGGAGGAGTGAGACTCCAGCAGTCAGCTCCTCACACCCCTGCCACTCCTGGCTGAAACCATGGGTGCTGGATAGAACACACAGTCCCTCAGGAGAAAAGCAAGTGCCTTAACCACCAAGTTGCCGGGTATCTCTTTTTCACTTATTATAGTTCGGCAACTGTCATTTGACTCTCCAGACCAATCACAGCGCTTCCTTCAGTTGCATGTGAGATGCTCTTATTCGTGTAAGAGTGTCTAAGATGCTGTGCCACAGTAACAGGCTTCATGCTGGCGCTTAGGCCTTCAACATTTAGAAGGAAAAAATAAGCAATTTTTAAAAAAAATAATTAGGGTGATCTATAATAATTTTATGGGTCTGGGTTGGAGGGCCTGTTTGAATGTTGCCATTTGCATCCTTAGGATGATGGAACTGCTTACCTTCGGTTTGCAGTTCTCTTGTCCTAAGAATGTGCAAGACAATACTCATATCCATAAGAGGCCCTCCATCCAGTTCCAGAAACCCTGCAATAACTTGAAATCTGGACCACTGACCCCTTTTATTGGCTCTGGCTGCTTGTCTACACCCGACCACAGAAGCTTTTGTTTATGGCATCGTAATTGTTTCTACACAAAATAAGTTGTGATGTCAGAAGCAGAGGATGTTGATCTTGGGTGTGGACAAGCAGCCAGAGCAGATAACATCTAGGGGCAGTGTCTTGTCTTCATATTAGTGTGCACAATTATAATTTGCCAGGACCTTTCAGGCAACACGAAAAGCCTGACCTTTTTTGTCAGGCATTTGGTAATTCAGTTAACTATCACTGTGTCCAACCCTGTGTCCACCATTCTGCTTTCATCTGCTGCTGAGAATATATTCTGAGATATTCAGAAAATTTTAAAAAGCGTTAGAAACTCTACAGAATAATTATTTCAAGGGTATGTGTATGCTTTAATTTTGTTGCTTATTTTATTTTGTTCTTTCTAGCATCTTGAACTTGGGAAAGGCACTTTAAAAACTAGAAAATAATGTTTTTATTCTTAGTTAGAACAACCAATAGAATCTTCTGACCATTTCCAAAAATAATCTTTTTGCCATATACATTTTTTTTCTTCTTCCCTGTGGCACGAACAGGCAAGGCTCCCTTCTATCCTGTCCTGCTGGTCTCCACCATCCCCAGCTTCCCCAGGACATACCTCTCGGCCCATCTTCCATGGCTTTCCATCTGTAGCAGGTTTGGGAGGGGGAGCGCCTTCCTTCCCACCTGAGACAAGTATCCGGTTCTGGCCAGTGGAGTCCTGGTGGCAAGGCGGGTGAGGGATCGGCGGACAGGGCTTCATTGACGTCTGTCTCTCTGCTATTGTCTTCCGTTTTTTCCCATCCTATGTTGCTGGGTTGAACACAATGTGCATGCATGGAGGCACAGGTATGCCAAACAGACACCGGCACCTCTCCCTGCCGGCAGCTCCTATCCTGCACTACCACCAGGCCTCCACCTGGTGGCAGTCATTTAGTGGAGCTAGCAGTCCACCCACCCTGTGAGAGGAGAGCAGTCCTTGGGATGCTCAATCCTCTCCCTCCCTGGCAACCCCCAGCATTCCATGCTCGTTTCCGAACACGTGTCACTGCCTTGGAGTAAGGTGTGGCATCCAGCGCCTCAACCCTCAGCATCACCGCGCCAGCTTTCCAAAAAATAATCTTACTTAATACGATAGTTTTATAATGTTTGAATCTATGATTTGAAAGCAGTAACATCTGAACTGTTAATCATAAAAACGTCAATTTTTTTTTTAAATGAAAGCTTGAGGTCCGAACAACATGTAAAGACCCTAACAATACAATTCTCTTGTTTTGCTACATACATATACATGTCAATAAAATATATTATAAACAACAGGATTTAAAAAATTTAGTGAACCATTTTATGTTTATTTTTTATATCGATATGAAACATTTCATGTTGTTATATTATCACTATGTGGTCAATGTAGTGGTTTAATTTACTTAGCCGATTCGAAGCTTTCATTTAAAGAAAAATTAAGTCTGTAGCCCTAGTGGTTCCACAGTGATCACATTTTGAAACTTCTAACTTTGCAACTGTTGTGGCTTGAAACTTATTTTTTTTTTTTAATGAAAGCTTGGCGTCCCTCTGTTAAATAAATGTTCTTGTCATATCATTATCATGTACCAGTAGTAATTATGTTGAAGATATAGAAACAGGCAGTTTTCTGTAGTTGTACCGATATATAGGGGATATTCCATGGGTTGATTGCAGATAAGCTTTTTGTTCACTCAGGAATGTTAAAAGAGTGCTGCCTGCCAACGACTGGCAAAGTCACGAGTTCCAAACTGCATTGTTGGGATCATGAAAGAGTGAATAAAAAGCTTATTTGTGATAATCTTATGGGATGTCTTACATGTACACCATGGGCAGGTGGGTTATGTTGTTAGTCTTTTCACTGCTCAGTGCATTAACAGGGAAGTTGTTATTTTGGTTCTCCCTGAGCATTGCCGATGCTGAAAGTTCACCATCAGGGCCGCAGTAATGGTGGGGTAAGTGGGTAAGTTGTCCGGGGCCCCGAGCTCAGGAGGGGCCCTCCTGAGGAGCTGGCATTGCCTCTGTCATTAGCTGGTTTGGGAAACGCGGGCCTATTCCAAGTGACTTGTCCGGGGCCCCAGGATTCATAGCTGCAGCCCTGTTCACCATATTAACCAGTATTAATCTGGGAACCTTATCCCTATTGGTGGGTTGTAGAAGCAGCGTGCTTTGTCCTACTGGTTATGGCAGTGTGTATTTTATTGATCCTGGTTGGTCGAGGAAAGCAACTGTGAAAGGGCTGTTGTAGAAATAAAAGCTACAGTGGAAATAGCACGGTATTTCCCCCGTAGCTGGATAGCAAGGCAAATTAAAAAAATTTTATTTACCAGTGTTATTCATCACTCCCATGGTCTTACATATACAGGTATTTTACATCCCGACAGAGATGTATATTTTTTTAAATAAATGTTACGATACTCTTTTTCCATAATGATAAGGTATGACAATATAGTTTCCTGATATTGACATGGAAAATGTTTTGATGGTTTTAAAAAAAATAATTTTTTGCACGTGTTTTGATTTTGGTATTACACCCAATAATTTAATTAGTATCTACAGAAGTGTAGTACCCATAAAAATTCATCTTATGTCTTAAAGAGCAGCTGACATGTTCTTACGATTTGGGCATACAACTGATTACTGGGAGTTGCCTGCCCGATAAACTAAATGAGCTGCTTTAAAAAAAAATGTAAGCAGTTTAAAGGCATTAATTTTAAAGTAAACGTGTGATATATATAAATACCACTTTGGGCTCCGTAGCGCGTGACCCTGGGGCGGCAGTAGCCCCTCTGTGTAAAAAAAATAATTTTTCACTCACTCAGTAAAGTGTAGGAAGGGATCGTCATTCAGTCCAAACTGTGAGCCAGCCGATCCCTTCCCACTTCCTGGTATGCCTGCTCTGCCCCCGTGCTCCCCAGTATTTTGATGTTTAACCAGGGAGAGTGTGGGGACACGCCTCATACAAGTCTGTGGGGCTTAGTGTCAAAGCGTTTTACAACGCCCGGTGTACTTTGGATAAAACTGAAAGCCACCACTCAACTAATAGGGTCCTATTGGTTGAGTGGTGACTTCAGTTATCAAAGATACAAAGTGCCATAAAAATTTTTGATAATTAAGCCCCATAGACTTGTAGGACGCACCCCACTCTCCTGGTAAACGTCACAAAACGGGATAGCGTGGGGATGGAGCAGGCATACCAGGAAGTGGGAAGGGATCATCTGGCTCACAGTTTGGACTGAATTACGATCCCTTTCCACACTTTACTGAGTGAGTAAAAAATAAACATTTTTACACAGGGGGGCTATTGCCGGCCCAGGGTACTGGGCTATGGAGCCCAAAGAGGTACATCACAACATCTCTTTATTTAATGTAGTTTGCCCTGCTCGTAACTTCCGCGTACGAGCCGAACAGCCACCAAGCACTGCAGCCCTGCTCCAAAAAACAACACTTTGATGCTGTACAGTAGGAAACAGGGCTGCAGACACTCTGTGTTGTTACTAATAGAATCAGGGAAGGGAGCTGTCTAAATGTACAGATTAGCTTTGCAGGCAGTTCTACATGTATGGGGCTAATAATATTTATTTAAAGTTGATAACCGGGAAAGGCACACAGAGCTGAGGCTCGTTTCCAAGCGCGACCTGGGGCAGGGGAGAGGGACAAGTACACAAAAATAGTACAAGTAGTTATGATAGCACAATTGGTGAGGAGAAGCCAACAATTACAATGTACAGTTAATTACAAGGATGGAAGTAATATAGTATTCAATATACAGGATTATACAGCAAGTCAGTTAATACATGGCAAAAATATTGTTACAATATACAGAATTTACATCATCAACCATAGCTGCGCACTTCAAGAGGTAGTATTGTGTGCAAAGGCCAGGGGAGTTAGGGTGAGGGGGAGCAGAGACAAGGAGGTAGGGGGAGTTGTCTGAAGTACCTCTTTAGGGAAGTTGCTGTTGGCAGACTGTGGACAGAAAGAGGAAAGCTATTCCATAGGGCAGGGAGCCGGTAGGCGAAGGCAAGTTTTCCTGAGAGTGAGTGAGGTTGGGGCAGAGCAAAGGAGCGTTGGTCACGTGAACGCAGAGAGTAACCCAGGTTTGGGGCTGGGGAGATTAGGGAGGAGAGGTAGGAGGGAACGGTATTGTGCCAGTATTTGGCTATGAAGGAGGCATAGTGCTCAAGGCATCGATAGGTGAGCGGAGGGAGAGATGCCATATGGTAGAGAAGGCAATGGTGTGTGCGGTAGGGGCGATTAGTGGCAAAATGGCAGAATGCATGAAATAAGGGGCCCCAACCTGGAGAGGGCAGATTTAGGAGCTGTGCTGTAAACCACCTCAGCGTAGTCAAAGGACGGGAGGATAAGCTTGGAGATTATTTCCAGTCTGCTAGGGATGGAGAGACAGTCCTTGTATCTATATAGTAAGCCTAGTTTAGGGTGGAGCTTTTTGTGCAGAGCGTCAAGATGGACAGAGAAGTCTAGTTTGGGGTCTAGCCAAATGCCCAGGTATTTGCATGAGTCTACGGTCCCAATTTTTGTACCATCTAGGGCAGTGGGGGGGGGACTGGGACAGCTTGGCCAATTTCTGGGCAGTGCTGAAAACCATGGCGACTGTTTTTGAGGTATTGCACTTCAGTGATTTGGCCTCAAACCAGCGCAATAAGTTTGTGAGGTCATCTTGGAGAATAGGCTTCAGTTGTGTGAGGGTAGGGCCAGATGCAAAAATAGCTGTATCGTCTGAATACATTTGGGCGTGTGAGGCAGAGCAGACAGATTGTAGGTTATTTACAAATATGGAGAAGAGAGTGGGGCCGAGGATGGAGCCCTGTGGTACTCCAGCTTGAATGGGGAGGGGGGGGATGATTTGGTGTCACCCAATTGCACGTACTGATATCTATCAGAGAGGTAGGCCTTGAACCATTCAGTAGCTGAGAGAGAGAGAGAGTCCAAGGGAGGAGAGGTCGATTAAGAGGACTTTGTGGGCAATTGAATCAAAGGCTTTGGCCAAGTCTATGAAGATAGCCAGGGTCAGATGGCCTTTGTCCATTGCAGTATGAATATGATTGGTAAGACAAAGAAGGGATGAGGAAGTAGAGTGGAGACTCCGAAATCTGGATTGATACGGGGTGAGTATGTCGTTAGTGGCCAGGAAGGAGTTCAGTCTTTGGAGACTAGAGATTCTAGGATTTTTGAAAGCGGGGAGAAGCGAGATGGTCCTGTAGTTGCCTGGAATGGAGGGGTCACCTCCTTTATGGAGGGAGATTATTTTAGCTAGTTTCCAGGCCTTGGGGGTTGAGCAGGTTATGAGAGAGAAGTTAAAAAGGTAAGTAATAGGCTGGACTATGGCAGGGACAGAAATGTTTAGGAGGTTTGGGTTGAGGCCATCAGGACTCTGCTTGGAGGGGTTTAGTGACTTCAGAGCCCACAGTACTTCTGTCGGTGTGATGGGGGGAAGGTGTAACAGGTGCTGGGTGGGGGCATGGGGCATTGGTTGGTCCAGACGGGAGACATGGGGTGAGGATCAGGTCAGGGAGAAGCAGGGGAGGAAGCCAGGGGACTCGAGGGAGGGGGAAGAGGAGAACAGATCACGAGTTGAGTGTTGGGTGCATCTGGGAGGGTAAATGGGGAGGGTTAATCGGAAGGGAGACCGCGGGTGGTGAAGAATTGATTTGTGGTGGAGGTGGCAGATCCTGGATGCTCTCAGATGGTAGTTTGGATGGGGAGGAGAGAGGAGGAATTTAGTAGGAGTGGAGAGTCTTCCAGAACGCTGCTGGGGCGGCTGTCCTCTAGCTGTGATTTAAAGAAGTTAGCTTTGGAAGTGCACAAAGCCTTGGTGCAAGCATTCTGTAGTGCCCTGTAGTTTTGGAGGTCAGAGTTGTTTAAGGAGGCTTTCTAGACTCTCCAGGCACGGTCTCTTGATTTAAAGAGTTTTACCAGGTTGGGAGAGATCCAGAGAAAGTATCTACGTCGGAGTTGAAGCCTTTTTGGTGGGGCATGGTGGTTCCATATATTCAGGAAGGAAGAGCTGAAGGCTGCTAGAGCCAAGTCAATGTCAGGAGCAGTGAAAACTCCAGAACAGTCAGCCATGTGGAGATCAGCTGTGAGGGCACGCTGGTTCAGTGACTTTTGGGGTCGAACCACATGTACTTGGGTGGTGCAGGGGAAGGGCGGGATTTCCTTCGACAGTGGGTGATGCAGGGGGTCACTGAAAGCGTCGGGCAGAGTACAGGCTGATGAGTATTTATGGGGATGGGAAGATAAAATCAAATCCAGTGGTGAGTGGTTTGAGAGGTTTGGGTTAAGCCTGGTGGGATCTGTTATAAGTTGGGTGAGGTGGAGGGCCTCTATAGTTTGAGTGTGTATTCGGGATTGAGGGGCAAGCCAATTAAGGTTGAGGTCACTCATAACTAGGAGTTCTTCAGATGTGGTGGTGGAGGTGAGGGAGGCCAGGTTAGAGATAATAGATAGAGGGTTGGCCTTTGGGAAGAAGTAGCAGACACCGAGAAAGAGAGGAGCGGATGCTGAGAGCACCAGCTTGGTGAGGAGGAGCTCGTGGGATTTGGGGGTGACTTCCTTGTGGATGTTGGAGGCATATAAGGACTCATGGAAGTAGGTGGTGACCCCCCCTCCATGTTTGCCCCTGTCTTGACAGAGCAGAGAATGGCCAGGGATAGATATCTGGGAGTCAGGGACTTTGGCGGAAAGCCAAGTCTCAGAGATGCAGTGGATATCCAGGGAGTTTTGGGATATCCATGCCTTGATATGGTCCAATTTGGGCAAGAGACTCTTGGCATTTATGTGGTAAATGCCGAGGCCGCTGGACGGGTGGGACCTGGAGGCTGGGCTAGAGGGACCTGGATTGGGTTTGACATGTCTTGTCCAGCCAAGAGTAGCAGGATGAGGAAAGGAGCGAGGTATTTGGGTAGGGATTCCTTTCTGAGGAAGCATGAGGGGCTGAACTGGGGTTTAAGGGCCTGAAAGGGTGGACTGCAAGGAAGGGAGGAGGTATGGAGTGGGGAAGACAGGGTGTCTCTGGACAAGGGGACTAGTGTAGGAGCAATGAATGGAGGGGTGATTGGAGAGGGATGGAGGAAAGATGCATTGATCGAGGAGGGGAAGGGGGGGTGCAGACTGACTGGGACCTGGGAGTTGGGAGGTGAGACTAGCCAATAGAGAGAGAGAGAGAGAAGAATGAGGAAAAAGGAGAAGCATTATGATCTGTGTTTGATGAGATAGGAAGGCAATCGAGCACAGTGAGAGCCAGTAGGCATTAATGAGATTAGGCTGTCAACAGGGGATGGAGAGATCAGAGTGCATTTGGGGGCAGGGGTGTGGAGGTGAAGTGTTTGAACGGAACACAGATACTGCACTTCTGACTTGGCCCAGTGGTTAGAGTCACCACTTTGGGAGTGAGAGGTTGGGGGTTCAGATCTGGTGCGAGGATGTGAAGGCAACCCTTGTCGAGGGTGGAGACGTTGGAGTTGAGCTCTGCGGTAGGGTGCTGAACTGATGAGTGTTAAAATAATTATGCTAGCTCTTTAGTGAAGTTAGGGAAAGCGCAACAGTGACTCCTAGTGGCCTAGGGGAATAACCTGCAGATCGCAAATACAGGAGATAGTTTCTGGCAGGTCGATCATGTGACATAGTCATGTGATCAAGGCTACCTATACAAGTAGAGTTTAGCTTGGGGTGGGCGGGGCAGTCACCGCACATGTGTGGCGATGGGCTAACACAGGCTGATCTGCTTTCAGCTGTGCCCCATACCTTCCGAGGGCGGTCAGCCAGAGGCTCAATCCGGGACCTGTGCTGGTCCTGCTGGGTTGAGGGAGCGCCAGAGTATATACAGGCTGTGTATTATTAGCCCCATACATGTAGAACTGCCAGCAAAGATAATCTTAGTACATTTAGACAGCCCCCTCTCCCCCAATCATATTAGTAACTATACAGAGTGCCTGCATCCCTGTTCCCTACTGTGCGTCACGAAAGTGCTGTTTATTGGGGCAGGGCTGCAGCACTCAGTGGCCGCTGAGCTCATACACAGAGGTTATGATCCAAGCAAACTAACTTAAAATTAAAGGCTATAAGCTGCTTACAAATATTTAAAACAGCTCATTTAGCTTATTGGGAAAGGAACTCCCTGGAATGAGTTGCCTGTCCGGACCATGTCAGCTGCTCTTTAAATCGTGTGGCAAACATTCCAGTCTCTACCTAGCAGTACCAAAAGTGCTGGAAGAGAATAAAGGTCCCATATTTATCTATCATTTATTTTATTTATTTGTAATTTTTTACCAGGAAAGGCTCACTGTGTACAGTATGTCTTGGGGGGTTAATGTTTGTCAGTACACTGAGGAAGATCCCTTCTCTCACAAATCAAATGACCGGTATGACAAGTACGCTGCCAATATGTTTTGCAGCAGAAAGAGTTGACTTTGGTGTCACTGTATGAAAAGATCAATATTGAATAGAGTTTGCTACAGGAAAAGGAGTATAAATCTTTGCTGAGGTCGACTTTTAATGACCTTTGGAAAAATATTACATGGCTTTAGTGAGTAGGGTATGAAATCCTGCGAAGTTAATAATGTCTTCTTTAGTGTCTTTTTTTTCTTTGTATTATTTATATTACTGTTGTATTTCTGCTGTTTTCTTTTTTGATTTGTTGCTGTTGTTTAACTACTTGATTCGAATGCATCTGTATTGATTCTCATCAGCTTACTTTCTGTACTGCAGCATGTTATGAGTTTCCTTTCTTGATATGTTAATTAAGCAATAAGGCATGACATGGGGTGTGTTATGATGGGTAATGGCCCACCTCGGGTGGGTTGAAGCACGAGGTGAAGCAAAGTGCTCCACCACCTGAAAAGGGCTGCCAGATAACCATGACACCCTCCCTGAAGTGCCTTGTTGTAATTATGAAATGGGTCTTTTTTTAAGTAAATTGGATGCATTTTTTAAACGTATTTTTGTTGACCTACTTTCAGCAGGGCTGTTGTGCTGGGACTAATGGTCCAGCTGAAAGTACCTCTTGGCCAATCAGGAGCCAGCATTCTTTCCTTTTTTTTTATTTTTATTTTTATTAAAATTTCCATTACAATGCAACAGAGTTACATGACATTCTCTCTTTTAGAATGACATAAAGAGTATAAAACGGAATAGTGAGAATTACAGTATAGGCTTTACCCACACACAAAAAAAATACAGCTCTCACTTAGATATACACTATAAGGAAAATAATTTGAGAGTTCTGCTCCCTTGTAGGAGTTGGGGAAACGGTTGGGAATAAGAAACAAAATATTGTAATGAAATTAAAGTAAAGTAAGCATTGCATACAAATCCTAAACCAAAACCATCCCATGTCCCCCTAAATTCTGAAAACCATCCCATGTCCCCCTAAATTCCGAAACTGGTGGGGTAGCATAGTAAACGTTTCCTTAGGTAACTGATTAACCCTCCGTATGCAATAGTACACTGTTCTACAAATTCAAAATAAATATTTACATTACAAAGAGAAATATATGGCTCAAAAAGGAGGTAATAGATTAAACCCCCTCCTTGTTGTAACCAAACCTCAACATTTTGCTACCAGCCAAACTAGTCATAAGGCACAATATGGAATTGCCCCCACAATACTCCAGATAAGAAACTAGCGGCACAAATTCCAACTTAGCACAGTCAGAAACAAACAGAGCTTAAGAGTCTTTTCAGGGAGTCTCTACCCAACAATCGGGGTCATCTGAATCAGGGTCTCTTCAAGGTGGCAGACCATCGATAAACCTTTCCACTGCATCAACGTCTGTGAAAACATAACGTTTACCTTTGAAAGTAAGGTGCAGTCTAGCAGGGGAAAAATAAGTTGGCAGAGATACCAAATTTGGCCAGATGCTGTTAGAATTTCAACAGATCCTTCCTCCGGGGTCTGAGTGCAGGAGGCCACATCTGGAAAAAATGATAACTTTTTACCCTGATAGAACACATCACGCTAATCCCTTGCTGCAGCTAATATCTGTAAGCGTTCTTCCCACGAACCAACAGTCACAATTATGGTCGCCTGCCTTTCTGTGCCCTCCGGTAATTTTCCACAAGGTGGTAAGTGGAAGATACGAATAATGGAAATGGCACCTTCATCCAGACTCCGCGATTCCTTTAATAGGGTCAGGAACACCTCCTTCAAATCTTTAGCTTCTATGGATAGTGGAAATCCCACTACCTGAATGTTTACCATCCGAAGTTGGTTTTCCAGGGTTTCAGCTTTTTTTTTAACAGAAGTTTTGAGTCCCATTGCCTGTACTGCCACAAAGCACTCCTGACGAGTCGAAAGCTCTTCCATAGCTTTGGAACACTCCTCCCTGCCCTCTCTGTGCTTCGCCACTCATTGATCCATTGCAGCCAAGAGTTATTTGTGATATTTACTTTTTCTTCAACCTTTTGTAATATTGCAGAAATTCTGTCAATTGCAGGATCTTTCGAGATTACTGATGGTGCAGTTGCTGAGACATTAGGCTTCGGGAGTAAAAAATCCTCCACCGATTTCGAGGAGGAAGCGGCAGATTTATCTGCTTTTTTGGACCCATTTTCTCCAAGGGATTGTCATGATTAGATTCAAAGTAGAAATTAGCCATTCTAGGTAGAAAAATTGAGAATTTCAGCCACCATTTCTCAAATGAACAGGGAGCTCCACAAAAACATGTCTTCTCAGTGTGCTGGCTAGCTCCACCCCCTGCCAGCATTCTTTCTACCTATTTCGTAATAAAGAATCCCCCTCTCTTAGAATAAGTGCCACGGGATCTTCAACTTCTACTGGTGTAGTCAGCCACCAGAGATGGGCAGAAGGGGCGTGGGTTTAGCATCTCATCTGACGGATGGCACCTCAACTGTGCAGCACCCCCCTACTGCTGCAGTGCTGTGTTCGTTTTTGGTATTAGCCTAAGTTCCTGGTGCAGGGCTAGAATCCACAGCCTTTTGATATTCTGGCCCCAGAGACAAGCGTGCAACATACTGAGCCACAGACATAAAAAAGGGAAGCCGGAAAAAAATTCAGTGTGACGTGAAATGTGTGTAAAAAATGTTTTTCTTCTGTTTCCCCAGAGACGTGAGGGTCTCTTTAAAGTATATGCACTAATGGCCACAGAGGCTACTCTTACTGCCCCTAGGCTGGAGATAAAATTAGAACGTATAGGAATTTTGGACTGATATATAAGTCTGCAGCATAGCAAGGGTTTTTAAGAGTCGGCTCATATGCATTCTTTGGGTATGAGAACGCAAACTATAAATGAGCGGTTTTGTTACCTTAGAATGTGAGGCCACCCTTACTACTACTGTAAGATTTGCCTCAGCAGCTGTATTAATATATTGATGGAGGTCAATCAGTAATATAGTAAAACATTTTTAAAAAAGTGTCCGAAATGCAGCAGTATCTGGTGCTCCCTATGAGAAGCTGTATGCAGAAGAAGGGCATTTCATGTGTAGGGGAAAATGTTACTCTTGTTGGTTGGGAGTGTTCCCTCGATCCATAATACTGTAGAGAAGGCTTCATGTCATGCAGAATGCTGGCACTGCTGGCCAAGTCAGGATATCTTTGATCTCTCTGATGCACAGGCTGTTTATGGATTTCCACGTGGCAAGCTAGGAGGGTGTTGGACTCGCACCTTGCAGAGTGCTCTTGCCTCAAAGATGGGTGAGCACTGGAGGAGAGTGGAGCACTACACAGTCAGCTGACACTGAATTACTTACAGAGATCTTGGCAGAATGAGGTCTATAGGAAAAATGCAGCCGAGAGTGTGGAACAGTTACTGTAGCAGTAAAATCACTGTTCATAGCAAAACGAGACACAGGAAATCATGAATTCCTCAACTCTTCCTGGTGTCAAAGTAGTGTGACAAAAATGCTATCTTAGTAACTCTGGCTTCTGTTCTTGGTTTTGTTGTCATAGTACAGTATATGGGACTTGGGAACAAAGCATTGTCTTCTGTGGAGCAGCCTTGATCTTGTTACGGCCTGATGGTGTGCTAGGTACTGCAGATGTAGATCTAAACCTGAACAGCTACAAATCCCAGTCTTTATGTTAACGGCTGCCAGAGATCTTGTGAGCTGCTAGTGCAGGGAATTCATCAGTCTGGTTTATGTGAGAGCTGCATGCAACACATGCTTCGTGCATTGCCGTAATTCAAAAGGGAAAGGTCATACACTCGCACACAGCCCATGTGAGGACAGCCTAGCTAACGGGATAGCCACACTCTCCAGATGCTGCTGATTTGCACACGCTAGTGCTTTAGAGCTGACAGGACTTCTCCTTAAGGAGCTTCGGAAGGGACCTGTCGACAGCCCAGCTTGTAAACGGGGTTAACAAGAAACAGATACTGTATATGAGCAGTAAAATAAGATCAGCAATACTGTGTCAGTGCTAAGAGCAGTGGGTGTTAAAGACATCTTGAGTTATTTATTGTAGAATCGAACCATGGTACTTTTCCCATCAGGTCTCTGCATACTATATGTTGACCCCTCAGTGTTGCTAGTCAGCTGCAGGGCACTCTATGATCCAAAGAACTTCATATATCTGTGTAGCTTATGTGATGCATCTTCACCGCTGGGTCTGAAGGTTATAGGTTTTTGACCCACATTAGGAGTTGGGGCATACACATGTCATTTAGGCAAATTCTATTAAAATAGCTCTGGGCATGGGGGATGCAGAGATTATTACATCTCTGTACATATGGGTAACAGTCAGGAAGGGGCAAAGGCGCATCAGTTCCTGTGTGGTTAGCAGCATGATCTCGGGGAGGAAGGACCTCCATACTACAAGATGCCGACTGCACCGGAGATTTGGGCATCTTTTACAAGTGTTGTGGTAAAAAAACACTTCTCTTAATACTGTTCCTCGGGATATGAACTGAAGCCCCAATCTTTGCAGCGATCAGGGCTTCATCAGTGTCAGTAGAACTCCTTTAACTTCCTGTGCTCCCAGGATGCACCTGGAAAGAAGCCTCAGCTTACTGTATCTTTCCTGGCCAAAAATTGTATAAAAACAAAAACAAAACAAAAAAACTACCAGTACCTAAGTCATTGTGTAAAAAATCTTTTAGGATGGGCTGCTGGATGGCTCAGTGGTTAGTGCTACATGCTCCCATTCTGGTATCCTGGGTTTGAAAGTGAGCCTAGGAAGCCGATCCGGTGGTCCAGAGGGTAGATCATCTGGTTCTATCGCTCTAGCGACGCTTTCGGTGAGCCAGGGGGCTTGCCTCTCCCATAGGGGTGCGCTACCAGCATGTGAGGCCACATCGAAACATGGCCAGACATTGGGGAGTTAGGCGAAGGAGAGAACAATGGAAAAACCCTGCCGGCAGGATGACGCCTGCCCACCTGCTGCAAGCCCTGCACTAACAACTGGGCTGTGGCTCCACATCTGGATTGGGTCATTGGGGAGGCGGGAGGAGGGCCCTCCTTCACCTGACCCTGCCACAAAGGGTGATCTGTGGAGATCAGAGCCAAGATAAAATCTGGGGATGTGGGAGATGTGGCTGGGTGGACTGGGGAGCTGAAGGGGGGCTGTTGGCGAAAGGGGGTGTAAAATGATGAAACAAAAAATGCTGTGAGGTACATTGTGTATGACAGAAGTAGTACAAACATGATTCTGTACAATTTGATTTAGTTCCATTCTGCTCCTACTACAGTATACTTTTTAGTGACTTGGCACCAGTGAAAAATGCCGCAGCAAATTGAAGCACCCCTTTGTCTTACAACACAAAGGGGTGCTTCACATGGGATAATTCCCACGTGGCATAGGCACGTGGGAATGATCAAGCTGGGGTGATATGGGGGGAACTTGTCGTAGCATCTAGGGTGCCTGAAGCATTGGAAAGAGTATACACAGAGCAGACTGGATGGGCCACAAGGCCCATATCTGCTGACAACATCTATGTATCTGTGTATAAGAACTGCCCAAGTTCAGTGACTTAAGTCTGGGGCACAACCTGCATATTGTTTTGCAGCCTTTCTTCAAGTGCAAGGAGTTTATTTACACTCTGGTGTTTCTGCTAATCATGACTGTAGTTCCTTGGAGTTGCATGCCGTGCTGGTCCTACTTTGTGTGAACTCTCTGCTAGGGCTGTCATGGTAAAGTGGAATGCTGGTACAGCTTGGTCTGAGAGGCATGATTTTGTGCGGAGCTACTCCTGAAACTGATAGCATGGGTGGGTCCCGTCACCCACGTTACCCAGTTGATGAGAAACCGTGATTTTCAGCTTTCATTTCAAAAGTGTTGTGTGTGTGGGGTGGGTGATTCTGAAATGTCTGCAAGACCTGTTCATAATATACTGTAACTAAAGCACTGCAAAGTACTGGTATATTGCAGAGTGCTCCAGATCTGTTTGTGCTTTTCTTTGCAAAGAGCCAGTCCTGGGGGATACAGCAAAGTGAATAACTGCAGAAACAAACTGTAGGGGAAAAAATCCTGTTTTTATTTTTCAGGTGAGGGAATTTCCCATTAAGAAGTACCTACAGCTTCAGTTTTGCAGTAGGATGCACAGCTCAGTTATGTCAAGCCTCCATTCACCGCTGTTCCCCTGAGGAGAGTTTTCAGAAGTGTTGTCTCGCACTGAATGCTGCTGACTGCCACATTTTATTTACAATCCTGACAACATGCCCCAGGCGTATACAACTCAAATCCCGAATCCCATCACTTAACTTTGAACCACTTCTCTGTCTTCCCTTTTATTTTTATTTGTGACGCTGAACCATGCACATTTTTCATAAAAGAATGTTAATTTTGTTTTTGTTCTGTTTATTTGTAAATTGTGATCAGGAAAGTCACACTGAGCTGTGACATCTCGTGTCCGGGTGCGTCCTGGTGGTTGGGTTTGATTGACCTACTTCATTGATGGGGGAGTGTTGGCCTCGATCCTAGGGAAACTCCCCGGCTCTGTTTTAGGATCCAGTATTCATTTTCAGAACAGTAAGGGTTATTTGCTTGGCGGGGTATGTTTGGAAGCAGGCGGCTTTGGTGAAAGCATTGTTGGAATCCCCTTTTCTTCATATGTGGTTAAAATGTTGTATATCAGCTTTGGAGGTGTGGATCAAGCAGTAATCAGAATTGGATGGAGAAATTTAGCTATTTGTGAAAATATGGTTAGTAGATACCAGTCTATGGTGCTGCCGACACGACTGCACGCAAAAAAATTCACTTAACCCTGAATAAAGCCTGCAGACTGATTACTGGTGCCCCCAGGCTCACACACACCTGTCAGCTGTATGACGAGGCTAAACTCCTTACCCTGGATGAACGGCTCCGATATCAAACCTGCCTCCTCACAAAAAAAACCCTACTCAGGCTCTCCCCTCCTGGGGTGACGGCATCCATCCACCGGATCCCACCCACTATTGCAACACGGTCATCCAACAAGACCACTCTAATGGTCCCCAGATCAAGAACCAGACGTGGCCAGAGGTCCTTCTGCTACAGAGCCCCATCCTGGTTTAACTCTCTCCCTGTGCCCATCACCAATGCCACCACCATCTTCAAGTTCAAAACCACCCTTCGAAACCAACTCATCAACACTCGTAGCTGCTCCTGTCTCTGAAGGCAGCCTCCACCTCTACTTCTCATGACAAGGCCCACCGGGCAGCTCTCCACCTAGCCCACCCCACCACCTCTTCCCGGCACTGCATCTATGTCTAACCTGGCCAGTGCCTGCTGTTTTATGGTATGCCAATTAGATTGCTCAATTTTTGATACCAACTTGTGTATCACCTGTCTCAATTACTTGTACTCTGTAACCTAAATGTATTTTGTCTGACCTCAGTGTGACGTGGCGCCTCTGATGAACGCCTATTTTTAGCAAACCTGTGCTATGTAACCTAAAACTCTATGTATGTCTTAATGTGACGAGGTACCTTTGGAAACGAGCCTCTGGCTCAAAGGTTGTAAACTGATTTCACAAATAAATAAAATAAATAAAAATAAATAAATAGATGGACTAGTAGGGCCCTTACTAAATTACATAGGGTGACAATAATTAAAACTTTTTTATTGCTCCTTCTTCCTCTTAGCTATGCTTTTCTGCCTGCTGCACAATTGGAAACTAGAATTTACAGTTTTTTTTTCAGATGTTATGGGGAAACCTGATGAACTCAGTAAAATGGAATTTTACTTATTTGGATATACAACAGGGGAAGAGATCAAAATGGTGAACCTTTTTAGTATTTTTGTGTGTTAGTATTTTTTTCTGCTTTATCTGATAGTTAAAAGATTTGGGTTCTTTGGGTGTGGCCCTGTATTGGAGTTTAAGCTAACTTTTGGTAATGGTATGGAGGCAAATACTGTCATTTTGAGAAAAAGGCAGGTACTGTACCTTATTACATAGAATCCAGCCTTTTGATGCCAAAATGAAAGAGGGAAATTGGCGTTTCACATGGCCTGGCAGGCTGTTGGTAAAGTTATTTATGCACATATTATGGAGGGTGAATTCTTTGCCACTGTAGCCTTGCCAAGGTGTTTGTTCTTCAGTACTCCAGCCCAAGATTTCCAATATTTTATTAGTGACTTGGTTGCCTTCCCAGGTTTAGGATAATACTTGACTGCATTTGCATGGACGCCTTGGGGTGAAAGGTAACCACAAAAACAAAGTGTTTATAGAATGGGTTAGCATTAGGTTGGGTGTGAAGGTATAGGGGAAACTGTGCAACATCTATTTTGGGAGTGCTCTTATGTCTGGACTTTTTGGACTGCGAATTGACCGTGGAATGGAGTGAACCAGCTGTGGCCACAGTCTCATATGAGGTACTTTTTTTTTTTTTTCTTTCTTGTGACAAGTCTCGGCTTTTCCAGTTCAGAGCGGGAGCCTTTTTTCCTTCACCATATATTTTCTGTTCCTGAACTGTCCCAGCTAGCCCCTTCTGATTGCCCCTCTCAGCCTTGTCACCTACACTACCTTCTCCTGGGAAGTATCCCCCACTTGCCCATGACCATTGTGCGATGGGTGAGTGCTGTGGTCGGAAGTGCAGAGCCAGTGTAGGTGTTGCCATCATTGTCATTCTACCATCTCAGGGCTTTTTTCCAGCCTTGTTTCTCATACATAATAATAGAGAAAACTAGTGGTGTAATCATCACAAAATGTCTCACTGTTTCTTTCCTGATATTGGTAGCACCTACGCATCATCCAGCCACCCATGATTCAGTAGTCTCCTCCCACTGCACTATGGCTGTGTGTGGTTAGTTGTCAGACTGTATGTGGGGGTGGTCCCACGGTTCTGGATGGATACAGTGGGTGTAGTGTAAGGCCTGTAACCAAACGTGTGCAGAGACACTAACTAAGATGATGGACAGTCAGTGTTTCACTTTTATTGTGAAAAAGGAAGCAGCAAAACAATCATCTACGTGATCTACATGAGCAAATTCTGCAAAAGGTGACAGGGTTACAGTTTCTGTGTAAAGAGGAGAATTTATTACCCCAAGGCTGATACATCTCACCCACAGTGTCCATTTATTATCCCAAAAATATTTTCTGATGTCTCACAGTGTGCTTCACAATGTACATCTAATAAATCTTTCACTGTGCCCACAATTTCTCCCAGATCAAAACCATTCGCAATTTAAAGTACTTTATTACCAGCTGATCCCAGTCAAATCTGAATGGGTCAGAATCGGAACATGAAAAAGTACTAAAGAAATAAGGACTTGTTCATTTTGCATGTTATTTAGAGCTTAGAGGACAGGAATTATTGGGTGTTTAGAACACTCAGAGGTAGCAGAAGGAGGTGAACTTTGCCAGAAGAACAATGTGTAACCTCCTTGAAAAGGATACATAGCGAGAGAAAATGTCCAAACTGTTACATTTTTTTTTTTTGCTTCCTTGTAACATACACTCTAAAGTCACGGATCCAGAGCACAGCATTATGGGAAGCAGTATGCACATCTTGGTGCTGGCTGGACTGACAAAGACTTACTAACCTGCCCTACACAAGGATTTGCAAACTTTTGCCCATAATATCTTGCACTGGGTTTAAGGCTTTAGAGTATATGTGTGTGGGGTGGGAGAGAGAGAAACTGGAATGTAGCAGGTCTTATAAGTAGCAGTCGAGATTGTCTGACGGTGTAGCATGCCGTGATTTTTCTCTACTGTGTATTTGCATATTCATTTGGGGTTGCTTCCATAATTACAGCTCTCTCTGTCCGCCTCTCATTTACTCAGTTATGGATTGTGGGAATCTGAAACACCACCAAATCTCTGTCTGAGAGTAATAATTTTCTGTAATTTCTTTACAAATGCAAAAGAAAAATTGGCTCAAAGAACACAGTTTTGTGGCTTGGTGGCTTGGTTTGGAAGAGCAATGCCCTAGCTAGTGAACAAGATAACGAAATGCATATTTTTCTGCTGCTAGGAAGAAATGTACAGTAGAAATTAACAGGTGGTCAGATAATGCATAGATCTGTGCTTGACAGTACCAGCAGTAACATCCTGCCCCTAGCTTGCCATCAGCAGTCAGCTACAGCCCAGGCTGGAGCCTGGACACCCACTCTCCCTGCAGCTGTGAGGTGAGAGTGGAATTCTGAGCCCTACCTGGTGCCCGCTACCCAGGACACTACTGGATGGCGTCCTCCCTTGGCACTGCGGGGGTGCCCTAGACTCTTCCAATTCTCCCTTGGCAGTACCCATTCCTTCTTGCACTGGCACACAAGGGCACCCTATTGGCACCACGAAGGTGTCTTAGCCTCACGTGCCACAAACACCCAGCTTTATCTGCACTGTCAAACCCTTCTCCTGTCTGTTGCCTTGGGAACTATGCCACAGAGTCTGTTCCCTGCTGACTTGTTGGTGAACAACCCCCTTCCTCTACTGTAAGAATGGGATTGTTGTATGAGTAGTTCTTGATCTTTTTGGAGCTAACATTGGTACATCCTACAATACTGTACTATGACTGCACTTTTGTACCCTACTGCTGTACTCCAGAGACTTCCACAAAATGAGATACTATATCGTATTGGGCCATTCTGTCTGTTTTTTTAATTTATATTTTCAGGCTCACGCCTGGGCCCCAGGACCCAGGACAATCCCTACCCCCATGCCTCCCTCATTTTGACCTTGATGCACCCCCACCCACTCCACCAAAATGTCCATCTAATCTCCTCTTCCCCCAACCTCTCTTCTGGCCTCCCTCAAACCATATCTGGCTCCCAACATCCCAAAGACTAATCACCCTCACTGCCAAACAGACTGTTTCCATCCTATCGTGCTCCACCTCTGCCTTGTGCAGGAAGGGTTCTCAGCATGCTGGAGTGGTCCGGCACTGGCAGACCTCCCTCCTTCTCCCTATTCCTTCCCCTCCTCCCCCATAGCCTGTCCCCTGTAGGGGTCCTCATCTCCCCTAGGATCTTAGCTGTTTTTAAGCCTTCACCTCTCTCCCCTCCTTCACAACTTACCCTCTCCCCCTTCCTCCTTCTTCCCTCACCGCTTCACCCTAACGCTTGCCTTGCACCATCTCCAGGCAGGGGGAGGCAGACAATCACATTGTGCAGTTCTCAACACCTGGAACTGGTCTGAATCAGATCAAGCCCTCTGTTTCACCCCGACTGCCAAACAGCCTGCTCCCCTCCTGTCATGCTCCACCACTGCCTTATGCAGACAGGGTTCTCAGCATTCTGGTGTGCCCAGGCCCTGGCAGATCTCTCTCTCCTCCTCCCTCTCCCTTTCTCCTCCCCCTCTATTGCCCATCCCCAGTAGGGGTTCTTAGCTCCCCTACCCTTGCT
Organism: Neoceratodus forsteri; assembly: GCA_016271365.2. Classification (NCBI taxonomy): domain Eukaryota; kingdom Metazoa; phylum Chordata; order Ceratodontiformes; family Ceratodontidae; genus Neoceratodus; species Neoceratodus forsteri. The sequence goes on from CM057452.1 coordinate 1,524,632,023, forward strand.
CTAAAATCGACCTCTAGCTGGGCTCCTACGTTTCCGTAAGTCATGAATCTCAAATTGCCTCACACCTCCCCCCCACTTCTCCCTTCCCCACTCCATTTCTTAGCCTTAGCTCTGACTAACCCAAAAAGCTTTTTGCACTTCTAGACATATTTGCACTTCTCACTTACCTTAGCTAACTTGTACTGTTGTCTTACCTTAGCTAGCCTATATTGTCTGTGCACTCCCTATTAGCTTACCCTTGCTCAATCTACTAAATTTCCCTTTAGCCTTAATCAACCCACTCATTTATGTGTCACTTAGAGTTAACCAATAAATGTCATTTTGTGCTAGTGTAATTTCCTAGATCTAAACTGTTATCGTTGTACCTATCTAGTTCAAAACTGTTAGCACCCTGCTATTTCACTGCACCATTCAGTTTTCTCACTGTTATTCGAATGTAAACTTATGCCAATCTTTATTGTGCTCAAAATCTATGTATACCATCCTCTTCTTCCCCTTTCCCCCAGGTCACACCAGGAGACAAGCAGCCTGTTGCTTAGTGTGCCTTCCTGGTGAAACAGTTCAATAAATAAATAAATGTCATCTCTGCGGCTCACCATCAGGGTCCTAGCAGGGACACGAATCCTGGAGCAGTCCTCGGCCCCCCATCACTGCCTCAATTACCCCGGGTGAGCGAGGGAGGACCACCCACTGTGCCACATGTTGGGCCTCCGAACGACCGGTCCGCACCTCCCCCAGCCAAGTCCCACGATCAGGCGAGCTGTGGGACCATTTTCCATTTTTCTTCCTGGTCCCCGTGAGGACATAGGCAATAGAGGGGGGTCTGTAGAGAAGGCACACGCTGAGACGCGATACCTCTCTGGACCCTGGCCAATGTCCTCCCCTCCCACTGCACCTCCACCTATGTGCACCCAGGTAGCAGCATTGCAGTGGGAGCAGCATCCTTCCCTCCCTTCCTCCCCAGAGGAGGAGAGTGCCCCATGGGTGCTCAGTCCTCCTAACCCTGGCCGACCCTCCTGCTCCCCAGGCTTGTTCCCGAATTCCGGTTGCCAGTGTTGCAAGCAGTAGCACTACTGCTGTGTCAACGGGCTGGCCCATTCTGCTGTCTGTTTGATGTAAATTTCAAATGAACAAGCAAGCATAGAAACATAGAATTTGTAAAGAGGCCTAGCTCCCCAGTTTTATGTGTTCAGGGCTGTGGGGGATTGACTTCTCCTTTGAGTGTCAGTTCTCCACCCAGGTGTGTGTGCGTGTGTGTGACATCATCAATGCTAAATGGGATCCTTCACACATATGACATTCTTACTTCCAGCTTTTATGACCTTATTTTGCAGGATGTCTCGGGTGTTGGAAATAGCACCCTCACATCTGCCAAGGTCTGAAACTAGATGAGCTTCTGGGAAACTTAGGACTTAGTAGTTGACTAGTATTTTCTCCTGAGAGCTGCCTGAACATGTGACCTGGAAGCCATTTTGGGTGTCCATCCCAAACAAAATTTACAGCAGAAGAATATTTAAAGTAACAGAAGACAAAGGAATAAATGAATCTGGTCCCATTTCCCATCACACTCCCCTTTCTCTGTATCCCCTTTCCCCCATTTTGAAGTTCAGATTTTATTTATTAGGCCCTGGGATGAGCTCTCACTTTTGCCCTGCCTCCTTTGCCATGCTGCTGATACACACCCCTTGCTACGATCACAGTTGCCAGTATGTTGCATAGTCTAACTGTATTAACAATGAAAGAATGTCACAAGTGTTGACTCGAGTTCTTAGCTTCGGTCTCTCTCTCTCATTTGTATTTGCAGCAAGTCACGGGCAAGAGTTTTGGTGATAAAGATTTTCGGTCTGGACTGGAGAATGGGATCCTTCTTTGTGAGTAAGTCAAAATTCATTTTTTTATTTATTGTTTTAGTTACGGAAATGTGAAAACTGTGTTTTCATAATAGCAGTTCAGTTTAGAGTGAACAGTGCCTGCACCTTTTTATTCCATTTTAGGTGACCTTTCCTGGTGTTTTGTAAGATGCTATTGTTTCCCATTTTTGCTTTATGATTGTATTTTAAATTTGAAGCTTGGGAGCTTGCTGGGCAGCCTGGGAGGGCTAGGGAGGCAGTGTCACATGGCAGCACTGCCAGCAGGGGGCGGTTAGCACCAGATTCTGCTGCTACAATGACCCCTGTGGTGGGCTAGCTAAGGTTTCTCCTCCACAGATGGATGCTGCTCGTCTGTGTGTCCTTTTGGGGCATTGCTGGGCACTGTGCGGGTGGGCGAGACCAGGGAACGCAGGAGAAAGCTAGTAAGACAACTTGTGCCACGGACTGTCAGCATCTGAGAGTCGCTGGCACTCTTGGGTATCGCTCTGTGTGGATCCCCACTAGTCCTGACAGTAGGGAGAATGGCAGACGGGGTTAAGAGTTCGCTAACAGAATGACCTGACTAACAGGAGATGGCTAACCATCTGGGGCAAGTAGCTATATAGTATGCAATGAATGAATGAAAAATAAAAATAAAATACAGACCACTGGCACAGAGACTGCACTGCTGTTTGCCATTCCATTGACCCAGGTTCCTGCTGGCAGGAGTTGGATGCTCTCCTCTTTGGGGGTTGCTGGTGGTGGTGATATGGGGGGGGGGGAGTTAGGATGCCACAGTAGAGGGCTGTGGTGGCAGCCTGTTGCATGGGAGCCTTGAGGTAATGTGAGGCATTAACCCGTTTCAATAACTGCATGTGTTTGTTTTACCCCTGTGACGCCTTGTCCAGGTTCACACCCTTGCCTGGTGACTGTACAGGGCCTACTTGGTTGAGGGGGTTGGGTTCATTCTTTTTCCTGTGGTGGTGGGGCTTCTGCCTAGAGAAAATAACTGGGCAAGGTGCTGTGTGCAGTACTACACCCTGGGATGCGCTACCTACTCATCTCCCTATACTGGATTAGATCACCCTCTGGGGGACAACTAAAACAGTTGTTACTTTCACCAGTAAATACTTCAGTCACATTGTACACACTGGGTACACCCACATAAGTAAAATTTAACCAGTTAACAGTGCTTTTATTTAAGAATGCATATCACGCAGCTGGGAGGAAAGAAGGGGTTAAGCAGTTGCAAGTCACCTTGTGCACTGCCACCTTATAGTAGTGTACACTGAGAGCAACTGTACTGTGGGTCACTACCACCCTCTCAGATCCCACACAGTTTGAGGAAGCACCTGCCCAATCAAAGGACGCAAAAAGATCAAATATTCTAGTAGGGTGCGGTAAACTCTTTAATGGATATCAATAGTAAAACTTCAGTTTCAAGTATGACACAAATACCAATGACATGGTACCCAGGTATTACACAAGAGTCCTGGTGCAGGCCTGATAGCTACGTTCCCTGGGTTATTTCAGTGGTGCACTTGATGAAAATGAGCAAGCTTGCAGTTTAACACCCCAGCATGCCACAGTGTTCTAGCACAATTTTAAAGAACTTGGAATCCAATAGGAAAATGCTTGAAACACAATTGTGAACCAAATGCAGTAAGGGTGATCTAAAGTTGGAAAACAAAAAGTCTGTGGCACTACACAGGCAGGAAAGAAAGCAGGGTGAAAACCGTGTAAGCCGATTCAAACATTACTTTTATTTTAAGCAGATTCACACAGTCACAAGCTTACAAGTTAAACTCTGGTGAGGGCTAGGCTGTTTTACCAGTTACCCTATCAGGAGTACCCACATATGCAGGACACGTGCCCCATGGCTCCCTGTTCCCCAATCTACCCCACTAGATAAGGGTTATCAGGTCTCTTACCTGGCTCTAGAGCAGCCTGGGTAGGATTCAGGTCTCTGTTGACACTCTGTGCAGCTCAGCAGCTTTGGTGCGCAGCAGTGGCCCACAGGCTCACACTCTCAGCAATTTTTTCTCACAGGTACTCGTCTGGCACAGTCTCCAAGTTTACTGAATGAAACCTGGTGAGGGCTCGAAGAATGGTTGGCCTGACTAGCCCTCTTGCTTGGTCTCACCAGCAGCAGGTCTGAACACCAAAGTGTTGCTCTCAGACTGCCTCGAGCTCCTTGAAAGCCCAGAAACTTCTTTCTCCAATTCAGTATCCCATTGGACAGGCAGAACTGTCCATCAGTCCTTCTGCCTTGTCCTACCCTTTGATTGGTTCCTTAAGCCCACCAATCCATTTGGGAGGGTTCTTACTGCATAATGACCTACAGTCCCTTGCTGTGGTTGCTATGACTTTCTGACCCTCTCTGTGGGTGGCGGGGTTGGTGGTCATCAAAATGGCTACAGCCATGTTCTGTTGGAGCCTTTGCTCCAAAATCTTTCATTTTACTTCTTTCTGCTATCACTCATTGTGTGCTGGGTCTGATAGTAGCCCTCCTAGACTGTCATAAAGTCATTCCAGTGCAGCTGGATGAACAATGTGTCTCTGGTCAGGTGTGCTGGCAGGATAGAAGAATGGGAGTGATGGGGAGGAGCCCCTGGCAGCATGTACTCCAGTTCAAAACAGCGCACCAGTTTTGTGTGGCACTGGCATCTAGAACAGTTGAGCTACAGTCGGGTACAGTGCTCGTGAGCATCACTTGGGAGTCCAGGTAGGCCCCTTCCTGAGTTGGGGGGGGGTTACACTCTCCCTTGGGTCACAGACTGTCATCCCAGCAATTCCACTTGTTCCATCTAGCGCATATGTGAAAGACATAAAACATAAAACAAACAACAACTACTAACAGTTCTACCTAGACTAATGCTTCCTAGCTAGGCTGTTCACTGGATCTGTAGTAAAATAACAACATACAGCGGTTCAGAGTGAATAACTGTTTTACAGACATCTCTATATAGACAGTTGGTTCCTGTCTGACCGACATTTCCAGTACTCTGCATCCTCACATTATAACCAAGGGTTGTTGTTGAATACAGTTCGATGGTAGGGATCAGGGTGTGACATAGATTCCATGATGCACCATGTAAAGAGACAGATCTTACTTCGAGAGGGCTCTTGCAGTAGGTAATCACCATTAGGACTAAGCCGTCAGGCTCTAGGACCACATGGAAAACATCTAGCTGAAAGTGTCTGGTGGGGGACCGCCCACCTGACGCCATGTGACCGACGTCAGAGTGATGCTGTATAGTGAGTGGTCCTTACGCCCTTCCTCCAGTTCTTTCCTGCCATCGACCTGCACATGTCGGACCTCGTAGAGAACGCTACTTGTGTCAGCCGCCATTTTGGATGAGTATTTCTACCCATTTTTTCTTTATTTCTTAGAGTGTTGGTCTTTTCTGCGGTTCGTGTATGTCGTCTCCGACGCCTCCCGATTCACATAAAAACAAGTGCGACTCCTGTGGATCCCAGCTCCCTCACAAAGACAGCCATTCCCTCTTCTTCTTCTTCTGCCTGGGCCCAGAGCACAAGACCGAGGACTGTGAGGCCTGCCAAAGCTTCAACCAGGCCACACAGAAACGCCATCAATAGGCCCTGGAAGCCCATATTTTGAAGCAAAAAATGGCATCCATGGAGAAGGAGCTGCAGAAACTCTGGAGTTCATCTTCTTCATTGGAGGGCCACCACAAGAAGAAGAACAAGGAGAGACATCAGGACTGGGATTGGTCACCTTCCCGCATGCGGCTCCCTTCTGGAACCGCAGACACAGAGAGGCCTGTCCCTGGGGAAGCGCCCTTCCCACCAGGACTGACTCTGCCATCACGGAGCAGCTGTTGGCACCCCCACGGAGCAAGTTTCGGTTCTGGTGGGAGTCTCCAGGAAATCTGAGACACCTGCCACCCTTAGGCCCATCAAAACCAATGGGTCTACAGCGGGTGGCAAGGCTGATAAGTCAATTGTCGGCCCCTCCGATGACCTCATGGTCACGGCTGATGTTGCACGTTGTCCCCTCCAGTGTGCGCACTGCCCTGGATCCTCCAGTACACCCTGACAACAAGCCTGATGTTGAGAATCCAGACCAGCTGCTGCCTGCGCTGCAGCCTTTCCCATGGGGTCCTTCCCCTCACTACACGCTGCTGGGTTACCCACCATCAGGGTATGGACAGGGTTTCCCACAACCGTCAATGCCTCCACCTCCGCCCCACAGCCTCATGTGGACTTGCAGGTGATGCTACAGTCTTGGTGGGAAGAAGCCAAGACCCAATTTACCTTCGAACTGGACAAACGTCAGCCGGTGTTTAACCCATCATCATTCATCACAGAACCGATGCACAGATCCCTACCGGCCTCCTGACCATCGACGTCAAGTAGATCTATGGAAACCGTGCCTCAACCAGAGCGACCTGGGGACCTCTCAAGGACCGTGGACATATCACTACCAAGGCTTGGGACCCCTGAGGAAAGTCCAGCATCTGAATCTGACTCATATCATTCAGGATTGGATTATGAATCACCTATCCCAGATGATCCAAAACCCAAGGAGTCACCCAAGTCTCCTCCAGAGGATCCTTCCTTTATGGAACTCCTCAGGAAAATTCAGGCAGCTTATGAGGGGAAAACAGAGGAGCAAGATCTTCAACATCAGAGGCTTGCGGAGCATCTGGAGCTCTCAGACCAATCTCCGACTCTCTTCCCTCCATGGATAGGCCCACATGAAGATTTGGCCACCACAGTATGGAAGCAGCCAGCTTCCCTGGCCTCTGTAGCCAGAAAAACTGACAGATTGTACTAGACACTGGAGGGTAAGGATCATCTGAGTGCCCATCGTAAGGCAGACTCTGTAGTCATCAGCGCCGCCCATGATTGTTCTGCCAAATCAAAACACCTCAGCACATCGCCTCCTGACAAGGAGTCGAAGATGTTAGACCAATTTGGGAAGAAGTTTTATTCGTCTTCCCCTCTATCCATTCGAGCACTTAACTGTGTTGCTCATGTGGTGGTCTGCCAAAAATCCATTCTGGGCCAGCTAGAGTCCAAGCTGGAGAAACTACCTGACTCTGAACTCATGGAAGACATGGCTAACATGGTTAGATCGGCTAGCTCTGCCAGCTGTCACACTCGTAAGAGCTACCTATGATGCAGTAGATGCTTCTGCAAGGGGTACAGCAACTGCAGTGAGCTTGAGAAGACACTCGTGGCTGAGAATCTCTGGCCTGGCACCAGAGGTCCAATCAGCTATTCAAGATGCCCCCTTCCAGGATACTGTTCCATACGCGGAGATGTCCATGGCATCATCACCGACTTACGAGACAAGGGCAAAGCATTACGCTTGGTCCAGTTCATGTACAAATTCCCTCACAAGCCTAAGCAGCAGCAGCAGCAGAAATGACAGCAACCCCGATATCAGAACAAATGTCGGGCCGCATTGGCAGGTACAGCTCCTCAGGCCAAGTCTCACAAGGCCTTGGGAACAGCACCCACCATCCTCCCATCCGCCTCCTGACTCGCATTGATCCTTCCCACCCTCAACTCAAGATCAGGGGGAACTGGTAGGGGGCAGATTTGCAAACCATCTACTGGGCTGGGAGGAAATCACATCAGACTCATGGGTGCTTCAGCTCATAGCCCAAGGGCACACAATCAAACTTTTAGAGGGACTACCAGGAAATCATCCAGGTCACTCTTATTACCCTCCAGGGCACATTCACCTGATCAGAGAAGAAATCGAGTCTCTGCTGTAAAAGGCAGCCATAGAACCTGTCCTTCAGAGTCAGATGGGCAGGGGCTACTATTCCCACTTCTTCCTAGTCCCCAAAAAGATGGGCAATCTCAGACCGATCTTGAACCTCAGCAGTCTGACCCTCTTCACAGAATACAAGAGGTTCTGCATGCTAACCCTCCCAGGTCTCCTCCCCTTGCTGTGTCAGGGACACTGGCTTTGCGCTCTGGATATTCAGGATGCTTACCTGCATATTCCCATTTTTCCTACCCACTGCTCCTTCCTCCGATTATTTTTTCAGGGAGAACATTTTCAGTTCAAAGCTCTCCCATTTGACCTTTCATGAGCACCAGGGAGTTCAGGAAGTGTCTGGTGGTGATAGCTGCAGTGTTACACCATCAGGGCATCCATGTGTTTCCTTACCTCAACGACTGGCTCCTTTCGGCACCATCGAGGGAGAGTCTAGAGTCATCCCTGTCGACTAACCTGGATCTTTTCCATCAGGTGGGCATCACGGTAAATCTTCCCAAATCCCAACTTATCCCATCACAATGCCTACAATTCATTGAGGCAGTGTTGGATACAATCCAGGGCAGAGCCTTCCTTCCACCAGACAGAGCGGAGACTCTACGAAAGCAAGCACACCTTGTGGCTTCTCAGAGATGCACTTCGGCATGGTCTGTCCTACGTCTACTAGGTCTGATGGTGGCAGTCATCCTGACTGTCTGCCTGGCCAGTCTTCATATGCGGGGTCACGCAATGAACTCTCAGAGTACAATGGGATCAGAGGTCAGGTGACGTGGATCACATTATCCTAGTCTCCAACCCGATGGCTCGAGACCTACTCTGGTGGTAGGACCTTGACAGCCTCCATGGAGATGTTCCTTTCCAGCCTTCTCTCCCCATCCAGACCGTAATGACATATGCCTTGGGAATGGGCTGGGGAGCTCATTTGGAGTCCACAAAACACAGGGCACCTGATTGCAGAGGGAACTCCCACTTCATATCAACGTGCTGGAGATGAGAGCAGTGCTGTATGCCCTTCCGGCCTTCCAGCACCTCATCAAACTGGAAGCTGTCCTGGTTCAGACAGTCAACATGTGCATCGTATGGTATATGAACAAACAAGGAGGCACACGCGTTCGTATCCCCTATGTCGGGAGGCGATGCTAGTATGGTCCTGGGCAATCCAACACAGCTTTCACCTCACAGCAGTGCATGACTCCATCATCCAAAACATCCTAGCGGACAACCTCAGCCTTACTCAAGCCAGAGCCCACAAGTGGGAACTGAGATAGTCAGTGGTAGAAGAAATCTTCGCTCATTGGGGCCGACCAGACCTCTGTCTGTTCGCATCCCCAGCCAACGCAAAATTACCAACTTTTTGCTCGCTCGCTCCAGGGCATGATGCTTTCTGGCGAGATGCGCTGTCTGTATGCTGGACAGGGAGGTTCATGTACGCCTTCCCTCCCTTTCCATTGCTACAGAGAGTCCTACTGAAGCTGCAGGCGGAGGGAGCACACATGATCCTGATTGCTACCTACTGGCCTCTCTGCTTCAGCAACTGATGGTGGAACCCCCGGTTCCCCTGCCCATCTGCCAAGATCTTGTGACTCAGGAGCAGGTCACTCTGGTTCATCCAGGCCTCAAGTCCCTTCACCTGCATGTGCGGCACCTACTGACATACTGTAGCTGCTGCTGCTCGTTTTGGAGTGTCCTCAAGGGTGGCTCAAGTGCTGGTGGAGGCCAGAAAGCCGTCCGTGAGATCCACTTACACTATGAAATGGAAGAGATTTTCCATCTGGGCCGCATCGAAGGGTTGGGATCCCTTTTCATGCCCTGTCCCACAGGTCCTAGAGTATCTACTGCACCTCTCTGACCTTGGACTGAGTTACTCGACACTGAAGGTCCACTGGTTTGCCATTTCTGCCTACCACATTCTTGTGGAAGGCGAATCTCTAGCTCAGCTGGAGGTATCCAAAACATTCCTGAAAGGGATCCTCCATTTGAAACCCCCAATCAGGAACCCCACTCCTCCCTGGAACCTAAATTTCATTTTCCAAAAACTCATTCTGCCTGCCTTTGAACTGGCTGCGAGTTGTGACATGCGCTACCTTTTGTGGAAAGCACTCTTTTTAGGTGCCATTACAATACTTCTGCTCAAAGGATTTCCAAGCTCCGGACCCTGATGTGTAAGGAACCTTATCTGATTTTTCACAGAGAGTGGGTGGCTCTGCATACAAATCCTACATTTTTGCCAAAAGTGGTTTCTGAATTTACTTTAAATCAGACCATACACTTACCAGTGTACTACCCTGAACATTGTAATCAGGGGGAGACAATCCTACATCCTTAGATGTGCACAGAATTTTGCACTACTACACTAACCAGATGAAATCTGTCCGCAAAACAGATCGGTTAGTTTCTTTCGCCCCCAAAAGAGAGGACGCTGTTGTTTCTAAACAGTGTTTGTCCAAATGGTTGGCAAACTGCATTTTTTTCTGTTACCGGAAGTATAACAAGCCACTTCTGGGGGAAGTCAAAGGGTATTCAACCAGAGGCATGGCTGCCTCTAATACTTGTTTCAGGAATGTCTCTGCCACCGATATTTGTGTGACAGCCACTTGGAGTTCTGTCCACACCTTAACTAAACATTACAGTCTGGACATTGCTTCTAGGTGCAGGACGGACTTTGGCTTGGCTGTCCTTCAAGGACTATTATCTTAGATTCCTGCCTTCAGCAGACCTTTTCCTGCCCCCCCCCCCAATGTTTCAGACATGTCTGACTTTGACTGCTTGGCATTCAGTTCTAATGGTGATTACCTACTGCAAGAGCCCTCTCGAGGTAAGATAGTACAGTTACATAAGAACTTACTGTAACAGTAGATCTTTGAGAGAAGCTCTTGCAGTAGGTAATCCTTTCCCTCCCTCCTTCCCCCGTGTGTTTCTGTTGCTCCTTCTCCTTTATATAGTTTTTTACATCACTCTAGGAGCCTACTCCTCTATCCTGTCACACCATTCTAGGTCTCTGGCGGGAACACTGGAGGGCGGACGTGGGGACCGCTCACCACATAGCGTCACGCTGACATCGGTCACATGACATCAGGTGGTCAGTTCCCTGCCAGACACTGCTAGCTAGATGTTTTCTGTGTGGTCCTAGTGCCTGGCGGCTTAGTCCTAATGATGATTACCTATATTATTTGGAAAATGTTTCACCAGGAAAGACAACATGAGCTGTAAACTAGCTCATTTCCAGAAGTGTTGGGGGTTACAAATTGGGAGAACAAGCAAACACATAGCAATAACAGAGCAATACAACTACAATTACTAAAAACAAACAGTGTAGTACAATTACAGAGCAGAAATAACCCAGACCAACCAGCCAACTTAAACGAAACCATATTTGGATATAACATACTTTGCAACAACCCAAGAGCATGTGATCTGGTAGGGCAAAGGTTAGAGGATGGATAACACATTTGAAGTGCTAGAAGTAGTAGGCTGAGCACAGGAGTCAAAGTGCTGTTGTATACTCAAGGGAGGGCAGTTGTAAGACAAGTGGAGAAGTGGACAGGTGAGGGCAAAGGGTGGGGGGGATGGAAGAGGGAGAGAGAGGGACAGCTAAGATCTGTACCCCTTCAGGATGCTGAGAACCCTGCAAGGGGACAGGACCAGTCAGAAAGGGAGGGGAGAGAAGGGGTTGTGAGGTAGAGAAGAGGAGGGATGGGAGAACAGGAGGGGGAGAAAGGGATGCGAAGTAGGGAGGTGGGCAGGCAATGGATTTGAAAGTTGGGGGAGGAGAGGGGAAAGAGAGAGACAATCTATACACCTTCAGGATGCAGAGAACCTTGCAAGGCGGTCAGGATTAGAGGGTGGGGGGAAGGGAAGAGAGGTAGAAGAGAGACAGCCAAGATCTATACCCCTTCAGGATGACAAAGAACCCAGCAAGGGGGACAGGACCAGGCAGAAAAGGAGGGGAGAGAAAGGGTTGCAGGGAGGAAGAAGAGGAATGGAGTGTGGAGGGTGACTTGAGTGGAGGAGAGGGATAAGGAATAGGGAGGCTGGAGAAAATGGGTTAAACTAGGAATGGAAAAAAGGAGGGCATCAGTGGGGGAAGAGGGGGTAGTGGGGGGAAGGACAGCAGTAGAGTGTTGAAATAGCACAGTAGGTTGTGGATGGTAATAGAGTGTCAAAATGGCACAGTAGGTTGTGGTAGTAGTTGGGAGGAGGGGTATAATAGGTGGTAGCATGTGAGGTAGTAATCAGAGGAAGGGTTCAGTAAGGAGACAGGAGGTAAGTCGGGGATAGAAGAGTAGGGGATAGTGCAGAAGGGTGGTGAAGGTTGTGAAGGGGGACTAGGAACAACTACAGTTAGGAGAACAGAAGTAAAATAGGGCTGAAGGATAATGCGCCAGGGTGGGGAGGGTTGAAGGGGGGCTAAAAACAAGTGCAGTTAGGGGAATAGAAATTGTGAAGGGCTAAGGAGATTGAAGATGGGGTAAGTTCTTACATAACTGTACTATCAGTGGGGGCACCAGGAGTGTCGTAATTGAGTTTCAGAATGGGTCTTACAGGTCTTTCTGAACATCACACTGGGACTTCTTCTGGTTCCTGAGCAACGAAGGGTGCATGTCCCTCCTCCCTGTGAGGTGAATGAGGTGCCTCTGAATTAGCTGGTTTGATTTCAGCATCTTGCTCTTGGTCAGATTCTACATGATGGCCTGCATGCTTTAGTTCAGGGGTAGCTAGTCTAACTGAGGGTTCAAAAGGCCCTGCATCTGGGTTTAAGTGTGTGGGTGCAGTAGTTGGTGTCCACCAATCATTGGAATGTCCACAGTGGAGTAATACTGAACAAGGTCATCTTCTTCATCAGACAAATCTGTTGCATTAGATGCTGGTTCTGGCAAAGGCCTTTCTGGAGGCATGAGTGGACAGCTATCTAGGTTGTGGGCAGACTTGCTAGATCTTCTTTGGAGGATATCTCAGTCACCAGGTCATACTGTAGGAACTTCACTGTTGGTGAAGCAGGATCCACACGGAAGATTTTCAGCAGTATCACTGGGCTACCCACACCGATGTTCCCACCGACGTCGCCAACCCTATAAAGGCGTGGGTAGACCAAGTCAGAAAAGTTATGCATCAGCACTCTAAAACCTCTATAATGGATAAATCCAGGTCCAGGCAATAGTAATGATCCAAAGTAGATTTATTTCAAACAAAAGCCAGACCAGAGGTCCACAGAAGATGGAGATTACTTGGCCCAGCGCTTCGACTCTGCAGAAGTCTTCATCAGGGGTGAGAAATATCTGGTTACAGACGACCCTATATACTGGGTCCAGTTAAGTAAATTACAGACACGTCACACTTTACAAAAACAAAACCATGTCATTAAAATAAACATCGTACCCACATTTGTCACTAGGTGGAGCTGCTGTAATAAGCGGTAGTACCCTTTAGTTAAGAACAAGTGACAGTAATGCTACTATATTTGACATTCATAGAGAAAATAGGGGGACCAAAACAAATCAACTCTCCAGCATGTCAAGATATCATTTAAATTAGTAACTTCAAGGCAACTTGGTTACAGGACCTCCATGTAAATGAGGACCATAAAGCTGGAGGGCAGGCCAGGTGAAATAGAAAGAGACCTGTAAGGGAGAACAAAAAAGAGAGAGATTGAGAAGGCACATGTATGATAAAACTCTAATGTAAATAAAATACATACAGTATACTTATCAGCTCAAATTATAAAGCATTTTAAAGTATTTAGCACAAAATAATTTTTCATTTCCTTTTCAGAAAGGGTTTAAGGTCTCGTTTATCTTTGAGACCAATGGGCTTGACACTTCGGAGTATGTAAATCCATATACTTTTCCTTTGTAAAAGTGGGTTTGGTCTGTCACTTCCATTTTAAAGTGGCGACACATGCTCAAGTCCCAAAAATCTAAGGTCATCAGGTTTAGACCCATGTACTTGGCTAAAATGTACCCCAACAGGAGTATCCTGTTTGTCATTCACAATGGAGCGGACATGTTCTTGTATCCTCTGCTTAAGAGGTCTGACTGTCTTGCCTACATACACCAATTTACAGGTGCACCACAGTGCGTACACCACATGGGGTGTGTCGCAGGTGATGAGTTCCCTAACCTCAATTTTGTAATTATCAAACCTGGGATGTGTAAAACTCTTGGTAGGCAGACCATATTTACAAATGTTGCACCTGTTACATTTCTAGTAACCGTTAGGACATTGTGGTAACCCTATAGTGTTAGTTCTGATAGATTTCCGGGTCCTACTATGAGCCAATGTGTCTCTTAGGTTATTACCGCGACTAAAGGTGACTCTAGGTCTGACCCCTACAGACATGCTTACCTCACTATTTCCTAAAAGTATAGGCCAGTTCCTATGTAAGATGTTACCAATCTGGCCAGCAATGTGGTTGAACTCTTACAAAAGTACAAGGTTGTGTTCCCTGTGCACCGGGGTCTGTACCTGCGTCTTTAAGTAGATTCTCTCTATTCAATAAGGATACCTTCTTCTAAGTTTGCGGTAGTAGTTCCCTGCTATAGCCTTTCTCCTCAAACGTACACATCAGCTCCTCAGTTTGTTTGTTAAACTCTGCATCTGAGCTACAGTTTCTTCTTAGTCTGAGAATTTGCCCATAGGGTATTGAATTCTTAAGCCTATAGGGGTGAGCACTACTTGCAAGCAACAAGGAATTAGTAGCTGTAGATTTTCTAAAGCAGGATGTTTCAGTTTTATTCTGATTGACCTTAAGAAAGAGGTCCAGAAATGTAATGTTCATAGGGTCAGTGTTATAGGTGAACTTAAGGTTATAATCATTAATATTAAGCCACCTCATAAAGTTAGGAATTGCTTCATCGTCCCCTTCCTAGATGCCCAAGACATCATCAATAAAACGATGCCAGTGTATAATATTTTTGAGATGGGGCTAGTGTCCAAGAACACCACCTTTTTCTCCCAGGGGCCCAGAAACAAGTGTGTGTAGCTGGGTGCCATAGTGGCATCCATAGCTGTGCCACATGTCTAAGTAAAAATCACCCAGAAATTCAAAGTAATTATGTGTCAGTAAAAATTCTGTGGCCTGCAGGATAAAATTATATTGAATCTTATCTGTTCTGGACAGTTTTTCCATCCAGAATTTAACAGCCTCAAGTCCCAAATGATGTTGAATTGAGGTGTAAAGGGATTCAACATCAATCCCAATCCATCTAAAGTTGCTGTTCCACTCAGTGTTCTTTACAATATTAAGTACATCCTTACTATCTTTAATGTAGTAAAGGAGAGCTGAAGCCTTAAACTGCCAGAAAAAAATCAATACATTTTCCTAAGTCCTGTGTGATGGAGTTGCAGCCTGACACAATGGGCCTGCCTGGTGGGTCCACTAGATTTTTGTGGACTTTCAGGTAGTATATAAAAGCTGGGGGTCTTAGGAGTGTCCTGCCAAATGTAATCATATTCTTTTTCAGAAATAACTCTGTTGTTAAATGCATTTTTTAGCAAAAGAAAAGGCTCTTTTTTTAAAATTTTAAAGTAGGGTCAGTTTGTAGTTTACAGTAATTCTTGTCATCATGTAAAAGTTTATAGGCAATGTCACAGTAGTGTTCAATATCCAACACTATAACATTCTCCCCTTTGTCTGCTGGTTTAATCACAACAGACACCCTTTTTGCTTTGTTTGTAAAGGCATGAGCAGCCCTGCTCCCTCCTCAGTTCAGGTCCACCTCGAAAATGAGCTTGCTCAACGGTGATCGCCTGGTTAAATAAATAAAGACTTTGAAGACTGTGAAGTTCTTTCCGGCCATCTACTCTGTTCACATGGGTCTCCACAGAAGCTCCGACACAGTTTCATGCCATTTTTGCCTATAGCTTTATTTTACTTAGTTTTTTGGAATTTCTTTTCTACAAGAGATTCCCCTACCTCATTTATGTCGAGAGCTATCCCTTCCACCTCTCTCTTCTGTTGCTGCCACAGGGGAAAGAAGATTGTCTCTGTGGACGAGCATTCTCTTTGTGTCTGCTGTCTTGGGCCTGACTATAATGTCTCGGACTATGAGCTCTGCCATAAATTCAACCAAACCACCCTCAGGCGACATAAAAAGGTTCTCAAGAACTTTCTGTTGGATCAGCAGGTAGCCAGTTCTGGGCAGGGGTACTCGGGGGTTTCTACTTCCCAGTCACCAGTGGGTTTGTCGAGCTTGCAGGTCACTAGGGCCCGAGACAAGTCCTTGGCGAAAAGTCATAAAAAAGACTGAGATCGGAACTGCTCCCCAATGGCTTCTTCCTCCTCCCCTGGGGGTACTCTATTGGCTGCAGCTGCACCGATGCCTGTCACTGTTCTACCAGGCCCATAATGACAGCGTCACTGCCTGCCTCCCAGGGTGGCCAGTTGACCCCCAGTTCGTTGACACTTGGCTCACTGATGACAGCCCTCCCGTCGAAGCCTGATGCTTCTTCAGGACCTCGGGCATCAGCATGTTCAGGCTCCGAAGCCCCGACGGAAGGGTTGTCACACCCCGTGCCATTGACTCCGCATCCGTCGTTGCAGCAGTCTACTCTTGTTGACCTCAATGAGATCCTGATCAAGTTTACTATGGTCTTGGTCCATCAGATGCTTATAGGACTGGATCCCCTGCGCCGTTGATGGCCCTGTCGTCGACACCACATTGGCTCCCTTGGGTTGTTCCCCATGGGCTGTTATCAGTCCTTCCTTCGTTGGACCTCAAAATGGAGCAGATAGACATCAAGGAGTACTGTCCTGACCTCATCTTGCCTGAGGAAGAGGAAGAATCTCCTTCCCCTGAGAGGTCCACTGCCTCCTCAGTGAGTGTGGACTCTGTCAAGCATACTCCCTGGTCTCCTCCAGAGGACCCTGCTTTCTTCAATGTTATGAAGTATCTGTCCTCCACTATGGGCTTCTGTACTGAGGAAGAGGATGTCACCAGACAGGATCTGGTAGACTTTCTGGAAATCCCAGAATTTTCTCCTAAGATCATTCCTCCTATCTTCCCAGCTTTGAGGAATGCCACTACTGCTGCTTGGCACCAACCTGATATAGTCCCGGCCATGCCCTGCAGGACAGATAAGTTATATCATACCCACTGAGCCTTCTTTATTATGCTGCCCAGTCCAAGACCGACTCCGTGGTCATTAAGGCAGCCCATGACCGGTCAAAGGTGCCCAAGCACCTCGGCTCCCTTTCCCCGGACAAGGAATCCTGCAGGATTGACCTACAGTATGAAGTGAAAGGGTCTATGCCTCCTCTACTCTGGGGCTGTGAATTGCCAACTACCTCTCTCACATAGTCAGATACCAGAACACCATCTGGAAGGATGCTGCCCATGCCCTCCTAGACTGTACCCAGAAACAGGAGGTTCTCAAATGCTTGCACAGCACATAGGATATCAGCAAGCACTTCCTTAGGGATCTCTATGATATCTTGGATATGGGTGCCAGGGTTGCTGCTACAGGCATTTGCCTTTGTAGGCACTCCTGGCTGAGGGTCTCAGGCTTTGCTGCAGATGTCCAACAAAAAGTGCTTAATGCCCCTTTTAATGGCTCTAAACTGTTCGGGCCAGATGTTCAGGACATCATCAGTGATCTCCAGGCCTCTGGCAGGGCTGTCAAATCTGTCCACTGTCTCCATCATATGCAGCCTTGGAGCGGACAGCACCCGCTCTTTCACAAAGTGTCCCACAAGTCCAGAGGTGCCTCCCGTTCCCAGGGCAAGAGAAAGGCCTATTCCACCTTGCCTACTGCCTCCTTCTCTGGTACCGCAGCTAAGTGCCCCAGAACTGACAGATCAGCCCCAGTGGCTGGATCCGCCTCAACTTGACCCCTTGCCAGACCACCCTCTTCCGGTCCCCGACCAAGAGATGGTGGTGATCGGAGGTTGGGTCTCCTTCCATCTCAATCTTCAGAGAACCATCACTTAAGATGCCTGAATTCTTCAGATCATAGAGAAGGGTCACACTCTGGAACTTATAGAGATGCCCCCAGAGACACCCTCCCAATACCTTCCTTCTATACGCTGGCTCACCTGTCTGTCCTCCAGAAGGAGGTGCAGTCCCTACCACAGAAAAAGGCCACCGAGCCAGTGCCCTGGGCGCCAGCAGAACAGGGGATTTTATTCCAGGTTCTTGCTGGTCTCCAAAAGAACCGGAGACCTGAGGCCCATTCTAGACCTCAAGGACCTCAGTCTGTATGTCCAGTACAAAAAATTCCACACGGTCACCCTACCCGACCTGATGCTTCTACTCAAGCAGGGTGACTGGATGTACTCCCTGGACATGCAGGATGCTTACCTGCTTATCTCGGTGTTCCCACTGCACAGGAGATTCCTCCAGCTTCTCTTTTAGGGCAAGCACTACCAATTCAAGATATTGCTGTTTGGCTTATCCTTTGCACTGTGGGTCTTTACCAAGTGCTTAGCAGCAGTAGCTGCAGCTCTCAGAAGGGGGGACTGTATGTTTTCCTCTACCTGGACGACTGGCTGCTAAAGGCCTCATCCAGGGACCAGCTCCTTCGGACTCTGGAAAGAACCCTTCAGTTGTTCTCTTCTCTGGGCATCACTGTAAACATGTCCAAGTCCATCCATCTTGTCTCTGTCCCAGAGGCTGCACTATATAGGGGCAGTTCTGGAATCTGTGCAGGGCTAGGCCTTCCTACCTCAAAACAGGGTGGAGTGCTTCAGTGCCCAAGCCCAGGAGGTAGCACAGAGCCATTATAATTTGGCCAGGGTATATCTGAGGCTATTGGATCTGATGGTCGCAGCCATTCCCATAGTTCCCTTAGCCAGGGTGCACATGCGTGTCCTTCAGTGGACCCTCAAAGTACATTGGAACCAAAGCATGGATGAACAAAATCAATTAGTGCTGGTCTCCTCCCTGGTGTGCAAAGTGCTCCAGTGGTGGATGGACCCACAAAATCTGTTACGAGGGGTTCTATTCCAGATTTCCTTTCCCCAGCAGATCCTCACCACGGATGCCTCCAGCTCGGGCTGAGGTGTGCACCTGGGTCCTTTTCAGACTCAAGGAATGTGTCCACAGACCGAAACCTCCCTGCATATCAACATCCTGGAGAAAAGTCGGCCCGGTGACGCAGAGGGTTGAGGCGCTGGACTCCACACCTCGAGCCATGCCAGCGACCCGGGTTCGAGAGCGAACTCGGGTCGGTGGGGGTCGGCTGGGAGAGGGAGGATTGAGCGTCCAAACGGATGCTCTCCTCCCTCAGGGGAGGGATACCAGGGGTGCAAGTTGCACCCGACTCCCTGAGAGAGCCGGTGGGAACATGGGCTCTTGAGGGGACTGGCGGCTCCGTTCACGGAGTCGGGGAGGGGGGACGCTGTCGGGCGCATGAGAGAGACGTGCGTCAGCACGTTGCCTCTCTGGACGTACGTCCTTGCACCGGCGTCCCAGGGGGCGGGGTTGAGGGGAGCACAGAAAAATGGATAAGCCCCTCGGAGGTCCTAGATGAAGACAGCTCCACCCAGGGACCACCAATTCCGGGACAGACCCCGCTGTGCAGATAGGAGGGAGGAGAAGAAAGCACTCTAGGGGCAGATCCCGGAGATGTGGCCCTGATTGAGCAAGTCCGAAGGAGTGGACACCGAGGTAGGAAGGTGTAAAAAAAAAAAAAAACATCCTGGAGATGAGGGCGGTCCTGTATGCCATTCAGCCTTTTCAGAACCACCACCTCCCGGGCCAGCTGTTGATCCAGTCCAACAACCTCAGTGTGGCTACTACATCAACAAGCAGGGGGTTACGCATTTGTACCCCTTGTGCAGGGAGGCCATGAGAATATGGTACTGAGCACTAGACCACAGTCTGGTTCTCTTGCTGGTCCACATTCCAGGCATGCTAAACAACCTGGCAGTCAGCCTCAGCAGGACACAGTCCAGCATGCATGAGTGGGAACATCTCTCATCTGTTGCAGAAGATCTGTTCGCCAGATGGGGTTGGCCAGAGTTGGACCTTTTTGTGTGCCCACACAATGCAAAACTGTCCAGTTTTTGCTTGCTATTCCAGGGCCTGGAGTTTTCTGGTGAGACGCATGGTCCCTCTCCTGGAGCGGGAGGTTCCTCTACACCTTTCCTCTGATTCAGAGGGTGCTAATCAAACTGCAAATGGAGGGAGCCAGCATGATCTTGGTAGCATCATTCTGGCCATGGCAGACATGGTTTCCATTACTGCAACAGTTGGCAGAGGAACCTCCAATCCCTCTGCCCTTGTACAGGGATCTGTTGACACGGGCTCAGGGGACCCTAGTCCATCCCAATCGCAAGTCCCTTCACCTGCATGCCTGGCTCCTGAGGACATAGCTATCACCTGGTTTGGAGTGTCCCATAGAGTGGCGGGCATCCTCGTGGCAGCTTGAAAGCCCTCCACTAGAACCACGTATGCAATGAAGTGGAAGAGGTTCGCCATCTGGGCTGCCCAGCATTATCTGGACCCTTTTACCTGTCTGGTGAGCAAGATCCTTGACTACTTGATATCGCTGTCGGACTCAGGCTTCCAGTACTCCTCCCTCAAGATGCACCTTTCGGCTATCTCTTGTCTTTCGTGAGCCCATGGGTGACCGCACTGTGGCTCAGTTGGATGTATTCCGTGCTTTTCTCAGGGGTATCCTGCATCTGAAACCTCCAATCGATTCCTCTGTCTTGGCTTGGGACTTGAATTTTGTTTTGGAGAAGTTGACCCTGTCTCTATTTGAGCCAGCCGCAAATTGCAAGCTATGCTTTCTCTCTTGGAAAGCGTTATTTTTGGTGGTTGTTACCTCTGCTTGAAGGATTTCTGAGCTTCAGGTTCTCTGGTGTGAGGAGCCTTATTTAATTTGTCACAAAGACGGGGTGTCTTTGCACACAAATCTTAAGTCTCTCCCCAAGGTAGTGTCGGAGTTTACCTTGAACCAGTCCATCCACCTTCCAGTTTATTTTCCCGAGCATGCCAGTCCAGGGGAAGCACTGCTCCATACATTAGATGTGCGCAGAATCTTGAAATATTATCTGCTCTGAACTAAGAAAAGCAGAAAGTCAAAGCAACTTTTTGTTTCTTTTGCCTCAGGAAGAGAGGGCGTTCAGATTACTAATCAATGTTTGTCTAGATGGTTGGCCAACTGTATTGTTTTCTGCTACAACAAGTATGGCAAAGAGTTGCCAGGGGTGGTCAAAGCTCACTCCACACGGGGTGTCAACCTGCCCATCTATCTAGTCCCTGTCCAGGTTGCAATATATCTGTGGCTTCCTTCCAAGGGATCTCAGTTGCTGACATGTATGCTGCTGCCACCTGGAGTAGCATCCATACTTTCACCAAGCACTACAGTCTGGACATTGCTTCTAGAGCTAGAGCAGGCTTTTGCTGTGCTGTTCTTCAGGGCCTCCTGTCTTAGGCATCAGCTTGCCTGCCACCCAGACTGTTCTGCCGTTACTTGTCACAACTTGGGACTCACTTCTACAGTGTGACCTGATGACTGAGATACCCCGAAATGACAGAACAGTTACATAAGAACATACCGTAACAGCTGGCCCGTCGGCGCAGTGGTTGGATTTCCGCTTGTGATGCCGGCGACCCGGGTTTGGGAACGGATCCAGATCGTCAGAGTATCAGCCAGGGGAGAAGGATTGAGCATCCCCAGGACTGCTGTCCTTCTCCAGGGGGGAGGGGGGCACTGTGATCGGTGCAGGAGCGACACCTGGCGGAGGCCGGGTTGACGCCATGCACTGACGCATGGAAAAACACTTCTGGGGCAGGACAGACACAGGACGTCATTGCACGTCACTGCCCCAGCTTAAAGGGGAGAAAAACGCTGCCCCGAATGTCTCCATGACGCCCTGCCCCTGGCCTCAATTAGCAACCCAGCCGGCTCTCCTGACTAGATACTAGGATCGTGGCGCCGGTGCCCTTACTGTGCCGTGACCCCACCTTCTGAGGGGCAAGTCATAGGTAACTGGGAAGAGCGCGGGCAATATGGGGTGGTGGAGGTACAGGGGCATTGTGACCAAGGCAGAGCCCAGATGTTGGGTGGCAGGCAAAAAGTATAAATAGAAAAAAAGAAAAGAACTTACCGTAACAGTTGATCTTCGAGGGGATCTCAATCATTAGGTCAGCTTTCCCTCCCGCCATCCCCCTATTTGGGGTTCCTGTCTCAGACTGACTGTCTGGTGTATCCAGCCTTTTATTCAGGCCTGGGCACCTCTCTCGCTCCTCTGTCCTCTGTGGCATGGGTTTGCTCCCTTAGTCTCCAGGGGAAAGAACTGAGGTGGGAGCGGGGCCACTCAAGCCTTTATAGGGATGGTGACATTGGTGGTGACGTTTGCATAGGTGGCCCCATTGGTATTGCTGAAAATCTTCCATGTGGATCCTGCTTCACCAGTGGTGTGACCTGATGACGGAGATCCCTTCGAAGATCTACTGTCATGGTAAGTTCATACATGACTGTTCTTTTTGGACTGGTGTCTACAAGAACTCCTGGTTTCCATTCTCTGGGGGAGTAGTGGGCCACTGCCCAGATCTAGCACATCCAGTCGTTCAATGAAGATCTAATGGTTGTGGTGCAGAGTCTTACTTCTCCTGTGAAACCTCCTCTGGACAAACTCTGTACACTGGCAAGACCATAAGTTTTTCTGTGACCACATAGAGGATGTTGCCTTACCGATCTGCGGTTTTATGCTTCTGGGTAATGCCAAGTTCCGAACCAAGACTTTCTCCTGGGATTGACTTGTGAGCTGTGACACATTTGTCATAACGGGTTTTGTTTCCAAGTTTCTGTTGGTAGATAGTTCTGCAGCCAGTCTGTAGGCATCGTCCTACTGCTGTTTTAGTTATTGAACATATTTGGTGCAAGTCTCTAAATTATTTCCATCAGATAACACTCCACATGCAAGGTCCCCTGGGAGCCTGCCCTCCCTTTGATCATGAGAAGATATGGGGATTGCCTCATGGCGTCATTGCGAGTACAGTTGTATGCATGGACGAGCATGCTCACTTGTTGACTGCAGTTTGAGTTTTTGTGAGGGTCCAATGTGCCCAACATATTTAACAAAGTCCTATTTAATCTTTCTGGTTGTGGGTCATCTTGAAAGGTATGCCGTCGCTACGGCAACAACTTTACTGCGACCAACACTACAGCGACAACACTGCCAGGTCGCTGTAGTGTTTGCGTGGGACCCTGGAACCGCTTTCTGGGGGTGTTGCACCCCTTCCCGGAAGCAACTCCGACTTGGAGTTGATTAATTTAGTAGCAGGGGTTTGGGGGGCTTTGCCCTCCGAAGAAAATACAGTCTGAAGTGACTCCTTTTATGCCGACCGCAAATGCGGTCAACATAAAGAAGTCACTGTAACATCGGTCGACAACGAAATTGTCGACTGACTGTCATAGCTCTGTCTTGAAAGTGGTAGGGCATGGTTTGTGACTTCCTAATTCCACAGAGAGACAGCAGCTCTTTGGTCAGTCTACTTTCAAAATCCTGACCCTGGTCAGAATGAATCGTCTTTGACAGTCCATAATGAACAAAGTACTTCTCAACCAGAATCTTGGTAGTGGTTTTGGCCTTTTAGTCTTTTGTGGGAAACGCTTGGGCATAATGGGAGTAGTGGTCTGTCACCACCAGGATGTTGACAATGTTTTTTCATCTGGTTCCAAGCTCAAAAAAGTCAGTGCACACTAAATCCATGGGAGCACATGTGGTGATGTTCACCAAAGGGGCTGCTTGGGTGGGCAGCTTTTTCCATTGGATGCATCTCATACACTGCAGTAGTTCTCCATCTCTGTACTCATCCATGGCCAATAGACCCTCCTATCTTGGTCCAACGTTCTATTAACCCCCAAATCTCATAACTCATCATGCAGGGCTTTGAGAGCCTGATTTCCGAATTTGACTGGTAGTAACTACTCTTTTAGACATGGCCCATCATTACTGTGTGGCTCTGTGTAGAGCACACCTTCGTGCACTTTGTTCCACTCTCTCAGTAGCAGGTAGATGTCAGGATGATTAACTTTGATACATTCTGAGTATCCCCCTCATTGGAGAGTGTTGACAATATCTTAGATTGCAGGGACTGCCATTTGCTCTTTTCTCCAGTCTTAAGGACTTGTTTGTGGCAAAGTGGGTTTACTGGGGGACACAACATTACAATAGGTCACAGGTATGCAGACTGACAGGGTGCACAAGCTGTACACCAGGCGAGGTGGTTCACTGGAGTTTGGCAATTTTTCTGGGTCGCATCTTTCACACAAAACTTGAACAACAGTGTTTGGGATTCAGATCCATTCTGGCCCTGGCACAGCTGGGTGGGTTCTTCTGCATAGCACATCAGCGTCAATGTTGCATTTTTCTGGGGTGATACTCCACACAGTAATCGTATGTTGAGAGGGCTGATAACCAGCTATGGTCTGCGGCGTCCAGTTTTGCTGTCATTTGCACATAGGTGAGGAGCTTGTTATCAGAGCAGACTGTGGTATGGGTCCCATACAGGTACTCATAGAACTTACTGACAGTTACTCATTTGAGTGCTAACAACTCCAGTTTGTGGACTGAATAATTTATTTCTGATGGTGACAAACTGCGACTGGCATAAGCTATTGGCCAGAGTCCTTGTGGATATTCTTGCTATAACACTGCTTCCAAACCACTGAGACTGGTATCTGTGTGCAACACACATGGTTTTCCGGAGTACACATAGGCCAACACAGGGGGATTAGTCAACTGCCTTGATTATCTGTTTAAATTTTTCATCACAAGCTTAGGTCCATCTGTAGCCAAATGGTTCGTGCACTCTGCAGTACATTTTCCAGGAGTGGACTGTGGCATCTGCTTGTTTTTCTGATTGGCTGGAGGATATCTTGGGTCAGGTCCTGCAGAGGCTTGATGATCTTGGTGCAGTCTTTGATAAACCTGCAGTAATAGCTGAAGAATCCCAAGAAACTCTGCAATTCTCTCAGCCAGGTTGGTTTTGGCATGGTTGTGATGGACTAGACATAGTAGGGATTGATACAGGTGCCATCTTATAACACAGTGCGACCCACATATTTGGTCAAGGTCCTGAGGAACTGGCACTTGCTAGCTGACAGTCTGCGATCATACTGTTCCAGTCTGTCGAGCACTTTGAACAGTCAGGCTTCATGTTCTTCCAGGGTTTTCCCAAATACAGTAATGTCATCCAGGTACACAAGATATTCCAACAGATTCATGTCACCCACTGCTCCCTTCATCATCTGCTGAAAGGGTGCAGTTGCCCCAAGATCCCTTGCTGCATCTGGAGGTACTTGTAGAACCCCAGGGGGCAGATAAATGCAATTTCTCTGGATCTTGCTCGGCCATGGGAATTTGATAGTAGCTGGATCTCAAGTCTATCACACTGAACCATTGACTTCTGTTCAGGAAATCTAAGGCATCTTGGACTCATGGCATAGTATATTGATCAGGTATAGTTCTTTTGTTTAGAGTCTGGTAGTCCACACACATTTTGACAGCTCTGCTCTTCTTTCTGACAAGTACAGTTGGTGACACATAGGGCTTCTAGATTCCTGAATAATGTTTGCAACCAGCATCTCCTGCAAGTGCTTCTAGACATCTGTGTTGGTGGGGACTAGTCACCTCAACTTTGCTGAAAAGACCTCTCATCCATGAAATGAATGGAGTGCTGTAAACCCTTTGCACACCCAACTTCCAATTCCTTCAGGGAGAAAACTTCTGTTCGCTGTGCCAGCTTGTTTTGAAATTTGTTCCACCACTCTGTGGGCAGAGATATGTGTGTGTGTGTGTGGGGGGGGGTCTCCAGACTTGATCAATGAAGGATCTAATTATCTTGGAGCAGAGTTGTCTCTCTTTTGTGGCTGCACTGCCAGATCAGCAAAATAGACCCTGGTGAGGATCCGTCCCATTTAGATGGTCACTGGTTGGCCTGTTACACTTGCCACATGAATGGTTACTTGCCTGACATATGCATGAGCTTTAGCTGGCAGTATGCTAGGTTTGACTATAAGTCCCTCTGGCAGACCAGCTTCCTCTAGGGCATCCAACTTTAGCATCTGATTCTGGCAAGATCCCTTGAGGCGCACTATTCTCTTGATGGGACACTGCTTTGGGGGTTATACCGCTTCAGATCAGTTATGGTGTTAAACAGTTGCCACAGATTCATCTTCAGGTAGGACAGTGGATTGGCGAGTGTAAGATTGTCTGACAAGTCTGTGGAGGGGCACTGGAGCTTTTCCTTGTTTGGCTTCAAACTCTGCACAGCTGACTGAGGCAGTAGAACATATGGGCATGGTTCCAAGAATAATCTGGATATTTTTGTACATATTTATCTGTGGGCACACTAGGGCACACGTCTGCACAGCAGTAGGAGTTCCAGCAGTATTCACCAGGAAGGAGATCCAGATACAAATCAGGCCCAGATGAGGGTATGAAGCTTCACCGAGACCCCACATATCCAAGCCTTCCAAAGGCTTCACATTTTTTTGAGACAGATACTTACAACAATCTTTGACCACTGTAGTGACTTGGGAGCCACTCTCCAGGACTGCTTGTGTAGGCCATCCATCCATTTCAGCTTCCACATCTGCAGTAGGATACACAGTCTCGTTCCAGTTCCTTGACACTTTTGCTTTAGTATTTGAAGCAATGGTTTTGACAGAAGAATTATCTTTAGCAATGGTTGTTGGTGAGCAACCTGTTCCCAGGGCACCAGAGTGCTCCTCTATTGGGGTCCGCTGAAGTTTAGAGGCCTGGTGGTGCTTCCGGCTAGTTTCTCTCAGATTAGCCTGTCTACGACCTTCTGAAAGTTGCTTTCTGACACTGACATTGGATATGCCCATGCTAACCACAATGGTAGACATAAACATCACTTCTACAAACTAACTGTCGAGGGGTTCCAGTCAGATAGTTCCATGGGTGGTTCCTCCTGCGAAGGGGTCCTAGGCAATTGCAGAACTTGGTGGTTCATTGGTCTCCCATTGTTTTCTTTAGCTTAGTCAGTTGAGTATGGACTTCCTTCAGTGAGATTGCATTTGAGGCTTGCACTCCAGTGTTTGAGACAGTCGACACAGCACTACTTGACACAGGCGTGCTGGAGACTAAGGGTTCAGACTCCCCAGGGGTGTTGAGCTAGTCATGCCAGACTGGATTACCACACTTTACATTTCTTGAGTCAGCCTTTGGAGCTATGTGACATGAAGGGAGCCCCCACTGTCTTGACATTCGGACACTGGAGGTGGAAACAGGTGGGGGTCCCCAATGTTTATCTTGTTCCTCGGCCTCTCTAACTTCCCACAGCAGGACGTGGTGGGAGGGTGGATCAACCAGTCTGTCTTTTAAGTGTAACTTTAACAGCAGGAACTCTGAAAATTGGGCAGCCTGTTGCCAGCCTGCAACACTACCACTCATAATACTAGCGATCCAGGTTCAGGAGTGAACTTGGGTAGCTGGAGGGCCAGCTGGGGTGTGTGTGTGTGTGTGTGTGTGGATCGAGTGGCCTTTGCACACTCTCTGCCTCCTGGGGGGAGGGGAGGGGGTGGTGACCACAGTATACTGGCTCCTGGGTGACTACAGGCTGTCCAGTTCCTGGTGGTACACATGTTGGTCTTGGGGGGCCTGTTGGATGCCTGGTGGGGTGCTGTTGCATCATTCCATGCTGCGCCTTCCATCGCTTCATGGAAAAACTTTCTGCTGGTTGAACTGCATGATGCCACCATTGCACTGCCACCCATGTAGTGGACCTGGGGCTCCCTGCCCGAACTCCAGATGTGGTGTCCAAAGGGGCAGAGGGGAGACCCTGGAGGCCCCACCCTGGGGGGTAAGCCAGGGGGAACACCGGCTGACCCCGGTGAAGTGGCAGTGGTGATCACGGCGCAATATCAGGCTAATGGGGGGATGCCGTCCTGGCCCCAAAAAGCTAGTAAATAGTAAAAAAAAAAAAAAAATTGGGAGGCCTTAAGCATGTGTTCCAGTTGCACCTTGTTCAGGTCCTTGGACACTATTCCACCTCTTCGGTACACTTTCTGTAAGGCTGTCTTGAGTCAGTGTAGATAGGTGGAGAGGGGCTCCCCTCAGTGTTGTTTGGTGGTCTTGAACTTCCAGTACAAGTCATCACAGGATTCTGTACTTCCAAATACATTGTATAGGGCAGCAGGATATTAATCTGCCTGGGTCTCTGGGACTGTGGCCTGCAAGGACCGTATGACATCCAATGCCGGCCCCTTCAAGCTCTTAGCCAGTCTCTTGCATTTTTCCATCTCCGTTTTTTGCCATTCATGTAGAATTGGGACTGCATAATGTATCCAAGCTTCATAATCATCTTCTCCAGTAGGGGTGGGGATGGTGCCAGAAAAAATTATTCGGCATCTGTAATAGTCAGAACCAGCCGGGTGAGCGAGCCCAAATAATTCAAAGGTTGCCCAGAGAGGCAACAAGGTCTACACATCCTTAAAGGTCTTCCCTTCACTAACCAGCAAAAGTTCTAGCTTGGACTTGAACCCCCCCCCCCACAGAGTTCAGGTGTGGAGAAGGAGGTTTTCGGGCTGACATGACTCCCTTTGCTTATCACCTCCCAGATCTCTTGAGACTCCTCAGATGTCAACTTAGCAGGCAAATTCACGGTCCCTGAGTCTTTCTCAGTTTCCACAATTACGTTTCTAAAGCAGATACCTGGTTCTGTAGTCACTCTCTGAATTTTCATGTTCCCACAGTCTTTTAGGGCATCCACCTGTTGTCTAAACACTCTTGGTGTGTAGGGTAAACAATAAAAAAAATAATAATAAGAATACAGATTCTTGTTTCTCGGAGTCTGCCAAGAAGCATTCGTAAACAAGCAAGGAGTACTAATACAGTTTATTATGCTACTTACGTAAAGCATGTGACAGAGAAAATCACAAGGGAGATGGGTTTCTCACAACTCCTGAAGAATGTACATGATCTCCAGGATTGTAGAACTTAGGTTCTCTAAGATCTTGTTTTGTCTCTCCCCATGCTCCAGCTCTTCTAGAGAAGCTACAGTAGTGTCTCAAGAGTGCTACAATGGGTTGCAGCCAGCTAAATACTACAGATAACAGCATAGCAACAGAGATTACAACATAGTTACAGATATGAGAAACAATACGTATTGGTCCTAAGTCATTCTCCATTGGAGAATGACTTAGGAGACAGAATTACTAATTAGTATCATATGAGACAGAATATGCTTCCATTAGCATTATAGCTTAGACAAAAGAAATGCTGACAGTTCAAAACTACATGCGGCATTTCTAGCTTACTTACAGTATAAAACATAGAGACATAACAAAAGCTGTCTGTCTCTGTCAGCTTGTTTAGACAAAGAGAACTGCTGACAGGCATATCTGCCTGAGTCTAAAATGCACATTACATATAATTATATGTGAATGTAAGTATATAATAATCACTGATGATCCCTCTGAGTCATCTTATCAGTGATTAGGTAGATTATATAAGGAATATCTATAAAAGACAAACATAATCTAGATAAATGTATTATAGTGAGGTATAATGAACCATGCATGATAAATATTAGCATATGTTAGCAGCAAAGCACATTCCTAGCACCCATGCTTATATGATCGGTGCTCATATCTATATATAAGTGCAAAATAGCAGTATCACAATATAACAGACCAGGAATACAGTGTGAGGTGTATGTGGGATGATAGGGGCATAACCCATGCGTAACAATCCCCTCTTTGTTGCCCTAATTGTAAAAGTGGCAACACAATAAAAAGATGGAGGTTAGGCACCATTCGTCTACAGGCCCATGACACGAACCTGATAGAGGAATATTAACTGGTCACAGTAGTGTTTTCAGGGTTTTCCTTAAACAACAAAATGTAATTATAAGGGAAAATGTTAGTAAACCTTGTATTACTATAAACATTTGGAATAAAACTTCACAATGGGGTTTTCCAGTATCAAAACAATCAGCAAATACTGATATGTATCAGGTGTGTATCTGCCCTATTGGGAAGAAATTGAAGAGACAAACTTAAGTTGCCTGTATGGATATTAAAAATAATTAAAATTGAGATAGAGCAGCAAAATAGTTAGGACTAGACTTAATGATATCTGGTTCCGGGATGGGAACAGGTGTGATTACCGTATAACCTATTACCTGTTTAGGGAATAAAAACAGAAGTTAGAAAAGTTCACTTTGCATAACTTTTAGTCCATATCAGAAGAATGTATAGTTGGTCACCACACAATGTTCCACATCAGCAGAATATACCACCTTGAAGGATGGCATTTTTTTAGTTGGTAAGCTGAACAGGACACAAAATGTCAGTGTCCACAAGGCATAAACTACGAACTGTTCCAGGGATAAAGCCAGGTTTCTTCAAGTGTTAGATGAAGATTCATAGTTCAAATTCGATGCATTCAGATTTTCCAAAGGTAGATCAAAATGTTAAGGAGGCAGCGGTATTTTCAGAAGCCTCAGCAGGGGGTGCATTAGATGGCACATTGAGTTTTACAATGGAATCGCAACAGTGTTCAGTTGCAGGTGATCACACAGCTGCACAAAGTGTAAAAGTTTATAACAGTACTCGGTTCTCAGTCTGTATGAGGTGCCAGCCAGGCTTAGAAAACAAGCAGTGACGAAAATGGATTTCTTGATTGTAGATCAAATGAAGAAGAGTCTTCTTGCTGAGTTAGGGGATTGCCCCACCCCAGACTAGCTTCATGGTATGCATAACAATGTGCTTGATTGTAGAATCTTAATTGGCTGGACTGAATACAGTTTATTTGAAAGTTCACAAGTGGAAGCCTAATTTCATTTATTAGGCCTTCATTCTCAAGTTGGTAATACGAGTTGGAAGATGTCACATCTGCATAAAAGGTGATGCTCCTTTCAGGTACAGCATTCAAAGTTCAGAGTTAGTCATGATTCCAAGACCTCATGGTAAACAAGGAAAGGAGGTAGTTTTAACCTTTTCACGATAAAAGTTCCCATCAAGATGATCAATAGAATGGACAGTTGCCAGACGATCAGAGATGGATGTTGCCAGTTGAAAATGCGGCAATGACACTGTGAGAGTCACAAACATGGCTTCCTGGATTGTGCAGGAATAAGTTTCAAAACATGGAACAATACTGGTGTGTGTGGTGACATATCCAAGGTTCCTTGCCATCGACAAGGGAATAGTGCTAGATTCATATAAACATTTGTTAACACATGCAATAGAAGTGCAAAATGTGGCAATGCCACTGACCCATATGTCTGTCATGTATGAGATCAAGGATATACCCTAATTCCAGATCCCGGAAGAGATAACCAAAGGGTTGTAAAAACATAATTGCTGTAGGCAGTGCAAAAGACTTTCCTAGCTATATGATGCTCATCTGCTTCCTTAATGTGAGCAGAAATTAATTTATTAACATGAACAATTGTCAGGTCAAACCCCTTCACAAAATCCTTAATATTGTAAATGTAAATCACTCTTAATGAGCAAAATCATGTATACCATTGGGGTATAATATTATATTTCATACTATCATGAACCTTTAACATGTGTGCTTGAATAATGGCTATATAATGTATGGTAGAACACTGTTAACCTTAGGAAATCATAATTTCCTAAGGTTGTTATACCATCGATGTGATGTGGTAATATTGTTAACCTATCGATGCTACGTCACATCGATAGGTTAACAACGGGGATCGGTCTGCGCTTGTGCCCCCCTTTTTTATAGTCAGGGACCGATGGATGCACGCAGCGGTAAGGGAAGGACTGAACGGCCGCAGTGGTGACTCCATTTCGAAAAGTAAGGAGCCATTTTCCCTTTTTCTTGGGACCATACACTATAAAAAACAATGTATGGTCCTTCTAGCGGCAACTGGTTACTGTTAACCGTCTCGAGGTTGCCATGGCGACGTAAACCTTTCAAGCTTCGCTCTCGAGGTTTGCACAGTTGCCCTGGCAACCTCTTGATGGTTAACAGACCGGTTACCAATAGAGGACCTTACATTATCCTCTATATTAGCCCTTTTTCAAATGGATATATCAGAGCCAAATACGCCTGAATCTAAACCTGTGTTTTTTTTTTTATAAATAAGAAAAACAAAACAAAACCAAAATGCCTAGTGCGTTTGGATAAGTTTACTGTCATAAGATGTACCACTAGCAGTCAGGATGTGAAAATCCTGTGTGTGTATGTGTGTTGCTATTAGTCCCTGTATAGGGAGTCATTAATGAGTACCTGGTATGCTGCCAGGGTATTCATTCACATCATTATGGAAAGGAAAAAAAAAAGTGGGAAATGTTTGGAGTGAAACATATGTCAAATCATTCCAAGTCTAAAAGGTGAGATTTAAAATCACTGGGTTGTGCATGAACTGCACATTATTAACTAGGGTACCTGGTCGAGAAGTGGCGGTTAGACCACTGGGTGGGCCAGGGTTCTGTTTTGGGCACTCAATATTAAGTGTTACAAATTATGAAGCATCATAGGGCTAAAAACCTTAAGGTCTAATGGTTTTTATTGCCATATAATTTTGGATGCAAAATTCCTGATTATCAATAAAATGAAAACAGGAGTCCAGATCGAGTCTAGCTGCTAGAATTGATCCAACGCAATGATCATAACATTCCGTAGGGTCTCACTACCCTTCTGGACAATGAACATGTCTTTTAGGACTTTAGTGTGAATTCCACAGGATGCAATTAAATAATGTGGGCTTGTGAGGTGTTTTGCCTCAACAATTTGTTTAGGATTAGGTCACTGGTCCTCATCTGCAATAAAATGTGCAGTTTGGGCTTGTAAGAAGACCCATACTTTTAAAATGAATAATAAGCATAACAGCAAGCATCTCTCTCTCTCTCTCTCTCTCTTTCTCTGGAACCTAAAAGAAAAGAGAAAAGGAAAAAACATAGTTTAGTGCTATTCCACCCATTGGGGTATGGAAAAGTAATTTAATCTCCTTTAAACAGGTTCATTTGATTGGCATATAGCCATTTATCAATGACTGTTATTGTGAGGCAGTCAAACTTGCTAGCCTGCTGGACTGCATTTGTTTACAATGGGGTAGGGCATGTTTTGGGGTCTTGCCCATACACTGTGAAGCAAACAAGTGTACCTTTTGGATGTCTTGTTTGAGATATTTAACATGTTTATCTACTGATGCTACATCAGCAGTGGCAGTACACAGGTCCAGAAGTAAATGTTCTGGAAGTCTCATGGACCATGCGGTCATGATTTTCAAAAATAGTGTACGCTGTGTACCTGCAGAAGGTGTCCCTCTTATTGCCATAAGGAGTAAAGGCAATAATGAATTCTAGTCCTTTTGTGTTTTCTGAACAAGTTTATTATAACATAACTTTGATCTGCCTGTTAGCACATTTCACCTGTCCTGATAACTGTGGATGGTAAGGGATATAAAACTTTTGTTTTACCCATAACATATCCAGAATTTCCTGCATTACTTTGGCTATAAAGCCAGATCCCTGTAATCAGAATTTACCTTTAGGGGTAAAACCCTACCTGGTAAATAGCTGGTTTACCAAGACATTTTCAATCACTTTGACTGTGTTGTTCTGTTTTGGGATAGCTTTAAACTGTTTGGAAAATAGGTCGGTGATCACTAGTGTAAACTAGTTCTTAGTGGTTGGCATAGGGCCAATGTAGTCAGACTGGATATTGTTCCAGGGGCCTTTGCCTCTGGGATAACAATGCATTTGTCCTAGCTGGTATAGGATTGTTCAGTGCACAGATCAAACAGTTACTAATGTAGTGTTCTACATCATTTATCATGCGTAGCCACAAGACAGAGGATTTCAGTCTGTCTAGGGTTTTTACTGACTCACTGGTGTCTACCAGTTTGAGTACTATGTATTTGGTACAGTTGATAAAATCTACTCTCGGGTGTTCAGGAATTACCTGTAACTTTTCATGAGTGTTACAGCAGCGATGTTCCAGATGAGTAGGCCATCACTGGATAGGTGAATGTTATTTTCACTTTCTGTAAGAGTTATTTCTGGAAATTATTCCTCATTTCCTTTATTAAGGAACCTGTACACTGCCCTCAAATGAGGGTCCTTCTTTTGGAGCATAAGGAATATATATACAACATGCTCGAACCTTATGAATGTACAGTTTGTAAACTGTTAGGTTGTGATGTACACAAGCAAGTCACTGTATTTCACAGTAGTACTATAGAGTACTGGAACAGAAGTTTGTCTTCTGCCAAAGAAATTCAGTTTAGAGAGAAATAGACCCAATTAGAAACTATAATAAAAACATTGTATCTGCAGTGCTTTCCGTAATTGTCTCAAGGACATTTCTTGAAGCTGGCAGAACATAACCCACTCATGGAGTGCTGGTATCATTTTATGTAAGGAAAAATATTTTTATTCCTTTCTGAACACAAGCTGTGTCTTTCTCAAGGACATTCCAGCTCTCTAAACCATTCACAAATATATGTGGTAATTAGGAGACTCCTTGCCTCCCTGATTTTCATTTTATTTGCCAGGCTTGTTTTAACATTGCCTGTGAAGCTTACAAATGCGATGATGCAATTACTAGCCATGCACACTCTGTCATCACCAGAATGTAAAATAATTCCAGACCCTGCTATCTGACCCTCGTTGGTATGTGTGGGTGAGTCATCAGTCAAAACATGACACACAGTGGTGTCTTTTAACAGTTTCTGAGGTTCTGTCAGAAAGGGCACTGGGACAGGTAGGTCAGGGGGTTGGAGTGAATAATCATGGGTCTCTCCTGTAAATTGTAGGCCATGGGCCAACAAGGATGAAATTTTGATAGGAAGGACAGTGATGTCATAATCCTGTAAAATGAGAGATTAGTGTGTAAGTCTGGCATTGGATACAGAGTCATATTTTACTCCATCTGACAACAGAAAGTTAGTTGGCAAATGATTGGAATGCAGTACAATGGGTGCATATCCAATGATGTACCTAAAGTATCTCACTGCCCAGTATGTAGCCAAAATATTCCTTTCACAAAGGTTGTATTTCAGCTCCACTGGGGCAATCATCTGGGATGCATAAGTAATGGGTCTGATGTGTCCATTGTATGTTTGGGCTAAAACTGCTGAGATTGTTTTATCTGATGTGGCAGTTTCAAAATAATGCCCTAAAGCTGTGTTAGGATTAACCAATGCTGGGGCCATGGTTAATAGTCCTAAAAGAAAAGACAATGCTATCAGTATTAGGATACCTTGTACCTTCTTACCTGTAGTGCCTACAATTGCAGTGACAATATGGGATGATCCAGACCAGGTGTTATTGATGGAGGGGGTTCTGCATCATGTGCAGGCAATAATGGCACTATCAGGGGTGCCTGCACAGTGGAGAAAAGTGGTGTGCAAGTTGCATGTAGTTCTTCAGCTATGGATTGTGGTTTAGTAGCCATCGGGGTGGAGAAAGTAGTGCTGAGACAGTTGTCAGCTCAGATTCAGAAATCAAACCTGTAACCCTCCCCCCAACGTGGCCTGTGATGCTGAAAATATCACAGCCATGGGGCTTTCAGAATCTGGGTTGTCCCCTGCCCCATCAAATGTAAAGTGGGCTTCCCCACCACAATGTTGCTAGAGGGTAGCAACATTGTTTTTAATGTTACAGCTTAAGGTATTAATGCACTGCATAGGAAAAGCAGTACGTTCAATCTTCTCAGGGAAAACTGATGTTAAATTGCATAGGGAAGACTCAAAACAATTGATGTAATTAATTGCAATGTGTTCTTTAACTAAGGCCATGCTAATAAAGCAAACATAAGCTGTTTCTGCACCATCAGACGCTGACTT
Source organism: Neoceratodus forsteri (assembly GCA_016271365.2). Taxonomy (NCBI): domain Eukaryota; kingdom Metazoa; phylum Chordata; order Ceratodontiformes; family Ceratodontidae; genus Neoceratodus; species Neoceratodus forsteri. The sequence continues at coordinate 1,524,667,380 of CM057452.1, forward strand.
CATGACAGATTGCGTATCAGCCTTATTCAAATGTACGTCAACATCATTTTTAATGAGAACCTTATGTCCCTCAGAAACACTAGTGTTACTGATAACATTAGTAATCATGACAAAAAAACTCTGGTTTGTTTTGTTTGGTTATGGCAGCAATCACAGGTCCCTGTTACTACAGGATCAAATCTCTGTGATGTAGTGGTCGGCCATTTTGGATTACCTCATGGGCATCATGGGTTACTGTGTCATGACCATCATCACATGACCATGAGCGGCCATCTTGGGGATGGTATGGGGATGCAACTTCATCACATGTGTGTACACCATTTTGAGACTCTAACAATTCTCCATTTTGTGAATCACCGAAAAACAAGTGGCTAGCCTTTGCTCTAGTCCACCCCACAGCATACTGTGAGTGTTTAAAATCAAACTCTTCAACATGAGAAGAGGTAAGGTCTCTGGGCATTAAGTTAGTATGCCCTGCCAATACCTCTGGCTGATGGCGCAAGTTCACCATATCTGACTTTTTACTCCTACATTCTAACTGCTCAGATACAGGAGTTAGCGCACTGTAAATTGTCTTGTTTTCAGATTGTAAAACTTGCTTATTAACAGAAACTGCGTCATGATTTAGATTCAAAACCTTCATTTCAAGTCTGCTGTAATTAAAACATACTGAATCACACTGTATAGTCAAGGTCTGGTGTTGAAATACCAGCATGTTAGCTTTTTCAGTAATTACTTCAGACTTATTATTTATAAGTTCCTTGTTTTCAAAACGTAAGGAATCAGTGTTACTAGCCAGAACACCATTAGTCTGAAAAACATTTTTTCTATGTTTTGCCTTTTTAGCGTTATCTCTCAAGGCATGCAGGTCGTGGCTGCTCCTTTCATTAAAGAGAGACTGATTTTTAAGGCGGACAGATTGTAGCTCAGACAGTAGTCCAGTTATTTTTTCTCTATGGGAAGCCCTTTTCAGACTAATCTCCTGCTTGTAGGCAGAATTCTCCATTTTGCAAGCAATATACACACTTTTCAAAACAGATATCTTATTTAGAACAGCATCAAAACAATTAAACAATGTTGCAATTAATAATCCTTCAGGATCATTGGTACCATTTTTCAATTCCCCATAATGGGCGTTTATGATATCCCTTAAAGGACTATCATTGGATTTTGCTACTTTAGCAAAATCAAACCAACTACTGTTAGCAGTTTGGCTTGTTAAGGCATCCAGCCTCAACTTAGCACTGATATATTTAGACATGTCTTAAGGTAAGAAACCCTTAGCTGTCTGTGGTTCAAAAAACAACAACTTTGCAGTCAAAGTTCATGAAAGTACACAAACAGCCTTTGGTATATGTGGACACCTAGATGAGTTACCCATCAGGATTTGAGTGCACAAGAAAGCTGTCTTAACTGTTTGTTTCAGATCCTTTATAGCTGTGTTCCCACAGAGAAAGAATAGGGGAAAAAAAATCAAAAATCAACTCATTACACAGATATTGAATATCTGCCAAGGGTTTGTTTTGTCTGCGCTGTAGAACACACAACTGACTGAAACATTTTAAACATTAGACACTTTCAGTAGCTGTTTTTACTGGGGGATCTCTCGCCCAGTGTTTTAATTTACAGAGGACATTAAAATGAAACTCGGCAAAAACATCCAGACTCCATTTCGCGATCACCATTATGTTGTCTAAACACTCTTGGTGTGTAGGGTAAACAGTAAAAATAATAAACACAGAAGCATAGAATGTGACGGCAGATAAGGACCGCTTGGCCCACCTAGTCTGCCCATTTTCCTACCTAACAGATAAGCTGCAGATCCTAGTTAACCAACAGCTTACTTCCTCCTACCCCCCACTAGGACTGCCTTATGTCTGTCCCATGCATTCTTGAATTCCCTCACTGTTCTTGACTTCATGACCTCCTCAGGGAGGCTATTCCGTGCATCCACAACCCTCTCTGTGAAAAAATACTTCCTCACATTACCTCTGAGTCATCCCCCCTCTATCTTCAAATTGTGCCCCTTGTTCTTGCACATCTCTTTTTCTGAAAGATGCTACCCTCTTGGACTTTGTTGATTCCCTTGAGGTACTTGAAAGTTTCTATCACGTCCCCTCTCTCCCTTCTTTCCTCAAGGGTATACATATTAAGCTTCTTTAGTCTTTCTTTGTATGTCTTCTGGTGCAGACCCTGCACCATTTTGGTTGCCCTCCTCTGGACAGCCTCCACTCTGTCTATGTCTTTGCGGAGGTGGGGTCTCCAGAACTGCACACAGTACTCAAGATAGGGTCTCACCAACTGTCTGTACAGAGGGATTACAACTTCCTGTTTTCTACTGTTGATGCCTCTCCCTATGCATCCCAGTAACCCCCAGCCTTCCTTACTGCCTTCTCACATTGTTTGCCCACCTTTAAGTCATCTGATATAATTACCCCCAGGTCCCTTTCCATTTTTACTGTTGTCCGTATCTCACCCCCCATTGTGTATTCTTCCCCTGGGTTTTTGTTTCGCAGGTGCATTACCTTGCACTTCTTAGCATTGAATCTGAGCTGCCATACATCTGACCATTCCTCCAACCTTGCCAAGTCCCTTCTCATCCTTTCCACTCCATCTTGTGTATCAACCCTGTTGCAGATCTTTGTGTCGTCTGCAAAGAGGCATACTTTTCCTTCCAGTTCCTCTGCAATGTCACTTATAAAGACATTAAAAATGACTGGTCCTAGTACTGAACCCTGCGGTACCCCGCTAGTAACCCTCCTTTCTGCACTGTGGACTCCATTTACTACTACCCTTTGCGTCCTGTTGTCTAGCCAATTTTTTATCCAGGCTACCACCTTGGGACCCACTCCAAGGCTGGCTAACTTGTGTATTAATCTTTTGTGTGGGGCTGTATCAGATGCCTTGCCAAAATCTAGGTAGGCCATGTCCACAGCCCCTCCCTGGTCTACTACTTTGGTCACCCAAAGAAATCTATTATATTCGTCTGACACGACCTTCCCATTGTGAATCCATGCTGCCTTGGGTCCTGTGCCCCACTGGCCTCTAGGTACTCAACAATTCTTTCCTTCAGAAGTGATTCTATCATTTTCCCTACCACTGAAGGCAAACTAAGTGGTCTGTAGTTTCCTGCCTCTGTCCTGCTCCCACTTTTGTGAAGAGGAATCACATCCGCAATAATATACAGATTCTTGTGTCTTGGAGTCTGCCAAGAAACATTCGTAAACAAGCAAGGAGTACTAATAATGTTTATTATGCTACTTATGCCAAGCATGTGACAGACAGAGAAAATCACAAGGGAGATGGGTTTCTCACAACTCCTGAAGAATGTACATAATCTCCAGGATTGTAGATCTTAGGTTCTCTAAAATCTTGTTTTATCTCTTCCCACGCTCCAGCTCTCTGCCCTTCTAGAGAAGCTACAGTAGTGTTTCAAGAGCACTACAGTGGGTTGCAGACAGCTAAATACTACAGATAACAGCATAGCAACAGAGATTACAACATAGTTACAGACATGAGAAACAATATGTATTGGTCCTAAGTCATTCTCCATTGGATAATGACTTAGGAGACAGAATTACTAATGAGTATCATATGAAACAGAATATGCTTCCATTAGCATTATAGCTTAGACAAAAGAAATGCTGACAGTTCAAAACTACATGCGGCTTTTCTAGCTTACTTACAGTATAAAACATAGATACATAACAAAAGCTGCCTCTCTCTCTCTGTCAACATGCTTAGACAAAGAGAACTGCTGACAGGCGTATCTGCCTGTGTGTAAAACACATTACATATAATTATATGAGAATATAAGTATACAATAATCACTGATGATCCCTCTGAGTCATCTTATCAGTGATTAGGTAGATTATATATCTATAAAAGACAAACATAATCTAGATAGATGTATTATAGTGAGGTATAATGAATCATGCATGATAAATATTAGCATATGTTAGCAGCAAAGCACATTCCTAGCACCCATGCTTATATGATCGGTGCTCATATCTATATATAAGTGCAAAATAGCAGTATCACAGTATAACAGACCAGGAATACAGTGTGAGGTGTATGTGAGGTGTATGTGGGACGACAGGGGCATAACCCATGCGTAATACACCAGTACTCCCAAGATGGACCCCTTATCCAACTCCGTGGCCACATTCTTTATCAGGAGTACTTTCTGAGGGTCCAAACCCTCGAACAAACAATAGTCAACTGGTTCTATGTGATAACAGTGATTGCACATTGGCGAAAATTAATTTCTGATGTACACCAGCACATGGTAAAAGGTGCAGGACATTCACCCCACACACTGCAGGCTTCTCAACTCCAGGGGTGCATGTTGGGGGAAGGGTGTAAATTCACCAAAAACATGGGCTCATGCAGCAAATGTATGCGCCCTGAACTCAGCACCTTGGGCGGCCAGCTCATGCAACCACACACACCACGCCATGGGGCAGCTCAGCAGCCCATTGCTGCAACACGCTACACAAACCCTCCCTCCCCTTCTGCCATGCTTGCTTCCCAACCCCTGCGCGCGTGTATATATAGCACTATACCTGCAGTCGCCCACCCCATCCAGTAGCTGTCTAAGACACTGCTGTTGAGTTGCCCTTTTTGGTGTGTGCTCAATAGCGAGCACCCTCATCACTCAATACCCAGTCCTCTACCTTTTGAAAAGTCATTTTCACTTTTGCAGAAATTTTTTGGCGGGGTTGTCAATTGCAAAAAGTCTCCAAAAAACCCTCCGGTGTGTCCAGATGTTCAACAGGAGATCCCAGTGGTACGTCCACTGTGTTTACCCCCACAATGCTGTGTCCAGGTTTACACCCCTGCCTAGTGACTGTACAGGACACACGTGGTTGAGGGGGTTGGGTTTGTTATTTTTCCTGTGCTGGTAGTGGGGGGGGGGTTCATCTAGGACAAATAGTAAATAGCATGTTGCCTCCACCCAGTAATAATAAGTGGGCCAGATGTTGTGTGCAGTACCATCCGCAGGATGCAGTACCTACCCTTCTCCCTACACAGGACTGGACCACCTCCTGGGGACCACTAAGACAGTTGTTACCTTCACCAATAAACATTTCATTCAGATTGTACAATCTGGGTGCGCTCACAGAACTAAAATTCAACCAATTTACAGTGCTTTTGTTTAAGAACACAGACCTGGCTGCTGGGAGAAAAGAAGGGGTTAAGCAGTGCAAGTCACCTTGAGCACTCCCAGCCTACAGCAGTGCACCTTGAGTGTCACTGTACTGTTGGTCACTACCACCCTTTTAGATTCCACACAGTCTGAGAAAGCACCCACTCAATCAAGGGGCACAAAAAGATGAATTATTCTACACAGGGTGCAGTAAATTATTTAACTGGTACTAGTAGTAAAACTACAGTTTCAAGTATGACACAAATACCAATGACTCTTGGTACGCGGGTGTCACTGTTGTCCTGGTGCAGGCCTAGTAGCTATGTTGCCTGGGTTCCTTTGGTGGTGCACTTGATGAAAGTTAGCAGACTTGCAGTGTAACTCCCCAAAAGACCATAGTGTGCTAGCACAATTTTAAAGAACCTGGAATCTGACAGGAAAATGCTTGAAATACAACTGTAACCCAAATGCAGTAAGGGTGCTCTAAATTTGGAAACGTACCAAAGCTCCAGCCTGCAGTGCCAGCACTCGGGTGACCCATGGATGCAGCAGTTCAGTCAAAGCATGGAATAGCACATAGCAGCAGATCAGGCAGCAATTAGAAACAGGCCCCAGTGGCCTGGAGATGAAACACTTCAGACTCTCAGACTTTCTGCAGCAGCACAACCCTTGTAGCTCACACCTCTCAGGATATAGCCCTTCTGGCTGAGCTCTCAGGATACAGGAGCACTATACAGCAGCTTCCTGGTTCCCAAGGAGCCCAGACCCCAGGAGTGCCCCCATAGTCTGACTCCCCTCAGGATTAACAGTACCCACATACTCTGGGCAAGTGCAATGTGGCTTCCTGTTGCCCAATTCAGCCCACTAGATAAGGGCTAGCTGTCCCTTTACCTGTCTCCAGAGAAGCCTGGATAGAATGCAGGCCTTGATCTCTGCTCAGTGCAACACAGCAGCTTCGGAATGCATCAGTGGCCTGCAGGCTCACACTGGCAGCAGTTTCTTCTTGCAAGTGCTTGTCTGGCACAGTCTCCGAGTTTACTGAATGAACTGTTTGTTTCTGCTGTCCCTAATTGTGCCAGTATAGCACAATAGTTTAGGGCTCTGATTTGCAAACCTGGAGACTTAGGTTTGAATCCCACAACCCACACTTGCATACTGTGTGACCCTGAGCAAGTCACTTACTTCCTTGTGCTCCCAGGTTGCACCTGGTAACAAGCTTCAGCTTAGTGTGCCTTTCCTGGATAACAATTTCCCCTTCCCCCCCTAAAAGCTTGAAGGATGGTTGGCCTGGCTAGGCCTCTCACTTAGTCTCACTAGCAGCAGGCCTGAACACATCAGTGTCCCTCTCAGACTGCTCTGAGCTCCTCGAAAGCCCAAAACCTTTTTCTCCAGTTCCGTGTCCCACTGGCTATGCAGGGCTGTCCATCAGTCCTTCTGCCTTGTCCTGCCTTGCCCTCTGATTGGCTTCTTAAACCCTGCCAGTCCATTTAGGAGGGTCTTCACAGCATCATCCCCCACAATCCCTTGCTGTGGTTGCTAGCACTTTCTGGACCTCTAATTAGATGGCTGGTGGGGTCAGGGGTCATCAAGATGTCTGTGGCCATGTTCTCTTGGAGTCTTTGCTCCCAAATCTTTTATTTTATTTATTTATGCTGCCCCTAATTGTGTTCTGTCCCCTGGGTCTGAAGGTTGCCGTCCTGGGCTATCATCCTGTCATTCCAGTGTGGGTGGATGAATTTTGGATCCACAGTCGGGTGTGCTGGCATGATAGAAGAGTGGGAACACTGGGGAGGAGCCTTTGGCAACATGCACTCCCACTCAAAGCAGCGTAGCAGTTTTGTGTGGTGCAGGAGGTGCGGAGGTCACCCCTGCCATGCTCTGTCTCCTACTGCCTTACACTTAGTCAAGGGGGTGGGAGCTGGCATCCAGAGCAATCGAACTACAGTGGGATGCAGCACTTGGAAGCGGCACTCAGAAGGGCAGCAGCAGCAGGCAGTCCAGGTAAGCCCCTTCCCATGGTGGGGGCTACATTTGCTTGGTACCAAATGTGTGATGAGCCGCTATGAGTGGTGGTGGTGGGTTGATGGGGTCTGTAATGGTGAAAGCACCTCATGCTTGATGGATGATGTCTGCACTCTCAGATCCTTTTTTTTAAAATTTAAGGCACTTAACAGTGGATGCAACCCCCACAAACCCCCAACCAGCCCCCACTCCCAGCTCTACCACCCCACCCTCCACTACTCCCCTCTCCCCATCCACCCCCAGAGAACCGCTCGTATAAATAGGGCCTCTCATGATGTAATTAGACTGACCTGAAATAGTACACTATGCACCAGAACCTCTCTTTTTCTGAGCATGTTGAAGACCTGGCAAAGAAGTTAAGGCAGAGATTGGGTCTATTCTATAGAATTAGCCAGTTCCTCACTCATGATGCCAAACTGCGACTAGTCCAAACTACTTTTATTTCCCTAATCGACTATGGAGATTTCCTATATAGTCACTGTCCCAAAGCCTCGCTTATCAAGTTGGATACACTTTATCATAGGGCCATCAGGTTCATTACTGGTCTTCCCGTCTCTACTCATCACTGCTTATTGGACAAAGCTGTAGGATGGTCCTCACTTACATTCAGGTGCGAAAGAAATGCAGTCCTTTGGACCTACAGAGCCATTTTAAAAAGGCTCCCCATTATATATCTGAATGTCTTCCCCTAAGTGAGCTGGGACTGTATGGCTTAAGAAGTGCCTCCTATATCTCCCTATGCATCCCTAAAGCTTCCATCTGCTATGGCAGAATGGCTTTTAGTTTCACGTTGCTATCCTTGTGGAACAAGATGCAAAAACTACTGAAACTGAGCTACCTCCGAAGTATTAATGCTTTCAAGTCATTTATATGCTCAAGGTGTGTGTGAACTGTGCAGCTGTTTCCCTGGCACCTAATTGCTAATTGCGGTTAGCTTGCTCCCCCGAGACTAGCCTTAGCCATTAATGATTTTACTACAGGTTCATTAGTGCATGTTTTTACTAATCCTTATGTACTTATTACTTTCCGGTCTCTGTACCCCTCTTACTAGACATAGGCATCTGCACCTAAAGCATAAAATCTCTAGCTCTCAGACGGCTGCACCTTCACAAGCCGCCATCCGATACCATTAGCCCAGATTCATCTCTAGCAGCACCGCTAGCCGCTAACCAATCGGATTGCAAACTTTCGCCCTTGCCCCATTACTTCGTTTACTTCATGACTCTTACAATTCGCAAAATCGAATGGTCTGTAAATCCTTTGCTAAAATAACTGTAACCACCTCTTTCCCTGACCGATGGGATCTTCTTCCTTATGGCTTACAGTGCAATTCTCGGGAACATGCGTGCTTATGCTCCTTTTGTGAATCGTTGCCTGAGATTGGCCCTCAGCACCAAGCATATTCATTACCTTCCCTGCCTTGCAACCTTCCTGGGGCCCGACGGTCCGCTGGACATGGACAGCCAGCGCTAGCTCCTAGATTTGGAAAATATGTGTGGTAGGCACTGTCCCATCCATTGCCTCAGTACCTTGCTCACACCTTTTGTCAGCAAGTTGTGGTACTGCTCCCTCCCAGTCCTAATGTAAGTGCTCCCTGGGGCTGCTGCTGATAGTGCCTGGCAGGCTGTTTGCTCCCATTCTGACCTAACCATACCTGTTTTATTCCTTTTGTGAACTGTGTCAAGAGAAAAAAGCTATTATCACTTATTTTGTCTGACTGTTATGATAGCGATACCAAGGTCTCGCTTGTTTGTTTTCTTTAGGAAAATTTCTGTCATAATATCCATCTCCGAATCTCTGTGGTCTAGCATGTTCCCACTATTTTATACTGTTCATTGTGTCTTATTGATGATCCTGAACTAACTGTTATGATATGTACGTCTGTGTGTCTTGATTTGCACTCCTACTAAGTTTTATTCACATTGTAAGTATAGCTGTTTGTACTATAATCTGGATTTAACCAGGTCCATCTTGTAATGGGCTCGCTCAACAATGTTCACCTGGATAAATAAAGATTTGATTGATTGATTGATTGATTGACCTGAAATAATACACTGTGCACTAACCCACCTAACGAGTTACATCTGCTTGTATCATAACCGAGAGACGAGACACCTTAATACTCAAAGTGAGAGAAAGGGAGAAGGGGGGGGATTACAGGCCAAGTAGAACATATAGCATTCATGTATAGGGGAGTGACACTAGGGTATTCAACTTCGGCCCCCCCCCCCCCGAGTTATATGTGTTTAATGTCCCCTTAAGGCTTGCAATGGATTTTTCTATACATAAATTATTTAGTAGTTCATTTAACCATTCTGTATAGGACAGAGTGGACTGGACTTTCCAATGTCGTAGTACAATTTTTTTAACTGAGAGAGATATAAGAGCCATATGGTACCGTCTTTCTTTCACTTTGACCAAGGAATAGTCTCCATGATACGTATCTGAGGCATGAATAAGGTTTGAAGCCCCAGTGGGGGATCCATTCTGGATTTTATGAGATCCCAGAGAAGAGCAATCCTAGGACATTCCAAAAATACGTGGAGAGGCGATCCCTATCCTAGGCCACATCTAAAACCTTCAGGCCCAGGCAATTTCCCCATACCATGCATTTTAACAGGTGTGAAATACAGATTATGCAGTACGTAAAATTAGGCGAGCCGAAGCCTGTTACTGGCGGTGTGTGTGTATATATATATATATATATATATATATATGTCTCGCCAAATCCTCTCGCATGGAAAGGGCGAGGTAGGTGGCCCATGGTAGTCGAATGCACTCTCAGATCCTGTGCTGCCAAGTGGTACCTAATCTGGATGCATCTCTGGAGGGGATAGCTGCTGACTAAATGTCCTGCAATGGGGGAAAGCTGGGAGGGCACAACAAGGTCCAGATACAGTAGGCAATATTGGGAATGGGAGGTCATAGTCTAACTCTGATGGGGCAGGTCTTGGAGGAAGAAGGCAGAAAGAGGACATTTTAAAAAGGAGAGATTCCTTTTGTGGCTTGGAATTAGCCCCGATGTCTCCAGTGTCTCATTAGGTCAGAGACCGGTGTCTGTTACATTCTGGTTCTGCAGTAAAGTAGATACAAATGAAGGGAGTGGAAGTCATGAGAAGGGACCTGGAAAGGCTGCAAGAGTGGTCCAGAATTTGGCAGTTGGGATTCAGTGCCAAAAAGTGCAAAGTCATGCACATCAGACACAAAAACCCCAGAGAAGAGTACAAGATGGGAGGGGAAATCATGGCATGTACCTTGAGTAAAAGGACCTAGGGGTTATCATTACGGACAACCTTAAAGTACTGACCAGTATTCAGTGATGTGGGGAGAGCAAGTAAGATGATGGGCTGCATGGAGAGGACAGCAAGCAGAAGAAGGGAGGTTATCCCTTCCCCCATACTTGTCATTGGTTTGGCTTCATCTTGAGTACTTTGCAGTTTTGGAGCCCTTACCTTAGAAGGGGCATTGACAGGGTGAACACTGTGCAGAGGAGGGCAACCAAGATGTACAGGGACAACAGGGGAAGCCCTACAAGGAAAGGCTGGGGGGCCTCAACATGTACTCCTCAGTGAACGGGAGAGCCAGGAGGACATAACTGAGACCTTCAGATACCTCCAGAGGATAAACAGGGTGGAGTGTGGGGAGCTTTTAGGGTGAGCATAAACATGGTTACAAGATACGTGATCAAGGAGGGGCGCTGGACGTGGCCTATCTGCATTTCAGGAAGCCCTTCAACACTGTCCCCCACAGGAGGCTAATAAGCAAGTTGGGTAGCTTGGGGGTGGGGAGCAGACTCACAAACTGAGTGGAAGATTGGTTGGGGGGGAGAACTCAGAGGGTGGTCATAAATGGGGTGTACTCAAAGGAGGGAGGGGTGACGTGTGGGGTTCACCAGGGTCTGTGTTAGGACCAATACTGTTTAACATATACATTGGGGACATTTCAAAGGGCCTAAATGGGAAGGTGTATCTGTTCGCAGACGATATAAAGATATGGAACAGGGTGGACACACTGGGAGGGGTAGAAAAGAGGAGGTAGGATATAGCCAGGCTATAGGAGTTGTCAGAAAAGTGGCAACTGAAGTTCAGTGCAAAAATGTAAAATTATGCACATAGGGCATAAAATCCAGGGCCAAGATACTGGCTCGGGGCTGGGAGTTACAGAGCAAGAAAGGGACCTGGGCATCACCATTTCAGATAACCTGAAGCTTCTGAATCAATGTGACAGGGTGGTGGGAACAGCAAACAGAAAGTTGGTATGCATAGGAAGTGGCTTTACAAGCAGAAAAAAGGAGATAATCATGCCACTTTACAAAATGATGGTCAGACCACAGCTAGAATATGGGGTCCAGTTCTGGAGGCCACACTTACAGGGGGACAGGGACAAGCTGGAGATGGTTCTGAGAAGAGCAATGAAGATGGTTCAAGGGCTACATAAGAGGTCATACGGGGACCGGCCAGAGAAACTAAACCTGTTCACACTGGAGATGAGGAGGGAAAGGGGGGATATGGTAGAAACCTTCAAATACCTGAAGAGAATAAACAGAGTGAGTGAAGGTAGCATTTTCAGGAAGTGTGAGAACAGAGCCACTAGGGGGCATGCATTCAAGCTGGAGGGGGGTAGATTTAGAGGGGATGTAAGGGGAAGTTCTTTACTGAGAGGGTTGTGGATCCATGGAACAGGCTGCCAAAATGGGTTGTGGGGGTAAATTCAGTGGACAAATTCAAAAGATTTTGGGACACCTACATGGGGACAGATAAAAGTGAAAGGGCAGGGAGTAAGATAAACTATGCAGGGGGTACTTTTGGGCAGACTGGATGGACCAAGGGGTCCTTTTCTGCTGGCAAATTTCTATGTTTCTAAGAGAGAACACAATGAAGTCAGTGGGGAACAGTTTTAAAAGGGAAGTGAGAAAGCATTTCTTCACAGAAAAGGTGGTGGATAAATGGAACAGGTTGACTAGGGAGAGAGTGGGGCAGAGACAGTGACAGGATACAAGCATGCATGGAACAGGTATCATTAAAAGGAAGAATCACACAGAGAGAGTGGGGGAAGCTGGGGGTTGCATAGTGCCTCTTCCACCATATAGGGTAGTTAGGGTTAGGGCAGACTGGATGGGCCTTGCAGTCTTTTCCTGCCAACAAAATCTATCTTTCTATCTTAGTCACAAGCAGAGGGAAGTTTGTGCGTGCTGAAATATAACTGGGATGATGGAGGAAAGTCTGGGAGAAGCCATATTTAAAGGAGCAGTCCATTCATTTTTTCAAATCTAGAATAAAATGCTAACATAGACACAAACTGGGAAAAGCGACATCTTACATGGCAGGAGGAGACGGGTAGTCTAATATGGAATAAAAAGTTATTGGTAGGTACATTTCCCTGTTACATGAACAGCTTGCTGCTTTAAAGGAGACCTGTGCTGAACATGTAAGTCATTGTGCCTTGTAGAATCTGTTTTTTAAGTAATGGTTCCAGTTCCTGCTATTGTTCCATCTACAAAGGCCTTTGTGTAACCTCAGTGAGTGTTACTGGTTTTGTGGTAGGTACCATTTTAGAATTCTATGACTTAGGTTATGTCCCTCTCAACTACAGCAATACATTATGACAACAATGTAAGAGCTTACTTAGCGAGGACATAAACTACATCGTACAGTTCTAAAATTATACTTACCACTTGTGTGTAAATCAGAAATACACACTGGAATAACTAAAAAGCATGTATAGAGAAAGAAAAAAGATTTGCCCAGTATTTACAGATCAACTTCTTCTGGAAAAAGTGACTTACGGATTCAGCACAGTTTTCCTTTAAAGCCCATCTCTGCTAACTTTCCCTACTGTAAGTGTGTTGGAGTCTGTAGCATGTACTGATTGCTTCCATGTAATATCCTTGTTACCATTAAGCAAATGATTTTAGTTAGGGCACAGAAGTGGCACTGTGAACAGTTTTGTGAAGTGCAGAGAAAAATGTTTCTCTGGCATGGTTTGCAGAGGGAAAAAAAATGTGTTGCATCAAATTAGTTTCCTTTTATTTCAAGCTGTTGACTGCAGTTTGGCAAATAGCTTTCCCCACCTGGCCTGCAGGCGTCTTTTATAAAGAAACCAGAGTTTGGCTGGAGTCCAGACTCGGCTCCTATCAAGGGTCTGCATTAGTCCACAGTGACTGTTGACATGCGTGTTGTATTCTTTGGGAAGGGAATGACTGCTAAGTCTTCATTCCGAAAATGATAAACACAGGGTGCACTAGGTGAAGCTACGTAGCACACAGAAATCATTACAGTTTTATACAACCCTTGATTTATAGCTACTTAAGTCGGTAAGTACTCTAGTTACCCAGCCATGCCTTGTAGATGTTCTTAGACACTGTCTGCAGTCCAAGTTTTCCACATGTATATCTGCCTGAAGAATGGGAGGATATGCCAAAGTAAGATTTACATATGTAATCATAGATCTGGCCCTCTTTCAGGCTCTCAAATTCATTTGTGTTTCTTGTATAACTACAGTTTTTCTCTCTTTCTTTCTTTCTCGTTTGGAACCTTTGTTTTTGTGTTTTGACTGACTGAGTTCCACAGATAGACTACACGTTGCGCTTGAGTGCCAATGGGGCCGTGTTCATTTCGGCGTTCCAGAGTCAGTGCTGAGGTGGCCAGGCTGGAGCAACATGCTGTCACGCAGCTGGGGTTGGCAGGCGGTAGGTTCCAGCGCTGCAGCGGCTCTGGGGAGCTTGCTTTCCCGGCAGGAGCATGCTGCTTGCGTCTGAGGTACACCCTTTTGGGCGCTGCATGTGTTAGCTGGGGACAGGGAAAAAAAGAGGAAATACCTGACCACAGCCAAATGAAGGTCTACCATCCCACAAGCCCAGCACCACTGACCATGGCACCCGCCTCCACGGGATTCTGGTCCCTGGAGGGGCAACTCCTGAAGGAGTTCTATAATACTGCCTCAAGGCCCCACCAATGGACCAAGGCACCCGGAGCAGGTGGATGATGGGCTGTGGGGGCAGACTAGATGGCCCAGTCAGAGAGAAACATAAACATTTAAAAAAATCCTGTTTTGCTTAAGGAATTAAATGACACACAGAGGAAGCGGAGTAGCTTCCTCTGTGTGTTGGGGAAGCTGAGTAGCTTTCTGTTTTTCATTATTCAAGCTGCCTACTGGATAATTTTTAGATCTTACTTCGAGAGGGTTCCTTCAGTAGGTCATTACACATAGAACTGACGCCACCAGGCGTCAGTCCGCATCGCATACTTTTCTAGCAATCCCTGATGGGGGACCGCCCACCTGATGTCACGTGACTGACGGCAGCGTGGCCGTATATAGAGGGCGGTCCCCACGCCCGCCCACCAGTTCTTTCCCGCCATCACCTCGTGTCAGTAGCATTGCAGACTTCCATACAGCAATCGTCGTATTAGTTCTTGCGTCGGATTAATTCCTCCTTCGCTAAATCTTTATTTTCTATATTCCACTACTTGATGTCTTCACCCAAGAAGAAGGGCTCATCCTGTGGCACGCAGATCACTCATAAGGACTGTGATCTGAAGTGCATTATCTGTCTGGGCCCAGACCATCCTGTCTCATCCTGCCCGGAGTGCCAAACTTTTAATCAGGCCACCAAAAAGCGGAGACAGCAGGCTTTGGAGGCCCAACTTCTAAAGGTCCACTTAGCTTCTTTAGAAAAGCAAATGGACCGCATTAGGGAGTCGTCTTCTGAGAAATCTTCTCCCTCAAAGAAGCACCATAATGAGAAGTCTCAGGAGCGGGAGTGCTCCACGGACCCACCTGAAACCTCATGGCCCTCGACGAGCAAGGCCCAGCAACCACCTAAGAAGACCCCGGACGGTAAGTCTGGCAAATCTTCAGTGGATCAGGCAGCTGTCGGCTCCTCTGATGGCCGCACCACTATGGCCACTAAATCAGCCCCTGGCTCCTCCGGGAACCGCACGGCCACCGGCAAGACAGCTCCCCAGCCATCGGGGACCCACCCGGCACCAGTCGGTAAGTCAGCTGGGGGTTCCTTCCTCGTCCGTAGCCAGCCTGAGAAGACGCCCGTCTCAGATGGCCGCTCAGGCATGGTTCTCCTGTCGGGGCCTAGCAGTGCCTCACACGATGACTGGCAGAACCAGGGGGAGAAGGTCCCTCTCCCCCCTCTTCCTTCGCCTTTACCCTCCCCTTCTCAGGCGGGTACTTCAGACGAAGACAGCAAAGAACCCTTCGATGACGTAGATTCCTCTGGGTCTGTCCCATGTTCTCCTGATGGGGTCATGGAGAAGGAGGCTCCTCCTCCGCTGTCTGGCCTTCCAGTGGAGGCCCCTCCTCTTCCTCCTCCAGGTGGGATCCCTCCGGAGCTGACGAATATTCCGGCCCCGATCCCACCGTGGGATCCAGCGAATCCCATTCCGATGCCGGATATCCGGACAACTCTTCCACAGCCAGAGCCTGGTGGTCTGCCCCAGCCTTCAGCTCTGGCACCAGACCTGGTCCCACCGTCAGGCCCTGATGCCAGCTCCTCTGACACCGGATCCCCTATCGCGGCGGATTGGGTGGTGCGGTTCGATGTCGGTCCCACGTTGGCTATCCCGGCGCCAGACCCCTGCCGATTTATACTACAGTGGGTCTAACATGGGTACCCCCTCCTCCGTCAGATATGATGACGGGGATTTATACCAGACACTGGACTGTCCCACATTACCCTTTCGGGTATCCTGGGGACCATTTCCCAGCTGGTCCTCCTCCTGAATGGAGTTCTTCTTGGCAGTACTACCCTGGTTATAACCCCTACCACCATTATCAGGGATACCAGGGTTACCATTGCCCACCCCCACTGGTTATGCCTCCTCCTCCTCCTCCTCCCCCTCAGCCACAACCTCCTCCTCCACCCTCTCCACCTCCTTCGGCTACGCTGGATTTTAAGACCTTCATCCAGTCTTGGTGGCAGGGGGCACGCTCGGAGTTGGTTTCAGACCTGGAGAAGAGACTCCCTCTTCCGCGGTCTCCTAGGTCTGCATCCCCGAGAAGCTCTTCTCCGTCCATGGTACATGTCTCAGGGGTGGCTCATCAGGACATTACCCTTCCCCCCATCGGCACAGCGGTTGGATTTCCACTTGCGACGCTGGCACCCCAGGTTCAGGAACAGACCCAGGTTGCCGAGGGGAGAAGGATTGAGCGTCCTTGACTGCTCTCCTTCTCCAGGGGTGGAGGAAGGGCGTGAGCAATTGGTACTGTAGTGACACCTAACGGAGGGGGGTTCACTACTCGCACCAACGCCAAGTAGAATCGGGGCGGGCTGGATGCTGAGCATCATTGCACATCCCTGCCCCTTCTTATACGGGGAGAAAAACACCGTGTCCTTGGCCGTCTTCATGAAGGCCTGCCCCCGGTCTCAATCAGCCTCTGCCGCCGGCTCCCGACCAGATATATGTATCGGGGCACTGAGGCGGTACAGTGTCGCGACCCCGCCCTCTGGGGGGCAAAAGCCAGAGGTGAACGAGGAGTGCAGGCAATTGACAGAGGTGGAGACGTGGGGGTCCATGACCAGGATGGATACCGACGGTAAGAGGGCACACCAAAAAAAAAAAAAGGACATTACCCTTCCTGACATCCGTAATCTTCCTGACGAGGGGGCAGACGATGATGATGATGATGATGATGAGAAGGAGGAGGATGTCGGCGGAGGACACCTTGGAGGAGCCCGAGGGTCCGAAAAGCAAGGTCCCCCCCCCAAGAGGACCCTGCCTTCTCTGATCTTCTGAGGTCCATAAAGGATTTCTTTGACTTTGAGTCGGAGGAACAAGACCTAATGAAACAGGCTAGCCAAACACCTGGACTTAGAGTCTCTTTCTCCGGTCCCCATTCCTCCCTGGATCGGGCCTCACCAGGACCTCACCGCTACGGTCTGGCAGATGCCTCATTCTCTCCCGGCTGTCCCCAAGAGGGTGGACAGGATTTACTGGGCGCCGAAGGATGCTCCATTCCTGAAGACACATCCTAAGGTGGACTCTGTTGTCATCTCAGCTGATCATGACTGCTCCTTTGCACCCAAGAACATGAGCACCTCTCCTGCAGACAAAGAGTCGAGGCAGATGGACCAGTTCAATAGAAAAGTTTACGTCTTGCCCACATGTGCGCTTGGATCCCTCAACTATGTGGCCCACATGGTGTCCCACCAAAAGGCTACCCTGGCCAGGTTAGAGGCTCGTGTCCAGTCTATGGAATCCTCGAGCCTCAAAGAGGTACTTGCCAAGGACCTTTGCTTCTCTTGCTTTTCATGTAGGCATGCTTTGCGGGCTACATACGACTCCGTTGACTCTGTAGCTCGCACCTCGGCAACTGCCGTCACGCTAAGACGGCATTCCTGGCTTTGCATCTCTGGCCTTGCCAATGAGGTACAGTCGGCGATTCAGGATGCCTCCTCCGGGGCTCGGTGCTTTTTGGTGGGGACACCAAAGATATCATCACTGATCTCCAGGACAGAGGCCTCGCCCTCAAATCAGTGAGGTCCACGTACTGATCGGTTGCTCAACAGCAGCAGCAGCCCTTTCAGAAAAGGACATGGAGGTAGAGGAAGCAGGTCCTGGCTCGGCACCAGGGCAAACACATGTTCACAGGTTCTGCCACTCCTCCGGCCTCCAAGAACGAGAAACGCGCAGGGGGTCCTCCCCCTGAACGTCCTGCCACTTCCTGACTCACTATCCCCACTACCTCCTCAGTCTCACAATGAGGAGCAGGAGGATGGGAGGTTTGCCCGCCATGCGCAGGAATGGAAGGCAATAACCTCCGACGCGTGGATTCTGCAACTGGTGTCCGTCAGACACACCATAGAGTTTCTGGAAATTCCTCCAGAATCTCTGCCAAAAAGGTCTTCTTACACCAGGGATCAGGCTCTTCTCATCCGAGAAGAAGTTCAAAACCTCTTGCTCAAGTAAGCAATAGAGCGCGTTTCCCTCCGGCAGAGGGGCAGGGGGTTTTACTCCCATTTTTTCCTGGTTCCAAAAAGGACGAGAGACTTCAGACCCATTCTCAACTTAAGCAACCTGATTCAGTTTGTTGAGTACAAAAAATTTCGGATGTTGACGCTCCAGAGTTTCCTCCCACTTCTTCTGGAGGATCATTGGTTGTGCGCTCTGGACATGCAGGACGCTTACCTGCATGTTCAGAGCCACCACCGTTTCCTGCGGTTCCAATTCCAAGGGAGCACTTTCAGTTTCGGGCGCTCCCTTTTGGTCTGTCCTCAGCACGCAGGGTGTTTTCCAAGTGCCTGGCGGTGGTGGCGGGTTCTTTATGCCGCCAGGGTATCGCAGTTTTCCCTTACCTGGACGATTGGCTGATCTCAGCCCCATCCAGGGACTCCTTATTGGAGGCTCTCTCTTTCACCTTGTACCTCTTTGGCAGACTGGGGATTACAACCAATATTTCCAAGTCATCCATGATCCCATTCCAGAGGCTACAGTTCATTGGGGCAGTCTTGGATACGGTCCAACTCAGAGCCTTCCTTCCTCCAGACAGGGTGGAGACCCTGATCCGTCAGGCTACGCAAGTGGCTTCATCCAGGACCATCCTGGCTGGGAGATCCTCCGCCTTCTTGTCCTGATGGCAGCCTTCTTCACTACTGTTCCCCTGGCAAGGCTTCACATGAGAGTTACTCAGTAGTCCTTGCGCGTGCAGTGGGACCAACTTCTGGACAACCTGGACCATCCAGTGCTGGTCTCCTCAGCGCTTCAGTAAGAATTGCTTTGGTGGAGGGACCCCTGCAACCTTTCCTTAGGTCTCTCCTTCAGGAGCCCTGCTCCTCTGGCATCCCTAACCATGGACGCTTTGAACATGGGATGGGGAGCGCATCTGGGGGAGCACCAAGCTCAAGGACTGTGGTCCAGCTTGAAAGCACCTTTGCACATCAATGTTCTGGAGATGAGAGCAGTCTTGTATAACTTACAAGCCTTCCAGGCCCTTCTTCCCAAGGGATCACTGCTGGTTCAAACGGACAATATGTTAGTAGTCTGGTACCTCAACAAACAAGGAGGAACCCAATCGTACCCCCTGTGCAGGGAGGCGATGCGGGTGTGGAACTGGGCGGCCCAGCACAATCTGGCTCTTGTGGCCGTGAATGTTCCAGGCATTCTAAATGTCCTGGCGGACAGTCTCAGCAGGTCTCGGACTCTAGCTCACAAATGGGAATTAAATCAGGAAGCGGCAGAATCTTTCTTCCTAAATTAGGGCCGTCCAGAAATCAGCCTTTCCACCTCCCAATACAACGCAAATCTTCCCAGTTTTTGCTTGCTTGTTCCAGGGCATGGTGCTTTCTGGCATGACCTACTGTCTCTCTCCTGGACAGGGACATTTTTGTATGCCTTCCCTCCATTTCCCATTCACCAGAGGGTCCTTCTCAAGCTTCAGGCAGAGAAGGCGAGGATGATTCTCATCGATCCTCTCTGGCCGAGACAAATTTGGTTTCCGCTGTTACAACAGCTATCCAGGGAACCACTGGTTCCACTTCCAATGACCCACGACCTCTTGACCCAAGATCGAGGTCATCTTGTGCATCTGGGGCTCAGGACACTGCATCTTCATTCATGGCTCCTGCAGACATAGCAATTTCTCGCTTTGGGGTCTCCTCCCAAGTCGCTCAAGTCCTTATAGAGGCTAGAAAACCCTCTACTCATTCCACTTATGCCATGAAGTGGAAACGTTTTTCCATCTGGGCAACTTCCAAGGATTGGAACCCCTTTTCTTGTTCTGCCCCTCAAATCATGGAATACCTCCTTCAACTGTCAGACTCTGGTCTGTCATATTCTTTCTTGAAGGTCCACCTTTCCGCAATTTTGGCGTACCACTAGTTGGTTGATGGTAAACCCATGGCTCAGCTGGAAGCCTCAAAACCTTTCTGAAAGGGATCCTGCATCTGAAACCCCCCCATCCGCAGCCCAACTCCACCTTGGGATTTGAACTTTGTGTTGGAGAAGCTAACTCTTTCCCTATTTGAGCCGGCCATGAGCTGCGATTTGCGCTTCCTTTCCTGGAAGACGTTATTTTTAGTTGCCATTACGTCAGCCCGAAGGATTTCTGAGCTTCACGCTCTGGTTTGTAAAGAGCCTTATCTTATTTTCCACCAGGACCGGGCGATCCTCAGGACAAATCCTAAGTTTCTACCCAAGGTGGTGTCAGAAGGCACACTGAACCAATCAGTGGAGCTTTCTGTTTACTTTCCGTCCCCTTCGAATAGACGTGAGGCACTCCTGCACACCATGGATGTCCATCGGATCCTTTGGTGCTACACACACCAGACCAAGGATTTCTGTAGCTGCAATCAGCTTTTTGTTTCTTTTGCCCCCAGGTCTAAGGGCAAAGTGGTTTCCAAGCAGTGCCTTTCCAAATGGTTAGGCAACTGTATTCGGTATTGTTACCAAAAGTACGAAAAACCGCTGTCGGATCCCATCAGAGGTCATTCTACTAGGGGTATGGCTGCTTCCACTGTTTTTTTGCAGAACATCTCTGCAGCTGATATCTGTGCCACAGCCACTTGGAGTTCTGTCCATACCTTCACCAAACACTACAGTCTGGACATTGCTTCTAGGCGGAGGGCTGGTTTCGGCCTAGCTGTCTTGCAAGGCCTTCTGTACTAGGCTGGGTCCATTCTGGTTCCCAGTTTCTGTTGGAGTTATTTTCTCCTCCTCCCTTGTTTCTCTCAGTCTCTCTGTATAGGGACTGCTTGGGACTCTGTCCTATATGTAATTACCTACTGAAGGAACCCTTTCGAAGTAAGATAGTACAGTTACAGTATGTAGGAACTTAACATAACAGTAGATCTTGAGAGAGGTTCCTTCAGTGAGTCATATTTTCCTCCCTCCCTCCCTCCTCCTCATTTCATTTCTTACACAGGGACTCCAAATCCTGTTTGCTCCTGCTGTCAGGCTTCTTCCTGGCTCTGGCGGGAGAACTGGAGGGCGGGCGTGGGGACCGCCCACTATATATGTCCACGCTGACATCAGTCACGTGACGTCGGGTGTGCGGTCCCCCGTCAGGGATTGCTAAAAAGTCTGCTGTGTGGCCCGATGCCAGGTGGCGTCAGTCCTGTATGTAATGACCTACTGGAGGAACCTCTCTCGAAGATCTACTGTTACGGTCAGTTCCTACGTAACTGTACTTTTTTGTTAATGAGTGCTGCTACTTAAATAAAAAGAAAACCACTGTAAAGATCTGGTTAGGTTTTTCTCCCTGCATTGGTGTACTGCTGTTCTACTTAGTACACATTGTCATACGTGGTGTTTAAAAACTGCATTTACGTGGTAGTACAGATCATGCCAGTCAAGCTGGAAATCCGGTCAGCAGGGAAGGGCACAGCTGGGTACCTGAATTGGTTCAGCATCTCTCAGTTATGTTGTTGCATTCTCAGTGTATTGCAGGGCAGAGGAAAACGCTACACGCCCATAGAGCCTAATAAACAGTATGAGTACCGTATATACTCGCGTATAAGTCGGATTTTCTAGCATTAAAATAGACTCGTAGTCTAACCTACCGACTAATATGCGAGATATAGCGCGTGGTTGTTAGAGACTGCTCTGGACAAAAACGTGAACTTTGCTGCCTAATTAACACTGCACGATGTTTAATTACAATCGTTACTTTGATGTGATTACCTAAATGATTAACACCGCTCCTCAGTTCACTATTGCTGCTCCCTTCAGTTCAATGTTAATTGTTAAATGATTAACACTGCTCCTCCTCATTTAACTATTGCTGCCAGATTAAATCTGCTCAATGTTTAATCACCTCGTCGTAGTTAAAATTGTCCCTCCTGTAGGTTGTTAAATGATTCCTCAGTTCAATAAATGATTAACACCGCTCCTCAGTTCGCTATTGCCACTCCCCTGGGTGTAAGATGCAGGCTCACAAACGAAAACGCAGTGCATATGATACCTATTTTAAATTAAAAGTTGTTCGGTATGCTGAGATGCACACAAATGCTGCTACTGAGCGAGAATTCAGCATAGATGAAAAATTAATCCGCGACTGGAAACATAAAACGATTCGCTGCTATGTGCTGACAGAAATGTCAAACGCATTCGTACAAACCCTTCTCCTGTATCATCAATTGAAGAAGAGCTCAGTTCTTGGGTCAGTGATCTAAGGCAGCAAGGTTACATTGTAACCAGAATGGCTATTCGGCTTCAAGCACTTGCTATAGGAAAGAAGCAAGAAAGTGCTAGCAACTTCAGGGCATCTGCGGGCTGGTGTACAAGATTTATGAAGAGACATGGTCTCACACTGCGGCAGAGGACTCATATAGCGCAGAAACTACCAGCAGATGTGCAGCTAAAGGTTGACAGCTTTCATGAATTTGTAATAAAAGAAAGAAAGCTGTATGATTACCCCCCTAGTATCGATTGGCAACATGGACGAAACACCTGTCAGCTTTGATCTTCCTTCAAACCGTACAGTGCACTTTAAAGGTGAAAAGACAGTCACAGTTAGAACTTGTGGTGGGGAAAAATCAAATTTCACTGTAATGCGTGCTTGCCTGGCAGATGGCACCAAATTAAAACCAATGATAATTTTTAAAAGAAAAACCCTACCTAAAGAAAAGATGCCTCCTAACGTCCTTGTAGAAGCACATCCTAAGGGTTGGATGGACGAAGTACTTGTAAATAAATGGATAACCAAGGTTTGGGCGAAACGACCAGGAGCACTATTACACAGAAAAAGCTTTCTTATATGTGATATGTTCCGTGCTCATTTGGTGGACTCTGTCAAAAAAAAAATCTACGCCTTCACTGCACCTGGCAAGCTGTAATACCTGGAGGCTGTACATCGCTTCTTCAACCTCTCGACGTAAGTCTTAACAAGCCTTTTAAAAATAATATGAGGGAGCTTTGGAGGGAGTGGATGGTAAATGGCAGCAAGGAATTCACCCTGGGTGGTAATATGAAAAAGCCGAATTATGGACTTGTGTGTCACTGGGTACGGGAAGCATGGGACGCTGTTCCAAGCTCAGCTGTAGAGAAATTGTTTAAAACATGTGGCATTTCTAATTCAATGGATGGGACAGAAGATGAACTGCTATTCGCCGACCTCGTTGATGACAGCGTTGCCTCAACAACTGAACTTGCTGATGAACCGGGACAGCTAGATGATATATATGAGGATATACCGCTGTCAGAGCTACAGCTCCACATGATGTTCCAATCCGATGACAAGGAGGATGAGGAGTTTTTGGGATTCTGAACCAGACTTGGGCGCACTGTACTTCATGAACTGGTCCCCCCCCCCAAGATGACTGTGCGATGACTGAGAGCTTGCTCATTATTTATTTTAAATGTGCTTGTTTAAAAATAAAGGTTCCATGTCTGAAGTGAATTCTTATAATCTGATCATCTTTTTATTTTACTAAAACCTATTTTAAAAGCTTGGTTCAGTAGCTAATAACCAGTCCTAGTTTATCCTATACGCTCGTTAACAAAGTTCCACATCGGAAGTGAAAGTTTATAAATCTGGTCAGCAATTACAGGTTTCGTACGAAACTCAGTTCTTGTGGGTTTTTTTTTTTTGATTACAGGTTTCGTACACAACTCAGTACCCGACTTATACGCGGGTCAATAAAAAAGTTGTAATTCGCTGGGCTCAAGTCGGGACCCCGACTTATATGTGAACCAACTTGTATGCGAGTTTTTACGGTAGTTCAAATGGGCTTTGGGCTTTGCACAATGCTTTAACAATCCAAGCAGTGCATAAAATATGAAACAAAACAGGGCTCGAGGTATAGCCTTTTCGTATTTCCGTGGAAATGCATACAGGCTGCTGGAAATGCACTTTTGCTGTCTGTATTTCTGTCTGGAAATGCTGTACTCAGTTTGACCCTGTGGCTGCGAGTGGCAGCAGAGAGCACCTTTGGCTCTTACCTTTGATGAGGTTCTCCAGCTGTCTGGACTTGGGCGGGGCTTGCGATCATCCTTCTCTGCTATTCTCCATCATCAACGCTGGGGATAGGGCATGCAATCTCCACATCGTTCTCATCTGTCTGCAGTTTGCAGTCAGGCACAGTGGACAGCTTGGAGGGTCCTTGTCACAACCAAGAGGCCCATGCAATGCGCTTGTGGCTCATTGATTGGCTGAACATGATCTCTCCTCACTGTGCTGACTGTGATCTAATGCAGTAGTTAGTTGTCAGCCAGAGGGATAGGAGCCCAGTTGACGCACTCAGAATTTTCTTTTGCAGAGGGACTAAGTTGGAAAGGACAGACTATTCCTTTCATTTTGGGGACAAACATAAAACAGCAACGGATTCTCTGTCTGCAAAGTCAGGCTTTTTTTTTTCTAAAGAAACATCTTTAGCCTTAAAAAACCTGTGTGGAAAAACAATTTCTGTGTGAGTGCAATATAGTGGAAAAAATGACTTGCCACCCATATTACACACAAAAAAAGCACATTCTGTGCTGCAAGCTGCAGTGATTTAGAGACATCCAGGAGAAATACTGAAGGGGAAAAGTTGTGTCTGTATTTTCTGTGGGGGCATCTACTTGCAGTCAGGGGTAGACCTTTCACACAGGAGAAAAGTTCAGTGCAGCAGCCTGCAGTTTTATTTAGTACAAGAATTGGAGAGAAGAGCATGTATACTGATGGTGAAGTGGAGGATAATCATGACTGTAGTTTGGTGGGAAAAAAACATATACATGCACTGTCAGGGGTAGACCTTTCACACAGGTCTGTTAAAAACGTTTAGTACAGACTTTGTCTTTTAAATATTGTATGTGGAAATGTAACATGTGCCCCGGAAATGTATGCTACGCCACTTACATTTTTGGAGGAAATGTACCTTCAAGGTCATTACTTCTAGCCCTGCAAAATCGAATTGTGGGGCGGGGGGCTTAGCTCCATTCTGGTTGCACAGCAGGGATCTTTGTAGCAACTGCAGTGTACACAACACTGAGAAGTATTATTATTATTTACAAATGCCAACCAACACTGAAATTAAACAGGAAAAAAACTAACCTTTGCTGGAGGTGGCATTGTTCCCACAGAATAGTAGGGGTCCGTTTTATCAGAAAGATAGTGATTTCAAAGCAAGCCCCCTTCCACCCGCCAGAGTTCATATAATTAAATTATGTGAGGGAAACTTGATTTTAACTGTTTAACAGGGTTGTGACTGGGGGCTCAATGTCATTCCAACGAGATGTCAACTGCAGTGCTTAAATGATACCCATTTGCTAGGATTTGTCTGCTGCTTCCTTTAAGAAATGGAAATAATATCACAAAGTGTGAGTTGGAAGAAAGTCCTACTGTGACTTGAATATAGTATCTGTGCCACACCAGCCTCAAGGGGTCCTTCCCTGCCTGCGAGAGTGCTAGCCCCTGAGAAACTCACTTGCTTTTTGTGAGCATTCAGAATGCTTTTCTTTTTGGTAAGGACACGGCGGATTGTGAAGGAATGCTTTTATAAGAGATGGTTTCCCCCTTTTGCAAGATGTGTTGCATGACTGGGTGGGTCAAGCAGTCCTGTCTGCTGACAGATTCCTTGTTTCTATTTTTCTGTCTCTGTGTGGCTATCACATTTGCTGAGATTCTTTACTTACAGCAGTAAAATAATGAGGTAAACCAGCTTGTCCTTGTGACTGAAGTTGACATGGGATTACTGTTCCAGGATGGCACGTGTGTTATGTATTGTCTTGGATGAAAGCAAGTTTTTCAGTGTGTCCAGAAATACTGCTTAACATAGAAAACATAGACTTTGACGGCAGATAAGGACTGCTTAGCCCACCTAGTCTGCCCATTTCCCTACCTATTGAATAAGCTGCATATCCTAGTTAACCAACAGCCTACTCCTTCCTACCCACCATCAGAATTGCCATATGTCTGTCCCATGCATTCTTGAATTCCCCACTGTTTTGGCCCAGGCCTCCTCAGAGCCTTTCCATGCGTCCGCCACCCTCTCTGTGAGAAAATACTTCCTCACATTGCCCCTGAGCCATCCCCCCTCTATCTTCAAATTGTGTCCCCGCGTTCTTGCACATCTCTTTATCTGAAAGATGCTACCCTTTTGGACTTTGTTGATTCCCTTGAGGTACTTGAACATTTCTATAATGTCCGCCCTCTCCCTCTTTTCCTTAAGGGTGTACATATTAAGCTCCTCTAGTCTCTCTTCATATGGCTTCTGTTGCAGACCCTGCACCATTTTAATTGCCCTCCTTTGGACTGCCTCCATCCTATCTGTGTCCTTGAGGAGATGGGGTCTCCAGAACTGCACACAGTACTCCAGATGGGGTCTCCCCGAATGTCTGTACAGAGGAATAACAACTTCCTGTTTTCTACTGGTGATGCCTCCCCCTATACACCCCAGTATTCCCCCAGCCATCCTTACTGCCTTCTCACATTGCTTGCTTACCTTTAGGTCATCTGATATTACAACCCCCAGGTCCCTTTCCATTTGTGTTGTTGTTAATACCCCCCCGCCAAATTGTGTACTCTTCCCCGGTTTTTATTTCCCAGATGCATTACTTTACACTTCTTTGCACTGAATCTAAGCTGCCATGCTTTCCACCATTCCTCCAACCTTGCCAAGTCCCTTCTCATCCTTTCCATCCCCCCATGTATCAACCCTGTTGCAGATCTTTGTGTCATCTGCAAAGAGACATACTTTTCCTTCCAGTCCCTCTGCAGTGTCACTTATAAAGACATTAAAAAGGACCGGACCCAGTACTGAACCCTGTGGTACCCCACTAGTAACCCCCCCCCTTTATTCGGAGTGGACTCCGTTTACTGTTACCCTCTGTGTCCTGTTGTCCAGCCAGATTTTTTACCCAGGCTACCACCCTGGGACCCACTCCCAGGTTGGCTAATTTGCTTATTAATCTTTTGTGTGGGTCTGTGTCAAATGCCTTGCTAAAGTCTAGGTAGGCCATGTCCACAGCCCCTCCCTGGTCTACTACTTTGGTCACCCAGTCAAAGAAATCTATTAGATTTGTCTGACATGACCTTCCTGCTGTGAATCCATCTTCCTTGGGTCCTGTGCCCCGCTGGCCTCTAGATACTCAACAATTCTTTCTTTCAGAAGTGATTCCATCATTTTCCCTACCACTGAGGTCAAGCTAACAGGTCTGTAGTTTGCTGCCTCTTCTTTCCTCCCACTTTTGTGAAGGGGAATCAAACGTGCCCTTCTCCAGTCCTTAGGTGCCACACCATCCTCCCATGATTTGTTAAAAAGGATAGTTAATGGTGTCACTAGTTCTCCCCTTAGTTCCTTTAGAATTCTGGGGTGAATCCTGTCAGGCCCCATTGCTTTGTCCACCTTCAGTTTTAGGAATTCTTTCAGAACCCTTTCTTCTGTGAAAGGACTGGTATTGTCCCCCTATCCAGCGTGCTTCTATTGACTGGATTAGGTACTTTCCACTCCTCTTCTTTTGTGAATACTGAGCAGGAGTATTTGTTCAGTATCCCTGCTTTCTCACTGTCCCTCTCTGCCCACCCAACCACCCTCCCCTTTATTAAGCCTCACTATCCCTCCCTTGGTCTTTCTTCGCTCCTTAAAGTACCTATAAAAGGTTTTATCCTCCTTCTTAACTGAGTTGGCTGTCTTTTCCTTGGTTTGGGCCTTTGCTATTCTGATTGCTTTCCCCACTTCCTTATGCTTTAACTGATACAGTTCTCTGTCCTTCTCCTTCTGTGTTTCTTATACTTCCTGAATGCTGTCTTTTTCTCCCTAACCTTCCCCGCCACCTCTTTGGAGAACCATAGTGTTTTTTTCTTTCGTTTTGATTTATTTGCGTCACACAAAGGCTTCTGTCTGCATGTAGCCAAAGGCTATAACTGGTATTCCTAAGAAGCATGCACATTCATTTAACCTGTTCTCTCTCCCTGAAGGGAGGCTGTTAGCAATGTTATGATTTGCTGTGGGAAGGCAAGGCTCCCTGCAGCTGATTTGTGAGCAAAAGTAGATGAGGATATCTATCATTCATTTCACATACTGTAGCAATGCATTTTCTTGCTATGCTCATGACAGGTGCTTGCAAGCTGCTCTTTTCTTTTTGCCTGCATACTGATGTCAAATTCTGGGTGGATTCTACTCTGTCTGTTGTCCATCACCAGCTTCTACCTGTATAGGATTTCCCTTCTTGGTTGGCAATGGTTTGAGCCACTCGAACGCCACAGTGCTGGATGAACCCAAGGAACTAACTCCCCCTCCAATCTCAAATGGGCTGGGACAGCTCCTCTCCTGAGGATTTTCAGTCAGTGAGGACAAGGTTCTCCAGCTGGGGTGGGGAAGGGTGAATATCCAGGTTGGCCATTAATGTTGTGTAACACAACCCACACTTGAGGCCTTCCTTATTGGAAAATTGATTCTTACTAGCAGCTTTATTTCCCAGCATATTCGCACTTCGACTCCATCACACTCCTGCACAAACTTCCAGTTTACTTTGGTTATACATTCCCCATTACTTTCAGGTGTGACACACAGGGTTTCCCATTATGGTTGCAGTCCCTTACAACTGCAGGTGGGATGAGGATATCGGGGTAACTAAATGACTCAGAAGGGAGCTATACCTTGCCTCTGGCAGAGATCACAGGAGGGGCTTTACCCTTCTGAACATGCACGTTGACGCGCGCGCGCGAGCGCACACACACACACACACTAGAACAAAATTCGTTATATAGCTACCTCGATCGTCC
This sequence comes from Neoceratodus forsteri, assembly GCA_016271365.2. Classification (NCBI taxonomy): domain Eukaryota; kingdom Metazoa; phylum Chordata; order Ceratodontiformes; family Ceratodontidae; genus Neoceratodus; species Neoceratodus forsteri. Next base: position 1,524,696,199 of record CM057452.1, read on the forward strand.
GGTCCCAAGTTCGATGTCTCCATGGGGTTTGGAGTCTGTGTCTGTTGTCAAAGATGACAGTGACTTACCCGTTGCCAGATATCTGGTCCATCCCTTGCCCCTGTGGTTCAGATCCTAGATGCCATTATGCTCATTTGATGCAGACCTATGTCACAGACCTCTACCAGTTCAAGAATATGTACAAAACCTTTTCACCATTTCAGAAAACCCTGGACAGTTGGTGCGAAAGTCATCAGGAGGCCCTCCTTGAGGATGAGTCTTCAACGGGTTCCTGATTTCCCCAGTCTTGGACTCCAGATGAAGCTTGAGCCTCCGCAGACCCACACTGGAGGCAGCCTGTGCCACCCGGACCCAGGCAACCTGCTGCCATGTAGCATAGCCATAATGTAGCAGATAATCATTATTTGTAAACGTGTGAGCCCTAGTAAAGCCTGTTTCAACAGCCTGGTTACAGTGGTGGTGACGGGCAGCCATCTGCCTGGCCCCACTTTCATTTTCACCCACTCCCTTCTCAACGAAAATCTTCGCCTACTTCCCAATGCCAAAGGATACACCACCATGCCCACCCTATAGGCATTCTTCATTTTAGCAGTAGCACATGGCATCCCAAATCACCAAGGCTGTGCCACCAGTTGTCATCAGAAGCACTAACAGAGCGGGCATCCTAACCCCCCTCTCCCAACTGAAATCTGTGAGCGCTGCCTCTGCAGTACTTCCAAAGCTCTGTCCATCCACAGATTTAGGAGCTGAGCTTTCAGCATGAACCTGTGCACTGCTGCCTATGCCACTGTGTTGGTTTTTGAAGCTGCTTTTGAAATCGGCACCTTTTTTGGGTTGTAAGACAGTGAATACATGTAGCACAGCAACATTGTAGAGCACCTACATGTTTTGCAACAGGGCACAGAGTGTAAAGGTAGAGATTATATTGTAGTGGCACTATTAATAGAGCTGAGTAGGGGCTCCTATGTTAAATCCCCATTTTTGTACCTTAATAATGTAGCCATCCCCGGACAAGAAACTAAGTCTGGAAAAAGACGCACTGCTCATGCGTGCAGGCTAAGTTTTTTTTCAGGGTTAGAATGTTAAGATGGTTATAACTTGGCAAATTTTCAACATTTTGGGCCTAAACCTGGGGGATAGGTAAGTTAGGATCCCTCCTCATGACTCCATCAAAACTTAAATCACCCTCAAAAATGAATTTTCAGGGTTAGTCTCAAAATTCATGTTTAGGGGTATGCAGTTGGCCACTTATGTGGTCATGGGTAGCTAACTTTGGTATCTCCCAAGTTTAAAGTCAAAATGTATAAGATTACAGCATATGAATAAAGTGTTTGCAATGGGGGTTAACTGTGTTCTTCATACTATGTTATTTTATTTCTTTATAATCTTAAATCATATGTTTGCAACCCGGGTTGTACTTTGGCATTCAGTTTTGGCAGGGTTCACAGGGGTGGTGAATGGGTGGGACAAAAAACACTAAAGTCGCATTTCCTTACTTTTGTGACTATAATAATCGACCCTAACTTGCACGTTAATGTAGGTTTTTTGCAATGAATTTCCATTAATTTTAAGATACAGTAGATAGTAGCTTACTTTGCACATAGCCACTGCTCTCCATAAGCAAAACAGTTTCAGGAATTCCCTTCCAATAGATATAATAATAAGTAAGACTAAGAATGAATTGAAAACAATATTAGATAGATATATCCTCAATGGAAACAAACCACAGTATTACACTAGTTGTTAGGAGCTATTCACAGGCAAACTACCGTTTCAGCTCCAAAACTTCCATAATATGAACCGTAGTATGGATTGTAAAACACATTGCCCCAGACCTGTAGCGTACTCACAAAGCAGCTGCATCATTGTACACATTACTCTGCATGTGGTCCACAGCTGCATGGTCACAGGCATTGTGATAGACCTGTAGAACTTTAACAACTCATTCTATCTTGTGTGGCAATCTGGGGTCGGGTTAAGCCATAGATGGTTCCGATGCTATATGGCGCTACCAGTAAGAATGGGTTTTAAGCAACGGTATCATGATGTTCACTGTGCCAGACCTGTAGCTTGCTTTACACATGGGCATACAAAGCTATCTTGTTTTTTCATTTTCAGACTGTCTCACAAAAGTGAAGGTTGTATCTCACATAAGTGGGTTTCAGTGTCACAAAAACAGGTTCACAGGTGACAAAAAAAGGTCCTGTGTGTGTGACACTCAGCAGTCTAATTTAAATATTTTAAAAAGTATTGTTTAAAAAAAAAATCACTTGAAGAATAAACCTTACTCACTATATTATTGATCACACAAGCTTTAGACTTGACCTCCAACAGATTTTCTTGCTCTTGATGCAGTTTCTTTTTGTGTTGCCCACTTTTGTAACCTACAAAGCCATCTAGATTTATCTCATTTTGAGACTAAAAAAGTGGAGGTTGTATCTCACGAACGTGGGTTTGCCAGTTGAGAAAACAAGTTCATGACCGATAGTCTGTTTCCATAACATGCAACAACCTCATTTCATTAATATTTCAAAAATTACTTTTTTGTAAAAGGAAAAACCTTGAAGAATCAACATTATACCCTACAGTATCTACCACAGAAGTTTCAGGCATGACGTTCAACATGTTTCCTTTTTTTTGTTATGTGCAAAGGTTTCTCTTTTTTTTTTTCTGCACTTTGTGAATGCGAAGTCTTGGAAAACCAAGAGTCTTATCTCACAAAAGTGGATTCTCAGTCACAAAAGTGGCATACATCAGTTTCACAAAAATCCAGTTATGAGGGAAAAAATAAACTGTACTTGTGTAAAAATGGTATTTTATTTTCTGAATAATTTAAAATCTACAATTATCTCAGAAAAGCCACCTATCAAAGAATCATATGTGGGCCAAACTCTAATGACATAAAAGGTTCATGTTTCAACAGGCAGCTGTTTTTGTGCCATCAGTGAACAAATAAAATGTATAAAACCCATATTTTTATATATTTTGTAAATCCTTTTGAATTTGTCCTCGGCATTAGACACCATGTGGACCTTGTGAAACAGATGAGGAGAATTGTTGGGGTGGGTGGGACCGTGCTGGCCTGGTTCTGAATGTTTCCTCAGCGATCGCCAACCTTTGTTAGTTTGGGAGAATTTTAAGTCTTCCCTACCAGGCATCGACCATGGTATCCCTCAGGGTTCCATCTTATACTGTTAGTTTTTGGGAGATGTGATCTGAAAGTATGACTTGAGGTTTCATTGTTATGCCAGTGATACCCAACTATATCTTTCTCAAACCCAGAAAAGGCTCCCCAGTAGCTGTGCTTGAAAGTGTACTAGCTGAGATCGTTTGTGGATGTCTCACAGTTGGTTCAAGCTGAATCCCAACAGAGCCTGGGCCTTCCCATTTCTGGAGGTGAGAGGCTCCAGGAAGGCAGTGCACAACAATGGGGCAGGGGGTCACTGTTAATCTGGAGCTGTCACTTGTTATGAAAAATATAGATGGGCTGCACCTTTACCTAGACTCAGGTGACCTCTTAACACTGGTGCATGCTTTTGTCATCTGTCATCTTGACTACTGGACTACTGTAATGTGCTCTACTCTGGGACCTTCCTGCTCTTAGTGCAGAATGCAGCATCTAGATGTTCTACCTCCATCAGCAGGATCAAACATATTACTTCTGTGCTGCATTCTTTGCAGTGGCTTCCTGTTCTGATGGTGGATTCATTTTAACATTTTACGTTTGACATATAGGCCCTTAATGGACTAGGTCCCCCTTACCTTAGGGAACTTCTTATGAACCACATTGATATCCTTGAGCTACAGTCTTCAGACATGGGCCTGTTGGTTGTTCCAAAATCAAGACTAAAGTCAGCTGGGGACAGAACATTTTCCTTTGCTGCCCTCTGCTAATAAACAATCCTCTCACAGATATCTTGGCTGCTCACTGTGTCCCCACTTGCTAACGCAAGCTGAAATCTTGTCTTTTTAGGTAGGCATTTGAAGGTGATTGAAATAGCTTTTGCTGTGCTGTACTTCCCAGTTTTATTAATCATATTGTATGTCTTAATCGACTATTAATTATGTTTTTTTTGTCTGTAAAATGTTTTATGTTTGTTTAATAATGTATTTGCTTGGTTATGAAATGTTTACCTATGTATCTTGGTTTTGAGAAAAGTGTATTTTAAATGTCTATTTATCGGTCTGTCTGTCTATCTATCTGTCTATTTTCTACCTTCTAGAACTTTCAAATTGTTCAGTCAACCGTTACCAAATATAAAGGATCTAGAGATCCGGGCACTGACTAGGTGCATGTCGAATTTCAGGTTTCATTCACTTGTACAGTATATGCGATCCAGGAAGGAATGAAATTAACATAGAAATGCATTTGCAGCTCTAACTATAGGGGTTCTATTGCGTCCTTATAATATGTCATTCTCATTCTCTGGGTTAGGTTCTGCTACACACTCTAGCCTTAATCACTTACTATAGGGTAACCCTCCCCCCCGCCCCACTCCCCCACCGAAGCAGTGACACATGATCTAGGGACTGTGGTCAAGGGTTGTACTTCTCTTTCTACTGCTAATCCATCTTCTCCATGTCTCCATCCCAGTGGTTCTTTGCAGGCTGTGCCTGCACTGCTTCCGTGGATCATGAGGGCTGATGTGCTGCCATCTCTGCGGCATGACAGCAAGGCAGCTTGTGAGTTGACTGTGGGGTGGTGCTCAAGCAGTGAACTCAGGCCACCCTCTCCACCACGGCTTGATTGTACCACCTTGCTGGCATTCTTGTAACTCTACAACTTCAGAGGTGGGGGTTGGGCTCGCCGAGTAAAACCAGGCCTCTTATGAGGCAGTCCTATCACAGCAGCTGAAATACATCTATCTTAAACTGCAACCAATGAATATGGATTGGAAGTGTAATTTTCCAAAGGTTCCTTTCTAGGTTGTTGGGGATTCTGTAAATTCACTCAGTTGACTGGCATATCTATACGTACCCTGACGACACTATACATTTTGCCTCGGGTGCCTCGATCTCTATGCTGGAAATGTCGCAGCAGCAGCATGTTTTTCAACAATGCTTAACGCTGGTTCTAGTCACGCAGACTTACGGTAATGCCAGAAAGACTGTGTCTGTGACCTTAGGCATATGCCAAAATCTTGCTGTGTTCTCATCCTCCTTTGTCCTCTCTACCCTGGATGGAACTCATTTTGAAATCATTCCTTACTTCATGTACATTGGTGTGTGGCTTGGTAGTCCAATGGCCTTTTCTACCCCCTATTGATGCTATCCACAAAAAAAAGTCCACCCTAAACTCTGCACCCTTTATCATAGCAAGTCTTCCCTTACTGTCCCAGTCTGCAGTGAGAGCCTGGCCATGATTCAGTAGGGATGTAAGAAAGTGTTGCTTTACAGAGAGAGTAGTTGATCCGTTGAACAGCCTATCAGCGGAAGTGGTGGGCTCAAGAGCTATTAATGGGTTCAGGCATGGCTGGGACAGAGTAAAGGTCTTAATTGTCACTCAGGGGGGTAGCAGTAGTGGAGGGAGCTGGGAGGGCCGAAGGTGAAAACCCTGTCTAGATAGTTGTTCATGGTGTAGAGTAGGATAAAAATGGGCAGACTGAATGGACCAATTGTCTTTTTCTACCGACATTGTCTATGTTTCTATAATACTTCCAGTGCTTGACTATGCAGATGTGGTCTATGGTGCTGCCAAATTCGTCTCCTGCCAGACTGGACACCTTTCCATGCCTTCCCTCATTTTGCTTCCAGTGTCCCTTCCCTCACCCATCATTGTTCCCTAGACATTAACCTCTCCCTCCTTCCTCTTGCTTCCCATTGTCTCTCACATTGTGCCTCATTTCTCTTTAAATACTGGTTCTTTTCCTACCTTACCTCTCCTCCTTCCTCTGCCCTACTTATTCTTCCACTTACTTACTCCTCTTTGTGGACTCCAGCACCTTTTCTGTCCTCCATTGCAAAATTTCCTCAAGGCAAATAGCCTTCTTCCATCTCCTCTTCCTCTGGAACAATCTATCTCCCCAGCTCTGCATGTTCCCATATTTTGCCCCCTCCTGTTTCTGCTCCAAACCTGGTTAGACCTTTTGGCACACCTCCCTTAGCTGTACCTATTTTTACTTCAGCTAGGGACTTGTTTTTCTCCTACTCACATTCCAAATCAATGTTTGTTTGTTTTTAGATGCCATTGCCTATGTTGTATTCTTTCACATCCCCTTGATTATTATGATACATTATCCAGTAGGTAGGTTAAGTGGGCCAAGTGGTCTTTATCTGCTGTCAAAGTCTTTGTTTCTGTGTTTCTGTTGTACACACATATTTTTGTTTTAACAGTCTTGCACTTTAGTCTTGTACTGTTTACTTGCACTGTGTTGTACCTAATTGCCCTATTGTTGTCTGTACAAGTTTCTGCTGTCTGAATGTGGCTTCCTGTAACCTTCCCTAGGGTCGCAGCTGGAAAGGAACTTCAGCACTATATATGCCTTTCTCTTTCATAAAGTTTTAAATAAATAGTGCAGGTATGGACTACTGTGAGTACTCCATGGATATTGATGGCTGTTGTAGCCACTGACGTGAAGAACTCACTGTGGTTTAGCCAGGGATGCAAGCACCCCAAAGCTTATTGTGTCTGAATGTGTTGGTTTTTTTTGGGGGGGGGCCCTAAATATTCTTGGACACGCCAACCTATTGTTTTTTTTAAATGCATGTTTATTGACTAATCAGGCGTCATTACATAGTACATATCTTAGATCACAGGATACGGATTCAAGTTCATGTTATACAAATCTTGACATACCACAGGCATCAGTTAAAGGAGAAGTCCACCCAAAACTTGGAAAAAATATATGTTGTGCAGAGTGTTTTAATTTGTATGTGAAGTTCTAGTGTTTCCTTCCCTCTGACTGGTATTAGGAGTTTTTCCTAAATTAGCCTGCTAGCTTTATACTAGTTTTATGACCTCTGGGGATCTTCATCCCTGACAGCTTAATTGTATTTCTTGTTCCCACAGTGCATCTTGTCTCATGTGACAGTGATGTAAGAGAGACCCAACATTCAGCACACACATGCCAAGCAAACTAAACATCTTGGAAGCTTTACAAGCTGCACAAAAATTACCAGCAGCAAAGTATTTCAGGACAGTAAGATATTTACGATGAAGGTGGTCACCAAGCTGAATTCTACAGATTTTAAAATATAGCCATCTCTATTGTTGTGAACTGATTGTAATGTAATGCTTTCTGCTGGATTTATGGGCTGTGCTACATCACCATCACATGAAACAAGGTGCATTGTAGGACAAAGAAATACAATTAAGCTATTTGATATGGAGATCTCCAGGGGTCATAAAACTACCCTAAAGCTAGCAGGCTAATTTAGGAAAAACTCCTAATACCAGTCAGAGGGAAGGAAACACTAGAACTTCACATGCAAATTAAAACACTCTGCACAACATAATTTTTTTCAAGTCTTGGTTGGACTTCTCCTTTAATTCTTTCTTTAAACTTTCTTTTCTTTTGACCCTTCTTAGGCACATTAGTCTGGGTAACCCCCATTGTTATTTCCTACTTTTCAGCCCCCAAGAAGCATGAAGAGAGATACTGACCTCCAGCTCCCCTGAATAAGGGGGTGTTGTATTTCTGCTTATCTCTAATGCGCCGAGGCTTATCTCACATTCTCCTTCTGAATCTCCCCTATCAAAGTTTCTGTATCTCCTTCACTTTCTGGCATAGCATCTCCGAACCTGATCCATCTGGTCCATCTGTTCACAAACAGAGGGAGTCTGGCATTGATCTTATGTGTCAGTTCCTCCATTTCCTGTATCTCCCCAATTATCTCATACCACTGTCCCTTTGTGGGTGTATCCGGTGAAAGACACCTTCTGGTAACAGCTTTCTGGGCAGCCGTCACCATAATGTTCCACAGATACACCTGATCTCTTCCTTTCACCCCTGCCGGAACCAGACCCAGAACCAGATGTTTTGCTGTTAGAGACTTTGTGAGAGAGAAAACATTTCCCATTGCCTCTGTTATACCCTGCCAAAACTGAGTGAGGGATGAGCACTGTGCAGATGACCCGCCTGTTCCCCCCTGCATTCTCTCCAGCATTTCGATGGATACATACTGTCCCATTTGTTTTTTACTTCCGGGGTAATGAAAAACCTTGTTCGAATCTTCCACTCAAATTCTTTCCATCTGTGGGAGTAGGTAGTTTTGTGGGCTTGTGTATAAATGTTTTCCCACTCTTTTCTCATGAGGGATTCCCCCAATTCTCTTTCCCATCTGCCTTTGAGGGAGGTAGTGTGCTCCTTTCCTAGCTCTCTGAGGGCTGAAATAAGGCCTTTATTCTTCTGGGAGGTTAGTATGTCCCTTATGATACTTTGAATTCTCAAGGGCTCCCAACCTATTGTTCATAGCACATACACATTAGATTTTGCGTATGTATACCAATGTGAAAAGTTCAAGTCTGTGCTGGTCCAGTTTAGAAATTCAAGACCCACTCAAACCCATAAATCCAGACAGTAAATGGATGGTCCTGAGTGCACGTTCCTAACTAAAATTAGACAGAACAGCTGGTCTGGCAAGATTACGTGGTAACTGGAATAGATTTACTACACAAATTCCGGCAAGTATCAGCAGCTCCCTTCCTGGTTTCAGGCTGAGTATTCAGATTTTTCTTGCAGAGCAGCTGTGAACCATTCATGAAAGAACTAAGTCTTGGCAAATGTTTTTGTTTCTCTAGGGATAACTTTCTCTGACTGGTTTTGATCTTTGCTAATGGTTTTGTTTTTGTATATTAAAACACAAATGTTATTTTCTGTAGTATCTTTCATGCAGAAGTGTATCACAAACAGCTTCAGCTTATTGTGTTTTTTTACAAAAAATTTAACACAGCATGCAGTCATTAATGGTACAGCAATGAAAGATTCATAAACCAGTAAAACAGTGTGGTTAGGTAAGAAGTTTAAAGCAAAGGAGAAGAGTAAGTTTTAAGTTGAGATTTGACGAAGAGAACTGAGTCAGTGATGGGGGAAGAACGAGAGAGAGAAAGAGAGGTTGTTCCAGACAAAGGGTGCGGCTGTGGAAAAGGCTCTAATGCCAACAGTGTAAAGTTCGTGGGGAGGAACAAGGAGGAGAGCTGCAGAGGAGGATGGAAGGGAGCAGCTGGAGTGCAGTAGGAGACAAGACCCATGAGATGAATATGAGAAGAAGTATGAAGGATTTTAAAGGCAATGAAAACAATCTTAAACTGGGTCCTGAAAGGGATGGAGAGCCAGTGTAAATCACGGAGGATTAGAGTGATATGATCAAATTTTGGTGCATGTGAAGAGGTAGCAGAGTTCTTGACAAATTGTAGTCTTGACACTTGAGATTTAAGGTACACCAACAAGAAGGAAGTAGCAGTAATTCAGTTCAGAGGGCACAAGTGAGGATCTTAGCAGAGGAGCAATCAAGACAATGATGTGAATGGGAGATATTATCGAGGAGAAAGTATGCAGACTTAGAAGCACTGAAGATATATGAAGAAAAGGAGAACTCAGGGTTGAGGAGAACACTGAGGTTTCAGTAGAGAAAGCAAAGATGAAGTCAGACTTAAGGGGGATATGAAGGAGACTCTCAGAATTCAGAGATCTCTTCTTGCCCAAGAGGAGGACCTCAGTCATAGACACATTGAGCCATAGGAAAACCTGTTTGAGACGGGCATTAATGTGGTCAAAGCAAGATGATAAGGAAAGAGAAGGATTAAATGAAGAATCAAAGGAGATGTAGAGCAGGGACTTATCTACTGTGCATGTAGGTGAATGTTGAGGTTAAAGAGGGAAATGAGTTACCACAAAGCAAGAAGATAGATGGGGAGGAGGAGAGGATCACAAATAGAACCCAGAGAAATTACATGTAGAAGAGATCATGGGGACATGGTGCACTTAGAACAAAAGACAAAGAAAGGTGGTTACAAAGATGTTGGCTGAATCAGGACTGCAAGGGATCCGGAGGCAACAGCATAATGTTTAAGGTGATCAAGGAGGCTATGTAGTAGAGATCAATAGTGTCAAAAGCTACAGTATACTGCCAGCTTGGTGGCGCTGATGGTTGAGGTGCTGGATGCCACACCTCGCGCCATGCTGGTGACCTGGGTTCAGGAATGAGCTTAGGCCGCCGGGGGTCTGCAGGGAAGAGAGAGAATCAAGCCTCTGGAGCACTACTCTCCTCTCTCAGGAGGAAGGAGACCTGTCAATCTGCTTGTTGACTGCCCTCTGGCGGTGGCCGGAGGGCAGTACGGGTTGGGAGGCACATACCGACATGGGGGGGGGGAGAGGCAGGAGAAAAAGTGGAAACGGAGCCTGGCAGGTTCTTTGATGGCTCCTGTATTCCTGGGGGTCACCCCCAGTGTCTGGATTGGGTCTCTGGGGGGGGGGAGGCTGGCACCCTCCTCCCTGGCACCACCGTGGGGGGTTAACCAGGGATAGGCTATACGGGGACGCATGGGGCCAGAGAGAGAGTCTCTCCAAAGGAGGGACCGTAGCTACCTGCCAGGGCTCCCAGGAGGGAAATTGATAATAGAAGGAAAAAAAAACTACAGTATACTGAGATCCAGAAGGATAAGATTGGGAAAGATCCTTTGTCATATGATGAGATCATTGACAAAGTAGATGAGAACAGTTTTCATGCTGTTGAAACAGTTTTCTTTCTTTTGGCAAGGTGAAAACCAGGCAGATAGGAATCTAGAATGTTATAGTGAGAGAGCTGGTCAGAGACCTTCTCAAGGACTTTGCTGAGAAATGAAAGGTTAGAGATAGGATAGTAGTTGGAGAGACAAGTATGGTCAAGATGCCTTTTATTTTTAGGTCAGGGGAAGCCAGAAGAAGGTTGAAGAACCTCAAGGAAAGTATCTGAGGCAAAAATCAAAGTAATTTAATGAAGTTCAAGAGTATGCAGACATTAGAAGACCAGAAGTGAAGGCATAGAATTAAGGATAGAAGTAACCTTCATAGAAGAGATGATGCTGGTAATGTCCTTGGAAGAGTAATCTACAGAGAAAAAAGGGGCAGGAGGAGAGGAAGGATAAATTTGGGTGTGAGGATAGCAGGTGGAGCAGAATAAGTGATGTTTGCATGGATGAGGTAAATCTTTGAATGTTAAAAAATGGGCAAAGTCTTCACCCTGGGAGATGGAAAGGTGTGGAGGTGGAGTAGATGGGTAAAGCAGAGAATTTAATTTGTGGAAAAGAATGTATAGGTTGCCTGCATATTTAACAATGAAAGTGATAGAATTTGATTTTCAGTAGTGCCTCTCTCCGGGGGTCGCTATAGGCATCAACAGAATGATCTTTTCTTTAAGCTCCGTGGTGAGATTATTAAATTTAAATTTTCCAACCGTTTATGTGGAGATTTTACATATTTTAAAAACACCACTGGAGAGCAGATTACCTGTTGATCACCTTGAGCCTGAAAAAACAATAAGCCCATGGCTTCGGGACTGAATAATTACTTTAATCAGTCGGGGACCAATGCGTCTTTGAAACCAGGAGGCCCGATTCCCTCAGTGAACCTGGACTTTGCTCAGATTTTGCCACTTCTTACAAAACTACAAGAGACTGATAAAAGATTGGCGACGATGAATCAAAGTAGTAGTAAAAAGTTTATTTCTGATATCAGAAACAGGATAAAACCCAATTTAGCAACAGCTAATTTACAATGGGGTCCTACTGTACAAAAATATCAGTTTCATTCTAAAATACTATACATACAACAAAATACATACATAGACAGAAGAAAAGTACAACAGTTAACCATATGTGCAAATCTCTCAGGTACAGCAACATTTTGGAGACATTGCCTCCTTTACAAGGCAGGATCTTAATACATTCCAAGATGTTTTGTTGGTACATAACCTCAGATGCCCTGGCAATGAGTACCACAGTTTTGGGCCCTCGTATACATAGCAGTGTTGACCCCTCGCTGTTCTCATAAATGGTACCCTAAATGTTATTTCCCCTGCAGATCGCAATCCTTCCTTAACATTCCACTCCTCCAGGAACTCCACTAGATATCCTGGTGCTTTTTTTAAATAACAGCGATGAATCAACCACTGCACATGCATATTTCACCTTTCTATCAAGGATATCCAATTTAAGTTCCTGTAGAGAGTGCAATGGTGAATTTTCCAGGGTGCGTCCAAAACAAAGCATGCATATCTGTTGTAATTAACATCAAGCCTTCCCAAAATGCCTCTAGCTGCCCCATTGTATACAACATCACCATAGTCAATATGAGGAATTATCATTGAATTTACAGTCTTTAACCTAGCATCAAATGAAAGGCAGTCTCTATGTTTGTACAATACCCCCAACTTCTTATTCAGTTTTTGTATCAGGTTATCAATATGGAAGTCCCAATTACAATGGGAGTCCAACCAGACTCCCAAGTATTTGTAACAGTCCACAAGGGCCAGACTACACCCATCCAATGTTTTTATATCCAGATCCATAGATACTTTTTTATTTGAAACAGCATTACCTGTGACTTTAGAGGGTTTAGGACCAATCCATGTTCTGAAAAATATGTTTGTAATATAATAAAATGTTTTTGTAATTTTTTCCTGTATATGCCCCACAGATTTTCCTTCAAGATACAATATTGTATCATCTGCATACAAATGATGCTGGGCTTCATTCATCAGATGTCCAACACCATTTGTATATATATTAAATAGCATGGGTCCTAACTCTGACCCCTGTGGTACACCAGATTTAATATTTAAGTAACTGGATACAAAATTACTGCCCAGTCTAACCCTTTGTTGTCTGCCATCCAGGTAGCCATGGAACCAATCCAGGGCCCCCTGGCTGAGGCCAACAGATCTTAATCTTTCCATCAACACCAGATGGCCCAAAGTGTTGAAAGCCTTCGACAAATCAATAAATATGGCCCCAACTAGGAGGCCCCTGTCCATGGCCACCTGGATGTCTGACACAACTTTAACAAGTGCAGTAGTAGTACTATGTTGCGCCCTAAAACCTCATTGATATTTATTATACTTTTTGTTTCTTTCAAGGTAGCCATTTAATTGAGACACCACAATTTTTTTCAGACACTTTAGAAGTGACCAAAAGCAGTGATATTGGTCTATAATTCCACATGTCATTTTCTGCCCTCCCCTTAAACACTGGTATCACTTCTGCCTGTTTCCAGGCTAATGGGTATGTACCAGTATTTAATGAGAAATTAAAGAGGTCAGCCAATATTGGGACTATCACTGGAGCAGAAATTTTAAGCAAAAAAGATAGAATCCCATCTGGACCTTGGGCCTTATTTATATTCAGTTTCAGTAATTCCCGAAAAACTTAATATGGGGCAATATTTTGAAAGCAAAACAATGGTCCATTTTCAACCCTCTTTTCTTGTTTTTTTTTCTCTTTTTTTCTTGCTGTATTGTACCAAGAAAAGGACATGCATCAATCTGGGAAAGCCCTACATCAACAAACATTTTATTTAGTACAGCAGCTGCCCCATCTGAAAGTTTCAATGGGCCATTATCTACCATAAAGACATTAGGTAACTCTGAGATCTTATTTCCTTGTAACTTTTTAACCATATTCCAAAAATCCCTAGGTTTTTTAAACTGTTCAATTCCCAAACCAGTTAAATAAAAATCTGATTTTGCTTTCCTTATTTGTGTAATATACAGATTACGTGCAGCTCGATATTTTTCCCAAAGCACTCTCTCGTTTTTTTTCTTTGCTAACCTCCATGCAACATCCCTTTTTTTATGATACATTCTTAACTTTGCAGTATACCAAGGGGAATTTTCTTTTTTATTTTCCTACTTTGGATAGGTGCAAAAATGTCACATGCAGACATAAATTCACAACAGAAATATGTCCAGGCACTGTCTATATCAGGAATCAAAGTCAATCTATTCCAATTTTTTGATTCCAAATCAACCATAAAAGATGTATAGTCCAAATTCTGAAAACTACGATAGAATTTAACTTGGGGAACATCCAATTGCTTATCTGTTTTTGTGACACAAAAAGTTATCTGATGGTCGCTAAAAGTGTCTGGGAGCACTCCAGCCACTGAATATTTAATAGGATCAGAGGTGATCATCAGATCCAAGATAGTGGAAGAGTTGGGAGTTTTGGCATTCAATCTTGTGGCCGTGGTGATTAACTGAGACAATCCCAACGTTGTCTTTAAATCCATTAATTTGCTGGTGGGTGGTACCCTAGCCCAATCGGTATTCATGTCCCCCACAACCATAAACTCATGGCTCTCCCCATAAGGGAACAAAAAATCTTGGAGGACAAGAAACTGTTGATCATCACCCTTTGGGGGAAGGTAACAACCCACCAGCAGTAATGGTCTACAATATGGAATTTTTATCTCCAAAGCTACTTTTTCCATGCCTGGTGTACTGACACAATTTAGATGTTTAATTTCCAATACTGTAGTGCCATAAACCAAAACACCCCATCCCCTTTTCCCACGATCATGCCTCCATACTTGATAACCAGGTATCTGTATCTCTTCATCCTGTACTTTTTTATTTAACCAAGATTCAGTTATTGTTATGGCATCTGGTTTATATTCCAAAATCCACTCTTGTATCATGTCAAATTTTGGAACAATACTCCTAGCATTCAGCTGAACAGACGAAAGCTTACTACTTTTTAGAATATCAGCTGTATACATATTCTCATCACCTGGCCCTGGATCAAAAGCTCACAGACATAGATAGTAAAATCTCTGCTAACAAAACTGCGATCGCCGACCTCACTACCTCCTCAGAACACCAATCGGAGGTTAGTGCAGGCCTGATCTGTGATGTGAACTTTCTAAGGGCCAAAGCAGAGACTTTGGAAAATGGCCTTAAACAGCGGAACATTCACATTGTGGGATTCCTCCCTCGGTTTGCTAGCCATACTGAACTGTTGTCAGCTGTGGACAGACTGATCTTTGATGATCTGGGATTGCTGCCAGGAGATATGGGAATCCGTGTGGTACAGGCATTTACTATCCTTCTGCGCCCTAGGTCCCGAGGAGGTGCCACAGAGCGGCCGTTAACAGCAGTCGTAACACTCTCTACTCCGGAGGCCAGGATTCTTCTGTTGCAAGTTGTACGCAGTAAAGGGGATATTGTGTGGGAAGGCAGCCGCCTCATATTTTTTCCTTACTTATCTTCTCAAACGCAGGATCTCAATAAAAAGCTACAGTTTATTAAAATACCCTTACTTGCCAATGGGGTGAAAGAGCAGCTGCTTTTTCCAGCTCGGCTGCAAGTTAATTACAAACAGAAATCTCGTGTTCACTGACCCTGAAGCAGCTGCTACCTTCTCCGAAAAACTGTTTTCTCAGATGGAATCAGAGGCTTCGGAACATGATTCTGATAGGAAACCAGAGTGATTGCAGCAGGACTGTTGCTGATTCCCTAACTTTAATGGGGTGACTTGCTAGGTCCCATGGGCATATCTTCAACTCTTATTGTCGCTTTGCTCTGGATGCTCACCCTCTCACTCATTACTGCGACCTCTATCGCTTGCTTGCCCTCCCTTCTCTGGGCAACTGACGTCTCTCTCACTGCGCTAAATTCATCTCTGAATTCTGGTTCCACTCTCTCCTTTCTTACCTTTCTTCCTCCTTAACACTACCACCAGCATCCCACCACTCGCTCAGATCCACTGATGCTCGCACCCTATCGATCCCTCACTGATCAACAACCATAGGTCAATCAGGGTTCTGGCACCACCTCCCTAAAATCTGGAATGTGCCCCCCCCCAAATTCACCATTCCTCATCCCCTGCATCCATTTCATCCGCCCTACTTAACTTCTACTCCACTAACTGCACCTGTACATAACCCCTCCATCCCTGCTCTCTATTCTGCCACTACCCAGACAGCAACTCCAAAGCATTTAACAGCTCCTTATCTATTAGCTCTTATGACGGACTGATTGTACAGTCCCTTGCTCTTTGACTATATCTGCGACAAATCTGTTGTATCGACTTACTGTACCCTAATTTTAACTGTATTATGTATGTGTGATTAACTGTTGTATTGGTTCTGTAACCTATTTGATCAATATTATGTATCCAGCATTTGTATATGTATTTTGTTCCTGTTATGGCAATTGTGTATATATCCTTTCCCCACATGTAACCCTCTCCCCGGACGTACCATGAGACAAGCAATTTCGATTGCTCAGTGTACTTTTCTAGTAAAACTTTTCAATAAATAAAAAAATAACAAGTTGTGCCTGAGGATGCTCCAGGAACCCTGTTTTCAGCAGGCAGAACTGTTTAACTACAAGTTTTATGCCTTTACTAATGTTTGCTGTTATAAATATTTTTGCTTGCCTGCTTGTTTATTTTTGCAATGGGACAGACTATTAATTGGTGTGCTGAATGCGCACCGCTCAGTTTGTCAACTGTAAATTCTCCTTCTGCTCTATTCTTCCCCCTGCACGGTCCCTTGGAGGTATCTTGTAAGTGTAGGGTTAAACTTTAACTTAACTGAGCACAGACAATCTGTATCTCTGTATAGTGTTCCATTGTATTTGGGGGTGGAGGGCCTTTGTCTCAGAGTAGTATATTAAAATGTGTGGTTGTTTTTCTGTTTTGACTGATCTGAACAATGTTTAGCCTTCTGCCTATGGTTCGCATGTGTACTATTTACTATATGTACGTGATGCTCTTTGTGTTTTGTAATTCATGAATAAAAAGTACAAAAAATAGTGCCTCGCTCCCGTTGTGACATTTACGAAACTGGCAATGTTTTTGAACCATCTGGTCAAGATTCACAAAGTCTTGAATTTTCATACTGCTGAAACCATACAGTTTCAACTCTGCTGGCTTTTTTTGTATTTATGTTTTTATGGCCCCGATTTTTTTCCCAGCCCATATCCCAGCTGGGCGCGTGCATGTGGAGGCACACGCACACCCCAGTACCAGGAAGCCCCTTCCTCCACCCTCCCACCTATGCTGACCATCGGACCTCCACCCAATGGTAGTGGAACTACGGGGGTTGGGGGGGCAGCGTCCCAGGAGAGGAGAGCTGCCTTTTGGCTGCTTGATCCTGCTCCTTCCCCCCCCCGATACCGGCTCTCCGATGACACGAGTCCATTCCTGAACCCAGGTTGCTGGCATGATGTGAGGTAAGGCTGCCCAGCGGCTCAGCTCTCTCCAATATCATTTTTTTTTTTTACTGTTTTCCTAGTGCTATTGGTGGATGCAGTTGGGTTATTGCTTCAATTCTGTATAAACTGAGGTTTACATAGACTGTTGTCAAATATTTTTTAATTAAAGTTTGACTCTTTGAAAAATGAAATAAGAAATATATTTGTGTGGGTATCTGAATTTTATATTCTGTAGCTTCATAATTCCTGCAGCAAGGCTACCAGGCTAGCCAAGTCAGAGTACTTTCCTTCTAACCTCCAGCCTAACATGAAATACCCCTCTAAATTCTGCACAGTAGTGCACTCCCTTTTTGACTCCCACTCCAGTGCAGTTTTCCATCCCAGTAGTTAAACTAAGTAGGTCTCACATTAGGACCCTGAAGAGGTTGCTACCTCCTTTAGTAACTTTTCCTCAACCTGTACTCTCTCTGCTCCCCACTTCCCATCTCATGCCCTCCTCCACCTAACCTCATCTGCTCTATTATTCCATCACTCCTGCACCCCTCCAAACAAAATACACCCAATGTGCTGGACCCCAAACTCCTTTATCTTTCTGCCCCACGTTAGCATCCCCTATCTGTGATCTCCTTAACATTTCATTCCTCATGGACACAGCCCCTAGTGCCTGGAAGAGAGTCACGGTCATATCCTTTACAAGGTAGTGACCCCTCTCCCTGAGGTAACTATTGCCCTATGCTGCTTCTCTCCCTTCTGTAGTCAAACTTTAAGAGAATGTGGTTCCCTTCCAACTCTCTCCTTTCTAGGGACATGTATATGATGTTTCATCCACACTTATAGGCAGTGTTCTTTCCCTTTAAGATGGTGCCGGAAAGTCTTTGAGCTGACTCCTCCCACCCACCCGGGTGGTAACTCCAGCTCTGCCCCATGATGCCAGATCTTCCTTTCCGCTGGAAGAAAAAGGTTCCCTCCTTACCGCTCCCACGTTGAGTTGGCCCTAGCATTCAAATCGTTGGATTTACTTCCAAAACTCTTACGAGTTCATCTTTAGCTCGATTATTGATCGTGACCGCCATGGACAGTAAGTCCATTTCTGGGTTCAGCCGGTGCCCTTGCGGACAGAAGATTTATTTATTTATTGAACTCCTGGATAACACATGTGAGCTGATGCTCATTGAGAAGTTCCACGTCCGATACATTAACACAAGAAGACACAAAATAGTTACAGTAAATTATACATAGAGTACAAAAAAATTCAACAGTACAGGGGTTGCAATAACAAACAGTTATACAAATTGTGCCAAGGCATAGTACATGGTATGCCAGCGTCCTGCAGAAGAGAGAGAGGCAGAGGCAGACTGCTAGGGTGGGGTAGGGATGGGCAGTGGGAGCTGGGATAGGAAAGGCAGAAGGAAAGAAAAGAGTCAAAGAGTAGATAGAGGGTGGGAGGCAAGTGCTGGGGCAAAAGGGGGTGGGAGGCAAGTGCTTGGGCAAAGACTTAACTTGGCAGGTCAGGAGTTGGAAGTGCTGAAGCAGACTAAAGCTGCAGGTACAGACTAGTGGGGGCACCTACAGGTACTGTTGTCAGTGAGGTGCTGACGGAGTTTGCACTTAAAGGAACCAAGGGTTGTGGCTCCAGCCATGTCCAGGACTGACCTACACGCCTCGTGCATCTACTGCCTGGGGCACGATCATGACCCCCAGGCTTGTGACTTCTGTCATTCTTTTCAGCTGACTGTTCTGGAGGACCATCTTGCCCATCTTAAACTGGGCCTCCCGGTGCATCAGAACCTGCTGGTCAAATCTAAAGATGCCTTGGGTGATCTCCAGTGCGGTGGTGTCCGTCGAACAGCTTGAGGTCTTCGAAAAGGAAGCGGACCAGGCCGCAGCTCACTCCTCTTCTGCTTCTGCCTTTGTGCCGCTTCAGCGGGGCTCAACATTCACGGGTTCCTTTAGAGAATTATGCCAGTCTCTGCCCACCCATGGTCAGGGACCCTCAGAGCACAAATCAAAGAAGAAAGAGTCTAAGAAGGATAAAGAGAGGACTCGTCATCATTCCTGGGATTGGGAAGGCTCTTGGTCGAGGGCTTATGACTCCCGTGTGTCACACGGATTTGATTTCGATCAGATGATAACACTGTCGGGCCTGCCGGCCGAGACGCTGGTGGAGGTCCCAGATGAGATTTTTCTTGAGCCGACCGACCAGTTGACCACCAAAGAGGCCGATACTTCCTTGTCCAGGACTCTGGTCCAGACACAGACCATTGGAGGGACAGATCAGTTCGCTGACCTGCCGCCCCTGGTCCCAGACCCTGACTAGGAGGAGCCTCGGCCCCCCAGCGGTCAAGGTTGAGATCTTGTTCTTCCTCCTGTGGGTCAAGCAAGTACTGCCGTCATTGGCATTCCCACTCTCAGCACCACGGGAAGCGGCGCCGCTGCTACTCTACATCCTCATTCTCTTTGGGTGAGGAGAGGCTTTGGCGCAAATTGCATTGACGCTACATGGACCTGATGTGGCAACAGTTGGTGCTTACCGATGTGAAACTGACGCAGTTTCTCTGCTGGCCATCGCAGCTGTTGCCCAAGGGCTGACGCCATCTCCAATTGATGGAGCTGACCAAACCGATGCCGGCACGGCATACTCCGGTGTCTCCACCGGTTGTGGTGGAGACGCCGCCACCTAAACAGCCAACGATCGACGCTTCGACTAAGGAGTCTTGACCAGCCAAGGGGCTTCCCCATTGGCTGTTGGTCACTGTCACCCCTGACCATTTGCAGAGGGTCAGTGAGGACTTGGGCGGTTGGCCACTCTTTAACGACTCCTCGGAGTCTGAGGGGTCCTCCCTGCACTCCCGTCTGGTCAATGTAGAAACTGTGGGGGACCTCTCAATGGATGAAGGCCCATCTTCCTTCATGGGGCTTCTCTGCTTGATCTCGGAATTGACAGGTATGAATATGGAGTCCATCCAGAAGCAGGCTCGTTACCCATTGACGGAGATCCTGGACCGGGAAGATACTCCGATGGAGGCCTTCCCTGTGGCAGAAGCCATTCTTGGTTCTGCCCTGGCTCTTTAGCAGCATCCTGTTTCCTGCCCTGTGTCTTCTGCCCAGATGGCCTGCAAATATGCAGTGCCCACTGGTTCCCTCTCGGGATTCACAGAGCACCCCTCGGCCAAGGCATTGGTGGCAGACTCTGTGTTTAGGTGCTCTGGCAACACCGGGGATGTTGACAAGCTGCCTGACAAGGAGTCCAAGAAGTTGAACCATGCAGCTAAGAAAGTCTATACTACCTCCTTGCTTGGTCTCCACCAGACGTGTTTTTCCCTTCTCATGGCCCACTTCTTTCATGCCCTGCTGGGCTCTCTTGATGAGGTGCTTCCTCATTTGCCTGCGGACCTTCAGACTACAGTCAAACAGGTTCGGGACTAGGGCTAGGCTGTAGCCAGACAACAGCTCCAGACAGCCATGGACATCGCAGACTCCTGTGCCCATTCCGTGGCAGCCTCAGTGGCCATGCACCGCAGAGCTTGGCTGAGGATCTTGACCTTCATGGCAGACACTCAGCACAAGCTGGCAGATGTCCCTTTTCTGGGCACCGACCTGTTTGGGCCCGGGGTCGAGGGTCATCTCACTTGTATCGAGAAGTCCAGTGCCACCTTGGACTCAGTGACATCTGCCCAGAAGGACCTTAAGGGCTCCAAACAGCATCAGCAGAAAAGGAAGCCCTTTTGGTCCACCTCCACTCCTGTGGCCAAACCAGCCCAGCAAAAGGCTAGTCAGCAGGCTCAGGGTTGGCGACCTTGCCCCATGTCACTGGCCTCAGTTGTCTGTAAGTCTGGAGGAAGGGGCTCTGGCAGCATCTCAGCCGCGTCATCCTTCTCTAAGCCTGCTCAGTGATGGGATGAGGGGTGCCTCCCTCATGCCTGACACACCTCCTCTGGTCCTCCTGTGGGGGGCCGGCTCTGCCACTTCCTTTCCACCTGGTTCACTGTCACCATGGACAGGTGGGTTCTAGAATTGGTGGGCCAGGGTCTGCCTCTGGAATTCAAGCAGTATCCTCCTCAGTCAGCATGGCTCAGTTGGTAGCACATCCGCCTCTGGACCAGAAGGTCGTGGGTTCTCGTCTCACACCGGGATTGGACTTGCACCTAAAAATCGCTGGCATCTGAGTGTAGTATTGGGGGGTGCTGTACTGCTGGGGTGTGCCGTCCTTCGGATGAGATGTTAAACCGAGGTTCTTTCTGCCCATCCTGGTGTTGTCCTGATGGGTGTCCAGGTGGAAGTAAAAGAACCCAGGTCACTCTTCGCAAAAAGCAGGGAACATCCCCGGTGTCCTGGCCAACATTGCCCTTCCCATAAACCGGTTCATGCAATTATCCAGGCTGTGTGTGGGTGATGATGTGCGATATGGCTTCCACCACGCATTCAGTCACTTCACTACCAGTCTAGCATTGCTTGTAAAGCGCTTTGGGATACTGTGTATGAAAAAACGCTATATAAATGCTGATTCTTCTTCTTCTTCTCCTTGCCGAGCCCATGCCCCGTGGGAGGACTTAGTTTCTGCAGACATGCCATCAGCTGTCAGAGACGACATAGCTCAGCTCCTCCACAAGGAGGTTGTGGTTCCTGTCATAGCTCCTCCGGAACACCCAGGGTTTGTCTCCAGGTACTTCCTGGTGCCAAAGCGGATGAGGTGCTAGTGCCCCATTCTAGATGTGCATGAGCTGAACAAGTTTGCAGGATCCAGGTCGCACCTGTAAACAAGCTTTCAGCTTAGTGTGCTAGTCCTGGTTAAACAATTCCAAAAAAAAAAAAAAGGTTCCTCAGGTCGCGCTCCTTCAGGATGGTAACTCTGCCTCAGATCATACCATCTCTAGAGCAAAACATGTGGTTTTGCTCCCTGGATCTTCAGGTTGCGTTTTTCCATGTCCCAATCCATCCATCTCATCAAAGGTTCCTCCACTTTCGAGCAGAGGGAACCCTCTACGAGTTCCAGGCCATGCCATTTGGCCTGTCCTCGACCTCCAGGGTCTTCAGGGAGTGCACTGCAATGATGGCAGCTTACCTGAGGTGCCAAGGGATCCAGGTTTACCCCTACCTGGATGACTGGCTGATCGCAGGTTCTTCCTAGCTGGAGGTGGAGTGGTCCGGGGACCTGGACCTCCAGACCTGCGCCTCCCTTGGCCTCCTGGTCAACAAGGCCAAGTCGGAACTCGTGCCCTCGCAGGTGATCAGCTTCATGGGGCAGAGCTTGACTCTTGCAGAGCCAGAGCCTGGCTCCCAGTGGACAGGGTGGATGCTCTTTCCTCCTATGCCCTAACATTTTTTGGGTTGGGCAGTTGCGCCCTGCCCGGGACTTCCTGCGCTTGCTGGGCTACATGGCAGCCTGCACCAACGTGGTCCTTTGGACCCATTGGAGAACGTGCTTCCTGCAATGGGAGCTGGCCAGCCAGTGGTTTCAGCGCAAGGGTCACTTCGACCAGCTGGTCACTGTGACCCAGAGGATGTGGGATGCCATCCAGTGGTGGTTGGTCCCAGCACACCTGCAGGAAGGGATCCCGTTTGTTCACCCAGACCGACAGTCATCCTGATGACTGATGCCTCTCTCATGGGCTGGGGTGCCCACCTGGAGGAACACAGAGTCCACAGGCTCTGGACCCTCGAGGAGTCCTGATGCCACATCAATCTGCTGAGCTCCAAGCAGTTCGGCTAGCGCTGACTGCATTCACTCTGCATGTTCAGGGTCAGGTGGTTCAAGTCCAGACGGACAACACTATGACCATGTACTACCTCAACAAACAAGGCAGGATGCACTCCATGCCTCTGTGCAGGGAAGTTCTCCATGTCTGGAACTTTTTGCAGAGCCTGGAGGTGAACCTCCTAGCCATCCATGTGGCAAGAGCCTCCAGTCAGCTGGCGGATGCTCTTAGCCAGGTGGGCGAGGTGTCTCACGAGTGGCCCCTCCACCCAGAGGTAGTTTACAGTCAGTTCTCCCAGTGAGGCACACTTCAAGTGGACCTGTTCGCCTCCAGGGAGAACACAAAGCTGAGGCTGTTTTGTGCCCACTCCCCTCAGCAGGGAACACTGAAGGGGATGCCTTCTCGAGGCCCTGAACCCCAGGCCTCTTTTTTGCCTTCCCTCCACTTCCTTTGATCCACAAGGTGCTATTTAAGGCCAGGAGGTACAAGGCACAGGTGATCCTGGTGGCTCCGGACTGACCACACCAGTTCTGGTACCCTTGTCTCCTCAGCCTCAGCAACAGGCTCCCAAGGTGTCTTCCCCTACACCCAGACCTGCTTTCCATCAATCAGGGGAAGGTACTCTGCCGAGACCATCAATTCCTGCACCTGACAGCCTGGCTCCTGAATGGCCAGAGTTTCAGGCTCTGGGTCTCTTCGAAGCTGTCTTCATGGTGTGGAGGCATCTTGGAAGAAGTCGACTAGGAAGTGCTACACCTTCAAATGGAAGAGATTCTCCATTTGGTGTCAGGGCAAGGGGTTGGACCCCTTTTCCTGTCCATTGGCTAGCATTCTGGATTATCTTTGGTCTCTCTCTATTGGGCCTTCGGTCGACAACCCTTAAGGTGCACCTGGCAGCCATCTCTGCTTACCGGGTGTGGGCTGGTAAGCAGTTCATAGCACAGGAGAAGGTGGTCTGGCGCTTCTTCAAGGGACTTGACCACATTTCCCTTCCGGTGCATAAACCACTACCACTGTGGTACTTGTTGCTGGTTTGGGCAAAGCTCATGGGCAAGCCATTTGAACCTATGCACAGGTGTGATATGTCTCACCTGTCATGGAAGTCCGCCTTCTTGGTGGCTATCATGTCAGCCAGAAGGATCCGTGAGCTCAAGGCACTTTTGATGGTGTCTCCTTACTTGGTCTTCCACAAGGACAAGGTTGTCCTGCACCCCAACCCAAAGTTCCTCTCGAAGGTTGTGTCAGAGTTTCACCTTAACCAGGTGATAAATCTCCCAGTGTACTACACCAATCACACTTCGGAGGCCGAGCACAGGCTCCATACTCTGGACCTGAGGTGAGCGCTTGCTTATTATTTATTTAATTTTTTTCCCTGCTACAGCACCAATTGTCCACCCAGTCACGGCCCCCGTCGACCCCACTGTCATGTGGGCTGACCTTCCTGCCCCTAGCCTCCCAAGAGGCGGGGCCGTGCCACCACGACTAAGTGTCACAGACATAGTTCAAGGCAGGAGTCAGCGTGAGAGCTATGAGGGATGGTGGGCGGCTTCGCGATGGCGCTGCGGCAAGTTTTCTTGCTTTACTCCTCCGGGCGGGTGCATGCAATGGCGTCAGCGAGGGTGTCATATGCGCTCCCATCGGCGCTGCTCCCTCGAGACGCCTGCACCCGATCCCCCATGTGCACACCCATATACCTTGCTCCTTAGCCTCCACTAGAGGGCATTCAGGTATCAGTGCTGTGATACCCCCCTCCCCAGGGAAGGAGAGCAGTCCGCCGGACGCTTCATCCTTCCCTGCCCTTGCCAACCCCTGGTGGCCCATGTCCGTTCCTGAACATGAGTCGCCAGTGTGGTGTGAGGTGTGGCATCCAGGGCCTCAACCCTCAGTACCACTGGGCCAGCTAAGCGCTTGCTTATTATAAAGAGCGCATGGCTGGAGTTCGGGGAGAGGTTCACTAGCTGTTTGTCACCTATGCTGAAGCTGCACCTGGCAGACCTGCAGCCAAGCAGATGATTGGCAGGTGGATCACAACCTGCATTGATGGGATTGTCTGCTATAGGTTGGCGGGTAGGGAGCCTCCTGGAGGGCTAAGGGCTCATTCCACCCACCATACTGCTGCATCGGGGCTGGCCCGGTGGTGCTGAGGTTTGAAGTGCTGGACACCACACCTTGCGCCACGCCATGACCAGGGATTGAGTGAGCTCGGGCACGGGGTGGGCAAGGGGAGGAAGGTTGAGCATTCGATGAAGCTGCCTCTGCTCTCCCTGGGGGAGGGTAATGGGGTTGCCCAGCGACCCCTGGTGGAGACCGGGGTTGCTGCAGGATGCAGACCAGCGTGTGGGCGAACGTGGCAGATGCCGGCAGGGTTGCCGTGCCGTATGGTGTCATTGCACGCCATGCTCGGGGGGAGGGTAGATGCTCACAGGGAAAAACAACGGATAAACCCCCTCTATGCCGGATAGGCGACGGTCCTCCCAGTGCCGAACTGCCACATGCCCAACACTGGATCGCCGCCTCTGCCCCTTCGGTCTCCTCAGGCCCTTCCTCCTCCGGGGTCCGAAGGGAAAGTAATGTCCTTGAAGAAGGCATGGATCACAGTTGGCGGTAGAGCGGCATAGGTGAGTGGAGTGACCAGAAAGAGAGTTCCGGATCTGTGGGGTGACAAAATAAGTTGAAAAAAAAAATAAAATATTGCTGCGTCGGTGGCTGCTTCCAGGGACGTCCCTATCCAGGAATTCTGCAGGACTGCTACCTGGAGGGACATTGAGTCGGTGGGGGACCTTTCGACAGAGGAAGGACCCACATCCTTCATGGCCATCCTCCGTCTCGTCTCCGAGTCCACGGGGATGAAATTGGAGTCCGTCCAGAAGTGGGCTCACCATCCCCTCACAGAAATTCTGGGAACTCTCTGACGGAGGCTTTCCCAGTGGCAGAGGCCATAGTCAGCCCTGCTGCGGAGCTCAGGCAGTGCCCTGCCTCTTGCTTTCTGTCCTTGGCCCGGATGGACCGAAAATATGTGGTACCCACCAGTACCCTCTTGGGGTTCACAGAGCACCCTTCGGCCAAAGGGTTGGTGATCGACTCCATGTTTTGGTGCACGGTCAGTTCAGGGGTGTTGATACACTGCTGGATAAGGAGTCCAAGAAATTGGACCACTCTGCCAAAAAGGTCTATGCTGCCTCCTCACTTGGCCTCCGCCAAGTGAGCTTGGCCGTCGTGATGGCACACTTCTCCCATGCCCTTCTGGGCTGTCTGGATGAGGTGATTCCTCATCTTCCTGCGAACCTCCAGACTATGGTCACGCAGGTCCGAGACCAGGGTTATGTTGTGGCCAAATGACAACTTCAGATGGCTCTGGATATTGGGGATTCCTGTGCTTGCTCGATGGCGGCCGCAATCGCCATGTGCTGTAGGGCTTGGCTGAGGAGCTCGACCTTTGCAGCAGACACTCAGCACAAACTGGCAGACATCCCTTTTTTGGGCACTGACCTGAAGTCCAGTGACACCTTGGACTCAGTGACGTCCGCCGAGAATGATCCCAATGGCTCCAGGCAGCAGAAGCGTAAGCCCTTTCGCCCCTCCACTGCTGTGGCGAAATCAGTCCAGCATCAGTTTGGCCAGCAGGTTCAGTCCTGGCAACCAAGGCCCAAATCAGTGGTCCAAAAGCCTGGAGGGACGGTACCTGGTGGCTCCTCAGCCGGATCCTCCTCCTCCAAACCTGCTCAATGACGGGATGGGGGTTGCCACCCTCATGCCCGCTTCACCTCCCCTGGGTCTTTCTGTGGGGGTCCTGCTCCGCAACTTTCTTTCTGCCTGGTTCGCTGTTACCACAGACGGGTGGGTTCTGGGAGTTGCTGGTCAGGGTCTGCCTCTAGAGTTTGAGCAGTACCCTCCCAACCAAGCCCACGCCCCATGGGAGGACTTGGTATCCACAGACACTCAGTTGGCTCTCTGAGACTACATAGCCCAACTCCTCCACAAGGAGGTCGTGGTCAGAGTTCTGGGTCCTCTGGAACACCCAGGGTTTGTCTCCAGGTACTTCCTGGTGCCATAGCGGACGGGGGGGTGCTGGTGCCCCATTGTAGATCTGCACGATTTGAACAAATTCCTCAGGTCCCGCACCTTCAGGATGGTAACTCTGTCCCAGATCATACTATCTCTGGAGCAAAACATATGGTTTTGCTCTCTGGATCTTCAGGATGCATTCTTTCATGTCCCGATCAGTCCATTCCACCACAGGTTCCTCCACTTCTGAGCCGAGGGACCTCTTTACGAGTTCCAAGCCATGCCTTTCAGCCTCTCCTCAGCCCCCAGGGTCTTCAGCAAATGCATAGCAGTATTGGCAACTTACCTGAGGTGCAGAGGGGTCAGGGTGTACCCCTGCCTGGATGACTGGCTGATAGTAGGTCCCTTCAAGCAGGAGGTGGAGTGGTCCAGGGGCCTGGCCCTCCAGATGTGCATTGACCTTGGCCTCCTGGTCTATGAGGCCAAGTTGGAACTCATGCCCTCGCAGGTGATCAGCTTCATTGTGGCAGAGTTTGACTCCTGCCAAGCCAGGGTGGAGGTTCTTTCCTTCTTTGCCCAATCATTTCTGGTTGGGCACTTGTTCCCTGCTCAGGACTTCCTGCGCCTTCTGGGTTACATGGCAGCCTGCAACAGCGTGGTCTGATGGGCCCGCTGGCATATGCGCGCCCTGCAGTTAGAGCTGGCTAGCCAGTGGCCTCAGCACAAAGATCACTTCGACCAGCTGGTAACTGTGACCTAGAGGATGTGGGATGCCCTCCATTGGTGGTTAGTCCCAGAGTATCTGCAGGAAGGGATCCCATTTGTCTGCTCCGAGCCAACAGTCATCCTGACGGCCGATGCCTCTCTCATGGGCTGGGGTGCCCATCTGGGGAACACAGAGTTCATGGGCTCTGGACCCATGAGGAGTCCCGATGCTACATCAACCTGCTGGAGCTCTGAGTAGTCTGGCTTGTGCTGACTGCATTTGTTCTGTTTGTTCGGGGTCAAGTGGTCCAAGTCCAGACGGACAACACCACGACCATGTACTACCTCAACAAACAAGGCAAAATGCAATCCCTGTCCCGTGCAAGGAAGCCCTCCACATTTGGACTCTCATGCGCAGCCTGCAGGCGGATCTCCTAGCCATCCATATGGCAGGAGCCTCCAATCAACTGGCGGATGCCCTCAGCCGGGTGGGCGAGGTGTCTTACTAGTGGTCTCTCCATCCAGAGGTAGTTCACAGTTTGTTCTCCCAGTGGGGCACCCCTCAGGTGGACCTGTTAGCCTCCAGGGAGAATGCAAAGCTGAGGCTGTATTGTGCCTGCCCCCCTTAACAGGGAGCACTGCAGGGGGATGCCTTCTTGAGGCCTTGGACTCCAGGCCTCTCCTATGCCTAAGCACAGGTGATCCTGGTGGCTCCAGACTGGCCCCACCAGTTTTGGTACTCCAGTCTCTGCAGCCTCAGCAACAGACTCCTGAGGCATTTTTCCATATGCCCAGACCTGCTCCTGATCAGACAGGGGAAGATACTTCACCCGGACCTTCAATCCCTGCACCTGACAGCCTGGTTCCTGATCGGCTAGAGTTCCAGGCTTTGGTCTCTCCAAAGATGTCCTCACTGTTGTGGAGGCATCTAGAAAGGAATGTACCAGAAAATGCTATGCCTTCAAATGGAAGAGGTTCTCCACTTGGTGTCAGGGCAAGGGGTTGGACCCTTCGACCTGTCCAGTGGCTAGCATTTTGGAGTACAAGTGGTCTCTCTCCCAAGGGGGACTTTGGTCGACGACCCTTAAGGTGTACCTGGCAGCCATCTCTGCTTACCGGGCATGGGACGGTCAGCAGTCGGTGGCACAGGAGAAGGTGGTCTGGCGCTTTTTCAAAGGCCTGGATCACATTTCCCCTCCGGTGCATGAACCACCACCACTGTCTGACTTGTTGCTGGTTTTGGCAAAGTTCATGGGCAAACCATTCGAACCCATGCACAGGTGTGATATGTCTCACCTGTCGTAGAAGACCGCCGTCCTGGTGGTTATCACATCAGCCAAAAGGATCAGTGAGCTCCAGGCGCTCTCGGTGGAGTCTCTTTACGTGGTCTTCCACAGGGACAAGGTTGTCCTGCACCCCAACCCGAAGTTCCTCACAAAGGTTGTGTCGGAGTTTCATCTGAACCAGGTGATGACTCTTCCAGTGTTCTTCCTAAATCACACCTCGGAGGCCGAACACAAGATACATACTCTGGACCTGAGGTGAACACTCACATACTACAAAGAGTGCATGGCTGGAGTTCAGGGAGAGGTTTGCCAGCTGTTTGTCACCTGTGCTGAAGCCGCATCTGGCAGACCTGCAGCCAAGTGGACGATTGGAAGGTAGATCACTTTCTGCATTGATCTTGGCTATAGGCTGGCAGATAGGGAGCCTCCTGAGTGCTGAAGGCTCATTCCACCCGCCATACTGCTGCTTTGCTGGCTGCTTCTAGGGACGTTCCTATCCAGGAAATGGCAGGGCTGCTACCTGGAAGTCAGCACACACCTTAATTTCCGATTACCACATTGACCTAGAGTTATGCCAGGATGCCGGTTTTGGTGCCTCAGTTCTCCAATCCTTATTTTTTAGGTGGGGGTTATGCACCTTGCCTCCCTCCTCCCAGAGAACAGCTAGGAGTCTGCCAGAAAATGTGGATAGAACATCATATCCACGTCCCTAGAAACACAGGTTTCTCACCTGTAACTGTAGGTCTTCTACAGGCAGGTGTCTTGCAGTAGGTTATTACTCTTGAGAGTCCACTAGGTAGAGCTGTCACACGGCAGCTTCTTCCAGCAGTCTTCTATGGGGCCACCCCCATACATCACTTCCCCTGGCTGTGTGTAAATAGGCGGCCCCAGGCACACACTGTT
The DNA here is from genome assembly GCA_016271365.2 of Neoceratodus forsteri. Classification (NCBI taxonomy): domain Eukaryota; kingdom Metazoa; phylum Chordata; order Ceratodontiformes; family Ceratodontidae; genus Neoceratodus; species Neoceratodus forsteri. The sequence goes on from CM057452.1 coordinate 1,524,725,927, forward strand.
CATTTTCCCGCCGGCTTCAGCTCACTCTTCTGTGTTGCAGTGTTTGACGTAAACTTGAACCCGAATTTTCTTCTCTGGGCCGAGCCTGTGAACCACTCACAGTACCCCTGGCTCTCCTTGTTTTCAGCGGGCCTGTGTTAACTCACAGCACCCCTGCTGCTCCTTGGCCCAGGCTTTCTTGCTAGGTTGGGGACTCTGTCCATGGCTGACAAGGCAGCCATCCTGGGACAAACCTCAAGGACCCATGTTAAGGGTGCCCTGGACCAAGGCTCTTGTTCCTGGCATCGGAGGGAGCAGGATTCACACAGCTCTCACCCCCTCCGATCTGCTCCATTGACAGTGGCTCCTCCGTCATCGACTGGGCAGCTCCCCCCATTGATGGAGCCTTCGTTGCTCCCCTTATTGTCGACAGGTCATCCCCCATCGACGGAGCACTCTCCTGCACATGTCTCATTGATGAGCACTATCCCCCCATCGATGGCATGTTCCTCGTCGATGGGGCAGCTTCCCCCATCAAAGAAGCATGTTTTTCTCTCTCTCTCCCCTGTCGACAGGAGGCCTTCCCCCATCGATGGGGCATTGTGTTTCTGTTCTCTCGTTGACGGGAGCTCATTCCTTGTCAATGGAGCATTCCTCGTTGACGGGACGGCTTCCCCCGTTAACGGAACATTCCTCGTTGGTGAGACGACTTTCCCCATCGAGGGGACATCTGGATTTGCATTCCTCGTCAATGGGGCTACTTCCCCCATCAATGGGACGTCATGATATTCTCCCCTCATCGATGGGGCTGCTCCCCCCATCGACGGCACCTCATGGCATTCATTCCTCATCAATGGGGCGGCCTCCCCCGTCAACAGAGGGTGCCCAAAATGTTCCCAGTCCAGTGTATGCTTCTGGTCCCCCCCCCTTCTTAGCAGGCACCTAGATGCTGCATCAGATGGGGTTCCCCCTCCTTTTGCCCTCTGTTCACCCTCTGGATGACCCTTCTCTGATGCCCACAGCCTAGTTTCAGGGGTCTAGTCCTGATTTCCTTGCCCCTCCTCTCATGCCACTCCACAGGGGTCGGGATGCCACCCCCAGAGGCCGGGGTCTGCTGCTCCCAAGGTGCCTTGCCGTCCTCCGAGTGCCGCTTTTGGGCACCCTCCGTCTGTGGACTTCCCCCCTTCCCAGGTGCCGGGCATTGCCCACATCGTTATGGCGGTCCTCCGGTCCATGGGTCACGGCCTGGCCTTGGACTCGCCCCTGAGTCCTCCACCACATCGTTCCCCTTCGCCCCCACCCAAGCACCTTTACCCAGATCCAGTGGTTTCTGCCTGGTTCCCCCTCCCCATGTATCCAGACTCCCACTATGGGGACTCGGACGTGGAGGATCCTTTCGTGGTACCCGGCTCGGATGCCGGCTTTTCAAACTACGGGGACCCTGGTTCCCCCTTCTCAGTTTCCTCTGTCATGGAGAACGTCCCACCTGCCCCTCTGGATGCCTCTGCTGACACCTCCTTCATGGACCTGCTGTTGCAGATATGGGACGTGTTTGCTTCCCCGCTGGGGACTTGGATTTCCTTCGCTGGGACTTGGCCGACTACCTTGGCATGCCCGAGGAGCCTGTTCTGGTTGTCCCTCCCTTGATTCCTGCATATGTCAACACCATGTCTCACGCCTGGTGCTATCACTCGCTCGTCCCTCCCCATGGGCCTGACCGGCTTTACCATGCCTTGCTGTCGACCGTGTTTGTCTGCCGCCCCTGCGGCTGACTGCAAGTGAGTCGTGGCAATCATGACCAGACTGCTCAGCCACACTAGTACGGTGCTGCCAGCCTGGGAATCCCGGTGCCTTGATCACCTTGGCAAGAAGGTCTACGCTTCCAGTACCCTGCTGCTGCGCATCCTTTAACTCTCTGGGCCATATGGCAGATGCCTCCGCACACTGTGTGCCTTGGCTGTTGACGTGCTGTCTTCCTTGCTGCCCTCCCAGGAGTCAGCCCGGGTGGCTCAGCCCGGACCGCCTTTTTCTTTCTTGCCCGTCACCTGGTCAGGGCAAGCTATGATGCGGTTGACGCCGTTGTCCGCCACTGGCATCACCTTGTGCTGCCATGCCTGGCTCCGGGTGTCGGGTTTGGCTCCCGACATCCAATTGTCGGTTGCCGATGCCCCATTCTGTGGGGACCGGTTGTTTGGTCCTGGTGCCCAGGTCATTCTGGATTCCCTCCAGGCCTCTTGGCATACCCTTCAGTCGGTACAGGACCTCTACCATGCTGCGCCATGGGCCGTATCCCCCACGTCTGCGGGCGGGCCTTTGTGTTCCCGGACCCCATTCCAGGGGACTTCACAGGGCCATGGTAGGGCGACTTGGGGGTCTGCCCTTGTGCCCCGTGCCCATCCCCCTCCTGGGCCTGGGCCTGCCCCTGCACCTTAGCTGCTCCATGAGGCTTTCCTCCTGCCTCCTCTTGCAGGCCTTGGAGGTGCCTGGGGGATTATCCGCCCATTTTTGGAGGCTTGCTTCCGTTACTGGACATGTTGCTCCTTGCCGATTTCTTGGGGACCTCTGCTACTCTCCCTCCTGGAGCCCTTCACTGTCTCCTTGCTGTGGGTTTCTGGGGTGACTTGCCCCACTGCTTATCACTACCTCCCATGCTTTCCGCACTTTTGGAGCTCTACAAGATTTTCTACTCGTCATAGCCTCTCGACCCCAGCTCTGCCAGCTGAAACACAGGCATGGTCCTAGTCCTACTCTCCCTTCGTGGAGTACTTCTGTCCTCGCCACCCTTGCTTATCAGCCCTTCTGGGTGTGGCTTGAGTTGACCTTACTGTGTCCTTTTATGATGCCGTCCCTTGTCCGGGATCTCACAGCTGTCCCTTGATATGTCTTCGGCTCCTCCATTGCTTCCGCATGGGGTGTTTGCCGCTTCATTTTTCCATTCTCATGGATGTGTCTTCTTGGCATTGCTTGGTGCCATGGCTTATATCCCAGCTTCCTGCTCTGCTTATCCTCCCTTTCTTATAACTGCTTGGTACTCTCCCAAGAGTAATAACCTATTGCAAGAGACCTGTCTATAGAATATAGTATCGTTATGTAAGAACTTACCATAACAGTAGATCTTCGACATATGGTCTGTTGCAGTAGGTACAATCATGCCCTCCGTTCCCCTGCCTTTTTTGCTATCAGGTCCTTGGATCTCAGGACATTAGGGTGTTTTTTTTTTTCCTTGGTCCCTTGGTTTCCCTCAGTCCTTGGCCTTTTTGCGTGCTGCAGCCGGCGGGGAACAGTGTGTGCCTGGGGGCCACCCTGTTTTATACACAGCCAGAGGAAGTGATGTATGGGGGACAGCCCCATATAAGACTGCTGGAAGAAGCTACCATATGACAGCTCCATCTAGCGGACTCCCAAGAGTAATAACCTACTGCAAGAGACCGTACCTCAAAGATCTACTGTTACGGTAAGTTCTTACATAACGATACTTTCTAGGAGTGGTACATAATGTTCATCCACACTTTCTGGCATTATCCTTTGCCCTTTAAATCTTTCCAGAAGGCCCAGCCCAGTGGTGCTGAGGGTTGAGGCGCTGGATGCCACACCTCATACCATGCCGGTGACCTGGGTTCGGGAATGAGCCTGGGCCGCCGGGGGTCGGCAGGGGAAGATAGGATTAAGCATCTGGAGGACTGCTGCCCTCTCTTGGGGGAAGGGGGACTAGTCGTCCCGCTCGCTGACTGCCCTCTGGCAGTGGCTGGAGGGCAGTATGGGTCAGGAGGCTTGAAGCCAACATCCTTGTGTTGGCGGGGACAGGCGAAAAACAGAAAAAGCAAGCCTAGCAGGCTCGATGATGGTCCGCCACTCCTGGGAGTGTTCCCACGGATTCTGGCTTAAGTCTCCAGGAGGGGGAGAAGCCGGCAACCTCCTGGCCCCGCCGCGGAGGGCAGTCCGCAGGGGAAGCTACCGGGGGTCCACCTAACATGGGAGCGGTGGGGACCGGAGAGAGAGAGTCTCTCCAATCAGGAGGGCCGTAGTTGCCTGCCAAGGCTCAGGAGGAAAAACTACAAATAAAAAAATCTTGCTGGAAGTCTTCAAGCTGGCTCCTCCCACCAACCCAAGTGGTATAACCCTCAGCTCCACCCCATGACACTAGATCTTTGCTCGCTAGAAGCAGAGGTTTTGCGCCTGAGCTTGGGGTGGTCGGGTGGGTCCGTGTGGATGAACATCATACACCGCTCCTAGAACTACTGTTACAAGTGAATAACCTGTGTTTCCCTGACTCCTTAGCCCTTCTTAGCACTTACCAGTCTGATGTAGGAGGTCGCAATCCACCATGTCATCCCTTCTGAGACTCACTGACACTATGCTGATGGGATGAATAAGGGACACCTCACCGCTTCCATCTTTGTCAATCTGGCTGTGTCTTCAACAGTGTTGCTCAGCTCCTCCTACTGGACAAGCTAACTGGTGCTGGACTATCTACTCTTACTGTCAAATGGTTCAGCCCCTACCTGGCAGACAGCTCTCATACTGTCCTTATAGGAGGATCCATGCTCACCCCAATCGGGTCAGGACTTCCCCAAGGTTTTGTCCTTGGCCCTATCCAGTTTTTAATTTTCCTGGTCTACCAAAGGCCTGCGGCTCCTTTTATATTCAGCTGAATGTGGATGACACTGTGCTCTTTGTCAGTGGTTTCTCTACCATTGATCTTACTGCATATTTCTAACATGACTTTGATAGTGTCAAACAGTGGTTCTGGGCAAGCTGACTTACCTTGAATGCCAAAAAGAGTATGTCCATGACCTTTAGCACAAAGCAGTGTCTGTCTACGTTCCAGACCAGACCTTCCCAGTTTTCACAACCCTGGCTGGTTCCCAACTAGAGGAGGAAGTCTCCTCCTTTAAATACCTGCATGTATGGCTGGACAGGCATCTCGACTTGTCTGGTCATATTGACATTATCTAAAAAAAAAACTCTTCCATAAGTTTGGCGTGCTCTGCAGGAACAAAGATTGTATTTCTCTTCCTGCATGGAGGAAGATTTTTGTAAAAATTATCCTCCCTGCATTGGACTATGAGGATGTGGCGTAAAGAGCTTCTGTCAAACCCACCCTTTTCACAGAGTAGACCTCCCCCCCCAATTCCTCTTGTCGCTTTGCTCTTTCTTGCCCTCCTCTCCCCCCTTACCACTTCATTTGTTTATCACTCTCTCGAATGCCACCATTTCTCTGTCACAGTGTACCCCTCTTCTCAAAATTCTGGTTTGGCTCTCCTTCCTGCTATCTCCGCTCCCTTCTGTCCCTCACTCCTCCTCTTCTTATTCTGTGTACTCTGCTGACTCTGGTTCCTTCCCTCTACCCCATGCTAAGATGGGCAGTCTGTCTTCTCCTGGAGGCTCCCTTAACTGTCATCTAGCTTCCCCTCCCTGTCTGCTGCTCTCCCTCTGCTCTGAAAGTCCTGCTCTGAGATCACACCTCTCTATCTGTTCCTGCACCTAACCCTGCCCCTGCTCCCCACAATTTCTCCCATTGTCTCCCTCTCTTTTCCTTCCTCCCGTACCACCCTTTTCCTTCTTTCTACTTTTTGGTCCTCATTTGTTGCTATTTCAGCCATGTTCAATTTTGCTGATTCTGCCGACATGCTGTGTTATAACTGTAAATTGTGTTTTGTGTAATTTTAGTTTTGTACTAGACATGCTGTGTTATAACTGTAAATTGTGTTTTGTGTAATTTTAATTTTGTACTAGGCATGCTGTGTTATAACTGTAAATTGTGTTTTGTGTAATTTTAGTTTTGTACTAGGCATGCTGTGTTATAACTGTAAATTGTGTTTTGTGTAATTTTAGTTTTCTACTAGGCATGCTGTGGACTGCAGCAAGACTTTTTTGTACCATATTTTACACTGCTCACTATATTACACACACTGTGTTATGTGCTGCTCTGTATTGCCTACATTTTGCACTTTATTGTACAATGGTATTGTTATGTTGTTTCATTACATGTTTTTCCACGTACCCTTCCCCTGAAATGCAACAGGAAGTGAGCTGTCCTCAGCTCATTAGGCTTTTCCTGGTAAGAAGTTTATGTAGGTAAATAACATTGGTATTTATCCATTTTTCACAATTTCTTTATCCTTGATCACCCAGCTGAGATGCAGCATCTCATTTCCAGTGGGGTCCAGTTTCTATTTATTTCCAAGACTGGGTGGTCTGGAACACTAAGAGGTTAAGGTGCTTGGTCAAAGTCTCACTGTAAGTATTTGACTCTAACAAGGTTTGAACCTGTGATCTCCCATTTGTTATGTATGTTAATCATATGCAGCCGGGGCAAACACCCCTACGTTTCATTGTTTATGATTCACTTCCTCATTAGGAATGAAGAAGGGGTGAATCTTAAACTGAGAGAAAATAGCATTAAGGTTACATAGCATGAGTATAGGGGTAACATTTTGGCTTATAAGTTTGAACTTGTGTCAGTACTCAAGTTGGATAGAGGCACAGTCATGCAGAAGGAGTGCCAGACAAGATGGACCCTAAGTCTCTTCCATCATAACAATACTACATTATGTCATTATGTCTCTAAATGTTTTAAAAATACTCCACAGTGTGCTGGCCCGGTGGCACTGAGGGTTGAAGCACTGGATACCACACCTCGTGCCACGTCAGTGACCCAGGTTCGAGAATGAGCCCTAGTTGTTGGGGGTTGGTGGGTGAAGAGCAGGATTGAGCTGCCGCGAGGCGGCTCTCCTCTCCCAAGGAGGGCTGGAGCTTCACACAAAAAGTCACCCGCTGGAGGATGGATGGCAGCCAGGCTATGGGGAAGCTCGGCGATTACCTGGGGTGGGGTGGAAGGGACTGCGCCAGTGTCCGGCATGCACCTCCACCTGCACATACGGCCGTGATTGCCTGGGTCCAGGGGGGGCGGGGGGACAGGGATAAAATGCACCATAAACTATATATGGAAAAAAAATTCTCCACAGTATATGTAAAGGAGTTCCCCATCCCAGCTTCCTTATTTTCACACAAAAAGTGTGGGTTGTTTTTATCAGCTAAAATCAAAAACATTTCAGTTGCCCGTGACCTTTAAGGAAAACTGGTGGTTACAAAGGGGGGGAAACTCTAATCATAGATTCCCAAGATTGCTGTTGAGAATAAATCACAATAGAATAGGTGTGACATGGATCAAATAAGAAACACAGAGCCTACAGCACTTGTGAGAGCAGTAGCTCATGTACGGTGAGTGGCATAATGGCAGGAGCGGCCAGCTAGCCACTTGAGTCAGTTAGCCAAGTGTTGCAGGTTAGCCACAAGGCCAGGTGAGGAGACCAAAACCAAGCTGGTGTACAGACCAGGAGGACAGGATCACCTAGTGGGCCTCCCATACTCTTTTGGAGAAGCCCATAGACAGGTTAGGTAAGTGGTCTATGTTTGGGTTAGGTTACAAGGGAGAATGAAAGCACATTTGGTGCACTGCCTGGGCTACATGATGTACTGTACACCATCCTGCTTGTGGAAGCCAGGAGGGGTATATCTGCAGCCACTGTTGCAGGTTGCTGCTCTTGAGAGGTATGCTACCAGTTTAGAATGGTAACTGGTGGCACCTTGATGGCACATCATGGAAAGCTGGCAGCTGAGGGGGGGGCTCGGAGGGATTCAGGCTAGGGTCTAGAGCACTGGGAGGGAAGCACACCTGGTACAGTGACAGGGCTGTGCACTGTACACCATCTAGTCTATTGAGGGAAGAGTGATACATCTGTGGCCACAGCAGGAATAATGGACACTCTGAAGAGGTACATTGCTGTGCTTAAACAAGCAGCTGAGGAAGATGGGTGGAGAGGAGGCTGGAGACATGGACATCAGACACGAGGGTGAAGGGGTTGTCAGGGAGAGGTAGGGTAGAGAGAAGAGGGTGGCAGAGACTGTTATCTCTAAAGGCAGGGGTAGGGATGGATCAGAGTGGAGAAGGTAGATAGCAGGCATGGTTTGGGAGTGCCATTGCTAAAGGACAGCAACAGTAGATATCAGCATTTAGCTGTTTAGGTAGAGGGAGCCAGTAAATGATTGGGGCTGGTGTAGGCATTCCAAACATCAGGACACCCAACCTTTCAAGGAGGAGAAGGCGAAAGGCTGGTCAGAGTGGCAAGAAGGTAGTAGTCATTGGGAACTCCGTAGTTAAAGCAGAGAATGAGGTGGTGGTGGGGGGGGGGCATTGCTGAACCTGGATGGTAGCTCAGATGAGGTGTTTTAACTTCCTGGAACACAGGTTGAACATGTGCCAACTGCCAAGGCCAGGCAATGCCAGGAGCAGGCCATCATCCGTGGTGGCGTAAATGACATCTGAAAAACAACTCCTAGAGAACTAGGAAGGCATGGTGTTTGAGTTCCAGTGCCTCATAGTCCTGGGGGCTAGTGAGGTGTGGCAATGAATCATTGTGCAGGCTGTACTTGATTAAGTGTCTGGTGCAAGACTGAGGGTTTTGTTTTTCTGGCATCTGAATTGCAAGAGTGAGTGTCTTCCCTTTCTGGTTAACTGGAGGACTTTTCGGGGCAAAGGACACCTGTGTACACAGGTTGGGCTGCACCTGCACCAGGAGGAAGAGAGGGTACTAGCCAGGAGAATGGACTGGGCAGTCAGATGGGATTAAAACTAGAGGACAGATGGGAGGATAGAGGGGAGGGGGCTGTAGACCAGGATCATCAAGAGCAGGTCGTAGATGCAGCAGATTACTGATGAGCAGACAGCAGAGTAGGGGAGCTCCAGGAGGGGATACCCCAGGGGGTGGGGTGGGTGAGGAAACATAGAGAGGCAACTATCTGCCAGTTTGAAGAGTGCTTTGAAAAATGAGCGAGCTTAAGGGCCTGATGGATGTTGAAGACCAGGATTTAGTGGCACTCACAAAACCCTGGTGGGGTGGAAGAAAAGGAATAGGATACCAGGATAAAGGGATACAGACTATTCCAAAGGATAAGCCTGACAGATAACAGGGCTGTCTTTGTGAGGGTGTGGAATGACTGTAAAGGATAAGGTGGATATCAGAGTCCACCCAAGCTGAGCGAGGGTAAAAGGAAGGCAAAAGAGTCTCCTGGCAGTGTGCTGGATGCCCCCAACCAGCTCAGCAGATCATGATGCCCAGCTGACCAGAGAAATTACAAGAGCAGCCAGATTGGAAGCATTTATGATCATGTGGGGTTTCAATCTCCTGGGCATAGACTGGCATCTGGAAATGGCTAACAGGAGGACTGAGATCTTGTCTGCACTGCATGACTGCTTCTTGGAATGGTATGGTTTACAGGGGGTCTAGATTTAGATCCACCCTTGACTGTGTTCTCAGTGAGTGGGATGGGGTCATCTCCAATGTGAATGGCATCGAACCTGTAGGAGACAGTGACCACAGCCAGGTAACCTTCCTGCTGACAGGAAATACTAGCTGTGCTTCAGCCACCAGGGCCTGGAAATACAGAGAAGTGGTCCTGAACTGTCTGGTGCCCAAGGGTCTAGAACAGCTGCACAAAGCTAGTAATGCAGTACTCATGTGGAATTTGTTGAAGAAGGAGCTTGAAGCAGCTGCAGACATCTGCATTCTTGGGAAGCAGCAAGGGAAGAAGGGGCAGGAAGTGGCCCTCTAGCTCAACAAGGACCTAAGGTTACTGATCCTACACAAAAAGGTCTGTGATCACTGGAGGGAGATGTGTAGCCTCCAGGCCAGGGATTCATATACAGCAGTGCTGACTGACTGCAACACTAGAAACAAGAAAGCTGAGGGAGGGGGCTAGAGTGGCAGTTCGCTCGTACTTAGCCCCTCTTTTGTGGATTGGGCTTTAAGTGAGTAATTAATAGCTAAGTTTCAGTTTTCTATTTAGTTGTTTACAGATTTAAGCTGTGTTGTATTTTACTTTTGCACTTTTATTATTGCCAGAAAAAAGATAAGACAAAACGAATAGGGTTTTCAGTAGCCTGGAGGAGTTTCTTGGCAAAGTAATTGGATGGTCATCAATCTTTGTATTGAAATCACCTAGCAAAAGAAGTCTGGGGGATTCCAATGCAGTGACCACTACCCTTTCTACAAACTCCTGCAGGAATTCCATCTCCTACTGTGGAGAGCAGTATAAGAGGACAATACTGCATCTCTCACCTGTCACTGATGAAACACCACTCATTGAAGGGCCCCAGTTGCTTGACAGGTGACACTATGAAGTTCATCTCAGCTCTAAATACGATGGTCATTCTGCCACTCTTCCATTTCAGTCTTTGGTAGTGTATACAGGGAAACCTCCTGGAGCAAGCTACTCTAAAAAAGATCCAGAGTTGGCTTGGTCTATATGCAACACACAATTGGCCCCGAAATCAGATCTAAGATCTCTAATGATTTCAGTCTTGTTTACAACCAACATGGCATTGCAAAGCAATACCAGGTTTGAGGAAACACTGAGCATCACCCCATCTTAACCTCTCTGATGTAACAGGATTGTGTGATGGGCTTAAGACATGAAGGATCCCTGCTTTGACCACTTTTCCAAACCCCAATGACCCCTGGCCTACCCTCCATTAAAACCCCAGCAGTTCTTCTTCCTAGCTGGCTCTCTCAGGATGCCAGATTACTTATATCTTTGCCATATCGTCCTCCAGCCATGGCATACAATCCTGGAAAGGGCACAACTGACAAAACTGTCCGGGGATAGCAGGTACTGTAGGTTTCTTGAGCAAAACAAAGCTGACCACACTAACTGGATGAAATACAAATAGGTATGATTGATGGGACAAGAAATATCCAAATACTACAAACACAATTTATTTGGGAATATCAGGCAGATTACAAGTACAGGTGAGACTAACACCACCTTATCAGATGCCCCAGTGCTTTGCCAAGTAAAACTTCATCAAGGGGCGGGTACCTGGATATAGTAGCTCCATTTTATGCACAATGTTAACCAAACAAATTCATTTCGGAACTAATTCTTAAATTAACAGTATATCATAAGAGCTTCTGCATTTCAAACAAAAAACACCTTGTGAAATAGTGAAATCCACAGTAAATCTTAAAAATAAAGCTATTTGAAAAATAGCAAGAGGTAGATGAGAACTGGCAGATATCATCACACCTAATGGGTCAATAATTACATAAAGTGTTAAAAGATTTTATTGAAGTCATTCCTTCAAATAGACCCATTAAGAAAGATAGAATAGTGGTGAAGAAAGTGTGCTCAGAGTCGAGAGCAAGCCCCAAAATAATGCATCCAAGTATGTCAGCATAAGGTGGGGTTACGAAGCATGGATACCTGCACTTGCCAAACCTCTAGCATCATCTAGAAGAGAACAGAGAGAATTCATAAGATTTATATTTTGTCGCGTTAGTGCGATCAGCTTTGGTTTGTTGTTTTGCTGCAGTAGAAGGGGCTAGCAACCCCTTTGACATGCACGGAACCTTGCAGTGGAAAGCGTGGACCACCACTAGGTTGTTTGACTCATTGCTAGTCGGTCTTGCAACCTGGACATCTAAGTCTAGCGTTTATAGGCTTGTGTCTGAACTTTCTTTTTTTACCTATGGGTATTCTAAGTTCAGAATTAGTACAGTGAGACTATCCACTTTTACTCACGGGTTGTGAATTACAGCAATGAGCGCAGAAGATGAAGCTGAAACTACAACACCCATGTGCATGATCATAATGGAAGATATTTCCAAAAGGAAGGAATTGGCAAAATTAAAGTTGGGGAACGAGCCAGACACTCCTGCGTCCACAGAAGGGGGTGAGATTAAAGCTTTATTTAATACCCTTAAGAGACAACTTTTTTGAACTTAATTTAATATACAGTATAATAAGCCTAGAGAAATATTTGGAGCTTTGACTTGCTGCTTGCAGTTTGGGAGTTACCAACACTCCTTCTAGTGGCCTTGAGGATTTCCAAAATAGAACTTCTAGGGAGGAAAACACAGTTCAGTGTTATCAAAACTTTGTTCTGTTGATTATAAAGGAGAACACAGCAAAACACACTGCTCTGGCAAAAGATATAATAGAAACAAACAAAAAAGCCTAAAGAAGTTTATCAAACAACCCAATTTTAAAGCATATGATATGGAGCTTAAAGAGCTTAGACAACCACGAGGCAGAACCAATTAGGAGGAAAACTCTAAATTAGAACAAGACACCATTGACTACCAGGAGGGGAAAATATTTAAGTGGTCACGTATTAACCATTCTGCAAGCAGAGGCTGATCTTGGGCCCATAGCAGAAAACCTAAATCAGCCCTGTAGAAAAAAATCAGGTGCTCCAGCTAATATTACAATTGCTTCATCAGCGTCTGAGGATAGTAACACTGTGGAATCTACTACGACTCAAACCTCCAAAGGGGTCACCATTTCTTAAGGCAAAAGAATAAACTGATCTAGTAAAAAATAGCCACAGACGTCCAAATCAAAAGGAAAACAAAAAGGGGCAAACGGGGAGGGAGACGCAAACATCACGGCCCATCTCAGAAAACTGAGGAGCTACAAGTCATAAACTTATTGTCATGTATTCTGACACCAGCTCAGGTTACTGCATTGTAGGTTCTTGCCCTAGCTTATAGCTCCAGTCCCAGCTACAGTAACTGGGTGGCTTGGGTGGACACCAGAGTGATCTTGTAGACTTGCACAGCTGGACTGTGCTGATACGAAAAACAACTCTTCTTATTGGGTGTCGCATTTTAACAATTTAATTAAATATTTATGTATGTATGTGTATATATACAGTGCTGTCCACCAGGATCAAGCACTCTCTGTGAGATGTCAGTTCACTATGTGACAAACCTGAAGTAATTGCCATTTGATTACAGTACATTAAGTTCCTGCTGTATTCTGCAATATATATTGAACTACCTTTCTGCAAAACTCAGCCGAATAAGCGTTCTTTGCCACTGGGGCTGCAGGCTGGGTAAACGAACTGCCAGAATCCATGCTGAACCTCTCCAGGTTTGTTCAGTTCAAAAAATTCCCTGCTGGCTGCCCAGGCGGTTCAGTACAATTGAAATGTGTCATTGAACTAGTCGTAATCATCATTTTTTTGTGTTCTGCCATCTCTCTAGCAGCCTGCTACTGTAACCTGTTATTGTTCAGTCAGCACTGCACTTACACATATTAGAAGTTTCTTGATTGTTTAGACAAGGCTTCCCTCTGGAATGTGCCCATTCGCCTGTCCGTGTCTTAATTGTTAACATCTACTGTAATTGAATTGTAACATTTGATGTTAAAGTTGTAATTCTGATGTGGAACCTTTGTAAAAGAGCACTTGTGCTCAATGGCATCGTCTGAATCTTCTGATCAATCAATCAATGTATAAATATTACAGCAGGATCTGCGGTAAGAGTACTTGATCCTGGTGGGTGGCACTATGTATCTTTTGTTTTGTTTAGCCAGTATTTCCCCCGTTCTGCATCCAGTAGTCAGTTTTAGCCATGACTGCACACTTGTTCTTGCTGAGAGGACAGGTACACAATATGTGTGGAATAATGCCTTCTCCTTCTGTTTTTTTTTTTTTATATTTATAAAATAGCATTGTATAACGTAATTAATGGTAATGTCAGTTGTTGTTATTTATTGATAGAGTTACTATATCTTTACATTTCTACATTTGCATTGTACTTAAGCAGAAGACACTCCAGGGTGTGCTTTGTTCTTGGATAAAGGCATACCTCAGGTGGCTGGAAGCACAAGGCCAAAGGCAAAGTGCTTCCACCACCAGAGAAGACCCATTATCCAATTACCATGCACACCTTGGAATGCCTTAATGCAGTTATGAGACTGGTCCATTAAGATTATTAAAGAAATTATTTCAAAAAGTTTAATTGAAATAAGTAAAATTTAGAAAAAGGAAAAAGTAGTCCTGTCCATTGTAATTGTGTTGTTTGGCCAGTAGATTGAAGCTGCTACTTTTTAATTCGAGTAAGTGAATTCTGGTGTATTTATACAGCTGTGCACCTTCTTAATAAACTATAAGCAAGTCAGTGAAGTCATGGATCTTTTTTCACTGCTGTTGTGTTGAGATATCAGAACTAGGTTCCGAGCATATCAGCCAGTCAGATTTGTGGATTTTTATACCCATTTCATAATTAATGGTAACCTAGCACATCAGCCAGTCAGGTTTGTGGATTTTTATACCCAGTTCATAATTAATGGTAACCTAGCACATCAGCCAGTCAGGTTCGTGGATTTTTATACCCATTTCATAATTAATGGTAACCTAGCACATCAGCCAGTCAGGTTTGTGGATTTTATACCTAGTTCATAATTTAATGATAACGTCAGTTTTTGTTATTTATCGATAGGCGTACTGTATCTTTGCATTACTACGCTTGCATTTGTTTATCGTATTTTTCAGCTTATCTGATATGTTAATTGATCCTTGTTCTCTCTGATTGTAATTTTCCAGCTCTCTGAGCTTTTGAGGGGGGTTATATAAATACAAAGCTGCTGCTACTACTACTAGGGGAGTGATTGCCTTAAAGGGACAGTAAACATTGCGGAAATCACTCAAATTGTGAAAGCCCACGAAAAGATCTTTCAAATGAGGTGTCGGGTTTACCTGTAGGAGACAGGAGTCTTGATATATGAATAGCTAAGTAATGTGTAAATCAAATCATGGCAACAGCGAATTCATGTTGACTTAAAGGGGCAAGCTGTATATTGTTAATTACAGCTTGCTCCTTAATGACATCACTTTCTGTTTTAAGATTGCATGAAATGGTTGCTACCTTGTTTTGATTTACAGATGATTTAAATATTCATATCTCAGGGCTTTTGACACCTACCAGGAAGCTAAATACCTCATTCAAAATAACTTTTCATTGGCTGTCACAGTTTGAGCAATCCCTGCAATGTTTACTGTCCCTTTAACAGCCAGTGCAAGTGGCACTATTTGGTCAGTGACCGGGGGCATGCAAATACCTGGCATCCAGCACCCTCCTCTCTACTGAATCCACACTGCCACAGTTTTATCAGCTCCCAGTCAGGGATTTTGGGGCTAGCATGAAAACCTAGGTATCCCTACTGGTAGCCTTTCATACCATACACTTTCAGCTGATGGGTCTGTATATTAATATGCCAACTACTTGCCAGTGTACTAGTGCTACTCTGATGTGGTACTAACTGTAATATCCAGTCACCAGACAGAAACCACTCAATATCAAGTATCCTACTAAGTGGATTTCATTGGAGGTTTGATATGGGACAGCTAGGGATTTTTTTTTTTTCAATTTCTTTTTCCCTCCGGTCATGGTTCTAGGACCCTCTCTCAGGCATCCAACCTTATCCTGCCCTGCCTGAAGTCTCCCCGACCGGCCGAAACCCTCCTCTCCTCCGCCCCCGCCTCACAGCTGGCATCCCCAGCTTAACCGCTCCGGGATAGGGCCACCCCTCCTACCTTGGGCGCTCTTAACTTTGTAGGCTCCGGCTGCTTGACGTGGGGCTCTGGGCAGAGGATCCGTGAAGGCCGGCCGAGTCAGACCCAGTCGTGGGCATGGGGATTGGTGCCGTCGCCTATGCCTAGAACCGGGTTTTCCCCTGTGTTCTGTTTCACCTGCCCCCTTCCCTTGCGTGTGCCCTCCCTGATGCAATGGTGCACGTCTACCCTGCCAGCGTCAGGCACGCTATTACGTGCTGCTCTGCACTACTGCAGCGCCCCCCAGTCTCCACCAGTGGCCGCTGGAGTGCCAAGCTCCCTGGTGCCCTCCCCCCCGGGACAGGAGAGCAGCCCTGTGGGCACTCAATCCAGTCCCTCCCCTGCCGACCCCCGGCACCCGAGCTCGCTCCCAAACTTGGGTCACCGGTGTGGCGCCCAGCTCCTCAACCCTTACCGCCACCGTGCCGGCTGACAGCTAGGAATTTTACCTACAGAGCCCCGGTTAACAGTCGAAGTGGATAGCCATATCATCTCTGTATAGGACTGCAGTGCAGGTACAAATCCAAGCTTAGTCACTGGTTCACAATGGGGAATTTGAACATTTATTTGCCCTCTTTGTGCCTCAGAAATCCCAGCTATAAAACTAGAAGAAAGTGGAACCCCTTGTCAGCATGATGCTGAATCTCAGTTGACGTACCATGGGTACATTTATTTTAAAGTGATTTATGGAAGATTGCCATAGCAAATGGGTGTAGTAACCTGTAGGAGCTGTGAATCAGTCTCCTACCATTCAAACTGCCAAAAAGTATTGTTTTCCATGAAAAAAAATCCTTTTGTTTCTGTGCTTTATTTCATTTGCATAGCCCCGACCCTTTTTTTTCTCAGCACTGCAACCCCCAACCTTTACATCATGCAAGGGAAACAAAGTTACATTAAAGAAACACTGTCAGTTTTTAGCTGACTCTTTACATTGTTTGCAAATAGCTGTATCTAGCATTATAACGTATGTAGAAACATTCTAGTAACTTGAATGGCTGAAAGCAGCTCAGAGCCATATAATTATTGACCCATAATTACACTCCTGAACTACTTACAGCCATTCAAGCCCTATAACATAAACATAGAAAAGTGTCATTACATTACCACATTCTGACAGGAGCTGTCACTTCAGCCTTGTCACTTCATGAGCAGGCAGTAAGGCCCTGGACACACTGGGAAACTTAAAATGGTTTAAATGCCTTAAAATGGTTTAAATCCCCCTAGCACTGTTTGCAGACAGACTACAAGCCCCTTAAAACGTTTTATCAAAAGTGTTTTTTAAACCCTGTTAGATACCTAGTCTTAAAACATAGGGAAGCAGTATAGCGTAGTGGTTTAAGGCTCTGAGCTGCAAATCTGGTGACATCCAGCAGGCCAGACCTGGGTTTAAATCCCACAGCTTCTACTTGTATACTGTGTGACCCTGAACAAGTCACTTAACTTCCCTGTGCTCCCAGGTCGCTCCTGTAAAAAAAGCTTTTAGCTTAGTGTGCTACTCCTGGTTAAACAACTAAATTAAAAAAAAAACATTTTTAAAAATGTTTTGGAGCTAGCATGATTTTACTCACAGGTCTGTCCAGGAGTAAAAACGTTTTAAGCTGTAATGGTTTAACTAAAACAGTTCTAGCTGCAGTGTGTCCAGGCAAGCACAGTTCTGTGTGTTGGACTTAACACAAATAAGTCACAAGGAGAACAGGTTTAACACTAGCAGTGTGGCCACACTAAACCATTATCCAAAATGGTTACTGAGTAGTGTGGCTGCACTGAAATGGTTTAGCTAAGCTGGTTTTAAAAATGTTTTTCAAAAACAGTTCTGTAGTGTGACCAGGGCCTTAAAGTGAAACATCTACACAGAATGGTAAATTATTTTTTTGGCCTACCTGCGTCACAAAAAAATATTTTTCTAGAGGCTTTTCTACAGACTGTACTGCTATAAACACTACCGAAACAGGAGACTACACTTTAATTAGGGAGATAGAAAAATCAGCTATTTACTGTACCCACAATGCCTCACTACATAAATTAAGATACAGTCTATTATTTATTTTTATTTTAGTCTTTGATAACTGGGTAAGGCCCACTAGGCAAAAGTGCCTGTTTTCAGGGGTGACCTGGGAGCACTGGGCAGTTAAGTGACTTGCTCAGAGTCACACATTATGCAAGTGGAGGTTGTGAGAATCAAACCTAGGTGTGGTCTGCTGGATGTACAAAACTTGTTCATAGCTCATTACTCTAACCTCTAGGCTACACTGCCAGCCCTCTGTATTCACTACAGAAATAGGAGACTTCATCTCTCAGTAAAGAAGTCTTGTCAGCTATATGGTATGCACAATGCCTCGTTTTGAAAATAAACATATGAGATCTTATATTATTGTAGCCACTACAGAAATAGGAGACTGCACCTCATAGTAAGGAAAATGGAAACCAACTTCCTATTGTAGCCACAATCCCTTGGTATGTACATCTACATATTAAGTGCTATACTGCAGCCACCACTACCAAAATAGTAGATTGCACATCTGCAAAAGGAAAATTTAAGTCATCCTTACAATCTACCCAGAGTTTCTTGTTGCTGTATGTAAAACACCATATCGGCTATTACACTGCTATAATCATTAATAAAATAAGAGCTAGCTGATTTAACAGAAAGGGACTACTTTATCTTCAAATGGAGTTACAATAATATGTAACCCCTAGGTGGCGCTACCTCAAGGGCTACTACCCCTGCCTGCTTGGCTAGTAGCAGGTTAAGGGGCCTAAGTTCTGTGATGGGTGCCTGCAACCAAAGGTCAGGGTTGGTTTCTGTCAAGCTAACCAGGCCACAGCCCTCCGGGACACTGTGACCCCTCTCTTTTCCCACTAGTGGTCCACACAATACACAATATTCACCTTCCCAACACCCCAGATATGCTGTGTACATACACTTGTATTTGGCACTTACGCCCAGGACTGCTTCTTTCCGTTGGCTCTGGGGACCCCCTGTAAAATAAGGTTAAGCAAGGCACACAATCACAGTGCAATACCTTTAGCATATACTGACACACAGTCAATGTAACTTTCAAAGAAAAGAGATCTGATTTATTCAGGGGGTTTTAACAAGGATAGGGGCAATCAGGTTAATTAGCTTACTCTCTCTAATGATCATACGGTTATGCAAGCAATCAGACTCCCTAGCACTGTCACCTTTCTGGGTACCCAGGTGGACAGAGGGTGGGCTAGCCAGGATCGTTGCCCGGGGTAGGCCCGCGTTGCAGCTGGTAGGGGCTCTGTGATGGAAAAAGAAAATACTTACACAACACAATATTTGTAATCCGGAGCTGGAGGGCTCAGTTCATGAAGAAAAGAAACAACAAACAATTAGATGACACACTTTTGATTTAAAGGATGGTTGCAGGGAGCTACCCTGATAGTTACTCACTGTACCCAAAGCTGACCACAGGTTGGAAGAAGGTCGTGGCGGTGGATAGGTGTTCTGGATTGCCAGAAGAAGCTGGGCCCTCATCGGCGAACTTCTGTGTACAGCAGGGCAGGAGGATAAGACCCTCATGGCAGGGTCTAACTGCATTAGCCAGAAACGGATTCAGTCCAAAGGGAGCTGGGTATGACTTCCAGCCCTCAACACACAATTCAGTCTGGGGGAAAACCAGATCGTGACCCCCCTCCAGTTCACAACACATTTATATGTAAAAGCCAGCAGCTCACAGTTCAGGCTGGGGGAAAACAGATCACGACCCCCTTCCAGTTCACAACACATTTATATGTGAAAGCCAGCAGCTCACAGGTCAGGTTGGGGGGAAAAACAGATCATGACCCCCTTTAAATACACTGCCCATTTATATGTAAAGAGTATTACTGTACCAGGCAGGCTGCTCCTTGATCCCGATCTCAAAGTCACTGCTAACACCTGGGAGCATAGAGGTAGCTGAAGTTCCTGACAGGCCGATCGCGTTTAGCAAAATCTTCGGTCTTCTACAGGTTGAGCCTGGTTTCCAGATCAGTAGCTCAATTCCATTCTGCACACTGGATTTAGTCCGATTAACCAAGCACTTTTCTTCTCTCAGGACAGAAAACAGCAAGCAGGCCAGAAGTCAGGCCTTCCACGATTCTCCCGCCCGAACTACGGCACAAAACAGCTGCCCGAGCTCTACGAGCTACTTCTCTCTCAGCTTCTCACACAGATCTGGCTTGCCAGCAGACAGCCCAGGGGCTTTCACTTACATTCAAAAGATTTGGTTGGTCGGTTCAGGTGTCAGTCACAACAGGCTCCCTCTGTAGGTGCAAAAATGTGCCAACAGTCCAAAAACTACAATTCCCAGAGTCTCACTCCACACAGCCCCATTTCAGCAGGCTCCATTTGAGAGTCCCAAGTACTGATTGGTCCCATTCTGCAGTCCGGGACCAAAATGGTGGAGCTGCACTGAACAGTCCTTGCTGCAAGAAAGGCAGGTTAGAACAAACCACTAGCGGCTCTAGCCACAAATGGTTACCAGGGCACAGCTGGGGCACAATAGATGGCAGCCAGGGCACTGATATATGGTTACTATGGGGGAAGCTCTGCACCATATGGGGCACCAACTGGGGCACAGCATTTTTTTACCAGGGCACGTGCCCTGGCGGGCCCTGGTGTAGAGCCGCCACTGGAACAAACTACATTTTCATTACTTCTCTAAATGATTACCAGCAATTAGTTACACCGTTTTGCAGGGCTCCCTCTGCTCAAGTAGCGATGGCAGAAACGGAGCAATTAGTCAGCAGCCCGGGTGGGACTTGGGCATAGAAACACACAGTCCCCCATTCTAACTAATTATGACTGCGGGCAGGCAGCTCTTAAAGAGACAGTACATGGAGGCTTTAAAAGCACTCACAGGCAACACCATTCAAATGGCTTTAAGGCCGAACACCATTCAGACTGTGAGCAATTAGGCAAGCTCTGGGAAGACTTTTTGGGAACCCTCATTTATAGGGGGGTTACAAATAAATTAAAATATTGTTTCAAGCAGGATTGTAATTTTTTTAATTTTATAGCATTAACAATTTTTCTACAAGTTATAAGTGCAATAAGACACTTCAGAGATGTGTAATTATGCTGTAATAATTGCATTTTGCTATTAGATGCCCCTCTTGAATGAAAATGGGCAGTGAAAGTGTCCCCCAAAAACTTTGAAAAGCAAAGTCGAGATTCGGAGCATGTGCATTGAGCACTGCCGCTGCTGTGCATGCGCAGAATCTTGGTTCTGTTTTTCAGAGTTGTTTCTCTCGGGCGCAGTCATTCACTTTCCTTCTTCAATAGGCTGTGCAGCCAGTGAAAGTGATTGATGGCCCCCCTTGCATGACATAATTTTGGGGGCGTGGCCACAAGCTAGCACTCAGAGAACTAGAGGGCAGCCAGAAATAAAGTGCTGATAAAATATCATGGAACATTTTTGATTTGTTTAATCATGGTTTATTGTTATCATTCCTGGCAAAATTTGGTATATCTGGTGATGTTGTTGGGTGATTCGGAAGTTATTTGAGTAATCGCACACAGGTTACTAAAATCAGTGGTCACTGTTTATCTCCTGCTTCTGTTTCACTGGGTGTCTGTCCCTCAGGGTTCTATTTTGGGTCCTCTTTTGTTTAGCCTTTTTCTTAACACTCTTCCTTCTGTTAGCACTCAATCACAAGTAATACTTTATGCAGATGACGCAGTGATCCTCACAAGTGGGTCTGATCTCAATACTGTTCAGAGCAATCTGGCATATGATGTTTTGGAGGTTCAGAATTGGTTTATTAAAAACAGAAACATAGAATCTGTCGGCAGATAAGGACCATACAGCCCACCTAGTCTGCCCATTTCCCTACTTGGTTTGGCAATCCCTACTCTTATTTGGACTAAAAATAGCTTAGTGCTTTTTTTTTTTTTTTAGTTAGTTTATTTATCCTCCCAGTCCCTGGTGGCAGTACTTCCTGTCAAATTCCCCAGCCCCGTCCCCTACTTGCAGCTCATCCTCCAGCTTTCCCACGGCTTGCCCCGCGTGGTGGGGCGGCTGGGATCCCTCAACCCACCTCACACAAGGATTCGGTGCTGGAGGTATGTTGCTGCCAATCACGGGGGCGGCGCCTGTGGAGATCGACCGCCATGAAGCACACCAGGACCTCTTTTCCTCCGTTTTTTTCTCTGTAGCCAAGGACATGCAATGACGCCACAAGGAGTGAACACGCATACTCCCTTACGCGTTCCTCTGAGCGTCTGCCTAACCTTCCCCTGCTGTAGCCTTGGTGCACCAGCCTCCACTAGGAGCCAGCAGTGCACTGAGTGCTGGTGTCCCCCCTCCCCAGAGAAGGAGAGCAGTCCAGTGGATGCTCAGTTCTTCTCCTCCCCTGCCGACCCCAAGCGGCCCATGCTCGTTCCCGAACATGGGTTGCCGGCGTGGCATGAGGTAAGGTGTCCAGCGCCTCAGCCCTCAGCACCACTGGGCTGGCCAAAAATAGCTTAGTGTTAAGTGAAAAGAAAACAAAGTCAATGTTTTTCTTTCTTTTTTTTTGTATAATACCTTTATTGAGTTTGTCAAAGTAAATTAATACAACATACAACTGACAAATAGACAAACAAGTGCAATCAAATACCTACAGTCACTCAACAGAGTTTAACGTTCATTGATCTTCATCTAGCATTACACATTTTCATTCATAACATTAAGTTAGATTATTCCAGCCCTCCGTACATCCTATGCCACAAGTCCGAAGGCTTTCCTTCCTCCTTGTCATCCCTCCAGCCCCATCCTTAGTACCACTTCTTCTCCTGGGCTCAAAGAGGACAGGAAGGGGGCCCAGTTTCTTATCAACAACTCCTCCTTATCCCTGATCTAAGTCAATCTTTCCAGAGCCAGAGTTTACAGGATTAGGTTATCCCATTGCTGGATTGTGGGCTTTACACAGGATACCCACGTAGTTTGTATACAGTAATGGGCCAACACATATAGTATCCTTACCCACCTGGGTAGTGGCACCCATTCATCATCCTCCCCCACTTCTACTCCGAACAAGCACTCCAGAGAGACCTTTCCCATATCCTTCCCTATCATTTTGGTGATCTCTGCCACCACTTACCCCCCAGAATATTTGTAACACAGGGCAGGACCAAAAACAATGAATATACATGCCCCTCCCTCCCCATGCCACATCTCCCGCATATAGGTGATATCGAGAGGTGTGCCTTGTGGACTGTAACCGATGTATAATATAGCCTGTGTATAAATTTGTAATACGCTTCCTTATGTTTATTGCAGCCCATAATCCCTGTATGTAATGTAATCACCAGCCCCCAATTCCCTTCTGAAATATGTCTCCCTAAGTCCCTTTCCCATAATAATCTGGTTTTCCCCATCAAATCCGGAAATCTCTGTTTCCCACTCTTAGCCGCCTTCCCAATAAATCCTTTCAGGTCCCCTTTAGTTTGATATACCTGGCTCTCCACAGCATCCAGTACAAACTGCGCTGGTTCTTCCCGTTCTAGGCTACCAATAAAGGCCCTAGCCTGCAAATATCGAAACCTGTGCTGGCCATCAACCTGGAGACTCTACTGCATAGTGTCTAAGGTACAGATTGTACCCTGCGCCAACAAATTACCCACACTTTGGATCCCCCTCCTCTCCCACTCCTGGAATCCCCTGTCTTCCCGCCCAGGGGGGAGGAAGAAGGGGTTTCCCGCCATAGGCATGAGCACTGGCTCACTTTTCTGTACTAATCCAATCTTTTTCAACTGTCTCCAAGCCTCTAGTACTTGTACCACTAACGGGTTACCCCCACCCCCCATCTTATAGGCCCTAGCTCCCCTACTATGTAAATAGGCTGTAAATCTCCCAGCAGTGCCCTGCTGCTCTAATACCACCCAACTAGCTACCTTAGGTTGATGTACCCAGTCTGCTATATACCTCTGCTGTACTGCCAAGTAATAATTACCTAAATCTGGAAAATTCAGACCCCCCCCCCTTATGTTTCTGTGCTTTCAGTCTTTGCAGGCTTGTTCTTGGCCTTTTCCCTCTCCATATCAACCTAGAGAATGCCTGTTACACCCTCTTTATATCTCCCCTTTTTAACCCCAGATGCAGCATCTGCATCAGATATAGAATCCTGGGAAGAATATTCATCTTGATTAGATTAGCCCTTCCCAACCAGGAAATCGGGAGTTGTGTCCATCTCTTAAGGTCTGCCTCTGTTGTTTTAAGTAGGGCTGTGTAATTCAACCTGTACAGGGATCCCAACGACCTGCCAACCTGAATACCCAGGTAGGTGAACCTCGGCCCTGCCAATTTTAATCCCCACCCACAGTCCCTAGCTCCCCACTCAGGGTAACAAACCAACTCTGACTTCCCCAGATTGATTTTATACCCTGAGAAGGCCCCAAATTCCTTTATCAGATCCAGTAGAGGGGGAACTGACCGTTCTGGATTCTTTATAAATAGCAACATATCATCTGCATATAAGGCGATCTTATGTAAAGATCCCTGTGCACCCCCTATCCCCTCTATACCCTCATGTTTGCGGATTGCCACCGCAAGTGGCTCTATAGCCAATGCAAAAAGCAATGGGGACAGTGGACACCCCTGTCGCGTGCCCCTTTCCAAATCAAACTGTTCCAATAGGGCCCCATTCACCAATATGCGAGCTGTAGGTGCCGTATACATAGCCTGTACCCACCCTATGTATGAGTCCCCCAGACCAAACCAGGACATCACCTCAAATAAATACTCCCATTCTATTCTATCAAAAGCTTTTTCAGCACCCATAGAGATAACACCCATCTTCTCTTCCCCTGATTTGCCCTCCACACTACATTTAGCAGATGACGCATATTGTGAAACGACTGCCTTCCCTTGATGAAGCCAGTTTGGTCTGGGTGAACAACGTCTGGCAGGATAGTCTCCAACCTGGTAGCCAACACCTTAGCAAGAATCTTTAAATCACAATTAAGCAGCGATATAGGTCTACACACGAGGCACATTCATGCTCGTCCTTACCTGGCTTTGGTATTAGGCAGATTGTGGCATCATAACGTGTGTTTGCCTCCTCATCTCGCCCAAAAGCCTCACACAGCGCCTCTGCCAGTTGCCCACCCATCATTTTATAATACTCTGCTGGAGATCCATCTGGGCCACTTGCCTTCCCTCCCTGTAGCTTCTGAATAGCACCCAGTATTTCCGTCTTTATGATTGGATGACCCAATTCCTCTCTTTGCTCGTGTGTGATCGAGGGTAAGTGTACCCTACCCAAGATCGGCTTAATTTGCAACCCCTTCTTGGCATTTTCAGCCCTATATAGCTGGTGGTAGAATGTCCTAAAGCATTCTGTAATCTTACCGTGGTCCTTCTGTAGTTTCCCTTTTCCATCCCTTACCCCTGTAACCCTAGTGACCCCTTTACCCCCTTTCATGAGTCACACTAGCAGAGGGCCAGGTTTGTTCCTCCACTCATATACCTGACGCCTGCAATAAAACCATACTTTTCCTGCTTCCTCTTTCAACATGGCATGTAATGCGTCCCTTGTCGCCACCAATACTCCCACTGCATTTCCCTGTTCCCCTCTGGCCACCTTCTTCTCTAACTCCTTAAGTCGTCTCTCAAGCTCAGTTCTCTTCTCCTTCATTTGCCTCTTTATCCTAGCCATATATTCTATAGTAACTCCCCTCATAAATGCTTTTCTCGCCTCCCAAAAAATGGCCTTCGAGGTATCCTCCCCATCATTGGTCTCCACACAGTATCGCCACTTTTCTTCCAAATATTCTCTAAAACCTTGATTCTTTACCATGTATGTTGGGAATTTCCACTGGGGGGTTCCCTCCCTCCTCTCTCCACTCTGTAATTTCAAGATTACCATTGCGTTATCAGAGACACGAATGGGACTGTGAGTGATATCCTGTACTCTTCCATACCATTGTCTGGGCACAAATGTGTAAATACGAGACCAAGTTTTGAGGGGGTTTGAATAAAATGTATATTCCTTAGCCCCTGCGTTAGCTTTGCGCCATCCGTCTACCAAATCCAAATCAGCCATCCCCACCTGCCACTGCTGCGTAGCCTCTGATGTCTTTCCTTTTCCTTCTGAGTGATCGAGTAATGAGTCCATCATCTAGTTAAAGTCTCCCCCAAGGATGAGACCTGGAAACTGTTCCTTTATTAGCAAATCCAGTAAGGGCATATAGAACTGGGGATTGTGAACTGCAGGTGCGTAAACACTCCCAAACGTCATCTTTTCCCCGTTTATCTCCCCTGTAACAAAGACATATCTCCCTCCTCCCTGATCCCTAACCACCCGAGTAACTTCCATTGGGAGATTTTTATGTATCGAGATGGCCAACCTTCTTTTGTGTGCCGAAAAGGAGGCAGCATAACATTCCCCTACCCATGTTCTAGACAACTTATCATGTTCTGCCTCGGTCAGGTGGGTTTCCTGAATCAGAGCCACCTGTGCTCCCTCCCGCTTCAATGCTGTAAGAATGGATGTCCTGTTGACTGGATTTGCTATGCCTCTTACATTCCAGGACACAACCATAATTCTTCGTGACTTACCCATTATCCCATGTCTCTCCAACCATACGCTTCCCACCATTAAGCAGGAGTGTACACAGCCCCCCCCCCCACCTGCTGGTTTCCAGTACGTAAAGGTCAGGATCCTAAAACTCTGTATATTTAGTAACATTTCTATACCTTTGATTGCACAACGACACATAATAACAGTTAAAATTCTATAACAAACGTTAACTTCCCCATCTCCCCACCCCTCTCCCCTATTGACCCCCACAAAAGTACTCCTTCCTCCCCGAACAGCATACTCCCCTTAATTCCATGCCCACCACTCGATTCAAACATTGCCAATGCAGAACCCTGTTTTATGTTAAAAACAACTTAACTTTGTTTTCCTCCCACTCCCACCCCTCGCTCTGTTGACACTAATTGCCTACACAGCATGAGGTGTCTAAATCCTTAATTGATCTGCATGTCTCGCAGACCCCCGACAGCCTCACACAATCGATGCTCAGTATCCCCATCCCAGATGAGGTCACCCCCTCTGGTCAGCCCTCCAATAAGCCACTTCAGTTAAATATTCAAACACATTGAACATGAACAATTAAACAGCTAGACTTACTAACCCCAAGGCCCCCTCCCCCAGCATACCTTCCTTCCTTATCTTCCCCATCCCCAGCACTCCCAAAAAGATCCAACCCAACCCTCCCCACACCCACCACATAGCCCCAATGCCTCCATATATTCCCCAAATACTCAAGACTCTAGTGTCTTACAGCGGGTATGTAACCTGTATGTCCATTCTCGAAGAGCCACCATGGGATGGGGGGACCAGGCCACACTCTTATAAACCAACGTGCAGCGCACAGCACCCACCCCCCTCTCCCCAGTACACTCGCCTCCATCCATCTTCTTCTCTATCCAGCCGTTCAAACTGGTTAGGCCCCATCTGGAGTACTGCATGCAGTATTGGAGGCCACACCTTCACAAGGACATTAACCAGATTGAGGCAGTCCAGAGAAGGGCAACCAAAATGGTGCAGGGACTGCATCAGAAGACATATGAGGACAGATTAACAGAGCTCAATATGTATACCCTTGAGCAAAGGAGGGGGAGAGAGGTGATATGATCAAGGCATTCAAGCACCTTAAGGGCATTAACAAGGTGAAAGAGTCTAACATGTTTAAATATAAGAAAAATAGCAGGACAAGAGGGCACAGCATGAGATTAGAGGGGCAATTTAAAGGGGAATGTGAGGAAATTCTTTTCACAGAAAGGGTGGTGGATGCATGGAATGGCTTACCACAAGAAGTGGTGGCTATGAATACAGTGCAGGGCTTCAAACAGGCATGGGATAGGCATAAGGGAGCAATACAAATGACTATGGATAGATAGGCCACTGACAGAGCAAAGGCCGATGGCACATTTATAAGGTAGAAAAACAAATGGGCAGACTGGATGGGCCTTGCGGTCCTTATCTGCCGTCAACTTCTATGTTTCTATGTTAAACACTTGTAGGTGAGGTTCCGCTATTCCAGATCGCTTTATACATCTGCAGGTACCTGTTATAGACACAGCCTCCTCAGAGCCATGTGGCAGGCCCACTTCATCTCTGCATCAAAGGCCCCTCTCCCAGTCACCAGGTGAGAAAAAAACCACAAAGAAAAAAGGAGACATTCTTTTAGAACACAAATTCCTCCCACAGTTGGCCAGGTGTTCCAGTTCCTCCAACTCCGTGGTTACACATTTATATGTAAACTGAGGCATGCTTCGGAAGGGGGGGGGAGTCAATCACATCAAGCACAGTAAAACAACCCTCTCAGTCTCTACAGCATTCCTCCATACTCCACAGTGACAAACCATCTCCTCCTCATTCAACCTTCTTCTGAAGCTCTTTAACAAACAGCTCAGCTCTTCCACCTCCCAAAACGAGAAAGTAACTCCCTCATGATTTACTTTTAAGGTGGCCAGATATACCAGGAAGTTTTCTGCTTTAAGATCTCTCAACTGACTCATGATTACATTGAACATTTTCCGCTTCTTCAGAAGATGCGCTGAGTAATCTTGAGACAAGTATAACCGATTTCCCTCGAACATTATTGTGCCCTTCTCCCTGTAGGCTGTCAAGACTGTCTCTCTGTCCTGAAAGTTGTGAAACCGCATGATGATCTGGCGGGGTGGTTGGCCTGCTGGTGGTCTCGGCATCACTGCCCAATGGGCCTGCTCCAATTTAAAATGGCCATTTTTGGGCTGCAGGTCTAGCAACTCTGGTAGGGTACAGGCACAAAAGTCTAGGATATTTGGCCCCTCTTTGCCCTCTGGGAGGCCTCTTAATTGTAAATGTTGGTGTCTCTGATAGTTCTCCTGGTAGTCGTGCGCTTCTTTGAACTCCTCGAGTTCTTTTTGCAATTGTGTGACTTGTTCCGGGACCCCTGTCATCTCGTCTTCCAGTCGGGATGTACGCTTCTCCGCCTTACTCAGCCTATTTGCCTGAGATGTTTGCTGCTCCAAGATTTCTTGCAACCGAGAGTCGAACTTCCCTTTTAATTTCACCAACTGAGATTCCAAGGCCGCTATTACATGTCCTGTGAGCTCCCGCCCCAACGCAGTCACTTCTGCTGCCGAGAGTGACACTGCAGTCGCGTTTTCCCCTGGGCCTCCTGCCGGGAGCTTCTTATTGCTTTTATTTGCCAGTCGCTAGCTTTTGCCCGAGTTTGAAGCGAGGTATTCATCCATGCTGGAGTCCTCCACCGATCTGGCTTAAGGGCACTTCCAATAATCGAAGCAACTATATATTTATTTTAAATTGTTTGCCCGTCTGGATGGAGCCTCTAGAAGACTCGCTTATCTCACTAGCTGCTCATCAGCACCCCATCGTGTTTTTCTTTAATCCTAGAAAAAGATCGAACAAGGATCTTATTCTTCCATTGTACACAACTACTGGAGTGGAATTAGAACAGGTCAAGTAATTTAAATACCTTGGCTTTATAATATATGAGGAAATGACATGTGGACCTTAGATTATGAACATGACCAAAGAAGTTCACCAAAGATTGGGGGCACTCTATAGATTGAATCCTTTATTCATTTCTTCAACTAGGAAGTTATTGGCCCAAAGTTTCCTTTTACCTGTTATAGACTATGGCCTGCTTTTTTTTATTCCTCTGGGGAGGGGTTATTATCCAGGGTCAGAGTACCATTAAACCAGATAGCTGGATTCTCCACTCAGATGTTACATAGGACACATCATTGTAGCCTGCTTAGGCAAGCAGGTTGGCTTCCTCTTGAACATCAATATAAATCAATCAAACTTTATTTAACCAGGCAAGTTGCATCGTTGAGCAAGCTCATTTTCAAGATGGTCCTGGACACAGAGGACAATTCATTCACAATAACACAACAGATCATGGAACACTAGACAGTAATACAGGAAATTATAACAATACAAGGTCAGTAAGCATGAGCGCAAGGCTTGGTATGTAACAAGTAAATAGACAACAATTCAACGTATGCTAGTTGAGTTCATTAGAGTATTGAGGGAGGAGGGGGTGAGAGACACAGTGGAGGGCAGAGGAAAAGGTAGTAAACAGGACACAAGAAGGAGCGGGAGAAGGGCAGCCTAATAAAGTGGAGGCCCCAAATGAGATAACTCAGGTTAGGCCTTTTGGCTAAAAAAGTAATGTTAAACAAGGTACCTATTTCATTAACTTCAGTTTTTAAGAAACAGATTAGCTATGTCACTACTCGATTGTCTTTTCAACATTTTTTTAACATACCAAGAATGAGAACATCCTTGGGACAAAAATCCCTGCCTTACATTCTCCCATTCTTTTTTTAAATTCTCTGCAGTCTATATTTGACTATATAGATGTTTCCTTTTATACATTTAGAGTAAAGCTGAGAGAGTATTTAACAGTTAGGAGAATCAGAACTGTGATGGGTGGGCAGGCGCCTACTGACTGAAACATAGAAACATAGAATTTGATGGCAGATAAGGACCGCTTGGTCCACCTAGTCTGCCCATTTCCCTACCTAACGGATAAGCAGCAGATTCTAGTTAACCAACAGCCTACTTCCTCCTACCCCCCCACTAGAATTGCCTTATGTCTGTCCCATGCATTCTTGAATTCCCCCACTGTTTTGGACTCTAGAGCACCTCAGGAAGGCCGTTCCATGCATCTACAACCCTCTCTGTGAAGAAATACTTCCTCACATTACCTCTGAGCCCCTCTATCTTCAAATTGTGCCCCCTTGTACTTGCACATCACTTTTTCTGAAAGATGCTAGCCTCTTGGACTTTGTTGATTCCCTTGAGGTATTTGAAAGCTTCTATCATGTCCCCCTTCACCCTCCTTTCCTCAAGGCTATACATCTTAAGCTCCTTTAGTCTTTCTTCATATGTCTTCTGGTGCAGACCCTGCACTATTTGGTTGCCCTCCTCTGGACAGCCTCCATCCTGTCTATGTCTTTGCGGAGATGGGGTCTTCAGAACTGTACACAGTACTCCAGATGTGGTCTTACCAACTGTCTGTACAGAGGGCCAACAACTTCCTGTTTTCTACTGGTGAGGCCTCTCCCTATGCATCCCAGTATCCCCCCAGCCCTCCTTACTGCCTTCTCACATTGCTGGCCTACCTTTAGGTAATCTGATATGACTACCTTAGGTCCCTTTCCATTTTTGTTGTTGTCAGTATCTCACCCCCCATTGTGTACTCTTCCCCTGGGTTTTTGTTTCCCAGGTGCATTACCTTGCACTTCTTTGCGTTGAATCTAAGCTGCCATACATTTGACCATTCCTCCAACCTTGCCAAGTCCTTTTCATCCTTTCCACCCCACCTTGCGTATCAACCCTGTTGCAGGTCTTTGTGTCATCTGCTAAGAGACATACTTTCCCTTCCAGTTCCTCTGCAATGTCACTTACAAAGACATTAAAAAGGACCGGCCCCAGTACTGAACCCTGCGGTACCCCACTATTAACCCCCCTTTCTTCACTGTGGACTCCATTTACTATTACCTGCTGTGTCCTGTTGTCCAGCCAGTATTTTACCCAGGCTACCACCCTGGGACCCACTCTCAGGCTGGCTAATTTGTTTACTAATCTTTTGTGCGGGACTGTGTCAAATGCCTACTTCTCATTGTAAGTAACTGAACTCTATACAGTGATCTATTGTTAATTATGTATGCCTGTACCTTATTCTCTGTGATGTGGATCCTTTGTAAATGAGTCTTTGACTCAAAGGTGTTTTCGAATTACTAATGAACAATAAAGCCTTGCTGAAGTCTAGGTAGGCCATGTCCACAGCCCCTCCCTGGTCTACTGCTTTGGTCGCCCAGTCAAAGAAATCAATTAGATTTGTCTGAATGACCTTCCTGCTGTGAATCTATGCTACCTTGGGTCATGTGCCCCACTGGCCTCTAGGTACTCAACAGTTCTTTCCTTCAGAAGTGATTCCATCATTCTCCCTACCACTGAGGTCAAGCTGACAGATCTGTAGTTTCCTGCCTATGTTTTGCTACCACTTTTGTGAAGGGGAATCACATCCGCCCTCCTCCAGTCCTCAGGTACCACACCATCCTCCCATGATTTATTAAAAAGGGTAGCCAGTGGTGTTACTAGTTCTTCCCTTAGTTCTTTTAGAATTCTGGGGTGAATCCCATCAGGCCCCATTGCTTTATCCACCTTCAGTTTTAAGAGTTCTTTCAGAACCCTTTCTTCTGTGAAAGGACTAATATCAACCCCCCCCCCATCCATAGTGCTTCTATTGACTTGATTAGGTATCTCCCCCTGCTTTTCCATTGTGAATACTGAGCAGAAGCATCCCTGCTTTTTCACTGTCACTGTCTGCCCAACCACCTTCCTCTTTATTCAGCCTCAGTATCCCTGCCTTAGTCTTTCTTTGCTCCATAATGTACCTATAAAAGGTTTTATCCCCCTTCTTAACCAAGTTGGTTATTTTTTCCTCGGTTTGGGCTTTTGCTATTCTGACTGTCTTCCTCACTTCCTTCTGCTTTAACTGGTATAGTTCTCTGCTGTGCTCCATGTTTCCTTATACTTCCTGAATGCTATCTTTTTCTCCCTTACCTTCCCCACCACTTCTTTTGAGAACCATAGTGTTTTTTTCTTTCGTTTTTGATTTATTTGCTTCACACAAAGGCTTGTTGCCTCTGTGATGGCGGTTTTGATGTTTCCCCATTGTTGCTCCACCCCACCTTCTTGCCGGTTTCCTAGTGCTTTTCTGAGGCACTCTCCCATTTTGACAAAATCAGCCCTCTTGAAGTCCAGTACCTTCACTTTTGTATGGCTTGACTCTACAGCTAAGTTTATCGTGAACCACACTGTTTGTTGGTTGCTTGTTCCCAGATGGCTAACCACTTCAAGACTGGAGATCCTGTCTCCATCCCCATTTGAGAGTACCAGGTCTAAGATTGCTTCCTCCCGAGTGGGTTCCAAAACTAGTTGTCTGAGGCATGCCCCCTGTAGGGCATCGAGAATGTCCCTGCTCTTGGACGTGGCTGCAGGAAAGGTGCTCCAGTTAACATCTGGCATATTCAGGTCCCCCATCAGCAATATCTCCCCTTTCTCTGCCATCCCAAGGATGCCTTCTATCATTTCCTTGTCCATTTCCTCCCCCTGAGATGGGGGTCTGTATACAACCCCTGTGCTGATTGTGGTGCCATTTCCAGTCTCCATGGTGACTCAAAGTGCCTCCTCTCCTCCCTGTTTACCCTTTAGTTCTGTTGCTTTGATCTCTTCCCTTACATAGAGAACTCCTCCTCCTCCTTTTCTTCCCTCCCTGTTCCTCCTGTAGATTGTGTACCTCGGTATGTTGACATTCCAGTCATGGGTCTCTGTGTACCATGTTTCTGTGACTGCCATGATATCCGGGCATCCCTCTTCCATCAAGGCCACCATTTCGTGGAGCTTTTTACCTAGACTACGGGCATTGGTACTCATTACCCTCCATTTTATTATGGCTTTATTTCTTTTTGCCCCATCCCTGTCCTTATTGCTTTTGTCTTTTTCTCCATTTACCCCTGCCCTTCTGCCTATCGACTGCTCTATCTTGGTGTTTCCTCACTAACTACCCTGATTTTTTTGGGTGGGTCTAGGATTTCCCTTCTGCTTTTCAGTGCCTCCCCCCTTGGTTAGTCTAAATGCTTGCCAATGAAGCATTTAAACCTATCACATAGGATCCTGGTTCCCCTCCTGGATAGATGCAGACTATCGAGCCTTATAGGCTTGCATCCCTCCAGGTGGAGCCCCAGTCCCCAATGAAGCCAAATCCCTGAGCTCTGCACCAGTTTTTCAACCAGTCATTGAATCCCATGGTGTGGAGTACCCTAGCCTCATCTATACCATAGACAGGTAGCACTTCCGAGAAAGTTACCATGTGTGCTACTTGCCTAAGGCCCCTCCTCAACTCCACAAACTCCTGTTGCACTGCTCTGATCTAATTCTCAGCCAGGTCATTTGTCCCTAGGTGGATAATGACATCCAGCTCACTCCCCCTTGTAGCTGCTCCCACGATCCTGAGGATTTGTTTCCTGTCTCTCTAAGCCATGGTGCCGGGCAGGCACCTTACCCCCCTTTCCCCTCCCTCCCCCCCAGTTCTACCCGCCTAACAACTGAGTCCCCCACCAGGAGTTGTTTCCTTCCCTTATGGGGTCCTATGCCACCCTCCTGTGGGTCTCCATTGTGGAGGTTCCCAGCATCCTCCTTGGTCTCCACTGTGGGTGCCTCCATAGAGTAACCATGCTCTGCCAGATTGGCAAATGAATTGTGGAGAGGCACAACTGGAGGGATGCGCCTATGTTCCACCGCCCTCACCCTCCCTGAGCCCACCGTGGTCCAACCACTCCTCTTTCCTGGCAACCTCTGAGGTAGTGGCGGTGGCCTGGGTGGTCCCTGGGTGGGGGAGCAGGTTTCCTGAATTCTTGCCAGGTCAGCATGGAGACAAACAACCTCCTCCCTCAGACCAGAGAGGTGCCTGCAAATAGGGCAGCAACGCAGTCTTTGTGTGCTGTCTGCTCCAGTTTCAGCCCTTGAGAGCTTGGGAAGAGGAACAGAAAAGCAAGGAAAATTTCCCAGCCTGCAGAATGATGTTTCATGTCCTCGCAGGCCTCACACTGCTCACTGGGCTCCAGACCCGCACCTGGGCTTGAGGACCTCGGGGGGGGTGCTCTCCACTGGGAGAGAACTAAGTCCCTGTAAGTAAGTCCCAGGTAGAACGGATGACAGGGTTGGAAGAGAGAGAGAGATGCTGACAGGGCAGGCTGAGCATTAAGGGGGCATAAAGCATAGTAAATTAATAAAAATCATTACTACTAAAGCATAGTAAATTAAAAAAATCATTACTTATAAAACATATGAAATAAAAAAATCATTACTACTAAAGCATAGTAAATAAAAAAATCATTACTACCAAATCATTGTAAATTAAAATAAATTACTACCAAATCATAGTAAATTAAAATAAATTATTACTACTAAAGCATAGTAAATTAAAAACATCATTACTACTAAAGCATAATAAATTAAAAAAAATTATTACTACTAAAGCATAGTAAATAAAAAAATCATTACTTATAAAGCATATCGAATTAAAAAAATCATTACTACTAAAGCATAGCAAATTAAAAAAAACATTACTACCAAATCATAGTAAATAAAAAAAAATATTACTACTAAAGCATAGTAAATTTTTAAGAAAATCATTGCTACTAAAGCATAGTAAATTAAAAAAATCTTTACTGCTAAAGCATAGTAAATTTAGAAAAAAAATCATTACTACTAAAGCATAGTCAATTTAAAAAAAATCATTGCTTATAAAGCATAGCAAACAAACAAAAAAAACATTACTTATAGCTGCCTGCTGGCATAGTGGTAGGACGACCACTTGTGAAGCTGACAAACTGGGTTCGGAAACAAGTCTAGCATCTGAGGGTCCCTCAGCCAGGGGAGAAGGATCATGCATCCAAGTGATTGCTGTCCTCCGGGGAGGGAGGGTTGTAGTGCCCTGTACTTGCCTGGGCCTGAAGGAGCTCGGGACCGCCAGACCTGGGAGTGGTGGAGCATCAGACGTCCTTGGTATCGTTGCACACTTGCTTCTCTTGGGTGGGAGGTCAGTGCACTCTTCTGCAGTACTGCCACTTGGGTGACGAGGTAGCAGTGCAAATGGAATCACGATAGGTGGGTGGGCACCTCGTGATTGGGACGTTGACATGCTTTGCTGTTTACTCCAGCCCCAGCCCACCAGGTGGCCGGGAAGGGGAACAGTAAAACAAGGAAAATCCCCCAGTATGCAGAATGACGCCTCCTCTCTTCACAGGACCTGCATTGCTCATTGGGCTCCCGACATGCACCTGAGTTAAACTCCTCCCGGGGGGTGGGGGGGCTCCACCATAGGGGCAAAACTGTAGGGTCAGAAGGTAAGTCCCAGGGCATCATGTGAAGAGGCTGACAGAGTGGGCTTGGCATTAAGGGGGCATAAAGCGTAGTAAATTTTAAAAAAATCTTTACTACTAAAGCATAGTAAATTTAAAAAAAAAATCTTCACTACTAGCAGCCTGCCTCCACTGTGGTAGCACTACCACTTGCAAAGCTGACAAACCCATTCCAGAAACAAGCCTGGGGCATCTGAGGGTCGGCCAGGGGAGACGGATCAAGTATTCATGTGACAGTTCTCCTCCGGGGAGGGAAGGTTGCAGTGCCTTGCACTTGCCAGGCCCCTAGCAGTGGCTGGGCGTGAGGGAGCTTGGGATTGCCAGAGCTGAGGAGCGTCAGACATCCTTGGTATCAATGCATGCTTGCTCCTCCGGGGGAGCTAGAAAATTGTGAAAATGCCACTGAGTTGGGGGGGATGACACTGCACCATACTCCCCATGTCCAGAGCCGGGCTCGTGTGGGCCTTGATCTCCTGGCTTTCACCTACATCACAGTGGTGGACTGGATAGTGTGAGGAGTCATTGATAAGCTGCAGGCTACCCTACCGGGGAAGGGGGGGTAAGCCTGGGGGTAATGATCAAGTGTGATATGCTGTTGGTGAACTGGGATGTTTCGGGTAGGGGTGTCTCAAGAGGATGGGAGCAGCATGCTGGTGCAAACTGAAAGAGATCTCAGTTGGCAGATGGAAGAAGGAGGCTAAATAGAATTGGAAAAAAAAATCATTAATGTCCGATTTGGTGGCCCAGCAGTGTGGCCACCCCACCCCACCGTGATGCCTACTGGGGTACCAAGATTCACAAGTATGCCCCAGAACTCCACACTGCAGCCAGCTGGGAGCTGGGCATGTCAGAGAGGTGAGGCATGTGACTTCTAGTGAGAGACAGTGCAGGCTACCCAGCGTCCACGCACCCCCTGCTGGCCTGGTTACCAGGTCAATCTGTCGTTTCAAGAACAGCGTGGCAAGAACCATGCTGTCTGAAGTGTGAAAGCATTTAGAGCGACCAGGGTATAATAGCAGTAGGGAATTACTGCTACCCCTTTCACTGACCACAGAGTGGAGGATGGACTGAAGCAGACTCAGGTGCTGTGCCAGGTCGAGCCGCTCCCATAGTGGAGTGGCTAAGACACAAGCACCTGAAGCAGTGGAGACCCAGGGACCAGGGTTTGGTTCCTCGTCTCTCGATATTTTTTTTTTTTTATTTTACCCACAGAAACAAAACTTCCCCCCTTCTGAGTTTCTCCTTATCCCTTAGGTCCACACCCTCTCAGAGTTGGTTATTATAATTCTGGGGTGTGTGGGGTATGGACCCCCCCCCCCACATCGGAGGGTGCGCAGGGTGGAGCCCCCCTCCAAAACAAAAAAAGACCATTATTTTCAATGGGTAGCACTGTTTTTGTTATGGTCGGTGTTTTTACCGATGCAATTTCCGGGAACGGCATTATGGTTGCAGCATCGTTTGCCACACTGTTCATGCGCTCTTTTAAGGAGGCATGTAATTGTTTCTGTTGATGGCCTCGAATCTTGGCCTTGCATGATTACACCATTGCGTCTCCCTTACCTTTATCTCTGTAGTTCTGTAGTCTTCTTCATCAAACCTTTCTCTTGCTACCACTTTTCTATCTTTCTATCTTTGCTGTCTGACTTCCTTGCTCTCTAACTGCTATCTTATGTGGGCATCTCCTTCATATTATTTATTTCCCATATTTTGTTTTGTATATATTGTATGTAGGTTATGACTGCATATACCATAAGTTTGGATTGTTTTCATAGTGTGCTGCATTGAATGGCTATTTATTTAATAAATTATGCACTGTACATGCTGTTTGTATATTCATATTACCCTGTACTTCGCCTATCGCTGTCTGAATTTTTTTTTGTCAGAATTGTATGTGAACCTACTCGAGTCCATTTTGTAAATGAGCTCTCCGCAACGGTGTTCCGCCTGGTAAAATAAAGAATTGATCGATTGATTGATAGACTGTTTATATCTCCGACATTATGACCCCGTGCTGCTGGCCTGTCATGGAGTGACATTGAGGTTGGCTGTAAGGGATGCCACTCATCCACCCTATTGGCCAGAGGAAGAGTTCAGCTGTAGTATTCCCATTATTAGCATGGGAGACAATGGCATCCATAAGGGAGAAAAAAAAATAATGTATAACTGAAAAACTGTTGCACTCCAGGGCAGGCCCCTGATGACCCAGAGGTGGTGCATCATGCTGACATGCAGGGGACCCAGGTTCAGTTAACTCAAGTCACATGCTGGGAGACTGGTCAGGCTTGGGTAGCTGCTGCATGGCTGTGTGTTTTGGCTGTGGAGGGTTGATGGTGAGTTCTGCCATCATAGCAACCCCTGCAACTCAGCCAGAGAGCTTGATCCTGCCACAGGGACATGTTGTGTGTGCAAGGCCACCAAGCAGGCTGCATTCATGTCAGGGGAGGAGGGAGCAAAACTAAAGGGAGAAAATCCCATGTCTGTCTATATGACAGTCGGGGCTCCAGAACTCCCCTGGGTCCTAGTACCTGCCCCACAGGATCTTAGTTCACACTGTGGACTGTCTTGGGGAGAGGACGGCTGTCCACCCAGAGGGAAAGCCATTGGGTTAGTCAGAGGTGCACTGGACCTGGACAGAGACGGGGGTCATAGGTCCCGAACAGGGTATATCCTTGGAAGATGAGCTGGGAGAAAGGAAGAAAGTATGCTTCACCCTTCCTGTGGAGCAAATGTCCTGTAATGCAGTGCTTTAATATTGGTGCAGGTACAGGAGAAGCGCACTAAGTAATGAAGCAAGTTGTCAGTCAAAAAATGCTTTAAAAAAAGTGCGTTTATTGCCACTTGAAGGTATGAATTAACAGAGTAGAAGCTGCCCCAGCATTTTGCCTCTTAGAGCAGAGGCTTCGTCAGGGGATGGGGAATATCACCTAAATTATCCATTTATGCATAGATCTATGTGCAACGTGATAACGTGGCTTTACTGACATTCATAGTGAAAGTAAAAAAAAACAAGCCAGCAAATGTAATGTCCTCAGAGACAACAAAATAAAATGAACTGATACAAAG
Source organism: Neoceratodus forsteri (assembly GCA_016271365.2). Classification (NCBI taxonomy): domain Eukaryota; kingdom Metazoa; phylum Chordata; order Ceratodontiformes; family Ceratodontidae; genus Neoceratodus; species Neoceratodus forsteri. The sequence goes on from CM057452.1 coordinate 1,524,764,315, forward strand.
ATCAAGTGATCCAGTTATGAGGGCAAACACCAGTGCTGCTTTCATTAAGGTAAACGGCGAGTAGTGCTGCATGAATAAGGTGGGGGAGAGGGAGGAGTGGGGCAAAGGCAAATGGATGTTACAAACACACCAATATAATTATTACTATAGTAGCATTGAATAATCAATTCAAATGTAATAATTACAGAAAGAACTGCTGCTGAAGCAATCCAGTTAAAAAAAGAGTTTTTTAGAAAAGAATAAGTGACTAGATGGAGGGAGGGGAAGGGAGCAGTTAAGTAAGGAAAACCAAGCAAAAAATCCGTAGGTTAATATTATTGCCTGGCATTCTAGCAGTTTCTATATATAAGACTAAATGTTGATTTGACCCATAATCTTGAATAAAATAAATGTAAAGGTCAATTCAGTGGATACAAAAACACTGACAAAAAAGGAGAATGAATCTGAAGGGAGATAGAAAGAGCAACAATACAGCATATGGAAACATCTTTAAATTGTTGCTATCAAATAGCTAAAAATACACATTCTAGAGCAAAAAAGTCAATGGACATTGTCACAAACCCACTCAGCAGGTCAGACCCTCTACTCCCAAAGTGCCAACCTCAAAGCGCAGTCTTGTGTACAGTTTAACAGAACAAGGTAACCCTCTTGTCTGTTTTGTGAGTTTGGATCAACATTTGGTCTCAAGTCTTGGAGGGATTCAAACTGTTAACCTCTTGCTGGCGTACCCAATGTATTGGCTCAGATATTTCTGTCTTCGGGGGGCCAGCTATCTTTGCCTACTGGCACCTAACCAGATATACAGAGATGAACCCTTAAAAACTTTAATAAAGACCTCAGATTTAAAACACTTCTCTTTCCAGTTTGGTTTCACCATTCAAGCTTATGTCTATTGTCTGCTATTACCATATATACTTTTCTTACAAATAAAAAAAAAGAAGTCAAAGACAGACCAAGTAAGCTCTAAAAAGAGTTTTACTGAAAATAGATAAAAATATGTGAAACACAAAATACAGAACTCTTATATCACAAGACATACAAATCTTTTAAAAGAACAAGGTTTAAACAGTGCAAATTCCTACTTACAGTACTTAGATTTGACTCTCTCTCTAAATACCTGTTTACAGTGCTCACAGATCTTTCCTTGTCAGAGTCTAGATAAAAGTGTTTAAGTAAAACAGAATTATTCCTTAAAGTAAAGTGTATTTGCCAACCCCTTTTGTGTGAGGTCATCTAGCTCCTCCTCTGTCAGATTATATATATAAATATATCTAATAAAAAAAAAACAGGATGTCTTTTCAAAGTATTAATTTTGCAATCCTCAGCATGACTCATATGTTCTTCAGATAACATCTCTTTGATCTCATGATACGCTTCCCCCTTTCAGGACATGAAAGCATCTTTATGATTTTCGCACTAATACATCACAACCTGCTTTTCTTCCTTTGGAACGTCATAAAATGGATATGCTCAACTCAAGCTTCTTCCACCCTGTAATTAGGTTCAGGCCTTCCACGTAACACCTGGTATCTAAAAACTGAGTGTGTGTGATCTCACATGCTGTTTTCAGCATTTTCTCATGGATTTCATCTTTCAGCTGAAACCTGGGGGGGGGAGGTCATTCCGAGCATCAGATTTTCAGCAGAGACAGTCAGTAATACATTTTATATTAAAAATGATACAGCACTCAGAACTGGCTGTCCACGTCACAATTTCTCTCCACCTAGACTGAATTTGGGGAGTTTATCCCCTACATAGGATGAGCTTCCCAAATCAGTTCACTCCTCATAGACCCTAGACAGCCGATCTGAGTTCTGGTTCTTCGCTCCAGCCCTATGTACAATTGTCATATCATAACCTTGCAAAGCAAGACTCCATCTTAGCAGTCTGCCATTGTTTTTCCCCATCTGCGTCAGCCAAACCAGGGGGTTGTGGTCAGTCTGCACCACAAACTGCTCCCCATACAAGTATGGCTCTAATTTCTTTAGGGCCCACACTATGGCAAGACACTCCTTTTCCACCGTGGGGCATGCTTGCTCCCTGGGAAGCAACTTCCTACTCAAGTGCACTACTGGGCGATCTGTCCCTTGGCTGGACGTCTGGCTCAGTACTGCCCCAATACCCATGTCTGAGGTGTCCGTCTGAACTGTAAAGGTTTTGCTGTAGTCAGGACTTGTCAAAACAGGAGCACTGCACAGTGCCTCATTTATTCTGGCAAAGGCTTACTCTCAGGCTGGGCCCCAGGTAATTTTCTTTGGCATCTTTTTCTTTGTCAGGTCAGATAGGGGAGCAACCAGGGCACTGTAATTGGGTACAAATTTCCTGTAGTACCCTGCTGTCCCTAGAAAGCTCCTGACCTGCTTCTGGGTTTCTGGTCTGGGCCACGCCTGGATCACCTCTATCTTTATTTGGTTAGGATGGAGCTGTCCCCGGCCTACCACATGCCCGAGGTATGCCACTTCCCCCATGGCCACCTGGCACGGCCCTCTGTATCCTGCCCAGCACTTCCCAAAGGTAAGATAGGTGTTCCTCCCAGCTGGTACTAAGATAGCAGTGTCATCCAGGTACACCACAGTGTACTCATCAGCACCATTTAACACCTGGTTCACCAACCTTTGGAAAGTGGCCGGGGCGTTCTTCATTCCGAAAGGCATTACTTTAAACTCAAATAAGCCTATCGGAGTGACGAAGGCCAACCTCTCCCTAGCTCTGTCTGTCAATTCTACCTGCCAGTACCCCTTGGTCAGGTCAGTAGTCGTAAGGTAGGTTGCCCCTCCCAACTTGTCCAGGAGTTTGTCCATCTGGGGCATCGGGTGGGCATCTGACTTTGTGACTGCATTCAGTCCACGATATTCCACACAGAAACGAGTTGAGCCATCTGGCTTGGGCACAAGGACTACGGGTGTGGCCCATGGGCTGTGTGATCTCTGGACTACCCCTAAATCCAGCATCTCCTCCACTTCCCTCTTAATGTCCTTTTGGACAGCCTCACGACACATATGATATGCTGTCCGCCCGTGTGGGCGACTTGTCTCTGTCCCCCATCGTTGTCGCTGGGGTTAGTCCAGTTTGACGCTAAACAATGGGCAAAGTCTGCTAAAACCTCCTTACTTTCTGAATCTGGTCTGGGGCCAGCTGGGGAGACAATTTTACTGCCTCCACAGAGGACTCCCGCTTACTTTCCTCCAGCAAATCCAGAAGGGGGTCTCCTTCGTCCGTCCCCTCCCCATGACTACACACTGCAAACACCATGTCAGCTCTATTGGCATATGGCTTCATCATGCTGACATGGTACATCCTTTCTGTCTGTCTTCTGTCAGGTAACACCACAATGTAGTTCACGTCATTTACCTTCCTAACCACTTTGTACGGTCCTGCCCACTCAGCTTGCAGCTTGTCTTTCCAGACCGGGATAAGGACCATGACTTCCTGACCCACCATGTACGAGCGAGTTCTGGCTCTGCGGTTGTACCACACCTTTTGTTTCTGTTGGGCAGCTGCCAGGTTGCTCTGGGCTGTCCCCATAAGCTCCTTCAGCTTCTCCCTAAACCTAAGGACATAATCCACAATGGGAGTTCCCTGGGTGGCGTGCTTACCTTCCCAGTCCTCCCGGATCAAGTCTGGGGGCCCACGTACCCGGCGTCCATATAAGAGTTTGAAGGGGTAAAATCCTGTCGACTCTTGGGGCATCTCCTTGTATGCAAACAACAGGTAGGGAAGGTATTTCTCCCAGTCCCTCCCATGCTGTTCAGCAAACTCCTGGAGCATTGACTTTAGGGTACCATTGAATCATTCCACAAGTCCATTGGCTTGTGGGTGATATGGTGTTGTACATCTCTGCACCACCCCACACTTCTCCAATAAACATTTCATCAGGTCCGACATGAAGGAACCCCCTCGATCAGTGATTACCACCTGCAGAAACCCAACATGGGAGAAAATCCCAAGTAAGGCATCTGCCACTTTGTCCGTCCTTATTGAGGATAGGGCAACTGCCTCTGGGTACCGGGTGGCATAATCCACCACAGTTAGGATGAATATCTTCCCTGAGGAGCTGGAGGTATTTAAAGGCCCCACAATATCCATTCCCAGCCTCTGGAATGGCTCCTCCACTATGGGCAATGGAATCAGGGTGGCTTGGGTTTTCTTGCCCGCCTTCCCTATTTCTTGGCACCAATGACAAGACCTGCAATACTCCTTCACCTGCTGGGTGAAGTTAGCCCAGTAGAAACTCTGGGCCAACCGCTGTGTTGTGCACGTGATTCCCAGATGACCAGACAAGGGAATATCATGTGCAGTCTTGAGCAACTGCTCACAGTACCCTTGGGGAATGACAAGCTGCCTGCCTAGCATCCCTCCCTCTGTCTGTACTGCCTGGGTATACATAAGTCCATTTTCCCAATAAACCTTATGTCGGGGTCACCTCCTGTGCTCCATCAGAGTCTGCCCAAGCCCTCAGCTTTCTAAACTAGAGTCACCCTCTGAGCAGCTGCAAACCCTCACATATTCCCAGGCGGGACAGGTCCCTCAGTCGCTAAACTAGGGTCCCTAGCACTAGCGTCAGGGCCCTCAGGATCACTGTCAATCCCAACCCTCTGACAATGGGTCACCCCTCCCTCTTCGGAGTAACCTTCCGTAGCTGTGTGGTCACTTGCTACCGGGGAAATTTCTACCCCCTTTTTATCAGTCTCCCCATCTGGAGACACAGTATGGGGAAGCAGCCTCTCAGTGGTTTCCACACTGGTTTCTGTGGGGTTCAGGAAACCACAATTTTCCCTTGCTGCTTGACTACGGGTAACTGCACATACCATCCCGTGTTGGAGATTGATCACATCCACTGCTAATGTTTTGGCTATAGCCACCTGTTGCACAGTTCCCCCTGTTGCACCCCAGTCTAGGAGAACACTAGCGAGGGGCAATGTTTTCGCCTCACCAGTAAAGTCCTGTACCATGATGTATTTATTGGGTATAAGCTGACCAGGCTGTACTAGATCCCTCTTTACCAATGTCAGGGTTGCCCCTGTGTCCCTTAACCCCTGCGTCTGCACACCATTTACTATGACTGAGTGCATGTGTTCCTTCATGTTCACTGGCATGCTTCCAGGGACACACAAACAACCCACTTCTTTTCTAGCACCCTGTTGTGTATTATGACTCACCTTTTTGGGACACTGTCTGGCAATATGCCCAGTTTCTTTACACAGCCAACATGCATTTCTTACTTCAGAGAAATCTTTTCTCTGAAACCTGGGGCTAACTGGTTTTGGTGGAGGCAGTAAGGGTTTTAGCTGCCCTGAAGGCGCTTTTCCCTTTCTGTGCTGCCACGCCCGCCCCATTCGCTCTCAGAGCAAGTCTGCTCTTGGCATAGCGGTCCGAGAGTTCAGCAGCCTCTTGCACTGTTTTTGGATCTCGGTCCTCTAGCCAGATGTTTAGCTCGGCTGGGCAAGCCCAATAAAACTGTTCTAATAAAATCACATTTTCATTTTTTTTTTGCATCATTTGTTTATTAGATATTCTGTATAACTGACATACAAACATACATACATACACACAAGGAGTACATGAACCTCAATTCATAACTTATATACATTACGATCCAGTTCCTTAATAAAATACCTGTCTAAAACCAATCAGCAAATCATTCTTCAAGCATTAATCAAGGATGTGAAGGATTTCAGGGTCCCCTTTATTTCCTAAGGCCAACCAGTAATCTGATACCGTGGCAGAGTTGACATTAAACCCATCCCTCTCCTAGCATCATATTATCTGCAGCTGTCAAGGATAGCAAGTATGGCTGCCATGTTCTATGGAAAAGCTCTCCCTTATCTTTAATAACATACATCAAGTGCTCCAATGTGAGGGCTTGTAATATCAGGGCTTTCCATTGAGCTGTAGTAGGCTGCGCTGCCATCACCCAGGTATTAAGGATATAGTGCCTGGCCATATACAGCACCACCCTAAGCCATCTTTGTACAGGGATCCAGTCTCCTTCCCCTGTCTCTTCTATTCTAAACAATAATAGTAGAGGGGACATAGGATATTGTTGCCCCTCTATCTTTTGTAATTCCATCACCACTGCTCCCCAGAAATTTTGCAAAACTGGGCATGTCCAAAAGTAGTGATAATATAATGCTAGATTATTGTTACATCTGGGACACATAGGTGATACTACAGGGTTATATTTATGAACAACAAGTGGTGGGCAATATAATCTGTGACAACATTTATAATAAGATTCCTTATATTTATTGCACAGCAGTATACCCTGGTGGAGCTGAACTAATACTTTCCACTTGTCTTCTGATATTGAGATACCAAGATCCCTTTCCCAGAGTAATTTAGTATTCTGTATCTTATCCGGAAACCAAGTTTTACCTTCCTTAGCCATTCTCTGGATAGTACCCTTAGGTTTTTTTTGTCCCATCATTATTAACTGCTCAAGTTGCCCCCACTGTGAGTTTGAGCCCCGAAGCCTCCCTATTGATCTGATATATGCCCTGATTTGCAAATAATGAAAAATGTGTTGACGTCCCAATCCCGTCCTAGCCTGTATGTTTTCAAATGAGTCCAGTGCATCCCGAGTAAATAAATGTTTAAGGCAACAAATTCCTTTTGTTTCCCATTCCTGGTATCCCACATCTTCCAGACCTGAAAGGAAAAAAGGGTTCCCCCCGACAGGCAAAAGTAATGTATCTTCCTGTCCAGTACCCCGCTGTTTAGTCATCCCTCTCCAGCTTTCTAAGACAGCTTTAACCATGGGGTTGGGATTAGGCAGGCCGTGATATGCCTTCCAGCTCTTAAGGGACAGGTAGGCCAAGGTCCTCCCCGGGCATCCTCTCTCTTCTAAATCCAGCCATCCAGCTTCCTTGGGCATTCCAATCCAGTCTTGTATATATCGGCATTGAATGACCGTTTGATAGACCCTCAAGTATGGAAATTGGAGCCCGCCCTTCTCAGTTGGGGCTTTTAATCGAGCTAATTCCACCCTAGGACGTTTTCCCCTCCAAATAAAATCAGAGAAAGCTTTTTCCAGTTTTCTTATATCAGTTCTTCTTAATCCTGTATGAAGCATTTGTAAACTATAAAGTATCCTGGGCAGGGCATTCATCTTAATAAGATTTATCCTACCTAGCCATGTAATAGGGAGATCACACCATCTGGACAAGTCCGCAATTATTTTTTTGCAGGAGTGGGGTGTAATTAAGGCTATATAAGGCTCCAATATTTCTTCCAACTCTAATGCCCAAATATGTAAAAGCCTCCTGAACAACCCTAAAGTCCCATTTGCACCTCTGCATGCCTGTCCCAGTGGTCTGTCCACCAACTCTCATTTCTTCCTATTTATCCAGATTTAGTTTATATCCTGAAAACTTAGAAAATTTGTCAATCAGATTTAAGAGAATGGGCATAGACTCACATTTTCAATTTTATCAACAGAGTTTGCCTCAATTCCTTCCCACCAACGTTTTAAAAACTGACGTTGTTTCGTGGCTAGCTCCTCGTAGCTCATATGAGGGCTTCTCCTGAGCTTACGGAATTTAGCTCTGTATGATTCAACAGTTAATTCAAACTTTTTTAACAGTGCAGCTTTTAGTTTGCTGTAATTGTTACTGTCCTCATTGTCCATTTGGCCCAATGCCTCCCGAACTTTCCCGGTAAGTAGCAGGGATAGCTGGAAGCTCCAGAACTCTCTAGGAATTTTAGCCTGAATACAGACTTTTTCAAAAGAATTTAAAAAGGCATCCATGTCCTCCCCCTCCTTAAATTCAGCTATTAATTTGGAGTTCAATTTGTAACCCAGTGCTGCAGTCCCAGTTAAACCCAAGCCACTTACCTGCTCTGGTGCCGCTGGTCGGAGTCGTATCTTCTCCAGTTCGTGTTGCCTCTGATGCTCCTTGTCCTCACGGTCTGCATCTTAGCATTCTCGCTCCCTCTTCTCCTCTGCAGCTCGCTGGTGCTCATGCTTCTCACGGTCTGCCTCCCTCTGTTCTCGCTCTGCCTCCAGTTCCATCCTGCGCAACTCAGTTTGCAGCCTGAGTACCTCTGGATTCAGGATACTGGTGACCTTCCTCTGCTGCTGTGGCCTTTCACTGACAGTGGCCCTGCTGTCCTCCTCATTGGCTCTGGACCCTTCACTGGCTGCTAGCCCTTCCACACTTGAGGTTTGGTCCTTTCCAGTCACGGTTGGTGACTCGCTGCTCTGGGTATTTGCTACCATCAGGGCATCTATGAGGCTCTGCTTGCTCGCTTTCACCTCGAACAGGACTCCTCTGTCCCCACACAACTGCCTTAAGTAATCTACAGTGTGCCTGCTGTAGTTGAAAGTCATCTTTCCTGACTACTGCTACTCTGACTGCACTTTAGGAAAAAAAAAAATAAAACGGGTAGGAACTTGACTGTAAGCCAAGGGATATAGTTCTGTTTCCTTTTTAAAATAAAACTCTGTATTTTTATTTCTTTGCAAGAAAGCTTACGGTCTCAGCTGACACAGAACAATAAAGCTTGTGATACTAAAATTATCCCACCGCTACCAACCAATCTGTCACAAACCCACTCAGCAGGTCAGGCCCTCTACTCCCAAAGTGCCAACCTCCGAGCGCAGTCTTGTGAACAGTTTAACAGAACAAGGTAACCCTCTTGTCTGTTTTGTGAGTTCGGATCAACCTTTGGTCTCTTGTCTTGGAGAGATTCAAACTGTTAACCTCTTGCTAGCATACCCAATGTACATACTCAGATATTTCTGTCTTGGGGCAGATATCTTTGGCTAACTTTAATAATGACCTCAGATTTAAAACGCTTCTCTTTTCAGTTTGGTATCACCATTCAAGCTTATGTCTATTGTCTGCTATAACCATATATACTTCTCTTACTAATAAAAAAAAGAAGTCAAAGACAGACCAAGTATGCTCTAAAAAGAGTTTTACTAAAAATAGATAAAAATATGTGAAACACAAAATACAGAACTCTTATATCACAAGACATACAAATCTTTTAAAAGAACAAGGTTTAAACAGTGCAAATTCCTACTTACAGTACTTAGATTTGACTCTCTCTCTAAATACCTGTTTACAGTGCTCACAGATCTTTTCTTGTCAGAGTCTAGATAAAAGTGTCTAAGTAAAACAGAATTATTCCTTAAAGTAAACTGTATTTGCCAACCCCTTTTGTGTGAGGTCATCTAGCTCCTCCTTTGTCAGATTATATATAAAAAATATAATAAAAAAAAACAGGATGTCTTTTCAAAGTATTAATTTTGCAATCCTCAGCATGACTCATATGTTCTTCAAATAACATCTCTTTGATCTCATGAGAAGCTTCCCCCTTTCAGGACATGAAAGCATCTTTATGATTTTCACACTAATACATCACAACCTGCTTTTCTTCCTTTAGAACGTCATAAAATGGATATGCTCAACTCAAGCTTCTTCCACCATGTAATTAGGTTCAGGCCTTCCACGTAACTCCTGGTATCTAAAAACTGAATGTGTGTGATCTCACATGATGTTTTCAGCATTTTCTCATGGCTTTCATCTTTCAGCTGAAACCTGGGGGGGGGGGAGCGAGGTCACTCCTAGAGCATCAGATTTTCAGCATAGACAGTCAGTAATACATTTTATATTAAAAATATGATACAGCACTCAGAACTGGCTGTCCACGTCACAGACATCACTCTCAACAACCAAATCCCAAGTCTTCATGAGTAAAGATCTGTAAGAAGAATAAATACATAAATAATGACTGTAATTCTAAAAAAAATAAAAAAGAGTAAATTAAATGTTATATATTACATGAGTCTATGTATGAATATGAACTAATGTGTTTTTACAAAAATGGTACCAGATCTATATATGGTCATTCAGACCATGAGGTTGTAACACCTTTACTGTGAAATCCATTGAGATTCTCTCTGGAATAAAACTTTGGTTCTATCCCCTCCTCTTGGGTTCATTGTTACCTGATCTATTCCCATGAAAGTCATGTGATGGGGATTACTGTCATGGTACACTTTAAAGTGAGTGCCCAGTGGAGTGTCTGGTTTGGCCCTAATGATCATGCATACGTGCTCTTGGATTCATTCTTTTCGTGGAACAAATTGTCCTGCTAACATATACCTTCTGGCAGGAGCATTGAATGACATACTGTATATCACAAACTGGTTGGTGCACTTGATAAATTGGTGAATTTAAATTGCAGGTTTGCCTCTCGGATGGGTATAGGTTGTATCCCTTATGCAATGTTGGTAGACATCATGTTGTCCACACAGGTGGCAGCCAAATAGGGGGCTTTTCTAGCCAAGGGATAGGTTGGGTGAATTTTGTGTGATAGTTCTGAAAATGACTATGTGTTAGGTAATCTCTAAGATTATTGCCATGTCAGTGTATGACTTTAGGGTGGTTCTTAATGGACTGGGATAAATCAGAGACACTTTTTTGCACATTCCAGTGTTTGGCAACTACAACAGCAGTATGCAGAGCAATCCAGTTATGTTGTATCACAAAACACCTTTCAGTTACATCAGGCTCACTACTTGACCAGTCCTTGGGAATGGGAAGTTAACTGCTAGGAATGTGTTTAGCTTTATTGAGGGCTTTTTCAGGATTTTCTTTACTGCAACCACATTCTAGGAATCTCTTAGTATTTTCCTAAGCTGATATTTAGAAATCTAAGATGTTAGAGCAATTTCTTTCTATGTGAATATATTGACCACATGGTATTGCTGAGATAAGATGTGGTGGGTGTGCACTGTTTGTTGCCAAAAGTGTTTTCCCTGACATAAACTTCTTGAATGTCTTGGTATAATATTACTACCAGCATTCCTGAATTCTAAGCTAAGGTCCGGGAAGTCAATCTGGCATGGGTTAGGTCTGTACGAAAAAGATTAATTAACAGTATTGTTGCTAATTTAGTGTACAAAATCATGTACAAAAGCCTCTGACCCATACCACATGACTAAAATGTCATCAAGAAAGCGACCATAAAATACAGTGTTGTCGAGAAAAGGGGTTAGAAATGGGATCAAGGACAGCCTCCCCCCCACCAACCCATGAAGAGGTTGACATAGGAGGGGGCCATTGTCATAACCATTGCCATTCCTCTGATATGAAAATACTATTGTTGATTGAAAATAAAATATTAGACTTCAGTATTGGCCCAATTGCTTCAGTCAGGAAGTCTGGAAATATCTATGGCTACGGCACCATCACTCATCAATTCCCTTATAACCTGTATACCATAGACATAAACTATTGAGGTATACAGTGCATTAACATCAGTAGTCATCCACTGATAGTTCTCTTGCCATGTTATGTTTTGAAGTTTCGACAGAACATCCACACTGTCCTGGATGTATGATTCTAACAGTTTGACCCTTGATTGCAAAAAGTGATCTACAAAAACAGAGAGATTCTCTGATAAACTTCCTACTACTGACAGGCTGGTCTGCCAAGTGGATTGATGGAGTCTGTATGTAGTTTTGGTAAAATATATGTTGTTGGAATTACTGAGTTTTGTTTCCTGATGTATTTTGCTTCCACTTCTGTAATCATTTTTCCATCCAGTGCCATTTCCAAGAACCTGTGGAGTTTTGCTTTGAAGAATGGCGTCGGGTCATTTCCAATTTTCTGTAGCTCAGTCGATCATCTAGTTGTAGTTTGATTTCTGCACAGTATTCATCTTTATTTTGTATTACAATCTTTCCATCCTTGTCTGCAGGTGTTATTTCTATTGTTGATATTTATAGGATATCATGTAGAGCTTGTTTCTCTGTTGTGGACAAGTTCTGATTTGTAGTTGACCATTTTTCAGTAAATATCTGCCTCACTTCACTGAAGAACAGATATTGGAAAGTTGTAATGGGAGGTGAAACTGAAGGTGGTGGATGAAAAGTTGACTGGGGGCAAAATAAAGTTATTTGTCTTGTTATAACAGCTGTAACTCGAGTACTGTCCATTTCAACATTATCTACTTAGTATGCGGCATCAAAACTTTGATTCATCAGGCTCTCATTTAATGTTAGTCTGTGATACGTTGACATCATTCAATAATTTGATTAGTGCTTGGATGTCTTCATTCCTTCCTGTGGACTCTTCTGGTATGAGAAATCCCATGTTGGATCTTGAGGCAGAGTATTTCTTTTAATCTTTCTGATTAGATTCCTTAAGTTAATATACATGGCAAAGGGATTAGGTTTTGGCTGTGGTGCAGAAAATAAGCCTGTACTGAACAGTTGCAATTGGGCTTCTGACAAATTACTATCGGTCAGTTCTCTGGCTCAAGTAATGGCTGCAGGTTTCTTCACCTCCTACCATCCTTTTTGCCCTTCCTTGTTTTTTGGTATTTGCTTTTGAAACTTTGGCTGTGGATTGTTGGTTCTGTTCCTGCTCTAAAAAAGATATTATGCAGTCTGTTGCTTTGTTTGGTCTGTTAGTTTTTGAACTGTCAGGTGAACTGGAATGATGTGCTGATCTAGCCCGATCACTTCTTTTGAATCTGGACTTGTTTCTGCTTTGGCCACGGCTGTGAAATGGTACTGGCCTCTCTCACCTGAAGACCTGGTTATCTGTGTAGTCGTGTGTATCCCTGGCAAATCTGCTGTTTTTGTGATCCGATGTTTCTTTCTTATGCGGTGATAGTTTTTCTGAAGGTTAACTTCCAAGTTACTAAACCCTGGTTTGAACTTCAGCTGTAGTAATTGTTGCTGAACTTCTGAAATATGATGGGATACAAGGTGATGGTGTTCTGTATTGTGGCTGAATTGTATTTCTACCAAGTATTCGGGCAAACTGTAAGGGCTGTTTCTTACTTGTTTTTGTAGGTTTCATGGAGAAACTCACTGGATGGTGTCTTATCGACCCGAAGGCCTTGTGGTGCCCAGCCATTCTCCTTGTATTTCTTGAGAGATGTCTTATTAAGATATAGATTGATTTCCTTAAGTCACTCAAACTGATGGAACAGGGTTTTCAAATTGGATTCCTGAAGGTTGTCCTCTATGTTAGGTATATCCCCCTCCAGAAGTTGTCTGCATCTTGTAGATGCCTCTACCTCTTATTGTTTCAAAACAGGAAAGCAGGATTTGTTCTGCTTCTGTGTCCACTGTTGACTGTGCTTCAGTGTGTGGTGTCAATTCGCTCATACTCAAGGCTTGAAAGAAGTGATATATAGATAGCATCACAGCTTTTCTTACAGATTAAGTAGCACTATGTGCAGAAAATGATGGCAAAAAACACTGGTGAATGTTCAGATATATTCAGCGCCAAACCACAAATATGGCAGATGGCAGCTCATGTACAAAAATGAGCAATCAGCTCAATCACGAACAAACAGGACCGTGGGGTGCTCGAATCTGCTGGTGGTGTAGCTGCTGAAACACTCTACAGGACCAGGCACAGGAGCAGCACACTAAGAAATGAAGCAACTTGGCAGTCAAAAAATGCTTCATAAAGCTTATTTATTGCCATCTGATGGTATGAAACAACAGAGCAGAAACTACCCCAGCGCTTTGCCTCTTAAAGAAGAGGCTTTGTCAGGGCAGAGAATACCATCCAAATTAGCCATTTATGCCTAGATCCATATGCGACATAATGACATGGCCTTACTAACACTCACAGTGTGAGTAAAAAATAAACCAGTCTTTAATATAGCTGCACTGGAATTGAGTCAGTATGCGGCTATGGAGAGGCCCTTCTTAGATGGAGAGAACAGTGACATTGAAAGATTTTGACACAACTGGCAAATGTTGTTAATAATATAGAGAATAAAGGATGGGGTGGTGTTGTGTAACGAGATTTTACACACGCCCAAGGTGTGGGATGCTACATAAACCCCGAGAGCGAAGCCCGAGGGTTTTATAAAAAGCATTCCACACCGAGGATGTGTGTAAAATCGAGTTTTACACAGAACCCCATCTTTTATTTTATATAATTGCTGGTGTAAGCTTTTTCGCCACAGCAATTATATTAAAAAAAAAAAAAAAAAAAGCAGATCGGTGTTGAGGCAACCGCGGACCAGTCGGGATTTAGCGCGGTCTGCCAAGATTTTAAATTACTTTAATTGCAGCAGGGACCCCTACATTTTTGTATAAGAAGTTTTGTTTTTATTTGTTTTTGAGGGGTTTTACGGTAAAAAATTTTTTACTTACCGCTGAGTGGCGGTTGTGGCATCCGCTAGCGAGACAAGTGGAGAAAGAGAGAGCACGGCTGGTGCATGCGCAGAGGTAGGGAAGCCCAACGCGTGTTTGCCATTATAACCAGCTGGTTATAATGGAAAATTACAACAGGGTTTCCCTATGGGAGAAAGCGTACACCAGTTATAATAATAATAAAATATAAAACACAGTTTCTAAAGCTCCTTTAAAAATTTTCAAGGTGCTTTATGAGGCAGAAATACAGTACAATTAGATAATCAGTGTGTGTTAAAAGCATGTTGAGAAAAGTAAGTGTTTAGTTTGCTTTTGAATGACTCAAGATGAACACAGGCCATTGGGAGTCCATTCCAGAGAAGAGAACCACAAACAGAAAAGCCTCTGTCAAGAAAAGTAGCCAGTGTGGTAGCTGGAACATCGTAGAGAAGGATCATCAGAGGAGCGATTTCAGTGGGTTAGAAGATGTTGATGAAGTAGTTCCGATAAATATTTTGGAGCCACAGTAGTCCATGGCGGTATTTACATGTGAGCAAGAGTATTTTGTTACTGATTCTGTGTTCTGTTGGGAGCCAGTGAAGAGACGCCAGCAGAGGGGAAATGTGATCAAATTCCTGGAACCAGTTAAAACACATGCTATAGCATTTTGCACAGGAGATGATGCAGAGTACTGGCTGGAAAACCATATAGAAGAGAATCGCAATAATCCAGGAAAAAATATAAAGCAGTGAACCAAAGTAGCAAAAAATTTCAGAAATTAAGTAGGAGCAGGTCTTCATAATGCTGTGGATGGGATACAAGGTGGAACGACTTGATATGGAATTCCAGATGCGGTGATTTGTCAAATAGGACTCCCAAGTTTTGGGTGGCAGTAGCTGGATAGAGTAACCATGGCAAAGGCCGATGTTCGGGAGACCAAGAGATTTGATCTTTGCTGTTGCAGTGCATACAAGGAGTTCTGTTTTATTATCATTAAAGCAGAGTGAATTAGTGGGCATCCTTTATTGTACACCCGCCAGTTTCAGAGTAACTTGTAAATTGTCAGTAACTGGGCGTAAATCTGAGTGTCGCCTGTGTAGCTTTGATAAGACAGACCATGACCATGAATAATGTCAGCCAATGGTGCCTTATATAGCACAAACAGTAAAGACCCCTCCCCCCAAACACACACACACACACACACTCACACCTGTGTGTTTGGTACATTGGCTGTTGCATGTTTAAATTAGCTGGCAGTATGCACACACCAGATGTCTGGTACAAGTTTGATTTGTTAAATGTATACTCCGTGCTCATTACAACCTCCTCTATCCTTGAGCATTCAGGCTATTATAATACTGACCAATTCTTAGCAAAAGTTACAGGATATTTGTGCTGTCGAGAGCCGTAATACACTGGCTATATTAATATTGGAGGGTGTGAGAGCTTTAAGACCAAACTAGAGTATGCCTTTGTCTGTCTATCTGTCTGTCAGTCTGTCTATCTATCATATACACTATTGATACATATGTTATGAGGGCCACACAATCCCCCCAGTACCAATCATAGGGAGATATGGCAGCATCTCAGTGTTTGACTGGGACAGCAGGCAAGCAGTTTCAGTTGCAGAGGATGCCTGTGCTGCATTGTCAGCTGAAAGGGCTGTAGGGAACACAAGTGCTGGACCACCTGTACAAGCCTACCAAGTACTTTGCCTGTGCAGTGTGTCTAGACCCCTGCTTGTCACTGGGTGAATGACCCATGTCCTCCTACAAATGTGAGTTTCCAAATTGGCGGTGTGAAAAACCACAGAGTACCGACATTGTGCCACTGAGCTGACTCAGGCTAGTGAATATTATGTTCAAAATGCTAGAGTCACCTGTACCTTTGCTAGGAACCAGATAGCTATAAGTCTCAAGAGACAAATAATTTAATGTAGTCTAGTAAAGATAGATATGTGATGCCATTTTTTTGTGCAGGTTTAATAAAGAAATATATTGTAAACCAAAGGTCTCTTTATTTGATTGTGATGTGTTTTGTTTTTTAAAAAAAGCAGCAGCATTTTTAAATATACTGATGAATATGGTTCAGGGTGGGTCACCTGAAAATCAGACCTTGGCTCAAGTACAAGCTCATCCCTGTGTTAAAAGTGTCAGTGGCTCAGTAGGTAGCACACTCGCCTCTGAGGCTGGGAGATCAGAAGGCTGTGGGTTCAGTTCCCACATCTGGCACTTGGGTTATCCCAATACTGACACTATAGTACAGCATGAGGGGGTGCTGCACTTCTGAGGTGCCATCTTTCGGATGAGACGTTAAACCGAGGTCCCATCTGCCTGAATTGGTGGTAGTTCTGGTGGATGTTAAAGATCCCATGACACTTACCGAAAAAGAGTAGGGGAATTTCCCCGGTGTCCTGGCCAAATTTCTCCCATTCACTAAAAATACCACCAACAGCTTAATCTGGTTCAATTTCAGTTGCTTACCATCTGTATCCCCCCTCCCACCTGGTTGCCCCTGAAAAAGGGACTTCTAGGCCCAGTGGGCTTACCAGGTCAACAAAATTCAATAAATAAAAGTAGCTGAACGGTTATTCACAGGGACGAGCAAGTTGCGGTCTCGGCAGCACGAGACAGCTTCTGTGACCGCGCTCACTAACTACAGCATGCATCACTGAAGAACAGGGAACAGTCACTGCCATGTTTCCTTCTTATCTGATTGCATATCAGTGGAGTTTCCCAAGGTGAGGAATGAGATTTTATGACAGTGGCATCGTAAATGCCATTTCTGTCATGTCTGGTAGATTGGCATTTAACACTGATTAGCTTAAAGGCAGTGCCTTGTACGCCAACATCTGATGCACTTATAGCTCCCATTACAAATGAACATGTAATTCTTTTTTATCCCGGCCTCATCATTCTCTTTGTATCCCTACCCATATCAACCTCACCCCAGCAATATGTTCAGAATCGGCTTGACTTTTCAGTTGCAGTGCAGTACTTCAATCTGAGGCAAATCTAGGTTTTGCAGGATGGAAGTACATTTTCTGTTTGCAAACCAGACTTGTTTCCAGTGAAAATAGCTAGTGGATGGCTGCCAAAAAATAATTAGTATTGTGCAAAGTGCCCCACCCCCGCATATATCGCACATTTACCAGCACCATCCCCCATTACTCCGAATCATTATTCTGATTTTGTTTTGTTCGGAATGAGCGTGACCTTCTGCTGTCGAGTAAAATGAGCATTTGTATGCTCCTGCAGAAACAGCAGTACAGTCTGAGGCCCTGTACTACTGCCGTTTCTGTTTTCGAACCAGGCTCTGTTGAACTGACAGTTGTCAGTGAAAGTAGACAGTTTTTATCCTGCATTTACTTCTTCGCTGACAGGATAAAAACTGTCTACTTTTACTGACGAGTGTGAGTGCATCCGAGTCCAGTCTGAATACAGAAACGGCAGTAACATCCTGCTACATGCACTGCAGGATCTGAGATCAGACTGCCGTTTCTGAAAGAGCACATGAACGCCCATCTCCTCAAGAATGGAAAGGCCCTGTAGCTAGTTCAGAAATAGAAAATAGTAAAGCATTTGGATGGTGGGGGTTGGGAGGATGAAGGTGCGATGTGCGGGAAAGGGATGGGATGCTCAGCTCTTCTGATACAAGTGGGTGATGTTTGTTGGCAGAATAAAAAAAATCCTCAGATCAGACTGCCATTTCTGCAAGAGCACACGAGTCCACATCTCTTCAGGAGCAGAACGGTTATGTTCATTCATTAAAAAAATTCTAAATATTGATTCTGAGTGACGGATGTGGTGTTGGTGAGTGCATGATGTGTGAAAGGGAGATGGGGTGTTTTTTACAATGCTAATTCTTTTTTTGGGGGGGCCAGCCATACGCTAGTTATTTGCACTGCAAACGAGTCCAGTTTGCAAACAAAAAATGTCCTTCCATCCTGAAGTATCTAGATCTGCCTCAGACTGAAGTGCTGTTCCGGTTACAGAACGCAAGTCATCGGCTGTTGAGCAGTTGAAAAGTCAAGGCAGTTCTGAACATATTGAGGTTGCTATGGATGGGGGGTACTAAGTGAATGATAAGGGGGGGATAAAAAATAATTACAACATGTTCATTTGTAAACGGAAATAAGTGCATCTGAGTGTGGTATACAAGGCACTGCCTTTATTCTTTTTGCTAAATCCCCATCTGCCAGACATGACAGAAACATCGTTTACAACTTGTTAAGTAAAACTATTCATAAAATATGCCATCACAGTGATAAAACCTCATTCCTCCAGGCTCACCCATGCTGCAGCGACAACCAACTTGCTGGCATAAAAGACAGTCACCGCGCTCCAACTAACTGCCATCTGGCAGTAGGAGCCACCTCAGTTGCGGGGGGGCAAAGCCCCCCACACCCTCCACTTATTTATATAACAAACTCTGGGTCGCACCCTGGTGGCAAGAAGGGTGACCCAGGGATCAGCAACATTGCCCAATGTTTAAAAAACAAAAGTTGCACAAGAAGCATTCAACATTATTCTGCCGGCAACATCATGATGGCAATAATGAGGCGGCACATTAATGGGATACGATTCCTCACCTGTCTATCTGTGGGGAAACTCCATTGATTATGCAGTCAGATAGGAGGGCAACATGGCACTGACTGTTCCCTGTTCTTAAGTGACACGTGCTGTAGTGAGTGAGCGCATTCACAGAAGCTGGCTCGTGCTGCTGAGACCATGACTTGCTCGTCCCTGTGAGTAACCGTTCGGCTTCATTTGACACAGAAATGAGCTTATATTTGAGCCATGGTCCAGTTTTCAGGTGAGCCATCCTGCACCATATCCATCAGTATATTAATGCTGCTGCTTTAAAAAAAATAAAAACACATCACTGTCAAACAAATAAAGAGACGCTTGGTTTACAGTACATTTCTTTATATAACCTGCAGAAAAACAAAAATGGCACCACACATGTGACAGTCTCTCTTTAAGTTGGGGAAGGGGGGTCAGAATGGATCATTTTTGTGTGTATACTGTTGTCACTGACTGGCCACAGCCAAACAGCCTGGTTTGTTTTAACGCCTCCTCTGGGTGCAGTGTGCTGCCTAAGTGTAACTGCCATTCCTTGTAACCCTCCCCTTCTCCATGACATCATCCTGGCAATTTAGCAGGTGACAGAAGAATTCAAAAGAACAGAGATCTGTAAAACTACTTAGAGCAAACCAGTCAGCCAGCTATGGGTTTGCAAACAGGTAGCCAAATGTGGTTTCAATCACTTAGGACAAAACAGTGGCATCAGGTGAAGTGTGGGGCAATGTGGAAACAGTTATATGTACTGCATGTTCAAATTTCATTAATTGAAGTGCAAATAACCCCCAAATCACATTTCTTTCCAGGATATACTAGGCAGGGTTTTTGCTGAGGCCCTTCATGAGGTGTGGCTTGCCGTTTTCAGAAAACAAAAGAAGAGTGTGAGTGTGTGTGTGTGTGTGTGTGTGTGTGTGTGTGTGTACTTGCGCACACAGTGGGGGGGGGGAGTCAGATGTGAGACTACAAATATGGAGTTATAAATCTCTTACACATTACTGCCACATGTGGAACCCTGCTCTTTTACAATGTGAGGTGGAGTTCCTCCAGTCTTAGAACTTGTGAAAACATTCTGTGTAGTTCTCTGGGAAGGTTTATTGTGTTTGTAAAACTGTCAGTTCTTGCACCCTTTTAGAATAAATATTGAGCAAAAAAAAAATTGCTTTCAGTTCCAGCAAAAGGTACAGTTGCCTTTGCCAAATCCTGTAACTCTTAAGAATGTCCGGTTCTGTATGATTAATAACACATTTGGCCTTAGTCTCAAATAAGAGATGAATTGTTATCACTATTATTTTAGCAGATTAGTACAAACAGTCCCTGGATTCTAATTGCAAAAGTCTTTAAAGTCTAAATTTATTGCCTTAATGTGGATGTTGTACGAGTGATACACTGTGCACATTACGCTGGCATGTTGGGGTATTGTGAAAGAGATGCTGCTTATAGTACAGTGAAGGAGCTCTAATTCATAAGTCTGTGAATTGCTAAAAGAAAGTTTACGACCTCTGAAGAGCTGTGTTATGACTGTAGAAAAACACTTCAGAGAAGCACGTGTTTGTTACGGAAAGCTAAAAAAAATCCCTATCCCTCTGTTTGAGAGAAAAGTTATAGGAATTGGATGTCCGCATGCCATGACACAGACATGACTGTGAAAAACACTTCCCATTGAACCAGAACATTTTTGTGCAGATGTGCAAGGCTTGATTCGCTGTCACAAGGGGGACTGGGGGAAAATCACTGTGCAAATTACTTCCCAGCAGCCTTATTCTGTGTCACTCCCCTACGCCATCTTCTAAGTGGGTCACAGTCCTTCCCCAAGCGGTGGTGCACTAGACTGTGACTGTGCTGAAGGGGACAGGGTTCCCCACAGCATGGTGACCCTGCAAAGGTAGTTGCATTTTTAGCACCTCCACTAACTTAGAACTTAATGGTGGTGAAACTACGGGTGTTGCTAAACACCACCATGGAATGACTGTGCTGGCGGGGAAGAAAATTGGTGAGGGACCAGAGTGACAGAGCCAGGTGTAGGGGGATGAAGCCATGGACATTGGATCATTGCTCAGTTTAATGGGGTAAGGGAGGAGAGCCCCTGCACAATCAGGGACAAGCAAAACAACCACCTGATGTTGGCCCACAGATGAGCATAGAAACATAGAATTTGATGGCAGATAAGGACTGCTTGGCCCTCCTAGTCTGGCCGTTTTTCTCTACTTTCTGTATCACCACAGACCCTACATGATCTCTGGCTTATTCCCCTCCCTTGTCTTATCACTAAGGTTCCCTTGCGCTTATCCCATGCTTTCTTGAACCCAGTTACAGTTTTTGCCTCCACCTCTGTCGGGAAGCTGTTTCAGGCATCCACCACTCTCTCCGTGAAGAAGTACTTCCTCACATCTCCCCATAATCTACCCCTTTCCAGCTTCCTAGCATGATCCCTTGTCCTTGAGCATCTTTTTTCTGAAAGATGCTTCCCTCTTAAACCTCATTTATACCTGTGAGGTATTTGAAAGTTTCTATCATATCCCCCCCCCCCCATTCCTGTAGCGTATACATATTAAGATCCTTCAGTCTTTCCTCATAGGGCTTTTGATGCAGACCCTGCACCATTTTGGTTGCCCTCCTCTGGACCGCCTCCACTCTTTCTGTGTACTTCCGGAGATGAGGTCTCCAGAACCGGACACAGTACTCCAGGTGAGGTCTCACCAGTGATCTATACGGGGTAGCACCACCTCCCTCTTTCTGCTGGTGATCCCCCTCCCTACGCACCCCAGCATCTCGCTAGCTCTCCCGACTGCCTTGTCACACTGCCTAGCCACCTTTAGGTCATCAGATATGATAACTGCCAGGTCTCTTTCCTGTTTGGTGGTCGTCAGTACCGCTCCTCTCATTTTATACTCCTCCCCTAGGTTTCTGTGCCATAAGTACACGATTTTGCACTTTTTTGCATTGAAGCCCAGTTGCCATACCCTTTACCACTCCTCTAACTTTTTCAGATCCCCTCTCATCCACCCCCCAGAGTATCTACCCTGTTGTCGATTTTATTGTCATCTGCAGACAGACAGACTTTTCCCTCCAGCCCTTCTGCAATGTTGCTAATAAAGACATTAAAGAGGACTGGTCCCAGTACAGATCCCTGAGGTACCCCACTGGTCACCCTCCCTTCCTCGGAGTGAACTCTGTTTACCACCACCCTCTGTCTCCTATCTCTTACCCAATATATTACCCAGTTTACCACCTTTGGTCCCACTCCTAGGCTACCCAGCTTGCGTACTAATCTCCTATGTGGAATGGTGTCTAAGGCCTTGCTGAAATCCAGGTAGGCCACATCCAGCACTCCTCCCTGATCCAATTTCCTGGTCATCCAGTCAAAGAAAACTATTATGTTCATTTGAGAAGACACCCCCCCTCCCCCCGCCGTGAATACATTCTGTCTGTAAGCCACTGGATTCAAGATATTCCACTATCTGTACCTTCAGTAGCAATTCCAGTAATTTCTCCACCACCAAAGTCAGGCTAGTTGCCGGCCTCCTCCCTACTACCACCACTTTTCTGAAATGGGACTACATCTGTCCATCTCCAGTCTCCCAGAACCTCTCCTGTCTACAGTAAGAGGTTGAACAGGACTGTCAGAGATGCAGCCAGCACCTCCCTGAATTCTCTCAGTATCCTTGGATGGTCCCCAAAGGAGCGGGTCGGAGTTGATGGGGGATGAGTTAGGTGGAAGCCCCTTTTCCCACTGCCATCTATGGATCGCACAGTGCCATGTGACTGGAGCTGTGCCATTCACAGATCCATGGGTGTTTTAACTTGCCTGCTAATATCTGGCAGTGCTCATTTACATCATAACTCTGTCAGTGGGGGGTCTCCTCCTTCAGTCACTAAGTAGGCCATTTGTGGATGTTGCACCTGTTTACACCTGTTTTGTGGCTCCGTGCCTGACAATTCCTGACTACAAATCCTAACCCTGAAACTTTTGAAACAAAAAAGAAGGTGGTTCCTATCCAAGCAACCCCGGATATAGAAAGCTCAACCCCTATTCATTCACAAAATTTTAATCACATTTCTTTTATCTTCCCTTATTTTCTAGGGGGGCTACTGGTAGATGGCATATATCAGTGATCAAATAAAATATAGTGCACTGCCCCCCCCCGATAAAAAAAAATTGGAAAACCTTTCAAACATATTTTCTTACTTTTTTTTCCATATGATTTTCAGAGGGTGTTGCTTGCATATTGGATTTCAGCAGAGATGTGAATTAAGAGCAAACACCAGACAACAACATACAAACATAGAATGTGATGGCAGTCTGACCATTTTTTTTTTAAATCTTTGTTTTTTGCTGCAGACCCAACTTGATGTACGGTGCCATCTCTTCCCCTCCCTTCTTACCCCTACAATTCCCTTGTCTGTCCCAGGCATTTTTGAACATCCACTGTTTTCGTCTCCACTATCTCCACTAGAAGGCTGCTCCAGGCATCCACCACCTTTTCTGTGAAGAAATAATTCCTCATGAATTTACCCCTCTCCAGTGACATAGCTTGCCCCCTTGTTCTAGATTACCTTTTTCTCTGAAAAAATACCTTCTTCCTGTACCTTATTTACCCCCCCATGAAGTATTTAAAGGTCCCTATCATATTCCCCCCTCTCCCTCCTCCCCTCTAGGGTGTACATATTTAGCTCCTTAAATCTCTCCTGGTAGGGCTTCTGATGCAGACTGCACCATTTTAATAGCCCTACTATGGGCTGCCTCCACTCTGTATCCTTCCTGAGATGTGATCTCCAGAACAGGACACGGTACTCAAGGTGAGGTCTTACCAGCGATCTGTATAGGGGCAGCACCACCTCCCTTTTCCTGCAGGCTATACCCCTACCTGTGCACCCCAGCATCACACTAGCCATTCTGACTGCCTTGTCACACTGCATGGCTACTTTTAGGTCACCCAATATGATTTCTTCTAGGTCTCTTTCCTGCTTGGTCTTTGTCAGTAACACTCCACCCAATTTGTACTCCGCTTTCAGGTTTCCATGGCCAAATGCATTATTTTGCACTTTTTTACATTAAAACCAAGCTGCCATACCCTTGACCACCCCTGCGTTCATTTCTATTGCAGCTCTTGTGTCTTCCACAAAGAGAGAACTTCCTCCGTTCCTCCGCTATGTCACTTATAAAGACATTGAAGAAGACCAGTCCCGGCACTGATCCCTGAGGAACCCTGCTGTTCACCCTCCCTTCCTCTGAGTGAACTCAGTTTACCACTACCCTCTGTGTCCTACCTGCTAACGAGTTTCTTACCCAGGTTACCACCTTATTTCCCACTTCAAATTCCCCAACTTGCTTACCAGTCTTCTATGTGGAACGGTGTTGAATGCCTTGCGGAAATCCAGGTAAGCCATGTCCGCTGCTTCTCCCTGATCCAACTACTTGGTCACCTAGTCAAAAAAGTCTCTATCAGATTTGTTTGGCATGACCTTCCCCCTTTGAAATCATGCTGCCTTGGATCCTGTAATCCATTGCATACAAGATAATCCACAATCCTTTCCTTCAGTAGTGATTCCATTAATTTTCCCACCACTGATATCAGGCTGACAGGTCTGTAATTGCCTGCCTTTTCTTTGCTACCACTTTTGTGAAGTTAGGCTACCTCTGCCCTTCTCCACTCCCCCGGGGCCATGCAGGTGTCCAGTGATCTGGTAAATAGGTATCTCAGAGGTGCAGTCAGTACCCCCCTGAGCTCCCTTGGCACCCTTGGATGTACCCTGTCTGGCCCCATAGCTTTGTCCACCTTTAAGTTAGTGAGTGCTTTCTGGACTTTCTCCTCAGAAAATGGACTACTGTCCATTTCCTTCCCCTCAAGGCTCCTGGCTGCTTTTTGTGGTCCCCCACCCACACTGTGAATACTGAGCAAAAGTATTTGTTCAAGATGTTTGCATTTTCTTGATCCCCCCCGTACAGTCACCCCCTCCCTCTTTAACCTTATTATCCCTCCCTTTGTCTTCCTTTTCTTGCTAACATACCTAAAAAATGTATTGTCCCCTTCTGAAACTCCCTTTCCCCAGTTTGCGCCTTTGCACTCCTTAATGCTTTGCCTGCCTCGCTCTGTTTTCCCAGATACACTTCCCTATCCTCCTCTCTCTGGGTCCTTTCATACCTTCTGAATGCTACCTTTATTGCTGTTACCATTTCTGCTACCTCTTTTGAGAACCGTAGTAGTCTTCTCTTTCTTTTACTTTTGTTTACCTGCTTGTCAGAGGTTTGTTGCCTTTAGTATGCCCTCTTTTAGTTTGGCCCACTTTTCCTCCCTCCCCAGGTCCTCATCCCTTGCCAGGTCTTTTCTGTGGCATTCACCCAGTGTAAAATCAGCCCTTCTGAAGTCCAGGGCTCTCACCATTGTGTGGTTGGATTCTGCAGCTGTTCTTATGTTGAACCACATTGTACGATGGTTGCTGGTCTCCATATGGCTTCCTACCTTGACATCCGCAATCCTGTCCCTGTTAGTAAGCACTAGATCCAGTATTACCCCATCACAAGTGGGTTCACTGACTAGTTGCCTGTGGAATGCCCCCTACAGGGAGTCCAGGATGTCCCTGCTTCTGTCTGAAGCTGCCACAGGAAGGCTCAGTCTACATCTGGCAGATTGAAATCCCCCAACATCAACACCTCCCCCTTTTCAGTTTTCCTGCCAATTGTTTCTAACATTTCCTTAGCTAAGTCCTCCCCTCTTCCAGACGCCTGCAAATCACCCCTGTCCAAATAGTGACCCCATTTCCCAACTCATGGGTAACCCACAGCACCTCTGCCCCCACAAATTCCCTGTATGTTTGTTGCTTTTATGCTTTCCTTCACATAATGCACCACTCCCCCTCCTTTCCTTCCAACTCTGTCCCTTCTGAACATTGTGCAGCCTAGTATGACCATGTCCCAGTCATGGTTGTCCTTGCACGACTTGGTAATGGCCACAATGTCCCAGTTGGCTTCTGCCATGATGGCCTCTAGATCTGGGATCTTTTTCCCAGACTTCATGCATTTGCACACATGGCCTTCCAGATTTTCTTTGGTCTTGTTGTTGCTTCCCCCTTTACCTTTTGTCCTTCCTTCCTTCCTTCCTTCCTTTTCTAACTGCCTGTTTTCCCTCCTCCCTCATTTGCTAACCCTATACTTCCTTGATTTAGTTGATCTGTGGTGGGACTTTCACCTCTTGGGATCTCTTTATGCATTATCTCAGCTTGAGGGGGGCACAGTTTATGCCTCCAGTTTTTTTCCACCACCTCCCTCGGCTAGTTTAAATGCTCATCAAAGTAAAGTCTAAACCATCCACTGCGAACTGTGGTTCCCCTTCCAGAATGATGCAGGCCATCACCACTGTATAGGCTCTTGTCCTCCCAGGTGGTCCCCAGTCCGCAATGTAGCTATACCCCTCCACTCTGCACATTCCTTCAACCATGAGTTGAAGGAGTTGATGCAGAGCCTCACCTTCCTCACTATAGACAGGCAGCACCTCTTCAAAAGCTACAGAGTGTGCTACAGTACCTGTCTGAAACTTCTTTCCAGCTCCCTAAACTCCCTGTACACTGTTTCTGCCCCATCTCTAGCCATGTCATTTAACCCCAGGTGGACACTGACCTCCATTTCCCCCTCCCTTCCTATTGCTTTAGTGATCCGTAGGATACGCTTCCCATCCCTGCATGCCTTGGTGCCAAGTAGGGACCTGACCTCCCTCTCTGCCCCGTCGTACTATCAGTTCTGTCCCCCTGATGACTGAGTCCCCCATCAGAAGTTGCTCCCTCTTTCTCTGGAGTCCTCTTCCACTCACCTTGGGGCCTCCACCCAGGAGGGCCCCCACATCCTCCCCGGTCACTACCTTGGGTGCCTTTTGTCAGTCCCACTCCACCAGGGTGGCATGATAATTTTGTTGTGGAACTGGTTGTGGTTGAGGAATGTGCCTGTGACCCCCCTCCTCAACCTTCCAGATCCCTCCTTCCTCGAGCCCACCGTAGTCCAGCCACTCCTCCTATCTGGCATCCTTTGAGGTAACAGTGTTAGATTTGGTGGTCCCTGGGTCGGAGAAAAGGTCACCCTACTGCTAGTTAATGCAGCCCTGAGTCTAGTGACCGCTTCCTGACTTGCATCCAATGCAGCCTTGACTCTAGACTGGTAGTGAAGTGACTGAATGTGTAGGGGCAGCCATTTCACACATCAGCACCTACGCACAGCCTTGGACAATTGCATGAACTGGTTTTATGGGCAGTGGAATGTTGGCCATGACGCTAGAGAAAATCCATTACACTTGTGAAAGTGCCTTGGGTTCTTTTACTTCCACTTGGACACACACCAGGACAGCACCAGAGATGGGTAGAAGGAGCCACAGTTTAACATCTCATCTGAAGGATGATATCACCCACAGAACAGCACCCCCCAAGTACTGCACTCAAGTGCCAGCATTTAAGGTATGAGCCCACTCCTGGTGTGGGACTAGAACCCGTGACGTTCTGGCTCAGAGGCAGATGTGCTACCAGTTGAGCCACGCTGACACCTGTATTTTTCTATTATCTGTTTTTGCTCCCTTGATGCCTGGCAGGCAGCTATGGCCCTCCCTTGGAGGAACTCATCCTCCGGCCCATGCGTCCCGCTCAGACTGACCCCTGGTAATTTCATGTGGCTTACCCTCCACCCTAGGGCCAGGGAGGAGAGCACCGGCTCCCCCCCAGAGCATTATCCAGAAGCCGGGGGGGGGGCGGCCAGGGATGCAACGGGCCATCATGGAGCCTGCCAGCTCCCTCTTCCATGTTTTCTCTTGTCCCCCCTCCCAATGATGAAAGGACAATGGTACATGCCTCCCGACCCGTACTGCCCTCCAGCCACTGCCAGAGGACAGTCAACGAGCGGGACAACAGGACCTCCTTCCCCGGAGAGAGGAGAGCAGTCCTCTGGACACTCAATCCTCTCTCACCCCTGCCGACCCCCAGCGGTCCGGGCTCATTTCTGAACCTGGGTTGCTGGCATGGCACGAGGGGTAGCGACCGGTGTCTCAACCTCCAGCGCCACTGGGCTGGCTTACGCTGACACCTGTATAAAGAAATAAGTGCCTTAGCTGGGAAAAGGTGAATCCCATGTTTAGGTACCTACTTTAACATTTAAAAATGTAACTCGCCTCACTTGTCTTCTTGTTCACTTTGAAAAAAAAGCGCATGACACCCTTAGCTGCTTCAGCTATAGGCTCTCAGTACATTATGTATTTACAGTTTATACATTCGCAAGTCGGAGAGGTGCAAATTCCTCAGCTGTACACTCATAGCTTACAGTTTTGTACATACAGTAAATGAAAAATCCCTAAGATGTTTCATCATCGGTGCACCTGCCTCTTTAAGGATTCGAGTGAACCTCAGGACCTGAACAACCTAGATGACTGGTCAGACATCTGGAGCCTCCAATCTGTTGTTGCCAACTGCAATGTGTTACACTTGGGCAGGAAAAACAGTGGGTGTACCTGCACACTTTGTGGGGCTTCTCTTGTTGCTGTGGAGGAGGAAAAGGACCTGGGACTATAACACAAGCATGACAAGCTGTGTGTAACTGTTGGCAAGAGGGCTGACAGAATGCTGAGTTGCATCAAGAAACAGAAACATAGATTATGTCAGCAGAAAAGGACCACTTGGGCCACCCTGTCTGCCCAGATGGTCCCTGCCTAGCCTATCTTCGCAGACTCCATCTGGTGTCCAACAACCCTCCCTCTACCCTGCCTATTTACTAGTATTCCCCATGTCTGTCCCTTGCATGCTTGAATCCCTCTACTGTTTTGCCTCCACCACTTCTGCTGGCAGTCTGATCAGGCGTCCACCACTCTCAGTGAAGTAGTACTTCCTCAGATCCCTCTTAAACTCCCCCACCCAAGCTTCATTGCATGCCCTCTGGTGCTCTTTCTCATTTGAAAGAGACTCCTCCTGCACGCTCTTCAACCCCCGTGAGGTACCTGTAGGTCTCTGTTATGTCCCCCCCTCTCTCTCTTCTCTTCCAGGTGTTCATGTTGAGATCCCTCATTCTCTCTTCATAGGGCTTTTGATGCAACTCTTGCACCATTTTAGTTGTCCTCCTCTGGACTGCCTCCACTCTGGTTATGTAATTTCTGAGGTGCAGTTTCCAGAACTGGACACAATATTCCAGGTGGGATCTTAAAGCAAGCAATACAGTGGCAACAACACCTCCCTCCTCCTGCTTGAGATACCTCTTCCTATGCATCTCAGCATCCTACTGCCTACCCACAGTTTTGTGACACGACTCTGCCACTGTGAGGTAATCAGATATAACAACCTCAAGGTCCGTTTCCTATTTCATCATTGTCAGTGCCCCCATTCTATATTCAGCTGCTGGGTTCCTATGTCCTAGGTGCATGATTTTGCATTTTTTGGCAGGGAACCCCAAGTGTTGTGCTCTTGACCACTACTTGAGTTTCTCAAGATTCCTACACATTCTTTCCACACCCTCCTGAGTGTCCACCCTGTTCCAGATGCCGGTGTCATCTGCAAAAAGGATACCTTCCCTTCCAGTTCATCTGCAATGTCACTTATGAAGACATTGAAGAGGATCAGTCCTGGTACTGAGCCCTATTGCACCCCACTGGTCTTGCTCCCGTCATTAGACTGAATGCCATTAACCTCCACCCTTTGTTGCCTATCAATTAACCAGTTTCTTACCCAAGTCACCACTTTGGATCCCACCCCTAGGCTGCTGAATTTCTTTATCAGTCTTCTGTGTGGCACAGTGTCAGAGGCCTTGCTGAAGTCCAGATAGGCCATGTCCACTGCCCTCTCCTGATCTAGTTCCCTGGTCACCCAGTCAAAGAAATCAGATTAGTCTGGCATGACCTTCCCCCATGACTCCATATTGCTTTTGGTCTTGTAGCTTACCTGATTCAAGATACTCTGCCAACATTTCCATTAATAGGGTTTGTATTAATTTCCCCACCACTGATGTGAGACTGACTGGCCTACAGTTGCTAGCCTTCTCCCCACTGCTGCTGTTATGGAGAGGGACCGCATCTGCTCTCCTCCAGCCCTCTGGAACCTTGCCTGTTTCCAGTGAGCTGTTGAATAAGGTCATCGGTGGGGCAGCTGGCATCTCTGAGTTCCTTTAGTACCCTTAGGTGTATCCCATCTGGTCCCATAGCCTTGTTCACTTTCAGAACTGCAAGTCCTTTCAGGACTTTTTCCTGTGAAAATGGACCTGTATTCACCCCCACTTTGTTCCTGCCACTCCCTGGTGGTCTGCCCCCCCCCATCCTCTTCTGCACAGTTTCCCTCTGTCGCCCTCCTTATTCTCACTATCCCTCCCCTTGTTTTCCCCTTCTCACTTATGTACCTGAAAAAGCCTTTAGGTACCCCTTTGGCTATCCTTACCTAGGTCTGTGCCTTTGCTCCTCTCTCTGCCTTTCCTGCTTCCATTTGTTTTACTTGATCTTCCTCCCGCTACATTTCCTTATACCTCCTGAATTCCACATTTTTTCCCTCACCACATTCACCACTTCCCTAGAGAACCATAATGATCTCCTTTTCCTTCCACTTTTACTGACTTCCTTCATGCAGAGGTTGGTTGCCTTAATTATGCCCTCCCTTATTTTTCCCCACAGTGCCACTACCCCTCCCTGGAAGTCCCTTCCCCCAATGAGGTAGTTTCTGAGGTAATCATCCACTTTTTGAAAAAATCTGTATTCCTAACATCCAGGACCCTTGTCCTTGTGCAGTTCACCTCAGTTCATGTCTTAATTTTTAACCACACTGTACAGTGATCAGTGGTACCTAGGGGACTGCCCACAGTAATGTCTGCAATGCTTTCCCAGTTTGTAAGCAACAGGTCCAGCACTGTCCCCTCCTTAGTGGGTTCTTTGGCTAGCTGCCTGAGAAAAGCCCCTAGTAGGGAGGCAAGGATGGCTCTGCTCCTTGCTCAGTCCACATCCAGCAGATTGAAATCCCCAACTAGCAGCACCTCTCCCTTTCTTACCATCCTGATCATGGTGTCCCCAAGTGCCTTATTCAGGTCCTCTCCTCAAAAGGGGGCGAGACCAGCAGAGTAGGGAAAATAATCCTGCCACTTTACAAGGCCCTGGTCAGGCCCCTCCTGGGTTCTACATGCAGTTCTGTGCTCCTTAATACAAAAAAGGACATTGAAGTAGTGAAGAGGGTGCAGTACAGGGCCATCACAATGATCGTGGGTATGCTGGCCAGAAAGTATGAGGAGGGGCTAGAGGCCGTTCACATGTTCACCATGGATAAAAGCAGGCTGAGAAGGACATGATCTTAGTCTTCCACGTACTCAATGGTATTGACAAATTGAACATGTGGAGATGTTTCATCTGGTGTCATCCAGCAGGATGAGCGGACATGCCCTGAAATTCAGGGGGAACATTGGGGGGTACTTTTTCTCTGAAAGGGAGGTGAACCTGTTCAACAGCCTACCAGTGGAGACCATGGATATGAAGACAGTGCAGGAATGCCTATGAATTTAGTACATGCTTGAATAGAATGCCTTTTCTTTTTTATCCCTGCTTATAAAGCTGGGGGCGAACATGATGGACCTAGTGTCCCTTCTGACCTTAAACTGGTGTGTTACTAAGTTGCATCCTTTGAGCCCCAGCCCTCGTTCAGTGCTGAAAGGACTCTGGAACCCTGCAAGGAAATTTCAAAGTTTAAGAGAGTCTGCACCGTATCTACTGCAATAAAAAAATTAAACTATTAGATTTACAACAATTACAGTTAACTGTAGTGTATTCAGTTTTTTTTATTACTGTCTCCTATTGTTGTCTACTAGCTGTATCAGGTAATCTACTTATTACTCTTTTGACAGCAAGCATCAGGCTTTCCCTGCTTGACTTCATAATTGCTGTTTGTGTCATCACAGTTGGTAATCATGTTGAGGCTACTCTGTGTCATAAATTATTTTTCTTATTTTATTTTATTGAAATCTAGGATTACAATTACCTTTGAGCAGGGACTGCTCGTTTACAAAGGTTCCACGTCAAAGGAATGGGGGTATACATACAAAGGGCAAACATAATAATATAGAGTTACACAGTAAAAGGAAATGAGACTGAGGGTTAGAAAATCACAGTAATTCAAAATGTGCCAAATGTTATGACATACCAGCCAGGGGCAAACTTAGGAATAAGTGCTGTGGGTGAGAGGGAGAGGGTGAGTGCAGGCAGGAAGGCCATATTCAGAGGGTAGAGGGTGGGAAAGAGCTCTAAGAGGAAGGGAGAGGAGGGATAAAAGTCAGGGAATGCCTGGGGTGAGGAAAGGAGAGAGGGTGAGGGGTGGGAAGGTAAGGCAGATAGAAGGTGGACAACAAGGCAGGAGAGGTAGCTATCAAGGCTGAAGTGGAGGGCAGTGGACGTTGGGCCCCTGATTAGGCGAGGCAGTCACAACGACTAGCTGAGATGAGATGAAGTCAGAGTTGTCTCTTAAAAGGGCCAAGGGCTCTATGACAATATTCGGTCACAGTAACTTGCTTTTTATGAAGACTTTTTGGATGTGCTACCAAGTGGTGCTTTAATCCCTGAAAAGGAAAACAGAATTGAAAAAAGTATTATCTAGTAAATTGTAAAAGGTGAAACATTATGTTCATGAAAGGCATTTTGTTAAGCACATTTATCTCCTTGCCCTGTCTCTGTAACCCAAACTCCAGTCTGCCCTCTGGCAACTTCGTAACCTTGGGCACTTGTTCTCCAGGCCCCCCACCCCCCATGATGGGACCTTCAGGGTGGCGCCCACTCCAGTGTCAGATCCATGCAGTGGAGTCCAGTATCATCACAGTGCCCGACAGTAGTGGCTGCTTTATTCTATGGGGAGGTGGGGAGGTATTTTCTGCAACATTTTCTCCCTGCTTCCAGAGATGTCAGTAGCTAGGGCTCCACTGTGACAGATGGAAGTGCACCCTCATGGAGGCAGTTGCTGTTACTCCGCCACAGTTGCTAGCAGTGCCACTGGTGGCTACCCAGGTGATGGTAAAGCAGTAGAGTTGGGCAGCCTTCCTCCATAGAAAGGGCGACCATCCTCTGGGATGCCCATGCCTTCTCTCTTGATGGATTGGCTGAGTAGAGCTGCTCTTTAATGGTTCCAGGTCCCCCCAGTGTCCATACAAAGTGGACACTCTGTCAGCAGCCTTGACTTCTGTCCTGCCTGAGGAAAGTGCTTTGCTGCATTCTGTTGAAAGAAGCACCACTGTCCGATTTATGTGGGGAAAGCACTTTGCTGCAGTCTGTTGAAGGAAGCACAATCGTCTGATTTGCTTGGAGTACCTTAGGTTTTTTATGATTTATGAAATTGTTTTTCAGAGATGTGATGCTGACCTCAGCTCTGCTTTCAGTACACTTGTTTTACTTTTAAATTTCTCTTTGTTGGTGCTGGCCCGATGGCACTGTGGCAGGGATGCCTCTTGCAGTGCTGACAACCCGGGTTTGCCACTAGCCTGGATAATAGGAGGTGATGCAGGGGAGGAAGATTGAGCATCCCACAGAACACACTCCTCGGGCGGGAAGGGGGTACCATGAATCACTGCTTTATCGCTACCTGGGTGACTGCAGGTGGTGGTGCAACTACTTGCAGAATGTGTTGGGTGAGGTAGAGCGCATGTGTCGGTGTGTCAGGCATGCTGGCACCTGATGACACAAGTGCACTCTCAGTGGGAGAGACCTGTAAGAGGGAAAATGGCCACTGATTGGGCAGACAACATCCCGACCATGCCCCACGTCCATCTCTGGCTCCTGACTTCCCGCCTTCGGGATGACCCCAAGAGATTTCCACTGTGGGTGGCTTGATCGTGTGACAGAAGGACTACCCTGGAGCAGAAGGCAGAATCTCACCTCTTGGAGACTAATCTGGGGGTTCTGAACACAGCGGTGTGTCACAGGTTACAGAGGTCCTGAAGGAACAGGCCAGGAGGAGCATCATGAATGGGTAGGTACCACTGACGCAGACTGAAGAAGGTACTGGTCAGTTGGCCTACAAGGAAAGGAAAAAAAAAAAAAAAGAACTGGAGAAAAAATAAAGTAACTACATATATCTTACTTCGAGAGGGCTGTTACAGTAGGTAATAACCTTGATTACTGCACCCCCTGATGTCAGGACCACACAAAAACTTTAGCTAGCATTGTCTGATGGGGGGACCGCCCACCCGATGTCACGTGACAGATGTCAGCGTGACACTATATAGTGGACAGTCCTTGCGTCCACCCTCCAGTTCTTTCCAGCCGTCGACTTGTGCACATCGGACCTTCTGAAGCTCATCGCAGCAGTTCGATCACCTAAAATTCAGATGAGTATCTGTTTTTTCCTTCTTTTCTTTGTTTTTTTCAATAATTGTTTATGTCTTCCACTTCGGTAGAATCGCATAAAAACAAGTGCGATTCTTGCGGCAGATTTTTAGGCCTCCTCAGGGCCCCACATTGGCCCCCACAGTTCCTCTGTCGGGGCCTCCATCGGGCTACCCTCCAGCCGGCTACAAAACCTCTCATTATGCCCCTGGGTACCGTCCACCAGGCTACCAGACACCAGGTTTCATGACGTCAGGGTATGTGCCTTCGTACTCTTGGCCGGGTTACCTGATGCACGGGTACCACACATCGGGATACCCATTGACTGGGTACCCTTTGGGGTTCCAGACGGTCTATTAATCTCCTCTGCCCACTCCTCCTCAGCCCCAGGTGGACTTTCAAGTCATCCTCCAGTCCTGGTGGTTCAAAACAAAATCTCAGCTTGCCTTGGGAGCTGGATAGCCGGCACCCAGTGAGGACCTTTTCCCTGGCCCACCTGTGTCAGACTTCTAGGTTTGTTTCCCTGCTAGACCCATGCCAGTCGATGTTGGGCCTGATGAAAGGTCCTTTGACGGCCCTGACAACAGCCAGTATTCCTCCCAGAACTCTGGAGTTCTCTCATTCGGACGTCAGGCCTTCAGATTCTTTGGACTCAGAATCCGAATCCGGGTCTTCTAATGCAGCTTCAGGGTTTGAGACTCTCCCTCTGGAGGCGCCCCAGTTGAAGGAGTCCCCCAAATCACCTCTGGAGGACCCTTCGTTCACGGACTTCCTGAAAAAGATTGCGGAGGTCTATGACTAGAAGACAGATGCACAGGATCCCATGCGTCTGTGGCTTGCTGAACACTTGCACATCCAGGAGACAACACCTGCCCTCACACCCCTGTGGCTGGAGCCTCATGAGGATTTGGCCTCCACTATATGGATGATGCCTTCCTTCATTCCAGCTGTGGCAACGAAGGCTGATAGAACCTATAGAACACCAGAGGGTGAGGATCACCTCAGTGTCCACCCTAAGGCTGTCTCTGTAATCATCACAGCAGCCCACGATAGGTCCTCCAAGCCCAAGCACATAAACACTTCCCCCTCCTGACAAGGAGTCAAGGCATCTGGATCAGTTTAGGAGAAAGTTGTATTCTTCCTCCACTCTAGCCATGTGTGCCCTTAACTATGTGGCACACATACTGGTATACCAAAAGTCACTGTTCAGCCATGCTGGACTCTGAGTCCAAGACTGTCTTGGCAGGCACTGTTGGGTCTGTCAGAGTTGCCTGTCGCCACTCTCTGAGGGCCACCTTCGATGTGGTGGGCTTCTCAGCCAGGGGCACTGCTACGGCAGTATGTCTCAGGAGATTTTCCTGGCTTAGGGTGTCAGGCTTTGCACCTGATGCCCAGGTGGCCCTCCAGGATGCCCCCTTCAGGGGTTCTGTCCTGTTCAGGGGTGATGCCCAGGATATAATTACCAGCCTCCAAGATAAGGGCACAGCCTTGAGGTCAGTTCACACCATATACCATCCTAGATCCAAGGCCAAGATGCCTTTTCATTGCCGGACCAAGCTCCAGACGAGGCAACAGCAGACCAGACATCTGACTAAACATCAGGCCCCTTCAGCATCAGCCACCCCTCTGGCCAAAACCCAGAGAGCCTCAGGGGCAGCTCTTCCCATCCCTCCCTCAGTCTCTTGACTCGCGGCCCGCCCCCTCTCCTCTTCATCTTCCATCGGAGAGTTGGTGGGTGGAAGATTCGCCAGTCACCTGATAGGGTGGGAGGCAACCACCACACACTCGTGGGTCCTTCAGTTGGTAAGACAAGGCTACACTCTGGAGTTTCTCGAGAGACCCCCAAACAAACCACCAGGGGTGTCTCATTATCCAAATGTGCACACTCCCCTCATGAGGGAAGAAATTGAGGCTATCCTACAAAAAGAAGCAACAGAGCTCATTCCATCAAACCAGGAAGGAAAGGGGAATTACTCTCACTTCTTCCTGGTTCCAAAGAAGACTTGAGATTTGCATCCCATCTTGAACTTCAGCACTTTAAACCAGTTCATAGAATACAAACGGTTTTGAATGCTGACTCTCTCAGTTCTGCTCCCCCTCCTGCACAAGGGACAGTGGCTCTGTGCCCTGGATATGCAGGATGCCTACCTGCACATCCCAGTCTTTCAGGCCCATTGCTGCTACTGCAGGTTCTCCTTTCAGGGGGAGCATTACCAGTTCAAGGCCCTTCCCTTGGGCCTGTCCTAGGCACCCTGGGTGTTTACCAAGTGCCTTGTGGTAGTGGCGGTTGTCCTGAGATATCAGGGTCACTATATGTTCCCCTATCTCAATGACTGGCTTCTGTCAGCCCCGTCGAGGGAGCAGCTGGAACTTTCCCTTTCAGCCACCCTGGCCCTTTTTGTGCAAGTGGAAATTACTGTTAGTTATCCCAAGTCCCAACTTGCCCCTTCCCAATGCCTCTAGTTTATTGGAGCGGTGTTGGACACAGCCCAGGGTATGGCCTTCCTCCCTTTGGACAGGGAGAAAACCTTGCAGAAACTGGCTCGTTTAGTAGCCTACAGCACGTGGGTTCTGGCCAGGTCGGTTCCTCGGCTTCTTGGCCTTATGGCAGCAGCCATTCCCATTGTCCATCTAGCCAGGCTCCAAATGCGAATTTCGCAGTGGATGCTCAGAGCGCAGTGTGATCAGATGTCAGATGACCTAGACCACATGATCATGGTCTCCATTTCGATGCAGCAGGATCTCCTATGGTGGCAGGATCTCAACAACCTCACCAAGGGGGTTCCCTTCCAGTCCCCTCCTCCCACCCAGACTCTGACTGCATATGCATCAGGGACGGGTTTGGGCGCTCACCTAGGGAGCCACATGACTCAAGGGTTGTGGTCTCCATTGGAGCTCTCTCTGCACATAAATGTGCTGGAGATGAGGGCAGTGTTGTATGCTCTTCAAGCCTTCCAGCAGTTACTCCACCAGGGCCCACTATTAGTCCAGTCGGACAATATGTGCGTAGTCTGGTACCTCAACAAACAAGGGGGCACTTGCTCGTATCCCCTCTGCAGGGCAGCAATGCGGGTGTGAAACTGGGCAATTCTGCACCCGATACACCTCAGTGTGGTTCACGTTCTGGGTGTACAAGATGTCCTAGAGGACAGTCTATGCTGCACCAGAGTAAGAGCCCACGAATGGGAGCTCAAGCAAGCTGTGATCAATGACATATTCGACCTTTGAGGTCGTCCAGACCTGGATCTGTTCGACCCCCTTATACAATACAAAACTACCCATTTTTTGCTCACTCACTCCAGGGCATGGTGTTTTTTGGCGAGATGCGCTATCTCTTTGCTGGACAGGGAGGGTTTTTGTATGCCTTCCCTCCTTTTCCAGTCCTGCAGAGGGTGCTGCTCAAGCTTCAAGCGGAGGGGCTCACATGATCCTTTTTTTTTTTTTTTTAAACTTTATTTATCCCCTCCTAGCACTGACCGCCAGACTCTCTCCAGTGGGGACACTCAACACACCTGTTTCCCGCCTGCCTGAAGGCTCAGTCCCACCTGTCGGGTCAGCCAGCTCCACTCCATCTTTGTGGTGCCCGTTCCCCCCGGATTTAAGCCCCCCGGGGTGGGACCGCCACTCTCCTCTGGTGACCTTTCTGGGATCTGGATGGGCATTCAGGAAGTGGAGGAGCCCCGACGGCAGCCGACACACTCGGCCTGGGTGTGGGAGGTGGTCCCTGGTCCTCACCATCGCCTACTGGTGAATGTGGGTTTTCCGTTGTTCCGCTCAAAGAGCTCGGGCATGCAGTGGTGGCCGGGCACAATGTGCCACCACCTGCCGAGCTCCACCCCTTGCTTGTTTGAGCGCCCACTGCCTGTGCTGCACCCGACTGCCGCCAGGTGCCACTAGAAGAGCGGCGCAACCCCTGAACCCTCCCCAGGGAAGGGAGAGCTGTTCTCTGGATGCTCAATCCCTTCCCTCCCCTGCCGACCCCCTGTGACGCTTGCTTGCTCCCGAACCCGGATCGCCGTTGCGGCGCAAGGTATGCCTCAACCCTCAGCACCACTGAGCCAGTAGCTCACATGATCCTGATTTATTTTATTTATTTATTTATTTATTTATTAAATTTTGGTGACCGAGTAGGCTCACTGAGCCACGAAGGTCCCTTTTTCAGGGGCGACCCGGGATAACAATACAAGTTATAAGAATGAACAAGGACATAAGGAACATTTGAGGCATTGTGAGTTACATCATGAGGTGGTTACAGTAAAAAAAATAGTGGATACAGGCATGGTTACAGGCATGGTAAAAGAAAAGCAGTGGATACAGGCATGGCTTACAGGCACGGTAAAAGAAAAGCAGTGGATGCAGGCATGGGTACAGGCATGGTTATCATCAGGACATGTAAGCAATTGGTAGTACTTTGCATAGCCCTGTATTGGCCTCACCACATATGGTTTCCGCTTTTCCAAGCAGCTTGCAGTGAAGCCTCTGGTTCCCCTGCCCCTCTGCCACAATCTCCTGTCTCAGGAGAGGGGCATGCTGGTCCATCCAGAGCCGAAACTCCTTCACCTTCTTGCATGGCACCTCGTGACATAGCCGCTTCATGTTATG
The DNA here is from genome assembly GCA_016271365.2 of Neoceratodus forsteri. NCBI lineage: Eukaryota > Metazoa > Chordata > Ceratodontiformes > Ceratodontidae > Neoceratodus > Neoceratodus forsteri. Next base: position 1,524,802,909 of record CM057452.1, read on the forward strand.
GTGTTTCCTTTAGAGTGGTTCAGGTCCTTGTAGAGGCCAGAAAGCCTTCTACGAGGACAACGTATGCCATGAAATGGAAGCATTTCTCCATTTGGGTCACTTCAAAGGGTTGGGATCCCTTTTCATGCCCCGTTCCTCAGGTCATGGAGTATTTACTGCATCTCTCTGACCTGGGCCTGAGTTACTCTTCGCTGAAGGTTCACCTGTCTGCGATTTCTACCTACTACACCTTAGTGGAGCTCAGCTGGAGATTTTCAAAACCTTTCTGAAAAGGATCCTCCACCTGAAACCCCCAGTGCGCAGTCCTGCGCCTCTGTGGGATCTAAATTTTTTTCTTGAAAAGCTGACCTTGCCTACTTTTGAACCGGCTGGTAGTTGTGATATGTGCTATTTATCATGGAAAGCACTCTTTTTAGTTGCAATTACTTCTGCTCGAAGGATTTCCGAGCTTCAGGCCCTGATGTGTAAGGAGCCTTATTTGATTTTTCACAGAGGTGGCTCTGCATACAAATCCTCAGTTTTAACTCCCTATGTATTACCCTGAGCATTCCAATCAGGGGGAGGCAATTCTGCATACCTTAGATGTTCACAGAATCTTGCATCATTATACTAACTGAACTAAGACTGTCCGGAAGATGGACCAACTATTTGTTTCGTCTGCACCTAAGAGAGAAGGTGCGGCAGTTTCCAAACAGTGTTTATCCAAATGGTTGGCAAATAGTATTGTTTTCTTTTACCAGAAGTATGGTAAAACTCTCCCAGGGAAGGTTAAGGGCATTCTACCAGAGGCATGGCTGCTTCTGCTGCTTGCTTCAGGTACGTGTCTGCCGCTGACATTTGTGCCACAGTCACTTGGAGCTCTGTCCACACCTTTACCAAGTGTTACAGTCTGGACATTGCCTCTAGGCGCAGGGCTGGCTTTGGTCTAGCTGTCCTCCAAGGCCTTCTCTTCTAAATTCTCTGCCTTTCTGCAGACCTTTCCTGTCTCCCATGTTTCAGTTCTTTCTGATTCACATTGCTTGGGACTCAGTCCTCAAGATTATTACCTACTGCAAGAGCCCTCTCAAAGTAAGATACAGTAGTATAGTTACGTAGGAACTTACCGTAACAGTGGATCTTCGAGAGAGGCTCTTGCAGTAGGTAACCTTTTTCCCTCCCTCCTTCCCCCAGCTTCTGCTGCTCTTCTTCTTTGACTCTTTCTTGGTTCCAGGACCCTAATTTTTTCTGTTCTCCTGTCGCTCCCTTTGGAGGTCTCCGGCGGGAGAACTGGAAGGCGGGCATAGAAACATAGAAACATGGAATTTGACGGCAGATAAGGACCACTTGGCCCACCCAGTCTGCCCATTTCCCTACCTAATGGATAAGCTGCAGATCCTAGTTAAGCAGCAGCCTACTTCTTTCTACCCCCACCCCCTAGAATTGCCTTATGGCTGTCCCATGCATGCTTGAATTCAGCCACTGTTTTTGACTCCACAACCTTCTCTGGAAGGCTGTTCCATGCATCCACAACCCTCTCTGTGAAAAAATACTTCCTTACATTACTCTCTGAGCCCCCATCTTCAAATTGTGCCTTGTTCTTGCACACCTCTTTTTGAAAGATGTTACCCTCTTGGACTTTGTTGATTCCCTTGAAGTACTTGAAAGTTTCTATCATGTCCCCCCTTTCCTCGAGGCTATACATATTAAGCTCCTTTAGTCTCTCTTCATATGTCTTCCAGTGCAGACCCTGCACCATTTTAGTTGCCCTCCTCTGGACAGCTTCCATCTTGTCTATGTCCTTGCAGAGACTGGGTCTCCGAACTGCACACAGTACTCCAGATGGGGTCTCACCAACTGTCTGTACAGAGGGATATCAACTTCCTGTTTTCTACTGGTGATGCCTCTCCCTATGCATCCCAGTATCCCCCTAGCTCTCCTTACTGCCCTCTCACATTGCTTGTCCACCTTTAAGTCATCTGATATGACTACCCCCAGGTCCCTTTCCATTTTTGTTGTTGTTAGTATCTCACCCCTCATTGTGTATTCTTCCCCTGGGTTTTTGTTTCCCAGGTGCAATACCTTGCACTTCTTAGCATTAAATCTAAGCTGCCATACGTTTGACTGTTCCTCTAACCTTGCCAAGTCCCTTCTCATCCTTTCCACCCCACTTTGTGCATCAACTCTGTTGCAGATCTTTGTGTCATCTGCAAAGAGACATACTTTTCCTTCCAGTCCCTCTGCAATGTCGCTTACAAAGACATTGAAGAGGACCGGTCCTAATACTGAACCCTGTGGCACCCCACTAGTAACCCCCCTTTCTTCAGAGTGGACTCCATTTACTGTTACTCTCTGTGTCCTATTCTCCAGCCAATTCTTTACCCAGGCTATCATCTTGGGACCCACTCCCAGGCTGGCTAACTTGTATATTAATCTTTTGTGTGGGACTGAGTCAAATGCCTTGCTAAAGTCTAGGTAGGCCAAGTCCACAGCCCCTCCCTGATCTACTACTTTGGTCACCCAGTCAAAGATTCGTCTGGCATGACCTTCCTGCTGTGAATCCATGCTGCCTTGGGTCCTGTGCCCATCTGGCCTCTAGGTACTCGACAATTCTTTCCTTCAGAAGTGATTCCATCATTTTCCCTATCACTGAGGTTAAACTAACAGGCCTGTAGTTTCCTGCTTCTGCCCTGCTCCCACTTTTGTGAAGGGGAATCACATCTGCCCTCCTCCAGTCCTCAGGTACCACCCCATCCTCCCATGATTTGTTAAAGAGGGTAGTCAGTGGTGTCACTAGTTCTACCCTTAGTTCTTTTAGAATTCTAGGATGAATCCCATCAGGCCCCATTGCTTTGTCCACCTTCAGTTTTAAGAGTTCTTTCAGAACCCTTTCTTCTGTAAATGGGCTGGTATCAACTTCTGTATCCAAAGTGTTTCTGTTGTTTGTTTTAGGTACCTCCCTTTCATTTGTAAATACTGAGCAAAAATATTTGTTTAGTATCTCTGCCTTTTCACAGTCACCCTCTGCCCACCCCCCTCCCTTTATTAAGCCTAAGTCTTCCTTCGGCTCCCTGATGTACCTAAAAGGGTTTTATCCCCCTTCTTAACTGAGTTGGCTGTCTTTTCTTCAGTTTGGGCCTTTGCTGTTCTGACTGCCTTCCCAGCTTTCTTTTGCTTTAACTGATACAATTCTCTGTCCTGCTCCTTCTGTGATTCCTTGTACTTTCTGAATGCTTTCTTTTTCTCTTGAACCTTCACTGCCGTGGGGACCATCCACTATATAGTGTCATGCTGATGTCCGTCATATGATGTCAGGTGGGCGGTCCCCATCAGACACTGCTAGCTGAAGCTTCTGTGTGGTCCTAAAGCCAGGGGGCGCAGCCCTCAAGGTTATTACCCACTGCAAAAGCCTCTCTCGAAGCAGCTGTTAGGTAAGTTCTTTCGTGACTGTACTTTTTCCCTTTGTTGAGTGCTTCAGCCCTGAGCTGGTACTAGGAACGGGTCAAAGGTTCATTTGTTTGAGAATTGTTTTTTTAATGTGCTTCACAGGGAACTTATGTTTTGTTAGCCATATAAATGTCCCCTATAATGTTTCTCACTCTGTCTCTTTGTGCATATCTTGGTACAGTATTTTTTTTTTTATTTATATTTTTCATCCTGGCTATGGCTTTGCCCCTGGATCACCCCCGACACCATAGCACACCCAAACCGCAGGACATCAACCCTGTGAGATCACCTCCTTGTGGTGGTGCCATCCCAAAGAATGATTCTGTACCATAGTATTCACGTGGTGGTCATGCCAGGGGTCAGGGTGACCACCAGTCTAGGAGGTCCTAATGCTTGGGGGGGTTCTGCTTCCCATTACGTCCCACACCCCCGAGGATGATGGCATGCAGTTGAGCCCATGGAGGCATGCATATGCAGAGACGTGCTGCCACTCCAGACTCCAGCTGCTGTCCTCCCCTCCCTCATGGCGTCCCGACTGTACTGTCACCCGTAGTCACCCAGGTAGCAGTATTGCAGCGGGTACGGCAACCTTCCCTATCCGGAGGAGGAGAGCCATCCCTTAGGTCGCTCAATCCTTCTCCCTCCAGGCCGGCCCTCTGGTGACCTTGGCCCATTCCTGAACCCGGGTTGCCGATCTTGGTACTGTATTGTGCTGTTTACCATCAAAAACATGTAGTAGCAGCATCCTAATGCATCTACAGTACGAGTCTAGCATGTACATTCAACAAGTAACCTCAGCAGAAGAGATTTTTAAAAATTGGTTGTGTCGGCCATCTTTAATGATGTCAGTCATTAATTACAAAATTAAGTGTCAAATTTGTTTTAACGGTATCTGAGAAAACTAAAAATGCACTCAGGATAAATCTAAGGATGTCAGAAATGCATTTGTGCTGAAAAACTATATACTGTAATGAAATTGTTTGCTGACTGACAAATACTGCTGCTTTAAAGAATCTTAAAAAAAATGCTGGAGACTTAGCATAGATTGTGGCTGCTTCCTCTAGCTAAACACATCAGAAATACATCATCACTATGTAAGTCACTCTCCCTGTCGTGGAAATAGGACGCCTTGGACACATAATAACAGTCTGAATTGCACTACCTAGTGTGCTAGCTTGGTGGTGCACTGCACCTGTTCCACGTCTGGTGTCCCTGAAACACTACTGGGCTGGAGTTCGATTCCAGATTGCCGCAATAAATTACTTTTGAAACATTGCCTACCAGGGCATATGTAACTGATATGTGGTGTTCTACAGTGACTTGGAGTTAGAATAGTAAATCATACCAGTATGAAGTTCTAGCACTAAGAGTGCACTGATGTAATGGCGACACATGTGGTTGGAGGAACCAGTGTTGAGCCTCAACATAAGGGGGATCATTTTACTCAGGGAGAGAGAGACACTGCGTTTCTACTGACACTGAGGCCCCTGTGTTGGGCCAGGAAGGATGTGTGATGCATACATCCCTGTCTCTTCCAAAAGGTCACTGTGAAAAGAAGGCGGAGCCACAAATCCAGCAAGGAGGGAGGGTCAAAAAAGATAATAAAAAAAGACCATCAGCAGACAGTATGCCAGCCTCTTGTACTCGGGCGCACTGGATGTAGACACTGGACAGATAGTGTGGTGGGGGGGCTTTAAACTGTGACAGTGGTGAGTAGGAGTAGGTATAGGAGGACTTACACCCATGTCCCAATCGGGGGTAATAGCGAAATGGTCAGTGCCAAGGGACCCAAAGTTGGGAGGGGAAGAGACGAACCTTTGCTACTTGATGGTGCATGTGATAAATGTGGCTAAAAAGATGGATGAGCAGTACAGGGAAATTCTTGAGGCATACCTCAATGTAATAAGACTGGTAGACACCTGGTAGAATGAGGGGAATAAGCTGGCATGTCAGGATAAAAGGGTACAGTCTCTTAGGGAGGGACAATGTGTGTCAGAAAAGTGGAGGGGTTGCTTTATATGTGAAGGAAGGGAAAGAAAAAAGTGAGAAAGGGAGTGTGGAGGGAAGGGAACCCTACAGAAAGCCTATGGCTGGAATTAGAAAACAAAAGAGACAGAAAATGAATTTTGTTGGCATATTACAGACTGACCAGTAGCACAGCAGAGTGTGTCTGGGAATCGACAAATGGAATCAAAATGGAATAATTTTCGTACCCATAGTACTTACGTGAGATTTTGACCTACCTTACTGGCTCACTGGGAGATGGAAAGTGCCCAAGGGAAAGTAGGGAGCACTTTCTTGTCAGTCGTGAAGGCTGGCTCGTTTCTTCAGCATGTCAGGCATGGGACAAGAGGAGATTCGGTTCGCAATCTGTTGCTCTGGGAATGTACAGTGCATGGGATTGTGAATTCAGTTTCATTTCAGCATTCAGTATCGGGGGCCCAACATTCATAGCCATAGAAGAATAGAATTTGTCAGCAGAAGAAGGCCCATTGGTCCATTGTGTCTGCCATTCCTCCCTAGTTAATGCTGAATGAGATAGCCCTAGAGGGAAAGTAGGAAATACTTTTAAATTGCTGTTTGAGTTGGATTTCAGTTCAGGTATTGAAAAGGACAGGCAACTCATATGAAGGCACTGTATATCCCAGGGACTCTAATTAGCCAGTGTCGGAATTATTTTGTTAAATATTTAATTAAGTATTAGCCTAACTCTGTGGCGCTGCTAACTACCATCGCTCCAGCGCTGTGTTTTCATAATACAGAGTGAGGATGTAGGGATCTTGCATGGAGGCTGTATAAACCTAACTATTCAACTTTTCAACTCACTGTATGTGTTTGGGTTGTATATAATTAAAGGTGTATCTACCATTGGTCCACCCTACAATAGAGATGGAGGTATCACATGCTCAGTCCTTGTCCCCATTCTATTCTTTATTTTCATAAAAGACCTCCCCACCATTTGCTGCTTCTTCCACATCAACAATTATATGGAAAACACAGTCCTTTTTCTGTACGGCCCTGACATCAGGTTTTGAATCCAGACTTCTGCCCAACCTGGATGCCATTCAGCAGTGGTTTTGCTTAAATCAAATAACCCTGAATTTAAAGAAAATGGTGGCCAAGACATTTGGTTCCAATCCCAAACAGGCAAATCTAACCTTCCGTTCTACTTTCTAGGCCTGTGATGGTTCACCTCTGGACCACTTCACTTATTTTAAGTGCCTTGGAGTGTATCTGGATCAGTCCCCTGACTTCTCCATCCATTTCAGTGCCATCTCGGACAGGATGGTGGAACAGTAGAGCTGTCTGCCAAAGGAGCTGGTCAGTGTTTACTGTTGAAAGTTTTGAGAGAGGATGGTATAGACACTCTGGACTTGTGTAGATCGTGGTGGGAGATGCCACTGGGGGTGGGGTGGGGTTAGTCCAAGTGGAAATGAAGGATAACTCAACTGCTTAAGACCTCACTAGTGTTAGACTAGTGAGAGCTTGGGCATTAATCGGGGAGACCACAAGTCTTTTTTTTTTTTGTCCAAGAACCTCTGTATATGTATGTATGTATGTATGTATATATATATATATATATGTGCGTATATATATATATATAATGTATGTATGAATGTACAGTGTGAATGCATGTTTGTATCATCTGCTTAAGTGATACCTCTCTCTGTATTTTCTACTGATCTTACCAAGAGGTTTCATGTACACTGTGACGAGCATTGGGGGTAGGACAGAGCACTGAGGAACTCCACAGTCTGTGGCCACTGGCCCATATATCTGGGCCTATGGCCACCAATTGATCATGATCTTAAAGGAATGCTCAAAATCATGATGGCACAGTCCCAACCATCCCTACAATTCCTCACGTCTGTCTAAAACCATGCAAGCCACTGTGCTAAACGCCAATCAAAGATTGAGTAGAATCACCATAGATGCTGCACGTCAGTCCCTAATGTACAGGAGATCATTGTACTCTACACGCTGATCAGGGCTGTCTCTGTGCTATGATGTTGGTGGACACTGGGCTGAGAGGACTCAGGAGGTTACATTGTACCAAATAATCACTGAACTGCACTTTATCTACAACCTTAACTACAAACTAGAGAGACAGGCCAATAGTTGCTAGATCATAAGGATCTCTAGATTGCTTCTGTAGGAGGGTCTAACAACAGCCTTCTTCAAAGCAGATGGACAGATCAACTGCCCCCTGCCCCCAAAACAGTACTGATGATATACCATCCATGGCCAGGGTTGGCTTTATCACCCCAGCCATTATCAACGGAGATAGAACTGGTGCAGTCCTAGTGGTGGTGTAGCACAGATGAGCAGGACAACCTTTCCAACATCCAGCTGGGCAGACTCATCCTAGATGGACAGAATCTTCCTGTTCAGTGCTCTTCTTCCTCTTTCACTCTGGACATGAGCTTTGTAAGTGATGTGATCCTGTATACCAACAACCTTGGTTTTAAAGAACAGATTTAAATGTGTGGACTTGTCCACAGAAACTTTCTCCCTCCACATTAGACAGGCAGGGTTTAAAAGCCTGTCCAGTGTGCAAAAGAGTGCACCCAGTCTCTTCTTCTCTGCCACTGAGGGCTATAATGTATTTTGCCATTTCAGCCCTCATAGCCTCTTAATAAAGAAAAAATTGTAATGAGGCAGCAGGCAAGCTTGTCGGCATCCACCCTCGATTTCCTCCACTTGTGCTCTAATTTACACCCCTGCAATTTCAATTGTCTAAGATCCTTCAAATACCACTGTGTGCTTTGTTGAGAAGTAGCAGTACATTCCCAGACAGGTGCCAGGAAATTGATCACTGTCTTGAGTGCTATACAGTACTGTAGATTTTGTTTGTTTGATTGTTTGATTTATTTATACTGGTAAGTCCATGGGCCACAGACCCGTTTTCATGGTCGACCAGTTACACATAAAGACATGCAATTATACAATAAACAAAGGGTCTCACATAGTCGATGATAAACATTAAAAATATATCAAGTAAAACATTTACATTCACTTTCTAGCAAAAGAGTCTTTAAGTGACTTCCACAGAGGCAGTAGGTCCCGTGGAAGATTCTTCTACTAGACATGAGATATCCAGCAGACTTAGAATCTTTCTTGGATCCAAGTCCCGAACAGCTCAACCCGAATTACCTCCATAATGCAAGGATGCACAGTGTGGGCCCTGGGACTTATGGTGTAACATTCCAACCATGCAGCTGGCTCAACCATGGTATATTTCTACCTTCAACCCCCCCAGTAAACACTGGCTCAGATGTGTGTCCCTTTTCAAGCTTGACCAAGACAGTCACCTGTTTGAGACACAGAACTTTAGTAATCTGGAGGTGCCTGTGGTAAAATAATCAGATTGGTCATCAGTCCTTGTATTGAAATATCCCAGTAAAAAACGTCTGGGAGATTCCAATACAATGATCGATAACCATCCCACAAACTCCTGCTGGAATTCCATCTCCCACTGTGTAGTGTGGTATAAGAGGACAATCCCACAACTCAAACCAGTCACAGAAGAAATGGCCACCCATTTGAAGTACCCTGGTGGCTCCACAGGTGACATCATGAGGTTCATCTCAGCTCTAAGTACAGTGACTTCCTGCCTCCAGTGCTCCAATCTTGGGTGGTGTATCATAGAAAAATCTGCCTGAACAAGCTCATCTAAAATAGATCCAGAGCTGGCCCCCAACTAAGTCTCTGTGATACACACCAGCTTGACCCCAGAATCAGATATACGATCGCTAATGATTCCAGTCTTGTTTACAACAGATCTGGCTTTGCATAGAATACCTGAGTTTGAGGAAACATAGAGCAATGCACCAGCTTAACCTCTCTGGAATAACTGGATTGGGGGATGGACTTAAGGTAAAGGGATCCCAGCCTCTCCCACTTCTGTCCAACTGACTATGCCTGGCACACTCCCCTTTAAAACCCCAGCAGTTCTTCTTTCTAGCAGACTCCCTTAAGGTGCCAGATGCCCTGCAGTACATGTCTGCCATGTATTCTCCTCCAGCTGAGGCATGTAACCCTGAAAAGGGCACAACTATCGACGCTGTTGGGGGAATAGCAGATGTGTTGCCTTTCCTGACACATAATAAGCCCGGAAACCAGCCTGCTATCAAAGAAAATCAATAAAAGACAAAAAAAACCTACACACCATCTAATAATTCCCCTTTCACCACACATGCATACCAAAAACATAAAGTTTAGCATAGATTATGTGCCGAGGCCACCTAGAGTCTATGAAACAAAAGTTCCCACAGTGTTGAAGATGGAACCAGGATACATCCTTCTAGAAGCCCAGAACCAAATTAGCAGCTGGGAGACAGAGAGAGGGAGCACTGGAATATGTCAGTTACTCCACATGTCACCGTGACCTAAAAACATGCTGCTCCCAGAATGACCAACAAAACAGTCCCCCTCCCCCAAAACACACACACACACACACAGTGCCTCCTGCCTCAACAGATCACATGCGGAGCTGTCGCTGTGTCTTCCCCAGTGTCCCTGCCCCAATAATTTTACTGGGTAAATGCTGCTGAAAGAAGGAAGAGATCCTCCCTTGGGAGTTCACAACCACAGAAAGCAGATTCGGGATACCACCAGACATATTCAGAGTTAAACTGTAACCCAGAACCACTTGTCACAAGCCAGTTGAAAATGCAAATTCACTAGTCCAGTAAAACTACAACCCCAACCTGGAACAAGGAGTGGAGTCTTATGAGTATTCTATCAGTCAAATTTTGGCAGAGATCTATTCATATCCATAATAGATGGGGGGGGGGGGTGCAACTAGCAATTGCTGTCTTCCAAAACAACCTAACAAAATGCCATCTATGAGGGCAGTCTAGAGAAAGACAAAAACTAGCATGTCCAGTAGTTTTTATCTCTGAGGAATGTAAAAGAAATCATTAGGAGAATTCAGTTCTGTCCATCAGACACTTACCAACTACAGACATGGGATCCACAAAGATCAGACAGGGTTAACTACACCAGGTGAAGACCTTCTTTCTGAAGTCTCCTGATCAACTCCACTGTTTGTTATTGTTTCCAAGCACCTCTCCCAATTACCAAATGGTGCCCACCTCGTAAGGTCTTCTCCTCAAGCAGTCAACTGGGCACTACAGTGTTTTGGGATATTCTAAGGCAAAAACTGGCAAGTAGCCAGAAAAACAGTTTAGGACTCAGGGTCAGTATCAGCACCCAAATCCCCTTCCCAGTTGCTCCTTGCATACCTTGGGCTCTAGGACTGCTGGTATGCTTGTAAACTCTGAATTTTACCTCACCGGAGGACAGAGGCAGCAAGTGACACCAGAGGTGCCCCAAGCAGATTAATATGGCTAGATACCTCACCTCTGCTGTTGAAAGCAAACTGGAGCCCAGTGGTAAAAGAGAGAACCACCACAGACTTACACCATTGTGGCAAAATGGAAGCATAAATTAAAATTGAAAAGACTACCACACTAAACAAAAGGGAGAGTGTGGTTATTCTACAGTGAGCTCATTCTACAATGTTGGAAATATAACAGTACAACAAAATAACATGGCACCTGGGGTGGATGATGTGCCGGCCAAAATCGTTGAAGTAAATATGGTGGGCACATAGTCTTGCAGTTCTTCTTAGGACACTAATTCTTCCAGTTGTATCCTGAACATCTGGCTGACTGGTGAAATTGTGCCCATTTACAAAAAGGGACTAAAACTCCTGCAAAATTTAGACCTGTTTCCTTTTGGTGTGTTCCGGCCAAGCTATATACTCTCTATCTATTGAGCAAAATAGATTCATGGGTTGAGGAGAACAAAATATTCTCAGAAAATCAATATGGAGTCAAACTAGTGGGGAGATCTACCATAGACGATTTACTCATTATAAATAATTTAATCTAAAATTACGTAAAAGGGAATTGAGGTACAGTAGTTTGTATTGCTGCTTTATTCACATGAAAAATGCAAATGATAATGTTGATAGAGGTATTTTGTGGAAGTTATTTGCTGATCTAGGCATGGATCCACATTTGCTTAATATAATAATAGTTTTACACACAAATACATCTGCACGTATTAGATATAGTACAGATGGGAAATTAATAAGATTTATATCGACAAAGGAGTGAAGCATGGGTGTCTTATGGCCCCTGTTTTCTTCAACATCTACACTGAACAGATTGCAAAACAAATATGGGAAATATAGGTACAGATGCTCCAAAAATCAAGAATTATTTGGTAAACATTATAATGTATGCAAATGATGCTCTTATTATTACTAGGTGTGCTCAAGGCTTACGGAAAACTTTGGACAATAGTGCTACTTAGCAGCCTCAGGTTAGATCGTAATGTACAAAAAAAACAAAAACAAAGGTTTCGATTATTAATAAACCACATTCACTTACGAATAAATGGAATGTGAGGTGAACTGTCATTGAAGTGACAGAAGAGTTTAAATATCTAGTGGTTATCATAACAGCTAATACTGGTTGGCAAAGACACATAAAATGTACAAAACAGGAAACTGGACAAATTGTCCTAGGTATAAACAAATTTTGTGAAAATGTTATTAGTAACTCATTCAAAGCCATGACAGACATTTTTTAATGCAAAAGTGGACTCAGTACAGCTGTATGGCTTGGAAGTGTGGGGAATAGACACAGCTCTTGTCTCCTTACAGAACTTGTTCTTGAGACATGCCTTGGGCTTGTCGCAAATAGTCTCAGGGGAACGCTTTCGCCTGGAGACAGAACAAAGGTCTGTGTTAGCCAAAGCACTTATATGATCTATTTATTATTGGCATAAACTGATAAATAATCGTAAAAGTATTTTGTTGCATTTGTGTTGGCAAGAATAATTATTTTACAAACAGCATGATTTAACATATTTTTCATAAATCTTACATCGAGGGGGCTCTTGTAGTAGGAAACACCGTAAGGACTAAGACTGCCCCCAATGTCAGCACGCCAACGTCCACCCTTGGTATAAAAGAGGCAGTCCCCACACCCACCTCTGTTCTTTTCCCGCTGTCAACTTGTGCGCGTCAGACCTTGCGGAACATAGCTTCCGTCGATTGCATTGCTCAGTGTTCGCTTTTCTTCTGAGTTTTTTCATTTCTCGTCTTTTATCGCCTACATGTTGTCTCCAACCTCTTCAATGGATTCCCGCAAGTCTAAATGCACCTGCGGCAAGAAGATTGCCAATAAGGACGGCCATTCCTCGTGCGTCATCTCTCAAGGCCCAGACCACGAGACAAAAGCCTGCCAGGCCTGCCAGAATCTTAATCAAGTTACCAGAAAAAAACGCAAGAGGGTCTTGGAGGCACATTTCCTCCAGATGAAATTAACTGACATCGAGAAATAGCTCCAGGCGTGGAGTACTGCTTTGGAGGCTTCTTCGGAGGCCTCCTCTTCATCGAGGAAGGAGCACAAAAAACATCAAGACCGAGAATGGTTTGCTTTGGAGCCACGACCACCTTCTGGGGCCTTGGCCTATTCGGAGACTTCCCCCTCTGGGGGGGGGGGGGTTGACTTTAACAGCCACTTCAGTCATTCTTCCTTCGGGGCTTCCTGTGGCCGTACCTCCCGCTGTTATCTCTTTGGTGGGTGGCGCCTCTGCGTGTTTGGGAGATTCCTCTTCCATCCCGTTGCCCCTGATGCTCAGGCCCTTCCAGCCCTTGGGTCCTCAGTCAGGTGGCATGGCCGGTCTTCCAGATACCAGTCCCTCTTCTGATGCCCGCCCGGCCTTGTCGACTTCACTGGACCATGGACCGGGGTCTGGCATAGGTCCTTCGAACCGATGCCCGCTATCACCCGTTCCTTCAGGGCCACAGCCTTCACCAGTGGAGTCTCCCTCTCGGGTGTCCCAGACTCCTCAGTCACCACCGGTGGTCCCAGTTTCAGGGTTCCCCCACCAGATGCCGGCAGGGCTGCCATCAACCGATCCTCCTCCCTAGGATCCAGTGCTGGATCGCCCAATGCCTGGTTCCACCAGTCCTCTTGCGGATGAGGCACCCCCAACTCGGCCACATCAGGATCCTCTCTCAGATCTCCCGACCAGGACTGGTGGCCCGGCCCTTCTAGGGCATTCGTCTGGTCAGCTGCCACTTCCGGGCGGGAGCTTAGACAGCCTTTTGGGCCCTTCTATGTGTCTCTCATTGGACCTAGCCCCAGGCTCTGTGCAGGGTTCCTCACAGATGCTGAACCCTTCTGGCGGTCTCATGGCGTTTTACTTGGGATGCTCCAATATTCCAGTCTATTTGGACTGGACACCATCCGACTACAGGGTGCTCCTTAACGCATGGTGGGAGTCAGCCCAACATCAAGCCTTGGTACGGGTGGCACCAACGTTCATGCCCTCACCATCTAGGGATTCAACTTTGCTATCTCGGGGATCTCCCCATCCTTCTGCAGGAGTCCTTTCCACCGCTGAGGCAGTCATCTGATCCGACCTGTTGCCAGCTCAGTGGTGCTCCTCGGAATCCACTTGTTCGGTGCATGTAGCCACCGACTCCTTTGAGCCTTCAGGTTCTCCTCCTTACTTTCCCCTGGAGGAGGTATGGATCAGGGACATCCCTATGTCCCCCCTGGGACCCCTCATTCTTGGAGGTCATGAAGCGGATACAGACTTCTCAAGGCTGCTGCATCAAAGAACAGAACCCCCAACGTCGCCAGTTGTCAGAACACCTGCGCCTCCCCAAGGTTTCGTCCGTGGTTTTTCCCCCTTCTGGTGGTTCCCCACAACGACATTATGTCTATGGTGTGGCAGCAGCTAGCTTTGGTTCCATCTGCTTCCAAGAAGGCGGACCACTTGTACCGTGCCCCGGATGGGAAGCCCCACTTTGTCTCTCATCCCCAAGCCGACCCCTCCATTTTATCGGAGGTGCTGGACGCTGCCTCGGGTTCCGGACATCAGACTGACGTTCCTCCAGACAGGGAGTCCAAACATCTAGATTCCCTGGGAAGGATTTATGCTTCATCTACCTTGGCCCTTTCTGCCCAGAACTATCTGACACATATGGTCATGCACCAACAGTCTCTGTTGGACCGGGGGGGATGTGCTTTGCACCTTGTGCGACCCCTCCAGCCAAGACCCAACTTGAGCAGATCTTGACTTCGTCCTCAAGCATGGAGTTCCATGTCCTCTGCGCTTCCTATGATACAGCAGACACCTCAGCTCAGAGCACAGTGGCAGTTGTGTGCCTCAGACGTCAAACCTAGCTTCACCTTTTTCAATTCTCACTGAGCATCCAGACTTCCATCTTGGATGCCTCGTTTAGGGGCCCTTCCTTGTTTGGGGAAGATGTGCAAGAATAGCTCGCCTCCTTATAAGCGTTCCCTCTGTACTTCTGCTCAGGGTCAGCAGTGCAGAGCTCAGCACTCTGCTTCTCACAGCCTTAGACGGCGATCCTCCCACCAGTGTTCCTCTGGTTCCCAGGGCTAGTGCTGAGTGCCCTCCTCCACAGCAGCACTGGCCCTTAAAACCCACAGGGTAGAGGAGGCGGCAGTGATGTTCTCCGATCCGACTGATCCCTCTTAACTTTCAGGCCCCCAACCCCTCTCAGATGCCCTCCCTAGCCGGGTGACTGGAGGGATGAACAGGGGGAGGCTGTTCTGCCTCTGCACTTTGTCAGTGTCTTCAGCACTTCTTTTTGAACCCTTCCCTGGACATCTTGGACAGATTTATTGTGGGCCTGTGGCCCATCTCCATCACCCGGTGGGAGCAATTCCCCCTTCCCTTCCTTCTTGAGTCCCTCCGGGGTTTCTACCAAGGAGATAGGATGACTGCTCCCCCTTGGGTCATTCTTGGCATCCTTTGGGGGGTCAGTCACCAGTGGGGCAGTCCACTTCCTCGCTCTGCCAATCTTCTTGTCTTCAGGACTGATCTGCCTCGGAGAGGGCCTACTCCCCTTCCCCCTTGGTGGCAGGGTTTGGGGTTCTCCTTCCTCCTCTTCAGAGATCATCTGTCTGGGTTGTCACCAGCAGTTGCTGTTGGGGACCCATTAGTTCTCCTGGCCCTGGGGGGCATCCAGTCTGGGGCAGCTGACGTCAGTCACCCCTCCATCTAACTTAGCACTTCCAGTGTGGGTGGGACCCCTTCCCCCAGGACTCTTGGTCCTGGTGAGGGCTTTAGGGCCCCTGGTGGCCGGGGCGGCGACTATCTCCCACTCTCCAGGCAGGCTCTCTCTTTTCCCCCTCCCTGGGAAATGGTCGCTCCAGACCCTTATGTTGGTGGGCAGTGAGGCCTCAATTCTTGGCAGTGAGACCCTCTCTCTCTGTCCCTTCCTCCATGAGCTCTGTGCTTTGTTTAGTGGGTATCAGCCATGGTTGCCTAATTTGGCTCTCCAAGCACCCGGTGTTCTTCTTTTCGAGTGCAGGGCTGATGTTCTCTTGCTGAGAGCAGGCTTACACCCCCAGGATGAGGGTCAGCCATCTGCCAGCCCTTTTTGTGGCTCAGTGCCTAAGGGGAATGCCTCCCCCCCCTTCCAGTTCCTACTCCAGACCAGCAGTTGCTCCACTGGGCCCCTGTTTCCTCCTTTTTAAGAAAAGAAAAAAAGAAAAGGGGAAGAAGAAGAACAGAAGAGAAAGAGAGACAGAGGAAGGGAGAGGGATGGTGTAAGATATCTCAGATCCTCTTCAGGTCTGAGATGTGAGGAGAGAGCAACGCAGTGCAGCAGGAACAAGAGGGACTTCTTGGGGGTGCCCTTTTCTTCTTTCCCCAACTTTTTAAGGCCAGACTCTGTCTGCCTCATCTGATGTCAGGGCTTTTTTGGGTCTCTTTCTCCTATATAACTGCTGTATCAGGGAGGGTTCTTGCAGTCCCTGCCCTTCAGCCTTCTTAGCCAGTCCCTCTCGCGTCCTTTCAGTGAGCCTTCTCTTGTTCCAGACTCTCCCCCTTTTACTGCCCAGTGTTGTTCTCTGGGCCCGATATCCATTTTTTCTCCTGGGTTCCCCCTGGCATTTCGCAAGGGGGACCATTTGTCAGGGAATGGCCCTTCTCCCCTCCACCACTTCAAGGTAAGAGGGGCAGTGTCTTTTCTGTTTTTACCAGCCAGGAGATACCCTCATGGACCAAGGCTACCTTTCCATTTCTCTGGGTGCGAGCCCTCTTGGCTCTCTGAGCTTTCTACCCCTATTGGGGCTTTGTTTCCCTGCAAACCCCCCCCCCCCGTTTCCCCTTGGAGGTACTTCCCTTAGCAGGGATCCCCGCTATACCTTTTAGCTCCGGGGTCTTTGACCTCAGACGCCTCCCCTTTGAGGTCAGGTCTTAGCTCCTCTTCTCCCAGCCCATTCCCAGGCTAAGAGGGTGCCTCCTTCCTGACCTGGACTATATCTGATAGGTGTCCTGCTTCTCAGGTCTTCTATCCCGATAGGGATGCCTAAAGGTTCCTCGACAGTTCAGGCACCTCTCTGATTTTCGCCTTTCATGCGGACCCATCCTTAGGTATTCTGTTATTCCTTTATCCCCTTCTGAGAGCTCATCGGGTTCCAAATTCTTTCTGTCTTGGGGAAATGGTTTCTCTCCCCTCTTCCACTTGGTTCCCTCTACTGCCTTGTTAGGGTTCATCTCAGATTCCATTTCGAGAGTCCAGTCCCATCTCTGGCAGACCCTGGGTCTTCTCCCTTGGGGTCTTCTCTTTTGACGGCCCCTGGACCCTTTTTGTCCTCTGTGATTTCACGCAAGTTTCAGAGGGATGCCCTTTAGGATTGTGGAGCTGAAGCTGGGCCAATGATTCTTCTGGATTCTCGCTGTTCTGGGCAGGTGCCTCCCCCACTTCCTCCTCCCGAGGTGTTATTTTTCCTTTGGGCACTGCTTGGTACTGAGTCCTAACAGTGTTGCCTACTGCAAGAGCCCCCTCGAAGTAAGATAGTACAGTTACATAAGAACTTACTGTAACAGTAGATCTTCGAGAGGAGCTCTTGCAGTAGGCAGAATTTTCCCTCCCTCCATCCCCCTGCTGTCTTTCTCCAGCTTGACCTTTCTGGCTTCAGGTGTCATCTCTCTCTCTCTCTCTCTCTCCTGTCATGCCTTCTCACAAGTCTCCAGCGGGAGAACTGAGGTGGGTGTGGGGGGACCGCCCCTTTTATTCAAAGGGTGGACATCAGCGTGCCGACATTGGGGGTGGTCCCCCTGTTATAGACTGCTAGTTAGAAATGTTCTGTGTGGTCCTGGTGCCTGGCAGCTTAGTCCTAATGGTGTTGCCTACTGCAAGAGCTCCTCTCGAAGATCTACTGTTACGGTAAGTTCTTACGTAACTGTACTTTCTCAAAACTTAATTTGATTCTAAGGAAACATGGTCTGAATTCTCTTCTTGATGAAACAACAGTTATGAACTCTAAAAAAATTAAAGCTCAGGTCATACAAAGGGTAATTGATACTTCTAGGAAAGCAGAATATGAAAAAATTAATAATTCCTCACTGTTTCTATAAAAGTTTAAAAAATAGTTGTTTGAAGGAAGGCTATCTGTTCTGGTGTGAAAATGCTTTACATAGGAAATCCATGGCCAGGATCAGATTTGACATTCATTTTCATTATAGAACTGCGTTTATTACATGGCAAGAATATAGGAAAAAAATATGTTATACTTGTGATAGTGTGTCTTACATTTCATCAGAACACTTGATTCTGGACTGTGTAACATTAAAGGATATAAGCATGAAATGGCTAGCAGAACATCTAGAAAGAGTGAGTAGCGTAAATGTAACTGAAAACTTTGTTTCTTATTGAACTGTAGTAATAAGGTCATTACTCATGCTGTGATCAAGTTCTGTCTGGAGGCCTGCAGCATAAATTTGGTAACTGAGAACGAGACAGTCACAGAAAACAATGCAGGTTGTAAAATGAATATAGACACAGAAGGTAATGTGGATATATATATATATATATATATATCTATAGGCAGATCTTTATCCTTGGTGACTTAATGATCAAGTACACTGATCAGTATATAACAGGGGGAATAAGGAAAATGTTACCAATTGCGGTTTCTCTGGTGCCACTATTAAGGACATTAGCGACATGTTACCTAATATAATGAAAAATGCTATAAATGTATGTCTCTTTGCAGATGACACAAAGATCTGGAACAGGGTTGATACACAAGGTGGGGTGGAAAGGATGAGAAGGGACTTGGCAAGGTTGGAGGAATGGTCAAATATATGACAGCTCAGATTCAATGCAAAGAAGTGCAAGGTGATGCACATGGGAAACAAAAACCTAGGGAAGAGTACACAATGGGGGGGGGGTGAGATAATAACAACAAAAATCGAAAGAGACCTAGGAGTAATTATATCAGATGACCTAAAGGTGGGCAAGCAATGTGAGAAGGCAGTAAGGGGGGCTGGGGGGATATTGGGATGCATAGGGAGAGGCAGCAACAGTAGAAAACAGGAAGTTGTTATCCCTCTGTATAGACACTTGGTGAAACCCCATCTGGAGTACTGCATGCAATTCTAGAGACCCCATCTCCACAAAGACAGAGTGGAGGCTGTTCAGAGGAGGACAACCAAAATGATGTAGGGTCTGCACCAGAAGACTTAAGAGGAGAGACTAAAGCAGCTTAATATGTTTACCCTTGAGGAAAGGAGGGAGAGGGGGGGATATGATAGAAACTTTCAAGTATCTCAAGGGAATTAACAAAGTACAAGAGGGTAGCATCTTTCAGAAAAAGAGATGTGCAAGAACAAGGGGCTACAATTTGAAGATAGAGAGGGGACGGCTCAGAGGTAATGTTAGAAAGTATTTTTTCACAGAGAGGGTTGTGGATGCATGGAACAGCCTTCCTGAGGAGGTTGTGGAGTCAGGAACAGTGGGAGAATTCAAGAATGCATGGGACAGACATAAGGTAATTCTAGTGGGGGGTAGGAGAAAGTAAGCTGTTGATTAACTAGAATCTGCAGCTTATCCATCAGGCAGGGGAAATGGGAAGACTAGATGGGCCAAGCGGTCCTTATCTGCCATCAAATTCTATGTTTCTAAAAACCTCAAGTAGTCATCCATGCAGGGACTAACAACAACAAAAGGCAAAACGTGGATGAGATCATGAAGAAATACAAACAAATATATAAAACTAGTACAGATACGGATGGGGATGTTATTATTTCAGAAATACTACCTGTGCCAAAAGCTGGTTACAGATGGACAAAGAAATTAAAATATATAAATAATAACCTACGGTGGTGGTGCCTATTAGAAAATATTACTTGTTTAAAGACCTGGGAGAAGTTTGAGGGTAATCATGATTTGTTTGCCTGTGATGGGCTGCATTTAAACAAGAGGGGAAGTTGCTTATTGGGGAACACTTTCTGTAATGTCATAAACTAAAATTTAAACTAACAGAATAGGGGAAAGAGGATCTTCTGTCATTTACATCAAGCACTAAAACAAACAAACCAAAAGGTCCAAGTAAAAACATATCAAAAATGTGTAACACCAATACTCATACTACAGTAAATGAAATTAAAGCTTTACTGATAAATGCGAGAAGCCTTGTTAATAAGAAAGAAGAGTTGCATCTTTTACTTCAACAAGAAAACATATAATTATGTGGGGTGACCGAAACCTGGTGGAAAGATGATGATTGGGACAAAGACATACCAGGCTTTAATTTATTTAGTGTAAATAGGGATGGTAAAAGAAGAGGGGGTGTGGCATTATTTGTAAAACACATACACACGTGAGGCTTATGAGATAAAACCACAAACTGGGGACATAGAGTTGAACAAATCTGGATTTAATACAACTAGATAAAAAAATAGTTATAGGATTATGTTATAGAGTACCTGGGTTAAAAATAGAGGACGATATTACATTTGTGGAGAAAATAGTAAATATGGAAGTAAGTGGATGATGAGTTATACTGGGGGACTTCAGTTTACCCAACATTGATTGGTCAGAGCCAGCTGGGTCTACAGAATGGGGAAAAATAGGATTATTGATTTAATAATTGGCAATAACCTTGAGCAGTATGTTAATCGGAACACAAGAAGTCAGAACATACTGGACATCATCTTAAGTAATATGGATGATGAAATATCTGCATGCGTGGAAAGAGAACCCCTTAGAATGAGCGACCACAACATGGTTGAATTTAAAATAGGGTGTGATATGGTTATCAGTAAGGCAAAAACAAAGATTAAATGCTGGAACTGGCAAACTATATTGAAATGAGAAACTACCTACAAAAATGGAATTGGAAACAAGATCTTTCAGGGCTAAATGTACAGGAAATATGGAATAATATAAAAAGCAAAATTGAATATTGCACAAACACGCATGTTCCTGAAAGAACTAAATACAATATGAATGGTAGGATCCCATCATGGCTTAATATAAAGATCCAAGGGCTCATTAGAAGAAAAAAACAAGCATATGGTATATGGTAAATACAAAAAAAATCCCACACAAATTAGATGGCTTGAGTTTAAAGAAGTATCGAGGGAATGTAAATCAGCTATAAAAAGGGCCAAAACAAATGAAGAAATTAGAATCGCAACAAAGGCTAAGAATAACAGGAAAACATTTTTTAATTATATAGGTAATCAGAGAAAAGGGATGCATAAGACTGGACCACTTCTAGTAGGTGACTTGATCATAACAGATGAGTGAGATATGGGTGACACATTTAGTAGATATTTTCTTAGTATCTTTCAATCTAAAGATGGGAATCATAGAATAGTGAACACTAGGGGTACCAGATAGTGGAATGCCAAAAAGAGGATACTTAGTCCGTCCCCCAATGAGCCCTTGTGCCAGACTCTGAGTAAAAAGGTTCAAAGTCTCCGCCGCCTTCAAAGCTCATTTACAAGGAGGTCCTGGGTAGGAGAAAGTAAACAAATTATAAAAATCATATTAATACAAGAGGATAGAAAAGGTACATGAAGAATATTTGACAGCTGGAAAAGGGGACAAGTCCTGGTAAAAGAGGACATCTAGTAACCCTAGTGAACACTAAAGAACATGAGGATACAACTACTATAATATTTGAGGAAACCAATGTTAAGAACAAATTAAACAGACTAAAAGTGGACAAGTCACTGGGACCTGATGGTATCCACCCTCAGGTGTTGAGGGAATTGGTAGGGGAGCTGGCAGGTCCAATGGTGATGAGTTATTAAACAGTGGTGAGATTCCTAAGGATTGGACCAATGCACATGTAACTCCTGTTTTTAAAAAGGGAGCAAAACTGGACTTTAAAAACTACAGACCATTTAGCCTCACATGCATAACCAGTACGATCATGGGGTAACATATCAAAGAGTAGCTAGATAAACATATGCATGAAAAGGGTCATGTTGACATTTCACAGCATGGGTTTACACCCAGAAGGTCATATCGGACACACCTGATTCAGTTTTTTGAACAGCTCCGTAGGTCTTTGGAGGAGGGGCTGCCGGTTGATGTGATTTATCGGGACTTTGCTAAGGCATTCGACCTGATGCCTCATATTGGACTAGTCAAGAGAATGGAGGAATTGAATGATGGGATATCAGAGATTAGATGGACTGCAGCATGGTTAACGAAAAGCAAACAGCGAGTTTGTATCGGGGGATTCATGTCCACATGGGGGAAGGTTACTAGTGGGGTGCCCCAGGGCTCTATCCTGGGCCCTACTTTGTTAAATTTATTCGTGTCATCCCTAAAAACATCTGATAAATTCTGGATAGGCAAATTCGCAGATGATAGCAAGATAGGGGCAATTGTTAATACTAGGCAAGACATTATGAACCTTCAAGAGGACCTAAATGGAATAGGTAGATGGGCATCAGAACATACAATGAGCTTCAGTATTGACAGATGCAATGTTGTGCATTTTGGGAAAAACAAACTTGCAGAGTATACACTAAGTGGTATTAAACTAAAATGTACAGAAAGTGAAAAAGATCTGGGAATACTGGTAACTAATGTCCTACTGTATAAACTGCATAGTATACAGGTCGTGGAAAGAGCAAATGGCATGATGAATTGTATACTGAGAAATATAAGTAGTAGAGATAGTACTGTAGTAATGCCACTGTATGGATCCTTGGTTAGGCCTCTGATGGAGTATGGTGTTCAGTTTTGGAGACCCTATCATAAGAGGGATATTGTGAGGTTGGAGAAAGTTCAGAGAAGAGCCGCCAAAAAAATAACATTGTTAAAAAATCTAACGTATGATGAAAGGATTTAGGAGATAGGGTTATACACTTTAGAGTATCGCAGGCCCAGAGGTGACCTCTGCCTTGGATATGCGACATTTAGAAATGAGGATTTATGGGAATGCATAGGTTTGGTAAGGAAAGTCTAAGATTACTAGAGCTCATAGTTACCACCTAAGAAGAGAAAGCTATAGAATGGATAAAAGAGGAGCCTGGTTTAATCAAAGGGTGGTGGTACATTGGAATGGACTGCCAGCTACTTTTTTTTTTTTTTTGCTCCTCCCCGACCGGCCACTCCTTTGGGCAGCACATGCCCCACCATCATCACCACCATGCTCCTGTCGCCATCCGCTGCCCCGTCTTGGTGGTCCCCAGGTAACCTGACGTAACCCTTTGTCTGGTGGGTCCCCATCCCCACCCCTCTGGGGGAGAAGTGCCTGTGGGCACACTGATGTATCCTGGGGGCCTGTGGGGTCAGCTTGGGGCAATCCCGGGCTGTCATGGTGACGGGGGACCCAGTGGCCATCATCTGGCCAATTGGGGTGAGATTTTTCCAGTTTTCAGTCACCGCCACCCCACCCCTACCCCCCACAGCGGGCGCACCTAGCTTCCTCTCCGCATGACACACAGGCGTTGTTTGTGCACCCACACCACATTGTGCCTCACTCTTGAGTGGTGCAGACTCGCACCCAACCCCACCAGGAGGAGAGTGTCCAGTGGATGCCCTATACCCTCCCTGCTGGCCTCTGCTCCTGACGTCCAGGGCTCAGGACACAAACCCGGGTTGCCACCGTGCCAGGTGATCCCCCATTGCCCCAGCAAAATGTATCTGGCTCCATCACTACTTTTAAGAAGAAATTGGATCTACAGTTTGTTAAAAAAACACACCCATCTTAATCTATCCATGAACAATGGTGAGTAATTTTTGGCAAAAGCTATAGACTCGTACTTTACCTATGATTTTTTAAAACTGTAATTGCATGGCACATTGGACCCTTCCTTTTTTGGGAATGTGTCAGTGTGTAATCACATTATTAACATTATACTGGCTAGCGGCATTTTGCAGTGTTGTGATGTGCATTTATGTAATGTCAGTCTGGATCATGATGCCTGTTATATTACTTATTCTTGTGCTATTTTCATATTATGTAGTTTGAGCTGCAGTTGTGATTTAATTTGTTTTTAAATTCAGTGTGCATGTTTTGATTTTACACTCTTTTTATCAATAAACTTGACCTACAAAAATGTGGTAGAACAGATGCATAAATTAAAATTGAAAAGACTACGTACACTAAACAAAGGGGAGAGCGAGGTTATTCTACAGAACTGGGAGACAGAGACAGTAGACTGGCCTGTTACAGATTTTAGTTACTGTGCAAGCATAAGATGAATGGAGGAAGTAAGAAGACGGGATAGAGGGGGTAAAAGTAGAGGAGAGGTACACTAAGTTGGAACACTGATTATCAAGTATTTGGTCAGGAAGGAGGGGCAGTGTGAAAGATTCAGGGCCGCTAGAGAGGAAAGTGAGAGATCTGCATAGAAAAAGCAGTAATGGGAGAGAGAGAGATAGAACACTAAGGGCAAAGCTGCTAAAAGACTAAACAAGAGTTGGCTAGAGTCAACAACGGCTGCTTGGGCATTAACTTGATGTGTAGTTTTTTAATTATTATTTTCTTTATTACTGTGGACTGTTACACAAAACAGGATCACTGTCCCCAAGGCTTTATCTGCTCCGACAGCTTGTTTACAACTAACATCATAAAATCCTCAGTTTATGACATCATAATTATCACCACAGAAGAAGACTGCACTATCATAAACATAATTGTGATGTCAGGTGTAGATAAGCAGCCAGAGCAAATATAGTTTCCATGCAAACATCCTTCGAATTAAAGACAGAACTGCAAATTAGTTTGGGGTAGGAACAAAAATGGTCAGATGAATCATCAGCTGGCTGAATAGAAGGCAGCAGAGGGTGGTAGTGGGGGGACTCTCATCACTGTTGGGGGTGACGAGCGGGGTGCCACAGGGATCGGTACCGGGGCCAGTGCTGTTTTGGGGTATTCATAGCTGATATCTCACACGGAGTAGGATCAGTTTGTTTGCAGACGATACAAATATGGGAGCTGTGGTACATGACATCGAAGGGTGGAAGGGGCTGCAAGAGGACCTGGCCAAACTACAGGAGTGGTCGGAAACATGGCAGTTGGGGTTCAAAAAGTGCAAGGTACTGCACTTCGGAGCTAGGAACCAGGGGAAGGGCTATCAGCTGGGAGGGATACAGCTGGAAAGCACTGAGGAGGAAAAGGATCTGTGGGTGCTTATAATGGGCAGCACGAATATCTCAGCTCAGTGCAGGAAGGCAGCAGCAAAAGCCAACAGGATGCTGGGGTGTATAGCGAAGGGAATCTCCTCCAGAAATAGGGAGATGATCCTTCCCCTGTACAGGCCTCTGGTCAGGCCACATCTGGAGTACTGCATGCTGTACTGGTGCCCATTCCAGAAGAAGGACATGAAATTGTTGGAAGGGGACAACGTAGGGCAACAAAGATGATCCAGGGATTGGGGGGGAAAATCCTATAGAGAGAGGTTGGGTGAGCTGAACATGTACTCCCTGGAGGAGAGGAGGGATAGGGGTATATGATTGAAACCTTTAAATACCTTATGGGGATAAACAAGACTAATGCAGAAGGGATTTTCCAGATTAGAAGAGGGAGGGACACGAGAGGGCATCAGCTGAGATTGGAGGGGGAAAGATTCAGGAGGGAAATCAGGAGACATTTTTTCACAGAACAGGTGGTGGACAGGTGGAATAGTCTGCCTGAGGAGGTGGTATCCTGTAGAACGGTGGGCAGCTTTAAGAGGGTTTGGGACAGGGTGGGGGAAGTAATGATGAAGTGGGATGGGGAGGGTGGGGCAGCTGCAAGTTAACGGGCTAGCTGCACAATCGAGGAGACTCGAGAGACCACAAGGCCTGTTTCTGCTGCCGTTTTCGTATGTTCGTAAATTACAGGAACAAATATGAAATATAGACTTGTGTGTCTAAATATAAATTATTTTTTCAAAGTTTTTACAATGGACTGAATCCTCTTCAAGTGGTATATAAAAGAGGCAAAGTCCATTTTTAATCCTGTTTTTCCTTTTTAGCCCAAAAAGGGTGGCCCTACAACACTGTGTGGTACCCGGCTCTGCCAGGCCGGGTCATCCCAAAGTCAATGAGTGTGGCACTATCAGGAGCTAGACAAAGAGGAAAAGGACATGATTTACTGAGTACCTTGAACTCTTGCAGTTGTGATGTTGATGCTGGACGCAGGATCTGGATCAGGCTTCAGACTGAGTCCTTGATAGAAACCTGTGTTGCTTATGCAGGGGTTGGCTCAGGGGAAAAGGTATGATACTGATTAGAGTCAGCTTAGCAGGGGGCAGCTTGACTGAGGGACTAAGTTCCTGACTGGTCACCAGTAGTTGACCTGACTTCCATCATCTTTACCGGTGGCTGCATGACTGACTAAAGGCTGACAGGGCCTGGTGGTCCTGCACCAGCATTAGCAGAAGCTGACAAGGTTGCATTTGAGTCACTAGGGACCAGTAAGGCCACAGTGCTGTTAAGAGGAGTCAGCCAACCTGGGCGTCCGAAGTCATGCTGGTCAAAGCAGTAATCACTGTGGTCAACCTGACCAGCATGGAGTAGTCTGGCTGCCTTGGTAGAATCTACTGGGAAGGCTGTACATTCACCGGCAGTTCAGTATCTGGGGAGGTTGACCAGTGCTGAGGTGGCTACTGGTGAAGAGATAGAGAGTGGCCCCTCAGGCAGCTCCAACTCCTCAAGTGCTTCTGAGACTTCTTCGAGTGGCAGGGAGGCAGTTCTTCATTGTAGGAGAACATATACTTCTATCTTGGTCAGACGATCGAAGACCGAGACAGGTTTCCCACAAAGGAAACTACATGAATAAAACAACATTTAATTTGTGATATTGCTAGTCAGTCTGTGCCAAATGCTATGCATTTTCACAGCTGTTTAGCACTTTCATGGATAAAACTGCTAATCAAATTTTTCGACTTATTTAATACCATGAGGTAGTTAGCAACCTTGCTCCCAAGTGCAAGTCTAATCTTCCCCACTGTGGAGCGTGACACCCTCTAGGAAATTCCCCAAAAGCTGCCCATTATTGCATTCTGCTTACTGTGCCATTTTAGCATAACCAGAATACATGTTTTTAAATCCCACCCCAGACCAGTGGCAGGGCATTCTTATGTCACCAAGCAAGACTGCTTTCTCTGGTTTACATTTGAAATAAGCATTTAACATTTTTCTTTATATTATATGCATTCTTATATTATCTATTTTCTAGTCATTGAACTTTTGTAATGTTTCATTTGTAAAAGTCAATTGAAGTGTAGTTCTTAATGTTATATTTTATCATTTTATTATGCATTTTACCTCTTTGTACTTATTGTGAGGTGCCCAGAGCCTCCAGTATTGGGTGCCATATAAATAACATTGCCTTGCCTAATTCTGACTGCTAGCTATTTTTCCACCACCTGCCCAGCACCCAACTTTAGTTCCATTATATTTCACTGTGAGACAATCGCATTCTCTGTGGTGTCCAGGTTCCCATCCCTGCTGTTTACTGGCAGGATGTGTTGGTGTCAGTTGGTGCCCAGAGAGACTAGTTACAAAAGAAACACTGAATTTATTTATTTAGTTTTTATTGACTGGGTAGGGTGCACTAGCAATGGCAATGACTATTTTCAGGCACGGCCCAGGAGATTACAGAAACAATACATAAAGAGAAACAAGAGTAGCAGTGTAGACAATAAAACAATCCATACTTGTACAAAAGGAATACAGTGCAGTGTAGACAATAAAATAATCCATACTTGTACAAAAGGAATGCAGTGCAGTGTAGACAATAAAACAATCAATACTTGTACAATTGGAATACAGTGTAGGCAGGGGAAAAAACAACAGGTAATAATTAAGTGTAGTAGCAATGTCTGAAGAAAAATACAAAAGCAATACAATAAACGGCACAGAGGCAACATAGAAGGACAAATGTAGTAGGGTAATACAATAATGACTAAGATACTATAGTAGCAAATGTCTGACGAAAATACAAAAGGCAATAAAATAGGCAGGGCAGAGAGGCAACATAGACGGACTAATCTAGTAGGGTAATAAAATAATGACTAAAATACTATAAAGGTCAAAGCATGGAGGATATTGGAGGATAGAGGAATAAGTAGGAGAGAGGGAAGGATGGGAAAGGGATGGGTTAGATGGCTTAGGAAGTCTTCTACCCAGACATGATGTATGCTGGCCAGTCCAGTATCCCTGCAGGTGGGCACTGGCCATGTAGTTTTGCTCATCTCTACTTCTGTAATTATTTATTTATTTAGTTAAACATCAGTTTAGAAACCTTTGCGCCAGAGGCTCATTTACAAAGGTACCTCGTCACAAAGAGGACATCAGAACAGTAGTACAAGGGACACAGTACTTACAAACAAAAAAGTTACAGCTCAATTACAATTTTGTTACAATAGAATACAATCTCCAACGAAGCAAAAGATAACAAAAGGTGCAAAACTTATGGTCGGGGGAGAGCTGGTGGGAGTAGAAGGGAGGGAGATAGGGGAGGAGGAATTAGTAGGGAAGGGGGGGGGGAGCCGCTCAGTGAGCATTGTCAGAGTATATGTATATATATTTTTTTTTTTACACTAGGCTAGCGGCAGTTGCATTTGCGAGAGCTAAGCAGGAAGTTTCTGAGCCTGGGCTTAAAGCAAGCTAAGGTTAGTGAGTTTGAGACACTGGCAGGGAGGGAGTTATACCAGTGGGGCGCACGGAAGGGGAATGCCCTCTGACCTTGAGAGGTCCTGGCTCTCAGAATAACTAGGGTAGCTCTTGGCAGGCTGCGGCGTGATCAGGGTCAGTGCAGGAGTACAGGCAGATGGGTTGGATAGGCCTATGGGATAGGGTACGCCCAGGCTTTAAAGGTGAGCTGGCATGTCTGATACATGAGTCGCTCTTCCAGGTTGAGTAGGGTAGCTAGGGTGTACAGCTCACATGTGTGAGTGAGTCTGGGAGCACCAGTGATAAGTCTGCAGGCCTTATTAACTGTGAGGCGAACCTTGTTGAGGGCAGTCTGATCTGCTGAGCCATAGACCGAAGGCCATAGTCAATGAGAGACATGACAGAGGAGGTGACAGCCAGGCGGAGGGCATCAGGAGGGAGGCATTTCTTGTGCGGTAAAGAATGCCTAGCCGTGAGTTGGCAACAGAATTTAGGGCAGATATATGTCCATGGAATGAAAGTGCAGGGTCAAAGGTTATACCAAGATATTTATAGGACTGCACCTGGTCACTGACGAGATTGGGTGTGGTGTGGAGTGGACAGCTAAGGGAAACTTGCTGTACTTATTTTGGGGGTGGGAGAAGAGCATCGTTTTTGTTTTCTTAAGGTTGATAACAAGTCGGTGCTCAGTGAACCAGGTAACTGCAGAGTCAAAGACTAGTTGGAGGGAGTTCTGTAGCAGCATGGGGTCATTGTGGGAGGCACCGAGAACAGCATCATCAGCATAGAGAAGCATCTTACCGTGCATAACTGCTGGGTAGGGAGTTAAGAAAGAGTGAGAATAGTAGGGGTCCAAGAATTGAGCCCTCCAGCACCCCAGAGCGAATGGGGCATGTTTCAGAGAGAGAGTACTGTTGACTTTCACAAATTGGGAGCGGTAGGGAGAGATGGCTGGTGCACCAGGAAACAGGTCCTGAGGCAAAGCCTATTAGGTCGGGTGGAGAGCAAAGAGGATGCAAGCGGTATCGAATGCTTTAGAACAGGTCAATGAATATAGCACCAGCCAGGGCACCAGAGTCCAAGGAGGCATGGAGAGGTTGGAAAATTCCAGGAGTGCCGTATTGGTACTATGACCTGCTCTGAACCCGTGTTGTTCAGGGCGAGAGAACATTTACTTACAGAGGTAGTCAGAGACTTGGGATGCTACAATTTTCTAACGTTTAGAGAGGGGGAGAGGATTGAGATGGGTCGGTAGTTACCCAGAAGAGTCCTGTCACCACCTTTATGGACAGGGGTAACTGTGGCAATCTTCCAGGCAGAGGGGAATTGTCCGAGACAGAGTGATTTGTTGAAAATGCACGTAATAGGTGAGAGGACCTGATCCAGGACCTGACGTAAAAGGCAGGGATCAAGTGAGTCATTACTGATGGTGTTACCTTTTAGGGCTTTTAGCAAGTAAGGCCTAGCTTCTTGCATGGTGACACGACGCAGGTGGAAAGAGGGGCGGGCAATGGGTGGTGGTACAGATGGAGGAGGTGGACTGAAAAAGTTACCAGGAAGTACTGAGCTAAGGTCGGTAAAGGAGTTATTGAGGTGGTGGCAATGAGGGCAGGGTCAGAGGAGACGGTACCATTGATGTGTGAAGAAGGAGAGGGGACTGGGAGTGACCATTCAGTTGCTTGATGTTGTCCCAGAAGCACCTGGGGTTCCCCAGGAGGAGGTAGAGAGGCTTGGTAGTATTCCGCCTTTGCTTTGGATGGCCCAGGTGCACTGGTTGCAGGCGGCAGCATGGGACTGCCTGTCAGCTGAGCGGCCAGTAGCAACAGCAAGGTGCCAAAGATTGTCGCTTGTTAAGTTGCCACAGTAGGGCAGGGTGGATCCAAGGCATGTTTCACTTTGGACCTCCAGAGTTATGGGAGCAAAGATATCACAGGCAAAGTTGAAAGTGCTTACAAAGAGGCCAGGGCCAAGTCAATGTTGGTTGCCCTCGTCAGAGGACCAATCAGTGTGGGCAAGGAAGCTTAAGGCCTATGAGTCCCCAGGCCTAAGCCGCCGAGAGGTGGTTTGACCGGGATGAGGGCCGAGGGTTTCCCAGTTGAAAAGCACAGGGGAGTGGTCACTGAGGCAGTCAGGGAGGATTTGGATGTTGTGGATGCAGATTGGCCTGTTGGTGAGGACCACATCCAGGAGGGTGCTTGTCCCCCCCCTAGGGTTTTTTCTAGTAGTCTGTGTGACCAGTTGAGTTAGGTCAATTGAATCGAAAGCCTCACGGTGGGAGGAGGACGAGGGGCAGAGCCAGTTTATATTCAAGTCGCCCACCAAGATTTGGTCCAACGAGTTGGGTAGGGAGGTGAGGTAGTCAATTAGTGGGCCCAGGGCCTGGGATTGGTTCTTGGGGGGTATGTAGGCTACGGTTAGGAATAATGGGCCTCTAGCTGGGTCAGGGGACAGCTTTAGAGTAAGTGCCTGGGCCTTATGGTCGAGGTCAGGCGGGGGGAGTGGTAGCCCCATGAGAGAATCCTTCAAATAGAAGACACAACCCCCACCTCTCCTGCCGACACGGTCCAACCGGTGGAGAGTGTAGCCGGGGAGAGAGACATGAGAGTTAGGAGTGGAGGGAGACAGCCAGGTTTCAACCAGGGCAACAACATCAGGTTTATGAAGCGTCACCCAGCAGTGTAGAGAGTCCAGTTTTTTCAGGAGGCTACAGATGTTCACAGAAGCAATGCGCAGCCCAGGAGATTTCAGGGGGAGGACCAGTGCTGCCAGGCCCGGGATTGGGGTGGACATTGCCTGACAGGAGTAGGAGGAGGAGGGCTGATCTGGGGAGTGCACAATGGCAGGATAGCTTTTGACGATTGGAGCGGGGGTGATGAGGGGGTGATCACCAAGTGAAAACAGCTACTAGAGAGCAGTAAAATGTGACAAGTGAGGTATTGGGAGCAAATTGTTCAAACTTAATCAGGCTCCCTCTAGTGGCAAAACAATATAAGGAGCTAATGGAGAAGTTGGGTGTAAAAAAAAAAAGATCAAGCACAGGCAAAAGATTAACTTGCTGGGGGCGGGCTGGTAGTGGGTGTGGGGAGAAGAGCAAATGGGCTGTGGGCTATCAGGTACTATTGTGATTCAAAAAAGAAGGTCATTACTAGCAGGGCAAACTGAAATTCTGCACACAGGAAAAGCACTTAGAAGTTAAACAGTCCCCAAATGAGTTTTTCACAGGGGGTAATTCAGTTACAACTGGAAATGCACTTTACAAATTAACAAACAGTCCCCAGTGAGATTTGCACAGGGGGGGATTTCAGATAGAACACAGGTCCTGGGCTTGCAGTGACTCTAAGCTTTTAAATACAGTTACAGGCAAATGCAAATAGTTTTAGCTGGTTCGTTTTAAAAGTTTCAAAATCAGGCACAAAAGTAACAGTTCTGCTCCGTTTGAGCTTGGGCAGCAACTCGAGGTGCTACTCTGCCCGGGATTCATGCCCTGAGCAGGGGCGCTTGTGGCCGTTTCAGAAAAGGCGCCAGATGGCCAACGATGGTGGCAGCAGCCTGGATCAAGGTAGAAATTACCTGGTGTGTCTTGGGTTCGGGGCTTCTGCGGGCAGGGAGGGCTTCAGAGCAGGCCCTCGCGACCTCCGGTCTCCTCAGGGAAGGGGGGTGGTCTCTGGTGTGTCTCGGGTTCGGGGCTTCTGCGGGCAGGGAGGGCTTCAGAGCAGGCCCTCATGACCTCCGGTCTCCTCAGGGAGGGGTGGTCTCTGGTGTGTCTCGGGTTCGGGGCTTCTGCGGGCAGGGAGGGCTTCAGAGCAGGCCCTCGCGACCTTCGGTCTCCTCAGGGGAGGGGGGTGGTCTCTGGTGTGTCTCGGGTTCGGGCTTCTGCGGGCAGGGAGGGCTTCAGGGCAGGCCCTCGCGACCTCCGGTCTCCTCAGGGGAGGGGGATGGTCTCTGGTGTGTCTCGGGTTCGGGGCTTCTGCAGGCAGGGAGGGCTTCAGAGCAGGCCCTTGCGACCTCCGGTCTCCTCGGGGGAGGGGGGTGGTCTCTAATTAAACCAAATGTTTGCTTTTGCTGTCCTCCACAAGGACGCCTCTGAGAAAGATATTTAGCTTAGGGTTCCCTTCCCGGTCACCAATTTTCAAATTAAAAAAAATAAATAACTTTCTTCTTCCCTACCAAATGAAGTTTGACATATGGTGCTTAGTCAGCAGCTTCTTCGTTCAGACTACACAGCCGCACAAGCCAGTTGGTTACAGGAAACTCTTGCTCCTTTAGTCATGCTTAAATATGTATTATCATTTTTTTTTATTTGATGAGGTACCTTTATATTGTCAGTTTCCCCAAATGTGATGGTTTCTTATCTACCGGTGAATAATAGTGGGTACCCAGTACAGCTCAGGGAAGACAGCAGGGGTGGGCACAAAACTGATCCTTTACCCCGGAGACCTAGCAAAAGGGTATGTGTGTGTGCTAGGCAGCAGAATCTCTAATACAGTGGTACTGTATGTAAACATACTGTGCATTTTGCACTTTCTAAGCTACCTTTTTACCTCACATAAAACATAAACATACTGTACGTGAATATTGGCACATGTTGCAATCTTTTGGTTTTTTTATTATGTTTTTACTCCCACAGCTCGGCCTGCATATCGTCTGGCCATTTCCTCCACATTCCGTGTGACCACCGTCGGCTCACTCGCTTTGGCTAGCACACACAGTAACTGTGTCGGGGGCCCCCCCGTGCCGTTACTGCCAGGCCCAGATCTAATACCAGAGCGTGATTCCTTTGAGTCCGAGGGTGTGTGGAGGCACGGTCATCAAGCCACCATTTTCCTCCATTTTTCCCCCTTCGGGAGTATGGATGTGCAATAACGTCAAGACACTATGTGCGGCCGTCTGCTGCACTCCCCACCGATGCACTGCATCTGTAGTGCCCCCGATTACTATTGGGGGCCGCTGTAGAGCGGTGCAAGCCCTGAAACCACCCCAGGAAGAGGAGAGCAGTCACTAAACCCTTGATTCTCAAACCTCCCTGGCTGACCCCCGATGACCCGGGCTTGTTCCTGAACCCCGGTCGCTGGTGTAGCACGAGGTGTGGCATCCAGCGCCTCAACCCTCAGCGCCACCGGGCAAGCTATGTTGCAATTTTGATGCAACCCCCCCCATATTCTTTTTCTCTGTGGCCTGATGTAAAGGCCTGCCTGGTGCCCTTTCTACTGTGATCAAATACTCAGAGAAGGTCAGCCATGGTACAAATAATTCTCGTCATTTTAACCACGATTCATCAGCCATCACCTCTACCTGTCCTCACATGCAAATACTTGCTAATGTCTATGAATAAATCAAGCTGGCACTTACTGGATTTGTTTTATTAGTTATTACGACAGATTAACCTGTCAACACCAGGCAGTAGTGACAAAACACAAGAGCAGCACGTTACAGTCTCCTAATAAGGGGAATGAGGGCAGGAAGGGATAGGGGTGAAAGTATGTCATGGCATGGACCTGACTACAGGTGGGCAACCACAGCAGGAGCTTTCAAGCCACATTTAATGCTGCTTTTAATCCAACTGCCTTTTAATCTGCCAAGGAGAGAGAGAACAGCAAAGAAAGTAGGTTTTCCTTGTTACAAAGGGATTGCTAGGATGTACGCGGAGCTCTACCTAAGATGCTTCTGGCCTCTCGCCTCACCTGTTAGGTCTCCACAAAAATATTAGTTCGGATACAGGTAGACACTCTGCCATTATTCAAATCACAAGGTTGGGTAACTGCTGTCTTCTAATATGTGCACCAGGAACATGATCTCATTACGCTGATCATGGCTTTGATGTTTCAGGGCCAGGCAGCGGCACTGGGAACATGGTCTTATTACATCGATCACAGTTTTGATGTTTTTGTGCCCGAGAATACCACTGAAAGCAGCTTTGGTGCTTAGTGGATGTTTTCCCATTTATTGTGACGACATTAATGTCCTCAGACATTT
The DNA here is from genome assembly GCA_016271365.2 of Neoceratodus forsteri. Lineage (NCBI taxonomy): Eukaryota > Metazoa > Chordata > Ceratodontiformes > Ceratodontidae > Neoceratodus > Neoceratodus forsteri. Next base: position 1,524,837,230 of record CM057452.1, read on the forward strand.
GGTTTGTTTAACTAGCTAGTGCAGTGACGGTGGCACTGGGCAGCCATGGCGAACATACTGTTGATATCTCAAGGGGTAGTGGTGGGGACTAGGTGCTGACAGCGTGACGGAGGCAGCCTGGGGGTGGCCATCTAGGAAACAATGAGAATGGAGTGCTAGATAAATGTTACTGTCATGTTTGCACTTTGGCAGGAGGCCTTAAAGTAGTCCTCACACAGTAACTGTGGTAATAATGTGGTAAAATGCCTCTTCCAGTCCCCTGTATAATAAGTCTAAGTCTGTCCTCACTACATCGGGCAACTTTAAAAAGGGAATCCATACCAGCATGATCATTTTGAAGATGATCTCATGACAGACCTTATGTGGAAGACAGGATTTGTTGTGGTACAAGCTTAGGTTGGAGTTTTTATGGATATTGTCAGCGTAGATGGAGAAGCTTTGGTTGTCTGGAAGACAGAATTTGTTGTAATACAAAACACCAAGCTTAGGTTGGAGTTTCTTATGGATTGTATCAGTGTGAGTGGAGAAGCTGTGGTTTTGATCCAGCTGCATCCATAGGTACTTAAAGTGGGGTATAAAGTTTAGTGGCTCATTATCCAGCATCACTAAGATTGGGTTGTTGGAGCCTCGATAGACTGTGTCTAGTGAAATTATGGAAACAGTCTTTTTGGCATTTAGTGAGAGCTAGTTTGAGCTCTCGCTAAATGCCAGGAAAAATCTGACTGTTTATAAACAAATGCGTAAACAATACATTTTAGTTATTAAACAGATTTCAAACAGGGTTAAAGTTACAATTTTATTAAACAAATTGTAAATAACTGGTTTTATGTTCCTTTTACATTCAATTTATGTTTGTTTACTTTGTCAGCGGTTTCCTTATTAAAGGAAACTATCTTATAGCCAGCTGTTGGAAAATCAATATTTAGACAGTTGGCGCTTTCAAAAATACTGGTTCTCCTCTGTACCTTTCATTGCAGACAGAAGCTTCCCCCTCAGCTGTGAGGTTTGAAACAGAGTTCGCTTCTTTTGGAAATCGTGCCACTAGTAGCTGTTGTATGTCTTCTGTTCTCATGTCTGACCTGACAATTTAATCAGCTCCAGTGCGGGTTACCTCATCTTTAATTATTATTAGAAAATGGGCAGGTTCAGTTCTGTATTCTGACTGGCTGTTGCCATTCGATTGGCATATGTTTATGTGCCAGTAGCCCCCTGTATCCACCAGTACCCCACACCCTGCCAGTTCTTACTGTTTAGTTATCAGTTTTTCTATTTGTAGAATGATTGCTATATGTTCATTGGTTAGAATACTTGTTAGGTAAGTTACCTCCCGAGAGTCTCTGGAAATAACAAGAGAAAGAAAACTCTGGGACTAACTGTGCTGTAGGAAATCTCAGGAAAATATCCAAAAGGATCGCCAGAGATTTTGGAAAATAACTTTCGGAATCAACTGGCAAAACCATATTATGGGTATCTATGTGAATATTTCTATCCAGAGATATAGAGCTGGAATTTGATTAAAGTCCCCAATTAGCCTCTGGGCTACCAAAACCCAAAGGACATTGGATAAGTTAAAGTATTTTCTGTTGAGAATTTTCAAATCCAGCGCAATCAGCAGGGCCATTTAGGTGATCCTTGGACCAACTGAGGTTAGAAGTTGTTTTTCCACTATTATTGTCCCCCAAACAAGTAAAGAGGTTGTAACGACAGAGTTGCATTCTTCTGCAGTACACCTTAAGGTAGTTAGAGGAATCCCAGATCATGCCTGAAAATAGGCAACTGATTTGTGTAGCACACTTACCTGGTAAATAAAAACTAACTAAATAACTAACTGAATCAAATGACCATCTAAGACCACGGTGTTGTTGCTGCATGATTATCTAATTTGCTGCCGCATTTCAAGGCAATGGGAACTTTTTTGTATGATCACCACTGCATGGGTTGATTCCTGATTAGATATATTAAGGGTTGAGGGGTTATTCAGAAGCTTGTGAAATTGCTTTCACTTTTCTGGGATTTGCTCCTTATCAAATGTTTTTTTTTCACTTATTTCTCACCAACTCTTGCGATACTCCCTATCCTTACCCTTCCAGGTCCTTATCTTAGTTTGTGAAGCCCTCTGTGGTGGGCCTTACTGCTATTATGATCTTAATAAATGCTGTCAGGTGAGCTGGGATGCCCTCCCCCTGAATGAGGAGATTGGAGGCAGTTCGGTGTTACTAAAGGAGAACATCATCATTCATTCATACCTCCTGCACTGAAGATGAGCAGAAGCTCCTCTGCCATGGGATTGTGAACTGAGTCACCCAACTCTGATTTATCAAAATGTTTTGGTGCTATGGAGGAAGGAGGGAAGCTGGGGCAAGTGTGTGTGTTGGAGGTTCTTTATTGAACTGGAGGGGTTGTGGCTTGTGCCAGGGTCAGGGGAGGTGGGGAGGCACCTGATTTAGTGTGGGTGGGGGGTACTTTTTTATTACAAGGGTACAGCATAGGTAAGTATTATAATAGGAAGTATAAGCTCTCAGGAGGCTTGGGGGAGAAGCGAGTTGGGGTTTAGAGGGTAGTTTGGGCAGGGGGTTTAACTTACAAGGCAGGGGGTGTACTCGGCAGTTGTGTTTTACAAGTTTTTAGTTTTTACAGCTGAATATGGGATTTTGGATTAGAATGGTCCAACACCTGGATATCAGATCGGAAATCAAGGTAGCCAAGCAACCCTGATACAAACATGTATACTGTACATACATATTTACATACATATTTGCATACATATTTAGGGGAGAAAGAGGCCCATTGGTCCATCAGGCTCATCCCTCCCACCAGCTCAGTGGAAATATGTTGTCACCCCTTTTTCTTTAAAGTGCTTGTTGAGTCTGAGCTTGAATGTCATTACAGTATCACCTGATATCGCATGCTCTGGCAATCTGTTCCAAGAGTTCACCATTCTGCTTTTTCTAGAGGGGGAGCAACATTCAGGGGCATGGACCAAAATATGGGGACTAAGATTTACTGTGGGGGAACATACAAGGTGCTACACCTAAGGACAAGTAATCAGGGTCACACATACACCTAATGCAGTGAAACAGTGGACAGCACAGCCAAGGAAAGGGATTTAGAGGGATTGTGGACAGTAAGCTGATGCCAGTCCAAAAGTGTGTGGCTGCAGTCGAGAAAGCAAATGTGGCATTTGGATACAGTAGGGAGGGTGTAACAAACAGGCCAGGCAAATTTATTTATCCGTCGCCCAATCCCTGAGGCTCTGGGCGCTTTACATTAAAAGTAGGGACAGTACAAAAACAACACACAGTTCCACTTTGTGAGCAGGATGTGCCGGGGCAACCAAATCCCATCGGCCAGCCCAAAGTTACTCGGCCTGCTAGCTGCATTACTGCTTCTGGCAGGTGACATACAATCTAACCCTGGCCCTAACACCACCAACTTCTCAATAACGTCCCCTCATGACCCTCACTGGGTGTCCACAAAGGGCTAAAGATAGCGCATATGAATGTATGCAGCCTCAGATCAAAAATGCAAGAGGTACAAGCCTGGCTTGATCTCTACAAGCTGGATATCCTTGCCGTCTCAGAGACATGGCTTAAGGCCCACATCCCCGATCACAAGATACTGGCCCAAGGATATAGTATCTACCATAAGGACAGGTTGACCAAAAGAGGGGGTGGTGTACTCATCTACACCAATGAAGCCCTAACCATATCACAACTCACCTTGCAGGAAAGCACCTGCCCTAATGGTGAATCTATATTCATCCGAGTCACACTAGGGCACTCAAAGCAACTCACTATTGGCTGCATCTACAACCCACCCAAGTCGGCTCTTCAATCCCTAGAAGTCATAACAAAAATCACGGCCTAAGATGTTTCTACAGAACTCCTTATTCTGGGTGACTTCAACCTGAACTGGGCTCAGGACCCAAACAATGCCTTAATGGCACTGACCAAAGAGGCAGACCTGGTACAGGTCATCTCAGAACTGACCAGACTTAACTACAAATCAGGGAACCACACCACCCTCGACTGGGCTGTGGTGTCCAATCCTGCCAACATCCAGAAAGCCGGCATAATGGCGGACTCCTTAAGTGACCACTCCCCCATATTCTGCATCTGGAAGAACAGAGCAGCCAAGATCCAACCCAGAATACTCACTGCTGGTGACTATACAGACTTCTCAGCAGTGCAGTTTAATGACTACCTACACAGTCTGGACTGGAGCCCAATCATGCTCCTCCCCACCTGGCTGAGGCCCTGGAGCATTTCCACAGCGCAGTATGTACAGCAGCTAACCTCTTCGCCCCTTGAAAAAACGCAGAACAAAAGGTAGCTGCTACAAGTGGATCTCTCCATCCTTAAAAACCCTTATGGTCAGTCGAGACAAAGCCTGGAAGAAGTTCAGGCTCTTCTGCCTTCCTGCAGACCTCGTGTCATACAAAGCCTTAAGAAACAAATGCAAGAGAGCCATCAAACTTGCGAAAAGGGAGTATGTTACTCACCTACAAAAAAACAACTTGGGCAACCCTAAACAATTCTGGTATCACATCCACAACCTGATCAGGGGTAACATTAAGTCTTGAGGTCAATGGTCAGCGAGTGAGCGACTCCCTTGAAATTGCTACTGCCCTCAGCAATCACTTCACAAACCTCAAGGCCTACAAGGTTGGCCTGTCCTCATAGACCTTGGCTCCCAATGTAGTCAAGCCTACTCGCCTAGACCGTCCCTCCTTCTGTCTAAGACTGGTAAAGAGAAAAGAGGTCCAAACCCTCCTAAGGGCACTGAAAGACAAAGGCTCAGGAGGACCTGATGGGATGAACCCTCGGCTACTTAAGCATGGAGCCCCATCCCTCTCCAGACCCCTGACCTGGCTCATAAACAGATCCCAACTTGAAGGGACTGTTCTGGACCAGTGGAAACAGGCCAACGTGGTCCCAATCCACAAGGGTGGCTCCAGGGAAAACATAAGCAATTACAGGCCTATTTCCCTGCTGTGTATACTTGCAAAGCTACAAGAAAGGTTAGTCTGTGGCCAACTCCACGACTACCTGGAGTCTCATCAGCTACTAGCCCTTTCACGGCATGGTTTTAGAACAAACCATGGGACTGACACATCCCTAATCCATTTCTCGAATGACGTGCTCAGAGCAATGGATAATGGGACAACCACTGATACCGTCTTTATAGACCTGTCCAAGGCATTCGACCTTGTTGATGACAAACTCCTGCTACAAAAACTGGATAAAATTGGCCTAGACCCCTCACCCTCAAGTGGTTTGGGAGTTATCTATCGGGCCGAACCCAGAGGGTCATCTGGAAGGGTGTCACATCGGGTCCTCTACCCCTAACAGAGGGAGTACCGCAGGGCTTGATTCTCGGCCCACTCCTTTTCTCCATATTTAGTAACGACCTAAATCTCCACTGTGAGGGTGGCTCGGTCGTTCAGTATGCGGATGACACCATCATCTACCGATCCCTGGGCGACATTGCAGCTCTAGGTCCCCTTCTCCAAGCTGACCTCGCATCTCTCGAGGCCTGGCTGCTAGCAAATAGAATGGTCCTAAATGCAGGCAAAACTAAGACGATGCTATTTGGACACAACACCCTTGGTCATGACAGGTCTAAATCTCTGCATCTCACAGCACTCTCGGGGAAGCGGCACCGAGGTTGTGCCCTCCCTAAAATACTTGGGACTAACATTGGACCATTGTCTTACCTTCAAGTACCACATGGATCAGTTTACCAAGACCATACACCATAAACTTGGTACCCTGTACCGACTAAAGGACCAGCTCATCCCTGAGGCCAGTACCCCAGTCACCACAAATGTCCTGCTTCCCACCCTGACTTACGCTGCCCTGATCATACAGGGCATGACCAAGCAGGAGGTCGCCAGGATGCAAATCCTGTATAACAAGGTTGCCTGGTTTGCTACCCAAGACTGCTCATGAAGTCACCATTGTGACACACTTGCCCAGTTACGTTGGCCCTCTCTGACCACACGTCTTCATTACTCCCTGCTCTGCTTGACCTTCAAGCTACTCAGCCCATTAGCTCCACCCAGCATAGTAGGAACAATCGCAATCAAACATAACCCCAGGAGCCTACGGACATCAGGACAAACACTGCTTGAATTTCCCAGAGTCAGGACTAATGCAGGTGGCAGGTCGTTCTCCTACACAGCCCCCCTACCTGTGGAACAAACTCCCACCACCAGTGCAGGAAGCCTCCTCACTGATGAATTTCTGCACCAGACTCAAAACCCATATGACTGATGCTAGCACTTGCCATTGCCATGGCTCATGAGTACTCCCCCCCCCCCCCTTCAATCCTCCTAATAATCAGATCCTCCATGTGCCTCATCAGGTTCCACGGTGCTTCTCTCTAGACATTGTCCCACAGCTAACTTTCCAATGAACTATGCCAGCCGAAAACAATAAGCTTATCATGTAAAATTAACTTTCTTCCACACCTATTGTTAAATCTATTGCCAACCTATTTGTATGGTCTGTAGCATGATGATAACCATGGCTGTAACCTGCATACACACCTGAAACTACTCTGTAACCTCAGTCTTTCTCTGTATGAAAATATGTATTGCTATCCTGGGTCGCCCCTGAAAAAGGGACCCTCGGGGCTCAGTGGGCCTACTTGGTCACCACATTTAATAAATAAATAAAAAATCTAAAACAATAAATACATAAATAAATCTCAGCAGAACTGAATGACTTCATAAAGTTAATACAGGTCAGTCACCGTCGTCAGGAAAGGCCAGGCAGAAAAGGTGGGTCTTTAGCCTCCTTTTAAACAGCTTGACTGTTTAAAAAGGGGCTAACGGAGAGGTGATCCTTCCTTGTACTTTGTTATTTTTAGACCACTCAAGGAGTAATACTGTCAGTTCGGTCACCACGGTACAAAAAGAACATTGGAGAGAGTGAGATGGTTCAGCACAAGAGCCTTGAAGCTGAGTAGTGACTTCAGGAATAGAACTTTGAGAGCTTTGAGGAGAGACCGAGCGTATCGGTCAGCCCATCAGGATAGCATCATATTACACGTTCTTCCAGTGACAGCTTGCAAGATCCTGCAGAAACGCGGTGGAATCTAATGGCAGGTAATCCAGTTTATCCTACTGAGAGCCGTGACATCAATAAAGTATTTGAATGCTTCATCCTGGTCGGCTGCACTGTACTCAAAATACTCAACCTAGAGAAGAGAGGACCGAATGGGGGCACAATCACAGTATTCTGAATGCCAAATGGGGTAGACAGGGTGGAGCATACAGTACCTAGATGACAAAGAACATGCCGAACAGTCCTGTAGTGTATTTGAGCTGCTCCAGTTATGTCTGTAAGTAAACAGCAAGAGCAGAGCTTAAAGGGTTTATGTTAGCGGACCAATGAGAACAGGGACAGAGGCCATTGTTTGTGGTGTTTCAGGTACTGTTATTTATAATATATGGCAGTGATTATGAAATTCTCCATTTGCTGTGGATTGCTGCAGTCAGTGAGGTGCTGTATGCATGTTGCAGTAACTAAATTTTTCAATGGGAGTTTAATTGACCCATTTTGCGAATGAGATTTTAAACCAAGGTCCCATCTGTCTGTTCTGTTGGTTGTTCAGTGGGACGTTAAAGATTCCACGGCACTTCTCAAGAAGCGTAGGGGAATTATTATTAAAAGAAAAGAATCATGCAAAAAGAAAACAAGTTACATTCAGAATGTACATTTTTAATAACAAATAATGCTTGTTCAGACAAAATGCAAGTGCAAAGAGAAACACATGTATGCGAATAAAGAGAAATCAAATAAAAATTGTAATATATTTATTTAGTTCATTTTTGAAAACTGGGTAAAACATTGTAGGCCGAGTGCCTGTTTTCAGGTGTGACCTGGATACACAAAGCACGAACATCTAAGAGCATACAATAATCACAACATGCAGCTTACAGTAATAAATCGTACCAAACCAATTATATACAATTATTTACACAGGAATAGATATCAATCAAATCAGTGTAACAGTTTAAAAATCTTAATCACAGCAATGCATATGAGGGTCTTGTTAACCTATGTTGGGCATAATCAAAGTGACACTAAGAAACATGGTTAGGGAAGTCTGTGTACCATATCATTATATTATAAACATAAAATGACAGTGTTTCCACAGATCGGCTGTTCTGTTTCTGTCGAATTATTCCAAATAATACAATATAATAAATTTTCCTCAAGCAGTTATCATGCCCAGTGTTATCTGTTGAGGGATTTGTTTTTGCTGTATAATGAGGGCACACCTGGCCTGCAAAAGATAACATTTATACACAGCAAAGAAAAACTGCAGTGTGCTTTTTGCAAATTGTCTCCCCCCTGGTACATGCCCAGGACCACTGTTTGATAATCTAACAGTCTAAATATGGTTTCATTCCATCGTTGACTTATTATTTCCCCCAAATTCTTTACCATAAGGGTAGTAAAATAAAAAAGGTTGTCATGTTTCTAAAAAATCAATACATCCTGGGCAGGGGCACATCCTTTTACTTAGGCTTTTATGTTTCAATGAATCACAAACAGCCAGATCTTCCTGGACATAAACTCTCCACCACTCATTCACACTAATGGGAATATGCCAGAGGCACTAGGACCCAGTGGGAGCAAACTTTTTCAGGAGGGCAGGCGCCAAGATGGAGCTGCAAGGAGCCAGCACCACGAGCCCCGATGTGTGCGGTAATGACTATCTCGGCGTTGACCTTCCAACCACCTCAGTTCCTTTTTTTCCCGCCATCGAGTGTGCTTCAGTGACGACGTCGTTCGCCCTCCGGGAGTCAAACTTCAGGCTAGCAGCTTAGTTTACAGTTTATTGTTTTGTAGTTTATCTTCGATAAGTACCAATTATTTAATAGATTCTATCTCATAAGAGAGAAGTCTTCAGCCCTGCATTGACGGAGTCGACCATGAGCGGGTCAGGTGATGGTTGGGAGATTTCGTATGAAAGCTGTTCAGTTGGCCGGGTCTGGTCCGCCGCCCTCCCCAGAAGGGGGGGGTCTGACAACGGACGGTCCAGTGCTCAGGGGGATGGGCGGTCCCCCTGAAAGCATAAACGGAAACGGTCCCATTCCAGGCACCATTCGGCCTCGAGTTCTTCTTCGACACATAGGTCAAAAAGGAAACGGCATCACTCGAGGTCACCCTCTGGTATGTCTGCGCATAGACAGTCGGTTAATAGGGCCAGCCGCAGGTCTCCACCTCTGTTGGAGTTGCCGGTTTCTGTCTCCGGTAGCTGACCTCCTCGTCATCAGAGCCCCCTCTCCGCCTATTGGAGGAGCTTCCGATGAGCAGTTTCACCAGTGGGCTACTCTTATGGAGCAGTGGGCGCGGAGGATGGTCCAGTTTCCGGGGCCGGTCTGCCTGACAATGGGGACTTCGGGCCTTTCAGTTTCAGAGGGACGGCTACAGTGGTTGGGCCTTCCTAGTCAGGCAACATCTTCTTCAGTGCTGTTGACTCTGCGCTCGGGTGTTTATCCCCCTTACCTGGCTGCGGCACAGGGGTCCACACCGATGCCTCTATCTGCTGCCATTTTTCCCTCTTTTTCCTCAAATCACAGTTTTCAGACCCTTGGGACTCTTTCTGCACCGCCTGCAGGCACTGTCGTCGCCATGTGTGGCACCGGGGGCTCTGTCGGCACCGTCCGAGGGTACTGCAGGCTCTGCTCGGCATTCCCATCGTGGCACAGAGCTCTGTCGGGCGCCATCCACGGTGTCGGGCTCTGTCGGTGCCGTGTACAGTGCTGCAGGCTCTGTTGGTGCCATCTCGCGCGCTAGCTCTGTTAGTGCCATACTTGGCCGCTTCCTCTTTGTTCTTAGTGCTGTGTTCCTCTTCGGTGACAGGCACTGGTGCAGCACCGGCCAGTCTTCAGGGCTTTTTGACTCTGATTCTTTCTTCTTCTATTTTTCCTCCTGAATTTCACTCCTTTCCTGTCTATACGGTCCCCCCTGGACTGTCAGGAGATGATTCTGAGTCTGACCCAGATGTTCGCCTGGGTGATGATATTGATGACACTGCCCTGGAAGCAGGACTTAATACTTCTGCAGACCTTTCCTTTAAGTCTCTGCTCAAAAATTTGAATTCTACTCTTTCTCTCCAGACTACAAACATCGATCCTGGGAGGCTTTTATGACTCCAATATCTTCATGCCCCAGAGATCCCTTTGGATTTAACCCCTCCGGTACAGCCCTCTTTCGAGACCCTCTCTCAGATGGTGTGGAAGAATCTGGCTCTCATTCCTTCTGTGGCCAAGTCCATAGATAGGAAGTATGCCCCTCCCAAGGATCAACCCTTTTTGACCTCACGAGCCCTTGTTGATGCCATTGTAGTCTTGGCAGAGAATGATAAGGCTGTCCTTCCTCAAAAATCTGCAGCCCGACCAGTGAACAAAGAATCTTGCAACATAGACACCTTAGGTAAGAGAGTCTTTGCTGCCTCAACCCTGGGTATGCACATTGCCAGTTACCAGGGCTATTTTTCTCAATAGGAGTATGTACTTTGGCATTCCCACAAGGAAATGGTAGAAGCTCTGCCCGAATCGGAAGTTAGTTCAGAGCTACTACAGACCATAACTAGGGGTATTGAATCCAATAACCAACAGGTTAAAACTGCAGTGGACACCTATAATACCGCCTCCCGGGTGGCGGCAGCTGGCATCTGCACCTGCCGCCACTCTTGGCTACGTATTTGGGCATAACAAGTGACACCCAGCAGCAGGTCATGACTTTACCCTTTGATGGTGTGCATCTGTTCGGGCCTCAGGTGGAGCAAACTCTGGAGGCCACACAGAAGACTAGATCTGCCATTAAGACAGCTAGACCTGCACCTGCCCCCTCCTGAGGGGGTGTGAACAAGCGTCAGTTTCACAACCATCAGTCCTTTCAGGGCAAAGGCAGAGGAGGTTTTAACAAAAACCACATCCCTCTGCCACAAAAGAAAGTGCAGCAGAAGGCACAAGGGCTCAAAGCTCCCAGTGCCACCTTCTGAGTTTCTGGCTCAGGTCCCACCTCAGATGTCTGAGGGGGACTCCTCTTCAGTGGTGGGAGGACGTCTGACTCGGTTCTACAATCAGTGGAAATCCATAACATCAGAAAAATGGGTCCTTTGGATAATCCGTGAGGGGTACTCTCTCAATCTTTCGGAAACCCCTCCAGATCATCCTCCCAAACAACAGCCCAGGCTGTCGGCAGTACAGTCAGACCTTCTTGCTTCTGAGGTTCAAGGCCTTCTGAACATCGGCATTAGAAATAGTTCCGCTGGATCAACGAAACACAGGTTTCTACTTCCATTACTTTCTGGTCCCGAAGAAAACCGGCGGCATGCGCCCCATTCTGGACCTTAGAAAGTTAAGCTAGTTTCTTCACAAGGAGAAGTTCAAGATGATATCTCTAAGTACCCTGCTACCTTTGCTTCATCGACAAGATTGGCTAGCCTCCCTGGACATGCAGGATGCCTACCAACACATTCTCATACACCCTAAGCACCACGGATACCTAAGGTTTGTGGCATTGGGTCAACACTATCAGTTCAGAGTCCTGCCCTTTGAGCTATCCTCTGCGCCTCGAGTTTTTACAAAGTGTTGTGCAATTCTTGCGGTGCACCTCAGAAAAATCAGAATACTGGTGTTCCCATATCTGGACGACTAGCTCCTCGCAAGTCCCTCCAGGCAGGGGACTCTGGAAGCCGTGGCCATGGCCTCACTCTTCCTCACGTCCATGGGAGTCCTGCTGAATCTCAAGTCACAGTTGTAGCCCTCCCAGAATCTTCTGAAGAGGAGGAACTCTTCTGGAAACTCTTCCAGAGGACAGAAGGAGCGATATCTTACAGCTAGCCCAATATATCAGAGAGCACAGCTCAATTTGAGCTATCTTGATGCAATGGATGCTAGGCCTCATGGCATCCGTGGTGTTCACTGTACCCTTAGCTCATCTCCACATGAGAACCTCTCAGTGGATGCTCAGTACTCAGTGGTCTCCAACCACGCACCCTCAGTCCTTTCTTATCAAGGTGACAGAACCGCTGAAGAGGTGACTCACCTGGTGGACGACAATCTTCTGGAAGGATATCCCTTTGCCCCTCTGGAGCATCAGATCTGCATTACCACGGATGCATCCCTGATGGGTTGGGGAGCCCATTGCCAGGATCTCCACACCCAGGATATGTGGACTCAGGATGAGTCCCAACTTCACATAAACATCCTGGAAATGAGAGCCGTCCTCTGTGCAGTCCGGGCCTTGAAGGACATACTTTGTCACAAGAACATTCTCCTTCAAACGGACAACAAAGTAGTGATGTACTACATCAACAAACAGGGTGGTGCACACTCTTACCTGTTATGCAGGGAAGCAATGAGAGTGTGGAAATGGTGCCTGGAACACAAGGCTCTGATTCAGGTGGTTTATCTGCCAGGAGTACAAAACGAGCTGGCAGACTGTCTCAGCAGAACGGAGACGGATCCTCACGAGTGGTCTCTCGACTCAGCTGTCGTTCTGTCACTCTTCAAAGAGTGGGGAACTCCAGACCTGGACCTTTTTGCATCCCCACTCAATGCAAAACTGCCTGTGGCTGGGTGGAATGCGTTACCTGCAGAAGTGGTATCCAGTAGAACGGTGGACTGCTTCAAAAGTGGATGGGACAGGACAAGGGGGAGGGCCAATGAAGGGGAAGGGTGGAAGGGAGGGGCAGCTGCAGAATAAGGGGTGCTAGCTGCACATTCGAACAGACTTGATAGACCTCTAGGCCTTTATCTGCTGGCAAATTTCGTATGTTCGTATGTTCTGCTCCAGAAATCCAGGACCTGGCACTTTCTGTCAGGATGCGTTCAGGCTTCAGTGGACAAGACACTTTCTATACGCCTTTCCTCCTCTTCCCCTAATTCAGAGGGTACTTCTCAAATTGGAGTCTCATGGGGGGCAGAATGATTCTCATTGCCCCCTTCTGGCCTCAACAGATATGGTTGCTGCTACTCAACAGACTGTTGGAACCCCGAAAATGCTTCCCCTTCAGACGAACCTTCTGACCCAGGGTCCCGTGGTCCATCCCAACCTGAGGTCACCTCACCTTCATGCTTGGCTCCTGAAGAGATAGAGGTGAATAGGTTCATTCTTTCTCATAGAGTTTCAGATATTCTTTGGCTGCACGTAAGCTGGACACTAGAAAAACCTACACAGCCAAATGGAAGCGTTGCTCTGTCTGGTGTGCAAAATCCTCTTGGAACTCCTTTTTCTGCCCACTGAATAAAGTCTTAGAGTATCTTTTAGACCTCTCAAATACAAGTCTGCAGTACTCCATGGTCAAAGTTCATCTTTGTGCCATTTTGGCATATCATGAACCGGTGCTTTCTATGTCACTGGCTCAATTACCTGTAGTTAAGAGGTTTCTTAAGGGTATTCTGCATACTAAACCTCCTATTAGACATCCAGTCGCAGCCTGTGATGTTAAACTTGTGCTAGACATGCTCACTCGTAAACCTTTCGAGCCTCTAGCTACTTGCGAGTTAAAGTTCCTCACTTGGAAAACGGCCTTCCTGGTGGCCATTACTTCGGCCCATAGGGTTTCTGAAATACACGCACTGGTCACGGCCCCCGTACACTGTATTTCACAAGGACAAAGTAGTTCTTAGGACTCATCCTAAGGTTCCCCCTAAGGTTGTCTCGGAATTCCATCTAAACCAACCTTTAGTCCTTCCTACCTGCTGTGCGAACTTCCAGAATGAAGGGGAGCGAACCCTTCATTCGTTGGATATTAAGAGAGCATTGTGGTTCTATCTAGATAGAACGAAGGAAATTTGCAAGGCTCAACAGCTCTTTGTTTCCTTCAGCGAGATCCGGCTGGGTCAGCCTGTTGCTATCAGATGCATTTCAGGATGGCTGGTGGCATGCTTTCACCACTGCTATTCTATGGTGCAGGTCAAGCTGGAAGGCAGAGTGTATGCTCACTCTACCAGAGCAGTTGCGGCATCTCTGGTGGAAATCCATAATGTGCCCATTGCAGATATTTGCAGTGCGGCTACCTGGAGCTCCGTACATACTTTTGTCTAGCATTATGCCTTGGATATCCATGCTAGTCGACATCTATCTTTTGGCAGTATTATTCTTAAAGGACTTCTGTCCTAAGCACGTGAGCTCTTTATCTCCTGCCTCCCATCTCGGGGGATTATTTAGCTCGGTACTCTCCCATTAGTGTGAATGAGTGGTGGAGACTTTATGTCCAGGAAGATAAGGAAATTACATGCCTCCGTAATTCTTGATCTTCTTGGATGAAGTCTCTACCACTCATTCACAACGCCCACCCACCATCCCCGAGCTCACTTCTCTGTTTATGATCTTCACTCCCTCAAAGTCTGGGCTGTGAAGACTTTCTGGTTGACCCTTCTTTCACAGGTCATTCAGACTATCTTATGTCTGATTTTTAGGCTAGTCCTTCTAGGTTAGTTACGCAGCACCTCCTCGGAAAAAAAGGTACTGAGGCGGTTGGAGGGTTGACGCCAAGATAGTCATTCCTCGTGGCCCCATCTCAGCACTGGCCCTCCTGAAAAAGTTTACTCCAGCTGGGTCCTAGCAACTCCGGCGTATTCCCACTAGTGTGAATAAGTGGTGGAGACGTCGTCCCAAGAAGATCAAGAATTACGGAGGTACGTAATTTCCATTTTTTCTCCATGTATCCTTAACCAATCAATGTCTAACATACTTCTTGGAATCCTGGGGTTAATAAGCTGGCTAGTGACATCAATTATTTTAGTTTCTGGGCAGAATTGTAACTCCAAAGATGGTGAGAGTTTTTTCTCCACTTTTCTCCATTATAGTAGTTCCTATCTTTCACATCTACATCTTTGACGGTAAGGTTCTAGTTTTTTAATTTCATAAGAGCATCCCTAATATATGTTGGTATGACATGTGCTACATCCTGATGTGTGCACATAATTTTTCCCTCACTCCTTTCCTGTATGACTGGCACTAAACAGTCTTCCATGACTGGGATCCAAAATTCTTCAGACTTACGTATTGGTGGAGTAGTTATTATGTTAAAAAAAACTGTAACAGAACAACTCTGGGTTTACACTTTTTACTCCATTCTGTGCTAGTTCTCGATACATGAGCTCCCTCTTTATAGGGTTCAGCCTTGATCCCCACAACCCTTAAGAGGAAATGCTGTATATGCACGTCTCTATTTCTACAAGAGAGGGATAAACATAGACCAGGCAACTAAAGCAGGGGAGTAACAGGGTTTCCCTAGAAACACTCTTTTTAATTTTGGTGGCAGAGGGTCTGTTTTTCCAAAGCAGCAATTTGGATTCTGCAATCTGGAGGCATTTGTGCCAGTTTAGCAGCGTTTAGGTGGTTGAAGGTTATGCCTAAAATTTTTATTTGTTCTGTGACCAATTTAATCCCAGCAATCAGTGACCCTTGGATGGCCTTTAAAGGTTCTCATATTAACAAAACTGAGCTTTTGTTATAACTGATGCAGGAACCTGCTACATCCAAGAGCGATTTTATTATGTTTTGTACTTCTGATGCAGAATCCTGGTTTTGTAACACAATGCATAAATCGTGAACATAGGCCACATTTTTAATTTCAAGTATCCGGGGTCATTTTTATATCATGTACTAAGTTGCTTTGTTGAATGAGTCTAAGTAAAGGGTCCAACATAAAAGTATACATTATGGGTCCTAAGAGGCAACCCTGTTTTACACCTCAGCCAACTGGGATTTGAGATCCCTGCCAGGAATTTATTTATGGTAGCGTGTTTGCTTTGCTGTATAGTATTTTTATCTATTGAACAAAAAGATCTAGTATACCATATGTTTGTAAAGTATCAAATAGAAAATCATGGTAACCCGATCAAAAGCTTTTTCCTGGTCTAATGTTAACATTGGATTAGAAGATATTGGATGAACATTTTGTGAAAGCTTGGAGGGTGTCCAGTCTGTCACAGGCTGAGAAGGCTCGAGGAGGAGGTGCTGTGGCTGGGTAGGGAGTAAGAGAGGATGGGAGGGGGGCTGCTGAGGCAAGAGGGTCAACCCCAGAGGGTAACATTAGGGAAACACATGGGCGAAACATCGGGTCAAGAGAGGGGAGGGGGTGGGAGCAAACCGAACAGGAAACCAGGCACTGTAGGGAGGGCCGCAGTCAGGAGGGTAGAGCTGACGTACAGCAAGGCAGTGGGGCAGGAAATAGGTTTTGCGGTCCTGGCAACATTGGTGGATGAGGAGGGAAAGGATTGCCAGGAGGGGCAGGAGAGGGAGAGGTGGGAAGGCACAAGGGACATAGGTAGGTTGGAGGAGGAAGCCAGAGGTAAAGGGGGGAAGGGCACAGCTGGAAGGGCGGTCAAAGGAGCAGTGAGAAAGGAGAGGGGAACAGGGCTGGGAGGGAGGTTGTGAAAGGCAGAGGTGTTGGGGTCCAGTGAGGATGGGAGGGTTGTGGAGGATAATGAAAGAGGGAGGGAGAGGGGACAGGTCAGAGGTGGGGGGACAGGGAGTCGTGGGGGGGGAAGGGCAGAGCTACAAAGGTGGCGGACTCCAGAGATAGGTGCCTTGGTAGCAGGGTGGGAGCGGGAATGAGGAATGATGAGAGGGTGATGCTAGTGCTGGGGATTCCATACTAAAAGGGATAAGATGGGGCATTAAAACATAGAAACATAGACTTTGACGGCAGATAAGGACCGCTTGGCCCACCTAGTCTGCCCATTTTCCTGCCTACAGGATAAGCTGTAGATCCTAGTTAACCAACAGCCTATTTCTTCCTACCCCTCACAAAAATTGCCTTATGTCTGTCCCATGCATTCTTGAATTCTCCCACAGTTTTAGACCCACAACCTCCTCAGGAAGGCTGTTCTATGCGTCCACCACCCTCTCTGTGAAAAAATACTTCCTCACATTGCCCCTGAACCGTCCCACCCCATCTTTAAATTGTGTCTCCTTGTTCTTGCACATCTTTTTTTCTGAAAGATGCTACCCTCTTTGACTTTGATGATTCCACTGAGGTACTTAAAAGTTTTTATCATGTCCTCCCCTCCCTCCTTTCCTCAAGGGTATACATATTAAGCTCCTTTAGTCTCTCCTCGTATGACTTCTCTTGCAGACCCTTTACCATTTTAGTTGCCTTCCTCTGGACTGCCTCTGTCCTGTCTATGTCCTTGCGGAGATGGGGTCTCCAGAACTGGATGCAGTACTCCAGATGGGGTCTCACCAACTGTCTGTACAGAGGGATAACAACTTCCTGTTTTCTGCTGGTGATGCCTCTCCCTATGTATCCCAGTATCCCCCCAGCCCTCCCTACTGCTTTCTCACATTGCTTGCTAACCTTAAGGTCATCTGAGATAATTACCCCCGGTCCCTTTCTATTTTTGTTGTTGTTACTACCTCCCCACAATTGTGTAATCTTCCTCTGGGTTTTTGTTTCTCAGGTGCATTATTTTGCGCTTCTTTGCATTGAATCCAAGCTGCCATACTTCTGACCATTCCTCCAACCTTGCCAAGTCCCTTCTCATCCTTTCCACGCCTACTTGTGTATCAACCCTGTTGCAGATCTTTGTGTCATCTGCAAAGAGGTATACTTTTCCTTCCAGTCCCTCTGCAATGTCGCTTATAAAGACATTAAAAAGGACTGGACCCAGTACTGAACCCTACGGTACCCCACTAGTAACCCCTCTTTCTTCAGACTGGTCTCCATTTACAATTATCTTCTGTGTCCTGTAGTCAAGCCAATGTTTTACCCAGGCTACCACCCTGGGACCCACTCCCAGGCTAGTTAATTGACTGGTAATCTTTTGTGGGACTGTGTCAAATCGCTTGCTAAAATCTAGGTAGGCCATGTCCACAGCCCCTCCCTGGTCTACTACTTTGGTCACCCAGTCAAAGAAATCAGTTAGATTTGTCTGACATGACCTTCCCGCTGTGAACCCATGCTGCCTTGGGTCCTGTGCCCCACTGGCCTCTAGGTACTCAAAAGTTCTTTCCTTCAGAAGTGATTCCATCACTTTCCCTACCACAGATGTCAAACTGACAGGTCTGTAGTTTCCTGCCTCTGTCTTGGTCCCACTTTTGTGAAGGGGAATCACATCTGCCTTCCTCCAGTCCTCAGGTACCACACCATCCTCCCATGATTTGTTAAAAAGGGTAGTCAGTGGTTTCACTAGTTCTCCCCTTAATTCTTTTAAATTCTGGGGTGAATTCAAATCAGGTCCAATTGCTTTGTCAAACCTTCAGTTTTTGGGAGTTCTTTCAGAACCCTTTCTTCTATGAAAGGACTGGGATCAACCCCCTATCCAGAGTGCTTCTGTTAATTGGATTAGGCACCTCCCCCTCCTCTTTTGTGAATACTGAGCAGAAATATTCGTTTAGTATCCCTGCTTTTTCACTGTCCCTCTCAACAGGGCATAGAGAGGTACATAACAGCAAAGGTGAGTTTAAACTAGGTGTGGGGGTGGAATTGGACAGCTGGTAGGCAGGGAACACAGAGAGGGAAGCTCAACAAGCTTACCCCCAAGATAACGGAAGAGCCGGGGTAGATGCCGGGGGAACCCAGGATAAGACAAGGAAGGAAACAGGGTGGAGGGTGGTCACGTTGAATGCAAGGAACCTAAGTAATTAGTCAGCTGAGTTGCAGGCTCTCTTGGCAGTGAGGAGGCTGGACATTGTGGCCATCACAGAAACGTGGGCTACCCAGTACTAGTACTGAGATATGATGATCCCAGGGTACAGAATATTCAGGAAGGATAGGGCTAAAGGGAAAGGAGGGGGGCATTGCAGTCTATGTACGAGAAGGGATAAAGAGTATAAGGGAGGAGGGAGAGGAAGGCAGATCAGAGGCCCTATGGATGCAGTTTCAGGACTCGAGAGGTAGGACACTGAGGATGAGGGTAGTATACAGACCCCCAGCGCAAGGGGAGGACCCAGACAGAGAGCTTGCTGAGCAAATCAGAAGGGTCTGTAGGAAGGGGAATACAGTGGTGGTGATGGGGGACTTCAACCTACCTGGGGTGGAGCACTCCAGCCACCACGAGTGCAAGGGAGCAGGTCATACTAGAGGCATTTCAAGACAGCTTCCTGGTACAATTGGTACATGAGCCAACTAGATTGGAGAGGACTCTGGGCCTCGTACTTTCAAATGGGGAGGCTATAAGGGATCTGGGGTGGAGGAACCTCTGGCTGGGAGTGACCACCACTCGGTGTGGTTCACACTCAATATGAGTAGGGAAACGGTGTACGGGGACCAGGGTGATTGATTTTAAAGGGGCGGACTTTAATAGGATGGGGGAAATGTTGGGTGGGATATTTTTAAAAGAGGTCTGACAGAGTCCACTGGATGGGTACAAAGATACGGAGTAAGAAGGGAAGGGCAAAGAAGCCCAGTTGGTTGACTCAGGAGGTTATGGAGGAGGTAAGGGCCAAGAGAAAGGAATTGAAACTGAAGAAGTTGGGGTGGGGTTGGGGGAATTAATAAGCATAAGTATACGAAGATGTCCAGGGAGGGTACCAGGCTGGTCAGAGTGGCGAAGGCCTCAAGAGAACTGAGACTGGCACAGGGTGTTAAGGAAGGACAGAAGGACTTCTTCAGATACATTAGAGGAAGAAAGAAGGAAGAGCAAAGACCAGATTGTGAGGATTAGGAAGGACAGAGGGTGGGGGGACAAACAGAGGCATTAAGCGAATATTTCTGTGTTCACGGAGGAAAGGGGGCAGATACCCCTAGGGGGGTAGTGGGGGGAGGGGGTGACTGATGTAGGGATTGCAGAACACAGGGTTATGGAAGGATTGAGGGCACCAAGGGTGGATGAGGCACCGGGACCAGATGACATTCACCCTGGGGTACTCAGAGAGCTAGTGGAGATCCTGGCAGGACCACTGACTGATCTGTTCAATATCTCCCTGGACACAGGATGCATACCACAGGACTAGAGGATGTCTCATGTGGTGCCCATTCACAAAAGTGGCCCCTGGGATGAGCCAGGCACCTACAGGCCAGTGAGCCTCACATCGATTGTGAAGAAACTCATGGAGACAATCCTAAAGGAGAGACTGGTGACCTTCTTGGAGGACAGTGGTCTCCAGGACGGTCATTAACATGGGTCTGTTTCCTGCAGATCCTGCCAGACAAATCTAATTGAGTATTACGACTGGGTGACCAGGGAGCTGGACAGGGGCCATGCAGTGGATGTCTTGTATTTGGACTTTAGCAAGGCCTTTGATTCCGTGCTGCATGGAAGGCTGGGAGGGAAGCTGGAATACATGGGGTGGGAACAAAGATGGTCAAATGGATCATCAACTGTCTGAATGGAAGGCAGCAGAGGGTGGTAGTGGAGGTGGGGGAGCTCTCCTCACCAAGGGAGTGTCAAGCGGGGTGCCTTGGGGATCGGTAGTGGAACCAGTGCTGTTTGGGATATTCATAGCTGATATCTTGCACAGGGTCCAGAGTAGGATCAGTCTGTTCGCTGATGATATGAAGATGGGAGCAGTGGTAGATGACATTGAAGGCTGGAAGGGGCTCCAGGAGGACCTGACCAAACTATAGGAGTGGTCAGAAACATGGCAGCTGGGGTTCAGCACCAAGAAGTACAAGGTACTGCACTTCAGAGCGAGAAACCAGGGAAGGAGCTATCAGCTGGAAGGGGGTGCAGCTGGAAAGTATAGAGGAGGAAAAGGATCTGGGGTGGTTATAATGGGCAACATGAACAACTCAGCTCAGTGCAGGAAGGCGGCAGCAAAGGCCAATAGGATGCTAGGGTGTGTAGCGAGGGGAATCTCCTCCAGGAATAGGGAGGTGATCCTTCCCATGTACAGGTTCCTGGTCAGGCCCCACCTGGAGTACTGAGTGCAGTACTGGCATCCATTCCTGAAGAAGGATATCAAATTGTTGGAGGGAGTGTGATAGCAAATTGTTGGAGGGGGTGCAACATAGGCTGACAAAGATGATCCAGGGATTGGAGGGAAAGTCCTACGAGGATAGATTGGGCGAGCTGAACATGTACTCCTTGGAGGAGGGGAGGGATGGGGGGATATGATTGAAACCTTTAAATACCTGAAGGGGATAAATAATGTTACTGCACAAGGGATTTTCCAGCTTAGAAGAGGGAGAGATACGAGAGGGCATCGACTGAGGTTGGAGGGGAAGATTCAGGAAGGAAATCAGGAGACATTTCTTTACAGAAAGGGTGGTGGACAGGTGGAATACTCTGCCCGAGAGGGTGGTATCCTGTAGAATGTTGAGTAGCTTTAAGATAGATTGGGACAGGGTAAGGGGGGTGTTACGATGAAGGGGGGGGGGCAGCTGCAAGTTGAGTGGCTAGCTGCACATTCGAGCAGACTCGACAGACCATATAGGCCTGGTTCTGCTGGCATTTTCTTATGTTCGTATGTTAACAGAAACCCCTTAAATCATTTTGGCCTCTTTCAAACAGTTCTTTGATAAATAATACTTTATTTTATTTATTTGTGGCATTCTGGTAACCTGGTGAGCCCACTGAGACCAAGGGTCCCTTTTTCAGGGACGACCCGGAGATAGATTATTATGAATGTGTTGTAGGGATATAGTGCAGGTTTGTGATGGGAATATGAGTGATAGGGAAACCAGACACAATCTATTTGCTAATATTTTGGACAGAATGTTTTGGTCTGTTTTTAGAAGACACATGGGTCTCCAGTTCTGCAGCAGTGATTTGTCACCTTTTTGTGTAAGAATATTAACACAGCTTGAGACATAGATTGTGGGAGATCTCCTGTAGCTTAAATTTGGTTATTAAGTACTTGTAAGGTTGGTCCTAAAAAGTCTGTGAATACTTTATAAAGTTCTGACAGTAAACCATCTGTCCCAGGAGCTGTGTTGTTCGCTAGGCCAGTGATAGCCATCATCTCTAAGGGAATTTCCCCCATGTCCTGGCCAAATTTCCTACATTCACTGTCACCAGCAGCGTAATCTGGTTCAGTTTCTCTGTTTGCATCTATCCCGCCCCGCCCCGCCAGCTGAGGTGAGGCTGAAAATAGGCAGAATTGCCTAACTCTCCTTTCCCAGTCAACAGAAACTAAATAAATTAGCCCAGCCTTAAGATATATTTTGCAGTTACACAGTAGGTAACTTTTTCATGATCATCAATGTCTGAAGTCGGATCACCACTCAGTCTCCCCTGAACCGCCACCTGCTCCTGCCTTGGGTCTTCTACCAGTTCCCCCTAAGCCTTGTCTGCCACTCCCCCACCCACCTTTGAAGCAGTGGGAATCTACACTAAACAAGGCCACAAGATACTGTACCTGTGACTGTCATTTAGATGTCTTGGTGAACATAATTTTTAAAGGTTTCCCCCTTGGTTCTGCTCACCTGGTGCTTGGCATCGGGCATGTGCCCCTTTAGGCACGCAGCATCACAGCTCCCTGGCCTACTAGGGAGATGCAACAGCTGCGGAACCATGACCTCAGCCCTCCCCAATTGGGAGTGCTGCTGCTTGGTAGCAGTATCTCAGCCTGCCTGAGTCAGCTCCTGAATCTGCTCCCCAAACCCTGATCGTTGGCATGGGAATGCGACACGCTATGCACTGGTCAATTCTGCATCTCAGTTATACAGATCTTTGAGCCAGTGCGTGCAAGTAGAACTAGAGCACATTTAAAATATTACTTCACACCAAGGGTGGTTATTGTAGAATAACCTGCCCAGTGATCCTGTGAAAGCTAGCAATGGTGGCACTTTGAAAGCAAGACTAGACTGATTGGGGAGAATGGCATTGATGGTTATACACAGCATG